>OV277352.1:11705000-14105000 GCA_922984085.1 Sicus ferrugineus | reverse complement strand
GGCGCCGCCGCGGCCATTTGCAGGGGCGGCATCACGCCCGCCATGCCGTGGCCGGACTGCGTCGTGAAGAAGAAGCGGTTGAGGTTGGCCAGCGCGGCCAACTCCTCGTTCAGCAGCTCCTTGTCGTCCTTGCGCAGCTTGAAGCGCTTGCGGCGGCGCAGCAGGCTGCCGTTCTCGAACATGTCGAAGGCCTGCGGGTGCAGCGCCCAGTACGCGCCCTTGCCGGGCCGGTCGGGCCGCCGCGGCACCTTGACGAAGCAGTCGTTGAAGCTGAGGTTGTGGCGCAGCGAGTTCTGCCAGCGCTGCGTGTTGCGCCGGTAGTAGGGGAAGCGCTCGGTGATGAACTTGTAGATGTCGCTGAGCGGCAGCATCTTCTCGGGCGAGCTCCAGATCGCCATGGCCGTCAGCGAGATGTACGAGTAGGGCGGCTTCTGGTCGCCGTACGACTCGCGCGATGGCCGCGGCATATTTTCGCCCGCCGGGGGATCGCGGGGGTCGCGGGAGCTCTCGGGGCGGGATTGCGTGGACTGCGCTGTCAACTGGGCTGTCAACTGCGCTGTCAACTGGGCTGTCAACTGTTTCGGGTTCTCACTTCATTTTCGCTTCACACTCACCACTGACTTCATCGTCAGTCGCACACACGCAACCGAGAAGAGCTTTCAAAATTCGGATGCGACATCGCGACGGCAAAACGCGAATTGAATTCCAAGCACGCACGATTAATCGCTCGAGTTGTTGTTGTGTGGCTGTTGTTTCAATTCCAAATGTCGTTCACGGCGCGTCCGAGCGCACGGCGATCTGCAGCTGAGCACGAGCGACACACGTCGACAAAATAAACGACCGCCAGCGAGCGCAGAACGAGGCAATGAAACCGAAATCACAGACTCGCAGACGACACCGCAGCCGCAGCCGCAGCAGCAGCAGCAGCAGCAGCACAGCGCGACCAAATGCCGCCCGACGCCGCAGCCGAACGTCCTCCGTCCTCCGCGCTCCACGACACGCCAAGCCAGGCCGCGCTCTCTCTCTCTCTCTCTCTCTCTCGCCGGGAAACCGCTCCGCGACGCGCACGGAGCGCGAGCGAGCCACGCAGAAACGAGCCGGCGAGGTGTTGAAAAACAAAATTACAATCGTTTTAGCGATTTACAGATGATTTTCCATTTTCGTAATCTTGTTAGCTAATTCGCTCTGGCCTGCGCTCGCAGCAGCCGCGCCAGAGAGCGAAGCATGCCGCGCTCAGCGAGTCCCACTTACGTGGAAAGCAACCCTCGAGCGAGGATGGACAGCCAGCCAGTTAATCGACGGCGGGTCGCACGAGGTTGGTAGAGTTTGACGAGGTTGGCGGAGGTTGGTGGAGCCCACGTAACGCAGTCCGACGCCAAGAGAAAAACACTGCATGCGGAGCTAATTTTGTGTACTTTGAAGAACAGGTTTCTGGCGCGACTCTCGACTCTCTACTCTCGACTTGAAGTGTTGGTGCGAGAGTACGGTGCTCAGCAGTTTTGGGTGGACTGCTGCATGTGTTCGTGAGTGAGCGCTCGCCAAAGTCTTCAACGGGAACGAGAGGCGGAATTATACAGTTGCAACTAAAGAGCGCAAATACAGCAACCAGCGGCGTACGCGGGGGGAACAAATTGGAACTCCGGTGTCTTCTTAAAAACTGTTTAAAGTAATTAAAAAAAATTTAAATCGATAAGAAATTTTTAAAGTAATTAAAAAAAATTTAAATCGATAAAATCGTGTTATTTCTGGAAAATAACAGAATTATTCTTCATACCTGAGAGCAGACAAAATATTAGATATTTAGAAATGTTAGAAAAAAAGTCTCTCACGCCCACCGTCGCAGAAAAATCAAGCGTACGACGGCCATGGAAACCGCAGTGAAGAGCGAAAGGCTTCTTTGTTCTCTGGCTCTCTCTCTCGCTGAAATTCAAAACTCACTTAATGGAGAAAATAAATGCAACAAAACAAAGGCAACAAATAAAAGCAGAACAAATATAGTTAAACACGAATACGGAAGAAACATCAACAAACGCACACATGCACCAGCAGCCAGAGAACCTCCATGTTTGTTGGAGACTCATGTAAACAAACATCACTGATTGGTGTATCGCCGGCAACGCAAGGCGTGGCCAAAATACTCTTGTTAGTTTGGTTGAAATCGAGAGAAAGAGGATAGAATTGTTGTTGTTGTTGTTTATGGGGGGAAGTTGTTGTCTTGCTCAGTGCGGTGAAAATAAAGTAAATAAATCTGATAAAAAAATAGTTCTGGTTGTTTGATTAAAAAAGCAACTGAAAGTTTGCTGCGATCTTCTTGTCGCTTAATAAGCATTTTTAAATCTAAATTAGTATTAGAAGAGAGCACGCAAACACGGCATACGGTATCCAGAGAACTCGCATTGGCATGTGTGAGTCGGCGAAGGAATGGCGATGGCGCGCTGCTCTCTGCTCGCTGCTCGCTGCTGTGCGCGAACAATGGTCGATGTGTGTGCTGCTGCCATTGGTGGACGGCTGCTTAACGTGCCGCAGGCGTTTGCTAGACAAGAATAGAGTATCCGTTGGCGTGAGAATGCGTTCAACGGTGAGGCGAGCGGACGCTTTTGGTTGGCTGACGGTGGGTTGTGTAAGTGACGCGTGTGTGTTTGCGCGAGAGTGGTTGTGCTCTCCGATTGCCAGAGCCGCATTGACATTTTTGAGGGCACAAACACTCTCAATTGTTTACAGTATTAATTTCAACACTTACAACTAAGCGAGAATTTCTCTCCACTAAGAAATTAAATCTCGCTTTTTTTTAAATTTTACTAATCTTCTTTAAATTTTACTCACAACAATTTATACGAAAATGAGAAGTTATAATTTTTAGAAAGTTTATTAACATTCCACTCCAAATTGTGTGGTTTGAAATCGGAAAAACGTTGATTTCTCACACTTTCATCTGTTGAAGTAATTTTTCCCTCCGCTTCCAATAAATTCTCGCCATGCCCACCGCTGACACTGCCACGCCCACAAGCCCATCTCGATCATTCTATTTTGAAATCGCTTTTGTGTGGCGCTCATTGATCGCGTTAATTTAACGGTCTCGCTAATAAAGAGAAAACGACTTCACTGCACGAAACCGCGCTACTGCAAGGCGACTGCGCAGCTCCATTGTTGTTGCCGCGCAAACTCGCGTCGCCATAAATTAGCTCATCTGTCACGACTGCTGACTGCTTTATGTGCGCATTGAGTTCGCGGTGTGCGTGAAAATCCTCTCATTGCGCGGCCCAGAAAGCGGCTTCACTGCTGCCGCTCTTTCTGTGTGTGCGTGAGACGCGCTTGCGATTTCTGCTGCGAGCGGCAAGAGCGTCGTCGTGTCGGCAGCACCACCACCACCACCACCACCACCAATAATAGCAAAAAACAACCGCAACAACAAAGTCAACACAGCAAAGAGCGAGTTAAATTCACTCCATTTAACGGCATTCAATTAAAAAAAACGCGGCAGCCAAAGCGCTGCTGAGAGGTGGCGTCGGCGATGAACGGGATGCGAAGCGACGAGCGACGCACCTCGACGCACCTCGACGCACATGTCGCGGCGAGTGCGAAAATTGCGCGTTGCGATCGCAGCAGGTTTTCGCAGTTTTCGCAGTTTTTGCGGGCTAAATATTTTGATTTGACGATATGTTGGGGTGTTCTATGGACGTCCGTCTGTCTGTCTGTCTGTCCGTCTGTCCGTCTGTCGTGCTTTCCCTTCCCATCCCACGCGCCGCTCTTCAACGAGGATTTTAAATTTTATTCCGCCGCATCGCAGATGGAAGCAGTTGACGTTCTCGTAATTTATTTCCATTTATAAACGTGCAAACATAAACAACAGCAACAACAGCAACAACAACAGCAGCAACAACAACAGCAACAACAGCAACAACAACGGCAACGTGCGCGCTTCCAGCTGCGCTGCGGCTGCAATTGCGTCGCCACCACCATCGCTAACTTAATTGCCGCTTGTAGCGCTTCCACATGCGAATTCGTCGCGCGCTCGCGGTCGTCGTTGCATTTGCAACTGCAGTCGTGCAACTCTGTGCGGTCGGATGTGCGGACAGACAGACGGGCGGACGGACAGACGGGCGGACGGACGGTCGAGGCTGCTGCTGCGACTGCACTGTTGTTGTGATTTATAGGTTTCTGCATTTGATGCCCTCTTCGGCGAAGGGGGGGGGGCAGCGACGTGCAGCGACGTGCAGCGTTGGTGCGGCGCATGACAGCCATTCAGAAAACCAATGACACGCTTCATCAAGCGATTGAGTTTGTGCGAGGAACGCAGAAGGCATTCGATGGTTGTTGTGAAACTATTGCAATCCTCGCAAGGACGAGGAATGTATTGACTTTTCTTTCTTCTTCTGATCTCCTTCGCCGTTTATAACCTCAAAACACAGATATTCACTAACTTAAAACGCGCTAAATGATCTTGAAACGCTGAAGAATCTCGACTTCTAATGACAAATTCAATGAATTTCAAGGCAGCCTCATTTTCAGCTGCCTCATTTCGCACGCAGGACTTCCAAGCTGACGCGGCGGCGCCTATTTTCCCCCTCAAAATCCACCGCGACAACTTGCATTCTTCGCTCCTCAGCCGCGCTGCTGCGAGAGGCATGAATGGGGAGGCGAAATAATTGTGTTTTGCTTCACGACGCAGAAATCGCTTTCGAATTTGTTTTCAATTTATTCAAAAACCTAAAAACCGGAAAATTAAACTCACCGTAACCGAAGACAGAAACATAAATTTTCGTTTTACAAGACGCGTTCGCGCTCCGCAGCCGTCCGCGCGGCTGCGTCTGCTGCGTCTGCTGCGTACGCAATTTTTCATTGGACTCCCGGAACAAAGGACGGCCGGCAGCCCCCGTCGCCCTTCTGCGGCGACCGAATCACAACAATGTAAGACTGTGAAATCCATGCGTTTCGCACAGCCAACCATCTTGTAAACAGAAAACGATTTAACCCCCGAATAATTGGCCTCCCTGCGCTGAGAGCGGGCGACGGGTGACGGGCGACGGGTGACACGGTGTGGTGCGGTGCGGTGCGACGCGGAGAGGCGCTCTGAGCACTCGTTGGTGTCTCGTCATGTTGCGCCGCAGCCACACCCTGCCGACTTGACATTTGTGGAAATAACAGCGTAATAATCGGGAGTCGGGAGTCGCACAACAGCAGCGACACGCTAAAATCCGCCGCATTCGCCATGGTGAGCGCTTCACTCGGCGGCGAGCATTTCGCACTCACTCACTCTCTCGCTCGCTCGTGTTTACAGCGCCGCATTGTCACCGGCGAGAGACACAGTTACGAGCGCAGTTAGCGATCGAGGTCCGGAAGATTTGAGAGAGGGGAGGTGAGAGTTGCCACTTTAGGCTTCCTCGCTCTTCAAATTAAAGAACCGCACAGTTTTCCCGAATTGAAGAGCTTAAAATTAAAAGCTGGAGCGCGCAAACGAGTTGCAGCTGAAACAGAAGCAGATAACAGGGCCGCTCAAGCGTCAGGTGAGGCCCGCATTATAATCTACAGTGGGGGGCAATTCAGAATAATGAGCAATTTTCAAGCAGTTTTTTTATGTTTTTTACTTTTACATTTTCTAAAATAAAACATTGAAATATTAATAATACGCGTTAATTAAAAATATACGTTTCGCGCCCTTTTTTAGTGGGGCCCGAAAAAAGAATCCCGCTTCCCCAACTGTGAGCGGCCCTGCAAACGTAATAAATTCCTCTCTTCCATTTGAAGTACGGAGAGCAGCGAATGGCTTCCTTCAATGGCTACCGTTTTAACCCTTTCTCGTTACTTCGATCTATCGAGAAGGTAGACTCGCTGCTCTTCCTTCCTCTCGGCGATCCGCGTTTTAAGTCTGTGACGGATTTTCGCTGAGAATTTCCTTTTTTTTAATTGAAGGCTTTCATTTTGAAAAGCATTAATTTGAGAAATTAATTTTTTAATGTTGCCTTCGCAGGCGATGTAGCGTGAAATGGATTTCGCTCTTCTTTTCCTCGAAATTGATATGTCACGGTACGAGGAAATTGTGTGCCACAGCATTTTGTGTTCGATAGAATTTTCATTTGCTCACATCGGAATTTCATGGCAGCCGGCAGTCGTGTGTTTGTAGCTTCCGTAACGTAAATAATTGAATAGAGAGCGCAGAGTGTGGCAAATAAATGTTTTCAATGACATGCGAAAATTACAACTGCAGTTGCTGTTCTCTTTCCGCTTCGAATTGAATTGAACTTTTATTACCGCTGAGTGTTCAGATCGCCGAGTGTTCAGGTCGCCGAGTGTTCAGGTCGCCGAGTGTTCAGGTCGCCGAGTGTTCAGGTCGCTTAATTATACGCTTTGCAATAAAAACTTGACTGTAGAAATGTTTTTAAGTACAAAATCTTGTTTGGCGTTTTTAATCGCAATTAATTTCAAATATCTGCGAACTTTCATCAAAATACATCGATTTTTCCATCCTTATCACAACTCAATTTATGTATTTTACACGCCAACAACCCATTAAATCTCTCCATGTGTGTGTGTGTGTGTGTGTGTGTGTAAACACATATTTACGCGTTTACAATTTATCGAAGAATCTCTTGCTGAAACTCCTTCGCCGAGCGTTGCTTGGCTGCCCGCAGGATTCGGGATTCTGGCATCGCGATAACTTCGTCTCGCGCTTCGTATGCTGAGCGCTGAGCGAACTCCCGTCACGTCCAGCTGGCGCGTCCAATCAACAAGCTAAATTGTAGCTGTGTATTATTTTGCCATTTCATGCCAAATTAAAATTCAATACCTGAATTCGGTGCCGACAGCCGACAGCCGACAGCCGGCAGAGCAGAGCGAGTCGATGAGTTGGATGCCGGCAGCGCAGACGAGGGCAGCAGGAAGAATTAAGGGGGTGGAGAGGGGTGGGGGGCTGCTTTTGGAATACTTTTTCCCGCACATGATAACGTCAAGTGGCGGCGGTGAAAAGATGAGAGAATGGCAAAGCAGAGGACTGAAGTGAAAAACGAACGAAGTCAAACGGAATCTTTTTTCGGTTACCTTGGAAACACAGATTACGTGCGAAGTGGTATTTCCTGATATAAAAAAGAAACTTCCACCGTTTCCCACCCCACCCCCCCCCCCCCTGTGTTCCCTTCTATTTCCCGAAATCTTTGTTCCCCTCTATTTTCTCCAATCTCAATTTCCCGAAACCTCCTTCCTAATAATGTTTTCTTTATTATGTGAAATAATCCCTGCTAAGTGCGTTCTGCATTTCAAAACTCTTCAATGTCCTCCCCACTCGAGGGGCGACCATGAAAGCGAGGCGAGATGTCACTCGGAAGGTTAACAATTTCCAGCTTTAATCCCATTATTGCGTTGCTGATGCCTCTCGTGTACCCTGTTGCTGGTTCAACCACGTGTGTCTCGCTCGTTCTGCGGGCCTCTCAATCTTTGGGCCGACGATGCCAGTTGACGTCGCTCCTCGTGGAAACAAATAGACGCCTGATTTCTTAGACTCTTTAATATTTCTTATTTACATTTCTGTTTGTCGACAGGAAGCCATGGAGGCGAGGAATAAAATGCGATTACAAGTGCGATTTATGAGACCAGACAAGAAATGCTGTAACTGTAATACAACGAGGAATGGAGTGGAATATGAAAGCTAGAACGACGATAGAAGGAGAGAATAATGAGTAATGCAAATTTATGTGTAGAATTACGGAACACAAGTTTCTTCTATTCAATGAGAAAGTAAACGACTTTCTTCGCATCGACAACTTTTCCTCTCTCTTTCCTCCCTCTTAGTGTATCTCGCTTGCTTTAGTTTTGTGATCCAATTTTGCGACACGACAGTCGGCATGCAAGCGTTCAGTAAGCAACTTCTCTCTCTCTCTCTCTCATTAATTATCTGCCGCATTTGATGGCGATTCCTGTCAAATGTCAAATTTGCTGTCATATCAACTGTCATTGCGAGGGCTAACAAATGGCGTCCCGTTCTTGCGGTCTCCGCGGCATGGAAGGCAACATTGCTGTGCCACGTTGGCTGCAGCGCGTCGTTCTGCGGTGAAGTGATGAGCTTCCATCTTCGCTAACTGTGACGTTTCAATTGCAGCAACTGACGAGCTGACAAGCTGACTTGCTAGTGCTGACAACCAGCTTGAGTTGCGCTCGACGTGACATCTGCGACGAAGAGTTGATCGAAATGCACTTTTCTGCAAAAGCAACTCAAACGGCAAGAAAAAGAATAAATCGATTAGAAAATTTAAGCAACTGCTAGGATTGTTTTTAAGGATTGAAGAATGCTTTCTGCTTCCTCTCTCGCTTGCTTACTTCCCTCGCCACTTTTTCAGGCGTGTTTCCTGCTCGCATCGACGGACGGATAATTCGAAGTGCTCAGCGAGAGAAAAATGAGGCGATAACGATCCTCTCCACAGTAAGCCAAATCGACATTTATTAGCCGGCACTTTACGAAGTGTTAAAATGCATCCAAAAAGGTGTCAAGCACCTGACAACACATCGCCTCGTATAATTATTTCGGTCGCCGTGCGGTGCCGCCGCCGAGCGAGCAGCTGTCGGAAGTGGCCGCGCCTCACTCATCGCCGTCCTCTGCCAGCTCACTCCGGCTCCGGGCTGCGGGCTCCGCGCTGGACCGGCAGCGGTGCGACGACGATGAACAGGAACACCCATTTTCACATGTTCCGCCGTCGCGAGAGGGCAATCTCGTTCCGTTTCTAACACCTCTCGCGAGTTAATCGATGCGAGTTCGATGGCGACTGCGAGCAGCACTCGAGGCTCCGCTTAATGATTCGGCTTCAGACTCAAAGAACACTTTTGCCGCAAATGGCTTCGAAGTGTTTCGGGCCGCCTGGAGCTCCTGGCAGTCCTGGTCAATACCATTAACTGTCGATTATTTTCCATTCTGACACTTCGGTCGAGGCGGAGCCACTTTGATTGTTCGCAGTTTTGTCCGTCTTCTCTGATTGAGGTGAACTGCGAGTCCCTCTTGTTGCCCTTGGCCGCCCTCGGAGCGTTTTGTGCCTCGAACATCGT
The DNA here is from genome assembly GCA_922984085.1 of Sicus ferrugineus. Classification (NCBI taxonomy): domain Eukaryota; kingdom Metazoa; phylum Arthropoda; class Insecta; order Diptera; family Conopidae; genus Sicus; species Sicus ferrugineus. Next base: position 14,095,973 of record OV277352.1, on the reverse strand, counting down.
GAATTTGATGCGGTTTCGAGGTAGAAGCGGCATCCCGAGGCTGCCTGCCTTGTTAGCCGTTCATCACGTTCACATGCTTCGAATGCGTTTTCGAGTGGCACCTCCGTAATCCTCATAATTAGATTAGGTTTTTGTTGCGCGCCCCGAGAAGTCGAGTGTTGCAGGCACAACAGGTGGCACGCAGCGGGATGGAGTGCGGCTCACTCAGGCCAGTGGAGCCGCTGGTTCTTGCCGCCGACGCACAGGTAGTTTCTGTCGGCCAGAGCTGTGAACTAATATTTGTTTTCACCGCAAGGCGCTGTTTTTTCACAGGATCCTCGGCACCTCGCGTCAGTCGCCTCCGAGACGCGGCCGCCTAATTGGGTTCAGCTGTGAAGGGGGCTGGAAGAGCGCAGGATTGACCTTCGAGAGGCTGGCGAGCGTATTTTGACATGCGATGATCCTGTTTGTTCCGCTCCGCGTATGCCAACACATTCCTCAGAGAGAGAGAGAGAGAGAGAGAGAGCGAAATCTGGAGCCTTCTGTTATTTCTGTTTTTTTGTTTTTCCCTTTTTGGTGCTGCTAGTGATGCAAACGCTTCCCGGAATCCGGTCACGCGCAATTTACGATTTCGGCCGCAGCACGCAAGCGCGCAGCAACACATTTATGATTATTAAAAAGGCATTTAATCGTGAAGTGCCTCGTGAAGTTCAAACATTTGCGTTGCTAAGCGGATTACGGCTGTTGAAGTCAGCTCGCAGTTGAGGCGGACCAACGTGAGCGGCTTAATCCTCGCCAGGGACGGCGGCGCGGCTCGTTTCGCAAATCGAAATGTTCCGAAATGAGCCGCAAAGCTGCTGAGAAGAAGAGGGACACCTCCGTGGGACCGAATACAGCGATGCACCGAGGTAGTCTGCATCGGAAATCCAGCAGTGGAGGTCGCTGAAGTGCTTCTAATTGCAGAACCCAAAGAATTGAACTCTTAACAATGCAATTCATTAATCACCTCCATCCACATCCTCGTCTGTAAGGATCCAATTAAAATGAATTGCGTCCTGTCAGGATGTCGTTGCCACAGCCGGTGCATTCAACAATTTGCGTCAACACCTCCTAACGCGTCTCGTGGGCCGAGTGGGCTCAAATTTATCACTCCTAAACGAGGCTGCCTGCAACGCGTCCCTGCAGGCCGTCGGGAGGACGGCGTCCAACCTGTAATTTCGTCGCCCATGCCGTGGTCCTAATTGGTCGAAATGCATAATCATGTGTCGTCGCCCCATCGCGTTGAGCGCGTTGAGCGCGATGGCGCGATGGCGCGCTGTTCGCGTCGTCCTGCTCGGTTGTCCTGCTCGGTTGCGGCTGCCCCGAGCGCCGCGCGGCTGGTCCGTCAGCGCGCAAGATAGCATTTCATTATGCTTCCCGCGAAGGTAGTCATTACGCGCCCTCGCGGGCCCAGCGGACGGGCACATCTCGCGTAGCGCGTCGTTAAATGGCCGGCGAACATGTGATGAGATCGCGCTCATCCGTATCCGCGTGGGATTGCCCACCCCGCTATTAACCTCTATTATCCGTCGATATGCTGTCGCTGCACGAGGATTCGTGCGGATGTGAGCAGGACTCTTTGTGACGGCGGCCGGGAGCGGCAAGAGAGTGCCGGAGAACGGCGAGGTGGGGCGTGAGGGTCTCCTATCAGGTGCTGGCATCGCAGTGACTCCGTGTCACTTCGCACCCCACACTAATTTCTGTCTAATTGAGGCATTTATGACGTAATTGGGATTATTAATGATATCGTCCTTTTTCGGGAGAGTGCTTTTGAATTCAATTTAAAAGTCCTTTGCTTTCGAATGACAGGCGAAAGATGACAGCTGAGAGACAGCAAAAAGTCCTCGTGGTATTATGTAGCTGTCATAATAATTAAATATTTCTTTTTCTTTTATCGTGCTGAAACGCTATCTTGTTCTCGATTTCGGCGCGAGACCAAGCTTCTCGATCCCGAATATTTTGTTTTGTTTTGTTTGAAAGAGACTCTGGATGTCGTAACCTCATTTAATTCCAAATTCCAATTCCCTTAAAAGGAATTGAGGCGCTCACAATTCCAATTCCTTTGTTTGAGTAATCTTCAAATTCCTAATTCCTGAGGAATTTACTTGGAATTGGAATGGAATTGATTTCGCCCAGCTCTGGTCTCCACTACGAAAAGCCGTGGCAATCCTGATTACTTCGCGGTACCTCAGTATTTGGGAAAACCGCGTTTAATTGCCTTAATTACACACACCACGTCAGAATGCCTTCGTTAATAAAAACAGTAATAAATGCCACGTTCAAGTCTCTCCGTAGTGTGATCAGCTATTTCATTGCCAGCCATCATAAAGTGGTCGCGTATACCTAATTAAAAAGAGTCCGCCAGCTAGCTTCCATCATTAACGTGAGCTTCCTCCGAAGTCATGCAATGACGTGAAGTCTGAAAATCCGCAACAATGTTTCACTGCAGTACGGTGCGAACGAATTTACTCCCCTCTGTCTCACTTTATTGCCGGTGTTCACGATGACCTCCTCGACTATCGAGTCGGGCTTCGTTAATTCATGTTGACCGTTTAAATAATTAATAATAATATTTACACTAACTAAGCAACTGTTCAGCAGAGTGTGAAACACTCGGTTTGCATTGTCTGATCATTACCAATTTGCGTTTTAAATATTCGCTATTATTTTTTAAAATAAATATATGAAAAAATTCATTAATAAATTGTTTCTGCTTTAAGTCTCGATCTCTATTATTAACTTGCTTGTCTTGATATCAATCGTTGTACCGGCTGAGATAGAGTTTGAAAAACTTTCTCGATCTCGAATTCCCGACGAAATCGATTGATATGTTAACGGGAATTCCTCTTCCTTGATTGAATTAAGAGAATTTTCTCAAATAATTCCATGAAGTTAGGGTTGGCAACTCTGTTTGAATCTGCCAATGCAAATGTAAGAAACGAACTTCCATTCACACTGACAAATAACAGAAATTTTCAATGCATTAACAGCTTCGAAATTACCGTAAAAAGCCGATTTATTGCTAAAGTTAAATGCAAAAGTTATTTTATATAATTACGTGAACGTAGTCAGCAAATAAAACAATTTAAAATATATTTAAATAACATCTTTTCTGAAAACAATTTTTGAATTAATTGCTTTATTTGAAATTTAGCCTTGATAAATTGAAAACAAAAATGTAAAAAAAATATTTCCTGTTTCCGGCCCAACTCATGTCATCCAGTCCACAAACCTGGAAGAGACTGCTTAGCGCCAGATGGCGCTGTATATCTGCATAATTTCCTCCACAAACCTGTAGCAAATAATCTTTTACATTTTTCTGAATTACACATTTTAAAAATCATTAATAGAGTGACCGCGACTGGAGACTTCGAAGAATATCAAGTTCTAAGTTCTTGTCGAAAATGATAAAAGTTTAATAAAAGCGCGAAAAACGCTCGATCTTTTAAAACAAAAATTAGAACTGAGAGGCCAATTTTGTACATTTGACCCAGAGGCGGGCAACAGTCTCAGGAGGCCGCAGTACTCATGTACTCAACTTTGTGTTGGCTTCCGCGCTCATATACTTCCACGAATTCCAAGTTCTGGGTGAAAATGATAAAAGTTTAACAAAAGGAGAAGAGACGCTCGATCTTTTAAAACAAAAATTAGAACCGAGAAGCCAATTTTTTACATTTGACCCAGAGGCGGGCAACAGTCTCAGGAGGCAGCAGTACTAACTAAAAATGTGCGTTTTCAGTGCCATTTTTCGTAACTTTAGAAAAATATTCTGGCCAAGTGACATATATCGCTGGAAAGGTGCTGCCATTAGCTTTCCAAAATGGTACGTTTCATCAACGCACTCGGACCATGGAGTGGGCAGGGGCAGTGGCCAGTTGATCATGCCAGTGTAGGCTAACTAAAAATGCGCGTTTTCAGTGCCATTTTTCGTAACTTTAGAAAAATATTCTGGCCAAGTGGCATATATCGCTGGAAAGGTACTGCCATTAGCTTTCCAAAATGGTACGATTCATCAACGCACTCGGACCATGGAGTGGGCAGTGGCCAGTTGATCATGCCAGTGTAGGCTAACTAAAAATGCGCGTTTTCAGTGCCATTTTTCGTAACTTTAGAAAAATATTCTGGCCAAGTGACATACTTCGCTGGAAAGGTGCTGCCATTAGCTTTCCAAAATGGTAAGTTTCATCAACGCACTCGGACCATGGAGTGTGCAGTGGCCACTTGATCATGCCAGTGTAGGCTAACTAAAAATACGCTTTTTCAGTGCCATTTTTCGTAACTTTAGAAAAATATTCTGGCCGAGTGGTATATATCGCTGTAAAGGTGCTACCATTAGCTTTCCAAAATGGTACGTTTCATCAACGCACTCGGACCATGGAGTGGGCAGTGCCCACCGTGGAGTGGGCAGTGGCCACTTGATCATGCCAGTGTAGGCTAACTAAAAATGCGCTTTTTCAGTGCCATTTTTCGTAACTTTAGAAAAATATTCTGGCCAAGTGACATATATCGCTGGAAAGGTGCTGCCATTAGCTTTCCAAAATGGTAAGTTTCATCAACGCACTCGGACCATGGAGTGGGCAGTGGCCACTTGATCATGCCAGTGTAGGCTAACTAAAAATGACCGTTTTCAGTGCCATTTTTCGTAACTTTAGAAAAATATTCTGGCCAAGTGACATATATCGCTGGAAAGGTGCTGCCATTAGCTTTCCAAAATGGTACGTTTCATCAACGCACTCGGACCATGGAGTGGGCAGTGCCCACCGTGGAGTGGGCAGTGGCCACTTGATCATGCCAGTGTAGGCTAACTAAAAATGCGCTTTTTCAGTGCCATTTTTCGTAACTTTAGAAAAATATTCTGGCCAAGTGGCATATATCGCTGGAAAGGTGCTGCCATTAGCTTTCCAAAATGGTACGTTTCATCAACGCACTCGGACCATGGAGTGGGCAGTGCCCACCGTGGAGTGGGCAGTGGCCACTTGATCATGCCAGTGTAGGCTAACTAAAAATGCGCTTTTTCAGTGCCATTTTTCGTAACTTTAGAAAAATATTCTGGCCAAGTGGCATATATCGCTGGAAAGGTGCTGCCATTAGCTTTCCAAAATGATAAGTTTCATCAACGCACTCGGACCATGGAGTGGGCAGTGGCCACTTGATCATGCCAGTGTAGGCTAACTAAAAATACGCGTTTTCAGTGCCATTTTTCGTAACTTTAGAAAAATATTCTGGCCAAGTGGCATATATCGCTGGAAAGGTACTGCCATTAGCTTTCCAAAATGGTACGTTTCATCAACGCACTCGGACCATGGAGTGGGCAGTGGCCACTTGATCATGCCAGTGTAGGCTAACTAAAAATGCGCTTTTTCAGTGCCATTTTTCGAAACTTTAGAAAAATATTCTGGCCAAGTGGCATATATCGCTGGAAAGGTGCTGCCATTAGCTTTCCAAAATGGTACGTTTCATCAACGCACTCGGACCATGGAGTGGGCAGTGCCCACCGTGGAGTGGGCAGTGGCCACTTGATCATGCCAGTGTAGGCTAACTAAAAATGCGCTTTTTCAGTGCCATTTTTCGTAACTTTAGAAAAATATTCTGGCCAAGTGGCATATATCGCTGGAAAGGTGCTGCCATTAGCTTTCCAAAATGATAAGTTTCATCAACGCACTCGGACCATGGAGTGGGCAGTGGCCACTTGATCATGCCAGTGTAGGCTAACTAAAAATACGCGTTTTCAGTGCCATTTTTCGTAACTTTAGAAAAATATTCTGGCCAAGTAGCATATATCGCTGGAAAGGTGCTGCCATTAGCTTTCCAAAATGGTACGTTTCATCAACGCACTCGGACCATGGAGTGGGCAGTGCCCACCGTGGAGTGGGCAGTGGCCACTTGATCATGCCAGTGTAGGCTAACTAAAAATGCGCTTTTTCAGTGCCATTTTTCGTAACTTTAGAAAAATATTCTGGCCAAGTGACATATATCGCTGGAAAGGTGCTACCATTAGCTTTCCAAAATGGTAAGTTTCATCAACGCACTCGGACCATGGAGTGGGCAGCGGCCACTTGATCATGCCAGTGTAGGCTAACTAAAAATGCGCGTTTTCAGTGCCATTTTTCGTAACTTTAGAAAAATATTCTGGCCAAGTGACATATATCGCTGGAAAGGTGCTGCCATTAGCTTTCCAAAATGGTACGTTTCATCAACGCACTCGGACCATGGAGTGGGCAGTGCCCACCGTGGAGTGGGCAGTGGCCACTTGATCATGCCAGTGTAGGCTAACTAAAAATGCGCTTTTTCAGTGCCATTTTTCGTAACTTTAGGAAAATATTCTGGCCAAGTGGCATATATCGCTGGAAAGGTGCTGCCATTAGCTTTCCAAAATGGTAAGTTTCATCAACGCACTCGGACCATGGAGTGGGCAGTGGCCACTTGATCATGCCAGTGTAGGCTAACTAAAAATACGCGTTTTCAGTGCCATTTTTCGTAACTTTAGAAAAATATTCTGGCCAAGTGGCATATATCGCTGGAAAGGTGCTGCCATTAGCTTTCCAAAATGGTACGTTTCATCAACGCACTCGGACCATGGAGTGGGCAGTGCCCACCGTGGAGTGGGCAGTGGCCACTTGATCATGCCAGTGTAGGCTAACTAAAAATGCGCGTTTTCAGTGCCATTTTTCGTAACTTTAGAAAAATATTCTGGCCAAGTGGCATATATCGCTGGAAAGGTGCTGCCATTAGCTTTCCAAAATGGTAAGTTTCATCAACGCACTCGGACCATGGAGTGGGCAGTGGCCACTTGATCATGCCAGTGTAGGCTACCTAAAAATGCGCGTTTTCAGTGCCATTTTTCGTAACTTTAGAAAAATATTCTGGCCAAGTGGCATATATCGCTGGAAAGGTACTGCCATTAGCTTTCCAAAATGGTACGATTCATCAACGCACTCGGACCATGGAGTGGGCAGTGGCCACTTGATCATGCCAGTGTAGGCTAACTAAAAATGCGCTTTTTCAGTGCCATTTTTCGTAACTTTAGAAAAATATTCTGGCCAAGTGGCATATATTGCTGGAAAGGTGCTGCCATTAGCTTTCCAAAATGGTAAGTTTCATCAACGCACTCGGACCACGGATCATGCCAGTGTAGGCTAACTAAAAATACGCGTTTTCAGTGCCATTTTTCGTAACTTTAGAAAAATATTCTGGCCAAGTGGCATATATCGCTGGAAAGGTGCTGCCATTAGCTTTCCAAAATGGTACGATTCATCAACGCAGTCGGACCATGGAGTGGGCAGTGGCCACTTGATCATGCCAGTGTAGGCTAACTAAAAATGCGCTTTTTCAGTGCCATTTTTCGTAACTTTAGAAAAATACTCTGGCCGAGTGCTATATATCGCTGTAAAGGTGCTGCCATTAGCTTTCCAAAATGGTACGTTTCATCAACGCATTCAGACCATGGAGTGGGCAGTGGCCACCATGGAGTGGGCAGTGGCCAGTTGATCATGCCAGTGTAGGCTAACTAAAAATGCGCTTTTTCAGTGCCATTTTTCGTAACTTTAGAAAAATATTCTGGCCAAGTGGCATATATAGCTGGAAAGGCGCTGCCATTAGCTTTCCAAAATGGTAAGTTTCATCAACGCACTCGGACCATGGAGTGGGCAGTGGCCACTTCATCATGCCAGTGTAGGCTAACTAAAAATACGCGTTTTCAGTGCCATTTTTCGTAACTTTAGAAAAATATTCTGGCCAAGTGGCATATATCGCTGGAAAGGTGCTGCCATTAGCTTTCCAAAATGGTACGTTTCATCAACGCACTCGGACCATGGAGTGGGCAGTGCCCACCGTGGAGTGGGCAGTGGCCACTTGATCATGCCAGTGTAGGCTAACTAAAAATGCGCGTTTTCAGTGCCATTTTTCGTAACTTTAGAAAAATATTCTGGCCAAGTGGCATATATCGCTGGAAAGGTGCTGCCATTAGCTTTCCAAAATGGTAAGTTTCATCAACGCACTCGGACCATGGAGTGGGCAGTGGCCACTTGATCATGCCAGTGTAGGCTACCTAAAAATGCGCGTTTTCAGTGCCATTTTTCGTAACTTTAGAAAAATATTCTGGCCAAGTGGCATATATCGCTGGAAAGGTACTGCCATTAGCTTTCCAAAATGGTACGATTCATCAACGCAGTCGGACCATGGAGAGGGCAGTGGCCACTTGATCATGCCAGTGTAGGCTAACTAAAAATGCGCTTTTTCAGTGCCATTTTTCGTAACTTTAGAAAAATACTCTGGCCGAGTGCTATATATCGCTGTAAAGGTGCTGCCATTAGCTTTCCAAAATGGTACGTTTCATCAACGCACTCAGACCATGGAGTGGGCAGTGGCCACCATGGAGTGGGCAGTGGCCAGTTGATCATGCCAGTGTAGGCTAACTAAAAATGCGCTTTTTCAGTGCCATTTTTCGAAACTTTAGAAAAATATTCTGGCCAAGTGGCATATATCGCTGGAAAGGTGCTGCCATTAGCTTTCCAAAATGGTAAGTTTCATCAACGCACTCGGACCATGGAGTGGGCAGTGGCCACTTGATCATGCCAGTGTAGGCTAACTAAAAATACGCGTTTTCAGTGCCATTTTTCGTAACTTTAGAAAAATATTCTGGCCAAGTGGCATATATCGCTGGAAAGGTGCTGCCATTAGCTTTCCAAAATGGTAAGTTTCATCAACGCACTCGGACCATGGAGTGGGCAGTGCCCACCATGGAGTGGGCAGTGGCCACTTGATCATGCCAGTATAGGCTAACTAAAAATGCGCTTTTTCAGTGCCATTTTTCGTAACTTTAGAAAAATATTCTGGCCGAGTGGTATATATCGCTGTAAAGGTGCTACCATTAGCTTTCCAAAATGGTACGTTTCATCAACGCACTCAGACCATGGAGTGGGCAGTGGCCACCATGGATTGGGCAGTGGCCAGTTGATCATGCCAGTGTAGGCTAACTAAAAATGCGCTTTTTCAGTGCCATTTTTCGTAACTTTAGAAAAATATTCTGGCCAAGTGGCATATATCGCTGGAAAGGTGCTGCCATTAGCTTTCCAAAATGGTACGTTTCATCAACGCACTCGGACCATGGAGTGGGCAGTGGCCACTTGATCATGCCAGTGTAGGCTAACTAAAAATACGCGTTTTCAGTGCCATTTTTCGTAACTTTAGAAAAATATTCTGGCCAAGTGGCATATATCGCTGGAAAGGTGCTGCCATTAGCTTTCCAAAATGGTACGTTTCATCAACGCACTCGGACCATGGAGTGGGCAGTGCCCACCGTGGATTGGGCAGTGGCCACTTGATCATGCCAGTGTAGGCTAACTAAAAATGCGCGTTTTCAGTGCCATTTTTCGTAACTTTAGAAAAATATTCTGGCCAAGTGGCATATATCGCTGGAAAGGTGCTGCCATTAGCTTTCCAAAATGGTAAGTTTCATCAACGCACTCGGACCATGGAGTGGGCAGTGGCCACTTGATCATGCCAGTCTAGGCTAACTAAAAATGCGCGTTTTCAGTGCCAGTTTTCGTAACTTTAGAAAAATATTCTGGCCAAGTGGCATATATCGCTGCAAAGGTGCTGCCATTAGCTTTCCAAAATGGTACGTTTCATCAACGCACTCGGACCATGGAGTGGGCAGTGGCCACTTGATCATGCCAGTGTAGGCTAACTAAAAATACGCGTTTTCAGTGCCATTTTTCGTAACTTTAGAAAAATATTCTGGCCAAGTGACATATATCGCTGGAAAGGTGCTGCCATTAGCTTTCCAAAATGGTACGTTTCATCAACGCACTCGGACCATGGAGTGGGCAGTGCCCACCGTGGAGTGGGCAGTGGCCACTTGATCATGCCAGTGTAGGCTAACTAAAAATGCGCTTTTTCAGTGCCATTTTTCGTAACTTTAGAAAAATATTCTAGCCAAGTGGCATATATCGCTGGAAAGGCGCTGCCATTAGCTTTCCAAAATGGTAAGTTTCATCAACGCACTCGGACCATGGAGTGGGCAGTGGCCACTTGATCATGCCAGTGTAGGCTAACTAAAAATACGCGTTTTCAGTGCCATTTTTCGTAACTTTAGAAAAATATTCTGGCCAAGTGGCATATATCGCTGGAAAGGTGCTGCCATTAGCTTTCCAAAATGGTACGTTTCATCAACGCACTCGGACCATGGAGTGGGCAGTGCCCACCGTGGAGTGGGCAGTGGCCACTTGATCATGCCAGTGTAGGCTAACTAAAAATGCGCGTTTTCAGTGCCATTTTTCGTAACTTTAGAAAAATATTCTGGGCAAGTGGCATATATCGCTGGAAAGGTACTGCCATTAGCTTTCCAAAATGGTACGTTTCATCAACGCACTCGGACCATGGAGTGGGCAGTGGCCACTTGATCATGCCAGTGTAGGCTAACTAAAAATACGCGTTTTCAGTGCCATTTTTCGTAACTTTCGAAAAATATTCTGGCCAAGTGACATATATCGCTGGAAAGGTGCTGCCATTAGCTTTCCAAAATGGTACGTTTCATCAACGCACTCGGACCATGGAGTGGGCAGTGCCCACCGTGGAGTGGGCAGTGGCCAGTTGATCATGCCAGTGTAGGCTAACTAAGAATGCGCTTTTTCAGTGCCATTTTTCGTAACTTTAGAAAAATATTCTGGCCAAGTGGTATATATCGCTGGAAAGGTGCTGCCATTAGCTTTCCAAAATGGTAAGTTTCATCAACGCACTCGGACCATGGAGTGGGCAGTGGCCACTTGATCATGCCAGTGTAGGCTAACTAAAAATACGCGTTTTCAGTGCCATTTTTCGTAACTTTAGAAAAATATCCTGGCCAAGTGGCATATATCGCTGGAAAGGTGCTGCCATTAGCTTTCCAAAATGGTTTCATCAACGCACTCGGACCATGGAGTGGGCAGTGGCCACTTGATCATGCCAGTGTAGGCTAACTAAAAATGCGCGTTTTCAGTGCCATTTTTCGTAACTTTAGAAAAATATTCTGGCCAAGTGGCATATATCGCTGGAAAGGTGCTGCCATTAGCTTTCCAAAATGGTAAGTTTCATCAACGCACTCGGACCATGGAGTGGGCAGTGGCCACTTGATCATGCCAGTGTAGGCTAACTAAAAATACGCGTTTTCAGTGCCATTTTTCGTAACTTTAGAAAAATATTCTGGCCAAGTGGCATATATCGCTGGAAAGGTGCTGCCATTAGCTTTCCAAAATGGTACGTTTCATCAACGCACTCGGACCATGGAGTGGGCAGTGCCCACCGTGGAGTGGGCAGTGGCCACTTGATCATGCCAGTGTAGGCTAACTAAAAATGCGCGTTTTCAGTGCCATTTTTCGTAACTTTAGAAAAATATTCTGGCCAAGTGGCATATATCGCTGGAAAGGTGCTGCCATTAGCTTTCCAAAATGGTAAGTTTCATCAACGCACTCGGACCATGGAGTGGGCAGTGGCCACTTGATCATGCCAGTGTAGGCTAACTAAAAATGCGCTTTTTCAGTGCCATTTTTCGTAACTTTAGAAAAATATTCTGGCCAAGTGGCATATATCGCTGTAAAGGTGTTGCCATTAGCTTTCCAAAATGGTACGTTTCATCAACGCACTCAGACCATGGAGTGGGCAGTGGCCACCATGGAGTGGGCAGTGGCCACTTGATCATGCCAGTGTAGGCTAACTAAAAATGCGCTTTTTCAGTGCCATTTTTCGTAACTTTAGAAAAATATTCTGGCCAAGTGGCATATATCGCTGTAAAGGTGCTGCCATTAGCTTTCCAAAATGGTACGTTTCATCAACGCACTCGGACCATGGAGTGGGCAGTGCCCACCGTGGAGTGGGCAGTGGCCAGTTGATCATGCCAGTGTAGGCTAACTAAGAATGCGCTTTTTCAGTGCCATTTTTCGTAACTTTAGAAAAATATTCTGGCCAAGTGGCATATATCGCTGGAAAGGTGCTGCCATTAGCTTTCCAAAATGGTAAGTTTCATCAACGCACTCGGACCATGGAGTGGGCAGTGGCCACTTGATCATGCCAGTGTAGGCTAACTAAAAATACGCGTTTTCAGTGCCATTTTTCGTAACTTTAGAAAAATATCCTGGCCAAGTGGCATATATCGCTGGAAAGGTGCTGCCATTAGCTTTCCAAAATGGTACAATGGTAAAATGGCCACTTGATCATGCCAGTGTAGGCTAACTAAAAATGCGCGTTTTCAGTGCCATTTTTCGTAACTTTAGAAAAATATTCTGGCCAAGTGGCATATATCGCTGGAAAGGTGCTGCCATTAGCTTTCCAAAATGGTAAGTTTCATCAACGCACTCGGACCATGGAGTGGGCAGTGGCCACTTGATCATGCCAGTGTAGGCTAACTAAAAATACGCGTTTTCAGTGCCATTTTTCGTAACTTTAGAAAAATATTCTGGCCAAGTGGCATATATCGCTGGAAAGGTGCTGCCATTAGCTTTCCAAAATGGTACGTTTCATCAACGCACTCGGACCATGGAGTGGGCAGTGCCCACCGTGGAGTGGGCAGTGGCCACTTGATCATGCCAGTGTAGGCTAACTAAAAATGCGCGTTTTCAGTGCCATTTTTCGTAACTTTAGAAAAATATTCTGGCCAAGTGGCATATATCGCTGGAAAGGTGCTGCCATTAGCTTTCCAAAATGGTAAGTTTCATCAACGCACTCGGACCATGGAGTGGGCAGTGGCCACTTGATCATGCCAGTGTAGGCTAACTAAAAATGCGCTTTTTCAGTGCCATTTTTCGTAACTTTAGAAAAATATTCTGGCCAAGTGGCATATATCGCTGTAAAGGTGCTGCCATTAGCTTTCCAAAATGGTACGTTTCATCAACGCACTCAGACCATGGAGTGGGCAGTGGCCACTTGATCATGCCAGTGTAGGCTAACTAAAAATACGCGTTTTCAGTGCCATTTTTCGTAACTTTCGAAAAATATTCTGGCCAAGTGACATATATCGCTGGAAAGGTGCTGCCATTAGCTTTCCAAAATGGTACGTTTCATCAACGCACTCGGACCATGGAGTGGGCAGTGCCCACCGTGGAGTGGGCAGTGGCCAGTTGATCATGCCAGTGTAGGCTAACTAAGAATGCGCTTTTTCAGTGCCATTTTTCGTAACTTTAGAAAAATATTCTGGCCAAGTGGCATATATCGCTGGAAAGGTGCTGCCATTAGCTTTCCAAAATGGTAAGTTTCATCAACGCACTCGGACCATGGAGTGGGCAGTGGCCACTTGATCATGCCAGTGTAGGCTAACTAAAAATACGCGTTTTCAGTGCCATTTTTCGTAACTTTAGAAAAATATCCTGGCCAAGTGGCATATATCGCTGGAAAGGTGCTGCCATTAGCTTTCCAAAATGGTTTCATCAACGCACTCGGACCATGGAGTGGGCAGTGGCCACTTGATCATGCCAGTGTAGGCTAACTAAAAATGCGCGTTTTCAGTGCCATTTTTCGTAACTTTAGAAAAATATTCTGGCCAAGTGGCATATATCGCTGGAAAGGTGCTGCCATTAGCTTTCCAAAATGGTAAGTTTCATCAACGCACTCGGACCATGGAGTGGGCAGTGGCCACTTGATCATGCCAGTGTAGGCTAACTAAAAATACGCGTTTTCAGTGCCATTTTTCGTAACTTTAGAAAAATATTCTGGCCAAGTGGCATATATCGCTGGAAAGGTGCTGCCATTAGCTTTCCAAAATGGTACGTTTCATCAACGCACTCGGACCATGGAGTGGGCAGTGCCCACCGTGGAGTGGGCAGTGGCCACTTGATCATGCCAGTGTAGGCTAACTAAAAATGCGCGTTTTCAGTGCCATTTTTCGTAACTTTAGAAAAATATTCTGGCCAAGTGGCATATATCGCTGGAAAGGTGCTGCCATTAGCTTTCCAAAATGGTAAGTTTCATCAACGCACTCGGACCATGGAGTGGGCAGTGGCCACTTGATCATGCCAGTGTAGGCTAACTAAAAATGCGCGTTTTCAGTGCCAGTTTTCGTAACTTTAGAAAAATATTCTGGCCAAGTGGCATATATCGCTGCAAAGGTGCTGCCATTAGCTTTCCAAAATGGTACGTTTCATCAACGCACTCGGACCATGGAGTGGGCAGTGCCCACCATGGAGTGGGCAGTGGCCACTTGATCATGCCAGTGTAGGCTAACTAAAAATGCGCTTTTTCAGTGCCATTTTTCGTAACTTTAGAAAAATATTCTGGCCAAGTGGTATATATTGCTGGAAAGGTGCTGCCATTAGCTTTCCAAAATGGTAAGTTTCATCAACGCACTCGGACCATGGAGTGGGCAGTGGCCACTTGATCATGCCAGTGTAGGCTAACTAAAAATACGCGTTTTCAGTGCCATTTTTCGTAACTTTAGAAAAATATTCTGGCCAAGTGGCATATATCGCTGGAAAGGTGCTGCCATTAGCTTTCCAAAATGGTACGTTTCATCAACGCACTCGGACCATGGAGTGGGCAGTGCCCACCGTGGAGTGGGCAGTGGCCACTTGATCATGCCAGTGTAGGCTAACTAAAAATGCGCGTTTTCAGTGCCATTTTTCGTAACTTTAGAAAAATATTCTGGCCAAGTGGCATATATCGCTGGAAAGGTGCTGCCATTAGCTTTCCAAAATGGTAAGTTTCATCAACGCACTCGGACCATGGAGTGGGCAGTGGCCACTTGATCATGCCAGTGTAGGCTAACTAAAAATGCGCTTTTTCAGTGCCATTTTTCGTAACTTTAGAAAAATATTCTGGCCAAGTGGCATATATCGCTGTAAAGGTGCTGCCATTAGCTTTCCAAAATGGTACGTTTCATCAACGCACTCAGACCATGGAGTGGGCAGTGGCCACCATGGAGTGGGCAGTGGCCACTTGATCATGCCAGTGTAGGCTAACTAAAAATACGCGTTTTCAGTGCCATTTTTCGTAACTTTCGAAAAATATTCTGGCCAAGTGACATATATCGCTGGAAAGGTGCTGCCATTAGCTTTCCAAAATGGTACGTTTCATCAACGCACTCGGACCATGGAGTGGGCAGTGCCCACCGTGGAGTGGGCAGTGGCCAGTTGATCATGCCAGTGTAGGCTAACTAAGAATGCGCTTTTTCAGTGCCATTTTTCGTAACTTTAGAAAAATATTCTGGCCAAGTGGCATATATCGCTGGAAAGGTGCTGCCATTAGCTTTCCAAAATGGTAAGTTTCATCAACGCACTCGGACCATGGAGTGGGCAGTGGCCACTTGATCATGCCAGTGTAGGCTAACTAAAAATACGCGTTTTCAGTGCCATTTTTCGTAACTTTAGAAAAATATCCTGGCCAAGTGGCATATATCGCTGGAAAGGTGCTGCCATTAGCTTTCCAAAATGGTTTCATCAACGCACTCGGACCATGGAGTGGGCAGTGGCCACTTGATCATGCCAGTGTAGGCTAACTAAAAATGCGCGTTTTCAGTGCCATTTTTCGTAACTTTAGAAAAATATTCTGGCCAAGTGGCATATATCGCTGGAAAGGTGCTGCCATTAGCTTTCCAAAATGGTAAGTTTCATCAACGCACTCGGACCATGGAGTGGGCAGTGGCCACTTGATCATGCCAGTGTAGGCTAACTAAAAATACGCGTTTTCAGTGCCATTTTTCGTAACTTTAGAAAAATATTCTGGCCAAGTGGCATATATCGCTGGAAAGGTGCTGCCATTAGCTTTCCAAAATGGTACGTTTCATCAACGCACTCGGACCATGGAGTGGGCAGTGCCCACCGTGGAGTGGGCAGTGGCCACTTGATCATGCCAGTGTAGGCTAACTAAAAATGCGCGTTTTCAGTGCCATTTTTCGTAACTTTAGAAAAATATCCTGGCCAAGTGGCATATATCGCTGGAAAGGTGCTGCCATTAGCTTTCCAAAATGGTAAGTTTCATCAACGCACTCGGACCATGGAGTGGGCAGTGGCCACTTGATCATGCCAGTGTAGGCTAACTAAAAATGCGCGTTTTCAGTGCCAGTTTTCGTAACTTTAGAAAAATATTCTGGCCAAGTGGCATATATCGCTGCAAAGGTGCTGCCATTAGCTTTCCAAAATGGTACGTTTCATCAACGCACTCGGACCATGGAGTGGGCAGTGCCCACCATGGAGTGGGCAGTGGCCACTTGATCATGCCAGTGTAGGCTAACTAAAAATGCGCTTTTTCAGTGCCATTTTTCGTAACTTTAGAAAAATATTCTGGCCGAGTGGTATATATCGCTGTAAAGGTGCTACCATTAGCTTTCCAAAATGGTACGTTTCATCAACGCACTCAGACCATGGAGTGGGCAGTGGCCACCATGTGTTGGGCAGTGGCCAGTTGATCATGCCAGTGTAGGCTAACTAAAAATGCGCTTTTTCAGTGCCATTTTTCGTAACTTTAGAAAAATATTCTGGCCAAGTGGCATATATCGCTGGAAAGGTGCTGCCATTAGCTTTCCAAAATGGTAAGTTTCATCAACGCACTCGGACCATGGAGTGGGCAGTGGCCACTTGATCATGCCAGTGTAGGCTAACTAAAAATACGCGTTTTCAGTGCCATTTTTCGTAACTTTAGAAAAATATTCTGGCCAAGTGGCATATATCGCTGGAAAGGTGCTACCATTAGCTTTCCAGAATGGTAAGTTTCATCAACGCACTCGGACCATGGAGTGGGCAGTGGCCACTTGATCATGCCAGTGTAGGCTAACTAAAAATACGCGTTTTCAGTGCCATTTTTCGTAACTTTAGAAAAATATTCTGGCCAAGTGGCATATATCGCTGGAAAGGTGCTGCCATTAGCTTTCCAAAATGGTACGTTTCATCAACGCACTCGGACCATGGAGTGGGCAGTGCCCACCGTGGAGTGGGCAGTGGCCACTTGATCATGCCAGTGTAGGCTAACTAAAAATGCGCTTTTTCAGTGCCATTTTTCGTAACTTTAGAAAAATATTCTGGCCAAGTGGCATATATCGCTGGAAAGGTGCTGCTATTAGCTTTCCAAAATGATAAGTTTCATCAACGCACTCGGACCATGGAGTGGGCAGTGGCCACTTGATCATGCCAGTGTAGGCTAACTAAAAATACGCGTTTTCAGTGCCATTTTTCGTAACTTTAGAAAAATATTCTGGCCAAGTGGCATATATCGCTGGAAAGGTGCTGCCATTAGCTTTCCAAAATGGTACGTTTCATCAACGCACTCGGACCATGGAGTGGGCAGTGCCCACCGTGGAGTGGGCAGTGGCCACTTGATCATGCCAGTGTAGGCTAACTAAAAATGCGCGTTTTCAGTGCCAGTTTTCGTAACTTTAGAAAAATATTCTGGCCAAGTGGCATATATCGCTGGAAAGGTGCTACCATTAGCTTTCCAAAATGGTAAGTTTCATCAACGCACTCGGACCATGGAGTGGGCAGTGCCCACCGTGGAGTGGGCAGTGCCCACCGTGGAGTGGGCAGTGGCCACTTGATCATGCCAGTATAGGCTAACTAAAAATGCGCTTTTTCAGTGCCATTTTTCGTAACTTTAGAAAAATATTCTGGCCGAGTGGTATATATCGCTGTAAAGGTGCTACCATTAGCTTTCCAAAATGATAAGTTTCATCAACGCACTCGGACCATGGAGTGGGCAGTGGCCACTTGATCATGCCAGTGTAGGCTAACTAAAAATGCGCGTTTTCAGTGCCAGTTTTCGTAACTTTAGAAAAATATTCTGGCCAAGTGGCATATATCGCTGCAAAGGTGCTGCCATTAGCTTTCCAAAATGGTACGTTTCATCAACGCACTCGAACCATGGAGTGGGCAGTGCCCACCATGGAGTGGGCAGTGGCCACTTGATCATGCCAGTATAGGCTAACTAAAAATGCGCTTTTTCAGTGCCATTTTTCGTAACTTTAGAAAAATATTCTGGCCGAGTGGTATATATCGCTGTAAAGGTGCTACCATTAGCTTTCCAAAATGGTACGTTTCATCAACGCACTCAGACCATGGAGTGGGCAGTGGCCACTTGATCATGCCAGTGTAGGCTAACTAAAAATACGCGTTTTCAGTGCCATTTTTCGTAACTTTAGAAAAATATTCTGGCCAAGTGGCATATATCGCTGGAAAGGTGCTGCCATTAGCTTTCCAAAATGGTACGTTTCATCAACGCACTCGGACCATGGAGTGGGCAGTGGCCACTTGATCATGCCAGTGTAGGCTAACTAAAAATACGCGTTTTCAGTGCCATTTTTCGTAACTTTAGAAAAATATTCTGGCCAAGTGGCATATATCGCTGGAAAGGTGCTGCCATTAGCTTTCCAAAATGGTACGTTTCATCAACGCACTCGGACCATGGAGTGGGCAGTGGCCACTTGATCATGCCAGTGTAGGCTAACTAAAAATACGCGTTTTCAGTGCCATTTTTCGTAACTTTAGAAAAATATTCTGGCCAAGTGGCATATATCGCTGGAAAGGTGCTGCCATTAGCTTTCCAAAATGGTACGTTTCATCAACGCACTCGGACCATGGAGTGGGCAGTGCCCACCGTGGATTGGGCAGTGGCCACTTGATCATGCCAGTGTAGGCTAACTAAAAATGCGCGTTTTCAGTGCCATTTTTCGTAACTTTAGAAAAATATTCTGGCCAAGTGGCATATATCGCTGGAAAGGTGCTGCCATTAGCTTTCCAAAATGATAAGTTTCATCAACGCACTCGGACCATGGAGTGGGCAGTGGCCACTTGATCATGCCAGTGTAGGCTAACTAAAAATACGCGTTTTCAGTGCCATTTTTCGTAACTTTAGAAAAATATTCTGGCCAAGTGGCATATATCGCTGGAAAGGTGCTGCCATTAGCTTTCCAAAATGGTACGTTACATCAACGCACTCGGACCATGGAGTGGGCAGTGCCCACCATGGAGTGGGCAGTGGCCACTTGATCATGCCAGTGTAGGCTAACTAAAAATGCGCTTTTTCAGTGCCATTTTTCGTAACTTTAGAAAAATATTCTGGCCGAGTGGTATATATCGCTGTAAAGGTGCTACCATTAGCTTTCCAAAATGGTACGTTTCATCAACGCACTCAGACCATGGAGTGGGCAGTGGCCACCATGGGTTGGGCAGTGGCCAGTTGATCATGCCAGTGTAGGCTAACTAAAAATGCGCTTTTTCAGTGCCATTTTTCGTAACTTTAGAAAAATATTCTGGCCAAGTGGCATATATCGCTGGAAAGGTGCTGCCATTAGCTTTCCAAAATGGTAAGTTTCATCAACGCACTCGGACCATGGAGTGGGCAGTGGCCACTTGATCATGCCAGTGTAGGCTAACTAAAAATACGCGTTTTCAGTGCCATTTTTCGTAACTTTAGAAAAATATTCTGGCCAAGTGGCATATATCGCTGGAAAGGTGCTGCCATTAGCTTTCCAAAATGGTAAGTTTCATCAACGCACTCGGACCATGGAGTGGGCAGTGGCCACTTGATCATGCCAGTGTAGGCTAACTAAAAATACGCGTTTTCAGTGCCATTTTTCGTAACTTTAGAAAAATATTCTGGCCAAGTGGCATATATCGCTGGAAAGGTGCTGCCATTAGCTTTCCAAAATGGTACGTTTCATCAACGCACTCGGACCATGGAGTGGGCAGTGCCCACCGTGGAGTGGGCAGTGGCCACTTGATCATGCCAGTGTAGGCTAACTAAAAATGCGCTTTTTCAGTGCCATTTTTCGTAACTTTAGAAAAATATTCTGGCCAAGTGGCATATATCGCTGGAAAGGTGCTGCCATTAGCTTTCCAAAACGATAAGTTTCATCAACGCACTCGGACCATGGAGTGGGCAGTGGCCACTTGATCATGCCAGTGTAGGCTAACTAAAAATACGCGTTTTCAGTGCCATTTTTCGTAACTTTAGAAAAATATTCTGGCCAAGTGGCATATATCGCTGGAAAGGTGCTGCCATTAGCTTTCCAAAATGGTACGTTTCATCAACGCACTCAGACCATGGAGTGGGCAGTGGCCACTTGATCATGCCAGTGTAGGCTAACTAAAAATACGCGTTTTCAGTGCCATTTTTCGTAACTTTAGAAAAATATTCTGGCCAAGTGGCATATATCGCTGGAAAGGTGCTGCCATTAGCTTTCCAAAATGGTACGTTTCATCAACGCACTCGGACCATGGAGTGGGCAGTGCCCACCGTGGATTGGGCAGTGGCCACTTGATCGTGCCAGTGTAGGCTAACTAAAAATGCGCGTTTTCAGTGTCATTTTTCGTAACTTTAGAAAAATATTCTGGCCAAGTGGCATATATCGCTGGAAAGGTGCTGCCATTAGCTTTCCAAAATGGTAAGTTTCATCAACGCACTCGGACCATGGAGTGGGCAGTGGCCACTTGATCATGCCAGTCTAGGCTAACTAAAAATGCGCGTTTTCAGTGCCAGTTTTCGTAACTATAGAAAAATATTCTGGCCAAGTGGCATATATTGCTGCAAAGGTGCTGCCATTAGCTTTCCAAAATAGTACGTTTCATCAACGCACTCGGACCATGGAGTGGGCAGTGGCCACTTGATCATGCCAGTGTAGGCTAACTAAAAATACGCGTTTTCAGTGCCATTTTTCGTAACTTTAGAAAAATATTCTGGCCAAGTGACATATATCGCTGGAAAGGTGCTGCCATTAGCTTTCCAAAATGGTACGTTTCATCAACGCACTCGGACCATGGAGTGGGCAGTGTGGATTGGGCAGTGGCCACTTGATCGTGCCAGTGTAGGCTAACTAAAAATGCGCGTTTTCAGTGTCATTTTTCGTAACTTTAGAAAAATATTCTGGCCAAGTGGCATATATCGCTGGAAAGGTGCTGCCATTAGCTTTCCAAAATGGTAAGTTTCATCAACGCACTCGGACCATGGAGTGGGCAGTGGCCACTTGATCATGCCAGTCTAGGCTAACTAAAAATGCGCGTTTTCAGTGCCAGTTTTCGTAACTATAGAAAAATATTCTGGCCAAGTGGCATATATTGCTGCAAAGGTGCTGCCATTAGCTTTCCAAAATAGTACGTTTCATCAACGCACTCGGACCATGGAGTGGGCAGTGGCCACTTGATCATGCCAGTGTAGGCTAACTAAAAATACGCGTTTTCAGTGCCATTTTTCGTAACTTTAGAAAAATATTCTGGCCAAGTGGCATATATTGCTGCAAAGGTGCTGCCATTAGCTTTCCAAAATAGTACGTTTCATCAACGCACTCGGACCATGGAGTGGGCAGTGGCCACTTGATCATGCCAGTGTAGGCTAACTAAAAATACGCGTTTTCAGTGCCATTTTTCGTAACTTTAGAAAAATATTCTGGCCAAGTGACATATATCGCTGGAAAGGTGCTGCCATTAGCTTTCCAAAATGGTACGTTTCATCAACGCACTCGGACCATGGAGTGGGCAGTGTGGATTGGGCAGTGGCCACTTGATCGTGCCAGTGTAGGCTAACTAAAAATGCGCGTTTTCAGTGTCATTTTTCGTAACTTTAGAAAAATATTCTGGCCAAGTGGCATATATCGCTGGAAAGGTGCTGCCATTAGCTTTCCAAAATGGTAAGTTTCATCAACGCACTCGGACCATGGAGTGGGCAGTGGCCACTTGATCATGCCAGTCTAGGCTAACTAAAAATGCGCGTTTTCAGTGCCAGTTTTCGTAACTATAGAAAAATATTCTGGCCAAGTGGCATATATTGCTGCAAAGGTGCTGCCATTAGCTTTCCAAAATAGTACGTTTCATCAACGCACTCGGACCATGGAGTGGGCAGTGGCCACTTGATCATGCCAGTGTAGGCTAACTAAAAATACGCGTTTTCAGTGCCATTTTTCGTAACTTTAGAAAAATATTCTGGCCAAGTGACATATATCGCTGGAAAGGTGCTGCCATTAGCTTTCCAAAATGGTACGTTTCATCAACGCACTCGGACCATGGAGTGGGCAGTGCCCACCGTGGAGTGGGCAGTGGCCACTTGATCATGCCAGTGTAGGCTAACTAAAAATGCGCGTTTTCAGTGCCATTTTTCGTAACTTTAGAAAAATATTCTGGCCAAGTGGCATATATCGCTGGAAAGGTGCTGCCATTAGCTTTCCAAAATGGTAAGTTTCATCAACGCACTCGGACCATGGAGTGGGCAGTGGCCACTTGATCATGCCAGTGTAGGCTAACTAAAAATACGCGTTTTCAGTGCCATTTTTCGTAACTTTAGAAAAATATTCTGGCCAAGTGGCATATATCGCTGGAAAGGTGCTGCCATTAGCTTTCCAAAATGGTAAGTTTCATCAACGCACTCGGACCATGGAGTGGGCAGTGGCCACTTGATCATGCCAGTGTAGGCTAACTAAAAATGCGCTTTTTCAGTGCCATTTTTCGTAACTTTAGAAAAATATTCTGGCCAAGTGACATATATCGCTGGAAAGGTGCTGCCATTAGCTTTCCGAAATGGTACTTTTCATCAACGCACTCGGACCATGGAGTGGGCAGTGGCCACTTGATCATGCCAGTGTAGGCTAACTAAAAATACGCGTTTTCAGTGCCATTTTTCGTAACTTTAGAAAAATATTCTGGCCAAGTGACATATATCGCTGGAAAGGTGCTGCCATTAGCTTTCCAAAATGGTACGTTTCATCAACGCACTCGGACCATGGAGTGGGCAGTGCCCACCGTGGAGTGGGCAGTGGCCACTTGATCATGCCAGTGTAGGCTAACTAAAAATGCCATTTTTTTCAGTGCCATTTTTCGTAACTTTAGAAAAATATTCTGGCCCAGTGGCATATATCGCTGGAAAGGCGCTGCCATTAGCTTTCCAAAATGGTAAGTTTCATCAACGCACTCGGACCATGGAGTGGGCAGTGGCCACTTGATCATGCCAGTGTAGGCTAACTAAAAATACGCGTTTTCAGTGCCATTTTTCGTAACTTTAGAAAAATATTCTGGCCAAGTGGCATATATCGCTGGAAAGGTGCTGCCATTAGCTTTCCAAAATGGTAAGTTTCATCAACGCACTCGGACCATGGAGTGGGCAGTGGCCACTTGATCATGCCAGTGTAGGCTAACTAAAAATGCGCTTTTTCAGTGCCATTTTTTGTAACTTTAGAAAAATATTCTGGCCAAGTGACATATATCGCTGGAAAGGTGCTGCCATTAGCTTTCCGAAATGGTACTTTTCATCAACGCACTCGGACCATGGAGTGGGCAGTGCCCACCGTGGAGTGGGCAGTGGCCAGTTGATCATGCCAGTGTAGGCTAACTAAAAATGCGCTTTTTCAGTGCCATTTTTCGTAACTTTAGAAAAATATTCTGGCCAAGTGGCATATATCGCTGGAAAGGTGCTGCCATTAGCTTTCCAAAATGGTAAGTTTCATCAACGCACTCGGACCATGGAGTGGGCAGTGGCCACTTGATCATGCCAGTGTAGGCTAACTAAAAATGCGCGTTTTCAGTGCCATTTTTCGTAACTTTAGAAAAATATTCTGGCCAAGTAGCATATATCGCTGGAAAGGTGCTGCCATTAGCTTTCCAAAATGGTAAGTTTCATCAACGCACTCGGACCATGGAGTGGGCAGTGGCCACTTGATCATGCCAGTGTAGGCTAACTAAAAATGCGCGTTTTCAGTGCCAGTTTTCGTAACTTTAGAAAAATATTCTGGCCAAGTGGCATATATCGCTGCAAAGGTGCTGCCATTAGCTTTCCAAAATGGTACGTTTCATCAACGCACTCGGACCATGGAGTGGGCAGTGCCCACCATGGAGTGGGCAGTGGCCACTTGATCATGCGCTTTTTCAGTGCCATTTTTCGTAACTTTAGAAAAATATTCTGGCCGAGTGGTATATATCGCTGTAAAGGTGCTACCATTAGCTTTCCAAAATGGTACGTTTCTTCAACGCACTCAGACCATGGAGTGGGCAGTGGCCACCATGGGTTGGGCAGTGGCCAGTTGATCATGCCAGTGTAGGCTAACTAAAAATGCGCTTTTTCAGTGGCATTTTTCGTACGTTTCATCAACGCACTCGGACCATGGAGTGGGCAGTGCCCACCGTGGAGTGGGCAGTGGCCACTTGATCATGCCAGTGTAGGCTAACTAAAAATGCGCTTTTTCAGTGCCATTTTTCGTAACTTTAGAAAAATATTCTGGCCAAGTGGCATATATAGCTGGAAAGGCGCTGCCATTAGCTTTCCAAAATGGTAAGTTTCATCAACGCACTCGGACCATGGAGTGGGCAGTGGCCACTTGATCATGCCAGTGTAAGCTAACTAAAAATGCGCTTTTTCAGTGCCATTTTTCGTAACTTTAGAAAAATATTCTGGCCAAGTGGCATATATCGCTGGAAAGGTGCTGCTATTAGCTTTCCAAAATGATAAGTTTCATCAACGCACTCGGACCATGGAGTGGGCAGTGGCCACTTGATCATGCCAGTGTAGGCTAACTAAAAATACGCGTTTTCAGTGCCATTTTTCGTAACTTTAGAAAAATATTCTGGCCAAGTGGCATATATCGCTGGAAAGGTGCTGCCATTAGCTTTCCAAAATGGTACGTTTCATCAACGCACTCGGACCATGGAGTGGGCAGTGCCCACCGTGGAGTGGGCAGTGGCCACTTGATCATGCCAGTGTAGGCTAACTAAAAATGCGCGTTTTCAGTGCCAGTTTTCGTAACTTTAGAAAAATATTCTGGCCAAGTGGCATATATCGCTGGAAAGGTGCTGCCATTAGCTTTCCAAAATGGTAAGTTTCATCAACGCACTCGGACCATGGAGTGGGCAGTGCCCACCGTGAAGTGGGCAGTGGCCACTTGATCATGCCAGTATAGGCTAACTAAAAATGCGCTTTTTCAGTGCCATTTTTCGTAACTTTAGAAAAATATTCTGGCCGAGTGGTATATATCGCTGTAAAGGTGCTACCATTAGCTTTCCAAAATGATAAGTTTCATCAACGCACTCGGACCATGGAGTGGGCAGTGGCCACTTGATCATGCCAGTGTAGGCTAACTAAAAATGCGCGTTTTCAGTGCCAGTTTTCGTAACTTTAGAAAAATATTCTGGCCAAGTGGCATATATCGCTGCAAAGGTGCTGCCATTAGCTTTCCAAAATGGTACGTTTCATCAACGCACTCGGACCATGGAGTGGGCAGTGCCCACCATGGAGTGGGCAGTGGCCACTTGATCATGCCAGTATAGGCTAACTAAAAATGCGCTTTTTCAGTGCCATTTTTCGTAACTTTAGAAAAATATTCTGGCCAAGTGGCATATATCGCTGTAAAGGTGCTACCATTAGCTTTCCAAAATGGTACGTTTCATCAACGCACTCAGACCATGGAGTGGGCAGTGGCCACTTGATCATGCCAGTGTAGGCTAACTAAAAATACGCGTTTTCAGTGCCATTTTTCGTAACTTTAGAAAAATATTCTGGCCAAGTGGCATATATCGCTGGAAAGGTGCTGCCATTAGCTTTCCAAAATGGTACGTTTCATCAACGCACTCGGACCATGGAGTGGGCAGTGGCCACTTGATCATGCCAGTGTAGGCTAACTAAAAATACGCGTTTTCAGTGCCATTTTTCGTAACTTTAGAAAAATATTCTGGCCAAGTGGCATATATCGCTGGAAAGGTGCTGCCATTAGCTTTCCAAAATGGTACGTTTCATCAACGCACTCGGACCATGGAGTGGGCAGTGGCCACTTGATCATGCCAGTGTAGGCTAACTAAAAATACGCGTTTTCAGTGCCATTTTTCGTAACTTTAGAAAAATATTCTGGCCAAGTGGCATATATCGCTGGAAAGGTGCTGCCATTAGCTTTCCAAAATGGTACGTTTCATCAACGCACTCGGACCATGGAGTGGGCAGTGCCCACCGTGGATTGGGCAGTGGCCACTTGATCATGCCAGTGTAGGCTAACTAAAAATGCGCGTTTTCAGTGCCATTTTTCGTAACTTTAGAAAAATATTCTGGCCAAGTGGCATATATCGCTGGAAAGGTGCTGCCATTAGCTTTCCAAAATGATAAGTTTCATCAACGCACTCGGACCATGGAGTGGGCAGTGGCCACTTGATCATGCCAGTGTAGGCTAACTAAAAATACGCGTTTTCAGTGCCATTTTTCGTAACTTTAGAAAAATATTCTGGCCAAGTGGCATATATCGCTGGAAAGGTGCTGCCATTAGCTTTCCAAAATGGTACGTTACATCAACGCACTCGGACCATGGAGTGGGCAGTGCCCACCATGGAGTGGGCAGTGGCCACTTGATCATGCCAGTGTAGGCTAACTAAAAATGCGCTTTTTCAGTGCCATTTTTCGTAACTTTAGAAAAATATTCTGGCCGAGTGGTATATATCGCTGTAAAGGTGCTACCATTAGCTTTCCAAAATGGTACGTTTCATCAACGCACTCAGACCATGGAGTGGGCAGTGGCCACCATGTGTTGGGCAGTGGCCAGTTGATCATGCCAGTGTAGGCTAACTAAAAATGCGCTTTTTCAGTGCCATTTTTCGTAACTTTAGAAAAATATTCTGGCCAAGTGGCATATATCGCTGGAAAGGTGCTGCCATTAGCTTTCCAAAATGGTACGTTTCATCAACGCACTCGGACCATGGAGTGGGCAGTGGCCACTTCATCATGCCAGTGTAGGCTAACTAAAAATACGCGTTTTCAGTGCCATTTTTCGTAACTTTAGAAAAATATTCTGGCCAAGTGGCATATATCGCTGGAAAGGTGCTGCCATTAGCTTTCCAAAATGGTAAGTTTCATCAACGCACTCGGACCATGGAGTGGGCAGTGGCCACTTGATCATGCCAGTGTAGGCTAACTAAAAATACGCGTTTTCAGTGCCATTTTTCGTAACTTTAGAAAAATATTCTGGCCAAGTGGCATATATCGCTGGAAAGGTGCTGCCATTAGCTTTCCAAAATGGTACGTTTCATCAACGCACTCGGACCATGGAGTGGGCAGTGCCCACCGTGGAGTGGGCAGTGGCCACTTGATCATGCCAGTGTAGGCTAACTAAAAATGCGCTTTTTCAGTGCCATTTTTCGTAACTTTAGAAAAATATTCTGGCCAAGTGGCATATATCGCTGGAAAGGTGCTGCCATTAGCTTTCCAAAATGATAAGTTTCATCAACGCACTCGGACCATGGAGTGGGCAGTGGCCACTTGATCATGCCAGTGTAGGCTAACTAAAAATACGCGTTTTCAGTGCCATTTTTCGTAACTTTAGAAAAATATTCTGGCCAAGTGGCATATATCGCTGGAAAGGTGCTGCCATTAGCTTTCCAAAATGGTACGTTTCATCAACGCACTCAGACCATGGAGTGGGCAGTGGCCACTTGATCATGCCAGTGTAGGCTAACTAAAAATACGCGTTTTCAGTGCCATTTTTCGTAACTTTAGAAAAATATTCTGGCCAAGTGGCATATATCGCTGGAAAGGTGCTGCCATTAGCTTTCCAAAATGGTACGTTTCATCAACGCACTCGGACCATGGAGTGGGCAGTGCCCACCGTGGATTGGGCAGTGGCCACTTGATCATGCCAGTGTAGGCTAACTAAAAATGCGCGTTTTCAGTGCCATTTTTCGTAACTTTAGAAAAATATTCTGGCCAAGTGGCATATATCGCTGGAAAGGTGCTGCCATTAGCTTTCCAAAATGGTAAGTTTCATCAACGCACTCGGACCATGGAGTGGGCCCACCATGGAGTGGGCAGTGGCCACTTGATCATGCCAGTGTAGGCTAACTAAAAATGCGCTTTTTCAGTGCCATTTTTCGTAACTTTAGAAAAATATTCTGGCCAAGTGGCATATATCGCTGGAAAGGTGCTGCCATTAGCTTTCCAAAATGGTAAGTTTCATCAACGCACTCGGACCATGGAGTGGGCAGTGGCCACTTCATCATGCCAGTGTAGGCTAACTAAAAATGCGCGTTTTCAGTGCCATTTTTCGTAACTTTAGAAAAATATTCTGGCCAAGTGGCATATATCGCTGTAAAGGTGCTGCCATTAGCTTTCCAAAATGGTACGTTTCATCAACGCACTCAGACCATGGAGTGGGCAGTGGCCACCATGGAGTGGGCAGTGGCCACTTGATCATGCCAGTGTAGGCTAACTAAAAATACGCGTTTTCAGTGCCATTTTTCGTAACTTTAGAAAAATATTCTGGCCAAGTGGCATATATCGCTGGAAAGGTGCTGCCATTAGCTTTCCAAAATGGTACGTTTCATCAACGCACTCGGACCATGGAGTGAGCAGTGCCCACCATGGAGTGGGCAGTGGCCACTTGATCATGCCAGTGTAGGCTAACTAAAAATGCGCTTTTTCAGTGCCATTTTTCGTAACTTTAGAAAAATATTCTGGCCAAGTGGCATATACCGCTGGAAAGGTGCTGCCATTAGCTTTCCAAAATGATAAGTTTCATCAACGCACTCGGACCATGGAGTGGGCAGTGGCCACTTGATCATGCCAGTGTAGGCTAACTAAAAATGCGCTTTTTCAGTGCCATTTTTCGTAACTTTAGAAAGATATTCTGGCCGAGTGGTATATATCGCTGTAAAGGTGCTACCATTAGCTTTCCAAAATGGTACGTTTCATCAACGCACTCAGACCATGGAGTGGGCAGTGGCCACCATGGGTTGGGCAGTGGCCAGTTGATCATGCCAGTGTAGGCTAACTAAAAATGCGCTTTTTCAGTGCCATTTTTCGTACGTTTCATCAACGCACTCAGACCATGGAGTGGGCAGTGCCCACCGTGGAGTGGGCAGTGGCCACTTGATCATGCCAGTGTAGGCTAACTAAAAATGCGCTTTTTCAGTGCCATTTTTCGTAACTTTAGAAAAATATTCTGGCCAAGTGGCATATATCGCTGGAAAGGTGCTGCCATTAGCTTTCCAAAATGGTAAGTTTCATCAACGCACTCGGACCATGGAGTGGGCAGTGGCCACTTCATCATGCCAGTGTAGGCTAACTAAAAATGCGCGTTTTCAGTGCCATTTTTCGTAACTTTAGAAAAATATTCTGGCCAAGTGGCATATATCGCTGTAAAGGTGCTGCCATTAGCTTTCCAAAATGGTACGTTTCATCAACGCACTCAGACCATGGAGTGGGCAGTGGCCACCATGGAGTGGGCAGTGGCCACTTGATCATGCCAGTGTAGGCTAACTAAAAATACGCGTTTTCAGTGCCATTTTTCGTAACTTTAGAAAAATATTCTGGCCAAGTGGCATATATCGCTGGAAAGGTGCTGCCATTAGCTTTCCAAAATGGTACGTTTCATCAACGCACTCGGACCATGGAGTGAGCAGTGCCCACCATGGAGTGGGCAGTGGCCACTTGATCATGCCAGTGTAGGCTAACTAAAAATGCGCTTTTTCAGTGCCATTTTTCGTAACTTTAGAAAAATATTCTGGCCAAGTGGCATATACCGCTGGAAAGGTGCTGCTATTAGCTTTCCAAAATGATAAGTTTCATCAACGCACTCGGACCATGGAGTGGGCAGTGCCCACCATGGAGTGGGCAGTGGCCACTTGATCATGCCAGTGTAGGCTAACTAAAAATGCGCTTTTTCAGTGCCATTTTTCGTAACTTTAGAAAAATATTCTGGCCGAGTGGTACATATCGCTGTAAAGGTGCTACCATTAGCTTTCCAAAATGGTACGTTTCATCAACGCACTCAGACCATGGAGTGGGCAGTGGCCACCATGGGTTGGGCAGTGGCCAGTTGATCATGCGAGTGTAGGCTAACTAAAAATGCGCTTTTTCAGTGCCATTTTTCGTACGTTTCATCAACGCACTCGGACCATGGAGTGGGCAGTGCCCACCGTGGAGTGGGCAGTGGCCACTTGATCATGCCAGTGTAGGCTAACTAAAAATGCGCTTTTTCAGTGCCATTTTTCGTAACTTTAGAAAAATATTCTGGCCAAGTGGCATATATAGCTGGAAAGGCGCTGCCATTAGCTTTCCAAAATGGTAAGTTTCATCAACGCACTCGGACCATGGAGTGGGCAGTGGCCACTTGATCATGCCAGTGTAGGCTAACTAAAAATACGCGTTTTCAGTGCCATTTTTCGTAACTTTAGAAAAATATTCTGGCCAAGTGGCATATATCGCTGGAAAGGTGCTGCCATTAGCTTTCCGAAATGGTACTTTTCATCAACGCACTCGGACCATGGAGTGGGCAGTGCCCACCGTGGAGTGGGCAGTGGCCACTTGATCATGCCAGTGTAGGCTAACTAAAAATACGCGTTTTCAGTGCCATTTTTCGTAACTTTAGAAAAATATTCTGGCCAAGTGACATATATCGCTGGAAAGGTACTGCCATTAGCTTTCCAAAATGGTACGTTTCATCAACGCACTCGGACCATGGAGTGGGCAGTGCCCACCGTGGAGTGGGCAGTGGCCAGTTGATCATGCCAGTGTAGGCTAACTAAAAATGCGCTTTTTTTTTGAGTGGGCAGTGGTCACTTCATCATGCCAGTGTATAGTAGGCTAACTAAAGATGCGCGTTTTCAGTGCCATTTTTCGTAACTTTAGAAAAATATTCTGGCCAAGTGGCATATATCGCTGGAAAGGTGCTGCCATTAGCTTTCCAAAATGGTACGTTTCATCAACGCACTCGGACCATGGAGTGGGCAGTGCCCACCATGGAGTGGGCAGTGGCCACTTGATCATGCCAGTGTAGGCTAACTAAAAATGCGCTTTTTCAGTGCCATTTTTCGTAACTTTAGAAAAATATTCTGGCCAAGTGGCATATATCGCTGGAAAGGTGCTGCCATTAGCTTTCCAAAATGGTACGTTTCATCAACGCACTCGGACCATGGAGTGGGCAGAGCCCACCATGGAGTGGGCAGTGGCCACTTGATCATGCCAGTGTAGGCTAACTAAAAATGCGCGTTTTCAGTGCCATTTTTCGTAACTTTAGAAAAATATTCTGGCCAAGTGGCATATATCGCTGGAAAGGTGCTGCCATTAGCTTTCCAAGATGGTACTTTTCATCAACGCACTCGGACCATGGAGTGGGCAGTGCCCACCGTGGAGTGGGCAGTGGCCACTTGATCATGCCAGTGTAGGCTAACTAAAAATGCGCGTTTTCAGTGGCATTTTTCGTAACTTTAGAAAAATATTCTGGGCAAGTGGCATATATCGCTGGAAAGGTGCTGCCATTAGCTTTCCAAAATGGTAAGTTTCATAAACGCACTCGGACCATGGAGTGGGCAGTGGCCACTTGATCATGCCAGTGTAGGCTACCTAAAAATGCGCGTTTTCAGTGCCATTTTTCGTAAATTTAGAAAAATATTCTGGCCAAGTGGCATATATCGCTGGAAAGGTACTGCCATTAGCTTTCCAAAATGGTACGTTTCATCAACGCACTCGGACCATGGAGTGGGCAGTGGCCACTTGATCATGCCAGTGTAGGCTAACTAAAAATGCGCTTTTTCAGTGTCATTTTTCGTAACTTTAGAAAAATATTCTGGCCAAGTGACATATATCGCTGGAAAGGTGCTGCCATTAGCTTTCCAAAATGGTACGTTTCATCAACGCACTCAGACCATGGAGTGGGCAGTGCCCACCATGGAGTGGGCAGTGGCCACTTGATCATGCCAGTGTAGGCTAACTAAAAATGCGCTTTTTCAGTGCCATTTTTCGTAACTTTAGAAAAATATTCTGGCCAAGTGGCATATATCGCTGGAAAGGTGCTGCCATTAGCTTTCCAAAATGGTACGTTTCATCAACGCACTCGGACCATGGAGTGAGCAGTGCCCACCATGGAGTGGGCAGTGGCCACTTGATCATGCCAGTGTAGGCTAACTAAAAATGCGCTTTTTCAGTGCCATTTTTCGTAACTTTAGAAAAATATTCTGGCCAAGTGGCATATACCGCTGGAAAGGTGCTGCCATTAGCTTTCCAAAATGGTAAGTTTCATCAACGCACTCGGACCATGGAGTGGGCAGTGGCCACTTGATCATGCCAGTGTAGGCTAACTAAAAATGCGCTTTTTCAGTGTCATTTTTCGTAACTTTAGAAAAATATTCTGGCCAAGTGGCATATATCGCTGGAAAGGTGCTGCCATTAGCTTTCCAAAATGGTACGTTTCATCAACGCACTCGGACCATGGAGTGAGCAGTGCCCACCATGGAGTGGGCAGTGGCCACTTGATCATGCCAGTGTAGGCTAACTAAAAATGCGCTTTTTCAGTGCCATTTTTCGTAACTTTAGAAAAATATTCTGGCCAAGTGGCATATACCGCTGGAAAGGTGCTGCCATTAGCTTTCCAAAATGATAAGTTTCATCAACGCACTCGGACCATGGAGTGGGCAGTGGCCACTTGATCATGCCAGTGTAGGCTAACTAAAAATGCGCTTTTTCAGTGCCATTTTTCGTAACTTTAGAAAAATATTCTGGCCAAGTGGCATATATCGCTGGAAAGGTGCTGCCATTAGCTTTCCAAAATAGTAAGTTTCATCAACGCACTCGGACCATGGAGTGGGCAGTGGCCACTTGATCATGCCAGTGTAGGCTAACTAAAAATGCGCTTTTTCAGTGCCATTTTTCGTAACTTTAGAAAAATATTCTGGCCAAGTGGCATATATCGCTGGAAAGGTGCTGCCATTAGCTTTCCAAAATAGTAAGTTTCATCAACGCACTCGGACCATGGAGTGGGCAGTGGCCACTTCATCATGCCAGTGTAGGCTAACTAAAAATGCGCGTTTTCAGTGCCATTTTTCGTAACTTTAGAAAAATATTCTGGCCGAGTGGTATATATCGCTGGAAAGGTGCTACCATTAGCTTTCCAAAATGGTACGTTTCATCAACGCACTCGGACCATGGAGTGAGCAGTGCCCACCATGGAGTGGGCAGTGGCCACTTGATCATGCCAGTGTAGGCTAACTAAAAATGCGCTTTTTCAGTGCCATTTTTCGTAACTTTAGAAAAATATTCTGGCCAAGTGGCATATATCGCTGGAAAGGTGCTGCCATTAGCTTTCCAAAATGGTACGTTTCATCAACGCACTCGGACCATGGAGTGGGCAGTGCCCACCATGGTGTGGGCAGTGGCCACTTGATCATGCCAGTGTAGGCTAACTAAAAATGCGCGTTTTCAGTGCCATTTTTCGTAACTTTAGAAAAATATTCTGGCCAAGTGGCATATATCGCTGGAAAGGTGCTGCCATTAGCTTTCCAAAATGATAAGTTTCATCAACGCACTCGGACCATGGAGTGGGCAGTGGCCACTTGATCATGCCAGTGTAGGCTAACTAAAAATGCGCTTTTTCAGTGCCATTTTTCGTAACTTTAGAAAAATATTCTGGCCAAGTGGCATATATCGCTGGAAAGGTGCTGCCATTAGCTTTCCAAAATGGTACGCTTCATCAACGCACTCGGACCATGGAGTGGGCAGTGCCCACCATGGAGTGGGCAGTGGCCACTTGATCATGCCAGTGTAGGCTAACTAAAAATGCGCTTTTTCAGTGCCATTTTTCGTAACTTTAGAAAAATATTCTGGCCGAGTGGTATATATCGCTGGAAAGGTGCTGCCATTAGATTTCCAAAATGGTACGTTTCATCAACGCACTCGGACCATGGAGTGGGCAGTGGCCACTTCATCATGCCAGTGTAGGCTAACTAAAAATGCGCGTTTTCAGTGCAATTTTTCGTAACTTTAGAAAAATATTCTGGCCAAGTGGCATATATCGCTGTAAAGGTGCTGCCATAAGCTTTCCAAAATGGTACGTTTCATCAACGCACTCAGACCATGGAGTGGGCAGTGGCCACCATGGAGTGGGCAGTGGCCACTTGATCATGCCAGTGTAGGCTAACTAAAAATGCGCTTTTTCAGTGCCATTTTTCGTAACTTTAGAAAAATATTCTGGCCAAGTGGCATATATCGCTGGAAAGGTGCTGCCATTAGCTTTCCAAAATAGTAAGTTTAATCAACGCACTCGGACCATGGAGTGGGCAGTGGCCACTTCATCATGCCAGTGTAGGCTAACTAAAAATGCGCGTTTTCAGTGCCATTTTTCGTAACTTTAGAAAAATATTCTGGCCAAGTGGCATATATCGCTGGAAAGGTGCTGCCATTAGCTTTCCAAAACGGTACGTTTCATCAACGCACTCAGACCATGGAGTGGGCAGTGGCCACCATGGAGTGGGCAGTGGCCACTTGATCATGCCAGTGTAGGCTAACTAAAAATGCGCTTTTTCAGTGCCATTTTTCGTAACTTTAGAAAAATATTCTGGCCAAGTGGCATATATCGCTGGAAAGGTGCTGCCATTAGCTTTCCGAAATGGTACTTTTCATCAACGCACTCGGACCATGGAGTGGGCAGTGCCCACCGTGGAGTGGGCAGTGGCCACTTGATCATGCCAGTGTAGGCTAACTAAAAATACGCGTTTTCAGTGCCATTTTTCGTAACTTTAGAAAAATATTCTGGCCAAGTGACATATATCGCTGGAAAGGTACTGCCATTAGCTTTCCAAAATGGTACGTTTCATCAACGCACTCGGACCATGGAGTGGGCAGTGCCCACCGTGGAGTGGGCAGTGGCCAGTTGATCATGCCAGTGTAGGCTAACTAAAAATGCGCTTTTTTTTTGAGTGGGCAGTGGTCACTTCATCATGCCAGTGTATAGTAGGCTAACTAAAGATGCGCGTTTTCAGTGCCATTTTTCGTAACTTTAGAAAAATATTCTGGCCAAGTGGCATATATCGCTGGAAAGGTGCTGCCATTAGCTTTCCAAAATGGTACGTTTCATCAACGCACTCGGACCATGGAGTGGGCAGTGCCCACCATGGAGTGGGCAGTGGCCACTTGATCATGCCAGTGTAGGCTAACTAAAAATGCGCTTTTTCAGTGCCATTTTTCGTAACTTTAGAAAAATATTCTGGCCAAGTGGCATATATCGCTGGAAAGGTGCTGCCATTAGCTTTCCAAAATGGTACGTTTCATCAACGCACTCGGACCATGGAGTGGGCAGAGCCCACCATGGAGTGGGCAGTGGCCACTTGATCATGCCAGTGTAGGCTAACTAAAAATGCGCTTTTTCAGTGCCATTTTTCGTAACTTTAGAAAAATATTCTGGCCAAGTGGCATATATCGCTGGAAAGGTGCTGCCATTAGCTTTCCAAGATGGTACTTTTCATCAACGCACTCGGACCATGGAGTGGGCAGTGCCCACCGTGGAGTGGGCAGTGGCCACTTGATCATGCCAGTGTAGGCTAACTAAAAATGCGCTTTTTCAGTGCCATTTTTCGTAACTTTAGAAAAATATTCTGGCCAAGTGGCATATATCGCTGGAAAGGTGCTGCCATTAGCTTTCCAAGATGGTACTTTTCATCAACGCACTCGGACCATGGAGTGGGCAGTGCCCACCGTGGAGTGGGCAGTGGCCACTTGATCATGCCAGTGTAGGCTAACTAAAAATGCGCGTTTTTCAGTGCCATTTTTCGTAACTTTAGAAAAATATTCTGGGCAAGTGGCATATATCGCTGGAAAGGTGCTGCCATTAGCTTTCCAAAATGGTAAGTTTCATCAACGCACTCGGACCATGGAGTGGGCAGTGGCCACTTGATCATGCCAGTGTAGGCTACCTAAAAATGCGCGTTTTCAGTGCCATTTTTCGTAACTTTAGAAAAATATTCTGGCCGAGTGGTATATATCGCTGGAAAGGTGCTGCCATTAGATTTCCAAAATGGTACGTTTCATCAACGCACTCGGACCATGGAGTGGGCAGTGGCCACTTGATCATGCCAGTGTAGGCTACCTAAAAATGCGCGTTTTCAGTGCCATTTTTCGTAACTTTAGAAAAATATTCTGGCCGAGTGGTATATATCGCTGGAAAGGTGCTGCCATTAGATTTCCAAAATGGTACGTTTCATCAACGCACTCGGACCATGGAGTGGGCAGTGGCCACTTCATCATGCCAGTGTAGGCTAACTAAAAATGCGCTTTTTCAGTGCCATTTTTCGTAACTTTAGAAAAATATTCTGGCCAAGTGGCATATACCGCTGGAAAGGTGCTGCCATTAGCTTTCCAAAATGATAAGTTTCATCAACGCACTCGGACCATGGAGTGGGCAGTGGCCACTTGATCATGCCAGTGTAGGCTAACTAAAAATGCGCTTTTTCAGTGCCATTTTTCGTAACTTTAGAAAAATATTCTGGCCAAGTGGCATATATCGCTGGAAAGGTGCTGCCATTAGCTTTCCAAAATAGTAAGTTTCATCAACGCACTCGGACCATGGAGTGGGCAGTGGCCACTTGATCATGCCAGTGTAGGCTAACTAAAAAATGCGCTTTTTCAGTGCCATTTTTCGTAACTTTAGAAAAATATTCTGGCCAAGTGGCATATATCGCTGGAAAGGTGCTGCCATTAGCTTTCCAAAATAGTAAGTTTCATCAACGCACTCGGACCATGGAGTGGGCAGTGGCCACTTCATCATGCCAGTGTAGGCTAACTAAAAATGCGCGTTTTCAGTGCCATTTTTCGTAACTTTAGAAAAATATTCTGGCCGAGTGGTATATATCGCTGGAAAGGTGCTACCATTAGCTTTCCAAAATGGTACGTTTCATCAACACACTCGGACCATGGAGTGGGCAGTGCCCACCATGGAGTGGGCAGTGGCCACTTGATCATGCCAGTGTAGGCTAACTAAAAATGCGCTTTTTCAGTGCCATTTTTCGTAACTTTAGAAAAATATTCTGGCCAAGTGGCATATATCGCTGGAAAGGTGCTGCCATTAGCTTTCCAAAATGGTACGTTTCATCAACGCACTCGGACCATGGAGTGGGCAGTGCCCACCATGGTGTGGGCAGTGGCCACTTGATCATGCCAGTGTAGGCTAACTAAAAATGCGCTTTTTCAGTGCCATTTTTTCGTAACTTTAGAAAAATATTCTGGCCAAGTGGCATATATCGCTGGAAAGGTGCTGCCATTAGCTTTCCAAAATGGTAAGTTTCATCAACGCACTCGGACCATGGAGTGGGCAGTGGCCACTTGATCATGCCAGTGTAGGCTAACTAAAAATGCGCTTTTTCAGTGCCATTTTTCGTAACTTTAGAAAAATATTCTGGCCAAGTGGCATATATCGCTGGAAAGGTGCTGCCATTAGCTTTCCAAAATGGTACGCTTCATCAACGCACTCGGACCATGGAGTGGGCAGTGCCCACCATGGAGTGGGCAGTGGCCACTTGATCATGCCAGTGTAGGCTAACTAAAAATGCGCTTTTTCAGTGCCATTTTTCGTAACTTTAGAAAAATATTCTGGCCGAGTGGTATATATCGCTGGAAAGGTGCTGCCATTAGATTTCCAAAATGGTACGTTTCATCAACGCACTCGGACCATGGAGTGGGCAGTGGCCACTTCATCATGCCAGTGTAGGCTAACTAAAAATGCGCGTTTTCAGTGCAATTTTTCGTAACTTTAGAAAAATATTCTGGCCAAGTGGCATATATCGCTGTAAAGGTGCTGCCATAAGCTTTCCAAAATGGTACGTTTCATCAACGCACTCAGACCATGGAGTGGGCAGTGGCCACCATGGAGTGGGCAGTGGCCACTTGATCATGCCAGTGTAGGCTAACTAAAAATGCGCTTTTTCAGTGCCATTTTTCGTAACTTTAGAAAAATATTCTGGCCAAGTGGCATATATCGCTGGAAAGGTGCTGCCATTAGCTTTCCAAAATAGTAAGTTTAATCAACGCACTCGGACCATGGAGTGGGCAGTGGCCACTTCATCATGCCAGTGTAGGCTAACTAAAAATGCGCGTTTTCAGTGCCATTTTTCGTAACTTTAGAAAAATATTCTGGCCAAGTGGCATATATCGCTGTAAAGGTGCTGCCATTAGCTTTCCAAAACGGTACGTTTCATCAACGCACTCAGACCATGGAGTGGGCAGTGGCCACCATGGAGTGGGCAGTGGCCACTTGATCATGCCAGTGTAGGCTAACTAAAAATGCGCTTTTTCAGTGCCATTTTTCGTAACTTTAGAAAAATATTCTGGCCAAGTGGCATATATCGCTGGAAAGGTGCTGCCATTAGCTTTCCGAAATGGTACTTTTCATCAACGCACTCGGACCATGGAGTGGGCAGTGCCCACCGTGGAGTGGGCAGTGGCCACTTGATCATGCCAGTGTAGGCTAACTAAAAATACGCGTTTTCAGTGCCATTTTTCGTAACTTTAGAAAAATATTCTGGCCAAGTGACATATATCGCTGGAAAGGTACTGCCATTAGCTTTCCAAAATGGTACGTTTCATCAACGCACTCGGACCATGGAGTGCGCAGTGCCCACCGTGGAGTGGGCAGTGGCCAGTTGATCATGCCAGTGTAGGCTAACTAAAAATGCGCTTTTTTTTTGAGTGGGCAGTGGTCACTTCATCATGCCAGTGTATAGTAGGCTAACTAAAGATGCGCGTTTTCAGTGCCATTTTTCGTAACTTTAGAAAAATATTCTGGCCAAGTGGCATATATCGCTGGAAAGGTGCTGCCATTAGCTTTCCAAAATGGTACGTTTCATCAACGCACTCGGACCATGGAGTGGGCAGTGCCCACCATGGAGTGGGCAGTGGCCACTTGATCATGCCAGTGTAGGCTAACTAAAAATGCGCTTTTTCAGTGCCATTTTTCGTAACTTTAGAAAAATATTCTGGCCAAGTGGCATATATCGCTGGAAAGGTGCTGCCATTAGCTTTCCAAAATGGTACGTTTCATCAACGCACTCGGACCATGGAGTGGGCAGAGCCCACCATGGAGTGGGCAGTGGCCACTTGATCATGCCAGTGTAGGCTAACTAAAAATGCGCTTTTTCAGTGCCATTTTTCGTAACTTTAGAAAAATATTCTGGCCAAGTGGCATATATCGCTGGAAAGGTGCTGCCATTAGCTTTCCAAGATGGTACTTTTCATCAACGCACTCGGACCATGGAGTGGGCAGTGCCCACCGTGGAGTGGGCAGTGGCCACTTGATCATGCCAGTGTAGGCTAACTAAAAATGCGCGTTTTCAGTGGCATTTTTCGTAACTTTAGAAAAATATTCTGGGCAAGTGGCATATATCGCTGGAAAGGTGCTGCCATTAGCTTTCCAAAATGGTAAGTTTCATCAACGCACTCGGACCATGGAGTGGGCAGTGGCCACTTGATCATGCCAGTGTAGGCTACCTAAAAATGCGCGTTTTCAGTGCCATTTTTCGTAACTTTAGAAAAATATTCTGGCCGAGTGGTATATATCGCTGGAAAGGTGCTGCCATTAGATTTCCAAAATGGTACGTTTCATCAACGCACTCGG
This sequence comes from Sicus ferrugineus, assembly GCA_922984085.1. Taxonomy (NCBI): domain Eukaryota; kingdom Metazoa; phylum Arthropoda; class Insecta; order Diptera; family Conopidae; genus Sicus; species Sicus ferrugineus. The sequence goes on along the minus strand of OV277352.1, from coordinate 14,056,681 downwards.
ACCATGGAGTGGGCAGTGGCCACTTCATCATGCCAGTGTAGGCTAACTAAAAATGCGCGTTTTCAGTGCAATTTTTCGTAACTTTAGAAAAATATTCTGGCCAAGTGGCATATATCGCTGTAAAGGTGCTGCCATAAGCTTTCCAAAATGGTACGTTTCATCAACGCACTCAGACCATGGAGTGGGCAGTGGCCACCATGGAGTGGGCAGTGGCCACTTGATCATGCCAGTGTAGGCTAACTAAAAATGCGCTTTTTCAGTGCCATTTTTCGTAACTTTAGAAAAATATTCTGGCCAAGTGGCATATATCGCTGGAAAGGTGCTGCCATTAGCTTTCCAAAATAGTAAGTTTAATCAACGCACTCGGACCATGGAGTGGGCAGTGGCCACTTCATCATGCCAGTGTAGGCTAACTAAAAATGCGCGTTTTCAGTGCCATTTTTCGTAACTTTAGAAAAATATTCTGGCCAAGTGGCATATATCGCTGTAAAGGTGCTGCCATTAGCTTTCCAAAACGGTACGTTTCATCAACGCACTCAGACCATGGAGTGGGCAGTGGCCACCATGGAGTGGGCAGTGGCCACTTGATCATGCCAGTGTAGGCTAACTAAAAATGCGCTTTTTCAGTGCCATTTTTCGTAACTTTAGAAAAATATTCTGGCCAAGTGGCATATATCGCTGGAAAGGTGCTGCCATTAGCTTTCCGAAATGGTACTTTTCATCAACGCACTCGGACCATGGAGTGGGCAGTGCCCACCGTGGAGTGGGCAGTGGCCACTTGATCATGCCAGTGTAGGCTAACTAAAAATACGCGTTTTCAGTGCCATTTTTCGTAACTTTAGAAAAATATTCTGGCCAAGTGACATATATCGCTGGAAAGGTACTGCCATTAGCTTTCCAAAATGGTACGTTTCATCAACGCACTCGGACCATGGAGTGGGCAGTGCCCACCGTGGAGTGGGCAGTGGCCAGTTGATCATGCCAGTGTAGGCTAACTAAAAATGCGCTTTTTTTTTGAGTGGGCAGTGGTCACTTCATCATGCCAGTGTATAGTAGGCTAACTAAAGATGCGCGTTTTCAGTGCCATTTTTCGTAACTTTAGAAAAATATTCTGGCCAAGTGGCATATATCGCTGGAAAGGTGCTGCCATTAGCTTTCCAAAATGGTACGTTTCATCAACGCACTCGGACCATGGAGTGGGCAGTGCCCACCATGGAGTGGGCAGTGGCCACTTGATCATGCCAGTGTAGGCTAACTAAAAATGCGCTTTTTCAGTGCCATTTTTCGTAACTTTAGAAAAAAATATTCTGGCCAAGTGGCATATATCGCTGGAAAGGTGCTGCCATTAGCTTTCCAAAATGGTACGTTTCATCAACGCACTCGGACCATGGAGTGGGCAGAGCCCACCATGGAGTGGGCAGTGGCCACTTGATCATGCCAGTGTAGGCTAACTAAAAATGCGCTTTTTCAGTGCCATTTTTCGTAACTTTAGAAAAATATTCTGGCCAAGTGGCATATATCGCTGGAAAGGTGCTGCCATTAGCTTTCCAAGATGGTACTTTTCATCAACGCACTCGGACCATGGAGTGGGCAGTGCCCACCGTGGAGTGGGCAGTGGCCACTTGATCATGCCAGTGTAGGCTAACTAAAAATGCGCGTTTTCAGTGGCATTTTTCGTAACTTTAGAAAAATATTCTGGGCAAGTGGCATATATCGCTGGAAAGGTGCTGCCATTAGCTTTCCAAAATGGTAAGTTTCATCAACGCACTCGGACCATGGAGTGGGCAGTGGCCACTTGATCATGCCAGTGTAGGCTAACTAAAAATGCGCGTTTTCAGTGCCATTTTTCGTAAATTTAGAAAAATATTCTGGCCAAGTGGCATATATCGCTGGAAAGGTACTGCCATTAGCTTTCCAAAATGGTACGTTTCATCAACGCACTCGGACCATGGAGTGGGCAGTGGCCACTTGATCATGCCAGTGTAGGCTAACTAAAAATGCGCTTTTTCAGTGTCATTTTTCGTAACTTTAGAAAAATATTCTGGCCAAGTGACATATATCGCTGGAAAGGTGCTGCCATTAGCTTTCCAAAATGGTACGTTTCATCAACGCACTCAGACCATGGAGTGGGCAGTGCCCACCATGGAGTGGGCAGTGGCCACTTGATCATGCCAGTGTAGGCTAACTAAAAATGCGCGTTTTCAGTGCCATTTTTCGTAACTTTAGAAAAATATTCTGGCCAAGTGGCATATATCGCTGGAAAGGTGCTGCCATTAGCTTTCCAAAATGGTACGTTTCATCAACGCACTCGGACCATGGAGTGAGCAGTGCCCACCATGGAGTGGGCAGTGGCCACTTGATCATGCCAGTGTAGGCTAACTAAAAATGCGCTTTTTCAGTGCCATTTTTCGTAACTTTAGAAAAATATTCTGGCCAAGTGGCATATACCGCTGGAAAGGTGCTGCCATTAGCTTTCCAAAATGATAAGTTTCATCAACGCACTCGGACCATGGAGTGGGCAGTGGCCACTTGATCATGCCAGTGTAGGCTAACTAAAAATGCGCTTTTTCAGTGTCATTTTTCGTAACTTTAGAAAAATATTCTGGCCAAGTGGCATATATCGCTGGAAAGGTGCTGCCATTAGCTTTCCAAAATGGTACGTTTCATCAACGCACTCGGACCATGGAGTGAGCAGTGCCCACCATGGAGTGGGCAGTGGCCACTTGATCATGCCAGTGTAGGCTAACTAAAAATGCGCTTTTTCAGTGCCATTTTTCGTAACTTTAGAAAAATATTCTGGCCAAGTGGCATATACCGCTGGAAAGGTGCTGCCATTAGCTTTCCAAAATGGTAAGTTTCATCAACGCACTCGGACCATGGAGTGGGCAGTGGCCACTTGATCATGCCAGTGTAGGCTAACTAAAAATGCGCTTTTTCAGTGCCATTTTTCGTAACTTTAGAAAAATATTCTGGCCAAGTGGCATATATCGCTGGAAAGGTGCTGCCATTAGCTTTCCAAAATAGTAAGTTTCATCAACGCACTCGGACCATGGAGTGGGCAGTGGCCACTTGATCATGCCAGTGTAGGCTAACTAAAAATGCGCTTTTTCAGTGCCATTTTTCGTAACTTTAGAAAAATATTCTGGCCAAGTGGCATATATCGCTGGAAAGGTGCTGCCATTAGCTTTCCAAAATAGTAAGTTTCATCAACGCACTCGGACCATGGAGTGGGCAGTGGCCACTTCATCATGCCAGTGTAGGCTAACTAAAAATGCGCGTTTTCAGTGCCATTTTTCGTAACTTTAGAAAAATATTCTGGCCAAGTGGCATATATCGCTGGAAAGGTGCTGCCATTAGCTTTCCAAAATGGTACGTTTCATCAACGCACTCGGACCATGGAGTGGGCAGTGCCCACCATGGTGTGGGCAGTGGCCACTTGATCATGCCAGTGTAGGCTAACTAAAAATGCGCTTTTTCAGTGCCATTTTTCGTAACTTTAGAAAAATATTCTGGCCAAGTGGCATATATCGCTGGAAAGGTGCTGCCATTAGCTTTCCAAAATGATAAGTTTCATCAACGCACTCGGACCATGGAGTGGGCAGTGGCCACTTGATCATGCCAGTGTAGGCTAACTAAAAATGCGCTTTTTCAGTGCCATTTTTCGTAACTTTAGAAAAATATTCTGGCCAAGTGGCATATATCGCTGGAAAGGTGCTGCCATTAGCTTTCCAAAATGGTACGCTTCATCAACGCACTCGGACCATGGAGTGGGCAGTGCCCACCATGGAGTGGGCAGTGGCCACTTGATCATGCCAGTGTAGGCTAACTAAAAATGCGCTTTTTCAGTGCCATTTTTCGTAACTTTAGAAAAATATTCTGGCCGAGTGGTATATATCGCTGGAAAGGTGCTGCCATTAGATTTCCAAAATGGTACGTTTCATCAACGCACTCGGACCATGGAGTGGGCAGTGGCCACTTGATCATGCCAGTGTAGGCTAACTAAAAATGCGCGTTTTCAGTGCAATTTTTCGTAACTTTAGAAAAATATTCTGGCCAAGTGGCATATATCGCTGTAAAGGTGCTGCCATAAGCTTTCCAAAATGGTACGTTTCATCAACGCACTCAGACCATGGAGTGGGCAGTGGCCACCATGGAGTGGGCAGTGGCCACTTGATCATGCCAGTGTAGGCTAACTAAAAATGCGCTTTTTCAGTGCCATTTTTCGTAACTTTAGAAAAATATTCTGGCCAAGTGGCATATATCGCTGGAAAGGTGCTGCCATTAGCTTTCCAAAATAGTAAGTTTAATCAACGCACTCGGACCATGGAGTGGGCAGTGGCCACTTCATCATGCCAGTGTAGGCTAACTAAAAATGCGCGTTTTCAGTGCCATTTTTCGTAACTTTAGAAAAATATTCTGGCCAAGTGGCATATATCGCTGTAAAGGTGCTGCCATTAGCTTTCCAAAACGGTACGTTTCATCAACGCACTCAGACCATGGAGTGGGCAGTGGCCACCATGGAGTGGGCAGTGGCCACTTGATCATGCCAGTGTAGGCTAACTAAAAATGCGCTTTTTCAGTGCCATTTTTCGTAACTTTAGAAAAATATTCTGGCCAAGTGGCATATATCGCTGGAAAGGTGCTGCCATTAGCTTTCCGAAATGGTACTTTTCATCAACGCACTCGGACCATGGAGTGGGCAGTGCCCACCGTGGAGTGGGCAGTGGCCACTTGATCATGCCAGTGTAGGCTAACTAAAAATACGCGTTTTCAGTGCCATTTTTCGTAACTTTAGAAAAATATTCTGGCCAAGTGACATATATCGCTGGAAAGGTACTGCCATTAGCTTTCCAAAATGGTACGTTTCATCAACGCACTCGGACCATGGAGTGGGCAGTGCCCACCGTGGAGTGGGCAGTGGCCAGTTGATCATGCCAGTGTAGGCTAACTAAAAATGCGCTTTTTTTTTGAGTGGGCAGTGGTCACTTCATCATGCCAGTGTATAGTAGGCTAACTAAAGATGCGCGTTTTCAGTGCCATTTTTCGTAACTTTAGAAAAATATTCTGGCCAAGTGGCATATATCGCTGGAAAGGTGCTGCCATTAGCTTTCCAAAATGGTACGTTTCATCAACGCACTCGGACCATGGAGTGGGCAGTGCCCACCATGGAGTGGGCAGTGGCCACTTGATCATGCCAGTGTAGGCTAACTAAAAATGCGCTTTTTCAGTGCCATTTTTCGTAACTTTAGAAAAATATTCTGGCCAAGTGGCATATATCGCTGGAAAGGTGCTGCCATTAGCTTTCCAAGATGGTACTTTTCATCAACGCACTCGGACCATGGAGTGGGCAGTGCCCACCGTGGAGTGGGCAGTGGCCACTTGATCATGCCAGTGTAGGCTAACTAAAAATGCGCGTTTTCAGTGGCATTTTTCGTAACTTTAGAAAAATATTCTGGGCAAGTGGCATATATCGCTGGAAAGGTGCTGCCATTAGCTTTCCAAAATGGTAAGTTTCATCAACGCACTCGGACCATGGAGTGGGCAGTGGCCACTTGATCATGCCAGTGTAGGCTACCTAAAAATGCGCGTTTTCAGTGCCATTTTTCGTAAATTTAGAAAAATATTCTGGCCAAGTGGCATATATCGCTGGAAAGGTACTGCCATTAGCTTTCCAAAATGGTACGTTTCATCAACGCACTCGGACCATGGAGTGGGCAGTGGCCACTTGATCATGCCAGTGTAGGCTAACTAAAAATGCGCTTTTTCAGTGTCATTTTTCGTAACTTTAGAAAAATATTCTGGCCAAGTGACATATATCGCTGGAAAGGTGCTGCCATTAGCTTTCCAAAATGGTACGTTTCATCAACGCACTCAGACCATGGAGTGGGCAGTGCCCACCATGGAGTGGGCAGTGGCCACTTGATCATGCCAGTGTAGGCTAACTAAAAATGCGCTTTTTCAGTGCCATTTTTCGTAACTTTAGAAAAATATTCTGGCCAAGTGGCATATATCGCTGGAAAGGTGCTGCCATTAGCTTTCCAAAATGGTACGTTTCATCAACGCACTCGGACCATGGAGTGAGCAGTGCCCACCATGGAGTGGGCAGTGGCCACTTGATCATGCCAGTGTAGGCTAACTAAAAATGCGCTTTTTCAGTGCCATTTTTCGTAACTTTAGAAAAATATTCAGGCCAAGTGGCATATACCGCTGGAAAAGGTGCTGCCATTAGCTTTCCAGAATGATAAGTTTCATCAACGCACTCGGACCATGGAGTGGGCAGTGGCCACTTGATCATGCCAGTGTAGGCTAACTAAAAATGCGCTTTTTCAGTGTCATTTTTCGTAACTTTAGAAAAATATTCTGGCCAAGTGGCATATATCGCTGGAAAGGTGCTGCCATTAGCTTTCCAAAATGGTACGTTTCATCAACGCACTCGGACCATGGAGTGAGCAGTGCCCACCATGGAGTGGGCAGTGGCCACTTGATCATGCCAGTGTAGGCTAACTAAAAATGCGCTTTTTCAGTGCCATTTTTCGTAACTTTAGAAAAATATTCTGGCCAAGTGGCATATACCGCTGGAAAGGTGCTGCCATTAGCTTTCCAAAATGATAAGTTTCATCAACGCACTCGGACCATGGAGTGGGCAGTGGCCACTTGATCATGCCAGTGTAGGCTAACTAAAAATGCGCTTTTTCAGTGCCATTTTTCGTAACTTTAGAAAAATATTCTGGCCAAGTGGCATATATCGCTGAAAAGGTGCTGCCATTAGCTTTCCAAAATAGTAAGTTTCATCAACGCACTCGGACCATGGAGTGGGCAGTGGCCACTTGATCATGCCAGTGTAGGCTAACTAAAAATGCGCTTTTTCAGTGCCATTTTTCGTAACTTTAGAAAAATATTCTGGCCAAGTGGCATATATCGCTGGAAAGGTGCTGCCATTAGCTTTCCAAAATAGTAAGTTTCATCAACGCACTCGGACCATGGAGTGGGCAGTGGCCACTTCATCATGCCAGTGTAGGCTAACTAAAAATGCGCGTTTTCAGTGCCATTTTTCGTAACTTTAGAAAAATATTCTGGCCGAGTGGTATATATCGCTGGAAAGGTGCTACCATTAGCTTTCCAAAATGGTACGTTTCATCAACGCACTCGGACCATGGAGTGAGCAGTGCCCACCATGGAGTGGGCAGTGGCCACTTGATCATGCCAGTGTAGGCTAACTAAAAATGCGCTTTTTCAGTGCCATTTTTCGTAACTTTAGAAAAATATTCTGGCCAAGTGGCATATATCGCTGGAAAGGTGCTGCCATTAGCTTTCCAAAATGGTACGTTTCATCAACGCACTCGGACCATGGAGTGGGCAGTGCCCACCATGGTGTGGGCAGTGGCCACTTGATCATGCCAGTGTAGGCTAACTAAAAATGCGCTTTTTCAGTGCCATTTTTCGTAACTTTAGAAAAATATTCTGGCCAAGTGGCATATATCGCTGGAAAGGTGCTGCCATTAGCTTTCCAAAATGATAAGTTTCATCAACGCACTCGGACCATGGAGTGGGCAGTGGCCACTTGATCATGCCAGTGTAGGCTAACTAAAAATGCGCTTTTTCAGTGCCATTTTTCGTAACTTTAGAAAAATATTCTGGCCAAGTGGCATATATCGCTGGAAAGGTGCTGCCATTAGCTTTCCAAAATGGTACGTTTCATCAACGCACTCGGACCATGGAGTGGGCAGTGCCCACCATGGTGTGGGCAGTGGCCACTTGATCATGCCAGTGTAGGCTAACTAAAAATGCGCTTTTTCAGTGCCATTTTTCGTAACTTTAGAAAAATATTCTGGCCAAGTGGCATATATCGCTGGAAAGGTGCTGCCATTAGCTTTCCAAAATGGTACGTTTCATCAACGCACTCGGACCATGGAGTGGGCAGTGGCCACTTCATCATGCCAGTGTAGGCTAACTAAAAATGCGCGTTTTCAGTGCAATTTTTCGTAACTTTAGAAAAATATTCTGGCCAAGTGGCATATATCGCTGTAAAGGTGCTGCCATAAGCTTTCCAAAATGGTACGTTTCATCAACGCACTCAGACCATGGAGTGGGCAGTGGCCACCATGGAGTGGGCAGTGGCCACTTGATCATGCCAGTGTAGGCTAACTAAAAATGCGCTTTTTCAGTGCCATTTTTCGTAACTTTAGAAAAATATTCTGGCCAAGTGGCATATATCGCTGGAAAGGTGCTGCCATTAGCTTTCCAAAATAGTAAGTTTAATCAACGCACTCGGACCATGGAGTGGGCAGTGGCCACTTCATCATGCCAGTGTAGGCTAACTAAAAATGCGCGTTTTCAGTGCCATTTTTCGTAACTTTAGAAAAATATTCTGGCCAAGTGGCATATATCGCTGTAAAGGTGCTGCCATTAGCTTTCCAAAACGGTACGTTTCATCAACGCACTCAGACCATGGAGTGGGCAGTGGCCACCATGGAGTGGGCAGTGGCCACTTGATCATGCCAGTGTAGGCTAACTAAAAATGCGCTTTTTCAGTGCCATTTTTCGTAACTTTAGAAAAATATTCTGGCCAAGTGGCATATATCGCTGGAAAGGTGCTGCCATTAGCTTTCCAAAATGGTACGTTTCATCAACGCACTCGGACCATGGAGTGAGCAGTGCCCACCATGGAGTGGGCAGTGGCCACTTGATCATGCCAGTGTAGGCTAACTAAAAATGCGCTTTTTCAGTGCCATTTTTCGTAACTTTAGAAAAATATTCTGGCCAAGTGGCATATATCGCTGGAAAGGTGCTGCCATTAGCTTTCCAAAATAGTAAGTTTCATCAACGCACTCGGACCATGGAGTGGGCAGTGGCCACTTCATCATGCCAGTGTAGGCTAACTAAAAATGCGCGTTTTCAGTGCCATTTTTCGTAACTTTAGAAAAATATTCTGGCCAAGTGGCATATATCGCTGTAAAGGTGCTGCCATTAGCTTTCCAAAATGGTACGTTTCATCAACGCACTCAGACCATGGAGTGGGCAGTGCCCACCATGGAGTGGGCAGTGGCCACTTGATCATGCCAGTGTAGGCTAACTAAAAATGCGCTTTTTCAGTGCCATTTTTCGTAACTTTAGAAAAATATTCTGGCCAAGTGGCATATATCGCTGGAAAGGTGCTGCCATTAGCTTTCCAAAATAGTAAGTTTCATCAACGCACTCGGACCATGGAGTGGGCAGTGGCCACTTCATCATGCCAGTGTAGGCTAACTAAAAATGCGCGTTTTCAGTGCCATTTTTCGTAACTTTAGAAAAATATTCTGGCCGAGTGGTATATATCGCTGGAAAGGTGCTGCCATTAGCTTTCCAAAATGGTACGTTTCTTTAGAAAAATATCCTGGCCAAGTGGCATATATCGCTGGAAAGGTGCTGCCATTAGCTTTCCAAAATGGTACGCTTCATCAACGCACTCGGACCATGGAGTGGGCAGTGCCCACCATGGAGTGGGCAGTGGCCACTTGATCATGCCAGTGTAGGCTAACTAAAAATGCGCTTTTTCAGTGCCATTTTTCGTAACTTTAGAAAAATATTCTGGCCGAGTGGTATATATCGCTGGAAAGGTGCTGCCATTAGATTTCCAAAATGGTACGTTTCATCAACGCACTCGGACCATGGAGTGGGCAGTGGCCACTTCATCATGCCAGTGTAGGCTAACTAAAAATGCGCGTTTTCAGTGCAATTTTTCGTAACTTTAGAAAAATATTCTGGCCAAGTGGCATATATCGCTGTAAAGGTGCTGCCATAAGCTTTCCAAAATGGTACGTTTCATCAACGCACTCAGACCATGGAGTGGGCAGTGGCCACCATGGAGTGGGCAGTGGCCACTTGATCATGCCAGTGTAGGCTAACTAAAAATGCGTTTTTTCAGTGCCATTTTTCGTAACTTTAGAAAAATATTCTGGCCAAGTGGCATATATCGCTGGAAAGGTGCTGCCATTAGCTTTCCAAAATGGTACGTTTCATCAACGCACTCGGACCATGGAGTGGGCAGTGGCCACTTCATCATGCCAGTGTAGGCTAACTAAAAATGCGCGTTTTCAGTGCCATTTTTCGTAATTTTAGAAAAATATTCTGGCCAAGTGGCATATATCGCTGTAAAGGTGCTGCCATTAGCTTTCCAAAATGGTACGTTTCATCAACGCACTCAGACCATGGAGTGGGCAGTGGCCACTTGATCATGCCAGTGTAGGCTAACTAAAAATGCGCTTTTTCAGTGCCATTTTTCGTAACTTTAGAAAAATATTCTGGCCAAGTGGCATATATCGCTGGAAAGGTGCTGCCATTAGCTTTCCAAAATGGTACGTTTTATCAACGCACTCGGACCATGGAGTGAGCAGTGCCCACCATGGAGTGGGCAGTGGCCACTTGATCATGCCAATGTAGGCTAACTAAAAATGCGCTTTTTCAGTGCCATTTTTCGTAACTTTAGAAAAATATTCTGGCCAAGTGGCATATATCGCTGTAAAGGTGCTGCCATTAGCTTTCCAAAACGGTACGTTTCATCAACGCACTCAGACCATGGAGTGGGCAGTAGCCACCATGGAGTGGGCAGTGGCCACTTGATCATGCCAGTGTAGGCTAACTAAAAATGCGCTTTTTCAGTGCCATTTTTCGTAACTTTAGAAAAATATTCTGGCCAAGTGGCATATATCGCTGGAAAGGTGCTGCCATTAGCTTTCCAAAATGGTACGTTTCATCAACGCACTCGGACCATGGAGTGAGCAGTGCCCACCATGGAGTGGGCAGTGGCCACTTGATCATGCCAGTGTAGGCTAACTAAAAATGCGCTTTTTCAGTGCCATTTTTCGTAACTTTAGAAAAATATTCTGGCCAAGTGGCATATATCGCTGGAAAGGTGCTGCCATTAGCTTTCTAAAATGGTACGTTTCATCAACGCACTCGGACCATGGAGTGGGCAGTGGCCACTTCATCATGCCAGTGTAGGCTAACTAAAAATGCGCGTTTTCAGTGCCATTTTTCGTAACTTTAGAAAAATATTCTGGCCAAGTGGCATATATCGCTGTAAAGGTGCTGCCATTAGCTTTCCAAAATGGTACGTTTCATCAACGCACTCAGACCATGGAGTGGGCAGTGGCCACCATGGAGTGGGCAGTGGCCACTTGATCATGCCAGTGTAGGCTAACTAAAAATGCGCTTTTTCAGTGCCATTTTTCGTAACTTTAGAAAAATATTCTGGCCAAGTGGCATATATCGCTGTAAAGGTGCTGCCATTAGCTTTCCAAAATGGTACGTTTCATCAACGCACTCAGACCATGGAGTGGGCAGTGGCCACCATGGAGTGGGCAGTGGCCACTTGATCATGCCAGTGTAGGCTAACTAAAAATGCGCTTTTTCAGTGCCATTTTTCGTAACTTTAGAAAAATATTCTGGCCAAGTGGCATATATCGCTGTAAAGGTGCTGCCATAAGCTTTCCAAAATGGTACGTTTCATCAACGCACTCAGACCATGGAGTGGGCAGTGGCCACCATGGAGTGGGCAGTGGCCACTTGATCATGCCAGTGTAGGCTAACTAAAAATGCGCTTTTTCAGTGCCATTTTTCGTAACTTTAGAAAAATATTCTGGCCAAGTGGCATATATCGCTGGAAAGGTGCTGCCATTAGCTTTCCAAAATGGTACGTTTCATCAACGCACTCGGACCATGGAGTGGGCAGTGGCCACTTCATCATGCCAGTGTAGGCTAACTAAAAATGCGCGTTTTCAGTGCCATTTTTCGTAACTTTAGAAAAATATTCTGGCCAAGTGGCATATACCGCTGGAAAGGTGCTGCCATTAGCTTTCCAAAATGATAAGTTTCATCAACGCACTCGGACCATGGAGTGGGCAGTGGCCACTTGATCATGCCAGTGTAGGCTAACTAAAAATGCGCTTTTTCAGTGCCATTTTTCGTAACTTTAGAAAAATATTCTGGCCAAGTGGCATATATCGCTGGAAAGGTGCTGCCATTAGCTTTCCAAAATAGTAAGTTTCATCAACGCACTCGGACCATGGAGTGGGCAGTGGCCACTTCATCATGCCAGTGTAGGCTAACTAAAAATGCGCGTTTTCAGTGCCATTTTTCGTAACTTTAGAAAAATATTCTGGCCAAGTGGCATATATCGCTGTAAAGGTGCTGCCATTAGCTTTCCAAAATGGTACGTTTCATCAACGCACTCAGACCATGGAGTGGGCAGTGCCCACCATGGAGTGGGCAGTGGCCACTTGATCATGCCAGTGTAGGCTAACTAAAAATGCGCTTTTTCAGTGCCATTTTTCGTAACTTTAGAAAAATATTCTGGCCAAGTGGCATATATCGCTGGAAAGGTGCTGCCATTAGCTTTCCAAAATGGTACATTTCATCAACGCACTCGGACCATGGAGTGAGCAGTGCCCACCATGGAGTGGGCAGTGGCCACTTGATCATGCCAGTGTAGGCTAACTAAAAATGCGCTTTTTCAGTGCCATTTTTCGTAACTTTAGAAAAATATTCTGTCCAAGTGGCATATACCGCTGGAAAGGTGCTGCCATTAGCTTTCCAAAATGATAAGTTTCATCAACGCACTCGGACCATGGAGTGGGCAGTGGCCACTTGATCATGCCAGTGTAGGCTAACTAAAAATGCGCTTTTTCAGTGCCATTTTTCGTAACTTTAGAAAAATATTCTGGCCAAGTGGCATATATCGCTGGAAAGGTGCTGCCATTAGCTTTCCAAAATAGTAAGTTTAATCAACGCACTCGGACCATGGAGTGGGCAGTGGCCACTTCATCATGCCAGTGTAGGCTAACTAAAAATGCGCGTTTTCAGTGCCATTTTTCGTAACTTTAGAAAAATATTCTGGCCAAGTGGCATATATCGCTGTAAAGGTGCTGCCATTAGCTTTCCAAAATGGTACGTTTCATCAACGCACTCAGACCATGGAGTGGGCAGTGGCCACCATGGAGTGGGCAGTGGCCACTTGATCATGCCAGTGTAGGCTAACTAAAAATGCGCTTTTTCAGTGCCATTTTTCGTAACTTTAGAAAAATATTCTGGCCAAGTGGCATATATCGTTGGAAAGGTGCTGCCATTAGCTTTCCAAAATGGTACGTTTCATCAACGCACTCGGACCATGGAGTGAGCAGTGCCCACCATGGAGTGGGCAGTGGCCACTTGATCATGCCAGTGTAGGCTAACTAAAAATGCGCTTTTTCAGTGCCATTTTTCGTAACTTTAGAAAAATATTCTGTCCAAGTGGCATATACCGCTGGAAAGGTGCTGCCATTAGCTTTCCAAAATGATAAGTTTCATCAACGCACTCGGACCATGGAGTGGCAGTGGCCACTTCATCATGCCAGTGTAGGCTAACTAAAAATGCGCGTTTTCAGTGCCATTTTTCGTAACTTTAGAAAAATATTCTGGCCAAGTGGCATATATCGCTGGAAAGGTGCTGCCATTAGCTTTCCAAAATAGTAAGTTTCATCAACGCACTCGGACCATGGAGTGGGCAGTGGCCACTTCATCATGCCAGTGTAGGCTAACTAAAAATGCGCGTTTTCAGTGCCATTTTTCGTAACTTTAGAAAAATATTCTGGCCAAGTGGCATATATCGCTGTAAAGGTGCTGCCATTAGCTTTCCAAAATGGTACGTTTCATCAACGCACTCAGACCATGGAGTGGGCAGTGGCCACCATGGAGTGGGCAGTGGCCACTTGATCATGCCAGTGTAGGCTAACTAAAAATGCGCTTTTTCAGTGCCATTTTTCGTAACTTTAGAAAAATATTCTGGCCAAGTGGCATATATCGCTGGAAAGGTGCTGCCATTAGCTTTCCAAAATGGTACGTTTCATCAACGCACTCGGACCATGGAGTGAGCAGTGCCCACCATGGAGTGGGCAGTGGCCACTTGATCATGCCAGTGTAGGCTAACTAAAAATGCGCTTTTTCAGTGCCATTTTTCGTAACTTTAGAAAAATATTCTGTCCAAGTGGCATATACCGCTGGAAAGGTGCTGCCATTAGCTTTCCAAAATGATAAGTTTCATCAACGCACTCGGACCATGGAGTGGGCAGTGGCCACTTGATCATGCCAGTGTAGGCTAACTAAAAATGCGCTTTTTCAGTGCCATTTTTCGTAACTTTAGAAAAATATTCTGGCCAAGTGGCATATACCGCTGGAAAGGTGCTGCCATTAGCTTTCCAAAATAGTAAGTTTCATCAACGCACTCGGACCATGGAGTGGGCAGTGGCCACTTCATCATGCCAGTGTAGGCTAACTAAAAATGCGCGTTTTCAGTGAAATTTTTCGTAACTTTAGAAAAATATTCTGGCCAAGTGGCATATATCGCTGTAAAGGTGCTGCCATTAGCTTTCCAAAATGGTACGTTTCATCAACGCACTCAGACCATGGAGTGGGCAGTGGCCACCATGGAGTGGGCAGTGGCCACTTGATCATGCCAGTGTAGGCTAACTAAAAATGCGCGTTTTCAGTGCCATTTTTCGTAACTTTAGAAAAATATTCTGGCCAAGTGGTATATATCGCTGGAAAGGTGCTGCCATTAGCTTTCCAAAATAGTAAGTTTAATCAACGCACTCGGACCATGGAGTGGGCAGTGGCCACTTCATCATGCCAGTGTAGGCTAACTAAAAATGCGCGTTTTCAGTGCCATTTTTCGTAACTTTAGAAAAATATTCTGGCCAAGTGGCATATATCGCTGTAAAGGTGCTGCCATTAGCTTTCCAAAATGGTACGTTTCATCAACGCACTCAGACCATGGAGTGGGCAGTGGCCACCATGGAGTGGGCAGTGGCCACTTGATCATGCCAGTGTAGGCTAACTAAAAATGCGCTTTTTCAGTGCCATTTTTCGTAACTTTAGAAAAATATTCTGGCCAAGTGGCATATATCGCTGGAAAGGTGCTGCCATTAGCTTTCCAAAATGGTACGTTTCATCAACGCACTCGGACCATGGAGTGAGCAGTGCCCACCATGGAGTGGGCAGTGGCCACTTGATCATGCCAGTGTAGGCTAACTAAAAATGCGCTTTTTCAGTGCCATTTTTCGTAACTTTAGAAAAATATTCTGTCCAAGTGGCATATACCGCTGGAAAGGTGCTGCCATTAGCTTTCCAAAATGATAAGTTTCATCAACGCACTCGGACCATGGAGTGGGCAGTGGCCACTTGATCATGCCAGTGTAGGCTAACTAAAAATGCGCTTTTTCAGTGCCATTTTTCGTAACTTTAGAAAAATATTCTGGCCAAGTGGCATATATCCCTGGAAAGGTGCTGCCATTAGCTTTCCAAAATAGTAAGTTTCATCAACGCACTCGGACCATGGAGTGGGCAGTGGCCACTTCATCATGCCAGTGTAGGCTAACTAAAAATGCGCGTTTTCAGTGCCATTTTTCGTAACTTTAGAAAAATATTCTGGCCAAGTGGCATATATCGCTGTAAAGGTGCTGCCATTAGCTTTCCAAAATGGTACGTTTCATCAACGCACTCAGACCATGGAGTGGGCAGTGGCCACCATGGAGTGGGCAGTGGCCACTTGATCATGCCAGTGTAGGCTAACTAAAAATACGCGTTTTCAGTGCCATTTTTCGTAACTTTAGAAAAATATTCTGGCCAAGTGGCATATATCGCTGGAAAGGTGCTGCCATTAGCTTTCCAAAATGGTACGTTTCATCAACGCACTCGGACCATGAAGTGAGCAGTGCCCACCATGGAGTGGGCAGTGGCCACTTGATCATGCCAGTGTAGGCTAACTAAAAATGCGCTTTTTCAGTGCCATTTTTCGTAACTTTAGAAAAATATTCTGTCCAAGTGGCATATACCGCTGGAAAGGTGCTGCCATTAGCTTTCCAAAATGATAAGTTTCATCAACGCACTCGGACCATGGAGTGGGCAGTGGCCACTTGATCATGCCAGTGTAGGCTAACTAAAAATGCGCTTTTTCAGTGCCATTTTTCGTAACTTTAGAAAAATATTCTGGCCAAGTGGCATATATTCCTGGAAAGGTGCTGCCATTAGCTTTCCAAAATAGTAAGTTTCATCAACGCACTCGGACCATGGAGTGGGCAGTGGCCACTTCATCATGCCAGTGTAGGCTAACTAAAAATGCGCGTTTTCAGTGCCATTTTTCGTAACTTTAGAAAAATATTCTGGCCAAGTGGCATATATCGCTGTAAAGGTGCTGCCATTAGCTTTCCAAAATGGTACGTTTCATCAACGCACTCAGACCATGGAGTGGGCAGTGGCCACCATGGAGTGGGCAGTGGCCACTTGATCATGCCAGTGTAGGCTAACTAAAAATGCGCTTTTTCAGTGCCATTTTTCGTAACTTTAGAAAAATATTCTGGCCAAGTGGCATATATCGCTGGAAAGGTGCTGCCATTAGCTTTCCAAAATGGTACGTTTCATCAACGCACTCGGACCATGGAGTGAGCAGTGCCCACCATGGAGTGGGCAGTGGCCACTTGATCATGCCAGTGTAGGCTAACTAAAAATGCGCTTTTTCAGTGCCATTTTTCGTAACTTTAGAAAAATATTCTGTCCAAGTGGCATATACCGCTGGAAAGGTGCTGCCATTAGCTTTCCAAAATGATAAGTTTCATCAACGCACTCGGACCATGGAGTGGGCAGTGGCCACTTGATCATGCCAGTGTAGGCTAACTAAAAATGCGCTTTTTCAGTGCCATTTTTCGTAACTTTAGAAAAATATTCTGGCCAAGTGGCATATATCGCTGGAAAGGTGCTGCCATTAGCTTTCCAAAATAGTAAGTTTCATCAACGCACTCGGACCATGGAGTGGGCAGTGGCCACTTCATCATGCCAGTGTAGGCTAACTAAAAATGCGCGTTTTCAGTGAAATTTTTCGTAACTTTAGAAAAATATTCTGGCCAAGTGGCATATATCGCTGTAAAGGTGCTGCCATTAGCTTTCCAAAATGGTACGTTTCATCAACGCACTCAGACCATGGAGTGGGCAGTGGCCACCATGGAGTGGGCAGTGGCCACTTGATCATGCCAGTGTAGGCTAACTAAAAATGCGCTTTTTCAGTGCCATTTTTCGTAACTTTAGAAAAATATTCTGGCCAAGTGGCATATATCGCTGGAAAGGTGCTGCCATTAGCTTTCCAAAATAGTAAGTTTAATCAACGCACTCGGACCATGGAGTGGGCAGTGGCCACTTCATCATGCCAGTGTAGGCTAACTAAAAATGCGCGTTTTCAGTGCCATTTTTCGTAACTTTAGAAAAATATTCTGGCCAAGTGGCATATATCGCTGTAAAGGTGCTGCCATTAGCTTTCCAAAATGGTACGTTTCATCAACGCACTCAGACCATGGAGTGGGCAGTGGCCACCATGGAGTGGGCAGTGGCCACTTGATCATGCCAGTGTAGGCTAACTAAAAATGCGCTTTTTCAGTGCCATTTTTCGTAACTTTAGAAAAATATTCTGGCCAAGTGGCATATATCGCTGGAAAGGTGCTGCCATTAGCTTTCCAAAATGGTACGTTTCATCAACGCACTCGGACCATGAAGTGAGCAGTGCCCACCATGGAGTGGGCAGTGGCCACTTGATCATGCCAGTGTAGGCTAACTAAAAATGCGCTTTTTCAGTGCCATTTTTCGTAACTTTAGAAAAATATTCTGTCCAAGTGGCATATACCGCTGGAAAGGTGCTGCCATTAGCTTTCCAAAATGATAAGTTTCATCAACGCACTCGGACCATGGAGTGGGCAGTGGCCACTTGATCATGCCAGTGTAGGCTAACTAAAAATGCGCTTTTTCAGTGCCATTTTTCGTAACTTTAGAAAAATATTCTGGCCAAGTGGCATATATCCCTGGAAAGGTGCTGCCATTAGCTTTCCAAAATAGTAAGTTTCATCAACGCACTCGGACCATGGAGTGGGCAGTGGCCACTTCATCATGCCAGTGTAGGCTAACTAAAAATGCGCGTTTTCAGTGCCATTTTTCGTAACTTTAGAAAAATATTCTGGCCAAGTGGCATATATCGCTGTAAAGGTGCTGCCATTAGCTTTCCAAAATGGTACGTTTCATCAACGCACTCAGACCATGGAGTGGGCAGTGGCCACCATGGAGTGGGCAGTGGC
This sequence comes from Sicus ferrugineus, assembly GCA_922984085.1. Taxonomy (NCBI): domain Eukaryota; kingdom Metazoa; phylum Arthropoda; class Insecta; order Diptera; family Conopidae; genus Sicus; species Sicus ferrugineus. The sequence goes on along the minus strand of OV277352.1, from coordinate 14,038,556 downwards.
CACTTGATCATGCCAGTGTAGGCTAACTAAGAATGCGCTTTTTCAGTGCCATTTTTCGTAACTTTAGAAAAATATTCTGGCCAAGTGGCATATATCGCTGGAAAGGTGCTGCCATTAGCTTTCCAAAATGGTACGTTTCATCAACGCACTCGGACCATGGAGTGAGCAGTGCCCACCATGGAGTGGGCAGTGGCCACTTGATCATGCCAGTGTAGGCTAACTAAAAATGCGCGTTTTCAGTGCCATTTTTCGTACCTTTAGAAAAATATTCTGGCCAAGTGGCATATATCGCTGGAAAGGTGCTGCCATTAGCTTTCCAAAATGGTACGTTTCATCAACGCACTCAGACCATGGAGTGGACAGTGCCCACCATGGAGTGGGCAGTGGCCACTTGATCATGCCAGTGTAGGCTAACTAAAAATGCGCTTTTTCAGTGCCATTTTTCGTAACTTTAGAAAAATATTCTGGCCAAGTGGCATATATCGCTGGAAAGGTGCTGCCATTAGCTTTCCAAAATAGTAAGTTTCATCAACGCACTCGGACCATGGAGTGGGCAGTGGCCACTTCATCATGCCAGTGTAGGCTAACTAAAAATGCGCGTTTTCAGTGCCATTTTTCGTAACTTTAGAAAAATATTCTGGCCGAGTGGTATATATCGCTGGAAAGGTGCTGCCATTAGCTTTCCAAAATAGTAAGTTTCATCAACGCACTCGGACCATGGAGTGGGCAGTGGCCACTTCATCATGCCAGTGTAGGCTAACTAAAAATGCGCGTTTTCAGTGCCAATTTTCGTAACTTTAGAAAAATATTCTGGCCAAGTGGCATATATCGCTGTAAAGGTGCTGCCATTAGCTTTCCAAAATGGTACGTTTCATCAACGCACTCAGACCATGGAGTGGGCAGTGGCCACCATGGAGTGGGCAGTGGCCACTTGATCATGCCAGTGTAGGCTAACTAAAAATGCGCTTTTTCAGTGCCATTTTTCGTAACTTTAGAAAAATATTCTGGCCAAGTGGCATATATCGCTGGAAAGGTGCTGCCATTAGCTTTCCAAAATAGTAAGTTTCATCAACGCACTCGGACCATGGAGTGGGCAGTGGCCACTTCATCATGCCAGTGTAGGCTAACTAAAAATGCGCGTTTTCAGTGCCATTTTTCGTAACTTTAGAAAAATATTCTGGCCAAGTGGCATATATCGCTGTAAAGGTGCTGCCATTAGCTTTCCAAAATGGTACATTTCATCAACGCACTCGGACCATGGAGTGAGCAGTGCCCACCATGGAGTGGGCAGTGGCCACTTGATCATGCCAGTGTAGGCTAACTAAAAATGCGCTTTTTCAGTGCCATTTTTCGTAACTTTAGAAAAATATTCTGGCCAAGTGGCATATATCGCTGGAAAGGTGCTGCCATTAGCTTTCCAAAATAGTAAGTTTCATCAACGCACTCGGACCATGGAGTGGGCAGTGGCCACTTCATCATGCCAGTGTAGGCTAACTAAAAATGCGCGTTTTCAGTGCCATTTTTCGTAACTTTAGAAAAATATTCTGGCCAAGTGGCATATATCGCTGTAAAGGTGCTGCCATTAGCTTTCCAAAATGGTACGTTTCATCAACGCACTCAGACTATGGAGTGGGCAGTGGCCACCATGGAGTGGGCAGTGGCCACTTGATCATGCCAGTGTAGGCTAACTAAAAATGCGCTTTTTCAGTGCCATTTTTCGTAACTTTAGAAAAATATTCTGGCCAAGTGGCATATATCGCTGGAAAGGTGCTGCCATTAGCTTTCCAAAATGGTACGTTTCATCAACGCACTCAGACCATGGAGTGGGCACTGGCCACCAAGGAGTGGGCAGTGGCCACTTGATCATGCCAGTGTAGGCTAACTAAAAATGCGCTTTTTCAGTGCCATTTTTCGTAACTTTAGAAAAATATTCTGGCCAAGTGGCATATATCGCTGGAAAGGTGCTGCCATTAGCTTTCCAAAATAGTAAGTTTCATCAACGCACTCGGACCATGGAGTGGGCAGTGGCCACTTCATCATGCCAGTGTAGGCTAACTAAAAATGCGCGTTTTCAGTGCCATTTTTCGTAACTTTAGAAAAATATTCTGGCCAAGTGGCATATATCGCTGTAAAGGTGCTGCCATTAGCTTTCCAAAATGGTACGTTTCATCAACGCACTCAGACCATGGAGTGGGCAGTGGCCACCATGGAGTGGGCAGTGGCCACTTGATCATGCCAGTGTAGGCTAACTAAAAATGCGCTTTTTCAGTGCCATTTTTCGTAACTTTAGAAAAATATTCTGGCCAAGTGGCATATATCGTTGGAAAGGTGCTGCCATTAGCTTTCCAAAATGGTACGTTTCATCAACGCACTCGGACCATGGAGTGAGCAGTGCCCACCATGGAGTGGGCAGTGGCCACTTGATCATGCCAGTGTAGGCTAACTAAAAATGCGCTTTTTCAGTGCCATTTTTCGTAACTTTAGAAAAATATTCTGTCCAAGTGGCATATACCGCTGGAAAGGTGCTGCCATTAGCTTTCCAAAATGATAAGTTTCATCAACGCACTCGGACCATGGAGTGGGCAGTGGCCACTTGATCATGCAAGTGTAGGCTAACTAAAAATGCGCTTTTTCAGTGCCATTTTTCGTAACTTTAGAAAAATATTCTGGCCAAGTGGCATAAATCGCTGGAAAGGTGCTGCCATTAGCTTTCCAAAATAGTAAGTTTCATCAACGCACTCGGACCATGGAGTGGGCAGTGGCCACTTCATCATGCCAGTGTAGGCTAACTAAAAATGCGCGTTTTCAGTGCCATTTTTCGTAACTTTAGAAAAATATTCTGGCCAAGTGGCATATATCGCTGGAAAGGTGCTGCCATTAGCTTTCCAAAATGGTACGTTTCATCAACGCACTCGGACCATGGAGTGAGCAGTGCCCACCATGGAGTGGGCAGTGGCCACTTGATCATGCCAGTGTAGGCTAACTAAAAATGCGCTTTTTCAGTGCCATTTTTCGTAACTTTAGAAAAATATTCTGTCCAAGTGGCATATACCGCTGGAAAGGTGCTGCCATTAGCTTTCCAAAATGATAAGTTTCATCAACGCACTCGGACCATGGAGTGGGCAGTGGCCACTTGATCATGCCAGTGTAGGCTAACTAAAAATGCGCTTTTTCAGTGCCATTTTTCGTAACTTTAGAAAAATATTCTGGCCAAGTGGCATATATCGCTGGAAAGGTGCTGCCATTAGCTTTCCAAAATAGTAAGTTTCATCAACGCACTCGGACCATGGAGTGGGCAGTGGCCACTTCATCATGCCAGTGTAGGCTAACTAAAAATGCGCGTTTTCAGTGTCATTTTTCGTAACTTTAGAAAAATATTCTGGCCAAGTGGCATATATCGCTGGAAAGGTGCTGCCATTAGCTTTCCAAAATGGTACGTTTCATCAACGCACTCGGACCATGGAGTGAGCAGTGCCCACCATGGAGTGGGCAGTGGCCACTTGATCATGCCAGTGTAGGCTAACTAAAAATGCGCTTTTTCAGTGCCATTTTTCGTAACTTTAGAAAAATATTCTGTCCAAGTGGCATATACCGCTGGAAAGGTGCTGCCATTAGCTTTCCAAAATGATAAGTTTCATCAACGCACTCGGACCATGGAGTGGGCAGTGGCCACTTGATCATGCCAGTGTAGGCTAACTAAAAATGCGCTTTTTCAGTGCCATTTTTCGTAACTTTAGAAAAATATTCTGGCCAAGTGGCATATATCGCTGGAAAGGTGATGCCATTAGCTTTCCAAAATAGTAAGTTTCATCAACGCACTCGGACCATGGAGTGGGCAGTGGCCACTTGATCATGCCAGTGTAGGCTAACTAAAAATGCGCGTTTTCAGTGCCATTTTTCGTAACTTTAGAAAAATATTCTGGCCAAGTGGCATATATCGCTGGAAAGGTGCTGCCATTAGCTTTCCAAAATGGTACGTTTCATCAACGCACTCGGACCATGGAGTGGGCAGTGCCCACCATGGAGTGGGCAGTGGCCACTTGATCATGCCAGTGTAGGCTAACTAAAAATGCGCGTTTTCAGTGCCATTTTTCGTAACTTTAGAAAAATATTCTGGCCAAGTGGCATATATCGCTGGAAAGGTGCTGCCATTAGCTTTCCAAAATGGTACGTTTCATCAACGCACTCGGACCATGGAGTGGGCAGTGCCCACCATGGTGTGGGCAGTGGCCACTTGATCATGCCAGTGTAGGCTAACTAAAAATGCGCTTTTTCAGTGCCATTTTTCGTAACTTTAGAAAAATATTCTGGCCAAGTGGCATATATCGCTGGAAAGGTGCTGCCATTAGCTTTCCAAAATGGTACGTTTCATCAACGCACTCGGACCATGGAGTGAGCAGTGCCCACCATGGAGTGGGCAGTGGCCACTTGATCATGCCAGTGTAGGATAACTAAAAATGCGCTTTTTCAGTGCCATTTTTCGTACCTTTAGAAAAATATTCTGGCCAAGTGGCATATATCGCTGGAAAGGTGCTGCCATTAGCTTTCCAAAATAGTAAGTTTCATCAACGCACTCGGACCATGGAGTGGGCAGTGGCCACTTCATCATGCCAGTGTAGGCTAACTAAAAATGCGCGTTTTCAGTGCCATTTTTCGTAACTTTAGAAAATTATTCTGGCCAAGTGGCATATATCGCTGTAAAGGTGCTGCCATTAGCTTTCCAAAATGGTACGTTTCATCAACGCACTCAGACCATGGAGTGGGCAGTGGCCACCATGGAGTGGGCAGTGGCCACTTGATCATGCCAGTGTAGGCTAACTAAAAATGCGCTTTTTCAGTGCCATTTTTCGTAACTTTAGAAAAATATTCTGGCCAAGTGGCATATATCGCTGGAAAGGTGCTGCCATTAGCTTTCCAAAATGGTACGTTTCATCAACGCACTCGGACCATGGAGTGAGCAGTGCCCACCATGGAGTGGGCAGTGGCCACTTGATCATGCCAGTGTAGGCTAACTAAAAATGCGCTTTTTCAGTGCCATTTTTCGTAACTTTAGAAAAATATTCTGTCCAAGTGGCATATACCGCTGGAAAGGTGCTGCCATTAGCTTTCCAAAATGATAAGTTTCATCAACGCACTCGGACCATGGAGTGGGCAGTGGCCACTTGATCATGCCAGTGTAGGCTAACTAAAAATGCGCTTTTTCAGTGCCATTTTTCGTAACTTTAGAAAAATATTCTGGCCAAGTGGCATATATCGCTGGAAAGGTGCTGCCATTAGCTTTCCAAAATAGTAAGTTTCATCAACGCACTCGGACCATGGAGTGGGCAGTGGCCACTTCATCATGCCAGTGTAGGCTAACTAAAAATGCGCGTTTTCAGTGCCATTTTTCGTAACTTTAGAAAAATATTCTGGCCAAGTGGCATATATCGCTGTAAAGGTGCTGCCATTAGCTTTCCAAAATGGTACGTTTCATCAACGCACTCAGACCATGGAGTGGGCAGTGGCCACCATGGTGTGGGCAGTGGCCACTTGATCATGCCAGTGTAGGCTAACTAAAAATGCGCTTTTTCAGTGCCATTTTTCGTAACTTTAGAAAAATATTCTGGCCAAGTGGCATATATCGCTGGAAAAGTGCTGCCATTAGCTTTCCAAAATGGTACGTTTCATCAACGCACTCGGACCATCGAGTGGGCAGTGGCCACTTCATCATGCCAGTGTATAGTAGGCTAACTAAAGATGCGTGTTTACAGTGCCATTTTTCGTAACTTTAGAAAAATATTCTGGCCAAGTGGCATATATTGCTAAAAAGGTGCTGCCATTAGCTTTCCAAAATGGTAAGTTTCATCAACGAACTCGGACGATGGAGTGGGCAGTGGCCACTTCATCATGCCAGTGTATAGTAGGCTAACTAAAGATGCGCGTTTTCAGTGCCATTTTTCGTAACTTTAGAAAAATATTCTGGCCAAGTGGCATACATTGCTGGAAAGGTGCTGCCATTAGCTTTCCAAAATGGTAAGTTTCATCAACGAACTCGGACCATGGAGTGGGCAGTGGTCACTTCATCATGCCAGTGTATAGTAGGCTAACTAAAGATGCGCGTTTTCAGTGCCATTTTTCGTAACTTTAGAAAAATATTCTGGCCAAGTGGCATATATCGCTGTAAAGGTGCTGCCATTAGCTTTCCAAAACGGTAAGCTTCATCAACGCACTCGGACCATGGAGTGGGCAGTGGCCACTTGATCATGCCAGTGTAGGCTAACTAAAAATGCGCGTTTTCAGTGCCATTTTTCGTAACTTTAGAAAAATATTCTGGCCAAGTGGCATATATCGCTGTAAAGGTGCTGCCATTAGCTTTCCAAAATGGTACGTTTCATCAACGCACTCAGACCATGGAGTGGGCAGTGGCCACCATGGAGTGGGCAGTGGCCACTTGATCATGCCAGTGTAGGCTAACTAAAAATGCGCTTTTTCAGTGCCATTTTTCGTAACTTTAGAAAAATATTCTGGCCAAGTGGCATATATCGCTGGAAAGGTGCTGCCATTAGCTTTCCAAAATGGTACGTTTCATCAACGCACTCGGACCATGGAGTGAGCAGTGCCCACCATGGAGTGGGCAGTGGCCACTTGATCATGCCAGTGTAGGCTAACTAAAAATGCGCTTTTTCAGTGCCATTTTTCGTACCTTTAGAAAAATATTCTGGCCAAGTGGCATATATCGCTGGAAAGGTGCTGCCATTAGCTTTCCAAAATGGTACGTTTCATCAACGCACTCAGACCATGGAGTGGGCAGTGCCCACCATGGAGTGGGCAGTGGCCACTTGATCATGCCAGTGTAGGCTAACTAAAAATGCGCTTTTTCAGTGCCATTTTTCGTAACTTTAGAAAAATATTCTGGCCAAGTGGCATATATCGCTGGAAAGGTGCTGCCATTAGCTTTCCAAAATAGTAAGTTTCATCAACGCACTCGGACCATGGAGTGGGCAGTGGCCACTTCATCATGCCAGTGTAGGCTAACTAAAAATGCGCGTTTTCAGTGCCATTTTTCGTAACTTTAGAAAAATATTCTGGCCAAGTGGCATATATCGCTGTAAAGGTGCTGCCATTAGCTTTCCAAAATGGTACTTTTCATCAACGCACTCAGACCATGGAGTGGGCAGTGGCCACCATGGAGTGGGCAGTGGCCACTTGATCATGCCAGTGTAGGCTAACTAAAAATGCGCTTTTTCAGTGCCATTTTTCGTAACTTTAGAAAAATATTCTGGCCAAGTGGCATATATCGCTGGAAAGGTGCTGCCATTAGCATTCCAAAATGGTACGTTTCATCAACGCACTCGGACCATGGAGTGAGCAGTGCCCACCATGGAGTGGGCAGTGGCCACTTGATCATGCCAGTGTAGGCTAACTAAAAATGCGCTTTTTCAGTGCCATTTTTCGTAACTTTAGAAAAATATTCTGTCCAAGTGGCATATACCGCTGGAAAGGTGCTGCCATTAGCTTTCCAAAATGATAAGTTTCATCAACGCACTCGGACCATGGAGTGGGCAGTGGCCACTTGATCATGCCAGTGTAGGCTAACTAAAAATGCGCTTTTTCAGTGCCATTTTTCGTAACTTTAGAAAAATATTCTGTCCAAGTGGCATATACCGCTGGAAAGGTGCTGCCATTAGCTTTCCAAAATGATAAGTTTCATCAACGCACTCGGACCATGGAGTGGGCAGTGGCCACTTGATCATGCCAGTGTAGGCTAACTAAAAATGCGCTTTTTCAGTGCCATTTTTCGTAACTTTAGAAAAATATTCTGGCCAAGTGGCATATATCCCTGGAAAGGTGCTGCCATTAGCTTTCCAAAATAGTAAGTTTCATCAACGCACTCGGACCATGGAGTGGGCAGTGGCCACTTCATCATGCCAGTGTAGGCTAACTAAAAATGCGCGTTTTCAGTGCCATTTTTCGTAACTTTAGAAAAATATTCTGGCCAAGTGGCATATATCGCTGTAAAGGTGCTGCCATTAGCTTTCCAAAATGGTACGTTTCATCAACGCACTCAGACCATGGAGTGGGCAGTGGCCACCATGGAGTGGGCAGTGGCCACTTGATCATGCCAGTGTAGGCTAACTAAGAATGCGCTTTTTCAGTGCCATTTTTCGTAACTTTAGAAAAATATTCTGGCCAAGTGGCATATATCGCTGGAAAGGTGCTGCCATTAGCTTTCCAAAATGGTACGTTTCATCAACGCACTCGGACCATGGAGTGAGCAGTGCCCACCATGGAGTGGGCAGTGGCCACTTGATCATGCCAGTGTAGGCTAACTAAAAATGCGCTTTTTCAGTGCCATTTTTCGTACCTTTAGAAAAATATTCTGGCCAAGTGGCATATATCGCTGGAAAGGTGCTGCCATTAGCTTTCCAAAATGGTACGTTTCATCAACGCACTCAGACCATGGAGTGGACAGTGCCCACCATGGAGTGGGCAGTGGCCACTTGATCATGCCAGTGTAGGCTAACTAAAAATGCGCTTTTTCAGTGCCATTTTTCGTAACTTTAGAAAAATATTCTGGCCAAGTGGCATATATCGCTGGAAAGGTGCTGCCATTAGCTTTCCAAAATAGTAAGTTTCATCAACGCACTCGGACCATGGAGTGGGCAGTGGCCACTTCATCATGCCAGTGTAGGCTAACTAAAAATGCGCGTTTTCAGTGCCATTTTTCGTAACTTTAGAAAAATATTCTGGCCGAGTGGTATATATCGCTGGAAAGGTGCTGCCATTAGCTTTCCAAAATGGTACGTTTCATCAACGCACTCGGACCATGGAGTGGGCAGTGGCCACTTCATCATGCCAGTGTAGGCTAACTAAAAATGCGCGTTTTCAGTGCCAATTTTCGTAACTTTAGAAAAATATTCTGGCCAAGTGGCATATATCGCTGTAAAGGTGCTGCCATTAGCTTTCCAAAATGGTACGTTTCATCAACGCACTCAGACCATGGAGTGGGCAGTGGCCACCATGGAGTGGGCAGTGGCCACTTGATCATGCCAGTGTAGGCTAACTAAAAATGCGCTTTTTCAGTGCCATTTTTCGTAACTTTAGAAAAATATTCTGGCCAAGTGGCATATATCGCTGGAAAGGTGCTGCCATTAGCTTTCCAAAATAGTAAGTTTCATCAACGCACTCGGACCATGGAGTGGGCAGTGGCCACTTCATCATGCCAGTGTAGGCTAACTAAAAATGCGCGTTTTCAGTGCCATTTTTCGTAACTTTAGAAAAATATTCTGGCCAAGTGGCATATATCGCTGTAAAGGTGCTGCCATTAGCTTTCCAAAATGGTACATTTCATCAACGCACTCGGACCATGGAGTGAGCAGTGCCCACCATGGAGTGGGCAGTGGCCACTTGATCATGCCAGTGTAGGCTAACTAAAAATGCGCTTTTTCAGTGCCATTTTTCGTAACTTTAGAAAAATATTCTGGCCAAGTGGCATATATCGCTGGAAAGGTGCTGCCATTAGCTTTCCAAAATAGTAAGTTTCATCAACGCACTCGGACCATGGAGTGGGCAGTGGCCACTTCATCATGCCAGTGTAGGCTAACTAAAAATGCGCGTTTTCAGTGCCATTTTTCGTAACTTTAGAAAAATATTCTGGCCAAGTGGCATATATCGCTGTAAAGGTGCTGCCATTAGCTTTCCAAAATGGTACGTTTCATCAACGCACTCAGACTATGGAGTGGGCAGTGGCCACCATGGAGTGGGCAGTGGCCACTTGATCATGCCAGTGTAGGCTAACTAAAAATGCGCTTTTTCAGTGCCATTTTTCGTAACTTTAGAAAAATATTCTGGCCAAGTGGCATATATCGCTGGAAAGGTGCTGCCATTAGCTTTCCAAAATGGTACGTTTCATCAACGCACTCAGACCATGGAGTGGGCACTGGCCACCAAGGAGTGGGCAGTGGCCACTTGATCATGCCAGTGTAGGCTAACTAAAAATGCGCTTTTTCAGTGCCATTTTTCGTAACTTTAGAAAAATATTCTGGCCAAGTGGCATATATCGCTGGAAAGGTGCTGCCATTAGCTTTCCAAAATAGTAAGTTTCATCAACGCACTCGGACCATGGAGTGGGCAGTGGCCACTTCATCATGCCAGTGTAGGCTAACTAAAAATGCGCGTTTTCAGTGCCATTTTTCGTAACTTTAGAAAAATATTCTGGCCAAGTGGCATATATCGCTGTAAAGGTGCTGCCATTAGCTTTCCAAAATGGTACGTTTCATCAACGCACTCAGACCATGGAGTGGGCAGTGGCCACCATGGAGTGGGCAGTGGCCACTTGATCATGCCAGTGTAGGCTAACTAAAAATGCGCTTTTTCAGTGCCATTTTTCGTAACTTTAGAAAAATATTCTGGCCAAGTGGCATATATCGTTGGAAAGGTGCTGCCATTAGCTTTCCAAAATGGTACGTTTCATCAACGCACTCGGACCATGGAGTGAGCAGTGCCCACCATGGAGTGGGCAGTGGCCACTTGATCATGCCAGTGTAGGCTAACTAAAAATGCGCTTTTTCAGTGCCATTTTTCGTAACTTTAGAAAAATATTCTGTCCAAGTGGCATATACCGCTGGAAAGGTGCTGCCATTAGCTTTCCAAAATGATAAGTTTCATCAACGCACTCGGACCATGGAGTGGGCAGTGGCCACTTGATCATGCAAGTGTAGGCTAACTAAAAATGCGCTTTTTCAGTGCCATTTTTCGTAACTTTAGAAAAATATTCTGGCCAAGTGGCATAAATCGCTGGAAAGGTGCTGCCATTAGCTTTCCAAAATAGTAAGTTTCATCAACGCACTCGGACCATGGAGTGGGCAGTGGCCACTTCATCATGCCAGTGTAGGCTAACTAAAAATGCGCGTTTTCAGTGCCATTTTTCGTAACTTTAGAAAAATATTCTGGCCAAGTGGCATATATCGCTGGAAAGGTGCTGCCATTAGCTTTCCAAAATGGTACGTTTCATCAACGCACTCGGACCATGGAGTGAGCAGTGCCCACCATGGAGTGGGCAGTGGCCACTTGATCATGCCAGTGTAGGCTAACTAAAAATGCGCTTTTTCAGTGCCATTTTTCGTAACTTTAGAAAAATATTCTGTCCAAGTGGCATATACCGCTGGAAAGGTGCTGCCATTAGCTTTCCAAAATGATAAGTTTCATCAACGCACTCGGACCATGGAGTGGGCAGTGGCCACTTGATCATGCCAGTGTAGGCTAACTAAAAATGCGCTTTTTCAGTGCCATTTTTCGTAACTTTAGAAAAATATTCTGGCCAAGTGGCATATATCGCTGGAAAGGTGCTGCCATTAGCTTTCCAAAATAGTAAGTTTCATCAACGCACTCGGACCATGGAGTGGGCAGTGGCCACTTCATCATGCCAGTGTAGGCTAACTAAAAATGCGCGTTTTCAGTGTCATTTTTCGTAACTTTAGAAAAATATTCTGGCCAAGTGGCATATATCGCTGGAAAGGTGCTGCCATTAGCTTTCCAAAATGGTACGTTTCATCAACGCACTCGGACCATGGAGTGAGCAGTGCCCACCATGGAGTGGGCAGTGGCCACTTGATCATGCCAGTGTAGGCTAACTAAAAATGCGCTTTTTCAGTGCCATTTTTCGTAACTTTAGAAAAATATTCTGGCCAAGTGGCATATACCGCTGGAAAGGTGCTGCCATTAGCTTTCCAAAATGATAAGTTTCATCAACGCACTCGGACCATGGAGTGGGCAGTGGCCACTTGATCATGCCAGTGTAGGCTAACTAAAAATGCGCTTTTTCAGTGCCATTTTTCGTAACTTTAGAAAAATATTCTGGCCAAGTGGCATATATCGCTGGAAAGGTGATGCCATTAGCTTTCCAAAATAGTAAGTTTCATCAACGCACTCGGACCATGGAGTGGGCAGTGGCCACTTGATCATGCCAGTGTAGGCTAACTAAAAATGCGCGTTTTCAGTGCCATTTTTCGTAACTTTAGAAAAATATTCTGGCCAAGTGGCATATATCGCTGGAAAGGTGCTGCCATTAGCTTTCCAAAATGGTACGTTTCATCAACGCACTCGGACCATGGAGTGGGCAGTGCCCACCATGGAGTGGGCAGTGGCCACTTGATCATGCCAGTGTAGGCTAACTAAAAATGCGCGTTTTCAGTGCCATTTTTCGTAACTTTAGAAAAATATTCTGGCCAAGTGGCATATATCGCTGGAAAGGTGCTGCCATTAGCTTTCCAAAATGGTACGTTTCATCAACGCACTCGGACCATGGAGTGGGCAGTGCCCACCATGAAGTGGGCAGTGGCCACTTGATCATGCCAGTGTAGGCTAACTAAAAATGCGCTTTTTCAGTGCCATTTTTCGTAACTTTAGAAAAATATTCTGGCCAAGTGGCATATATCGCTGGAAAGGTGCTGCCATTAGCTTTCCAAAATGGTACGTTTCATCAACGCACTCGGACCATGGAGTGAGCAGTGCCCACCATGGAGTGGGCAGTGGCCACTTGATCATGCCAGTGTAGGATAACTAAAAATGCGCTTTTTCAGTGCCATTTTTCGTACCTTTAGAAAAATATTCTGGCCAAGTGGCATATATCGCTGGAAAGGTGCTGCCATTAGCTTTCCAAAATAGTAAGTTTCATCAACGCACTCGGACCATGGAGTGGGCAGTGGCCACTTCATCATGCCAGTGTAGGCTAACTAAAAATGCGCGTTTTCAGTGCCATTTTTCGTAACTTTAGAAAAATATTCTGGCCAAGTGGCATATATCGCTGTAAAGGTGCTGCCATTAGCTTTCCAAAATGGTACGTTTCATCAACGCACTCAGACCATGGAGTGGGCAGTGGCCACCATGGAGTGGGCAGTGGCCACTTGATCATGCCAGTGTAGGCTAACTAAAAATGCGCTTTTTCAGTGCCATTTTTCGTAACTTTAGAAAAATATTCTGGCCAAGTGGCATATATCGCTGGAAAGGTGCTGCCATTAGCTTTCCAAAATGGTACGTTTCATCAACGCACTCGGACCATGGAGTGGGCAGTGGCCACTTCATCATGCCAGTGTATAGTAGGCTAACTAAAGATGCGTGTTTACAGTGCCATTTTTCGTAACTTTAGAAAAATATTCTGGCCAAGTGGCATATATTGCTAAAAAGGTGCTGCCATTAGCTTTCCAAAATGGTAAGTTTCATCAACGAACTCGGACGATGGAGTGGGCAGTGGCCACTTCATCATGCCAGTGTATAGTAGGCTAACTAAAGATGCGCGTTTTCAGTGCCATTTTTCGTAACTTTAGAAAAATATTCTGGCCAAGTGGCATACATTGCTGGAAAGGTGCTGCCATTAGCTTTCCAAAATGGTAAGTTTCATCAACGAACTCGGACCATGGAGTGGGCAGTGGTCACTTCATCATGCCAGTGTATAGTAGGCTAACTAAAGATGCGCGTTTTCAGTGCCATTTTTCGTAACTTTAGAAAAATATTCTGGCCAAGTGGCATATATCGCTGTAAAGGTGCTGCCATTAGCTTTCCAAAACGGTAAGCTTCATCAACGCACTCGGACCATGGAGTGGGCAGTGGCCACTTGATCATGCCAGTGTAGGCTAACTAAAAATGCGCGTTTTCAGTGCCATTTTTCGTAACTTTAGAAAAATATTCTGGCCAAGTGGCATATATCGCTGTAAAGGTGCTGCCATTAGCTTTCCAAAATGGTACGTTTCATCAACGCACTCAGACCATGGAGTGGGCAGTGGCCACCATGGAGTGGGCAGTGGCCACTTGATCATGCCAGTGTAGGCTAACTAAAAATGCGCTTTTTCAGTGCCATTTTTCGTAACTTTAGAAAAATATTCTGGCCAAGTGGCATATATCGCTGGAAAGGTGCTGCCATTAGCTTTCCAAAATGGTACGTTTCATCAACGCACTCGGACCATGGAGTGAGCAGTGCCCACCATGGAGTGGGCAGTGGCCACTTGATCATGCCAGTGTAGGCTAACTAAAAATGCGCTTTTTCAGTGCCATTTTTCGTACCTTTAGAAAAATATTCTGGCCAAGTGGCATATATCGCTGGAAAGGTGCTGCCATTAGCTTTCCAAAATGGTACGTTTCATCAACGCACTCAGACCATGGAGTGGGCAGTGCCCACCATGGAGTGGGCAGTGGCCACTTGATCATGCCAGTGTAGGCTAACTAAAAATGCGCTTTTTCAGTGCCATTTTTCGTAACTTTAGAAAAATATTCTGGCCAAGTGGCATATATCGCTGGAAAGGTGCTGCCATTAGCTTTCCAAAATAGTAAGTTTCATCAACGCACTCGGACCATGGAGTGGGCAGTGGCCACTTCATCATGCCAGTGTAGGCTAACTAAAAATGCGCGTTTTCAGTGCCATTTTTCGTAACTTTAGAAAAATATTCTGGCCAAGTGGCATATATCGCTGTAAAGGTGCTGCCATTAGCTTTCCAAAATGGTACGTTTCATCAACGCACTCAGACCATGGAGTGGGCAGTGGCCACCATGGAGTGGGCAGTGGCCACTTGATCATGCCAGTGTAGGCTAACTAAAAATGCGCTTTTTCAGTGCCATTTTTCGTAACTTTAGAAAAATATTCTGGCCAAGTGGCATATATCGCTGGAAAGGTGCTGCCATTAGCATTCCAAAATGGTACGTTTCATCAACGCACTCGGACCATGGAGTGAGCAGTGCCCACCATGGAGTGGGCAGTGGCCACTTGATCATGCCAGTGTAGGCTAACTAAAAATGCGCTTTTTCAGTGCCATTTTTCGTAACTTTAGAAAAATATTCTGTCCAAGTGGCATATACCGCTGGAAAGGTGCTGCCATTAGCTTTCCAAAATGATAAGTTTCATCAACGCACTCGGACCATGGAGTGGGCAGTGGCCACTTGATCATGCCAGTGTAGGCTAACTAAAAATGCGCTTTTTCAGTGCCATTTTTCGTAACTTTAGAAAAATATTCTGGCCAAGTGGCATATATCGCTGGAAAGGTGCTGCCATTAGCTTTCCAAAATAGTAAGTTTCATCAACGCACTCGGACCATGGAGTGGGCAGTGGCCACTTCATCATGCCAGTGTAGGCTAACTAAAAATGCGCGTTTTCAGTGCCATTTTTCGTAACTTTAGAAAAATATTCTGGCCAAGTGGCATATATCGCTGTAAAGGTGCTGCCATTAGCTTTCCAAAATGGTACGTTTCATCAACGCACTCAGACCATGGAGTGGGCAGTGGCCACCATGGAGTGGGCAGTGGCCACTTGATCATGCCAGTGTAGGCTAACTAAAAATGCGCTTTTTCAGTGCCATTTTTCGTAACTTTAGAAAAATATTCTGGCCAAGTGGCATATATCGCTGGAAAGGTGCTGCCATTAGCTTTCCAAAATGGTACGTTTCATCAACGCACTCGGACCATGGAGTGAGCAGTGCCCACCATGGAGTGGGCAGTGGCCACTTGATCATGCCAGTGTAGGCTAACTAAAAATGCGCTTTTTCAGTGCCATTTTTCGTAACTTTAGAAAAATATTCTGTCCAAGTGGCATATACCGCTGGAAAGGTGCTGCCATTAGCTTTCCAAAATGATAAGTTTCATCAACGCACTCGGACCATGGAGTGGGCAGTGGCCACTTGATCATGCCAGTGTAGGCTAACTAAAAATGCGCTTTTTCAGTGCCATTTTTCGTAACTTTAGAAAAATATTCTGGCCAAGTGGCATATATCGCTGGAAAGGTGCTGCCATTAGCTTTCCAAAATAGTAAGTTTCATCAACGCACTCGGACCATGGAGTGGGCAGTGGCCACTTCATCATGCCAGTGTAGGCTAACTAAAGATGCGCGTTTTCAGTGCCATTTTTCGTAACTTTAGAAAAATATTCTGGCCAAGTGGCATATATCGCTGTAAAGGTGCTGCCATTAGCTTTCCAAAATGGTACGTTTCATCAACGCACTCGGACCATGGAGTGGGCAGTGGCCACCATGGTGTGGGCAGTGGCCACTTGATCATGCCAGTGTAGGCTAACTAAAAATGCGCTTTTTCAGTGCCATTTTTCGTAACTTTAGAAAAATATTCTGGCCAAGTGGCATATATCGCTGGAAAGGTGCTGCCATTAGCTTTCCAAAATGGTAAGTTTCATCAACGCACTCGGACCATCGAGTGGGCAGTGGCCACTTCATCATGCCAGTGTATAGTAGGCTAACTAAAGATGCGCGTTTACAGTGCCATTTTTCGTAACTTTAGAAAAATATTCTGGCCAAGTGGCATATATTGCTGGAAAGGTGCTGCCATTAGCTTTCCAAAATGGTAAGTTTCATCAACGAACTCGGACGATGGAGTGGGCAGTGGCCACTTCATCATGCCAGTGTATAGTAGGCTAACTAAAGATGCGCGTTTTCAGTGCCATTTTTCGTAACTTTAGAAAAATATTCTGGCCAAGTGGCATATATTGCTGGAAAGGTGCTGCCATTAGCTTTCCAAAATGGTAAGTTTCATCAACGAACTCTGACCATGGAGTGGGCAGTGGCCACTTCATCATGCCAGTGTATAGTAGGCTAACTAAAGATGCGCGTTTTCAGTGCCATTTTTCGTAACTTTAGAAAAATATTCTGGCCAAGTGGCATATATCGCTGTAAAGGTGCTGCCATTAGCTTTCCAAAATGGTAAGCTTCATCAACGCACTCGGACCATGGAGTGGGCAGTGGCCACTTGATCATGCCAGTGTAGGCTAACTAAAAATGCGCGTTTTCAGTGCCATTTTTCGTAACTTTAGAAAAATATTCTGGCCAAGCGGCATATATCGCTGGAAAGGTGCTGCCATTAGCTTTCCAAAATAGTAAGTTTCATCAACGCACTCGGACCATGGAGTGGGCAGTGGCCACTTCATCATGCCAGTGTAGGCTAACTAAAAATGCGCGTTTTCAGTGCCATTTTTGTGCTGCCATTAGCTTTCCAAAATAGTAAGTTTCATCAACGCACTCGGACCATGGAGTGGGCAGTGGCCACTTGATCATGCCAGTGTAGGCTAACTAAAAATGCGCGTTTTCAGTGCCATTTTTCGTAACTTTAGAAAAATATTCTGGCCAAGTGGCATATATCGCTGGAAAGGTGCTGCCATTAGCTTTCCAAAATAGTAAGCTTCATCAACGCACTCGGACCATGGAGTGGGCAGTGGCCACTTGATCATGCCAGTGTAGGCTAACTAAAAATGCGCGTTTTCAGTGCCATTTTTCGTAACTTTAGAAAAATATTCTGGCCGAGTGGCATATATCGCTGGAAAGGTGCTGCCATTAGCTTTCCAAAATGATAAGTTTCATCAACGCACTCGGACCATGGAGTGGGCAGTGCCCACCATGGAGTGGGCAGTGGCCACTTGATCATGCCAGTGTAGGCTAACTAAAAATGCGCTTTTTCAGTGCCATTTTTCGCAACTTTAGAAAAATATTCTGGCCAAGTGGCATATATCGCTGGAAAGGTGCTGCCATTAGCTTTCCAAAATGGTACGTTTCATCAACGCACTCGGACCATGGAGTGGGCAGTGCCCACCATGGAGTGGGCAGTGGCCACTTGATCATGCCAGTGTAGGCTAACTAAAAATGCGCTTTTTCAGTGCCATTTTTCGTAACTTTAGAAAAATATTCTGGCCAAGTGGCATATATCGCTGGAAAGGTGCTGCCATTAGCTTTCCAAAATAGTAAGTTTCATCAACGCACTCGGACCATGGAGTGGGCAGTGGCCACTTCATCATGCCAGTGTAGGCTAACTAAAAATGCGCGTTTTCAGTGCCATTTTTCGTAACTTTAGAAAAATATTCTGGCCAAGTGGCATATATCGCTGTAAAGGTGCTGCCATTATCTTTCCAAAATGGTACGTTTCATCAACGCACTCAGACCATGGAGTGGGCAGTGGCCACCATGGAGTGGGCAGTGGCCACTTGATCATGCCAGTGTAGGCTAACTAAAAATGCGCTTTTTCAGTGCCATTTTTCGTAACTTTAGAAAAATATTCTGGCCAAGTGGCATATATCGCTGGAAAGGTGCTGCCATTAGCTTTCCAAAATGGTACGTTTCATCAACGCACTCGGACCATGGAGTGGGCAGTGCCCACCATGGAGTGGGCAGTGGCCACTTGATCATGCCAGTGTAGGCTAACTAAAAATGCGCTTTTTAGAACTTTAGAAAAATATTCTGGCCAAGTGGCATATATCGCTGGAAAGGTGCTGCCATTAGCTTTCCAAAACGGTACGTTCCATCAACGCACTCGGACCATGGAGTGGGCAGTGCCCACCATGGAGTGGGCAGTGGCCACTTGATCATGCCAGTGTAGGCTAACTAAAAATGCGCTTTTTCAGTGCCATTTTTCGTAACTTTAGAAAAATATTCTGGCCAAGTGGCATATATCGCTGGAAAGGTGCTGCCATTAGCTTTCCAAAATAGTAAGTTTCATCAACGCACTCGGACCATGGAGTGGGCAGTGGCCACTTGATCATGCCAGTGTAGGCTAACTAAAAATGCGCGTTTTCAGTGCCATTTTTCGTAACTTTAGAAAAATATTCTGGCCAAGTGGCATATATCGCTGGAAAGGTGCTGCCATTAGCTTTCCAAAATAGTGAGCTTCATCAACGCACTCGGACCATGGAGTGGGCAGTGGCCACTTGATCATGCCAGTGTAGGCTAACTAAAAATGCGCGTTTTCAGTGCCATTTTTCGTAACTTTAGAAAAATATTCTGGCCGAGTGGCATATATTGCTAAAAAGGTGCTGCCATTAGCTTTCCAAAATGGTAAGTTTCATCAACGAACTCGGACGATGGAGTGGGCAGTGGCCACTTCATCATGCCAGTGTATAGTAGGCTAACTAAAGATGCGCGTTTTCAGTGCCATTTTTCGTAACTTTAGAAAAATATTCTGGCCAAGTGGCATATATTGCTGGAAAGGTGCTGCCATTAGCTTTCCAAAATGGTAAGTTTCATCAACGAACTCGGACCATGGAGTGGGCAGTGGTCACTTCATCATGCCAGTGTATAGTAGGCTAACTAAAGATGCGCGTTTTCAGTGCCATTTTTCGTAACTTTAGAAAAATATTCTGGCCAAGTGGCATATATCGCTGTAAAGGTGCTGCCATTAGCTTTCCAAAATGGTAAGCTTCATCAACGCACTCGGACCATGGAGTGGGCAGTGGCCACTTGATCATGCCAGTGTAGGCTAACTAAAAATGCGCGTTTTCAGTGCCATTTTTCGTAACTTTAGAAAAATATTCTGGCCAAGCGGCATATATCGCTGGAAAGGTGCTGCCATTAGCTTTCCAAAATAGTAAGTTTCATCAACGCACTCGGACCATGGAGTGGGCAGTGGCCACTTCATCATGCCAGTGTAGGCTAACTAAAAATGCGCGTTTTCAGTGCCATTTTTCGTAACTTTAGAAAAATATTCTGGCCAAGTGGCATATATCGCTGTAAAGGTGCTGCCATTAGCTTTCCAAAATGGTACGTTTCATCAACGCACTCAGACCATGGAGTGGGCAGTGGCCACCATGGTGTGGGCAGTGGCCACTTGATCATGCCAGTGTAGGCTAACTAAAAATGCGCTTTTTCAGTGCCATTTTTCGTAACTTTAGAAAAATATTCTGGCCAAGTGGCATATATCGCTGGAAAGGTGCTGCCATTAGCTTTCCAAAATGGTACGTTTCATCAACGCACTCGGACCATCGAGTGGGCAGTGGCCACTTCATCATGCCAGTGTATAGTAGGCTAACTAAAGATGCGCGTTTACAGTGCCATTTTTCGTAACTTTAGAAAAATATTCTGGCCAAGTGGCATATATTGCTAAAAAGGTGCTGCCATTAGCTTTCCAAAATGGTAAGTTTCATCAACGAACTCGGACGATGGAGTGGGCAGTGGCCACTTCATCATGCCAGTGTATAGTAGGCTAACTAAAGATGCGCGTTTTCAGTGCCATTTTTCGTAACTTTAGAAAAATATTCTGGCCAAGTGGCATATATTGCTGGAAAGGTGCTGCCATTAGCTTTCCAAAATGGTAAGTTTCATCAACGAACTCGGACCATGGAGTGGGCAGTGGCCACTTCATCATGCCAGTGTATAGTAGGCTAACTAAAGATGCGCGTTTTCAGTGCCATTTTTCGTAACTTTAGAAAAATATTCTGGCCAAGTGGCATATATCGCTGTAAAGGTGCTGCCATTAGCTTTCCAAAATGGTAAGCTTCATCAACGCACTCGGACCATGGAGTGGGCAGTGGCCACTTGATCATGCCAGTGTAGGCTAACTAAAAATGCGCGTTTTCAGTGCCATTTTTCGTAACTTTAGAAAAATATTCTGGCCAAGTGGCATATATCGCTGTAAAGGTGCTGCCATTAGCTTTCCAAAATGGTAAGCTTCATCAACGCACTCGGACCATGGAGTGGGCAGTGCCCACCATGGAGTGGGCAGTGGCCACTTGATCATGCCAGTGTAGGCTAACTAAAAATGCGCTTTTTCAGTGCCATTTTTCGTAACTTTAGAAAAATATTCTGGCCAAGTGGCATATATCGCTGGAAAGGTGCTGCCATTAGCTTTCCAAAATAGTAAGCTTCATCAACGCACTCGGACCATGGAGTGGGCAGTGGCCACTTGATCATGCCAGTGTAGGCTAACTAAGAATGCGCTTTTTCAGTGCCATTTTTCGTAACTTTAGAAAAATATTCTGGCCAAGTGGCATATATCGCTGGAAAGGTGCTGCCATTAGCTTTCCAAAATAGTAAGTTTCATCAACGCACTCGGACCATGGAGTGGGCAGTGGCCACTTGATCATGCCAGTGTAGGCTAACTAAAAATGCGCGTTTTCAGTGCCATTTTTCGTAACTTTAGAAAAATATTCTGGCCGAGTGGCATATATCGCTGGAAAGGTGCTGCCATTAGCTTTCCAAAATGATAAGTTTCATCAACGCACTCGGACCATGGAGTGGGCAGTGCCCACCATGGAGTGGGCAGTGGCCACTTGATCATGCCAGTGAAGGCTAACTAAAAATGCGCTTTTTCAGTGCCATTTTTCGCAACTTTAGAAAAATATTCTGGCCAAGTGGCATATATCGCTGGAAAGGTGCTGCCATTAGCTTTCCAAAATGGTACGTTTCATCAACGCACTCGGACCATGGAGTGAGCAGTGCCCACCATGGAGTGGGCAGTGGCCACTTGATCATGCCAGTGTAGGCTAACTAAAAATGCGCTTTTTCAGTGCCATTTTTCGTAACTTTAGAAAAATATTCTGGCCAAGTGGCATATATCGCTGGAAAGGTGCTGCCATTAGCTTTCCAAAATAGTAAGTTTCATCAACGCACTCGGACCATGGAGTGGGCAGTGGCCACTTCATCATGCCAGTGTAGGCTAACTAAAAATGCGCGTTTTCAGTGCCATTTTTCGTAACTTTAGAAAAATATTCTGGCCAAGTGGCATATATCGCTGTAAAGGTGCTGCCATTATCTTTCCAAAATGGTACGTTTCATCAACGCACTCAGACCATGGAGTGGGCAGTGGCCACCATGGAGTGGGCAGTGGCCACTTGATCATGCCAGTGTAGGCTAACTAAAAATGCGCTTTTTCAGTGCCATTTTTCGTAACTTTAGAAAAATATTCTGGCCAAGTGGCATATATCGCTGGAAAGGTGCTGCCATTAGCTTTCCAAAATGGTACGTTTCATCAACGCACTCGGACCATGGAGTGGGCAGTGCCCACCATGGAGTGGGCAGTGGCCACTTGATCATGCCAGTGTAGGCTAACTAAAAATGCGCTTTTTAGAACTTTAGAAAAATATTCTGGCCAAGTGGCATATATCGCTGGAAAGGTGCTGCCATTAGCTTTCCAAAACGGTACGTTCCATCAACGCACTCGGACCATGGAGTGGGCAGTGCCCACCATGGAGTGGGCAGTGGCCACTTGATCATGCCAGTGTAGGCTAACTAAAAATGCGCTTTTTCAGTGCCATTTTTCGTAACTTTAGAAAAATATTCTGGCCAAGTGGCATATATCGCTGGAAAGGTGCTGCCATTAGCTTTCCAAAATAGTAAGTTTCATCAACGCACTCGGACCATGGAGTGGGCAGTGGCCACTTGATCATGCCAGTGTAGGCTAACTAAAAATGCGCGTTTTCAGTGCCATTTTTCGTAACTTTAGAAAAATATTCTGGCCAAGTGGCATATATCGCTGGAAAGGTGCTGCCATTAGCTTTCCAAAATAGTAAGCTTCATCAACGCACTCGGACCATGGAGTGGGCAGTGGCCACTTGATCATGCCAGTGTAGGCTAACTAAAAATGCGCGTTTTCAGTGCCATTTTTCGTAACTTTAGAAAAATATTCTGGCCGAGTGGCATATATTGCTAAAAAGGTGCTGCCATTAGCTTTCCAAAATGGTAAGTTTCATCAACGAACTCGGACGATGGAGTGGGCAGTGGCCACTTCATCATGCCAGTGTATAGTAGGCTAACTAAAGATGCGCGTTTTCAGTGCCATTTTTCGTAACTTTAGAAAAATATTCTGGCCAAGTGGCATATATTGCTGGAAAGGTGCTGCCATTAGCTTTCCAAAATGGTAAGTTTCATCAACGAACTCGGACCATGGAGTGGGCAGTGGTCACTTCATCATGCCAGTGTATAGTAGGCTAACTAAAGATGCGCGTTTTCAGTGCCATTTTTCGTAACTTTAGAAAAATATTCTGGCCAAGTGGCATATATCGCTGTAAAGGTGCTGCCATTAGCTTTCCAAAATGGTAAGCTTCATCAACGCACTCGGACCATGGAGTGGGCAGTGGCCACTTGATCATGCCAGTGTAGGCTAACTAAAAATGCGCGTTTTCAGTGCCATTTTTCGTAACTTTAGAAAAATATTCTGGCCAAGCGGCATATATCGCTGGAAAGGTGCTGCCATTAGCTTTCCAAAATAGTAAGTTTCATCAACGCACTCGGACCATGGAGTGGGCAGTGGCCACTTCATCATGCCAGTGTAGGCTAACTAAAAATGCGCGTTTTCAGTGCCATTTTTCGTAACTTTAGAAAAATATTCTGGCCAAGTGGCATATATCGCTGTAAAGGTGCTGCCATTAGCTTTCCAAAATGGTACGTTTCATCAACGCACTCAGACCATGGAGTGGGCAGTGGCCACCATGGTGTGGGCAGTGGCCACTTGATCATGCCAGTGTAGGCTAACTAAAAATGCGCTTTTTCAGTGCCATTTTTCGTAACTTTAGAAAAATATTCTGGCCAAGTGGCATATATCGCTGGAAAGGTGCTGCCATTAGCTTTCCAAAATGGTACGTTTCATCAACGCACTCGGACCATCGAGTGGGCAGTGGCCACTTCATCATGCCAGTGTATAGTAGGCTAACTAAAGATGCGCGTTTACAGTGCCATTTTTCGTAACTTTAGAAAAATATTCTGGCCAAGTGGCATATATTGCTAAAAAGGTGCTGCCATTAGCTTTCCAAAATGGTAAGTTTCATCAACGAACTCGGACGATGGAGTGGGCAGTGGCCACTTCATCATGCCAGTGTATAGTAGGCTAACTAAAGATGCGCGTTTTCAGTGCCATTTTTCGTAACTTTAGAAAAATATTCTGGCCAAGTGGCATATATTGCTGGAAAGGTGCTGCCATTAGCTTTCCAAAATGGTAAGTTTCATCAACGAACTCGGACCATGGAGTGGGCAGTGGTCACTTCATCATGCCAGTGTATAGTAGGCTAACTAAAGATGCGCGTTTTCAGTGCCATTTTTCGTAACTTTAGAAAAATATTCTGGCCAAGTGGCATATATCGCTGTAAAGGTGCTGCCATTAGCTTTCCAAAATGGTAAGCTTCATCAACGCACTCGGACCATGGAGTGGGCAGTGGCCACTTGATCATGCCAGTGTAGGCTAACTAAAAATGCGCGTTTTCAGTGCCATTTTTCGTAACTTTAGAAAAATATTCTGGCCAAGTGGCATATATCGCTGTAAAGGTGCTGCCATTAGCTTTCCAAAATGGTAAGCTTCATCAACGCACTCGGACCATGGAGTGGGCAGTGCCCACCATGGAGTGGGCAGTGGCCACTTGATCATGCCAGTGTAGGCTAACTAAAAATGCGCTTTTTCAGTGCCATTTTTCGTAACTTTAGAAAAATATTCTGGCCAAGTGGCATATATCGCTGGAAAGGTGCTGCCATTAGCTTTCCAAAATAGTAAGCTTCATCAACGCACTCGGACCATGGAGTGGGCAGTGGCCACTTGATCATGCCAGTGTAGGCTAACTAAGAATGCGCTTTTTCAGTGCCATTTTTCGTAACTTTAGAAAAATATTCTGGCCAAGTGGCATATATCGCTGGAAAGGTGCTGCCATTAGCTTTCCAAAATAGTAAGTTTCATCAACGCACTCGGACCATGGAGTGGGCAGTGGCCACTTGATCATGCCAGTGTAGGCTAACTAAAAATGCGCGTTTTCAGTGCCATTTTTCGTAACTTTAGAAAAATATTCTGGCCAAGTGGCATATATCGCTGTAAAGGTGCTGCCATTAGCTTTCCAAAATGGTACGTTTCACCAACGCACTCAGACCATGGAGTGGGCAGTGGCCACCATGGTGTGGGCAGTGGCCACTTGATCATGCCAGTGTAGGCTAACTAAAAATGCGCTTTTTCAGTGCCATTTTTCGTAACTTTAGAAAAATATTCTGGCCAAGTGGCATATATCGCTGGAAAGGTGCTGCCATTAGCTTTCCAAAATGGTACGTTTCATCAACGCACTCGGACCATGGAGTGGGCAGTGCCCACCATGGAGTGGGCAGTGGCCACTTGATCATGCCAGTGTAGGCTAACTAAAAATGCGCTTTTTAGAACTTTAGAAAAATATTCTGGCCAAGTGGCATATATCGCTGGAAAGGTGCTGCCATTAGCTTTCCAAAACGGTACGTTCCATCAACGCACTCGGACCATGGAGTGGGCAGTGCCCACCATGGAGTGGGCAGTGGCCACTTGATCATGCCAGTGTAGGCTAACTAAAAATGCGCTTTTTCAGTGCCATTTTTCGTAACTTTAGAAAAATATTCTGGCCAAGTGGCATATATCGCTGGAAAGGTGCTGCCATTAGCTTTCCAAAATAGTAAGTTTCATCAACGCACTCGGACCATGGAGTGGGCAGTGGCCACTTGATCATGCCAGTGTAGGCTAACTAAAAATGCGCGTTTTCAGTGCCATTTTTCGTAACTTTAGAAAAATATTCTGGCCAAGTGGCATATATCGCTGGAAAGGTGCTGCCATTAGCTTTCCAAAATAGTAAGCTTCATCAACGCACTCGGACCATGGAGTGGGCAGTGGCCACTTGATCATGCCAGTGTAGGCTAACTAAAAATGCGCGTTTTCAGTGCCATTTTTCGTAACTTTAGAAAAATATTCTGGCCGAGTGGCATATATCGCTGGAAAGGTGCTGCCATTAGCTTTCCAAAATGATAAGTTTCATCAACGCACTCGGACCATGGAGTGGGCAGTGCCCACCATGGAGTGGGCAGTGGCCACTTGATCATGCCAGTGAAGGCTAACTAAAAATGCGCTTTTTCAGTGCCATTTTTCGCAACTTTAGAAAAATATTCTGGCCAAGTGGCATATATCGCTGGAAAGGTGCTGCCATTAGCTTTCCAAAATGGTAAGTTTCATCAACGCACTCGGACCATGGAGTGAGCAGTGCCCACCATGGAGTGGGCAGTGGCCACTTGATCATGCCAGTGTAGGCTAACTAAAAATGCGCTTTTTCAGTGCCATTTTTCGTAACTTTAGAAAAATATTCTGGCCAAGTGGCATATATCGCTGGAAAGGTGCTGCCATTAGCTTTCCAAAATAGTAAGTTTCATCAACGCACTCGGACCATGGAGTGGGCAGTGGCCACTTCATCATGCCAGTGTAGGCTAACTAAAAATGCGCGTTTTCAGTGCCATTTTTCGTAACTTTAGAAAAATATTCTGGCCAAGTGGCATATATCGCTGTAAAGGTGCTGCCATTATCTTTCCAAAATGGTACGTTTCATCAACGCACTCAGACCATGGAGTGGGCAGTGGCCACCATGGAGTGGGCAGTGGCCACTTGATCATGCCAGTGTAGGCTAACTAAAAATGCGCTTTTTCAGTGCCATTTTTCGTAACTTTAGAAAAATATTCTGGCCAAGTGGCATATATCGCTGGAAAGGTGCTGCCATTAGCTTTCCAAAATGGTACGTTTCATCAACGCACTCGGACCATGGAGTGGGCAGTGCCCACCATGGAGTGGGCAGTGGCCACTTGATCATGCCAGTGTAGGCTAACTAAAAATGCGCTTTTTAGAACTTTAGAAAAATATTCTGGCCAAGTGGCATATATCGCTGGAAAGGTGCTGCCATTAGCTTTCCAAAACGGTACGTTCCATCAACGCACTCGGACCATGGAGTGGGCAGTGCCCACCATGGAGTGGGCAGTGGCCACTTGATCATGCCAGTGTAGGCTAACTAAAAATGCGCTTTTTCAGTGCCATTTTTCGTAACTTTAGAAAAATATTCTGGCCAAGTGGCATATATCGCTGGAAAGGTGCTGCCATTAGCTTTCCAAAATCGTAAGTTTCATCAACGCACTCGGACCATGGAGTGGGCAGTGGCCACTTGATCATGCCAGTGTAGGCTAACTAAAAATGCGCGTTTTCAGTGCCATTTTTCGTAACTTTAGAAAAATATTCTGGCCAAGTGGCATATATCGCTGGAAAGGTGCTGCCATTAGCTTTCCAAAATAGTAAGCTTCATCAACGCACTCGGACCATGGAGTGGGCAGTGGCCACTTGATCATGCCAGTGTAGGCTAACTAAAAATGCGCGTTTTCAGTGCCATTTTTCGTAACTTTAGAAAAATATTCTGGCCGAGTGGCATATATCGCTGGAAAGGTGCTGCCATTAGCTTTCCAAAATGATAAGTTTCATCAACGCACTCGGACCATGGAGTGGGCAGTGCCCACCATGGAGTGGGCAGTGGCCACTTGATCATGCCAGTGAAGGCTAACTAAAAATGCGCTTTTTCAGTGCCATTTTTCGCAACTTTAGAAAAATATTCTGGCCAAGTGGCATATATCGCTGGAAAGGTGCTGCCATTAGCTTTCCAAAATGGTACGTTTCATCAACGCACTCGGACCATGGAGTGAGCAGTGCCCACCATGGAGTGGGCAGTGGCCACTTGATCATGCCAGTGTAGGCTAACTAAAAATGCGCTTTTTCAGTGCCATTTTTCGTAACTTTAGAAAAATATTCTGGCCAAGTGGCATATATCGCTGGAAAGGTGCTGCCATTAGCTTTCCAAAATAGTAAGTTTCATCAACGCACTCGGACCATGGAGTGGGCAGTGGCCACTTCATCATGCCAGTGTAGGCTAACTAAAAATGCGCGTTTTCAGTGAAATTTTTCGTAACTTTAGAAAAATATTCTGGCCAAGTGGCATATATCGCTGTAAAGGTGCTGCCATTAGCTTTCCAAAATGGTACGTTTCATCAACGCACTCAGACCATGGAGTGGGCAGTGGCCACCATGGAGTGGGCAGTGGCCACTTGATCATGCCAGTGTAGGCTAACTAAAAATGCGCTTTTTCAGTGCCATTTTTCGTAACTTTAGAAAAATATTCTGGCCAAGTGGCATATATCGCTGGAAAGGTGCTGCCATTAGCTTTCCAAAATGGTACGTTTCATCAACGCACTCGGACCATGGAGTGAGCAGTGCCCACCATGGAGTGGGCAGTGGCCACTTGATCATGCCAGTGTAGGCTAACTAAAAATGCGCTTTTTCAGTGCCATTTTTCGTAACTTTAGAAAAATATTCTGTCCAAGTGGCATATACCGCTGGAAAGGTGCTGCCATTAGCTTTCCAAAATAGTAAGTTTCATCAACGCACTCGGACCATGGAGTGGGCAGTGGCCACTTGATCATGCCAGTGTAGGCTAACTAAAAATGCGCTTTTTCAGTGCCATTTTTCGTAACTTTAGAAAAATATTCTGGCCAAGTGGCATATATCGCTGGAAAGGTGCTGCCATTAGCTTTCCAAAATGGTACGTTTCATCAACGCACTCAGACCATGGAGTGGGCAGTGCCCACCATGGAGTGGGCAGTGGCCACTTGATCATGCCAGTGTAGGCTAACTAAAAATGCGCTTTTTCAGTGCCATTTTTCGTAACTTTAGAAAAATATTCTGGCCAAGTGACATATATCGCTGGAAAGGTGCTGCCATTAGCTTTCCAAGATAGTAAGTTTCATCAACGCACTCGGACCATGGAGTGGGCAGTGGCCACTTCATCATGCCAGTGTAGGCTAACTAAAAATGCGCTTTTTCAGTGCCATTTTTCGTAACTTTAGAAAAATATTCTGGCCGAGTGGTATATATCGCTGGAAAGGTGCTGCCATTAGCTTTCCAAAATGGTACGTTTCATCAACGCACTCGGACCATGGAGTGGGCAGTGCCCACCATGGAGTGGGCAGTGGCCACTTGATCATGCCAGTGTAGGCTAACTAAAAATGCGCTTTTTCAGTGCCATTTTTCGTAACTTTAGGAAAATATTCTGGCCAAGTGGCATATATCGCTGGAAAGGTGCTGCCATTAGCTTTCCAAAATGGTACGTTTCATCAACGCACTCGGACCATGGAGTGGGCAGTGCCCACCATGGAGTGGGCAGTGGCCACTTGATCATGCCAGTGTAGGCTAACTAAAAATGCGCTTTTTCAGTGCCATTTTTCGTAACTTTAGAAAAATATTCTGGCCAAGTGGCATATATCGCTGGAAAGGTGCTGCCATTAGCTTTCCAAAATAGTAAGTTTCATCAACGCACTCGGACCATGGAGTGGGCAGTGGCCACTTCATCATGCCAGTGTAGGCTAACTAAAAATGCGCGTTTTCAGTGCCATTTTTCGTAACTTTAGAAAAATATTCTGGCCAAGTGGCATATATCGCTGGAAAGGTGCTGCCATTAGCTTTCCAAAATGGTACGTTTCATCAACGCACTCGGACCATGGAGTGGGCAGTGCCCACCATGGTGTGGGCAGTGGCCACTTGATCATGCCAGTGTAGGCTAACTAAAAATGCGCTTTTTCAGTGCCATTTTTCGTAACTTTAGAAAAATATTCTGGCCAAGTGGCATATATCGCTGGAAAGGTGCTGCCATTAGCTTTCCAAAATGGTACGTTTCATCAACGCACTCGGACCATGGAGTGGGCAGTGCCCACCATGGAGTGGGCAGTGGCCACTTGATCATGCCAGTGTAGGCTAACTAAAAATGCGCTTTTTCAGTGCCATTTTTCGTAACTTTAGAAAAATATTCTGGCCAAGTGGCATATATCGCTGGAAAGGTGCTGCCATTAGCTTTCCAAAATAGTAAGTTTCATCAACGCACTCGGACCATGGAGTGGGCAGTGGCCACTTCATCATGCCAGTGTAGGCTAACTAAAAATGCGCGTTTTCAGTGCCATTTTTCGTAACTTTAGAAAAATATTCTGGCCAAGTGGCATATATCGCTGTAAAGGTGCTGCCATTAGCTTTCCAAAATGGTACGTTTCATCAACGCACTCAGACCATGGAGTGGGCAGTGGCCACCATGGAGTGGGCAGTGGCTACTTGATCATGCCAGTGTAGGCTAACTAAAAATTCGCTTTTTCAGTGCCATTTTTCGTAACTTTAGAAAAATATTCTGGCCGAGTGGCATATATCGCTGGAAAGGTGCTGCCATTAGCTTTCCAAAATAGTAAGTTTCATCAACGCACTCGGACCATGGAGTGGGCAGTGGCCACTTCATCATGCCAGTGTAGGCTAGCTAAAAATGCGCGTTTTCAGTGCCATTTT
This sequence comes from Sicus ferrugineus, assembly GCA_922984085.1. NCBI lineage: Eukaryota > Metazoa > Arthropoda > Insecta > Diptera > Conopidae > Sicus > Sicus ferrugineus. The sequence goes on along the minus strand of OV277352.1, from coordinate 14,008,716 downwards.
TCGTAACTTTAGAAAAATATTCTGGCCAAGTGGCATATATCGCTGGAAAGGTGCTGCCATTAGCTTTCCAAAATGGTAAGTTTCATCAACGCACTCGGACCATGGAGTGGGCAGTGCCCACCATGGAGTGGGCAGTGGCCACTTGATCATGCCAGTGTAGGCTAACTAAAAATGCGCTTTTTCAGTGCCATTTTTCGTAACTTTAGAAAAATATTCTGGCCAAGTGGCATATATCGCTGGAAAGGTGCTGCCATTAGCTTTCCAAAATGGTAAGTTTCATCAACGCACTCGGACCATGGAGTGAGCAGTGCCCACCATGGAGTGGGCAGTGGCCACTTGATCATGCCAGTGTAGGCTAACTAAAAATGCGCTTTTTCAGTGCCATTTTTCGTAACTTTAGAAAAATATTCTGGCCAAGTGGCATATATCGCTGGAAAGGTGCTGCCATTAGCTTTCCAAAATGGTACGTTTCATCAACGCACTCAGACCATGGAGTGGGCAGTGGCCACCATGGAGTGGGCAGTGGCCACTTGATCATGCCAGTGTAGGCTAACTAAAAATGCGCTTTTTCAGTGCCATTTTTCGTAACTTTAGAAAAATATTCTGGCCAAGTGGCATATATCGCTGGAAAGGTGCTGCCATTAGCTTTCCAAAATGGTAAGTTTCATCAACGCACTCGGACCATGGAGTGGGCAGTGCCCACCATGGAGTGGGCAGTGGCCACTTGATCATGCCAGTGTAGGCTAACTAAAAATGCGCTTTTTCAGTGCCATTTTTCGTAACTTTAGAAAAATATTCTGTCCAAGTGGCATATACCGCTGGAAAGGTGCTGCCATTAGCTTTCCAAAATGATAAGTTTCATCAACGCACTCGGACCATGGAGTGGGCAGTGGCCACTTGATCATGCCAGTGTAGGCTAACTAAAAATGCGCTTTTTCAGTGCCATTTTTCGTAACTTTAGAAAAATATTCTGGCCAAGTGGCATATATCGCTGGAAAGGTGCTGCCATTAGCTTTCCAAAATGGTACGTTTCATCAACGCACTCAGACCATGGAGTGGGCAGTGCCCACCATGGAGTGGGCAGTGGCCACTTGATCATGCCAGTGTAGGCTAACTAAAAATGCGCTTTTTCAGTGCCATTTTTCGTAACTTTAGAAAAATATTCTGGCCAAGTGACATATATCGCTGGAAAGGTGCTGCCATTAGCTTTCCAAGATAGTAAGTTTCATCAACGCACTCGGACCATGGAGTGGGCAGTGGCCACTTCATCATGCCAGTGTAGGCTAACTAAAAATGCGCTTTTTCAGTGCCATTTTTCGTAACTTTAGAAAAATATTCTGGCCGAGTGGTATATATCGCTGGAAAGGTGCTGCCATTAGCTTTCCAAAATGGTACGTTTCATCAACGCACTCGGACCATGGAGTGGGCAGTGCCCACCATGGAGTGGGCAGTGGCCACTTGATCATGCCAGTGTAGGCTAACTAAAAATGCGCTTTTTCAGTGCCATTTTTCGTAACTTTAGGAAAATATTCTGGCCAAGTGGCATATATCGCTGGAAAGGTGCTGCCATTAGCTTTCCAAAATGGTACGTTTCATCAACGCACTCGGACCATGGAGTGGGCAGTGCCCACCATGGAGTGGGCAGTGGCCACTTGATCATGCCAGTGTAGGCTAACTAAAAATGCGCTTTTTCAGTGCCATTTTTCGTAACTTTAGAAAAATATTCTGGCCAAGTGGCATATATCGCTGGAAAGGTGCTGCCATTAGCTTTCCAAAATAGTAAGTTTCATCAACGCACTCGGACCATGGAGTGGGCAGTGGCCACTTCATCATGCCAGTGTAGGCTAACTAAAAATGCGCGTTTTCAGTGCCATTTTTCGTAACTTTAGAAAAATATTCTGGCCAAGTGGCATATATCGCTGGAAAGGTGCTGCCATTAGCTTTCCAAAATGGTACGTTTCATCAACGCACTCGGACCATGGAGTGGGCAGTGCCCACCATGGTGTGGGCAGTGGCCACTTGATCATGCCAGTGTAGGCTAACTAAAAATGCGCTTTTTCAGTGCCATTTTTCGTAACTTTAGAAAAATATTCTGGCCAAGTGGCATATATCGCTGGAAAGGTGCTGCCATTAGCTTTCCAAAATGGTACGTTTCATCAACGCACTCGGACCATGGAGTGGGCAGTGCCCACCATGGAGTGGGCAGTGGCCACTTGATCATGCCAGTGTAGGCTAACTAAAAATGCGCTTTTTCAGTGCCATTTTTCGTAACTTTAGAAAAATATTCTGGCCAAGTGGCATATATCGCTGGAAAGGTGCTGCCATTAGCTTTCCAAAATAGTAAGTTTCATCAACGCACTCGGACCATGGAGTGGGCAGTGGCCACTTCATCATGCCAGTGTAGGCTAACTAAAAATGCGCGTTTTCAGTGCCATTTTTCGTAACTTTAGAAAAATATTCTGGCCAAGTGGCATATATCGCTGTAAAGGTGCTGCCATTAGCTTTCCAAAATGGTACGTTTCATCAACGCACTCAGACCATGGAGTGGGCAGTGGCCACCATGGAGTGGGCAGTGGCTACTTGATCATGCCAGTGTAGGCTAACTAAAAATTCGCTTTTTCAGTGCCATTTTTCGTAACTTTAGAAAAATATTCTGGCCGAGTGGCATATATCGCTGGAAAGGTGCTGCCATTAGCTTTCCAAAATAGTAAGTTTCATCAACGCACTCGGACCATGGAGTGGGCAGTGGCCACTTCATCATGCCAGTGTAGGCTAGCTAAAAATGCGTGTTTTCAGTGCCATTTTTCGTAACTTTAGAAAAATATTCTGGCCAAGTGGCATATATCGCTGGAAAGGTGCTGCCATTAGATTTCCAAAATGGTAAGTTTCATCAACGCACTCGGACCATGGAGTGAGCAGTGCCCACCATGGAGTGGGCAGTGGCCACTTGATCATGCCAGTGTAGGCTAACTAAAAATGCGCTTTTTCAGTGCCATTTTTCGTAACTTTAGAAAAATATTCTGGCCAAGTGGCATATATCGCTGGAAAGGTGCTGCCATTAGCTTTCCAAAATGGTACGTTTCATCAACGCACTCAGACCATGGAGTGGGCAGTGGCCACCATGGAGTGGGCAGTGGCCACTTGATCATGCCAGTGTAGGCTAACTAAAAATGCGCTTTTTCAGTGCCATTTTTCGTAACTTTAGAAAAATATTCTGGCCAAGTGGCATATATCGCTGGAAAGGTGCTGCCATTAGCTTTCCAAAATGGTAAGTTTCATCAACGCACTCGGACCATGGAGTGAGCAGTGCCCACCATGGAGTGGGCAGTGGCCACTTGATCATGCCAGTGTAGGCTAACTAAAAATGCGCTTTTTCAGTGCCATTTTTCGTAACTTTAGAAAAATATTCTGTCCAAGTGGCATATACCGCTGGAAAGGTGCTGCCATTAGCTTTCCAAAATGATAAGTTTCATCAACGCACTCGGACCATGGAGTGGGCAGTGGCCACTTGATCATGCCAGTGTAGGCTAACTAAAAATGCGCTTTTTCAGTGCCATTTTTCGTAACTTTAGAAAAATATTCTGGCCAAGTGGCATATATCGCTGGAAAGGTGCTGCCATTAGCTTTCCAAAATGGTACGTTTCATCAACGCACTCAGACCATGGAGTGGGCAGTGCCCACCATGGAGTGGGCAGTGGCCACTTGATCATGCCAGTGTAGGCTAACTAAAAATGCGCTTTTTCAGTGCCATTTTTCGTAACTTTAGAAAAATATTCTGGCCAAGTGACATATATCGCTGGAAAGGTGCTGCCATTAGCTTTCCAAAATAGTAAGTTTCATCAACGCACTCGGACCATGGAGTGGGCAGTGGCCACTTCATCATGCCAGTGTAGGCTAACTAAAAATGCGCTTTTTCAGTGCCATTTTTCGTAACTTTAGAAAAATATTCTGGCCGAGTGGTATATATCGCTGGAAAGGTGCTGCCATTAGCTTTCCAAAATGGTACGTTTCATCAACGCACTCGGACCATGGAGTGGGCAGTGCCCACCATGGAGTGGGCAGTGGCCACTTGATCATGCCAGTGTAGGCTAACTAAAAATGCGCTTTTTCAGTGCCATTTTTCGTAACTTTAGGAAAATATTCTGGCCAAGTGGCATATATCGCTGGAAAGGTGCTGCCATTAGCTTTCCAAAATGGTACGTTTCATCAACGCACTCGGACCATGGAGTGGGCAGTGTAACTTTACAAAAATATTCCGGCCACTTAACAACTTTCGTATAAGTGGCCGGATCACGCCCAATTTGTATACACATTGGTAATACTTGTAGATACCTCGTGATAAAATTTCGTTTTAATATCTTATACCGTTTACAAGATATTGACAACTTTTGCATGAGTGGTCGTGGCACGCCCATTTTGGCGAGCTTATTGGTAATGCTTCTCTATATATCCTGATAAAATTACATATCAATATCTTATACCGTTCATTAGATATTTCTTTGTTATCAGTACTGGTGGTACGCCCATTTTTTTCAAAAATTTTATGACGCTATATGTTCCGGAATAAAATTATACCTTAATATCTCGCACGGTTTATGAAATATTCAGATTATAACATTTTGTGAAACGAGGTACATTCCGTATGTAAAGTAGGCGTGGTTGTTTACCGATCTCGCCCATTTTCAATCCCAAACAGCCAAATATTTCAACTAATTTAAAATATACTAGTCAAAGTAGTTTAAAATTAACTACTTCGAACACATCCACAAGAGCTTTTTTCAACCGGGTGGCCGCTGCTTGTGCGCTGCCTGCACGATGTCACCGACCCTCACTGAGGATATAGCACAAAGCAACTCCGAAAAACGAGAGAGTAGTGCTTGCGCCTGTAGAAAGGTGGTGGTTTTTTGTTGATTGCTGAGAGACCAAACCTGCTGCTACGAGATTTCGTACACTTAAAAGGGGGCAACGGTAACTCTCGATACCGCTATGAGAATGAACCGTTGGAAATATATTTTTTCAAAAAATATTAAATTTTCGATTTTAAGAATATTAAATTGATGTACAACACGGGATGGAGGCACATACAATTTAATATAAAGGAACGATATTTTTGTTCTTTTGGGGGACGCAATTGGACACACGGGCACTTCGGGGGCGGAGAAGAACCGCGTGGTCTTCCAACTGCTGCTGCGCGACGCCGAAACGTTACAAGGGCGTTTTATAATTAATACTTATTAATTCTAAACTTCTTACTGCAGAAGTTGCAGTAGGGGACGGGTGGGGGTTTTGCCGGCGTAAAATCTGGCTCGAAGGACCAAATGTTTGTGTGACCTTCAAGCTTTGAGATGTTGGCTTGTGGGATTAATATATCTATTTCTGTGGATATATATTTTATATGGGGCTTGGAAGGTCAAAGGTACTTACCAAATGGAGGATGACTTAGCGAAATGGTGATTTCAATTCCGTTCCTGTAGGCTTTGTTTGAGTCTGAGGTGATCCGATAAACGGTGGTCCAGTTTTTCCACAATTTGTGAACACTTGGTTGTTTTAATACACCGCACTTAAATTGTATCTTCGGTGTTTTCGATTTAAACGACTGAATTTACACGCACTTCAAGTGAATTAAAATGTTTTCGGCATCCAAAATTTAAGCTAACGCGTCTGGTTGGGTTGGGGTCGCAACTTAGAAGCAAGCTTCACTGCTCTCGGAACCACCGCCATCTGTGAAAGAAAACAAGAGACCGGAACGAGACGGAATTGGGTTCGCTCGAACCGTGTTCAGCGGAGTTGCTGAATTTCTGGGGAGCTCTCCGCGAAGGGAATAAGCGACGGCGAGTTATGGGGTTTTCGAGTGAACACTCGCTCTTATAGTTCGATGAATATCAAGTTCTTGTCAAAAATGATGAAAGTTTAATAAAAGCGTGAAAACCGCTCGATCTTTTAAAACAAAAATTATAACCGAGAAGCCAATATTTTACATTTGACCCAGATGTGAGCAACAGTCTCAGAAGGTAGAAATATCCATATACTCAACTTTGCGTGGGCTTCCTAGCTCTTATACTGCGACGAATGTCAAATTCTTGCCGAAAATGATAAAAGTTTAATAAAAGCACGAAAAACGCTCGATCTTTTAAAACAAAAATTAGAACCGAGAAGCCAATATTTTACATTTGACCCAGATGTGAGCAACAGTCTCAGAAGGCAGGAATATCCATATACTCAACTTTGCGTTGGCTTCCTAGCTCTTATACTGCGACGAATGTCAAATTCTTGCCGAAAATGATAAAAGTTTAATAAAAGCACGAAAAACGCTCGATCTTTTAAAACAAAAATTAGAACCGAGAAGCCAATATTTTACATTTGACCCAGATGTGAGCAACAGTCTCAGAAGGCAGGAATATCCATATACTCAACTTTGCGTTGGCTTCCTAGCTCTTATACTGCGACGAATGTCAAATTCTTGCCGAAAATGATAAAAGTTTAATAAGAGCACGAAAAACGCTCGATCTTTTAAAACAAAAATTAGAACCGAGAAGCCAATATTTTACATTTGACCCAGATGTGAGCAACAGTCTCAGAAGGCAGGAATATCCATATGCTCAACTTTGCGTTGGCTCCCTAGCTCTTATACTGCGACGAATGTCAAATTCTTGCCGAAAATGATAAAAGTTTAATAAAAGCACGAAAAACGCTCGATCTTTTAAAACAAAAATTAGAACCGAGAAGCCAATATTTTACATTTGACCCAGATGTGAGCAACAGTCTCAGCAGGCAGGAATATCCATATACTCAACTTTGCGTTGGCTTCCTAGCTCTTATACTGCGACGAATGTCAAATTCTTGCCGAAAATGATAAAAGTTTAATAAAAGCACGAAAAACGCTCGATCTTTTAAAACAAAAATTAGAACCGAGAAGCCAATATTTTACATTTGACCCAGATGTGAGCAACAGTCTCAGAAGGCAGGAATATCCATATACTCAACTTTGCGTTGGCTTCCTAGCTCTTATACTGCGACGAATGTCAAATTCTTGCCGAAAATGATAAAAGTTTAATAAAAGCACGAAAAACGCTCGATCTTTTAAAACAAAAATTAGAACCGAGAAGCCAATATTTTACATTTGACCCAATGTGAGCAACAGTCTCAGAAGGCAGGAATATCCATATACTCAACTTTGCGTTGGCTTCCTAGCTCTTATACTGCGACGAATGTCAAATTCTTGCCGAAAATGATAAAAGTTTAATAAAAGCACGAAAAACGCTCGATCTTTTAAAACAAAAATTAGAACCGAGAAGCCAATATTTTACATTTGACCCAGATGTGAGCAACAGTCTCAGAAGGCAGGAATATCCATATACTCAACTTTGCGTGGGCTTCCTAGCTCTTATACTGCGACGAATGTCAAATTCTTGCCGAAAATGATAAAAGTTTAATAAAAGCACGAAAAACGCTCGATCTTTTAAAACAAAAATTAGAACCGAGAAGCCAATATTTTACATTTGACCCAGATGTGAGCAACAGTCTTAGAAGGCAGGAATATCCATATACTCAACTTTGCGTTGGCTTCCTAGCTCTTATACTGCGACGAATGTCAAATTCTTGCCGAAAATGATAAAAGTTTAATAAAAGCACGAAAAACGCTCGATCTTTTAAAACAAAAATTAGAACCGAGAAGCCAATATTTTACATTTGACCCAGATGTGAGCAACAGTCTCAGAAGGCAGGAATATCCATATGCTCAACTTTGCGTGGGCTTCCCAGCTCTTATACTGCGACGAATGTCAAATTCTTGCCGAAAATGATAAAAGTTTAATATAAGCACGAAAAACGCTCGATCTTTTAAAACAAAAATTAGAACCGAGAAGCCAATATTTTTACATTTGACCCAGATGTGAGCAACAGTCTCAGAAGGCAGGAATATCCATATGCTCAACTTTGCGTGGGCTTCCCAGCTCTTATACTGCGACGAATGTCAAATTCTTGCCGAAAATGATAAAAGTTTAATAAAAGCACGAAAAACGCTCGATCTTTTAAAACAAAAATTAGAACCGAGAAGCCAATATTTTACATTTGACCCAGATGTGAGCAACAGTCTCAGCAGGCAGGAATATCCATATACTCAACTTTGCGTTGGCTTCCTAGCTCTTATACTGCGACGAATGTCAAATTCTTGCCGAAAATGATAAAAGTTTAATAAAAGCACGAAAAACGCTAGATCTTTTAAAACAAAAATTAGAACCGAGAAGCCAATATTTTACATTTGACCCAGATGTGAGCAAGAGTCTCAGAAGGCAGGAATATCCATATACTCAACTTTGCGTTGGCTTCCTAGCTCTTATACTGCGACGAATGTCAAATTCTTGCCGAAAATGATAAAAGTTTAATAAAAGCACGAAAAACGCTCGATCTTTTAAAACAAAAATTAGAACCGAGAAGCCAATATTTTACATTTGACCCAATGTGAGCAACAGTCTCAGAAGGCAGGAATATCCATATACTCAACTTTGCGTTGGCTTCCTAGCTCTTATACTGCGACGAATGTCAAATTCTTGCCGAAAATGATAAAAGTTTAATAAAAGCACGAAAAACGCTCGATCTTTTAAAACAAAAATTAGAACCGAGAAGCCAATATTTTACATTTGACCCAGATGTGAGCAACAGTCTCAGAAGGCAGGAATATCCATATACTCAACTTTGCGTTGGCTTCCTAGCTCTTATACTGCGACGAATGTCAAATTCTTGCCGAAAATGATAAAAGTTTAATAAAAGCACGAAAAACGCTCGATCTTTTAAAACAAAAATTAGAACCGAGAAGCCAATATTTTGACATTTGACCCAGATGTGAGCAACAGTCTCAGAAGGCAGGAATATCCATATACTCAACTTTGCGTTGGCTTCCTAGCTCTTATACTGCGACGAATGTCAAATTCTTGCCGAAAATGATAAAAGTTTAATAAAAGCACGAAAAACGCTCGATCTTTTAAAACAAAAATTAGAACCGAGAAGCCAATATTTTACATTTGACCCAGATGTGAGCAACAGTCTCAGAGGCAGGAATATCCATATACTCAACTTTGCGTTGGCTTCCTAGCTCTTATACTGCGACGAATGTCAAATTCTTGCCGAAAATGATAAAAGTTTAATATAAGCACGAAAAACGCTCGATCTTTTAAAACAAAAATTAGAACCGAGAAGCCAATATTTTACATTTGACCCAGATGTGAGCAACAGTCTCAGAAGGCAGGAATATCCTTATACTCAACTTTGCGTGGGCTTCCCAGCTCTTATACTGCGACGAATGTCAAATTCTTGCCGAAAATGATAAAAGTTTAATAAAAGCACGAAAAACGCTCGATCTTTTAAAACAAAAATTAGAACCGAGAAGCCAATATTTTACATTTGACCCAGATGTGAGCAACAGTCTCAGCAGGCAGGAATATCCATATACTCAACTTTGCGTGGTCTTCCTAGCTCTTATACTGCGACGAATGTCAAATTCTTGCCGAAAATGATAAAAGTTTAATAAAAGCACGAAAAACGCTCGATCTTTTAAAACAAAAATTAGAACCGAGAAGCCAATATTTTACATTTGACCCAGATGTGAGCAACAGTCTCAGCAGGCAGGAATATCCATATACTCAACTTTGCGTGGGCTTCCTAGCTCTTATACTGCGACGAATGTCAAATTCTTGCCGAAAATGATAAAAGTTTAATAAAAGCACGAAAAACGCTCGATCTTTTAAAACAAAAATTAGAACCGAGAAGCCAATATTTTACATTTGACCCAATGTGAGCAACAGTCTCAGAAGGCAGGAATATCCATATACTCAACTTTGCGTTGGTTTCCTAGCTCTTATACTGCGACGAATGTCAAATTCTTGCCGAAAATGATAAAAGTTTAATAAAAGCACGAAAAACGCTCGATCTTTTAAAACAAAAATTAGAACCGAGAAGCCAATATTTTACATTTGACCCAGATGTGAGCAACAGTCTCAGAAGGCAGGAATATCCATATACTCAACTTTGCGTGGGCTTCCTAGCTCTTATACTGCGACGAACGTCAAATTCTTGCCGAAAATGATAAAAGTTTAATAAAAGCACGAAAAACGCTCGATCTTTTAAAACAAAAATTAGAACCGAGAAGCCAATATTTTACATTTGACCCAGATGTGAGCAACAGTCTCAGAAGGCAGGAATATCCATATGCTCAACTTTGCGTGGGCTTCCTAGCTCTTATACTGCGACGAATGTCAAATTCTTGCCGAAAATGATAAAAGTTTAATAAAAGCACGAAAAACGCTCGATCTTTTAAAACAAAAATTAGAACCGAGAAGCCAATATTTTACATTTGACCCAGATGTGAGCAACAGTCTCAGAAGGCAGGAATATCCATATACTCAACTTTGCGTGGGCTTCCTAGCTCTTATACTGCGACGAATGTCAAATTCTTGCCGAAAATGATAAAAGTTTAATAAAAGCACGAAAAACGCTCGATCTTTTAAAACAAAAATTAGAACCGAGAAGCCAATATTTTACATTTGACCCAGATGTGAGCAACAGTCTCAGAAGGCAGGAATATCCATATACTCAACTTTGCGTGGGCTTCCTAGCTCTTATACTGCGACGAATGTCAAATTCTTGCCGAAAATGATAAAAGTTTAATAAAAGCACGAAAAACGCTCGATCTTTTAAAACAAAAATTAGAACCGAGAAGCCAATATTTTACATTTGACCCAATGTGAGCAACAGTCTCAGAAGGCAGGAATATCCATATACTCAACTTTGCGTTGGCTTCCTAGCTCTTATACTGCGACGAATGTCAAATTCTTGCCGAAAATGATAAAAGTTTAATAAAAGCACGAAAAACGCTCGATCTTTTAAAACAAAAATTAGAACCGAGAAGCCAATATTTTACATTTGACCCAGATGTGAGCAACAGTCTCAGAAGGCAGGAATATCCATATACTCAACTTTGCGTGGGCTTCCTAGCTCTTATACTGCGACGAATGTCAAATTCTTGCCGAAAATGATAAAAGTTTAATAAAAGCACGAAAAAACGCTCGATCTTTTAAAACAAAAATTAGAACCGAGAAGCCAATATTTTACATTTGACCCAGATGTGAGCAACAGTCTCAGAAGGCAGGAATATCCATATACTCAACTTTGCGTTGGCTTCCTAGCTCTTATACTGCGACGAATGTCAAATTCTTGCCGAAAATGATAAAAGTTTAATATAAGCACGAAAAACGCTCGATCTTTTAAAACAAAAATTAGAACCGAGAAGCCAATATTTTACATTTGACCCAGATGTGAGCAACAGTCTCAGAAGGCAGGAATATCCTTATACTCAACTTTGCGTGGGCTTCCCAGCTCTTATACTGCGACGAATGTCAAATTCTTGCCGAAAATGATAAAAGTTTAATAAAAGCACGAAAAACGCTCGATCTTTTAAAACAAAAATTAGAACCGAGAAGCCAATATTTTACATTTGACCCAGATGTGAGCAACAGTCTCAGCAGGCAGGAATATCCATATACTCAACTTTGCGTGGGCTTCCTAGCTCTTATACTGCGACGAATGTCAAATTCTTGCCGAAAATGATAAAAGTTTAATAAAAGCACGAAAAACGCTCGATCTTTTAAAACAAAAATTAGAACCGAGAAGCCAATATTTTACATTTGACCCAGATGTGAGCAACAGTCTCAGCAGGCAGGAATATCCATATACTCAACTTTGCGTGGGCTTCCTAGCTCTTATACTGCGACGAATGTCAAATTCTTGCCGAAAATGATAAAAGTTTAATAAAAGCACGAAAAACGCTCGATCTTTTAAAACAAAAATTAGAACCGAGAAGCCAATATTTTACATTTGACCCAATGTGAGCAACAGTCTCAGAAGGCAGGAATATCCATATACTCAACTTTGCGTTGGTTTCCTAGCTCTTATACTGCGACGAATGTCAAATTCTTGCCGAAAATGATAAAAGTTTAATAAAAGCACGAAAAACGCTCGATCTTTTAAAACAAAAATTAGAACCGAGAAGCCAATATTTTACATTTGACCCAGATGTGAGCAACAGTCTCAGAAGGCAGGAATATCCATATACTCAACTTTGCGTGGGCTTCCTAGCTCTTATACTGCGACGAACGTCAAATTCTTGCCGAAAATGATAAAAGTTTAATAAAAGCACGAAAAACGCTCGATCTTTTAAAACAAAAATTAGAACCGAGAAGCCAATATTTTACATTTGACCCAGATGTGAGCAACAGTCTCAGAAGGCAGGAATATCCATATGCTCAACTTTGCGTGGGCTTCCTAGCTCTTATACTGCGACGAATGTCAAATTCTTGCCGAAAATGATAAAAGTTTAATAAAAGCACGAAAAAACGCTCGATCTTTTAAAACAAAAATTAGAACCGAGAAGCCAATATTTTACATTTGACCCAGATGTGAGCAACAGTCTCAGAAGGCAGGAATATCCATATACTCAACTTTGCGTGGGCTTCCTAGCTCTTATACTGCGACGAATGTCAAATTCTTGCCGAAAATGATAAAAGTTAATAAAAGCACGAAAAACGCTCGATCTTTTAAAACAAAAATTAGAACCGAGAAGCCAATATTTTACATTTGACCCAGATGTGAGCAACAGTCTCAGAAGGCAGGAATATCCATATGCTCAACTTTGCGTGGGCTTCCTAGCTCTTATACTGCGACGAATGTCAAATTCTTGCCGAAAATGATAAAAGTTTAATAAAAGCACGAAAAACGCTCGATCTTTTAAAACAAAAATTAGAACCGAGAAGCCAATATTTTACATTTGACCCAATGTGAGCAACAGTCTCAGAAGGCAGGAATATCCATATACTCAACTTTGCGTTGGCTTCCTAGCTCTTATACTGCGACGAATGTCAAATTCTTGCCGAAAATGATAAAAGTTTAATAAAAGCACGAAAAACGCTCGATCTTTTAAAACAAAAATTAGAACCGAGAAGCCAATATTTTACATTTGACCCAGATGTGAGCAACAGTCTCAGAAGGCAGGAATATCCATATGCTCAACTTTGCGTGGGCTTCCTAGCTCTTATACTGCGACGAATGTCAAATTCTTGCCGAAAATGATAAAAGTTTAATAAAAGCACGAAAAACGCTCGATCTTTTAAAACAAAAATTAGAACCGAGAAGCCAATATTTTACATTTGACCCAGATGTGAGCAACAGTCTCAGAAGGCAGGAATATCCATATACTCAACTTTGCGTGGGCTTCCTAGCTCTTATACTGCGACGAATGTCAAATTCTTGCCGAAAATGATAAAAGTTTAATAAAAGCACGAAAAACGCTCGATCTTTTAAAACAAAAATTAGAACCGAGAAGCCAATATTTTACATTTGACCCAGATGTGAGCAACAGTCTCAGAAGGCAGGAATATCCATATACTCAACTTTGCGTGGGCTTCCCAGCTCTTATACTGCGACGAATGTCAAATTCTTGCCGAAAATGATAAAAGTTTAATATAAGCACGAAAAACGCTCGATCTTTTAAAACAAAAATTAGAACCGAGAAGCCAATATTTTACATTTGACCCAGATGTGAGCAACAGTCTCAGAAGGCAGGAATATCCATATACTCAACTTTGCGTGGGCTTCCCAGCTCTTATACTGCGACGAATGTCAAATTCTTGCCGAAAATGATAAAAGTTTAATAAAAGCACGAAAAACGCTCGATCTTTTAAAACAAAAATTAGAACCGAGAAGCCAATATTTTACATTTGACCCAGATGTGAGCAACAGTCTCAGCAGGCAGGAATATCCATATACTCAACTTTGCGTTGGCTTCCTAGCTCTTATACTGCGACGAATGTCAAATTCTTGCCGAAAATGATAAAAGTTTAATAAAAGCACGAAAAACGCTCGATCTTTTAAAACAAAAATTAGAACCGAGAAGCCAATATTTTACATTTGACCCAGATGTGAGCAAGAGTCTCAGAAGGCAGGAATATCCATATACTCAACTTTGCGTTGGCTTCCTAGCTCTTATACTGCGACGAATGTCAAATTCTTGCCGAAAATGATAAAAACTTTATAAAAGCACGAAAAACGCTCGATCTTTTAAAACAAAAATTAGAACCGAGAAGCCAATATTTTACATTTGACCCAATGTGAGCAACAGTCTCAGAAGGCAGGAATATCCATATACTCAACATAACCCAATGTGAGCAACAGTCTCAGAAGGCAGGAATATCCATATACTCAGCTTTGCGTTGGCTTCCTAGCTCTTATACTGCGACGAATGTCAAATTCTTGCCGAAAATGATAAAAGTTTAATAAAAGCACGAAAAACGCTCGATCTTTTAAAACAAAAATTAGAACCGAGAAGCCAATATTTTACATTTGACCCAGATGTGAGCAACAGTCTCAGAAGGCAGGAATATCCATATACTCAACTTTGCGTGGGCTTCCTAGCTCTTATACTGCGACGAATGTCAAATTCTTGCCGAAAATGATAAAAGTTTAATAAAAGCACGAAAAACGCTCGATCTTTTAAAACAAAAATTAGAACCGAGAAGCCAATATTTTACATTTGACCCAGATGTGAGCAACAGTCTCAGAAGGCAGGAATATCCATGTACTCAACTTTGCGTTGGCTTCCTAGCTCTTATACTGCGACGAATGTCAAATTCTTGCCGAAAATGATAAAAGTTTAATAAAAGCACGAAAAACGCTCGATCTTTTAAAACAAAAATTAGAACCGAGAAGCCAATATTTTACATTTGACCCAGATGTGAGCAACAGTCTCAGAAGGCAGGAATATCCATATACTCAACTTTGCGTGGGCTTCCCAGCTCTTATACTGCGACGAATGTCAAATTCTTGCCGAAAATGATAAAAGTTTAATATAAGCACGAAAAACGCTCGATCTTTTAAAACAAAAATTAGAACCGAGAAGCCAATATTTTACATTTGACCCAGATGTGAGCAACAGTCTCAGAAGGCAGGAATATCCATATACTCAACTTTGCGTGGGCTTCCCAGCTCTTATACTGCGACGAATGTCAAATTCTTGCCGAAAATGATAAAAGTTTAATAAAAGCACGAAAAACGCTCGATCTTTTAAAACAAAAATTAGAACCGAGAAGCCAATATTTTACATTTGACTCAGATGTGAGCAACAGTCTCAGAAGGCAGGAATATCCATATACTCAACTTTGCGTTGGCTTCCTAGCTCTTATACTGCGACGAATGTCAAATTCTTGCCGAAAATGATAAAAGTTTAATAAAAGCACGAAAAACGCTCGATCTTTTAAAACAAAAATTAGAACCGAGAAGCCAATATTTTACATTTGACCCAATGTGAGCAACAGTCTCAGAAGGCAGGAATATCCATATACTCAACTTTGCGTTGGCTTCCTAGCTCTTATACTGCGACGAATGTCAAATTCTTGCCGAAAATGATAAAAGTTTAATAAAAGCACGAAAAACGCTCGATCTTTTAAAACAAAAATTAGAACCGAGAAGCCAATATTTTACATTTGACCCAGATGTGAGCAACAGTCTCAGAAGGCAGGAATATCCATATACTCAACTTTGCGTGGGCTTCCTAGCTCTTATACTGCGACGAATGTCAAATTCTTGCCGAAAATGATAAAAGTTTAATAAAAGCACGAAAAACGCTCGATCTTTTAAAACAAAAATTAGAACCGAGAAGCCAATATTTTACATTTGACCCAGATGTGAGCAACAGTCTCAGAAGGCAGGAATATCCATATGCTCAACTTTGCGTGGGCTTCCTAGCTCTTATACTGCGACGAATGTCAAATTCTTGCCGAAAATGATAAAAGTTTAATAAAAGCACGAAAAACGCTCGATCTTTTAAAACAAAAATTAGAACCGAGAAGCCAATATTTTACATTTGACCCAGATGTGAGCAACAGTCTCAGAAGGCAGGAATATCCATATACTCAACTTTGCGTGGGCTTCCTAGCTCTTATACTGCGACGAATGTCAATTCTTGCCGAAAATGATAAAAGTTTAATAAAAGCACGAAAAACGCTCGATCTTTTAAAACAAAAATTAGAACCGAGAAGCCAATATTTTACATATGACCCAGATGTGAGCAACAGTCTCAGAAGGCAGGAATATCAATATACTCAACTTTGCGTGGGCTTCCTAGCTCTTATACTGCGACGAATGTCAAATTCTTGCCGAAAATGATAAAAGTTTAATAAAAGCACGAAAAACGCTCGATCTTTTAAAACAAAAATTAGAACCGAGAAGCCAATATTTTACATTTGACCCAGATGTGAGCAACAGTCTCAGAAGGCAGGAATATCCATATACTCAACTTTGCGTGGGCTTCCTAGCTCTTATACTGCGACGAATGTCAAATTCTTGCCGAAAATGATAAAAGTTTAATAAAAGCACGAAAAACGCTCGAT
Organism: Sicus ferrugineus; assembly: GCA_922984085.1. Classification (NCBI taxonomy): domain Eukaryota; kingdom Metazoa; phylum Arthropoda; class Insecta; order Diptera; family Conopidae; genus Sicus; species Sicus ferrugineus. Next base: position 13,992,283 of record OV277352.1, on the reverse strand, counting down.
CTTTTAAAACAAAAATTAGAACCGAGAAGCCAATATTTTACATATGACCCAGATGTGAGCAACAGTCTCAGAAGGCAGGAATATCAATATACTCAACTTTGCGTGGGCTTCCTAGCTCTTATACTGCGACGAATGTCAAATTCTTGCCGAAAATGATAAAAGTTTAATAAAAGCACGAAAAACGCTCGATCTTTTAAAACAAAAATTAGAACCGAGAAGCCAATATTTTACATATGACCCAGATGTGAGCAACAGTCTCAGAAGGCAGGAATATCCATATACTCAACTTTGCGTGGGCTTCCTAGCTCTTATACTGCGACGAATGTCAAATTCTTGCCGAAAATGATAAAAGTTTAATAAAAGCACGAAAAACGCTCGATCTTTTAAAACAAAAATTAGAACCGAGAAGCCAATATTTTACATATGACCCAGATGTGAGCAACAGTCTCAGAAGGCAGGAATATCAATATACTCAACTTTGCGTGGGCTTCCTAGCTCTTATACTGCGACGAATGTCAAATTCTTGCCGAAAATGATAAAAATTTAATAAAAGCACGAAAAACGCTCGATCTTTTAAAACAAAAATTAGAACCGAGAAGCCAATATTTTACATTTGACCCAGATGTGAGCAACAGTCTCAGAAGGCAGGAATATCCATATGCTCAACTTTGCGTGGGCTTCCTAGCTCTTATACTGCGACGAATGTCAAATTCTTGCCGAAAATGATAAAAGTTTAATAAAAGCACGAAAAACGCTCGATCTTTTAAAACAAAAATTAGAACCGAGAAGCCAATATTTTACATTTGACCCAGATGTGAGCAACAGTCTCAGAAGGCAGGAATATCAATATACTCAACTTTGCGTGGGCTTCCTAGCTCTTATACTGCGACGAATGTCAAATTCTTGCCGAAAATGATAAAAGTTTAATAAAAGCACGAAAAACGCTCGATCTTTTAAAACAAAAATTAGAACCGAGAAGCCAATATTTTACATTTGACCCAGATGTGAGCAACAGTCTCAGAAGGCAGGAATATCCATATGCTCAACTTTGCGTGGGCTTCCTAGCTCTTATACTGCGACGAATGTCAAATTCTTGCCGAAAATGATAAAAGTTTAATAAAAGCACGAAAAAGGCTCGATCTTTTAAAACAAAAATTAGAACCGAGAAGCCAATATTTTACATTTGACCCAGATGTGAGCAACAGTCTCAGAAGGCAGGCATATCCATATACTCAACTTTGCGTGGGCTTCCTAGCTCTTATACTGCGACGAATGTCAAATTCTTGCCGAAAATGATAAAAGTTTAATAAAAGCACGAAAAACGCTCGATCTTTTAAAACAAAAATTAGAACCGAGAAGCCAATATTTTACATTTGACCCAGATGTGAGCAACAGTCTCAGAAGGCAGGAATATCCATATACTCAACTTTGCGTGGGCTTCCTAGCTCTTATACTGCGACGAATGTCAAATTCTTGCCGAAAATGATAAAAGTTTAATAAAAGCACGAAAAACGCTCGATCTTTTAAAACAAAAATTAGAACCGAGAAGCCAATATTTTATATTTGACCCAGATGTGAGCAACAGTCTCAGAAGGCAGGAATATCAATATACTCAACTTTGCGTGAGCTTCCTAGCTCTTATACTGCGACGAATGTCAAATTCTTGCCGAAAATGATAAAAGTTTAATAAAAGCACGAAAAACGCTCGATCTTTTAAAACAAAAATTAGAACCGAGAAGCCAATATTTTACATTTGACCCAGATGTGAGCAACAGTTTCAGAAGGCAGGAATATCCATATACTCAACTTTGCGTGGGCTTCCTAGCTCTTATACTGCGACGAATGTCAAATTCTTGCCGAAAATGATAAAAGTTTAATAAAAGCACGAAAAACGCTCGATCTTTTAAAACAAAAATTAGAACCGAGAAGCCAATATTTTACATTTGACCCAGATGTGAGCAACAGTCTCAGAAGGCAGGAATATCCATATACTCAACTTTGCGTGGGCTTCCTAGCTCTTATACTGCGACGAATGTCAAATTCTTGCCGAAAATGATAAAAGTTTAATAAAAGCACGAAAAACGCTCGATCTTTTAAAACAAAAATTAGAACCGAGAAGCCAATATTTTACATTTGACCCAGATGTGAGCAACAGTCTCAGAAGGCAGGAATATCCATATACTCAACTTTGCGTTGGCTTCCTAGCTCTTATACTGCGACGAATGTCAAATTCTTGCCGAAAATGATAAAAGTTTAATAAAAGCACGAAAAACGCTCGATCTTTTAAAACAAAAATTAGAACCGAGAAGCCAATATTTTACATTTGACCCAGATGTGAGCAACATTTTCAGAAGGCAGGAATATCCATATACTCAACTTTGCGTGGGCTTCATAGCTCTTATACTGCGACGAATGTCAAATTCTTGCCGAAAATGATAAAAGTTTAATAAAAGCACGAAAAACGCTCGATCTTTTAAAACAAAAATTAGAACCGAGAAGCCAATATTTTACATTTGACCCAGATGTGAGCAACAGTCTCAGAAGGCAGGAATATCCATATACTCAACTTTGCGTTGGCTTCCTAGCTCTTATACTGCGACGAATGTCAAATTCTTGCCGAAAATGATAAAAGTTTAATAAAAGCACGAAAAACGCTCGATCTTTTAAAACAAAAATTAGAACCGAGAAGCCAATATTTTACATTTGACCCAGATGTGAGCAACAGTCTCAGAAGGCAGGAATATCCATATACTCAACTTTGCGTGGGCTTCCTAGCTCTTATACTGCGACGAATGTCAAATTCTTGCCGAAAATGATAAAAGTTTAATAAAAGCACGAAAAACGCTCGATCTTTTAAAACAAAAATTAGAACCGAGAAGCCAATATTTTACATTTGACCCAGATGTGAGCAACAGTCTCAGAAGGCAAGAATATCCATATGCTCAACTTTGCGTGGGCTTCCTAGCTCTTATACTGCGACGAATGTCAAATTCTTGCCGAAAATGATAAAAGTTTAATAAAAGCACGAAAAACGCTCGATCTTTTAAAACAAAAATTAGAACCGAGAAGCCAATATTTTACATTTGACCCAGATGTGAGCAACAGTCTCAGAAGGCAGGAATATCCATATACTCAACTTTGCGTGGGCTTCCTAGCTGTTATACTGCGACGAATGTCAAATTCTTGCCGAAAATGATAAAAGTTTAATAAAAGCACGAAAAACGCTCGATCTTTTAAAACAAAAATTAGAACCGAGAAGCCAATATTTTACATATGACCCAGATGTGAGCAACAGTCTCAGAAGGCAGGAATATCAATATACTCAACTTTGCGTGGGCTTCCTAGCTCTTATACTGCGACGAATGTCAAATTCTTGCCGAAAATGATAAAAATTTAATAAAAGCACGAAAAACGCTCGATCTTTTAAAACAAAAATTAGAACCGAGAAGCCAATATTTTACATTTGACCCAGATGTGAGCAACAGTTTCAGAAGGCAGGAATATCCATATACTCAACTTTGCGTGGGCTTCCTAGCTCTTATACTGCGACGAATGTCAAATTCTTGCCGAAAATGATAAAAGTTTAATAAAAGCACGAAAAACGCTCGATCTTTTAAAACAAAAATTAGAACCGAGAAGCCAATATTTTACATATGACCCAGATGTGAGCAACAGTCTCAGAAGGCAGGAATATCAATATACTCAACTTTGCGTGGGCTTCCTAGCTCTTATACTGCGACGAATGTCAAATTCTTGCCGAAAATGATAAAAATTTAATAAAAGCACGAAAAACGCTCGATCTTTTAAAACAAAAATTAGAACCGAGAAGCCAATATTTTACATTTGACCCAGATGTGAGCAACAGTTTCAGAAGGCAGGAATATCCATATACTCAACTTTGCGTGGGCTTCCTAGCTCTTATACTGCGACGAATGTCAAATTCTTGCCGAAAATGATAAAAGTTTAATAAAAGCACGAAAAACGCTCGATCTTTTAAAACAAAAATTAGAACCGAGAAGCCAATATTTTACATTTGACCCAGATGTGAGCAACAGTCTCAGAAGGCAGGAATATCCATATACTCAACTTTGCGTGGGCTTCCTAGCTCTTATACTGCGACGAATGTCAAATTCTTGCCGAAAATGATAAAAGTTTAATAAAAGCACGAAAAACGCTCGATCTTTTAAAACAAAAATTAGAACCGAGAAGCCAATATTTTACATTTGACCCAGATGTGAGCAACAGTCTCAGAAGGCAGGAATATCAAAATACTCAACTTTGCGTGGGCTTCCTAGCTCTCATACTGCGACGAATGTCAAATTCTTGCCGAAAATGATAAAAGTTTAATAAAAGCACGAAAAACGCTCGATCTTTTAAAACAAAAATTAGAACCGAGAAGCCAATATTTTACATTTGACCCAGATGTGAGCAACAGTCTCAGAACTTTAGAAAAATATTCTGGCCAAGTGGCATATATCGCTGGAAAGGTGCTGCCATTAGCTTTCCAAAATGGTAAGCCTCATCAACGCACTCGGACCATGGAGTGGGCAGTGGCCACTTCATCATGCCAGTGTATAGTAGGCTAACTAAAAATGCGCGTTTTCAGTGCCATTTTTCGTAACTTTAGAAAAATATTCTGGCCGAGTGGCATATATCGCTGGAAAGGTGCTGCCATTAGCTTTTCAAAATGGTAAGCTTCATCAACGCACTCGGACCATGGAGTGGGCAGTGGCCACTTGATCATGCCAGTGTAGGCTAACTAAAAATGCGCGTTTTCAGTGCCATTTTTCGTAACTTTAGAAAAATATTCTGGCCAAGTGACATACATCGCTGGAAAGGTGCTGCCATTAGCTTTTCAAAATGGTAAGTTTCATCAACGCACTCGGACCATGGAGTGGGCAGTGGCCACTTGATCATGCCAGTGTAGGCTAACTAAAAATGCGCGTTTTCAGTGCCATTTTTCGTAACTTTAGAAAAATATTCTGGCCAAGTGGCATATATCGCTGGAAAGGTGCTGCCATTAGCTTTCCAAAATGGTACGTTTCATCAACGCACTCGGACCATGGAGTGGGCAGTGCCCACCATGGAGTGGGCAGTGGCCACTTGATCATGCCAGTGTAGGCTAACTAAAAATGCGCTTTTTCAGTGCCATTTTTCGTAACTTTAGAAAAATATTCTGGCCAAGTGGCATATATCGCTGGAAAGGTGCTGCCATTAGCTTTCCAAAGTGGTACGTTTCATCAACGCACTCGGACCATGGAGTGGGCAGTGCCCACAATGGAGTGGGCAGTGGCCACTTGATCATGCCAGTGTAGGCTAACTAAAAATGCGCGTTTTCAGTGTCATTTTTCGTAACTTTAGAAAAATATTCTGGCCAAGTGACATACATCGCTGGAAAGATGCTGCCATTAGCTTTCCAAAATGGTACGTTTCATCAACGCACTCGGACCATGGAGTGGGCAGTGCCCACCATGGATTGGGCAGTGGCCACTTGATCATGCCAGTGTAGGCTAACTAAAAATGCGCGTTTCAGTGCCATTTTTCGTAACTTTAGAAAAATATTCTGGCCAAGTGACATACATCGCTGGAAAGGTGCTGCCATTAGCTTTCCAAAATGGTACATTTCATCAACGCACTCGGACCATGGAGTGGGCAGTGCCCACCATGGTGTGGGCAGTGGCCACTTGATCATGCCAGTGTAGGCTAACTAAAAATGCGCTTATTCAGTGCCATTTTTCGTAACTTTAGAAAAATATTCTGGCCAAGTGGCATATATCGCTGGAAAGGTGCTGCCATTAGCTTTCAAAAATGGTAGGTTTCATCAACGCACTCGGACCATGGAGTGGGCAGTGGCCACTTCATCATGCCAGTGTAGGCTAACTAAAAATGCGCTTTTTCAGTGCCATTTTTCATAACTTTAGAAAAATATTCTGGCCAAGTGGCATATATCGCTGGAAAGGTGCTGCCATTAGCTTTCCAAAATGGTAAGTTTCATCAACGCACTCGGACCATGGAGTGGGCAGTGCCCACCATGAAGTGGGCAGTGGCCACTTGATCATGCCAGTGTAGGCTAACTAAAAATGCGCGTTTTCAGTGCCATTTTTCGTAACTTTAGAAAAATATTCTGGCCAAGTGGCATATATCGCTGGAAAGGTGCTGCCATTAGCTTTCCAAAGTGGTACGTTTCATCAACGCACTCGGACCATGGAGTGGGCAGTGCCCACAATGGAGTGGGCAGTGGCCACTTGATCATGCCAGTGTAGGCTAACTAAAAATGCGCGTTTTCAGTGTCATTTTTCGTAACTTTAGAAAAATATTCTGGCCAAGTGACATACATCGCTGGAAAGGTGCTGCCATTAGCTTTCCAAAATGGTACGTTTCATCAACGCACTCGGACCATGGAGTGGGCAGTGCCCACCATGGATTGGGCAGTGGCCACTTGATCATGCCAGTGTAGGCTAACTAAAAATGCGCGTTTTCAGTGCCATTTTTCGTAACTTTAGAAAAATATTCTGGCCAAGTGACATACATCGCTGGAAAGGTGCTGCCATTAGCTTTCCAAAATGGTACATTTCATCAACGCACTCGGACCATGGAGTGGGCAGTGCCCACCATGGTGTGGGCAGTGGCCACTTGATCATGCCAGTGTAGGCTAACTAAAAATGCGCGTTTTCAGTGCCATTTTTCGTAACTTTAGAAAAATATTCTGGCCAAGTGACATACATCGCTGGAAAGGTGCTGCCATTAGCTTTCCAAAATGGTACATTTCATCAACGCACTCGGACCATGGAGTGGGCAGTGCCCACCATGGTGTGGGCAGTGGCCACTTGATCATGCCAGTGTAGGCTAACTAAAAATGCGCTTATTCAGTGCCATTTTTCGTAACTTTAGAAAAATATTCTGGCCAAGTGGCATATATCGCTGGAAAGGTGCTGCCATTAGCTTTCAAAAATGGTAGGTTTCATCAACGCACTCGGACCATGGAGTGGGCAGTGGCCACTTCATCATGCCAGTGTAGGCTAACTAAAAATGCGCTTTTTCAGTGCCATTTTTCATAACTTTAGAAAAATATTCTGGCCAAGTGGCATATATCGCTGGAAAGGTGCTGCCATTAGCTTTCCAAAATGGTAAGTTTCATCAACGCACTCGGACCATGGAGTGGGCAGTGCCCACCATGAAGTGGGCAGTGGCCACTTGATCATGCCAGTGTAGGCTAACTAAAAATGCGCGTTTTCAGTGCCATTTTTCGTAACTTTAGAAAAATATTCTGGCCAAGTGGCATATATCGCTGGAAAGGTGCTGCCATTAGCTTTCCAAAATGGTACGTTTCATCAACGCACTCGGACCATGGAGTGGGCAGTGCCCACCATGGAGTGGGCAGTGGCCACTTGATCATGCCAGTGTAGGCTAACTAAAAATGCGCGTTTTCAGTGCCATTTTTCGTAACTTTAGAAAAATATTATGGCCAAGTGACATACATCGCTGGAAAGGTGCTGCCATTAGCTTTCCAAAATGGTACGTTTCATCAACGCACTCGGACCATGGAGTGGGCAGTGCCCACCATGGATTGGGCAGTGGCCACTTGATCATGCCAGTGTAGGCTAACTAAAAATGCGCGTTTTCAGTGCCATTTTTCGTAACTTTAGAAAAATATTCTGGCCAAGTGACATACATCGCTGGAAAGGTGCTGCCATTAGCTTTCCAAAATGGTACGTTTCATCAACGCACTCGGACCATGGAGTGGGCAGTGCCCACCATGAAGTGGGCAGTGGCCACTTGATCATGCCAGTGTAGGCTAACTAAAAATGCGCTTCTTCAGTGCCATTTTTCGTAACTTTAGAAAAATATTCTGGCCAAGTGGCATATATCGCTGGAAAGGTGCTGCCATTAGCTTTCAAAAATGGTAGGTTTCATCAACGCACTCGGACCATGGAGTGGGCAGTGGCCACTTGATCATGCCAGTGTAGGCTAACTAAAAATGCGCTTTTTCAGTGCCATTTTTCATAACTTTAGAAAAATATTCTGGCCAAGTGGCATATATCGCTGGAAAGGTGCTACCATTAGCTTTCCAAAATGGTAAGTTTCATCAACGCACTCGGACCATGGAGTGGGCAGTGGCCACTTCATCATGCCAGTGTATAGTAGGCTAACTAAAAATGCGCGTTTTCAGTGGCATTTTTCGTAACTTTAGAAAAATATTCTGGCCAAGTGGCATATATCGCTGGAAAGGTGCTACCATTAGCTTTCCAAAATGGTAAGTTTCATCAACGCACTCGGACCATGGAGTGGGCAGTGGCCACTTGATCATGCCAGTGTAGGCTAACTAAAAATGCGCGGTTTCAGTGCCATTTTTCGTAACTTTAGAAAAATATTCTGGCCAAGTGACATACATCGCTGGAAAGGTGCTGCCATTAGCTTTCCAAAATGGTAAGTTTCATCAACGCACTCGGACCATGGAGTGGGCAGTGGCCACTTGATCATGCCAGTGTAGGCTAACTAAAAATGCGCGTTTTCAGTGCCATTTTTCGTAACTTCAGAAAAATATTCTGGCCAAGTGGCATATATCGCTGGAAAGGTGCTGCCATTAGCTTTCCAAAATGGTACGTTTCATCAACGCACTCGGACCATGGAGTGGGCAGTGCCCACCATGGAGTGGGCAGTGGCCACTTGATCATGCCAGTGTAGGCTAACTAAAAATGCGCGTTTTCAGTGCCATTTTTCGTAACTTTAGAAAAATATTCTGGCCAAGTGGCATATATCGCTGGAAAGGTGCTGCCATTAGCTTTCCAAAATGGTAAGTTTCATCAACGCACGCGGACCATGGAGTGGGCAGTGCCCACCATGGAGTGGGCAGTGGCCACTTGATCATGCCAGTGTAGGCTAACTAAAAATGCGCTTTTTCAGTGCCATTTTTCGTAACTTTAGAAAAGTATTCTGGCCAAGTGGCATATATCGCTGGAAAGGTGCTGCCATTAGCTTTCCAAAATGGTACGTTTCATCAACGCACTCGGACCATGGAATGGGCAGTGCCCACCATGGAGTGGGCAGTGGCCACTTGATCATGCCAGTGTAGGCTAATTAAAAATGCGCGTTTTCAGTGTCATTTTTCGTAACTTTAGAAAAATATTCTGGCCAAGTGATATACATCGCTGGAAAGGTGCTGCCATTAGCTTTCCAAAATGGTACGTTTCATCAACGCACTCGGACCATGGAGTGGGCAATGCCCACCATGGAGTGGGCAGTCGCCACTTGATCATGCCAGTGTAGGCTAACTAAAAATGCGCGTTTTCAGTGCCATTTTTCGTAACTTTAGAAAAATATTCTGGCCAAGTGACATACATCGCTGGAAAGGTGCTGCCATTAGCTTTCCAAAATGGTACGTTTCATTAACGCACTCGGACCATGGAGTGGGCAGTGCCCACCATGGAGTGGGCAGTGGCCACCTGATCATGCCAGTGTAGGCTAACTAAAAATGCGCGTTTTCAGTGCCATTTTTCGTAACTTTAGAAAAATATTCTGGCCAAGTGGCATATATCGCTGGAAAGGTGCTGCCATTAGCTTTCCAGTGTAGGCTAACTAAAAATACGCGTTTTCAGTGCCATTTTTCGTAACTTTAGAAAAATATTCTGGCCAAGTGGCATATATCGCTGGAAAGGTGCTGTCATTAGCTTTCCAAAATGGTAAGCTTCATCAACGCACTCGGACCATGGAGTGGGCAGTGGCCACTTCATCATGCCAGTGTATAGTAGGCTAACTAAAAATGCGCGGTTTCAGTGCCATTTTTCGTAACTTTAAAAAAATATTCTGGCCAAGTGACATACATCGCTGGAAAGGTGCTGTCATTAGCTTTCCAAAACGGTACGTTTCATCAACGCACTCGGACCATGGAGTGGGCAGTGCCCACCATGGTGTGGGCAGTGGCCACTTGATCATGCCAGTGTAGGCTAACTAAAAATGCGCTTTTTCAGTGCCATTTTTCGTAACTTTAGAAAAATATTCTGGCCAAGTGGCATATATCGCTGGAAAGGTGCTACCATTAGCTTTCCAAAATGGTAAGTTTCATCAACGCACTCGGACCATGGAGTGGGCAGTGACCACTTGATCATGCCGGTGTAGGCTAACTAAAAATGCGCGTTTTCAGTGCCATTTTTCGTAACTTTAGAAAAATATTCTGGCCAAGTGGCATATATCGCTGGAAAGGTGCTGCCATTAGCTTTCCAAAATGGTACGTTTCATCAACGCACTCGGACCATGGAGTGGGCAGTGGCCACTTCATCATGCCAGTGTATAGTAGGCTAATTAAAAATGCGCGTTTTCAGTGCCATTTTTCGTAACTTTAGAAAAATATTCTGGCCAAGTGATATACATCGCTGGAAAGGTGCTGCCATTAGCTTTCCAAAATGGTACGTTTCATCAACGCACTCGGACCATGGAGTGGGCAGTGCCCACCATGGTGTGGTGGGCACTGGTACGTTTCATGCCAGTGTAGGCTAACTAAAAATGCGCTTTTTCAGTGCCATTTTTCGTAACTTTAGAAAAATATTCTGGCCAAGTGGCATATATCGCTGGAAAGGTGCTACCATTAGCTTTCCAAAATGGTAAGTTTCATCAACGCACTCGGACCATGGAGTGGGCAGTGACCACTTGATCATGCCAGTGTAGGCTAACTAAAAATGCGCGTTTTCAGTGCCATTTTTCGTAACTTTAGAAAAATATTCTGGCCAAGTGGCATATATCGCTGGAAAGGTGCTGCCATTAGCTTTCCAAAATGGTACGTTTCATCAACGCACTTGGACCATGGAGTGGGCAGTGCCCACCATGGAGTGGGCAGTGGCCACTTGATCATGCCAGTGTAGGCTAACTAAAAATGCGCGGTTTCAGTGCCATTTTTCGTAACTTTAGAAAAATATTCTGGCCAAGTGATATACATCGCTGGAAAGGTGCTGCCATTAGCTTTCCAAAATGGTACATTTCATCAACGCACTCGGACCATGGAGTGGGCAGTGCCCACCATGGTGTGGGCAGTGGCCACTTGATCATGCCAGTGTAGGCTAACTAAAAATGCGCTTCTTCAGTGCCATTTTTCGTAACTTTAGAAAAATATTCTGGCCAAGTGGCATATATCGCTGGAAAGGTGCTGCCATTAGCTTTCAAAAATGGTAGGTTTCATCAACGCACTCGGACCATGGAGTGGGCAGTGCCCACCATGGAGTGGGCAGTGGCCACTTGATCATGCCAGTGTAGGCTAACTAAAAATGCACGTTTTCAGTGCCATTTTTCGTAACTTTAGAAAAATACTCTGGCCAAATGACATACATCGCTGGAAAGGTGCTGCCATTAGCTTTCCAAAATGGTACGTTTCATCAACGCACTCGGACCATGGAGTGGGCAGTGCCCACCATGAAGTGGGCAGTGGCCACTTGATCATGCCAGTGTAGGCTAACTAAAAATGCCCGTTTTCAGTGCCATTTTTCGTAACTTTAGAAAAATATTCTGGCCAAGTGATATACATCGCTGGAAAGGTGCTGCCATTAGCTTTCCAAAATGGTACGTTTCATCAACGCACTCGGACCATGGAGTGGGCAATGCCCACCATGGAGTGGGCAGTCGCCACTTGATCATGCCAGTGTAGGCTAACTAAAAATGCGCGTTTTCAGTGCCATTTTTCGTAACTTTAGAAAAATATTCTGGCCAAGTGGCATATATCGCTGGAAAGGTGCTGCCATTAGCTTTCCAAAATCGTAAGTTTCATCAACGCACTCGGACCATGGAGTGGGCAGTGCCCACCATGGAGTGGGCAGTGGCCACTTGATCATGCCAGTGTAGGCTAACTAAAAATGCGCTTTTTCAGTGCCATTTTTCGTAACTTTAGAAAAATATTCTGGCCAAGTGGCATCAACGCACTCGGACCATGGAGTGGGCAGTGGCCACTTGATCATGCCAGTGTAGGCTAACTAAAAATGCGCTTTTTCAGTGCCATTTTTCGTAACTTTAGAAAAATATTCTGGCCAAGTGGCATATATCGCTGGAAAGGTGCTGCCATTAGCTTTCCAAAATCGTAAGTTTCATCAACGCACTCGGACCATGGAGTGGGCAGTGGCCACTTGATCATGCCAGTGTAGGCTAACTAAAAATGCGCGTTTTCAGTGCCATTTTTCGTAACTTTAGAAAAATATTCTGGCCAAGTGGCATATATCGCTGGAAAGGTGCTGCCATTAGCTTTCCAAAATCGTAAGTTTCATCAACGCACTCGGACCATGGAGTGGGCAGTGCCCACCATGGAGTGGGCAGTGGCCACTTGATCATGCCAGTGTAGGCTAACTAAAAATGCGCTTTTTCAGTGCCATTTTTCGTAACTTTAGAAAAATATTCTGGCCAAGTGGCATATATCGCTGGAAAGGTGCTGCCATTAGCTTTCCAAAATGGTAAGGTTCATCAACGCACTCGGACCATGGAGTGGGCAGTGGCCACTTCATCATGCCAGTGTAGGCTAACTAAAAATACGCGTTTTCAGTGCCATTTTTCGTAACTTTAGAAAAATATTCTGGCCAAGTGGCATATATCGCTGGAAAGGTGCTGCCATTAGCTTTCCAAAATCGTAAGTTTCATCAACGCACTCGGACCATGGAGTGGGCAGTGCCCACCATGGAGTGGGCAGTGGCCACTTGATCATGCCAGTGTAGGCTAACTAAAAATGCGCTTTTTCAGTGCCATTTTTCGTAACTTTAGAAAAATGGTAAGTGGCATCAACGCACTCGGACCATGGAGTGGGCAGTGGCCACTTGATCATGCCAGTGTAGGCTAACTAAAAATGCGCTTTTTCAGTGCCATTTTTCGTAACTTTAGAAAAATATTCTGGCCAAGTGGCATATATCGCTGGAAAGGTGCTGCCATTAGCTTTCCAAAATCGTAAGTTTCATCAACGCACTCGGACCATGGAGTGGGCAGTGGCCACTTGATCATGCCAGTGTAGGCTAACTAAAAATGCGCGTTTTCAGTGCCATTTTTCGTAACTTTAGAAAAATATTCTGGCCAAGTGGCATATATCGCTGGAAAGGTGCTGCCATTAGCTTTCCAAAATCGTAAGTTTCATCAACGCACTCGGACCATGGAGTGGGCAGTGCCCACCATGGAGTGGGCAGTGGCCACTTGATCATGCCAGTGTAGGCTAACTAAAAATGCGCTTTTTCAGTGCCATTTTTCGTAACTTTAGAAAAATATTCTGGCCAAGTGGCATATATCGCTGGAAAGGTGCTGCCATTAGCTTTCCAAAATGGTAAGGTTCATCAACGCACTCGGACCATGGAGTGGGCAGTGGCCACTTCATCATGCCAGTGTAGGCTAACTAAAAATACGCGTTTTCAGTGCCATTTTTCGTAACTTTAGAAAAATATTCTGGCCAAGTGGCATATATCGCTGGAAAGGTGCTGTCATTAGCTTTCCAAAATGGTAAGCTTCATCAACGCACTCGGACCATGGAGTGGGCAGTGGCCACTTCATCATGCCAGTGTATAGTAGGCTAACTAAAAATGCGCGGTTTCAGTGCCATTTTTCATAACTTTAGAAAAATACTCTGGCCAAGTGACATACATCACTGGAAAGGTGCTGTCATTAGCTTTCCAAAACGGTACGTTTCATCAACGCACTCGGACCATGGAGTGGGCAGTGCCCACCATGGTGTGGGCAGTGGCCACTTGATCATGCCAGTGTAGGCTAACTAAAAATGCGCTTTTTCAGTGCCATTTTTCGTAACTTTAGAAAAATATTCTGGCCAAGTGGCATATATCGCTGGAAAGGTGCTGTCATTAGCTTTCCAAAATGGTAAGCTTCATCAACGCACTCGGACCATGGAGTGGGCAGTGGCCACTTGATCATGCCAGTGTAGGCTAACTAAAAATGCGCGTTTTCAGTGCCATTTTTCGTAACTTTAGAAAAATATTCTGGCCAAGTGACATACATCGCTGGAAAGGTGCTGCCATTAGCTTTCCAAAATGGTACGTTTCATCAACGCACTCGGACCATGGAGTGGGCAGTGCCCACCATGGAGTGGGCAGTGGCCACTTGATCATGCCAGTGTAGGCTAACTAAAAATGCGCGGTTTCAGTGCCATTTTTCGTAACTTTAGAAAAATATTCTGGCCAAGTGATATACATCGCTGGAAAGGTGCTGCCATTAGCTTTCCAAAATGGTACGTTTCATCAACGCACTCGGACCATGGAGTGGGCAGTGCCCACCATGGAGTGGGCAGTCGCCACTTGATCATGCCAGTGTAGGCTAACTAAAAATGCGCGTTTTCAGTGCCATTTTTCGTAACTTTAGAAAAATATTCTGGACAAGTGACATACATCGCTGGAAAGGTGCTACCATTAGCTTTCCAAAATGGTAAGTTTCATCAACGCACTCGGACCATGGAGTGGGCAGTGGCCACTTGATCATGCCAGTGTAGGCTAACTAAAAATGCGCGGTTTCAGTGCCATTTTTCGTAACTTTAGAAAAATATTCTGGCCAAGTGACATACATCGCTGGAAATGTGCTGCCATTAGCTTTCCAAAATGGTAAGTTTCATTAACGCACTCGGACCATGGAGTGGGCAGTGGCCACTTGATCATGCCAGTGTAGGCTAACTAAAAATGCGCGTTTTCAGTGCCATTTTTCGTAACTTTAGAAAAATATTCTGGCCAAGTGACATACATCGCTGGAAAGGTGCTGCCATTAGCTTTCCAAAATGGTAAGTTTCATCAACGCACTCGGACCATGGAGTGGGCAGTGCCCACCATGGAGTGGGCAGTGGCCACTTGATCATGCCAGTGTAGGCTAACTAAAAATGCGCGTTTTCAGTGCCATTTTTCGTAACTTTAGAAAAATATTCTGGCCAAGTGGCATATATCGCTGGAAAGGTGCTGCCATTAGCTTTCTAAAATGGTAAGGTTCATCAACGCACTCGGACCATGGAGTGGGCAGTGGCCACTTGATCATGCCAGTGTAGGCTAACTAGAAATACGCGTTTTCAGGCTAACTAAAAATGCGCTTTTTCAGTGCCATTTTTCGTAACTTTAGAAAAATATTCTGGCCAAGTGGCATATATCGCTGGAAAGGTGCTGCCATTGGCTTTCCAAAATGGTAAGCTTCATCAACGCACTCGGACCATGGAGTGGGCAGTGGCCACTTCATCATGCCAGTGTATAGTAGGCTAACTAAAAATGCGCGGTTTCAGTGCCATTTTTCGTAACTTTAGAAAAATATTCTGGCCAAGTGACATACATCGCTGGAAAGGTGCTGTCATTAGCTTTCCAAAACGGTACGTTTCATCAACGCACTCGGACCATGGAGTGGGCAGTGCCCACCATGGTGTGGGCAGTGGCCACTTGATCATGCCAGTGTAGGCTAACTAAAAATGCGCTTTTTCAGTGCCATTTTTCGTAACTTTAGAAAAATATTCTGGCCAAGTGGCATATATCGCTGGAAAGGTGCTGCCATTAGCTTTCCAAAATCGTAAGCTTCATCAACGCACTCGGACCATGGAGTGGGCAGTGGCCACTTGATCATGCCAGTGTAGGCTAACTAAAAATGCGCGGTTTCAGTGCCATTTTTCGTAACTTTAGAAAAATATTCTGGCCAAGTGGCATATATCGCTGGAAAGGTGCTGCCATTAGCTTTCCAAAATGGTAAGTTTCATCAACGCACTCGGACCATGGAGTGGGCAGTGGCCACTTGATCATGCCAGTGTAGGCTAACTAAAAATGCGCTTTTTCAGTGCCATTTTTCGTAACTTTAGAAAAATATTCTGGCCAAGTGGCATATATCGCTGGAAAGGTGCTGCCATTAGCTTTCCAAAATCGTAAGTTTCATCAACGCACTCGGACCATGGAGTGGGCAGTGGCCACTTGATCATGCCAGTGTAGGCTAACTAAAAATACGCGTTTTCAGTGCCATTTTTCGTAACTTTAGAAAAATATTCTGGCCAAGTGGCATATATCGCTGGAAAGGTGCTGCCATTAGCTTTCCAAAATGGTAAGTTTCATCAACGCACTCGGACCATGGAGTGGGCAGTGGCCACTTGATCATGCCAGTGTATAGTAGGCTAACTAAAAATGCGCGGTTTCAGTGCCATTTTTCGTAACTTTAGAAAAACATTCTGGCCAAGTGACATACATCGCTGGAAAGGTGCTGTCATTAGCTTTCCAAAATGGTACGTTTCATCAACGCACTCGGACCATGGAGTGGGCAGTGCCCACCATGGTGTGGGCAGTGGCCACTTGATCATGCCAGTGTAGGCTAACTAAAAATGCGCTTTTTCAGTGCCATTTTTCGTAACTTTAGAAAAATATTCTGGCCAAGTGGCATATATCGCTGGAAAGGTGCTGCCATTAGCTTTCCAAAATCGTAAGCTTCATCAACGCACTCGGACCATGGAGTGGGCAGTGGCCACTTGATCATGCCAGTGTAGGCTAACTAAAAATGCGCGGTTTCAGTGCCATTTTTCGTAACTTTAGAAAAATATTCTGGCCAAGTGGCATATATCGCTGGAAAGGTGCTGCCATTAGCTTTCCAAAATGGTAAGTTTCATCAACGCACTCGGACCATGGAGTGGGCAGTGGCCACTTGATCATGCCAGTGTAGGCTAACTAAAAATGCGCTTTTTCAGTGCCATTTTTCGTAACTTTAGAAAAATATTCTGGCCAAGTGGCATATATCGCTGGAAAGGTGCTGCCATTAGCTTTCCAAAATCGTAAGTTTCATCAACGCACTCGGACCATGGAGTGGGCAGTGGCCACTTGATCATGCCAGTGTAGGCTAACTAAAAATACGCGTTTTCAGTGCCATTTTTCGTAACTTTAGAAAAATATTCTGGCCAAGTGGCATATATCGCTGGAAAGGTGCTGCCATTAGCTTTCCAAAATGGTAAGCTTCATCAGCGCACTCGGACCATGGAGTGGGCAGTGGCCACTTGATCATGCCAGTGTAGGCTAACTAAAAATGCGCGTTTTCAGTGCCTTTTGCGTAACTTCAGAAAAATATTCTGGCCAAGTGGCATATATCGGTGGAAAGGTGCTGCCATTGGCTTTCCAAAATGGTAAGCTTCATCAACGCACTCGGACCATGGAGTGGGCAGTGGCCACTTCATCATGCCAGTGTATAGTAGGCTAACTAAAAATGCGCGGTTTCAGTGCCATTTTTCGTAACTTTAGAAAAATATTCTGGCCAAGTGACATACATCGCTGGAAAGGTGCTGTCATTAGCTTTCCAAAATGGTAAGCTTCATCAACGCACTCGGACCATGGAGTGGGCAGTGGCCACTTCATCATGCCAGTGTATAGTAGGCTAACTAAAAATGCGCGGTTTCAGTGCCATTTTTCTTAACTTTAGAAAAATATTCTGGCCAAGTGACATACATCGCTGGAAAGGTGCTGTCATTAGCTTTCCAAAACGGTACGTTTCATCAACGCACTCGGACCATGGAGTGGGCAGTGCCCACCATGGTGTGGGCAGTGGCCACTTGATCATGCCAGTGTAGGCTAACTAAAAATGCGCTTTTTCAGTGCCATTTTTCGTAACTTTAGAAAAATATTCTGGCCAAGTGGCATACATCGCTGGAAAGGTGCTGTCATTAGCTTTCCAAAATGGTAAGCTTCATCAACGCACTCGGACCATGGAGTGGGCAGTGGCCACTTCATCATGCCAGTGTATAGTAGGCTAACTAAAAATGCGCGGTTTCAGTGCCATTTTTCGTAACTTTAGAAAAATATTCTGGCCAAGTGACATACATCGCTGGAAAGGTGCTGTCATTAGCTTTCCAAAATGGTACGTTTCATCAACGCACTCGGACCATGGAGTGGGCAGTGCCCACCATGGTGTGGGCAGTGGCCACTTGATCATGCCAGTGTAGGCTAACTAAAAATGCGCTTCTTCAGTGCCATTTTTCGTAACTTTAGAAAAATATTCTGGCCAAGTGGCATATATCGCTGGAAAGGTGCTGCCATTAGCTTTCCAAAATGGTAAGTTTCATCAACGCACTCGGTCCATGGAGTGGGCAGTGCCCACCATGGAGTGGGCAGTGGCCACTTGATCATGCCAGTGTAGGCTAACTAAAAATGCGCGTTTTCAGTGCCATTTTTCGTAACTTTAGAAAATTATTCTGGCCAAATGACATACATCGCTGGAAAGGTGCTGCCATTAGCTTTCCAAAATGGTACGTTTCATCAACGCACTCGGACCATGGAGTGGGCAGTGCCCACCATGAAGTGGGCAGTGGCCACTTGATCATGCCAGTGTAGGCTAACTAAAAATGCGCGTTTTCAGTGCCATTTTTCGTAACTTTAGAAAAATATTCTGGCCAAGTGACATACATCGCTGGAAAGGTGCTGTCATTAGCTTTCCAAAATGGTAAGCTTCATCAACGCACTCGGACCATGGAGTGGGCAGTGGCCACTTCATCATGCCAGTGTATAGTAGGCTAACTAAAAATGCGCGGTTTCAGTGCCATTTTTCTTAACTTTAGAAAAATATTCTGGCCAAGTGACATACATCGCTGGAAAGGTGCTGTCATTAGCTTTCCAAAACGGTACGTTTCATCAACGCACTCGGACCATGGAGTGGGCAGTGCCCACCATGGTGTGGGCAGTGGCCACTTGATCATGCCAGTGTAGGCTAACTAAAAATGCGCTTTTTCAGTGCCATTTTTCGTAACTTTAGAAAAATATTCTGGCCAAGTGGCATACATCGCTGGAAAGGTGCTATCATTAGCTTTCCAAAATGGTAAGCTTCATCAACGCACTCGGACCATGGAGTGGGCAGTGGCCACTTCATCATGCCAGTGTATAGTAGGCTAACTAAAAATGCGCGGTTTCAGTGCCATTTTTCGTAACTTTAGAAAAATATTCTGGCCAAGTGACATACATCGCTGGAAAGGTGCTGTCATTAGCTTTCCAAAATGGTACGTTTCATCAACGCACTCGGACCATGGAGTGGGCAGTGCCCACCATGGTGTGGGCAGTGGCCACTTGATCATGCCAGTGTAGGCTAACTAAAAATGCGCTTCTTCAGTGCCATTTTTCGTAACTTTAGAAAAATATTCTGGCCAAGTGGCATATATCGCTGGAAAGGTGCTGCCATTAGCTTTCCAAAATGGTACGTTTCATTAACGCACTCGGACCATGGAGTGGGCAGTGGCCACTTCATCATGCCAGTGTATAGTAGGCTAACTAAAAATGCGCGGTTTCAGTGCCATTTTTCGTAACTTTAGAAAAATATTCTGGCCAAGTGACATACATCGCTGGAAAGGTGCTGTCATTAGCTTTCCAAAACGGTACGTTTCATCAACGCACTCGGACCATGGAGTGGGCAGTGCCCACCATGGTGTGGGCAGTGGCCACTTGATCATGCCAGTGTAGGCTAACTAAAAATGCGCTTTTTCAGTGCCATTTTTCGTAACTTTAGAAAAATATTCTGGCAAAGTGGCATATATCGCTGGAAAGGTGCTGCCATTAGCTTTCCAAAATGGTACGTTTCATCAACACACTCGGACCATGGAGTGGGCAGTGCCCACCATGGAGTGGGCAGTGGCCACTTGATCATGCCAGTGTAGGCTAACTAAAAATGCGCGTTTTCAGTGCCATTTTTCGTAACTTTAGAAAAATATTCTGGCCAAGTGATATACATCGCTGGAAAGGTGCTGCCATTAGCTTTCCAAAATGGTACGTTTCATTAACGCACTCGGACCATGGAGTGGGCAGTGGCCACTTCATCATGCCAGTGTATAGTAGGCTAACTAAAAATGCGCGGTTTCAGTGCCATTTTTCGTAACTTTAGAAAAATATTCTGGCCAAGTGACATACATCGCTGGAAAGATGCTGTCATTAGCTTTCCAAAACGGTACGTTTCATCAACGCACTCGGACCATGGAGTGGGCAGTGCCCACCATGGTGTGGGCAGTGGCCACTTGATCATGCCAGTGTAGGCTAACTAAAAATGCGCTTTTTCAGTGCCATTTTTCGTAACTTTAGAAAAATATTCTGGCCAAGTGGCATATATCGCTGGAAAGGTGCTGCCATTGGCTTTCCAAAATGGTAAGCTTCATCAACGCACTCGGACCATGGAGTGGGCAGTGGCCACTTCATCATGCCAGTGTATAGTAGGCTAACTAAAAATGCGCGGTTTCAGTGCCATTTTTCGTAACTTTAGAAAAATATTCTGGCCAAGTGACATACATCGCTGGAAAGGTGCTGTCATTAGCTTTCCAAAATGGTAAGCTTCATCAACGCACTCGGACCATGGAGTGGGCAGTGGCCACTTCATCATGCCAGTGTATAGTAGGCTAACTAAAAATGCGCGGTTTCAGTGCCATTTTTCGTAACTTTAGAAAAATATTCTGGCCAAGTGACATACATCGCTGGAAAGGTGCTGTCATTAGCTTTCCAAAACGGTACGTTTCATCAACGCACTCGGACCATGGAGTGGGCAGTGCCCACCATGAAGTGGGCAGTGGCCACTTGATCATGCCAGTGTAGGCTAACTAAAAATGCGCGTTTTCAGTGCCATTTTTCGTAACTTTAGAAAAATATTCTGGCCAAGTGATATACATCGCTGGAAAGGTGCTGCCATTAGCTTTCCAAAATGGTAAGCTTCATCAACGCACTCGGACCATGGAGTGGGCAGTGGTCACTTCATCATGCCAGTGTATAGTAGGCTAACTAAAAATGCGCGGTTTCAGTGCCATTTTTCGTAACTTTAGAAAAATATTCTGGCCAAGTGACATACATCGCTGGAAAGGTGCTGTCATTAGCTTTCCAAAACGGTACGTTTCATCAACGCACTCGGACCATGGAGTGGGCAGTGCCCACCATGGTGTGGGCAGTGGCCACTTGATCATGCCAGTGTAGGCTAACTAAAAATGCGCTTTTTCAGTGCCATTTTTCGTAACTTTAGAAAAATATTCTGGCAAAGTGGCATATATCGCTGGAAAGGTGCTGCCATTAGCTTTCCAAAATGGTACGTTTCATCAACGCACTCGGACCATGGAGTGGGCAGTGCCCACCATGAAGTGGGCAGTGGCCACTTGATCATGCCAGTGTAGGCTAACTAAAAATGCGCGTTTTCAGTGCCATTTTTCGTAACTTTAGAAAAATATTCTGGCCAAGTGATATACATCGCTGGAAAGGTGCTGCCATTAGCTTTCCAAAATGGTACGTTTCATCAACGCACTCGGACCATGGAGTGGGCAGTGGCCACTTCATCATGCCAGTGTATAGTAGGCTAACTAAAAATGCGCGGTTTCAGTGCCATTTTTCGTAACTTTAGAAAAATATTCTGGCCAAGTGACATACATCGCTGGAAAGATGCTGTCATTAGCTTTCCAAAACGGTACGTTTCATCAACGCACTCGGACCATGGAGTGGGCAGTGCCCACCATGGTGTGGGCAGTGGCCACTTGATCATGCCAGTGTAGGCTAACTAAAAATGCGCTTTTTCAGTGCCATTTTTCGTAACTTTAGAAAAATATTCTGGCCAAGTGGCATATATCGCTGGAAAGGTGCTGCCATTGGCTTTCCAAAATGGTAAGCTTCATCAACGCACTCGGACCATGGAGTGGGCAGTGCCCACCATGGTGTGGGCAGTGGCCACTTGATCATGCCAGTGTAGGCTAACTAAAAATGCGCTTTTTCAGTGCCATTTTTCGTAACTTTAGAAAAATATTCTGGCCAAGTGATATACATCGCTGGAAAGGTGCTGCCATTAGCTTTCCAAAATCGTAAGTTTCATCAACGCACTCGGACCATGGAGTGGGCAGTGGCCACTTGATCATGCCAGTGTAGGCTAACTAAAAATGCGCGGTTTCAGTGCCATTTTTCGTAACTTTAGAAAAATATTCTGGTCAAGTGACATACATCGCTGGAAAGGTGCTGTCATTAGCTTTCCAAAATGGTAAGCTTCATCAACGCACTCGGACCATGGAGTGGGCAGTGGCCACTTGATCATGCCAGTGTAGGCTAACTAAAAATGCGCTTTTTCAGTGCCATTTTTCGTAACTTTAGAAAAATATTCTGGCCAAGTGGCATATATCGCTGGAAAGGTGCTGCCATTAGCTTTCCAAAATGGTAAGTTTCATCAACGCACTCGGACCATGGAGTGGGCAGTGGCCACTTGATCATGCCAGTGTAGGCTAACTAAAAATACGCGTTTTCAGTGCCATTTTTCGTAACTTTAGAAAAATATTCTGGCCAAGTGGCATATATCGCTGGAAAGGTGCTGTCATTAGCTTTCCAAAATGGTAAGCTTCATCAGCGCACTCGGACCATGGAGTGGGCAGTGGCCACTTGATCATGCCAGTGTAGGCTAACTAAAAATGCGCTTTTTCAGTGCCATTTTTCGTAACTTTAGAAAAATATTCTGGCCAAGTGGCATACATCGCTGGAAAGGTGCTGTCATTAGCTTTCCAAAATGGTAAGCTTCATCAACGCACTCGGACCATGGAGTGGGCAGTGGCCACTTCATCATGCCAGTGTATAGTAGGCTAACTAAAAATGCGCGGTTTCAGTGCCATTTTTCGTAACTTTAGAAAAATATTCTGGCCAAGTGACATACATCGCTGGAAAGATGCTGTCATTAGCTTTCCAAAACGGTACGTTTCATCAACGCACTCGGACCATGGAGTGGGCAGTGCCCACCATGGTGTGGGCAGTGGCCACTTGATCATGCCAGTGTAGGCTAACTAAAAATGCGCTTTTTCAGTGCCATTTTTCGTAACTTTAGAAAAATATTCTGGCCAAGTGATATACATCGCTGGAAAGGTGCTGCCATTAGCTTTCCAAAACGGTACGTTTCATCAACGCACTCGGACCATGGAGTGGGCAGTGCCCACCATGGTGTGGGCAGTGGCCACTTGATCATGCCAGTGTAGGCTAACTAAAAATGCGCTTCTTCAGTGCCATTTTTCGTAACTTTAGAAAAATATTCTGGCCAAGTGATATACATCGCTGGAAAGGTGCTGCCATTAGCTTTCCAAAATCGTAAGTTTCATCAACGCACTCGGACCATGGAGTGGGCAGTGGCCACTTGATCATGCCAGTGTAGGCTAACTAAAAATGCGCGGTTTCAGTGCCATTTTTCGTAACTTTAGAAAAATATTCTGGTCAAGTGACATACATCGCTGGAAAGGTGCTGTCATTAGCTTTCCAAAATGGTAAGCTTCATCAACGCACTCGGACCATGGAGTGGGCAGTGGCCACTTGATCATGCCAGTGTAGGCTAACTAAAAATGCGCTTTTTCAGTGCCATTTTTCGTAACTTTAGAAAAATATTCTGGCCAAGTGGCATATATCGCTGGAAAGGTGCTGCCATTAGCTTTCCAAAATCGTAAGTTTCATCAACGCACTCGGACCATGGAGTGGGCAGTGGCCACTTGATCATGCCAGTGTAGGCTAACTAAAAATACGCGTTTTCAGTGCCATTTTTCGTAACTTTAGAAAAATATTCTGGCCAAGTGGCATATATCGCTGGAAAGGTGCTGCCATTAGCTTTCCAAAATGGTACGTTTCATCAACGCACTTGGACCATGGAGTGGGCAGTGCCCACCATGGAGTGGGCAGTGGCCACTTGATCATGCCAGTGTAGGCTAACTAAAAATGCGCGGTTTCAGTGCCATTTTTCGTAACTTTAGAAAAATATTCTGGCCAAGTGGCATATATCGCTGGAAAGGTGCTGCCATTAGCTTTCCAAAATCGTAAGCTTCATCAACGCACTCGGACCATGGAGTGGGCAGTGGCCACTTGATCATGCCAGTGTAGGCTAACTAAAAATGCGCGGTTTCAGTGCCATTTTTCGTAACTTTAGAAAAATATTCTGGCCAAGTGGCATATATCGCTGGAAAGGTGCTGCCATTAGCTTTCCAAAATGGTAAGTTTCATCAACGCACTCGGACCATGGAGTGGGCAGTGGCCACTTGATCATGCCAGTGTAGGCTAACTAAAAATGCGCTTTTTCAGTGCCATTTTTCGTAACTTTAGAAAAATATTCTGGCCAAGTGGCATATATCGCTGGAAAGGTGCTGCCATTAGCTTTCCAAAATCGTAAGTTTCATCAACGCACTCGGACCATGGAGTGGGCAGTGGCCACTTGATCATGCCAGTGTAGGCTAACTAAAAATACGCGTTTTCAGTGCCATTTTTCGTAACTTTAGAAAAATATTCTGGCCAAGTGGCATATATCGCTGGAAAGGTGCTGCCATTAGCTTTCCAAAATGGTAAGTTTCATCAACGCACTCGGACCATGGAGTGGGCAGTGGCCACTTGATCATGCCAGTGTATAGTAGGCTAACTAAAAATGCGCGGTTTCAGTGCCATTTTTCGTAACTTTAGAAAAACATTCTGGCCAAGTGACATACATCGCTGGAAAGGTGCTGTCATTAGCTTTCCAAAATGGTACGTTTCATCAACGCACTCGGACCATGGAGTGGGCAGTGCCCACCATGGTGTGGGCAGTGGCCACTTGATCATGCCAGTGTAGGCTAACTAAAAATGCGCTTTTTCAGTGCCATTTTTCGTAACTTTAGAAAAATATTCTGGCCAAGTGGCATATATCGCTGGAAAGGTGCTGCCATTAGCTTTCCAAAATCGTAAGCTTCATCAACGCACTCGGACCATGGAGTGGGCAGTGGCCACTTGATCATGCCAGTGTAGGCTAACTAAAAATGCGCGGTTTCAGTGCCATTTTTCGTAACTTTAGAAAAATATTCTGGCCAAGTGGCATATATCGCTGGAAAGGTGCTGCCATTAGCTTTCCAAAATGGTAAGTTTCATCAACGCACTCGGACCATGGAGTGGGCAGTGGCCACTTGATCATGCCAGTGTAGGCTAACTAAAAATGCGCTTTTTCAGTGCCATTTTTCGTAACTTTAGAAAAATATTCTGGCCAAGTGGCATATATCGCTGGAAAGGTGCTGCCATTAGCTTTCCAAAATCGTAAGTTTCATCAACGCACTCGGACCATGGAGTGGGCAGTGGCCACTTGATCATGCCAGTGTAGGCTAACTAAAAATACGCGTTTTCAGTGCCATTTTTCGTAACTTTAGAAAAATATTCTGGCCAAGTGGCATATATCGCTGGAAAGGTGCTGCCATTAGCTTTCCAAAATGGTAAGCTTCATCAGCGCACTCGGACCATGGAGTGGGCAGTGGCCACTTGATCATGCCAGTGCAGGCTAACTAAAAATGCGCGTTTTCAGTGCCTTTTGCGTAACTTCAGAAAAATATTCTGGCCAAGTGGCATATATCGGTGGAAAGGTGCTGCCATTGGCTTTCCAAAATGGTAAGCTTCATCAACGCACTCGGACCATGGAGTGGGCAGTGGCCACTTCATCATGCCAGTGTATAGTAGGCTAACTAAAAATGCGCGGTTTCAGTGCCATTTTTCGTAACTTTAGAAAAATATTCTGGCCAAGTGACATACATCGCTGGAAAGGTGCTGTCATTAGCTTTCCAAAATGGTAAGCTTCATCAACGCACTCGGACCATGGAGTGGGCAGTGGCCACTTCATCATGCCAGTGTATAGTAGGCTAACTAAAAATGCGCGGTTTCAGTGCCATTTTTCTTAACTTTAGAAAAATATTCTGGCCAAGTGACATACATCGCTGGAAAGGTGCTGTCATTAGCTTTCCAAAACGGTACGTTTCATCAACGCACTCGGACCATGGAGTGGGCAGTGCCCACCATGGTGTGGGCAGTGGCCACTTGATCATGCCAGTGTAGGCTAACTAAAAATGCGCGTTTTCAGTGCCATTTTTCGTAACTTTAGAAAAATATTCTGGCCAAGTGGCATACATCGCTGGAAAGGTGCTGTCATTAGCTTTCCAAAATGGTAAGCTTCATCAACGCACTCGGACCATGGAGTGGGCAGTGGCCACTTCATCATGCCAGTGTATAGTAGGCTAACTAAAAATGCGCGGTTTCAGTGCCATTTTTCGTAACTTTAGAAAAATATTCTGGCCAAGTGACATACATCGCTGGAAAGGTGCTGTCATTAGCTTTCCAAAACGGTACGTTTCATCAACGCACTCGGACCATGGAGTGGGCAGTGCCCACCATGGTGTGGGCAGTGGCCACTTGATCATGCCAGAGTAGGCTAACTAAAAATGCGCTTCTTCAGTGCCATTTTTCGTAACTTTAGAAAAATATTCTGGCCAAGTGGCATATATCGCTGGAAAGGTGCTGCCATTAGCTTTCAAAAATGGTAGGTTTCATCAACGCACTCGGTCCATGGAGTGGGCAGTGCCCACCATGGAGTGGGCAGTGGCCACTTGATCATGCCAGTGTAGGCTAACTAAAAATGCGCGTTTTCAGTGCCATTTTTCGTAACTTTAGAAAATTATTCTGGCCAAATGACATACATCGCTGGAAAGGTGCTGCCATTAGCTTTCCAAAATGGTACGTTTCATCAACGCACTCGGACCATGGAGTGGGCAGTGCCCACCATGAAGTGGGCAGTGGCCACTTGATCATGCCAGTGTAGGCTAACTAAAAATGCGCGTTTTCAGTGCCATTTTTCGTAACTTTAGAAAAATATTCTGGCCAAGTGACATACATCGCTGGAAAGGTGCTGTCATTAGCTTTCTAAAATGGTAAGCTTCATCAACGCACTCGGACCATGGAGTGGGCAGTGGCCACTTCATCATGCCAGTGTATAGTAGGCTAACTAAAAATGCGCGGTTTCAGTGCCATTTTTCTTAACTTTAGAAAAATATTCTGGCCAAGTGACATACATCGCTGGAAAGGTGCTGTCATTAGCTTTCCAAAACGGTACGTTTCATCAACGCACTCGGACCATGGAGTGGGCAGTGCCCACCATGGTGTGGGCAGTGGCCACTTGATCATGCCAGTGTAGGCTAACTAAAAATGCGCTTTTTCAGTGCCATTTTTCGTAACTTTAGAAAAATATTCTGGCCAAGTGGCATACATCGCTGGAAAGGTGCTATCATTAGCTTTCCAAAATGGTAAGCTTCATCAACGCACTCGGACCATGGAGTGGGCAGTGGCCACTTCATCATGCCAGTGTATAGTAGGCTAACTAAAAATGCGCGGTTTCAGTGCCATTTTTCGTAACTTTAGAAAAATATTCTGGCCAAGTGACATACATCGCTGGAAAGGTGCTGTCATTAGCTTTCCAAAACGGTACGTTTCATCAACGCACTCGGACCATGGAGTGGGCAGTGCCCACCATGGTGTGGGCAGTGGCCACTTGATCATGCCAGTGTAGGCTAACTAAAAATGCGCTTCTTCAGTGCCATTTTTCGTAACTTTAGAAAAATATTCTGGCCAAGTGGCATATATCGCTGGAAAGGTGCTGCCATTAGCTTTCCAAAATGGTACGTTTCATTAACGCACTCGGACCATGGAGTGGGCAGTGGCCACTTCATCATGCCAGTGTATAGTAGGCTAACTAAAAATGCGCGGTTTCAGTGCCATTTTTCGTAACTTTAGAAAAATATTCTGGCCAAGTGACATACATCGGTGGAAAGGTGCTGTCATTAGCTTTCCAAAACGGTACGTTTCATCAACGCACTCGGACCATGGAGTGGGCAGTGCCCACCATGGTGTGGGCAGTGGCCACTTGATCATGCCAGTGTAGGCTAACTAAAAATGCGCTTTTTCAGTGCCATTTTTCGTAACTTTAGAAAAATATTCTGGCAAAGTGGCATATATCGCTGGAAAGGTGCTGCCATTAGCTTTCCAAAATGGTACGTTTCATCAACACACTCGGACCATGGAGTGGGCAGTGCCCACCATGAAGTGGGCAGTGGCCACTTGATCATGCCAGTGTAGGCTAACTAAAAATGCGCGTTTTCAGTGCCATTTTTCGTAACTTTAGAAAAATATTCTGGCCAAGTGATATACATCGCTGGAAAGGTGCTGCCATTAGCTTTCCAAAATGGTACGTTTCATCAACGCACTCGGACCATGGAGTGGGCAGTGGCCACTTCATCATGCCAGTGTATAGTAGGCTAACTAAAAATGCGCGGTTTCAGTGCCATTTTTCGTAACTTTAGAAAAATATTCTGGCCAAGTGACATACATCGCTGGAAAGATGCTGTCATTAGCTTTCCAAAACGGTACGTTTCATCAACGCACTCGGACCATGGAGTGGGCAGTGCCCACCATGGTGTGGGCAGTGGCCACTTGATCATGCCAGTGTAGGCTAACTAAAAATGCGCTTTTTCAGTGCCATTTTTCGTAACTTTAGAAAAATATTCTGGCCAAGTGGCATATATCGCTGGAAAGGTGCTGCCATTGGCTTTCCAAAATGGTAAGCTTCATCAACGCACTCGGACCATGGAGTGGGCAGTGGCCACTTCATCATGCCAGTGTATAGTAGGCTAACTAAAAATGCGCGGTTTCAGTGCCATTTTTCGTAACTTTAGAAAAATATTCTGGCCAAGTGACATACATCGCTGGAAAGGTGCTGTCATTAGCTTTCCAAAATGGTAAGCTTCATCAACGCACTCGGACCATGGAGTGGGCAGTGGCCACTTCATCATGCCAGTGTATAGTAGGCTAACTAAAAATGCGCGGTTTCAGTGCCATTTTTCGTAACTTTAGAAAAATATTCTGGCCAAGTGACATACATCGCTGGAAAGGTGCTGTCATTAGCTTTCCAAAACGGTACGTTTCATCAACGCACTCGGACCATGGAGTGGGCAGTGCCCACCATGAAGTGGGCAGTGGCCACTTGATCATGCCAGTGTAGGCTAACTAAAAATGCGCGTTTTCAGTGCCATTTTTCGTAACTTTAGAAAAATATTCTGGCCAAGTGATATACATCGCTGGAAAGGTGCTGCCATTAGCTTTCCAAAATGGTAAGCTTCATCAACGCACTCGGACCATGGAGTGGGCAGTGGCCACTTCATCATGCCAGTGTATAGTAGGCTAACTAAAAATGCGCGGTTTCAGTGCCATTTTTCGTAACTTTAGAAAAATATTCTGGCCAAGTGACATACATCGCTGGAAAGGTGCTGTCATTAGCTTTCCAAAACGGTACGTTTCATCAACGCACTCGGACCATGGAGTGGGCAGTGCCCACCATGGTGTGGGCAGTGGCCACTTGATCATGCCAGTGTAGGCTAACTAAAAATGCGCTTTTTCAGTGCCATTTTTCGTAACTTTAGAAAAATATTCTGGCAAAGTGGCATATATCGCTGGAAAGGTGCTGCCATTAGCTTTCCAAAATGGTACGTTTCATCAACGCACTCGGACCATGGAGTGGGCAGTGCCCACCATGAAGTGGGCAGTGGCCACTTGATCATGCCAGTGTAGGCTAACTAAAAATGCGCGTTTTCAGTGCCATTTTTCGTAACTTTAGAAAAATATTCTGGCCAAGTGATATACATCGCTGGAAAGGTGCTGCCATTAGCTTTCCAAAATGGTACGTTTCATTAACGCACTCGGACCATGGAGTGGGCAGTGGCCACTTCATCATGCCAGTGTATAGTAGGCTAACTAAAAATGCGCGGTTTCAGTGCCATTTTTCGTAACTTTAGAAAAATATTCTGGCCAAGTGACATACATCGCTGGAAAGATGCTGTCATTAGCTTTCCAAAACGGTACGTTTCATCAACGCACTCGGACCATGGAGTGGGCAGTGCCCACCATGGTGTGGGCAGTGGCCACTTGATCATGCCAGTGTAGGCTAACTAAAAATGCGCTTTTTCAGTGCCATTTTTCGTAACTTTAGAAAAATATTCTGGCCAAGTGGCATATATCGCTGGAAAGGTGCTGCCATTGGCTTTCCAAAATGGTAAGCTTCATCAACGCACTCGGACCATGGAGTGGGCAGTGCCCACCATGGTGTGGGCAGTGGCCACTTGATCATGCCAGTGTAGGCTAACTAAAAATGCGCTTTTTCAGTGCCATTTTTCGTAACTTTAGAAAAATATTCTGGCCAAGTGATATACATCGCTGGAAAGGTGCTGCCATTAGCTTTCCAAAATCGTAAGTTTCATCAACGCACTCGGACCATGGAGTGGGCAGTGGCCACTTGATCATGCCAGTGTAGGCTAACTAAAAATGCGCGGTTTCAGTGCCATTTTTCGTAACTTTAGAAAAATATTCTGGTCAAGTGACATACATCGCTGGAAAGGTGCTGTCATTAGCTTTCCAAAATGGTAAGCTTCATCAACGCACTCGGACCATGGAGTGGGCAGTGGCCACTTGATCATGCCAGTGTAGGCTAACTAAAAATGCGCTTTTTCAGTGCCATTTTTCGTAACTTTAGAAAAATATTCTGGCCAAGTGGCATATATCGCTGGAAAGGTGCTGCCATTAGCTTTCCAAAATGGTAAGTTTCATCAACGCACTCGGACCATGGAGTGGGCAGTGGCCACTTGATCATGCCAGTGTAGGCTAACTAAAAATACGCGTTTTCAGTGCCATTTTTCGTAACTTTAGAAAAATATTCTGGCCAAGTGGCATATATCGCTGGAAAGGTGCTGTCATTAGCTTTCCAAAATGGTAAGCTTCATCAGCGCACTCGGACCATGGAGTGGGCAGTGGCCACTTGATCATGCCAGTGTAGGCTAACTAAAAATGCGCTTTTTCAGTGCCATTTTTCGTAACTTTAGAAAAATATTCTGGCCAAGTGGCATACATCGCTGGAAAGGTGCTGTCATTAGCTTTCCAAAATGGTAAGCTTCATCAACGCACTCGGACCATGGAGTGGGCAGTGGCCACTTCATCATGCCAGTGTATAGTAGGCTAACTAAAAATGCGCGGTTTCAGTGCCATTTTTCGTAACTTTAGAAAAATATTCTGGCCAAGTGACATACATCGCTGGAAAGATGCTGTCATTAGCTTTCCAAAACGGTACGTTTCATCAACGCACTCGGACCATGGAGTGGGCAGTGCCCACCATGGTGTGGGCAGTGGCCACTTGATCATGCCAGTGTAGGCTAACTAAAAATGCGCTTTTTCAGTGCCATTTTTCGTAACTTTAGAAAAATATTCTGGCCAAGTGATATACATCGCTGGAAAGGTGCTGCCATTAGCTTTCCAAAACGGTACGTTTCATCAACGCACTCGGACCATGGAGTGGGCAGTGCCCACCATGGTGTGGGCAGTGGCCACTTGATCATGCCAGTGTAGGCTAACTAAAAATGCGCTTTTTCAGTGCCATTTTTCGTAACTTTAGAAAAATATTCTGGCCAAGTGATATACATCGCTGGAAAGGTGCTGCCATTAGCTTTCCAAAATCGTAAGTTTCATCAACGCACTCGGACCATGGAGTGGGCAGTGGCCACTTGATCATGCCAGTGTAGGCTAACTAAAAATGCGCGGTTTCAGTGCCATTTTTCGTAACTTTAGAAAAATATTCTGGTCAAGTGACATACATCGCTGGAAAGGTGCTGTCATTAGCTTTCCAAAATGGTAAGCTTCATCAACGCACTCGGACCATGGAGTGGGCAGTGGCCACTTGATCATGCCAGTGTAGGCTAACTAAAAATGCGCTTTTTCAGTGCCATTTTTCGTAACTTTAGAAAAATATTCTGGCCAAGTGGCATATATCGCTGGAAAGGTGCTGCCATTAGCTTTCCAAAATCGTAAGTTTCATCAACGCACTCGGACCATGGAGTGGGCAGTGGCCACTTGATCATGCCAGTGTAGGCTAACTAAAAATACGCGTTTTCAGTGCCATTTTTCGTAACTTTAGAAAAATATTCTGGCCAAGTGGCATATATCGCTGGAAAGGTGCTGTCATTAGCTTTCCAAAATGGTAAGCTTCATCAGCGCACTCGGACCATGGAGTGGGCAGTGGCCACTTGATCATGCCAGTGTAGGCTAACTAAAAATGCGCTTTTTCAGTGCCATTTTTCGTAACTTTAGAAAAATATTCTGGCCAAGTGGCATATATCGCTGGAAAGGTGCTGCCATTGGCTTTCCAAAATGGTAAGCTTCATCAACGCACTCGGACCATGGAGTGGGCAGTGGCCACTTCATCATGCCAGTGTATAGTAGGCTAACTAAAAATGCGCGTTTTCAGTGCCATTTTTCGTAACTTTAGAAAAATATTCTGGCCAAGTGACATACATCGCTGGAAAGGTGCTGTCATTAGCTTTCCAAAATGGTAAGCTTCATCAACGCACTCGGACCATGGAGTGGGCAGTGGCCACTTCATCATGCCAGTGTATAGTAGGCTAACTAAAAATGCGCGGTTTCAGTGCCATTTTTCGTAACTTTAGAAAAATATTCTGGCCAAGTGACATACATCGCTGGAAAGGTGCTGTCATTAGCTTTCCAAAACGGTACGTTTCATCAACGCACTCGGACCATGGAGTGGGCAGTGCCCACCATGGTGTGGGCAGTGGCCACTTGATCATGCCAGTGTAGGCTAACTAAAAATGCGCTGTTTCAGTGCCATTTTTCGTAACTTTAGAAAAATATTCTGGCCAAGTGGCATACATCGCTGGAAAGGTGCTGTCATTAGCTTTCCAAAATGGTAAGCTTCATCAACGCACTCGGACCATGGAGTGGGCAGTGGCCACTTCATCATGCCAGTGTATAGTAGGCTAACTAAAAATGCGCGGTTTCAGTGCCATTTTTCGTAACTTTAGAAAAATATTCTGGCCAAGTGACATACATCGCTGGAAAGGTGCTGTCATTAGCTTTCCAAAACGGTACGTTTCATCAACGCACTCGGACCATGGAGTGGGCAGTGCCCACCATGGTGTGGGCAGTGGCCACTTGATCATGCCAGTGTAGGCTAACTAAAAATGCGCTTCTTCAGTGCCATTTTTCGTAACTTTAGAAAAATATTCTGGCCAAGTGGCATATATCGCTGGAAAGGTGCTGCCATTAGCTTTCAAAAATGGTAGGTTTCATCAACGCACTCGGTCCATGGAGTGGGCAGTGCCCACCATGGAGTGGGCAGTGGCCACTTGATCATGCCAGTGTAGGCTAACTAAAAATGCGCGTTTTCAGTGCCATTTTTCGTAACTTTAGAAAAATATTCTGGCCAAATGACATACATCGCTGGAAAGGTGCTGCCATTAGCTTTCCAAAATGGTACGTTTCATCAACGCACTCGGACCATGGAGTGGGCAGTGCCCACCATGAAGTGGGCAGTGGCCACTTGATCATGCCAGTGTAGGCTAACTAAAAATGCGCGTTTTCAGTGCCATTTTTCGTAACTTTAGAAAAATATTCTGGCCAAGTGATATACATCGCTGGAAAGGTGCTGCCATTAGCTTTCCAAAATGGTAAGTTTCATCAACGAACTCGGACCATGGAGTGGGCAGTGGTCACTTCATCATGCCAGTGTATAGTAGGCTAACTAAAAATGCGCGGTTTCAGTGCCATTTTTCGTAACTTTAGAAAAATATTCTGGCCAAGTGGCATATATCGCTGGAAAGGTGCTGCCATTAGCTTTCTAAAATCGTAAGTTTCATCAACGCACTCGGACCATGGAGTGGGCAGTGGCCACTTGATCATGCCAGTGTAGGCTAACTAAAAATACGCGTTTTCAGTGCCATTTTTCGTAACTTTAGAAAAATATTCTGGCCAAGTGGCATATATCGCTGGAAAGGTGCTGTCATTAGCTTTCCAAAATGGTAAGCTTCATCAGCGCACTCGGACCATGGAGTGGGCAGTGGCCACTTGATCATGCCAGTGTAGGCTAACTAAAAATGCGCTTTTTCAGTGCCATTTTTCGTAACTTTAGAAAAATATTCTGGCCAAGTGGCATATATCGCTGGAAAGGTGCTGCCATTGGCTTTCCAAAATGGTAAGCTTCATCAACGCACTCGGACCATGGAGTGGGCAGTGGCCACTTCATCATGCCAGTGTATAGTAGGCTAACTAAAAATGCGCGGTTTCAGTGCCATTTTTCGTAACTTTAGAAAAATATTCTGGCCAAGTGACATACATCGCTGGAAAGGTGCTGTCATTAGCTTTCCAAAATGGTAAGCTTCATCAACGCACTCGGACCATGGAGTGGGCAGTGGCCACTTCATCATGCCAGTGTATAGTAGGCTAACTAAAAATGCGCGGTTTCAGTGCCATTTTTCGTAACTTTAGAAAAATATTCTGGCCAAGTGACATACATCGCTGGAAAGGTGCTGTCATTAGCTTTCCAAAACGGTACGTTTCATCAACGCACTCGGACCATGGAGTGGGCAGTGCCCACCATGGTGTGGGCAGTGGCCACTTGATCATGCCAGTGTAGGCTAACTAAAAATGCGCTTTTTCAGTGCCATTTTTCGTAACTTTAGAAAAATATTCTGGCCAAGTGGCATACATCGCTGGAAAGGTGCTGTCATTAGCTTTCCAAAATGGTACGTTTCATCAACGCACTCGGACCATGGAGTGGGCAGTGGCCACTTCATCATGCCAGTGTATAGTAGGCTAACTAAAAATGCGCGGTTTCAGTGCCATTTTTCGTAACTTTAGAAAAATATTCTGGCCAAGTGACATACATCGCTGGAAAGGTGCTGTCATTAGCTTTCCAAAACGGTACGTTTCATCAACGCACTCGGACCATGGAGTGGGCAGTGCCCACCATGGTGTGGGCAGTGGCCACTTGATCATGCCAGTGTAGGCTAACTAAAAATGCGCTTCTTCAGTGCCATTTTTCGTAACTTTAGAAAAATATTCTGGCCAAGTGGCATATATCGCTGGAAAGGTGCTGCCATTAGCTTTCAAAAATGGTAGGTTTCATCAACGCACTCGGTCCATGGAGTGGGCAGTGCCCACCATGGAGTGGGCAGTGGCCACTTGATCATGCCAGTGTAGGCTAACTAAAAATGCGCGTTTTCAGTGCCATTTTTCGTAACTTTAGAAAAATATTCTGGCCAAATGACATACATCGCTGGAAAGGTGCTGCCATTAGCTTTCCAAAATGGTACGTTTCATCAACGCACTCGGACCATGGAGTGGGCAGTGCCCACCATGGTGTGGGCAGTGGCCACTTGATCATGCCAGTGTAGGCTAACTAAAAATGCGCGTTTTCAGTGCCATTTTTCGTAACTTTAGAAAAATATTCTGGCCAAGTGATATACATCGCTGGAAAGGTGCTGCCATTAGCTTTCCAAAATGGTACGTTTCATTAACGCACTCGGACCATGGAGTGGGCAGTGGCCACTTCATCATGCCAGTGTATAGTAGGCTAACTAAAAATGCGCGGTTTCAGTGCCATTTTTCGTAACTTTAGAAAAATATTCTGGCCAAGTGACATACATCGCTGGAAAGGTGCTGTCATTAGCTTTCCAAAACGGTACGTTTCATCAACGCACTCGGACCATGGAGTGGGCAGTGCCCACCATGGTGTGGGCAGTGGCCACTTGATCATGCCAGTGTAGGCTAACTAAAAATGCGCTTTTTCAGTGCCATTTTTCGTAACTTTAGAAAAATATTCTGGCAAAGTGGCATATATCGCTGGAAAGGTGCTGCCATTAGCTTTCCAAAATGGTACGTTTCATCAACGCACTCGGACCATGGAGTGGGCAGTGCCCACCATGAAGTGGGCAGTGGCCACTTGATCATGCCAGTGTAGGCTAACTAAAAATGCGCGTTTTCAGTGCCATTTTTCGTAACTTTAGAAAAATATTCTGGCCAAGTGATATACATCGCTGGAAAGGTGCTGCCATTAGCTTTCCAAAATGGTACGTTTCATTAACGCACTCGGACCATGGAGTGGGCAGTGGCCACTTGATCATGCCAGTGTAGGCTAACTAAAAATGCGCGTTTTCAGTGCCATTTTTCGTAACTTTAGAAAAATATTCTGGCCAAGTGATATACATCGCTGGAAAGGTGCTGTCATTAGCTTTCCAAAACGGTACGTTTCATCAACGCACTCGGACCATGGAGTGGGCAGTGCCCACCATGGTGTGGGCAGTGGCCACTTGATCATGCCAGTGTAGGCTAACTAAAAATGCGCTTCTTCAGTGCCATTTTTCGTAACTTTAGAAAAATATTCTGGCCAAGTGGCATATATCGCTGGAAAGGTGCTGCCATTAGCTTTCAAAAATGGTAGGTTTCATCAACGCACTCGGTCCATGGAGTGGGCAGTGCCCACCATGGAGTGGGCAGTGGCCACTTGATCATGCCAGTGTAGGCTAACTAAAAATGCGCGTTTTCAGTGCCATTTTTCGTAACTTTAGAAAAATATTCTGGCCAAATGACATACATCGCTGGAAAGGTGCTGCCATTAGCTTTCCAAAATGGTACGTTTCATCAACGCACTCGGACCATGGAGTGGGCAGTGCCCACCATGGAGTGGGCAGTGGCCACTTGATCATGCCAGTGTAGGCTAACTAAAAATGCGCGTTTTCAGTGCCATTTTTCGTAACTTTAGAAAAATATTCTGGCCAAGTGATATACATCGCTGGAAAGGTGCTGCCATTAGCTTTCCAAAATGGTACGTTTCATTAACGCACTCGGACCATGGAGTGGGCAGTGGCCACTTCATCATGCCAGTGTATAGTAGGCTAACTAAAAATGCGCGGTTTCAGTGCCATTTTTCGTAACTTTAGAAAAATATTCTGGCCAAGTGGCATATATCGCTGGAAAGGTGCTGCCATTAGCTTTCTAAAATCGTAAGTTTCATCAACGCACTCGGACCATGGAGTGGGCAGTGGCCACTTGATCATGCCAGTGTAGGCTAACTAAAAATACGCGTTTTCAGTGCCATTTTTCGTAACTTTAGAAAAATATTCTGGCCAAGTGGCATATATCGCTGGAAAGGTGCTGTCATTAGCTTTCCAAAATGGTAAGCTTCATCAGCGCACTCGGACCATGGAGTGGGCAGTGGCCACTTGATCATGCCAGTGTAGGCTAACTAAAAATGCGCTTTTTCAGTGCCATTTTTCGTAACTTTAGAAAAATATTCTGGCCAAGTGGCATATATCGCTGGAAAGGTGCTGTCATTAGCTTTCCAAAACGGTACGTTTCATCAACGCACTCGGACCATGGAGTGGGCAGTGCCCACCATGGTGTGGGCAGTGGCCACTTGATCATGCCAGTGTAGGCTAACTAAAAATGCGCTTTTTCAGTGCCATTTTTCGTAACTTTAGAAAAATATTCTGGCCAAGTGGCATACATCGCTGGAAAGGTGCTGTCATTAGCTTTCCAAAATGGTAAGCTTCATCAACGCACTCGGACCATGGAGTGGGCAGTGGCCACTTCATCATGCCAGTGTATAGTAGGCTAACTAAAAATGCGCGGTTTCAGTGCCATTTTTCGTAACTTTAGAAAAATATTCTGGCCAAGTGACATACATCGCTGGAAAGGTGCTGTCATTAGCTTTCCAAAACGGTACGTTGAAAACGGTACTAAAAATGCGCGTTTTCAGTGCCATTTTTCGTAACTTTAGAAAAATATTCTGGCCAAGTGGCATATATCGCTGGAAAGGTGCTGCCATTAGCTTTCCAAAATGGTAAGCTTCATCAACGCACTCGGACCATGGAGTGGGCAGTGGCCACTTCATCATGCCAGTGTATAGTAGGCTAACTAAAAATGCGCGGTTTCAGTGCCATTTTTCGTAACTTTAGAAAAATATTCTGGCCAAGTGACATACATCGCTGGAAAGGTGCTGTCATTAGCTTTCCAAAACGGTACGTTTCATCAACGCACTCGGACCATGGAGTGGGCAGTGCCCACCATGGTGTGGGCAGTCGCCACTTGATCATGCCAGTGTAGGCTAACTAAAAATGCGCGTTTTCAGTGCCATTTTTCGTAACTTTAGAAAAATATTCTGGCCAAGTGACATACATCGCTGGAAAGGTGCTACCATTAGCTTTCCAAAATGGTACGTTTCATTAACGCACTCGGACCATGGAGTGGGCAGTGCCCACCATGGAGTTGGCAGTGGCCACTTGATCATGCCAGTGTAGGCTAACTAAAAATGCGCGTTTTCAGTGCCATTTTTCGTAACTTTAGAAAAATATTCTGGCCAAGTGGCATATATCGCTGGAAAGGTGCTGCCATTAGCTTTCCAAAATGGTAAGTTTCATCAACGCACTCGGACCATGGAGTGGGCAGTGGCCACTTGATCATGCCAGTGTAGGCTAACTAAAAATGCGCTTTTTCAGTGCCATTTTTCGTAACTTTAGAAAAATATTCTGGCCAAGTGGCATATATCGCTGGAAAGGTGCTGCCATTAGCTTTCCAAAATCGTAAGTTTCATCAACGCACTCGGACCATGGAGTGGGCAGTGGCCACTTGATCATGCCAGTGTAGGCTAACTAAAAATGCGCGGTTTCAGTGCCATTTTTCGTAACTTTAGAAAAATATTCTGGCCAAGTGACATACATCGCTGGAAAGGTGCTGTCATTAGCTTTCCAAAATGGTAAGCTTCATCAACGCACTCGGACCATGGAGTGGGCAGTGGCCACTTCATCATGCCAGTGTATAGTAGGCTAACTAAAAATGCGCGTTTTCAGTGGCATTTTTCGTAACTTTAGAAAAATATTCTGGCCAAGTGGCATATATCGCTGGAAAGGTGCTGCCATTAGCTTTCCAAAATGATAAGTTTCATTAACGCACTCGGACCATGGAGTGGGCAGTGGCCACTTGATCATGCCAGTGTAGGCTAACTAAAAATACGCGTTTTCAGTGCCATTTTTCGTAACTTTAGAAAAATATTCTGGCCAAGTGACATACATCGCTGGAAAGGTGCTGCCATTAGCTTTCCAAAATGGTACGTTTCATCAACGCACTCGGACCATGGAGTTGGCAGTGCCCACCATGAAGTGGGCAGTGGCCACTTGATCATGCCAGTGTAGGCTAACTAAAAATGCGCGTTTTCAGTGCCATTTTTCGTAACTTTAGAAAAATATTCTGGCCAAGTGACATACATCGCTGGAAAGGTGCTGCCATTAGCTTTCCAAAATGGTACGTTTCATCAACGCACTCGGACCATGGAGTGGGCAGTGCCCACCATGGAGTGGGCAGTGGCCACTTGATCATGCCAGTGTAGGCTAACTAAAAATGCGCGTTTTCAGTGCCATTTTTCGTAACTTTAGAAAAATATTCTGGCCAAGTGGCATATATCGCTGGAAAGGTGCTGCCATTAGCTTTCCAAAATGGTAAGCTTCATCAACGCACTCGGACCATGGAGTGGGCAGTGGCCACTTCATCATGCCAGTGTATAGTAGGCTAACTAAAAATGCGCGGTTTCAGTGCCATTTTTCGTAACTTTAGAAAAATATTCTGGCCAAGTGACATACATCGCTGGAAAGGTGCTGTCATTAGCTTTCCAAAACGGTACGTTTCATCAACGCACTCGGACCATGGAGTGGGCAGTGCCCACCATGGTGTGGGCAGTGGCCACTTGATCATGCCAGTGTAGGCTAACTAAAAATGCGCTTTTTCAGTGCCATTTTTCGTAACTTTAGAAAAATATTCTGGCCAAGTGGCATACATCGCTGGAAAGGTGCTGTCATTAGCTTTCCAAAATGGTAAGCTTCATCAACGCACTCGGACCATGGAGTGGGCAGTGGCCACTTCATCATGCCAGTGTATAGTAGGCTAACTAAAAATGCGCGGTTTCAGTGCCATTTTTCGTAACTTTAGAAAAATATTCTGGCCAAGTGGCATATAGCGCTGGAAAGGTGCTGTCATTAGCTTTCCAAAACGGTACGTTTCATCAACGCACTCGGACCATGGAGTGGGCAGTGCCCACCATGGTGTGGGCAGTGGCCACTTGATCATGCCAGTGTAGGCTAACTAAAAATGCGCTTCTTCAGTGCCATTTTTCGTAACTTTAGAAAAATATTCTGGCCAAGTGGCATATATCGCTGGAAAGGTGCTGCCATTAGCTTTCAAAAATGGTAGGTTTCATCAACGCACTCGGTCCATGGAGTGGGCAGTGCCCACCATGGAGTGGGCAGTGGCCACTTGATCATGCCAGTGTAGGCTAAC
Organism: Sicus ferrugineus; assembly: GCA_922984085.1. Taxonomy (NCBI): domain Eukaryota; kingdom Metazoa; phylum Arthropoda; class Insecta; order Diptera; family Conopidae; genus Sicus; species Sicus ferrugineus. The sequence goes on along the minus strand of OV277352.1, from coordinate 13,952,390 downwards.
TAAAAATGCGCGTTTTCAGTGCCATTTTTCGTAACTTTAGAAAAATATTCTGGCCAAATGACATACATCGCTGGAAAGGTGCTGCCATTAGCTTTCCAAAATGGTACGTTTCATCAACGCACTCGGACCATGGAGTGGCATATATCGCTGGAAAGGTGCTGCCATTAGCTTTCAAAAATGGTAGGTTTCATCAACGCACTCGGTCCATGGAGTGGGCAGTGCCCACCATGGAGTGGGCAGTGGCCACTTGATCATGCCAGTGTAGGCTAACTAAAAATGCGCGTTTTCAGTGCCATTTTTCGTAACTTTAGAAAAATATTCTGGCCAAATGACATACATCGCTGGAAAGGTGCTGCCATTAGCTTTCCAAAATGGTAAGGTTCATCAACGCACTCGGACCATGGAGTGGGCAGTGGCCACTTGATCATGCCAGTGTAGGCTAACTAAAAATTCGCGTTTTCAGTGCCATTTTTCGTAACTTTAGAAAAATATTCTGGCCAAGTGGCATATATCGCTGGAAAGGTGCTGTCATTAGCTTTCCAAAATAGTAAGCTTCATCAACGCACTCGGACCATGGAGTGGGCAGTGGCCACTTCATCATGCCAGTGTATAGTAGGCTAACTAAAAATGCGCGGTTTCAGTGCCATTTTTCGTAACTTTAGAAAAATATTCTGGCCAAGTGGCATACATCGCTGGAAAGGTGCTGTCATTAGCTTTCCAAAACGGTACGCTTCATCAACGCACTCGGACCATGGAGTGGGCAGTGCCCACCATGGTGTGGGCAGTGGCCACTTGATCATGCCAGTGTAGGCTAACTAAAAATGCGCGTTTTCAGTGCCATTTTTCGTAACTTTAGAAAAATATTCTGGCCAAGTGACATACATCGCTGGAAAGGTGCTACCATTAGCTTTCCAAAATGGTACGTTTCATTAACGCACTCGGACCATGGAGTGGGCAGTGCCCACCATGGAGTGGGCAGTGGCCACTTGATCATGCCAGTGTAGGCTAACTAAAAATGCGCGTTTTCAGTGCCATTTTTCGTAACTTTAGAAAAATATTCTGGCCAAGTGGCATATATCGCTGGAAAGGTGCTGCCATTAGCTTTCCAAAATGGTAAGGTTCATCAACGCACTCGGATCATGGAGTGGGCAGTGGCCACTTGATCATGCCAGTGTAGGCTAACTAAAAATGCGCGTTTTCAGTGCCATTTTTCGTAACTTTAGAAAAATATTCTGGCCAAGTGACATACATCGCTGGAAAGGTGCTGCCATTAGCTTTCCAAAATGGTAAGGTTCATCAACGCACTCGGACCATGGAGTGGGCAGTGGCCACTTGATCATGCCAGTGTATAGTAGGCTAACTAAAAATGCGCGTTTTCAGTGCCATTTTTCGTAACTTTAGAAAAATATTCTGGCCAAGTGACATACATCGCTGGAAATGTGCTGCCATTAGCTTTCCAAAATGGTAAGGTTCATCAACGCACTCGGACCATGGAGTGGGCAGTGGCCACTTGATCATGCCAGTGTAGGCTAACTAAAAATACGCGTTTTCAGTGCCATTTTTCGTAACTTTAGAAAAATATTCTGGCCAAGTGGCATATATCGCTGGAAAGGTGCTGTCATTAGCTTTCCAAAATGGTAAGCTTCATCAACGCACTCGGACCATGGAGTGGGCAGTGGCCACTTCATCATGCCAGTGTATAGTAGGCTAACTAAAAATGCGCGGTTTCAGTGCCATTTTTCGTAACTTTAGAAAAATATTCTGGCCAAGTGACATATATCGCTGGAAAGGTGCTGCCATTAGCTTTCCAAAATGGTACGTTTCATCAACGCACTCGGACCATGGAGTGGGCAGTGCCCACCATGGAGTGGGCAGTGGCCACTTGATCATGCCAGTGTAGGCTAACTAAAAATGCGCGTTTTCAGTGCCATTTTTCGTAACTTTAGAAAAATATTCTGGCCAAGTGACATACATCGCTGGAAAGGTGCTGTCATTAGCTTTCCAAAATGGTAAGCTTCATCAACGCACTCGGACCATGGAGTGGGCAGTGGCCACTTCATCATGCCAGTGTATAGTAGGCTAACTAAAAATGCGCGGTTTCAGTGCCATTTTTCGTAACTTTAGAAAAATATTCTGGCCAAGTGGCATATATCGCTGGAAAGGTGCTGTCATTAGCTTTCCAAAATGGTAAGCTTCATCAACGCACTCGGACCATGGAGTGGGCAGTGGCCACTTCATCATGCCAGTGTATAGTAGGCTAACTAAAAATGCGCGGTTTCAGTGCCATTTTTCGTAACTTTAGAAAAATATTCTGGCCAAGTGGCATATATCGCTGGAAAGGTGCTGCCATTAGCTTTCCATAATGGTAAGTTTCATTAACGCACTCGGACCATGGAGTGGGCAGTGGCCACTTGATCATGCCAGGGTAGGCTAACTAAAAATGCGCGGTTTCAGTGCCATTTTTCTTAAGTTTAGAAAAATATTCTGGCCAAGTGATATACATCGCTGTAAAGGTGCTGCCATTAGCTTTCCAAAATGGTACGTTTCATCAACGCACTCGGACCATGGAGTGGGCAGTGCCCACCATGGATTGGGCAGTCGCCACTTGATCATGCCAGTGTAGGCTAACTAAAATGCGCGTTTTCAGTGCCATTTTTCGTAACTTTAGAAAAATATTCTGGCCAAGTGGCATATATCGCTGGAAAGGTGCTGCCATTAGCTTTCCAAAATGGTAAGGTTCATCAACGCACTCGGATCATGGAGTGGGCAGTGGCCACTTGATCATGCCAGTGTAGGCTAACTAAAAATGCGCGTTTTCAGTGCCATTTTTCGTAACTTTAGAAAAATATTCTGGCCAAGTGACATACATCGCTGGAAAGGTGCTGCCATTAGCTTTCCAAAATGGTAAGGTTCATCAACGCACTCGGACCATGGAGTGGGCAGTGGCCACTTGATCATGCCAGTGTAGGCTAACTAAAAATTCGCGTTTTCAGTGCCATTTTTCGTAACTTTAGAAAAATATTCTGGCCAAGTGGCATATATCGCTGGAAAGGTGCTGTCATTAGCTTTCCAAAATAGTAAGCTTCATCAACGCACTCGGACCATGGAGTGGGCAGTGGCCACTTCATCATGCCAGTGTAGGCTAACTAAAAATGCGCGTTTTCAGTGCCATTTTTCGTAACTTTAGAAAAATATTCTGGCCAAGTGACATACATCGCTGGAAAGGTGCTGCCATTAGCTTTCCAAAATGGTACGTTTCATCAACGCACTCGGACCATGGAGTGGGCAGTGCCCACCATGAAGTGGGCAGTGGCCACTTGATCATGCCAGTGTAGGCTAACTAAAAATGCGCGTTTTCAGTGCCATTTTTCGTAACTTTAGAAAAATATTCTGGCCAAGTGACATACATCGCTGGAAAGGTGCTGCCATTAGCTTTCCAAAATGGTACGTTTCATCAACGCACTCGGACCATGGAGTGGGCAGTGCCCACCATGAAGTGGGCAGTGGCCACTTGATCATGCCAGTGTAGGCTAACTAAAAATGCGCGTTTTCAGTGCCATTTTTCGTAACTTTAGAAAAATATTCTGGCCAAGTGACATACATCGCTGGAAAGGTGCTGCCATTAGCTTTCCAAAATGGTACGTTTCATCAACGCACTCGGACCATGGAGTGGGCAGTGCCCACCATGGAGTGGGCAGTGGCCACTTGATCATGCCAGTGTAGGCTAACTAAAAATGCGCGTTTTCAGTGCCATTTTTCGTAACTTTAGAAAAATATTCTGGCCAAGTGACATACATCGCTGGAAAGGTGCTGTCATTAGCTTTCCAAAATGGTAAGCTTCATCAACGCACTCGGACCATGGAGTGGGCAGTGGCCACTTCATCATGCCAGTGTATAGTAGGCTAACTAAAAATGCGCGGTTTCAGTGCCATTTTTCGTAACTTTAGAAAAATATTCTGGCCAAGTGACATACATCGCTGGAAAGGTGCTGCCATTAGCTTTCCAAAATGGTACGTTTCATCAACGCACTCGGACCATGGAGTGGGCAGTGCCCACCATGGTGTGGGCAGTGGCCACTTGATCATGCCAGTGTAGGCTAACTAAAAATGCGCTTTTTCAGTGCCATTTTTCGTAACTTTAGAAAAATATTCTGGCCAAGTGGCATATATCGCTGGAAAGGTGCTGCCATTAGCTTTCCAAAATGGTACGTTTCATCAACGCACTCGGACCATGGAGTGGGCAGTGCCCACCATGGAGTGGGCAGTGGCCACTTGATCATGCCAGTGTAGGCTAACTAAAAATGCGCTTTTTCAGTGCCATTTTTCGTAACTTTAGAAAAATATTCTGACCAAGTGGCATATATCGCTGGAAAGGTGCTGCCATTAGCTTTCCAAAATGGTAAGTTTCATCAACGCACTCGGACCATAGAGTGGGCAGTGGCCACTTGATCATGCCAGTCTAGGCTAACAAAAAATGCGCGGTTTCAGTGCCATTTTTCGTAACTTTAGAAAAATATTCTGGCCAAGTGACATACATCGCTGGAAATGTGCTGCCATTAGCTTTCCAAAATGGTAAGGTTCATCAACGCACTCGGACCATGGAGTGGGCAGTGGCCACTTGATCATGCCAGTGTAGGCTAACTAAAAATACGCGTTTTCAGTGCCATTTTTCGTAACTTTAGAAAAATCTTCTGGCCAAGTGGCATATATCGCTGGAAAGGTGCTGTCATTAGCTTTCCAAAATGGTAAGCTTCATCAACGCACTCGGACCATGGAGTGGGCAGTGGCCACTTCATCATGCCAGTGTATAGTAGGCTAACTAAAAATGCGCGGTTTCAGTGCCATTTTTCGTAACTTTAGAAAAATATTCTGGCCAAGTGACATACATCGCTGGAAAGGTGCTGCCATTAGCTTTCTAAAATGGTACGTTTCATCAACGCACTCGGACCATGGAGTGGGCAGTGCCCACCATGGTGTGGGCAGTGGCCACTTGATCATGCCAGTGTAGGCTAACTAAAAATGCGCTTTTTCAGTGCCATTTTTCGTAACTTTAGAAAAATATTCTGGCCAAGTGGCATATATCGCTGGAAAGGTGCTGACATTAGCTTTCCAAAATGGTACGTTTCATCAACGCACTCGGACCATGGAGTGGGCAGTGCCCACCATGGTGTGGGCAGTGGCCACTTGATCATGCCAGTGTAGGCTAACTAAAAATGCGCTTTTTCAGTGCCATTTTTCGTAACTTTAGAAAAATATTCTGGCCAAGTGGCATATATCGCTGGAAAGGTGCTGCCATTAGCTTTCCAAAATGGTAAGTTTCATCAACGCACTCGGACCATGGAGTGGGCAGTGCCCACCATGGTGTGGGCAGTGGCCACTTGATCATGCCAGTGTAGGCTAACTAAAAATGCGCTTTTTCAGTGCCATTTTTCGTAACTTTAGAAAAATATTCTGGCCAAGTGGCATATATCGCTGGAAAGGTGCTGCCATTAGCTTTCCAAAATGGTAAGTTTCATCAACGCACTCGGACCATAGAGTGGGCAGTGGCCACTTGATCATGCCAGTCTAGGCTAACTAAAAATGCGCGGTTTCAGTGCCATTTTTCGTAACTTTAGAAAAATATTCTGGCCAAGTGACATACATCGCTGGAAATGTGCTGCCATTAGCTTTCCAAAATGGTAAGTTTCATTAACGCACTCGGACCATGGAGTGGGCAGTGGCCACTTGATCATGCCAGTGTAGGCTAACTAAAAATACGCGTTTTCAGTGCCATTTTTCGTAACTTTAGAAAAATATTCTGGCCAAGTGACATACATCGCTGGAAAGGTGCTGCCATTAGCTTTCCAAAATGGTACGTTTCATCAACGCACTCGGACCATGGAGCGGGCAGTGCCCACCATGAAGTGGGCAGTGGCCACTTGATCATGCCAGTGTAGGCTAACTAAAAATGCGCGTTTTCAGTGCCATTTTACGTAACTTTAGAAAAATATTCTGGCCAAGTGACATACATCGCTGGAAAGGTGCTGCCATTAGCTTTCCAAAATGGTACGTTTCATCAACGCACTCGGACCATGGAGTGGGCAGTGCCCACCATGGAGTGGGCAGTGGCCACTTGATCATGCCAGTGTAGGCTAACTAAAAATGCGCGTTTTCAGTGCCATTTTTCGTAACTTTAGAAAAATATTCTGGCCAAGTGACATACATCACTGGAAAGGTGCTGCCATTAGCTTTCCAAAATGGTACGTTTCATCAACGCACTCGGACCATGGAGTGGGCAGTGCCCACCATGGAGTGGGCAGTGGCCACTTGATCATGCCAGTGTAGGCTAACTAAAAATACGCGTTTTCAGTGCCATTTTTCGTAACTTTAGAAAAATATTCTGGCCAAGTGGCATATATCGCTGGAAAGGTGCTGTCATTAGCTTTCCAAAATGGTAAGCTTCATCAACGCACTCGGACCATGGAGTGGGCAGTGGCCACTTGATCATTCCAGTGTAGGCTAACTAAAAATACGCGTTTTCAGTGCCATTTTTCGTAACTTTAGAAAAATATTCTGGCCAAGTGGCATATATCGCTGGAAAGATGCTGTCATTAGCTTTCCAAAATGGTAAGCTTCATCAACGCACTCGGACCATGGAGTGGGCAGTGGCCACTTCATCATGCCAGTGTATAGTAGGCTAACTAAAAATGCGCGGTTTCAGTGCCATTTTTCGTAACTTTAGAAAAATATTCTGGCCAAGTGACATACATCGCTGGAAAGGTGCTGCCATTAGCTTTCCAAAATGGTACGTTTCATCAACGCACTCGGACCATGGAGTGGGCAGTGCCCACCATGGAGTGGGCAGTGGCCACTTGATCATGCCAGTGTAGGCTAACTAAAAATGCGCGTTTTCAGTGCCATTTTTCGTAACTTTAGAAAAATATTCTGGCCAAGTGACATACATCGCTGGAAAGGTGCTACCATTAGCTTTCCAAAATGGTACGTTTCATTAACGCACTCGGACCATGGAGTGGGCAGTGCCCACCATGGAGTGGGCCGTGGCCACTTGATCATGCCAGTGTAGGCTAACTAAAAATACGCGTTTTCAGTGCCATTTTTCGTAACTTTAGAAAAATATTCTGGCCAAGTGGCATATATCGCTGGAAAGGTGCTGTCATTAGCTTTCCAAAATGGTAAGCTTCATCAACGCACTCGGACCATGGAGTGGGCAGTGGCCACTTGATCATTCCAGTGTAGGCTAACTAAAAATACGCGTTTTCAGTGCCATTTTTCGTAACTTTAGAAAAATATTCTGGCCAAGTGGCATATATCGCTGGAAAGATGCTGTCATTAGCTTTCCAAAATGGTAAGCTTCATCAACGCACTCGGACCATGGAGTGGGCAGTGGCCACTTCATCATGCCAGTGTATAGTAGGCTAACTAAAAATGCGCGGTTTCAGTGCCATTTTTCGTAACTTTAGAAAAATATTCTGGCCAAGTGACATACATCGCTGGAAAGGTGCTGTCATTAGCTTTCCAAAACGGTACGTTTCATCAACGCACTCGGACCATGGAGTGGGCAGTGCCCACCATGGTGTGGGCAGTGGCCACTTGATCATGCCAGTGTAGGCTAACTAAAAATGCGCGTTTTCAGTGCCATTTTTCGTAACTTTAGAAAAATATTCTGGCCAAGTGACATACATCGCTGGAAAGGTGCTACCATTAGCTTTCCAAAATGGTACGTTTCATTAACGCACTCGGACCATGGAGTGGGCAGTGCCCACCATGGAGTGGGCCGTGGCCACTTGATCATGCCAGTGTAGGCTAACTAAAAATGCGCGTTTTCAGTGCCATTTTTCGTAACTTTAGAAAAATATTCTGGCCAAGTGGCATATATCGCTGGAAAGGTGCTGCCATTAGCTTTCCAAAATGGTAAGTTTCATCAACGCACTCGGACCATGGAGTGGGCAGTGGCCACTTGATCATGCCAGTGTAGGCTAACTAAAAATGCGCGGTTTCAGTGCCATTTTTCGTAACTTTAGAAAAATATTCTGGCCAAGTGACATACATCGCTGGAAATGTGCTGCCATTAGCTTTCCAAAATGGTACGTTTCATCAACGCACTCGGACCATGGAGTGGGCAGTGCCCACCATGAAGTGGGCAGTGGCCACTTGATCATGCCAGTGTAGGATAACTAAAAATGCGCGTTTTCAGTGCCATTTTTCGTAACTTTAGCAAAATATTCTGGCCAAGTGACATACATCGCTGGAAAGGTGCTTCCATTAGCTTTCCAAAATGGTACGTTTCATCAACGCACTCGGACCATGGAGTGGGCAGTGCCCACCATGGAGTGGGCAGTGGCCACTTGATCATGCCAGTGTAGGCTAACTAAAAATACGCGTTTTCAGTGCCATTTTTCGTAACTTTAGAAAAATATTCTGGCCAAGTGGCATATATCGCTGGAAAGGTGCTGTCATTAGCTTTCCAAAATGGTACGTTTCATCAACGCACTCGGACCATGGAGTGGGCAGTGCCCACCATGAATTGGGCAGTGGCCACTTGATCATGCCAGTGTAGGCTAACTAAAAATGCGCTTTTTCAGTGCTATTTTTCGTAACTTTAGAAAAATATTCTGGCCAAGTGGCATATATCGCTGGAAAGGTGCTGCCATTAGCTTTCCAAAATGGTACGTTTCATCAACGCACTCGGACCATGGAGTGGGCAGTGCCCACCATGGTGTGGGCAGTGGCCACTTGATCATGCCAGTGTAGGCTAACTAAAAATGCGCTTTTTCAGTGCCATTTTTCGTAACTTTAGAAAAATATTCTGGCCAAGTGGCATATATCGCTGGAAAGGTGCTGCCATTAGCTTTCCAAAATGGTAAGTTTCATCAACGCACTCGGACCATGGAGTGGGCAGTGGCCACTTGATCATGCCAGTGTAGGCTAACTAAAAATGCGCGTTTTCAGTGCCATTTTTCGTAACTTTAGAAAAATATTCTGGCCAAGTGACATACATCGCTGGAAATGTGCTGCCATTAGCTTTCCAAAATGGTAAGTTTCATTAACGCACTCGGTCCATGGAGTGGGCAGTGGCCACTTGATCATGCCAGTGTAGGCTAACTAAAAATACGCGTTTTCAGTGCCATTTTTCGTAACTTTAGAAAAATATTCTGGCCAAGTGACATACATCGCTGGAAAGGTGCTGCCATTAGCTTTCCAAAATGGTACGTTTCATCAACGCACTCGGACCATGGAGTGGGCAGTGCCCACCATGAAGTGGGCAGTGGCCACTTGATCATGCCAGTGTAGGCTAACTAAAAATGCGCGTTTTCAGTGCCATTTTTCGTAACTTTAGAAAAATATTCTGGCCAAGTGACATACATCGCTGGAAAGGTGCTGCCATTAGCTTTCCAAAATGGTACGTTTCATCAACGCACTCGGACCATGGAGTGGGCAGTGCCCACCATGGAGTGGGCAGTGGCCACTTGATCATGCCAGTGTAGACTAACTAAAAATGCGCGTTTTCAGTGCCATTTTTCGTAACTTTAGAAAAATATTCTGGCCAAGTGGCATATATCGCTGGAAAGGTGCTGCCATTAGCTTTCCAAAATGGTAAGGTTCATCAACGCACTTGGACCATGGAGTGGGCAGTGGCCACTTGATCATGCCAGTGTAGGCTAACTAAAAATACGCGTTTTCAGTGCCATTTTTCGTAACTTTAGAAAAATATTCTGGCCAAGTGGCATATATCGCTGGAAAGGTGCTGCCATTGGCTTTCCAAAATGGTAAGCTTCATCAACGCACTCGGACCATGGAGTGGGCAGTGGCCACTTCATCATGCCAGTGTATAGTAGGCTAACTAAAAATGCGCGGTTTCAGTGCCATTTTTCGTAACTTTAGAAAAATATTCTGGCCAAGTGGCATATATCGCTGGAAAGGTGCTGCCATTAGCTTTCCAAAATGGTAAGTTTCATCAACGCACTCGGACCATGGAGTGGGCAGTGCCCACCATGGTGTGGGCAGTGGCCACTTGATCATGCCAGTGTAGGCTAACTAAAAATGCGCTTTTTCAGTGCCATTTTTCGTAACTTTAGAAAAATATTCTGGCCAAGTGGCATATATCGCTGGAAAGGTGCTGCCATTAGCTTTCCAAAATGGTAAGTTTCATCAACGCACTCGGACCATGGAGTGGGCAGTGGCCACTTGATCATGCCAGTCTAGGCTAACTAAAAATGCGCGGTTTCAGTGCCATTTTTCGTAACTTTAGAAAAATATTCTGGCCAAGTGACATACATCGCTGGAAATGTGCTGCCATTAGCTTTCCAAAATGGTAAGTTTCATTAACGCACTCGGACCATGGAGTGGGCAGTGGCCACTTGATCATGCCAGTGTAGGCTAACTAAAAATGCGCTTTTTCAGTGCCATTTTTCGTAACTTTAGAAAAATATTCTGGCCAAGTGACATACATCGCTGGAAAGGTGCTGCCATTAGCTTTCCAAAATGGTAAGTTTCATTAACGCACTCGGACCATGGAGTGGGCAGTGGCCACTTGATCATGCCAGTCTAGGCTAACTAAAAATGCGCGGTTTCAGTGCCATTTTTCGTAACTTTAGAAAAATATCCTGGCCAAGTGACATACATCGCTAGAAAGGTGCTGCCATTAGCTTTCCAAAATGGTAAGTTTCATTAACGCACTCGGACCATGGAGTGGGCAGTGGCCACTTGATCATGCCAGTGTAGGCTAACTAAAAATGCGCTTTTTCAGTGCCATTTTTCGTAACTTTAGAAAAATATTCTGGCCAAGTGGCATATATCGCTGGAAAGGCTGCCATTAGCTTTCCAAAATGGTAAGTTTCATCAACGCACTCGGACCATGGAGTGGGCAGTGGCCACTTCATCATGCCAGTGTATAGTAGGCTAACTAAAAATGCGCGGTTTCAGTGCCATTTTTCGTAACTTTAGAAAAATATTCTGGCCAAGTGACATACATCGCTGGAAAGGTGCTGTCATTAGCTTTCCAAAATGGTACGTTTCATCAACGCACTCGGACCATGGAGTGGGCAGTGCCCACCATGGTGTGGGAAAGGTGCTGCCATTAGCTTTCCAAAATGGTAAGTTTCATCAACGCACTCGGACCATGGAGTGGGCAGTGCCCACCATGGAGTGGGCAGTGGCCACTTGATCATGCCAGTGTAGGCTAACTAAAAATGCGCGTTTTCAGTGCCATTTTTCGTAACTTTAGAAAAATATTCTGGCCAAGTGGCATATATCGCTGGAAAGGTGCTGCCATTAGCTTTCCAAAATGGTAAGGTTCATCAACGCACTTGGACCATGGAGTGGGCAGTGGCCACTTGATCATGCCAGTGTAGGCTAACTAAAAATACGCGTTTTCAGTGCCATTTTTCGTAACTTTAGAAAAATATTCTGGCCAAGTGGCATATATCGCTGGAAAGGTGCTGCCATTGGCTTTCCAAAATGGTAAGCTTCATCAACGCACTCGGACCATGGAGTGGGCAGTGGCCACTTCATCATGCCAGTGTATAGTAGGCTAACTAAAAATGCGCGGTTTCAGTGCCATTTTTCGTAACTTTAGAAAAATATTCTGGCCAAGTGGCATATATCGCTGGAAAGGTGCTGCCATTAGCTTTCCAAAATGGTAAGTTTCATCAACGCACTCGGACCATGGAGTGGGCAGTGCCCACCATGGTGTGGGCAGTGGCCACTTGATCATGCCAGTGTAGGCTAACTAAAAATGCGCTTTTTCAGTGCCATTTTTCGTAACTTTAGAAAAATATTCTGGCCAAGTGGCATATATCGCTGGAAAGGTGCTGCCATTAGCTTTCCAAAATGGTAAGTTTCATCAACGCACTCGGACCATAGAGTGGGCAGTGGCCACTTGATCATGCCAGTCTAGGCTAACTAAAAATGCGCGGTTTCAGTGCCATTTTTCGTAACTTTAGAAAAATATTCTGGCCAAGTGACATACATCGCTGGAAATGTGCTGCCATTAGCTTTCCAAAATGGTAAGTTTCATTAACGCACTCGGACCATGGAGTGGGCAGTGGCCACTTGATCATGCCAGTGTAGGCTAACTAAAAATACGCGTTTTCAGTGCCATTTTTCGTAACTTTAGAAAAATATTCTGGCCAAGTGACATACATCGCTGGAAAGGTGCTGCCATTAGCTTTCCAAAATGGTAAGTTTCATTAACGCACTCGGACCATGGAGTGGGCAGTGGCCACTTGATCATGCCAGTCTAGGCTAACTAAAAATGCGCGGTTTCAGTGCCATTTTTCGTAACTTTAGAAAAATATTCTGGCCAAGTGACATACATCGCTGGAAATGTGCTGCCATTAGCTTTCCAAAATGGTAAGTTTCATTAACGCACTCGGACCATGGAGTGGGCAGTGGCCACTTGATCATGCCAGTGTATAGTAGGCTAACTAAAAATGCGCGGTTTCAGTGCCATTTTTCGTAACTTTAGAAAAATATTCTGGCCAAGTGACATACATCGCTGGAAAGGTGCTGTCATTAGCTTTCCAAAACGGTACGTTTCATCAACGCACTCGGACCATGGAGTGGGCAGTGCCCACCATGGTGTGGGCAGTGGCCACTTGATCATGCCAGTGTAGGCTAACTAAAAATGCGCGTTTTCAGTGCCATTTTTCGTAACTTTAGAAAAATATTCTGGCCAAGTGACATACATCGCTGGAAAGGTGCTACCATTAGCTTTCCAAAATGGTACGTTTCATTAACGCACTCGGACCATGGAGTGGGCAGTGCCCACCATGGAGTGGGCAGTGGCCACTTGATCATGCCAGTGTAGGCTAACTAAAAATGCGCGTTTTCAGTGCCATTTTTCGTAACTTTAGAAAAATATTCTGGCCAAGTGGCATATATCGCTGGAAAGGTGCTGCCATTAGCTTTCCAAAATGGTAAGTTTCATCAACGCACTCGGACCATGGAGTGGGCAGTGGCCACTTGATCATGTCAGTGTAGGCTAACTAAAAATACGCGTTTTCAGTGCCATTTTTCGTAACTTTAGAAAAATATTCTGGCCAAGTGGCATATATCGCTGGAAAGGTGCTGCCATTAGCTTTCCAAAATGGTCCGTTTCATCAACGCACTCGGACCATGGAGTGGGCAGTGCCCACCATGGTGTGGGCAGTGGCCACTTGATCATGCCAGTGTAGGCTAACTAAAAATGCGCTTTTTCAGTGCCATTTTTCGTAACTTTAGAAAAATATTCTGGCCAAGTGGCATATATCGCTGGAAAGGTGCTGCCATTAGCTTTCCAAAATGGTACGTTTCATCAACGCACTCGGACCATGGAGTGGGCAGTGGCCACTTGATCATGCCAGTGTAGGCTAACTAAAAATGCGCGGTTTCAGTGCCATTTTTCGTAACTTTAGAAAAATATTCTGGCCAAGTGACATACATCGCTGGAAAGGTGCTGCCATTAGCTTTCCAAAATGGTAAGTTTCATTAACGCACTCGGACCATGGAGTGGGCAGTGGCCACTTGATCATGCCAGTGTAGGCTAACTAAAAATACGCGTTTTCAGTGCCATTTTTCGTAACTTTAGAAAAATATTCTGGCCAAGTGACATACATCGCTGGAAAGGTGCTGCCATTAGCTTTCCAAAATGGTACGTTTCATCAACGCACTCGGACCATGGAGTGGGCAGTGGCCACTTGATCATGCCAGTGTAGGCTAACTAAAAATGCGCTTTTTCAGTGCCATTTTTCGTAACTTTAGAAAAATATTCTGGCCAAGTGGCATATATCGCTGGAAAGGCTGCCATTAGCTTTCCAAAATGGTAAGTTTCATCAACGCACTCGGACCATGGAGTGGGCAGTGGCCACTTGATCATGCCAGTGTATAGTAGGCTAACTAAAAATGCGCGGTTTCAGTGCCATTTTTCGTAACTTTAGAAAAATATTCTGGCCAAGTGACATACATCGCTGGAAAGGTGCTGTCATTAGCTTTCCAAAATGGTACGTTTCATCAACGCACTCGGACCATGGAGTGGGCAGTGCCCACCATGGTGTCATTAGCTTTCCAAAATGGTACGTTTCATTAACGCACTCGGACCATGGAGTGGGCAGTGCCCACCATGGAGTGGGCAGTGGCCACTTGATCATGCCAGTGTAGGCTAACTAAAAATGCGCGTTTTCAGTGCCATTTTTCGTAACTTTAGAAAAATATTCTGGCCAAGTGGCATATATCGCTGGAAAGGTGCTGCCATTAGCTTTCCAAAATGGTAAGTTTCATCAACGCACTCGGACCATGGAGTGGGCAGTAGGCTAACTAAAAATGCGCGGTTTCAGTGCCATTTTTCGTAACTTTAGAAAAATATTCTGGCCAAGTGACATACATCGCTGGAAATGTGCTGCCATTAGCTTTCCAAAGTGGTAAGTTTCATTAACGCACTCGGACCATGGAGTGGGCAGTGGCCACTTGATCATGCCAGTGTAGGCTAACTAAAAATACGCGTTTTCAGTGCCATTTTTCGTAACTTTAGAAAAATATTCTGGCCAAGTGACATACATCGCTGGAAAGGTGCTGCCATTAGCTTTCCAAAATGGTACGTTTCATCAACGCACTCGGACCATGGAGTGGGCAGTGCCCACCATAAAGTGGGCAGTGGCCACTTGATCATGCCAGTGTAGGATAACTAAAAATGCGCGTTTTCAGTGCCATTTTTCGTAACTTTAGCAAAATATTCTGGCCAAGTGACATACATCGCTGGAAAGGTGCTGCCATTAGCTTTCCAAAATGGTACGTTTCATTAACGCACTCGGACCATGGAGTGGGCAGTGCCCACCATGGAGTGGGCAGTGGCCACTTGATCATGCCAGTGTAGGCTAACTAAAAATGCGCGTTTTCAGTGCCATTTTTCGTAACTTTAGAAAAATATTCTGGCCAAGTGGCATATATCGCTGGAAAGGTGCTGTCATTAGCTTTCCAAAATGGTAAGCTTCATCAACGCACTCGGACCATGGAGTGGGCAGTGGCCACTTCATCATGCCAGTGTATAGTAGGCTAACTAAAAATGCGCGGTTTCAGTGCCATTTTTCGTAACTTTAGCAAAATATTCTGGCCAAGTGACATACATCGCTGGAAAGGTGCTGCCATTAGCTTTCCAAAATGGTACGTTTCATTAACGCACTCGGACCATGGAGTGGGCAGTGCCCACCATGGAGTGGGCAGTGGCCACTTGATCATGCCAGTGTAGGCTAACTAAAAATGCGCGTTTTCAGTGCCATTTTTCGTAACTTTAGAAAAATATTCTGGCCAAGTGGCATATATCGCTGGAAAGGTGCTGTCATTAGCTTTCCAAAATGGTAAGCTTCATCAACGCACTCGGACCATGGAGTGGGCAGTGGCCACTTCATCATGCCAGTGTATAGTAGGCTAACTAAAAATGCGCGGTTTCAGTGCCATTTTTCGTAACTTTAGCAAAATATTCTGGCCAAGTGACATACATCGCTGGAAATGTGCTGCCATTAGCTTTCCAAAATGGTAAGTTTCATTAACGCACTCGGACCATGGAGTGGGCAGTGGCCACTTGATCATGCCAGTGTAGGCTAACTAAAAATGCGCTTTTTCAGTGCCATTTTTCGTAACTTTAGAAAAATATCCTGGCCAAGTGGCATATATCGCTGGAAAGGCTGCCATTAGCTTTCCAAAATGGTAAGTTTCATCAACGCACTCGGACCATGGAGTGGGCAGTGGCCACTTGATCATGCCAGTGTATAGTAGGCTAACTAAAAATGCGCGGTTTCAGTGCCATTTTTCGTAACTTTAGAAAAATATTCTGGCCAAGTGACATACATCGCTGGAAAGGTGCTGTCATTAGCTTTCCAAAATGGTACGTTTCATCAACGCACTCGGACCATGGAGTGGGCAGTGCCCACCATGGTGTGGGAAAGGTGCTACCATTAGCTTTCCAAAATGGTACGTTTCATTAACGCACTCGGACCATGGAGTGGGCAGTGCCCACCATGGAGTGGGCAGTGGCCACTTGATCATGCCAGTGTAGGCTAACTAAAAATGCGCGTTTTCAGTGCCATTTTTCGTAACTTTAGAAAAATATTCTGGCCAAGTGGCATATATCGCTGGAAAGGTGCTGCCATTAGCTTTCCAAAATGGTAAGGTTCATCAACGCACTTGGACCATGGAGTGGGCAGTGGCCACTTGATCATGCCAGTGTAGGCTAACTAAAAATACGCGTTTTCAGTGCCATTTTTCGTAACTTTAGAAAAATATTCTGGCCAAGTGGCATATATCGCTAGAAAGGTGCTGCCATTGGCTTTCCAAAATGGTAAGCTTCATCAACGCACTCGGACCATGGAGTGGGCAGTGGCCACTTCATCATGCCAGTGTATAGTAGGCTAACTAAAAATGCGCGGTTTCAGTGCCATTTTTCGTAACTTTAGAAAAATATTCTGGCCAAGTGGCATATATCGCTGGAAAGGTGCTGCCATTAGCTTTCCAAAATGGTAAGTTTCATCAACGCACTCGGACCATGGAGTGGGCAGTGCCCACCATGGTGTGGGCAGTGGCCACTTGATCATGCCAGTGTAGGCTAACTAAAAATGCGCTTTTTCAGTGCCATTTTTCGTAACTTTAGAAAAATATTCTGGCCAAGTGGCATATATCGCTGGAAAGGTGCTGCCATTAGCTTTCCAAAATGGTAAGTTTCATCAACGCACTCGGACCATAGAGTGGGCAGTGGCCACTTGATCATGCCAGTCTAGGCTAACTAAAAATGCGCGGTTTCAGTGCCATTTTTCGTAACTTTAGAAAAATATTCTGGCCAAGTGACATACATCGCTGGAAATGTGCTGCCATTAGCTTTCCAAAATGGTAAGTTTCATTAACGCACTCGGACCATGGAGTGGGCAGTGGCCACTTGATCATGCCAGTGTAGGCTAACTAAAAATACGCGTTTTCAGTGCCATTTTTCGTAACTTTAGAAAAATATTCTGGCCAAGTGACATACATCGCTGGAAAGGTGCTGCCATTAGCTTTCCAAAATGGTAAGTTTCATTAACGCACTCGGACCATGGAGTGGGCAGTGGCCACTTGATCATGCCAGTCTAGGCTAACTAAAAATGCGCGGTTTCAGTGCCATTTTTCGTAACTTTAGAAAAATATTCTGGCCAAGTGACATACATCGCTGGAAATGTGCTGCCATTAGCTTTCCAAAATGGTAAGTTTCATTAACGCACTCGGACCATGGAGTGGGCAGTGGCCACTTGATCATGCCAGTGTAGGCTAACTAAAAATGCGCTTTTTCAGTGCCATTTTTCGTAACTTTAGAAAAATATTCTGGCCAAGTGGCATATATCGCTGGAAAGGCTGCCATTAGCTTTCCAAAATGGTAAGTTTCATCAACGCACTCGGACCATGGAGTGGGCAGTGGCCACTTGATCATGCCAGTGTATAGTAGGCTAACTAAAAATGCGCGGTTTCAGTGCCATTTTTCGTAACTTTAGAAAAATATTCTGGCCAAGTGACATACATCGCTGGAAAGGTGCTGCCATTAGCTTTCCAAAATGGTACGTTTCATCAACGCACTCGGACCATGGAGTGGGCAGTGCCCACCATGGTGTGGGAAAGGTGCTACCATTAGCTTTCCAAAATGGTACGTTTCATTAACGCACTCGGACCATGGAGTGGGCAGTGCCCACCATGGAGTGGGCAGTGGCCACTTGATCATGCCAGTGTAGGCTAACTAAAAATGCGCGTTTTCAGTGCCATTTTTCGTAACTTTAGAAAAATATTCTGGCCAAGTGGCATATATCGCTGGAAAGGTGCTGCCATTAGCTTTCCAAAATGGTAAGTTTCATCAACGCACTCGGACCATGGAGTGGGCAGTAGGCTAACTAAAAATGCGCGGTTTCAGTGCCATTTTTCGTAACTTTAGAAAAATATTCTGGCCAAGTGACATACATCGCTGGAAATGTGCTGCCATTAGCTTTCCAAAGTGGTAAGTTTCATTAACGCACTCGGACCATGGAGTGGGCAGTGGCCACTTGATCATGCCAGTGTAGGCTAACTAAAAATACGCGTTTTCAGTGCCATTTTTCGTAACTTTAGAAAAATATTCTGGCCAAGTGACATACATCGCTGGAAAGGTGCTGCCATTAGCTTTCCAAAATGGTACGTTTCATCAACGCACTCGGACCATGGAGTGGGCAGTGCCCACCATGAAGTGGGCAGTGGCCACTTGATCATGCCAGTGTAGGATAACTAAAAATGCGCGTTTTCAGTGCCATTTTTCGTAACTTTAGCAAAATATTCTGGCCAAGTGACATACATCGCTGGAAAGGTGCTGCCATTAGCTTTCCAAAATGGTACGTTTCATTAACGCACTCGGACCATGGAGTGGGCAGTGCCCACCATGGAGTGGGCAGTGGCCACTTGATCATGCCAGTGTAGGCTAACTAAAAATGCGCGTTTTCAGTGCCATTTTTCGTAACTTTAGAAAAATATTCTGGCCAAGTGGCATATATCGCTGGAAAGGTGCTGCCATTAGCTTTCCAAAATGGTAAGTTTCATCAACGCACTCGGACCATGGAGTGGGCAGTAGGCTAACTAAAAATGCGCGGTTTCAGTGCCATTTTTCGTAACTTTAGAAAAATATTCTGGCCAAGTGACATACATCGCTGGAAATGTGCTGCCATTAGCTTTCCAAAGTGGTAAGTTTCATTAACGCACTCGGACCATGGAGTGGGCAGTGGCCACTTGATCATGCCAGTGTAGGCTAACTAAAAATACGCGTTTTCAGTGCCATTTTTCGTAACTTTAGAAAAATATTCTGGCCAAGTGACATACATCGCTGGAAAGGTGCTGCCATTAGCTTTCCAAAATGGTACGTTTCATCAACGCACTCGGACCATGGAGTGGGCAGTGCCCACCATGAAGTGGGCAGTGGCCACTTGATCATGCCAGTGTAGGATAACTAAAAATGCGCGTTTTCAGTGCCATTTTTCGTAACTTTAGCAAAATATTCTGGCCAAGTGACATACATCGCTGGAAAGGTGCTGCCATTAGCTTTCCAAAATGGTACGTTTCATCAACGCACTCGGACCATGGAGTGGGCAGTGCCCACCATGGAGTGGGCAGTGGCCACTTGATCATGCCAGTGTAGGCTAACTAAAAATACGCGTTTTCAGTGCCATTTTTCGTAACTTTAGAAAAATATTCTGGCCAAGTGGCATATATCGCTGGAAAGGTGCTGTCATTAGCTTTCCAAAATGGTAAGCTTCATCAACGCACTCGGACCATGGAGTGGGCAGTGGCCACTTGATCATGCCAGTGTAGGCTAACTAAAAATACGCGTTTTCAGTGCCATTTTTCGTAACTTTAGAAAAATATTCTGGCCATGTGGCATATATCGCTGGAAAGGTGCTGTCATTAGCTTTCCAAAATGGTAAGCTTCATCAACGCACTCGGACCATGGAGTGGGCAGTGGCCACTTCATCATGCCAGTGTATAGTAGGCTAACTAAAAATGCGCGGTTTCAGTGCCATTTTTCGTAACTTTAGAAAAATATTCTGGCCAAGTGACATACATCGCTGGAAAGGTGCTGTCATTAGCTTTCCAAAACGGTACGTTTCATCAACGCACTCGGACCATGGAGTGGGCAGTGCCCACCATGGTGTGGGCAGTGGCCACTTGATCATGCCAGTGTAGGCTAACTAAAAATGCGCGTTTTCAGTGCCATTTTTTGTAACTTTAGAAAAATATTCTGGCCAAGTGACATACATCGCTGGAAAGGTGCTACCATTAGCTTTCCAAAATGGTACGTTTCATTAACGCACTCGGACCATGGAGTGGGCAGTGCCCACCATGGAGTGGGCAGTGGCCACTTGATCATGCCAGTGTAGGCTAACTAAAAATGCGCGTTTTCAGTGCCATTTTTCGTAACTTTAGAAAAATATTCTGGCCAAGTGGCATATATCGCTGGAAAGGTGCTGCCATTAGCTTTGCAAAATGGTAAGTTTCATCAACGCACTCGGACCATGGAGTGGGCAGTGGCCACTTGATCATGTCAGTGTAGGCTAACTAAAAATACGCGTTTTCAGTGCCATTTTTCGTAACTTTAGAAAAATATTCTGGCCAAGTGGCATATATCGCTGGAAAGGTGCTGCCATTAGCTTTCCAAAATGGTCCGTTTCATCAACGCACTCGGACCATGGAGTGGGCAGTGCCCACCATGGTGTGGGCAGTGGCCACTTGATCATGCCAGTGTAGGCTAACTAAAAATGCGCTTTTTCAGTGCCATTTTTCGTAACTTTAGAAAAATATTCTGGCCAAGTGGCATATATCGCTGGAAAGGTGCTGCCATTAGCTTTCCAAAATGGTAAGTTTCATCAACGCACTCGGACCATGGAGTGGGCAGTGGCCACTTGATCATGCCAGTGTAGGCTAACTAAAAATGCGCGGTTTCAGTGCCATTTTTCGTAACTTTAGAAAAATATTCTGGCCAAGTGACATACATCGCTGGAAATGTGCTGCCATTAGCTTTCCAAAATGGTAAGTTTCATTAACGCACTCGGACCATGGAGTGGGCAGTGGCCACTTGATCATGCCAGTGTAGGCTAACTAAAAATACGCGTTTTCAGTGCCATTTTTCGTAACTTTAGAAAAATATTCTGGCCAAGTGACATACATCGCTGGAAAGGTGCTGCCATTAGCTTTCCAAAATGGTACGTTTCATCAACGCACTCGGACCATGGAGTGGGCAGTGGCCACTTGATCATGCCAGTGTAGGCTAACTAAAAATGCGCTTTTTCAGTGCCATTTTTCGTAACTTTAGAAAAATATTCTGGCCAAGTGGCATATATCGCTGGAAAGGTGCTGCCATTAGCTTTCCAAAATGGTAAGTTTCATCAACGCACTCGGACCATGGAGTGGGCAGTGGCCACTTGATCATGCCAGTGTAGGCTAACTAAAAATGCGCGGTTTCAGTGCCATTTTTCGTAACTTTAGAAAAATATTCTGGCCAAGTGGCATATATCGCTGGAAAGGTGCTGCCATTAGCTTTCCAAAATGGTAAGTTTCATTAACGCACTCGGTCCATGGAGTGGGCAGTGGCCACTTGATCATGCCAGTGTAGGCTAACTAAAAATACGCGTTTTCAGTGCCATTTTTCGTAACTTTAGAAAAATATTCTGGCCAAGTGACATACATCGCTGGAAAGGTGCTGCCATTAGCTTTCCAAAATGGTACGTTTCATCAACGCACTCGGACCATGGAGTGGGCAGTGCCCACCATGAAGTGGGCAGTGGCCACTTGATCATGCCAGTGTAGGCTAACTAAAAATGAGCGTTTTCAGTGCCATTTTTCGTAACTTTAGAAAAATATTCTGGCCAAGTGACATACATCGCTGGAAAGGTGCTGCCATTAGCTTTCCAAAATGGTACGTTTCATCAACGCACTCGGACCATGGAGTGGGCAGTGCCCACCATGGAGTGGGCAGTGGCCACTTGATCATGCCAGTGTAGGCTAACTAAAAATGCGCGTTTTCAGTGCCATTTTTCGTAACTTTAGAAAAATATTCTGGCCAAGTGGCATATATCGCTGGAAAGGTGCTGCCATTGGCTTTCCAAAATGGTAAGCTTCATCAACGCACTCGGACCATGGAGTGGGCAGTGGCCACTTCATCATGCCAGTGTATAGTAGGCTAACTAAAAATGCGCGGTTTCAGTGCCATTTTTCGTAAGTTTAGAAAAATATTCTGGCCAAGTGACATACATCGCTGGAAAGGTGCTGTCATTAGCTTTCCAAAACGGTACGTTTCATCAACGCACTCGGACCATGGAGTGGGCAGTGCCCACCATGGTGTGGGCAGTGGCCACTTGATCATGCCAGTGTAGGCCAACTAAAAATGCGCTTTTTCAGTGCCATTTTTCGTAACTTTAGAAAAATATTCTGGCCAAGTGGCATATATCGCTGGAAAGGTGCTGCCATTAGCTTTCCAAAATGGTAAGTTTCATCAACGCACTCGGACCATGGAGTGGGCAGTGGCCACTTGATCATGCCAGTGTATAGTAGGCTAACTAAAAATGCGCGGTTTCAGTGCCATTTTTCGTAACTTTAGAAAAATATTCTGGCCAAGTGACATACATCGCTGGAAAGGTGCTGTCATTAGCTTTCCAAAATGGTACGTTTCATCAACGCACTCGGACCATGGAGTGGGCAGTGCCCACCATGGTGTGGGCAGTGGCCACTTGATCATGCCAGTGTAGGCTAACTAAAAATGCGCTTTTTCAGTGCCATTTTTCGTAACTTTAGAAAAATATTCTGGCCAAGTGGCATATATCGCTGGAAAGGTGCTGCCATTAGCTTTCCAAAATGGTAAGCTTCATCAACGCACTCGGACCATGGAGTGGGCAGTGGCCACTTCATCATGCCAGTGTATAGTAGGCTAACTAAAAATGCGCGTTTTCAGTGCCATTTTTCGTAACTTTAGAAAAATATTCTGGCCAAGTGGCATATATCGCTGGAAAGGTGCTGCCATTAGCTTTCCAAAATGGTACGTTTCATTAACGCACTCGGACCATGGAGTGGGCAGTGCCCACCATGGTGTGGGCAGTGGCCACTTGATCATGCCAGTGTAGGCTAACTAAAAATGCGCTTTTTCAGTGCCATTTTTCGTAACTTTAGAAAAATATTCTGGCCAAGTGGCATATATCGCTGGAAAGGTGCTGCCATTAGCTTTCCAAAATGGTAAGCTTCATCAACGCACTCGGACCATGGAGTGGGCAGTGGCCACTTCATCATGCCAGTGTATAGTAGGCTAACTAAAAATGCGCGTTTTCAGTGCCATTTTTCGTAACTTTAGAAAAATATTCTGGCCAAGTGGCATATATCGCTGGAAAGGTGCTGCCATTAGCTTTCCAAAATGGTAAGTTTCATCAACGCACTCGGACCATGGAGTGGGCAGTGCCCACCATGGTGTGGGCAGTGGCCACTTGATCATGCCAGTGTAGGCTAACTAAAAATGCGCTTTTTCAGTGCCATTTTTCGTAACTTTAGAAAAATATTCTGGCCAAGTGGCATATATCGCTGGAAAGGTGCTGCCATTAGCTTTCCAAAATGGTAAGTTTCATCAACGCACTCGGACCATAGAGTGGGCAGTGGCCACTTGATCATGCCAGTCTAGGCTAACTAAAAATGCGCGGTTTCAGTGCCATTTTTCGTAACTTTAGAAAAATATTCTGGCCAAGTGACATACATCGCTGGAAATGTGCTGCCATTAGCTTTCCAAAATGGTAAGTTTCATTAACGCACTCGGACCATGGAGTGGGCAGTGGCCACTTGATCATGCCAGTGTAGGCTAACTAAAAATACGCGTTTTCAGTGCCATTTTTCGTAACTTTAGAAAAATATTCTGGCCAAGTGACATACATCGCTGGAAAGGTGCTGCCATTAGCTTTCCAAAATGGTAAGTTTCATTAACGCACTCGGACCATGGAGTGGGCAGTGGCCACTTGATCATGCCAGTCTAGGCTAACTAAAAATGCGCGGTTTCAGTGCCATTTTTCGTAACTTTAGAAAAATATTCTGGCCAAGTGACATACATCGCTGGAAATGTGCTGCCATTAGCTTTCCAAAATGGTAAGTTTCATTAACGCACTCGGACCATGGAGTGGGCAGTGGCCACTTGATCATGCCAGTGTAGGCTAACTAAAAATGCGCTTTTTCAGTGCCATTTTTCGTAACTTTAGAAAAATATTCTGGCCAAGTGGCATATATCGCTGGAAAGGCTGCCATTAGCTTTCCAAAATGGTAAGTTTCATCAACGCACTCGGACCATGGAGTGGGCAGTGGCCACTTGATCATGCCAGTGTATAGTAGGCTAACTAAAAATGCGCGGTTTCAGTGCCATTTTTCGTAACTTTAGAAAAATATTCTGGCCAAGTGACATACATCGCTGGAAAGGTGCTGTCATTAGCTTTCCAAAATGGTACGTTTCATCAACGCACTCGGACCATGGAGTGGGCAGTGCCCACCATGGTGTGGGAAAGGTGCTACCATTAGCTTTCCAAAATGGTACGTTTCATTAACGCACTCGGACCATGGAGTGGGCAGTGCCCACCATGGAGTGGGCAGTGGCCACTTGATCATGCCAGTGTAGGCTAACTAAAAATGCGCGTTTTCAGTGCCATTTTTCGTAACTTTAGAAAAATATTCTGGCCAAGTGGCATATATCGCTGGAAAGGTGCTGCCATTAGCTTTCCAAAATGGTAAGGTTCATCAACGCACTTGGACCATGGAGTGGGCAGTGGCCACTTGATCATGCCAGTGTAGGCTAACTAAAAATACGCGTTTTCAGTGCCATTTTTCGTAACTTTAGAAAAATATTCTGGCCAAGTGGCATATATCGCTGGAAAGGTGCTGCCATTGGCTTTCCAAAATGGTAAGCTTCATCAACGCACTCGGACCATGGAGTGGGCAGTGGCCACTTCATCATGCCAGTGTATAGTAGGCTAACTAAAAATGCGCGGTTTCAGTGCCATTTTTCGTAACTTTAGAAAAATATTCTGGCCAAGTGGCATATATCGCTGGAAAGGTGCTGCCATTAGCTTTCCAAAATGGTAAGTTTCATCAACGCACTCGGACCATGGAGTGGGCAGTGCCCACCATGGTGTGGGCAGTGGCCACTTGATCATGCCAGTGTAGGCTAACTAAAAATGCGCTTTTTCAGTGCCATTTTTCGTAACTTTAGAAAAATATTCTGGCCAAGTGGCATATATCGCTGGAAAGGTGCTGCCATTAGCTTTCCAAAATGGTAAGTTTCATCAACGCACTCGGACCACAGAGTGGGCAGTGGCCACTTGATCATGCCAGTCTAGGCTAACTAAAAATGCGCGGTTTCAGTGCCATTTTTCGTAACTTTAGAAAAATATTCTGGCCAAGTGACATACATCGCTGGAAATGTGCTGCCATTAGCTTTCCAAAATGGTAAGTTTCATTAACGCACTCGGACCATGGAGTGGGCAGTGGCCACTTGATCATGCCAGTGTAGGCTAACTAAAAATACGCGTTTTCAGTGCCATTTTTCGTAACTTTAGAAAAATATTCTGGCCAAGTGACATACATCGCTGGTAAGGTGCTGCCATTAGCTTTCCAAAATGTTAAGTTTCATTAACGCACTCGGACCATGGAGTGGGCAGTGGCCACTTGATCATGCCAGTCTAGGCTAACTAAAAATGCGCGGTTTCAGTGCCATTTTTCGTAACTTTAGAAAAATATTCTGGCCAAGTGACATACATCGCTGGAAATGTGCTGCCATTAGCTTTCCAAAATGGTAAGTTTCATTAACGCACTCGGACCATGGAGTGGGCAGTGGCCACTTGATCATGCCAGTGTAGGCTAACTAAAAATGCGCTTTTTCAGTGCCATTTTTCGTAACTTTAGAAAAATATTCTGGCCAAGTGGCATATATCGCTGGAAAGGCTGCCATTAGCTTTCCAAAATGGTAAGTTTCATCAACGCACTCGGACCATGGAGTGGGCAGTGGCCACTTGATCATGCCAGTGTATAGTAGGCTAACTAAAAATGCGCGGTTTCAGTGCCATTTTTCGTAACTTTAGAAAAATATTCTGGCCAAGTGACATACATCGCTGGAAAGGTGCTGTCATTAGCTTTCCAAAATGGTACGTTTCATCAACGCACTCGGACCATGGAGTGGGCAGTGCCCACCATGGTGTGGGAAAGGTGCTACCATTAGCTTTCCAAAATGGTACGTTTCATTAACGCACTCGGACCATGGAGTGGGCAGTGCCCACCATGGAGTGGGCAGTGGCCACTTGATCATGCCAGTGTAGGCTAACTAAAAATGCGCGTTTTCAGTGCCATTTTTCGTAACTTTAAAAAAATATTCTGGCCAAGTGGCATATATCGCTGGAAAGGTGCTGCCATTAGCTTTCCAAAATGGTAAGTTTCATCAACGCACTCGGACCATGGAGTGGGCAGTAGGCTAACTAAAAATGCGCGGTTTCAGTGCCATTTTTCGTAACTTTAGAAAAATATTCTGGCCAAGTGACATACATCGCTGGAAATGTGCTGCCATTAGCTTTCCAAAGTGGTAAGTTTCATTAACGCACTCGGACCATGGAGTGGGCAGTGGCCACTTGATCATGCCAGTGTAGGCTAACTAAAAATACGCGTTTTCAGTGCCATTTTTCGTAACTTTAGAAAAATATTCTGGCCAAGTGACATACATCGCTGGAAAGGTGCTGCCATTAGCTTTCCAAAATGGTACGTTTCATCAACGCACTCGGACCATGGAGTGGGCAGTGCCCACCATGAAGTGGGCAGTGGCCACTTGATCATGCCAGTGTAGGATAACTAAAAATGCGCGTTTTCAGTGCCATTTTTCGTAACTTTAGCAAAATATTCTGGCCAAGTGACATACATCGCTGGAAAGGTGCTGCCATTAGCTTTCCAAAATGGTACGTTTCATTAACGCACTCGGACCATGGAGTGGGCAGTGCCCACCATGGAGTGGGCAGTGGCCACTTGATCATGCCAGTGTAGGCTAACTAAAAATGCGCGTTTTCAGTGCCATTTTTCGTAACTTTAGAAAAATATTCTGGCCAAGTGGCATATATCGTTGGAAAGGTGCTGCCATTAGCTTTCCAAAATGGTAAGTTTCATCAACGCACTCGGACCATGGAGTGGGCAGTAGGCTAACTAAAAATGCGCGGTTTCAGTGCCATTTTTCGTAACTTTAGAAAAATATTCTGGCCAAGTGACATACATCGCTGGAAATGTGCTGCCATTAGCTTTCCAAAGTGGTAAGTTTCATTAACGCACTCGGACCATGGAGTGGGCAGTGGCCACTTGATCATGCCAGTGTAGGCTAACTAAAAATACGCTTTTTCAGTGCCATTTTTCGTAACTTTAGAAAAATATTCTGGCCAAGTGACATACATCGCTGGAAAGGTGCTGCCATTAGCTTTCCAAAATGGTACGTTTCATCAACGCACTCGGACCATGGAGTGGGCAGTGCCCACCATGAAGTGGGCAGTGGCCACTTGATCATGCCAGTGTAGGATAACTAAAAATGCGCGTTTTCAGTGCCATTTTTCGTAACTTTAGCAAAATATTCTGGCCAAGTGACATACATCGCTGGAAAGGTGCTGCCATTAGCTTTCCAAAATGGTACGTTTCATCAACGCACTCGGACCATGGAGTGGGCAGTGCCCACCATGGAGTGGGCAGTGGCCACTTGATCATGCCAGTGTAGGCTAACTAAAAATACGCGTTTTCAGTGCCATTTTTCGTAACTTTAGAAAAATATTCTGGCCAAGTGGCATATATCGCTGGAAAGGTGCTGTCATTAGCTTTCCAAAATGGTAAGCTTCATCAACGCACTCGGACCATGGAGTGGGCAGTGGCCACTTGATCATGCCAGTGTAGGCTAACTAAAAATACGCGTTTTCAGTGCCATTTTTCGTAACTTTAGAAAAATATTCTGGCCAAGTGGCATATATCGCTGGAAAGGTGCTGTCATTAGCTTTCCAAAATGGTAAGCTTCATCAACGCACTCGGACCATGGAGTGGGCAGTGGCCACTTCATCATGCCAGTGTATAGTAGGCTAACTAAAAATGCGGGGTTTCAGTGCCATTTTTCGTAACTTTAGAAAAATATTCTGGCCAAGTGACATACATCGCTGGAAAGGTGCTGTCATTAGCTTTCCAAAACGGTACGTTTCATCAACGCACTCGGACCATGGAGTGGGCAGTGCCCACCATGGTGTGGGCAGTGGCCACTTGATCATGCCAGTGTAGGCTAACTAAAAATGCGCGTTTTCAGTGCCATTTTTCGTAACTTTAGAAAAATATTCTGGCCAAGTGACATACATCGCTGGAAAGGTGCTACCATTAGCTTTCCAAAATGGTACGTTTCATTAACGCACTCGGACCATGGAGTGGGCAGTGCCCACCATGGAGTGGGCAGTGGCCACTTGATCATGCCAGTGTAGGCTAACTAAAAATGCGCGTTTTCAGTGCCATTTTTCGTAACTTTAGAAAAATATTCTGGCCAAGTGGCATATATCGCTGGAAAGGTGCTGCCATTAGCTTTCCAAAATGGTAAGTTTCATCAACGCACTCGGACCATGGAGTGGGCAGTGGCCACTTGATCATGTCAGTGTAGGCTAACTAAAAATACGCGTTTTCAGTGCCATTTTTCGTAACTTTAGAAAAATATTCTGGCCAAGTGGCATATATCGCTGGAAAGGTGCTGCCATTAGCTTTCCAAAATGGTCCGTTTCATCAACGCACTCGGACCATGGAGTGGGCAGTGCCCACCATGGTGTGGGCAGTGGCCACTTGATCATGCCAGTGTAGGCTAACTAAAAATGCGCTTTTTCAGTGCCATTTTTCGTAACTTTAGAAAAATATTCTGGCCAAGTGGCATATATCGCTGGAAAGGTGCTGCCATTAGCTTTCCAAAATGGTAAGTTTCATCAACGCACTCGGACCATGGAGTGGGCAGTGGCCACTTGATCATGCCAGTGTAGGCTAACTAAAAATGCGCGGTTTCAGTGCCATTTTTCGTAACTTTAGAAAAATATTCTGGCCAAGTGACATACATCGCTGGAAATGTGCTGCCATTAGCTTTCCAAAATGGTAAGTTTCATTAACGCACTCGGACCATGGAGTGGGCAGTGGCCACTTGATCATGCCAGTGTAGGCTAACTAAAAATACGCGTTTTCAGTGCCATTTTTCGTAACTTTAGAAAAATATTCTGGCCAAGTGACATACATCGCTGGAAAGGTGCTGCCATTAGCTTTCCAAAATGGTACGTTTCATCAACGCACTCGGACCATGGAGTGGGCAGTGGCCACTTGATCATGCCAGTGTAGGCTAACTAAAAATGCGCTTTTTCAGTGCCATTTTTCGTAACTTTAGAAAAATATTCTGGCCAAGTGGCATATATCGCTGGAAAGGTGCTGCCATTAGCTTTCCAAAATGGTAAGTTTCATCAACGCACTCGGACCATGGAGTGGGCAGTGGCCACTTGATCATGCCAGTGTAGGCTAACTAAAAATGCGCGGTTTCAGTGCCATTTTTCGTAACTTTAGAAAAATATTCTGGCCAAGTGGCATATATCGCTGGAAAGGTGCTGCCATTAGCTTTCCAAAATGGTAAGTTTCATTAACGCACTCGGTCCATGGAGTGGGCAGTGGCCACTTGATCATGCCAGTGTAGGCTAACTAAAAATACGCGTTTTCAGTGCCATTTTTTGTAACTTTAGAAAAATATTCTGGCCAAGTGACATACATCGCTGGAAAGGTGCTGCCATTAGCTTTCCAAAATGGTACGTTTCATCAACGCACTCGGACCATGGAGTGGGCAGTGCCCACCATGAAGTGGGCAGTGGCCACTTGATCATGCCAGTGTAGGCTAACTAAAAATGCGCGTTTTCAGTGCCATTTTTCGTAACTTTAGAAAAATATTCTGGCCAAGTGACATACATCGCTGGAAAGGTGCTGCCATTAGCTTTCCAAAATGGTACGTTTCATCAACGCACTCGGACCATGGAGTGGGCAGTGCCCACCATGGAGTGGGCAGTGGCCACTTGATCATGCCAGTGTAGGCTAACTAAAAATGCGCGTTTTCAGTGCCATTTTTCGTAACTTTAGAAAAATATTCTGGCCAAGTGGCATATATCGCTGGAAAGGTGCTGCCATTGGCTTTCCAAAATGGTAAGCTTCATCAACGCACTCGGACCATGGAGTGGGCAGTGGCCACTTCATCATGCCAGTGTATAGTAGGCTAACTAAAAATGCGCGGTTTCAGTGCCATTTTTCGTAAGTTTAGAAAAATATTCTGGCCAAGTGACATACATCGCTGGAAAGGTGCTGTCATTAGCTTTCCAAAACGGTACGTTTCATCAACGCACTCGGACCATGGAGTGGGCAGTGCCCACCATGGTGTGGGCAGTGGCCACTTGATCATGCCAGTGTAGGCCAACTAAAAATGCGCTTTTTCAGTGCCATTTTTCGTAACTTTAGAAAAATATTCTGGCCAAGTGGCATATATCGCTGGAAAGGTGCTGCCATTAGCTTTCCAAAATGGTAAGTTTCATCAACGCACTCGGACCATGGAGTGGGCAGTGGCCACTTGATCATGCCAGTGTATAGTAGGCTAACTAAAAATGCGCGGTTTCAGTGCCATTTTTCGTAACTTTAGAAAAATACTCTGGCCAAGTGACATACATCGCTGGAAAGGTGCTGTCATTAGCTTTCCAAAATGGTACGTTTCATCAACGCACTCGGACCATGGAGTGGGCAGTGCCCACCATGGTGTGGGCAGTGGCCACTTGATCATGCCAGTGTAGGCTAACTAAAAATGCGCTTTTTCAGTGCCATTTTTCGTAACTTTAGAAAAATATTCTGGCCAAGTGGCATATATCGCTGGAAAGGTGCTGCCATTAGCTTTCCAAAATGGTAAGCTTCATCAACGCACTCGGACCATGGAGTGGGCAGTGGCCACTTCATCATGCCAGTGTATAGTAGGCTAACTAAAAATGCGCGTTTTCAGTGCCATTTTTCGTAACTTTAGAAAAATATTCTGGCCAAGTGGCATATATCGCTGGAAAGGTGCTGCCATTAGCTTTCCAAAATGATAAGTTTCATTAACGCACTCGGACCATGGAGTGGGCAGTGGCCACTTGATCATGCCAGTGTAGGCTAACTAAAAATACGCGTTTTCAGTGCCATTTTTCGTAACTTTAGAAAAATATTCTGGCCAAGTGACATACATCGCTGGAAAGGTGCTGCCATTAGCTTTCCAAAATGGTACGTTTCATCAACGCACTCGGACCATGGAGTGGGCAGTGCCCACCATGAAGTGGGCAGTGGCCACTTGATCATGCCAGTGTAGGCTAACTAAAAATGCGCGTTTTCAGTGCCATTTTTCGTAACGTTAGAAAAATATTCTGGCCAAGTGACATACATCGCTGGAAAGGTGCTGCCATTAGCTTTCCAAAATGGTACGTTTCATCAACGCACTCGGACCATGGAGTGGGCAGTGCCCACCATGGAGTGGGCAGTGGCCACTTGATCATGCCAGTGTAGGCTAACTAAAAATGCGCGTTTTCAGTGCCATTTTTCGTAACTTTAGAAAAATATTCTGGCCAAGTGGCATATATCGCTGGAAAGGTGCTGTCATTAGCTTTCCAAAATGGTAAGCTTCATCAACGCACTCGGACCATGGAGTGGGCAGTGGCCACTTCATCATGCCAGTGTATAGTAGGCTAACTAAAAATGCGCGGTTTCAGTGCCATTTTTCTTAACTTTAGAAAAATATTCTGGCCAAGTGATATACATCGCTGGAAAGGTGCTGCCATTAGCTTTCCAAAATGGAACGTTTCATCAACGCACTCGGACCATGGAGTGGGCAGTGCCCACCATGGATTGGGCAGTCGCCACTTGATCATGCCAGTGTAGGCTAACTAAAAATGCGCGTTTTCAGTGCCATTTTTCGTAACTTTAGAAAAATATTCTGGCCAAGTGGCATATATCGCTGGAAAGGTGCTGCCATTAGCTTTCCAAAATGGTAAGGTTCATCAACGCACTCGGACCACGGAGTGGGCAGTGGCCACTTGATCATGCCAGTGTAGGCTAACTAAAAATGCGCGTTTTCAGTGCCATTTTTCGTAACTTTAGAAAAATATTCTGGCCAAGTGACATACATCGCTGGAAAGGTGCTGCCATTAGCTTTCCAAAATGGTAAGGCTCATCAACGCACTCGGACCATGGAGTGGGCAGTGGCCACTTGATCATGCCAGTGTAGGCTAACTAAAAATACGCGTTTTCAGTGCCATTTTTCGTAACTTTAGAAAAATATTCTGGCCAAGTGGCATATATCGCTGGAAAGGTGCTGTCATTAGCTTTCCAAAATGGTAAGCTTCATCAACGCACTCGGACCATGGAGTGGGCAGTGGCCACTTCATCATGCCAGTGTATAGTAGGCTAACTAAAAATGCGCGGTTTCAGTGCCATTTTTCGTAACTTTAGAAAAATATTCTGGCCAAGTGACATACATCGCTGGAAAGGTGCTGTCATTAGCTTTCCAAAACGGTACGTTTCATCAACGCACTCGGACCATGGAGTGGGCAGTGGCCACTTGATCATGCCAGTGTAGGCTAACTAAAAATGCGCGTTCTCAGTGCCATTTTTCGTAACTTTAGAAAAATATTCTGGCCAAGTGGCATATATCGCTGGAAAGGTGCTGCCATTAGCTTTCCAAAATGGTAAGTTTCATCAACGCACTCGGACCATGGAGTGGGCAGTGGCCACTTGATCATGCCAGTGTAGGCTAACTAAAAATACGCGTTTTCAGTGCCATTTTTCGTAACTTTAGAAAAATATTCTGGCCAAGTGGCATATATCGCTGGAAAGGTGCTGCCATTAGCTTTCCAAAATGGTACGTTTCATCAACGCACTCGGACCATGGAGTGGGCAGTGCCCACCATGGTGTGGGCAGTGGCCACTTGATCATGCCAGTGTAGGCTAACTAAAAATGCGCTTTTTCAGTGCCATTTTTCGTAACTTTAGAAAAATATTCTGGCCAAGTGGCATATATCGCTGGAAAGGTGCTGCCATTAGCTTTCCAAAATGGTAAGTTTCATCAACGCACTCGGACCATGGAGTGGGCAGTGGCCACTTGATCATGCCAGTGTAGGCTAACTAAAAATACGCGTTTTCAGTGCCATTTTTCGTAACTTTAGAAAAATATTCTGGCCAAGTGACATACATCGCTGGAAATGTGCTGCCATTAGCTTTCCAAAATGGTAAGTTTCATTAACGCACTCGGACCATGGAGAGGGCAGTGGCCACTTGATCATGCCAGTGTAGGCTAACTAAAAATACGCGTTTTCAGTGCCATTTTTCGTAACTTTAGAAAAATATTCTGGCCAAGTGACATACATCGCTGGAAAGGTGCTGCCATTAGCTTTCCAAAATGGTACGTTTCATCAACGCACTCGGACCATGGAGTGGGCAGTGCCCACCATGAAGTGGGCAGTGGCCACTTGATCATGCCAGTGTAGGCTAACTAAAAATGCGCGTTTTCAGTGCCATTTTTCGTAACTTTAGAAAAATATTCTGGCCAAGTGACATACATCGCTGGAAAGGTGCTGCCATTAGCTTTCCAAAATGGTACGTTTCATCAACGCACTCGGACCATGGAGTGGGCAGTGCCCACCATGGAGTGGGCAGTGGCCACTTGATCATGCCAGTGTAGGCTAACTAAAAATGCGCGTTTTCAGTGCCATTTTTCGTAACTTTAGAAAAATATTCTGGCCAAGTGGCATATATCGCTGGAAAGGTGCTGTCATTAGCTTTCCAAAATGGTAAGCTTCATCAACGCACTCGGACCATGGAGTGGGCAGTGGCCACTTCATCATGCCAGTGTATAGTAGGCTAACTAAAAATGCGCGGTTTTAGTGCCATTTTTCGTAACTTTAGAAAAATATTCTGGCCAAGTGACATACATCGCTGGAAAGGTGCTGTCATTAGCTTTCCAAAACGGTACGTTTCATCAACGCACTCGGACCATGGAGTGGGCAGTGCCCACCATGGTGTGGGCAGTGGCCACTTGATCATGCCAGTGTAGGCTAACTAAAAATGCGCTTTTTCAGTGCCATTTTTCGTAACTTTAGAAAAATATTCTGGCCAAGTGGCATATATCGCTGGTGCGAAAGGTGCTGCCATTAGCTTTCCAAAATGGTAAGTTTCATCAACGCACTCGGACCATGGAGTGGGCAGTGGCCACTTGATCATGCCAGTGTATAGTAGGCTAACTAAAAATGCGCGGTTTCAGTGCCATTTTTCGTAACTTTAGAAAAATATTCTGGCCAAGTGACATACATCGCTGGAAAGGTGCTGTCATTAGCTTTCCAAAATGGTACGTTTCATCAACGCACTCGGACCATGGAGTGGGCAGTGCCCACCATTGTGTGGGCAGTGGCCACTTGATCATGCCAGTGTAGGCTAACTAAAAATGCGCTTTTTCAGTGCCATTTTTCGTAACTTTAGAA
Source organism: Sicus ferrugineus (assembly GCA_922984085.1). Lineage (NCBI taxonomy): Eukaryota > Metazoa > Arthropoda > Insecta > Diptera > Conopidae > Sicus > Sicus ferrugineus. The sequence continues at coordinate 13,918,327 of OV277352.1, read as the reverse complement.
AAATATTCTGGCCAAGTGGCATATATCGCTGGAAAGGTGCTGCCATTAGCTTTCCAAAATCGTAAGTTTCATCAACGCACTCGGACCATGGAGTGGGCAGTGGCCAGTTGATCATGCCAGTGTAGGCTAACTAAAAATGCGCGGTTTCAGTGCCATTTTTCGTTACTTTAGAAAAATATTCTGGCCAAGTGACATACATCGCTGGAAAGGTGCTGTCATTAGCTTTCCAAAATAGTAAGCTTCATCAACGCACTCGGACCATGGAGTGGGCAGTGGCCACTTCATCATGCCAGTGTATAGTAGGCTAACTAAAAATGCGCGTTTTCAGTGGCATTTTTCGTAACTTTAGAAAAATATTCTGGCCAAGTGGCATATATCGCTGGAAAGGTGCTGCCATTAGCTTTCCAAAATGGTAAGCTTCATTGACGCACTCGGACCATGGAGTGGGCAGTGGCCACTTGATCATGCCAGTGTAGGCTAACTAAAAATACGCGTTTTCAGTGCCATTTTTCGTAACTTTAGAAAAATATTCTGGCCAAGTGACATACATCGCTGGAAAGGTGCTGCCATTAGCTTTCCAAAATGGTACGTTTCATCAACGCACTCGGACCATGGAGTGGGCAGTGCCCACCATGAAGTGGGCAGTGGCCACTTGATCATGCCAGTGTAGGCTAACTAAAAATGCGCGTTTTCAGTGCCATTTTTCGTAACTTTAGAAAAATATTCTGGCCAAGTGACATACATCGCTGGAAAGGTGCTGCCATTAGCTTTCCAAAATGGTACGTTTCATCAACGCACTCGGACCATGGAGTGGGCAGTGCCCACCATGGAGTGGGCAGTGGCCACTTGATCATGCCAGTGTAGGCTAACTAAAAATGCGCGTTTTCAGTGCCATTTTTCGTAACTTTAGAAAAATATTCTGGCCAAGTGACATACATCGCTGGAAAGGTGCTGCTATTAGCTTTCCAAAATGGTACGTTTCATCAACGCACTCGGACCATGGAGTGGGCAGTGCCCACCATGGAGTGGGCAGTGGCCACTTGATCATGCCAGTGTAGGCTAACTAAAAATGCGCGTTTTCAGTGCCATTTTTCGTAACTTTAGAAAAATATTCTGGCCAAGTGGCATATATCGCTGGAAAGGTACTGCCATTAGCTTTCCAAAATGGTAAGGTTCATCAACGCACTTGGACCATGGAGTGGGCAGTGGCCACTTGATCATGCCAGTGTAGGCTAACTAAAAATACGCGTTTTCAGTGCCATTTTTCGTAACTTTAGAAAAATATTCTGGCCAAGTGGCATATATCGCTGGAAAGGTGCTGCCATTAGCTTTCCAAAATGGTAAGCTTCATCAACGCACTCGGACCATGGAGTGGGCAGTGGCCACTTCATCATGCCAGTGTATAGTAGGCTAACTAAAAATGCGCGGTTTCAGTGCCATTTTTCGTAACTTTAGAAAAATATTCTGGCCAAGTGACATACATCGCTGGAAAGGTGCTGTCATTAGCTTTCCAAAATGGTACGTTTCATCAACGCACTCGGACCATGGAGTGGGCAATGCCCACCATGGTGTGGGCAGTGGCCACTTGATCATGCCAGTGTAGGCTAACTAAAAATGCGCGGTTTCAGTGCCATTTTTCGTAACTTTAGAAAAATATTCTGGTCAAGTGACATACATCGCTGGAAAGGTGCTGTCATTAGCTTTCCAAAATGGTACGTTTCATCAACGCACTCGGACCATGGAGTGGGCAGTGCCCACCATGGAGTGGGCAGTGGCCACTTGATCATGCCAGTGTAGGCTAACTAAAAATGCGCTTTTTCAGTGCCATTTTTCGTAACTTTAGAAAAATATTCTGGCCAAGCGGCATATATCGCTGGAAAGGTGCTACCATTAGCTTTCCAGAATGGTAAGTTTCATCAACGCACTCGGACCATGGAGTGGGCAGTGGCCACTTGATCATGCCAGTGTAGGCTAACTAAAAATGCGCGGTTTCAGTGCCATTTTTCGTAACTTTAGAAAAATATCCTGGCCAAGTGACATACATCGCTGGAAAGGTGCTGTCATTAGCTTTCCAAAATGGTAAGTTTCATCAACGCACTCGGACCATGGAGTGGGCAGTGGCCACTTCATTATGCCAGTGTATAGTAGGCTAACTAAAAATGCGCGTTTTCAGTGGCATTTTTCGTAACTTGAGAAAAATATTCTGGCCAAGTGGCATATATCGCTGGAAAGGTGCTGCCATTAGCTTTCCAAAATGGTAAGTTTCATTAACGCACTCGGACCATGGAGTGGGCAGTGGCCACTTGATCATGCCAGTGTAGGCTAACTAAAAATGCGCGGTTTCAGTGCCGTTTTTCGTAACTTTAGAAAAATATTCTGGCCAAGTGGCATATATCGCTGGAAAGGTGCTGCCATTAGCTTTCCAAAACGGTAAGTTTCATCAACGCACTCGGACCATGGAGTGGGCAGTGCCCACCATGGTGTGGGCAGTGGCCACTTGATCATGCCAGTGTAGGCTAACTAAAAATGCGCGTTTTCAGTGCCATTTTTCGTAACTTTAGAAAAATATTCTGGCCAAGTGGCATATATCGCTGGAAAGGTGCTGCCATTAGCTTTCCAAAATGGTACGTTTCATCAACGCACTCGGACCATGGAGTGGGCAGTGCCCACCATGGAGTGGGCAGTGGCCACCATGGAGTGGGCAGTGGCCACTTGGTCATTAGCTTTCCAAAATGGTAAGTTTCATCAACGCACTCGGACCATGGAGTGGGCAGTGCCCACCATGGAGTGGGCAGTGGCCACTTGATCATGCCAGTGTAGGCTAACTAAAAATGCGCTTTTTCAGTGCCATTTTTCGTAACTTTAGAAAAATATTCTGGCCAAGTGGCATATATTGCTGGAAAGGTGCTGCCATTAGTTTTCCAAAATGGTAAGTTTCATCAACGCACTCGGACCATGGAGTGGGCAGTGGCCACTTGATCATGCCAGTGTAGGCTAACTAAAAATGCGCTTATTCAGTGCCATTTTTCGTAACTTTAGAAAAATATTCTTGCCAAGTGGCATATATTGCTGGAAAGGTGCTGCCATTAGCTTTCCAAAATGGTAAGTTTCATCAACGCACTCGGACCATGGAGTGGGCAGTGGCCACTTGATCATGCCAGTGTAGGCTAACTAAAAATACGCGTTTTCAGTGCCATTTTTCGTAACTTTAGAAAAATATTCTGGCCAAGTGGCATATATCGCTGGAAAGGTGCTGCCATTAGCTTTCCAAAATGGTACGTTTCATCAACGCACTCGGACCATGGAGTGGGCAGTGCCCACCATGGAGTGGGCAGTGGCCACTTGATCATGCCAGTGTAGGCTAACTAAAAATGCGCGTTTTCAGTGCCATTTTTCGTAACTTTAGAAAAATATTCTGGCCAAGTGGCATATATCGCTGGAAAGGTGCTACCATTAGCTTTCCAAAATGGTACGTTTCATCAACGCACTCGGACCATGGAGTGGGCAGTGCCCACCATGGAGTGGGCAGTGGCCACTTGGTCATTAGCTTTCCAAAATGGTACGTTTCATCAACGCACTCGGACCATGGAGTGGGCAGTGCCCACCATGGAGTGGGCAGTGGCCACTTGATCATGCCAGTGTAGGCTAACTAAAAATGCGCGTTTTCAGTGCCATTTTTCGTAACTTTAGAAAAATATTCTGGCCAAGTGACATACATCGCTGGAAAGGTGCTGCCATTAGCTTTCCAAAATGGTAAGTTTCATCAACGCACTCGGACCATGGAGTGGGCAGTGCCCACCATGGAGTGGGCAGTGGCCACTTGATCATGCCAGTGTAGGCTAACTAAAGATGCGCGTTTTCAGTGCCATTTTTCGTAACTTCAGAAAAATATTCTGGCCAAGTGGCATATATCGCTGGAAAGGTGCTGCCATTAGCTTTCCAAAATGGTAAGTTTCATCAACGCACTCGGACCATGGAGTGGGCAGTGCCCACCATGGTGTGGGCAGTGGCCACTTGATCATGCCAGTGTAGGCTAACTAAAAATGCGCTTTTTCAGTGCCATTTTTCGTAACTTTAGAAAAATATTCTGGCCAAGTGGCATATATCGCTGGAAAGGTGCTGCCATTAGCTTTCCAAAATGGTAAGTTTCATCAACGCACTCGGACCATGGAGTGGGCAGTGGCCACTTCATCATGCCAGTGTAGGCTAACTAATAATGCGCGTTTTCAGTGCGTTTTTGCGTAACTTTACAAAAATATTCCGGCCACTTAACAACTTTCGTATAAGTGGCCGGATCACGCCCAATTTGTATACACATTGGTAATACTTGTAGATACCTCGTGATAAAATTTCGTTTTAATATCTTATACCGTTTACAAGATATTGACAACTTTTGCATGAGTGGTCGTGGCACGCCCATTTTGTCGAGCTTATTGGTAATGCTTCTCTATATATCCTGATAAAATTACATATCAATATCTTATACCGTTCATTAGATATTTCTTTGTTATCAGTAGGCGTGGTACGCCCATTTTTTTCAAACATTTTATGACGCTATATGTTCCGGAATAAAATTATACCTTAATATCTCGCACGGTTTATGAAATATTCAGATTATAACATTTTGTGAAACGAGGTACATTCCGTATGTAAAGTAGGCGTGGTTGTTTACCGATCTCGCCCATTTTCAATCCCAAACAGCCAAATATTTCAACTAATTTAAAATATACTAGTCAAAGTAGTTTAAAATTAACTACTTCGACTACTTCTACAAGAGCTATTTTCAACCGGGTAGCCGCTGCTTGTGCGCTGCCTGCACGATGTCACCGACCCTCACTGAGGATATAGCACAAAGCAACTCCGAAAAACGAGAGAGTAGTGCTTGCGCCTGTAGAAAGGTGGTGGTTTTTTGTTGATTGCTGAGAGACCAAACCTGCTGCTACGAGATTTCGTACACTTAAAAGGGGGCAACGGTAACTCTCGATACCGCTATGAGAATGAACCGTTGGAAATATATTTTTTCAAAAAATATTAAATTTTCGATTTTAAGAATATTAAATTGATGTACAACACGGGATGGAGGCACATATAATTTAATATAAAGGAACGATATTTTTGTTCTTTTGGGGGACACAATTGGTCACACGGGCACTTCGGGGGCGGAGAAGAACCGCGTGGTCTTCCAACTGCTGCTGGGCGACGCCGAAACGTTACAAGGGCGTTTTATAAATAATACTTATTAATTCTAAACTTCTTACTACGGAAGTTGCAGTAGGGGACGGGTGGGGGTTTTGCCGGCGTAAAATCTGGCTCGAAGGACCAAATGTTTGTGTGACCTTCAAGCTTTGAGATGTTGGCTTGTGGGATTAATATATCTATTTCTGTGGATATATATTTTATATGGGGCTTGGAAGGTCAAAGGTACTTACCAAATGGAGGATAACTTAGCGAAATGGTGATTTCAATTCCGTTCCTGTAGGCTTTGTTTGAGTCTGAGGTGATCCGATAAACGGTGGTCCAGTTTTTCCACAATTTGTGAACACTTGGTTGTTTTAATACACCGCACTTAAATTGTATCTTCGGTGTTTTCGATTTAAACGACTGAATTTACACGCACTTCAAGTGAATTAAAATGTTTTCGGCATCCAAAATTTAAGCTAACGCGTCTGGTTGGGTTGGGGTCGCAACTTAGAAGCAAGCTTCACTGCTCTCGGAACCACCGCCATCTATCTGTGAAAGAAAACAATAGACCGGAACGAGACGGAATTGGGTTCGCTCGAACCGTGTTCAGCGGAGTTGCTGAATTTCTGGGGAGCTCTCCGCGAAGGGAATAAGCGACGGCGAGTTATGGGGTTTTCGAGTGAACACTCGCTCTTATAGTTCGATGAATATCAAGTTCTTGTCAAAAATGATGAAAGTTTAATAAAAGCGTTAAAACCGCTCGATCTTTTAAAACAAAAATTAGAACCGAGAAGCCAATATTTTACATTTGACCCAGATGTGAGCAACAGTCTCAGAAGGCAGGCATATCCATATACTCAACTTTGCGTGGGCTTCCTAGCTCTTATACTGCGACGAATGTCAAATTCTTGCCGAAAATGATAAAAGTTTAATAAAAGCACGAAAAACGCTCGATCTTTTAAAACAAAAATTAGAACCGAGAAGCCAATATTTTACATTTGACCCAGATGTGAGCAACAGTCTCAGAAGGCAGGAATATCCATATACTCAACTTTGCGTGGGCTTCCTAGCTCTTATACTGCGACGAATGTCAAATTCTTGCCGAAAATGATAAAAGTTTAATAAAAGCACGAAAAACGCTCGATCTTTTAAAACAAAAATTAGAACCGAGAAGCCAATATTTTATATTTGACCCAGATGTGAGCAACAGTCTCAGAAGGCAGGAATATCAATATACTCAACTTTGCGTGGGCTTCCTAGCTCTTATACTGCGACGAATGTCAAATTCTTGCCGAAAATGATAAAAGTTTAATAAAAGCACGAAAAACGCTCGATCTTTTAAAACAAAAATTAGAACCGAGAAGCCAATATTTTACATTTGACCCAGATGTGAGCAACAGTTTCAGAAGGCAGGAGTATCAATATACTCAACTTTGCGTGGGCTTCCTAGCTCTTATACTGCGACGAATGTCAAATTCTTGCCGAAAATGATAAAAGTTTAATAAAAGCACGAAAAACGCTCGATCTTTTAAAACAAAAATTAGAACCGAGAAGCCAATATTTTACATTTGACCCAGATGTGAGCAACAGTCTCAGAAGGCAGGAATATCCATATACTCAACTTTGCGTGGGCTTCCTAGCTCTTATACTGCGACGAATGTCAAATTCTTGCCGAAAATGAGAAAAGTTTAATAAAAGCACGAAAAACGCTCGATCTTTTAAAACAAAAATTAGAACCGAGAAGCCAATATTTTACATTTGACCCAGATGTGAGCAACAGTCTCAGAAGGCAGGAATATCCATATACTCAACTTTGCGTGGGCTTCCTAGCTCTTATACTGCGACGAATGTCAAATTCTTGCCGAAAATGATAAAAGTTTAATAAAAGCACGAAAAACGCTCGATCTTTTAAAACAAAAATTAGAACCGAGAAGCCAATATTTTACATTTGACCCAGATGTGAGCAACAGTTTCAGAAGGCAGGAATATCAATATACTCAACTTTGCGTGGGCTTCCTAGCTCTTATACTGCGACGAATGTCAAATTCTTGCCGAAAATGATAAAAGTTTAATAAAAGCACGAAAAACGCTCGATCTTTTAAAACAAAAATTAGAACCGAGAAGCCAATATTTTACATTTGACCCAGATGTGAGCAACAGTCTCAGAAGGCAGGAATATCCATATACTCAACTTTGCGTGGGCTTCCTAGCTCTTATACTGCGACGAATGTCAAATTCTTGCCGAAAATGATAAAAGTTTAATAAAAGCACGAAAAACGCTCGATCTTTTAAAACAAAAATTAGAACCGAGAAGCCAATATTTTACATTTGACCCAGATGTGAGCAACAGTCTCAGAAGGCAGGAATATCAAAATACTCAACTTTGCGTGGGCTTCCTAGCTCTTATACTGCGACGAATGTCAAATTCTTGCCGAAAATGATAAAAGTTTAATAAAAGCACGAAAAAGGCTCGATCTTTTAAAACAAAAATTAGAACCGAGAAGCCAATATTTTACATTTGACCCAGATGTGAGCAACAGTCTCAGAAGGCAGGAATATCCATATACTCAACTTTGCGTGGGCTTCCCAGCTCTTATACTGCGACGAATGTCAAATTCTTGCCGAAAATGATAAAAGTTTAATATAAGCACGAAAAACGCTCGATCTTTTAAAACAAAAATTAGAACCGAGAAGCCAATATTTTATATTTGACCCAGATGTGAGCAACAGTCTCAGAAGGCAGGAATATCAATATACTCAACTTTGCGTGGGCTTCCTAGCTCTTATACTGCGATGAATGTCAAATTCTTGCCGAAAATGAGAAAAGTTTAATAAAAGCACGAAAAACGCTCGATCTTTTAAAACAAAAATTAGAACCGAGAAGCCAATATTTTACATTTGACCCAGATGTGAGCAACAGTCTCAGAAGGCAGGAATATCAAAATACTCAACTTTGCGTGGGCTTCCTAGCTCTTATACTGCGACGAATGTCAAATTCTTGCCGAAAATGATAAAAGTTTAATAAAAGCACGAAAAACGCTCGATCTTTTAAAACAAAAATTAGAACCGAGAAGCCAATATTTTACATTTGACCCAGATGTGAGCAACAGTCTCAGAAGGCAGGAATATCCATATGCTCAACTTTGCGTGGGCTTCCTAGCTCTTATACTGCGACGAATGTCAAATTCTTGCCGAAAATGATAAAAGTTTAATAAAAGCACGAAAAAGGCTCGATCTTTTAAAACAAAAATTAGAACCGAGAAGCCAATATTTTACATTTGACCCAGATGTGAGCAACAGTCTCAGAAGGCATGAATATCCATATACTCAACTTTGCGTGGGCTTCCCAGCTCTTATACTGCGACGAATGTCAAATTCTTGCCGAAAATGATAAAAGTTTAATATAAGCACGAAAAACGCTCGATCTTTTAAAACAAAAATTAGAACCGAGAAGCCAATATTTTATATTTGACCCAGATGTGAGCAACAGTCTCAGAAGGCAGGAATATCAATATACTCAACTTTGCGTGGGCTTCCTAGCTCTTATACTGCGATGAATGTCAAATTCTTGCCGAAAATGAGAAAAGTTTAATAAAAGCACGAAAAACGCTCGATCTTTTAAAACAAAAATTAGAACCGAGAAGCCAATATTTTACATTTGACCCAGATGTGAGCAACAGTCTCAGCAGGCAGGAATATCCATATACTCAACTGTTAACGCCAACTGCCGCTCGCCAGAGGTGCTTCCTCATCGATCGGTAGGGTGTCAGGAGTGAGCACTCCAGTCTCTCTCCTGTCAGCCTGCCGGTCATGAGGGGCGCCTCTCTCGTGAGCGTAAGCCCGGCTGCGGGCTCTCTCCGCGGCAACTGGCGCGGATTGACCGCCTTCCAGCGATCGTCGCTGGACCCACTCGCAGCACTCTTGATTCAACCGTGGACGTGGAAGGTCCAACAATAGTATATATATAAAGTTTTTTATATTGTGCTATCGAATAAACATTTGGTCCAGACGAGCCGGATTGCCGCCGCCCAGGAACCATCGTCACCGACGCCCATACCATCGTCACCGACGCCCAAATCCTCGTCACCGACGTTTAAGCAACCAAGCCGTGTAAACGGTAAGTTCATCGTATTCCATTTAATTTGACCACCGCTTTTGTGCGAACTTGTACGCAAGTCTACTTGCGAGTTTAAAAGTGCGTCTCGTGCACTCGCTAGTGAACACGGCGCACTTTGAATCCGTGCCCGTCACTCTAGCCCCGTAGAGCCCTTCCGGCCATATACATTTTACATATATATATATATATATATATATATATATATATATATATATATATATATATAAAGCATTTCACACTTTCGCTTTCTTGTTCTGCGCTCGTCTAGCTTCTCGAAGAGGGAATTACTTGTGCGCTTAATGCAAATCGAAAAACCACCACCTTTTTGCTGGCTGGTTTTTGCGGGTACTTTTTTCTGCTGCTCGCGCTCTTCTGCTTGCGTTGATCAGTCATACAGAGTGCAAACAGAACACAAAAACCTGTTTTTCTGTCTGCACTCTCCCAAGTGATAGCCGTGTAAGATTCACTATTCAACGGTGACCCAGCGCGAAATCGAAAGAGCGAGGCACCCGGTAGGCAGAAGTGTTCGCAGCGACTAGTCTCTTTGTAACTAGTTGCTAATTTAAGAGACAACGCGTGGTTAATTTTCGGCAGCAAGCTTTTCGAGCCCCAGCGCCATCGCATAGCGACCCGAAACATTTTTGCGATTTGTTCTTACCAATAAAATAGAAAGTTTTTCCGGAATTAGTTTTCGGAGCGTTTTATTTCATTTTTCCTTTTGATTTTGCGACCTCCTTCACCGCCCCTATTCGTAAACCAAACACACCATGGCGGCGCTCGCATCCTTCATTCGCCTGGCAGATGCGCTGATCGAGTTCGAGGTGGACTTCGAGAAGACACCCACCGCGGACCACACCGTTTACACCCTTGGAATTCAGCGGGAGGAAATACGATCACAGTGGCTGCTAATTAAAAGCGCCTATGAGAAGGTGCTTGCGGAGCTGGACTCGACGAAGCACAGAGGCAAAGAATTCGAAGGCGTGAAGGAGAAGCGGCGCCAATGCTATGCGGTATATCTGCGCTGCGCGGGAAAAATTGATCAGCTGATCGAAGCTGCCGTGTCCCCGCCAGTTGCCGCGACCCCGTCGCCGATGCCAGCCGAGATGCCCCAGTCAGACTACAATATTAGCCTACCCCCTTGCGACACCCAAGCCTTCCACGGCGATTACCTCTCGTGGCCCTCTTTCAGGGATATGTTCACGGCCCTGTACATTCAGAACACCAGAATTGCGCCGGTCGAGAAGCTTTTCCACCTAAATCAAAAAACGACCGGCGAAGCTAAAGAAATCGTGCAGAAATCCCCTCTCACGAATGAAGGTTTTGCCCAAGCGTGGAAAAATTTGTCCGACAGGTACGAGAACAGACGCGTCCTCACCAACGCCCATCTAAAGAAGCTCTTCGGCCTGTTCCCCATCACGAAGGAAACCGGTGGTGCTATTAAGGACCTGCAACGCGAAATCAACAATATTCTCGCCGCACTCGCGCTACAAGGTGTCGATACCTCGCATTGGGACGCAATAATCGTTTTTTTGTGCTCCAGCAAGCTCCCAGAAGCAACGCTTTCCCTTTGGGAACAATCTCTCACGAACAAAACGGAGATCCCAAAATGGACAGATCTGGATGCGTTTCTCACGCATCGCTTCCAGACTCTTGAAACGGTGCAAGATATTAAGTGCACACCCGCATCGAAGTCAACACAGCTCCCAGCTCCGACTCACTCAACTCCAGCCTCTAAACGCGTCCACACCTTCCAGTTGAAGGTGTCCCAAGATAGCTGCCCTCTTTGCCAGAAGCAGCACAGGCTGAGATCCTGCGCTCAGTTTCTCAGCTTGCCCGTTCCACAGCGGCTGAATACCGTTCAGAAAAACCGCTTGTGCAGCAACTGCTTGGCCAGATCTCACTCCGTGAAAAACTGTCCAAGCAGATTTAATTGCATCAAATGTAATGGCAGGCATCACACCCTCTTGCATCGTGAGAACGCTCCATCCTCATCGAATGCTGTACCAGATTCGACCCCACGTGCCTCACATCAAGAGCGGCGGTTTGAAAACGCTCCGCGTACTCAAGCCCCTGCCTATTCCAACTGCATTCCAAGTTCGACTCATCATGCTTTTCAGCAAGAAAGGCCGCATTCTTCGATGCGACCTCCCACGCATATACAGTCCACTCCTCCACCCACACAGCAACGAACTCAAGAGCAACGGTATGATAACGCTCCGCGTACTCAAGCCCCTGCCTATTCGAACTTCATTCCAGGTTCGACTCATCATGCTTTTCAGCAAGAAAGGCCGCATCCTTCGATGCGACCTCCCACGCATATACAGTCCACTTCTTCCCCCGCGCAACAGCGAAATCCACAGGACACGCATCAGGTGTGCTTCGCGAAAGCACCAAAACAGGTTTTGTTAGGGACTGCCATGGTAACAATACGCCACCACGGTACATGTTACATCGCGCGCGCCTTGATTGATCCTGGATCCGAAGTGTCGTTCATCTCTGAACGCATACAAAAGCTCTTAAAGCTCCCAGCGCGGCCAACTACCGCAGAAGTCTCCGGTCTCAACGAGACCGTGTCCGCAAAAATATCAAGATCGTGCGATTTTCTCATGAATTCGCCACTTGATCCCAAATTTCAAATCAACGTGACGGCGCTCGTGCTCCCAAAAATCACAGGGCGGTTGCCCTCCCACTCGTTAGACAAGTCACTTCTCAGTGGCCTCCCTCAAGACATCGAGCTCGCAGATGTCAATTTCTCCAAAAGCGAGCAGGTCGACGTCCTCATCGGAGCCGATTTATACCCAGCAATCCTGCTGGACGGCATCCGCCGCCAAGTGCTGGGCTCCCTCATGGCTCAGCGAACCGTGTTCGGTTGGATCCTAACCGGCCCGGTTCCCACCATGCAATCTGCCACGGCACGCATAAAAGTGGCTTACACAACGAAGTCACCTTCGAACAACAGTTCGAACGTTTTTGGGAGGTGGAGGAACTTCCCAAAACTAGATTGCTATCCCACTCCGAAAAGTTTTGCGAAGAAAAATACGCGAAGACGCGATGACGGCCGCTACATCGCGCCATTGCCTTTAAAGTCGGCTTTCGAGACACGCTCCGCTCAGGGGCTTCGAGACATTCAAAATGTATCGCCAAATATTGGTCGACCCAAAGCACACACCATATCAGCGCATTCTCTTCCGAGACCCGTACAAGTCCGAACTTATCGACTTCGAGCTTCAAACCGTAAGGTTTGGAGTTAATTGCGCCCCGTGCCTGGCAATACGCACCCTTCTTCAATTGGCAGACGACGTGAAGCCCCAGTTCCCGCTTGCAGCACACATTCTACAGCATTCCATGTACGTGGATGATGTGTTAGCAGGCACGCATGACCTGGTGACAGCTACCCAGACCCGTGACCAACTCATAGCGGCTCTCGACTCAGCAGGTTTTTCACTTCGCAAGTGGACTGCCAACCATAAAGGCATTCTGGCAGACTTACCGGCATCCCATCTGCTCCATTCCGATTTTCTGACGCTAGAAGATTCCAGCACCGCCAAAAGGCTTGGAATTCGCTGGAACGCGACCCATGATGAGTTCTACTTCGATGTCCAAGCCATCGCCATCAAAGCTGCGTACACGAAACGAGATATGTTGTCTCTGGTCGCCAAGCTGTTCGACCCAGCCGGTTAGCTGGCTCCGATCATCGTTGCAGCAAAGATTCTGATTCAGCAAGTCTGGTTGGACAAACTCGACTGGGATGACACTCTGCCTCAGGTAACTCACGCTAACTGGTTAAGTTTTCTCCAGAATTACCAGCACATCCGCATCCCGCGATGGGTGAGTTACGCCCCAGAAAGCCGCACTCCATGCCTTTTGCCTTTTGCAATGCCTCAGAAAGGGCCTACGCGCGAGTCATCTATGCCCGTATCACGGTCGCTCAGGAAGTCCAAGTTCTCCTTTTGTACTTCCAAATTAGTGTAGCCCCAATTAAAACTTTGTCTCTCACCAGGTTAGAATTGTGCGGAGCCACTTTAGTAGCTGAGATGATCCACACTCTCGTGCTCACGCTGCAGCTGCCCCATTACACGATCTACTGTTGGAGCGACTCCACCATTGTTTTGGCCTGGCTGAAGAAATCCCCCTGCGTTTGGGCGACGTTCGTGGCAAATCGAGTCGCCAATGATGATTCGAGAAGGTACCACAGTCGCAATGGTTTCATGTGGATTCCCAGGACAGCCCCGCGGTGCCACGCCCCAAGATCTCGCTGAGAGCACCCTCTGGTGGAATGGACCTGCTTGGCTCGCCCACGACAAGAATCGCTGGCCCGAATTCCGCGCCTACGACGAATATGTCACCAAACGAGCAGCAAGCTGTCACAACGCTGCACACACATTGCGCTACCGATGAGGATCCTCTCGAACGATTTTCGTCGCTGCCACGAGCCCTACGTGTACACTCATACGTATATCGATTTCTCCACAACGCTCATCCAGCTCAGCGTCACCTGCACTCGCACCCCAACCTGCACCTCCCACCGGGAGAAATAAAGGAAACTAAACGCTGCCTCGCCATCTCCTGCCAAAAGATTCATTTTGCGGACGAGCATCGCTCGAAAACTACACGATGCTGCGATCTAAAAGCAGCTTACTTTCGTTGAGCCCCTTTTCTCCACACGGATAACACGATGCGCGTTGGCGGGCGGTTGTCCTCGTGTCCCAATTTGCCTTTCGACGAACGGCACCAGATTATTCGGCCATACGGCTGCCAATTCTCGCGATTGCTCATTCATTTTATACACGGAAATTAGTTCTTCGTCTGGTCCGTACCCAATTCTGGATCCCCAAGGTTACAACCTTACCAAAACGACGACTCATACCTGCAAGCCTTGCATCCTACATCGGAACAAGCAACGAACCCTGTACATGACAGCCCATTATTAACACATTTTCTCATTACAGACCCCACATGTATTTAATCCGCTGGCAATATGCGCGGACCCGAAGAGGGCGTCTGCTGGCACCACCCGGGGCGGTGCCCATCTGCGCCGCCGCGCCGTCTATTGCTGCCCACCGTCCTCGGGAGCTGTCCCCAACGGCTGACGCCCTGGTGCTCGCACGTCTCGGCCGACGAGGCACAAGCGCTTGCCACGACACGACGCTCGCCCACACCGCCACCCCAAGCTTTCAGGAGTCCTCTCGTCCGGCCTGAGGAAGCCTCCTTCGGTCCGGCCCCAGAACAGATGCCCATCTATCACGATGACCTCCGAGATCGCGGAAGCCTGCGAGTTCGCACGCTGTCGGTGCGGTATCCGCCGCACCACGAGCAACGTTCACTACCAGAGCTGGCCCCGAGACGTGCGCTCTCACCACCCACACCGGCCCCGAGACGTCTGCTGCCCGCTACGCCAGAGCGTCACCGGTGCCACGACGTGCACCACCAGCACCGCCGGCTCCGTCAGCACCGCCGGCTCCGTCAGCACCGCCGGCTCCGTCAGCACCGTCGGCCCCAAGGCACGCGCCTCCAGGTCGTCCGGCCCCACGACGCGCGCCAGTGATGCCGGCCAGGCAACACGCCTGGTGCCCGCCAGCCCAGCGGCTTCCTACGGAGGGCCGCGAGCGAGAGCTGTGCTGTCCCCTGTGTTTTTTTTTTTTTTTTTTTTTTTTTCGTATGAGGGGAAAGCATCGAAAGCCGGCGTGCGGGACTTTAACCACGCTAAAACCCCTCCCCCTAGTCTGTCAGTCCTCCCGGAACTACCGCTAAGTATTACGTCGGGAGGCAGAAGGAGCTTAACACTCAAGCGTTCGTAATCGTTCAATTGTGTGACATTATCTCACCCTAACGTCCCTGTTCACCCTACGTTAGTCGGTCCAGTTCTGTCCACTTGCCTTGCCATCATCTGACTGTTACGTGCACGCTCCAGACTGCGCTGCTCTCTCATGACTTTCGCGCACATGGACTTCAACACATCCCACGCCTCTGGCGATTTTAACATGCACTCGACGATATTCTGCGCTGTTATTGGTTGTCGCAACGCCGCCTCTGTCATTTCTCGCGTTTGTGCAAGGCCATCACACTCGAAAAATATGTGGTTTGCATCTTCGCAGAGGTTGGGGCACCGCGCGCAAAATTCCTCAGAGTCATGGCCGTACTTGTAGAGATAACTTCGGAAACATCCATGACCGCTGAGCATCTGCGTCATGTAAAAATCTAGTTCCCCATGGCGTCTCTCTATCCATGTCCTGATCTCTGGTATTAGATGATACGTCCACCTGCCTTTATTGCAATGATCCCATCTCTGCTGCCATTTCGACAAAGTGACATCCTTGATGGTCATGGTCTCCTGCTGCGTGAGGCCTCTTCCAACCGCCACTCTCATACGGTGCATTTCGTTTAACTCAGCGATAATCAGATCCGCTGGAGGTATTCCTGCCAAAATCCCTGCTGCCTCTTGTGATATGGTACGGAAACCACAGCACACCCTTAGTGCACATAAACGAAATAGTTGGTTCAGCTTCCGCATATTTCCTTTTTTCTTGGCCGCCTTTGCCCAAACAGGTGCCGCGTACATTACCACGGATTGGACGACTTTTGACAGCAACAGCCTATTTTTTTGGCCTGGTCCATATGTATTTGCCATTATACGGGCAAGTGCAGTATATGTCCGCATCGCCTTACCACACACCGTCTCTACATGCGCTGCAAAGGACAATCTAGCATCCAGAGTGACTCCCAGATATTTGACAGCAGGTTTTGTGCAAATCATGTGCCCATCAATATTGAGCGTCAGGGATTCCATCCTTTTCCTGCTAGTTATTAACAGGGCCTCCGTTTTCTGGCTAGCCAGCTGCAAGCAGTTTGCTTCAAGCCATGTTTTGATGCTGCTTACTACGTTGGTAGCTATCTCCTGGAGCCGGTAAAGTTCCTTGGCTACGATTATCACTGCTACATCATCGGCATAACCAATTATTTTTACGCCACTTGGCACTGATATACGAAGGACTGCATCATACATTAAGTTCCAGAGAAGAGGTCCCAATACTGAACCCTGTGGAACTCCGGCTGTCACTTCATACTGTTTTACTCCCGCATTTGTCGTGTAGAGCAGAATTCTTTCCGCCAAAAAACTCTTTATTATATTTACTATATACTGCGGTGTTTGCAATCGTTCTATCACTTCGCAAATTCGCTTCCAACTGGCGGAGTTAAAGGCATTCTTTACATCTAACGTGACGACTAGACAGTATTTCTTAGTGCCATGTAACCACCGAGTACCTTCAATAGCGTTTTCGGCTATTTCGACTACCTGATTAAGGGCATCAAGGGTTGAGCGGCCTCTTCGAAATCCATACTGATGATCTGATAATGCTCGGATATCATCTACGTATTGTTGCAAGCGATTTCTAATAATGTACTCCAACACCTTGCCAAGGGCATCGATCATGCAAAGCGGCCGGTAAGAGGCTGGTTCGTTCGCTGGCCTGCCTGGTTTAGGAAGCAGGACCAAACGCTGCACTTTCCAGATTTTTGGGAAAACGCCTTCCCGTAAGCATCTGCTATATAATTGTAGAAACGGCTGAGACTGCATGTTATACGCTATCTTCAGGACTTCATTTGTAATGCCATCCGGTCCGGGCGCCTTTTTATTCTTAAAGGATGTTATTGCCGAACTGACCTCCTCTCTAGAAAGTTCTGGAGGGAGTCCCTCGTATAGTTCTGACGACGGCAGCGTGCATAATTCGTGTCTCGGGAAGAGCGTGGATATTATATTCAGTATATATTCGGCTGAAGTGGGCGTTTGCCGATTTATACTCTTAACTTTCGCCATGATTTTCCTATAAGCCCCTCCCCAAGGGTCGACCTCTAAATCATTGCACATCTCTTTGAAACAATTCTGCTTGCTATTTCTGATCGCCTTCTTCAGATCTTTGCGCGCCTTGGTATAGATCATTCTATATGTTGTGAGAACGGCCGGACCAATTCCTCGCTGCAGCTTTCTCCGGGCGAATACGCATCTTCTTCTTAATTCAGCGATCTCTTCATTCCACCAATAAACAGGACGGCGCACTAGTCTACTTCCTTTTCTGCACATGGCCGCATCGCAGGCATTGCTTAACCACGAGACAACACGTTTTGCTCCTTCATCAACCGTTAATGATGGCGGAATAGCCGACTGCAGCATTTCCTCGAAGACTTCCTTATCCAATGTCTGGATTCTCCACCCTTTTTGACTTGCATTTTGTATGCAATTGGTTCTCATTTCAGCACGGAGATCCGTCACAATAGCACGGTGGTCGCTATTTGTATAAATATCACTAACCTCCCAATCGATATTTCTCACTAACGAACTACTCGCAAAAGTAAGGTCTATAATGGAGGTTCTACCATTTCGTTCAAATGTGCAACTATGACCATCATTTAGTAACACGACATCCAAGTTCGCAAAAGCATCCAGCAGGATTCGGCCCCTTTCATTAGTGTAAAGGCTTCCCCATTCAACTGCCCACGCATTAAAATCGCCTGCTATTATCGCTGGGTGCGAACTGCGTACATCACTGACCAGGTTGTCAATCACTCCTGTATACTCCGCAAACGTCAGACTCGGCGGGCAGTAGCAACTGTAAATAGTAACCCCTCCTGTCTTTAGGGCGACATAATACATCCTCGAATTTTCATTTATTTCCTGCATTGGATACGGGCCACATAACCAGATTGCAGCTTTCCCTGATTCATCGATAAACCATCCAGGCTGGTTTCTATATTGTTCAGCAATGATGGCGACGTCTACTTTTCGCTCGACAACTGTTTGCCTGAGAAGCTCCTGGGCCGCTTCACAATGATTTAGGTTAACTTGTAATAGCCTCATCTGCGTATAGCGGTTTCAAGCCGACATTTACACTTGCCCATGGGATGGTCGCTTTCTAATTTCTTTTCCGCGCACATAAGGCATGAGGCTGCGTTCTTACAGCCCTTTGCCAGGTGACCTCTTTGTCCACAGTTGTAGCAGCACTTACTTAAGTCAAACTCGCTTTTGCACATTTTAGCGATATGCCCGAATTCCAGGCATTTGTAGCACCGCGGATTATTTTCTGCCCTTCTTATTCTGCACACTGCCCAGCCTATTTTAATTTTGCCTATTTCTAGTAGCTTTTTTGCAGCTCTTATAGGTACACTCACGATGGCAGTTTGCGTATCACCATAAGCTTTACGAATTGACTTGACTTCTACATTTTCTCCCTGTAAATCCTGGCTGACTATAGCATTCAATACCTCCTCTTTCGATGTTATTTCGTCCAAATCGCGGATTAGAATTTGAACTTCATTTCCGTAGGACTTCACCTTTGCCTCTTCTCCCAGGATTTTTTCTACTCCCACCTTAAAACTTTGCACATTTTCGGTAGGATTCCGTTTGAGCTGTAATGCTAATTCCCCTTTCTGTGTTTTCCTGATCTTAGTGACATTTTCTCCTAGTGCAGTGAGGCTCTTGTCTTCCTTCATTTTTTTTAAAATGTCACTATACGAGAGGCTTCCTGCCTTTTCGATGATTAAAACCTCTGGCTTCATTAATTTGATGGGCGCGAGCGGTCGGTTTTTTGCCTTTTTCCCTTCCACCACTCTCCATCCCTCATTACTGGACTTCTCCGTGTTTTCAGTGGGTTCATTCCCACCATTTCCACCTACGTTAGGATTTTCCACTACTTTCGTCTTCTTCGCGGGAGACTGCTTCGATTCCTGTGCCGGGTCTCTGACTCGCTTTGGTGTGCCTTCTTTTATGCGTTTTATGAGCGGCGAGGTTTGCGTTTTTTTATCCAACACCATCTTTTGCTCCTCCACCCCTTTGCAACTCTTTCCAGAAGCGGTTTTAGTGCTGTTCGCTTGCTTCAGTACCTCTAAAGCCGACTTTTCGTATAACCCAACAATGGAGACTACCAGGTCCCTCATAGGCTGATGTATCGAACGTCTTCCACCACCCATCATTTCTTCCAACTCAGAAATTTTCTTGCCCAACAGTTCAAAAGAAGTTTCCGGTATCCGCATAGACAGCGTCAACGAACTCGATCGCTTCCTTTCCGCAGGCTTGGCACCTGTCTTCGCCAGTCGGCCAACTCCATATGAATCCGATGCCACCTCCTTTATAGGTTTTACAACCGAGATTCCTCTGCTATCGCCCTCCAATAGCACGTTTGCCACCACATTTGCAGAAATCCCAGGCGGGGATCGCAAAAGCCGGGTGCTGCTTTTAAAGGGATCTTCTATCTGCTCTGCCATCTCAGCAGACAGATGCCCCCTGTAGGGCAAGCCTGAAAGTATGCAATGTCTTTCTCCTCCACCCACTCCAACTTACCACAGTGGATGCACCAACCAAGCAGAGCTTTAAAGAGGATCAGCCGTATTACCAGCCTCTCACTCGATCAGCTGTTTGTCTCCCGCGAAAAACCAAAACAAGATCAAAAGAGAAAGAAAGTACCTGTCGAGCTTGTTTATTTTGCTGGATTCGTTAAACAGACCGTGTCAGCTGTATATGACTGCTTCACTTTGATCAGCACTTTGTGGTATTTAATTTATTATTATATTATTTATATATATTTTGTTTTATCAAACTATTTCAAAACTATTTCGTTCTAACCACTCAACACTTGCTGCGCTTATTCGCACTGCCAACCTATTGTCAGCAGTATCCTGTCCAATATTAGGATGTTCTGTCTTCACTACACTTCACCAAGTTAGCAATTCAACAGCACACCGTGCCAAAACGAAAAACTTATTTTACACTTTGTGTCCGAGCTGGCAGACGCGAAATTTTAGTCACACGTACCGCCAAGCCGTCGCACTATATTTGACGCACAAATTTACGCCCGAAATTCACCTTTGTCCTTAGGATTTACACGATTTGTCAGAGCTCATGCAAAACACGACCGACTTTCAAGATCCAAAGATCTCTGTCTCCTGCTGTCCCCTGTGTACGGGGCGGCATGTGCTGAGCCGTTGTCGGCTGTTTCTGCAACAGACACCAGCGCAGCGGAACTTGACGGCACACGCGCGGCACATGTGCCACAACTGTTTGGCACGGTCGCACAGATTGGCTGGGTGCAGGAGCCCCATGCGCTGCCGCAAGTGCGGGGAGGCGCACCACACGCTCCTCCACTAGACCGGAGAAGAGGCACGGCGCCAGTTGTCGGGGTTTGGGGATTTGCAGTCTTGCAAGGCGGGCGGTATGTTAACGCCAACTGCCGCTCGCCAGAGGTGCTTCCTCATCGATCGGTAGGGTGTCAGGAGTGAGCACTCCAGTCTCTCTCCTGTCAGCCTGCCGGTCATGAGGGGCGCCTCTCTCGTGAGCGTAAGCCCGGCTGCGGGCTCTCTCCGCGGCAACTGGCGCGGATTGACCGCCTTCCAGCGATCGTCGCTGGACCCACTCGCAGCACTCTTGATTCAACCGTGGACGTGGAAGGTCCAACAATAGTATATATATAAAGTTTTTTATATTGTGCAAATAAACACAACTTTGCGTTGGCTTCCTAGCTCTTATACTGCGACGAATGTCAAATTCTTGCCGAAAATGATAAAAGTTTAATAAAAGCACGAAAAACGCTCGATCTTTTAAAACAAAAATTAGAACCGAGAAGCCAATATTTTACATTTGACCCAGATGTGAGCAACAGTCTCAGAAGGCAGGAATATCCATATACTCAACTTTGCGTGGGCTTCCTAGCTCTTATACTGCGACGAATGTCAAATTCTTGCCGAAAATGAGAAAAGTTTAATAAAAGCACGAAAAACGCTCGATCTTTTAAAACAAAAATTAGAACCGAGAAGCCAATATTTTACATTTGACCCAGATGTGAGCAACAGTCTCAGAAGGCAGGAATATCCATATACTCAACTTTGCGTGGGCTTCCTAGCTCTTATACTGCGACGAATGTCAAATTCTTGCCGAAAATGAGAAAAGTTTAATAAAAGCACGAAAAACGCTCGATCTTTTAAAACAAAAATTAGAACCGAGAAGCCAATATTTTACATTTGACCCAGATGTGAGCAACAGTCTCAGAAGGCAGGAATATCCATATACTCAACTTTGCGTGGGCTTCCTAGCTCTTATACTGCGACGAATGTCAAATTCTTGCCGAAAATGATAAAAGTTTAATAAAAGCACGAAAAACGCTCGATCTTTTAAAACAAAAATTAGAACCGAGAAGCCAATATTTTATATTTGACCCAGATGTGAGCAACAGTCTCAGAAGGCAGGAATATCAATATACTCAACTTTGCGTGGGCTTCCTAGCTCTTATACTGCGACGAATGTCAAATTCTTGCCGAAAATGATAAAAGTTTAATAAAAGCACGAAAAACGCTCGATCTTTTAAAACAAAAATTAGAACCGAGAAGCCAATATTTTACATTTGACCCAGATGTGAGCAACAGTCTCAGAAGGCAGGAATATCCATATACTCAACTTTGCGTGGGCTTCCTAGCTCTTATACTGCGACGAATGTCAAATTCTTGCCGAAAATGAGAAAAGTTTAATAAAAGCACGAAAAACGCTCGATCTTTTAAAACAAAAATTAGAACCGAGAAGCCAATATTTTACATTTGACCCAGATGTGAGCAACAGTTTCAGAAGGCAGGAATATCCATATACTCAACTTTGCGTGGGCTTCCTAGCTCTTATACTGCGACGAATGTCAAATTCTTGCCGAAAATGAGAAAAGTTTAATAAAAGCACGAAAAACGCTCGATCTTTTAAAACAAAAATTAGAACCGAGAAGCCAATATTTTACATTTGACCCAGATGTGAGCAACAGTCTCAGAAGGCAGGAATATCCATATGCTCAACTTTGCGTGGGCTTCCTAGCTCTTATACTGCGACGAATGTCAAATTCTTGCCGAAAATGATAAAAGTTTAATAAAAGCACGAAAAACGCTCGATCTTTTAAAACAAAAATTAGAACCGAGAAGCCAATATTTTATATTTGACCCAGATGTGAGCAACAGTCTCAGAAGGCAGGAATATCAATATACTCAACTTTGCGTGGGCTTCCTAGCTCTTATACTGCGACGAATGTCAAATTCTTGCCGAAAATGATAAAAGTTTAATAAAAGCACGAAAAACGCTCGATCTTTTAAAACAAAAATTAGAACCGAGAAGCCAATATTTTACATTTGACCCAGATGTGAGCAACAGTCTCAGAAGGCAGGAATATCCATATACTCAACTTTGCGTGGGCTTCCTAGCTCTTATACTGCGACGAATGTCAAATTCTTGCCGAAAATGATAAAAGTTTAATAAAAGCACGAAAAACGCTCGATCTTTTAAAACAAAAATTAGAACCGAGAAGCCAATATTTTACATTTGACCCAGATGTGAGCAACAGTCTCAGAAGGCAGGAATATCCATATACTCAACTTTGCGTGGGCTTCCTAGCTCTTATACTGCGACGAATGTCAAATTCTTGCCGAAAATGATAAAAGTTTAATAAAAGCACGAAAAACGCTCGATCTTTTAAAACAAAAATTAGAACCGAGAAGCCAATATTTTACATTTGACCCAGATGTGAGCAACAGTTTCAGAAGGCAGGAATATCCATATACTCAACTTTGCGTGGGCTTCCTAGCTCTTATACTGCGACGAATGTCAAATTCTTGCCGAAAATGAGAAAAGTTTAATAAAAGCACGAAAAACGCTCGATCTTTTAAAACAAAAATTAGAACCGAGAACCCAATATTTTACATTTGACCCAGATGTGAGCAACAGTCTCAGAAGGCAGGAATATCCATATACTCAACTTTGCGTGGGCTTCCTAGCTCATATACTGCGACGAATGTCAAATTCTTGCCGAAAATGATAAAAGTTTAATAAAAGCACGAAAAACGCTCGATCTTTTAAAACAAAAATTAGAACCGAGAAGCCAATATTTTACATTTGACCCAGATGTGAGCAACAGTTTCAGAAGGCAGGAATATCAATATACTCAACTTTGCGTGGGCTTCCTAGCTCTTATACTGCGACGAATGTCAAATTCTTGCCGAAAATGATAAAAGTTTAATAAAAGCACGAAAAACGCTCGATCTTTTAAAACAAAAATTAGAACCGAGAAGCCAATATTTTACATTTGACCCAGATGTGAGCAACAGTCTCAGAAGGCAGGAATATCCATATACTCAACTTTGCGTGGGCTTCCTAGCTCTTATACTGCGACGAATGTCAAATTCTTGCCGAAAATGAGAAAAGTTTAATAAAAGCACGAAAAACGCTCGATCTTTTAAAACAAAAATTAGAACCGAGAAGCCAATATTTTACATTTGACCCAGATGTGAGCAACAGTTTCAGAAGGCAGGAATATCAATATACTCAACTTTGCGTTGGCTTCCTAGCTCTTATACTGCGACGAATGTCAAATTCTTGCCGAAAATGATAAAAGTTTAATAAAAGCACGAAAAACGCTCGATCTTTTAAAACAAAAATTAGAACCGAGAAGCCAATATTTTACATTTGACCCAGATGTGAGCAACAGTCTCAGAAGGCAGGAATATCCATATACTCAACTTTGCGTGGGCTTCCTAGCTCTTATACTGCGACGAATGTCAAATTCTTGCCGAAAATGATAAAAGTTTAATAAAAGCACGAAAAACGCTCGATCTTTTAAAACAAAAATTAGAACCGAGAAGCCAATATTTTACATTTGACCCAGATGTGAGCAACAGTCTCAGAAGGCAGGAATATCAAAATACTCAACTTTGCGTGGGCTTCCTAGCTCTTATACTGCGACGAATGTCAAATTCTTGCCGAAAATGAGAAAAGTTTAATAAAAGCACGAAAAACGCTCGATCTTTTAAAACAAAAATTAGAACCGAGAAGCCAATATTTTACATTTGACCCAGATGTGAGCAACAGTCTCAGAAGGCAGGAATATCCATATACTCAACTTTGCGTGGGCTTCCTAGCTCTTATACTGCGACGAATGTCAAATTCTTGCCGAAAATGAGAAAAGTTTAATAAAAGCACGAAAAACGCTCGATCTTTTAAAACAAAAATTAGAACCGAGAAGCCAATATTTTACATTTGACCCAGATGTGAGCAACAGTCTCAGAAGGCAGGAATATCCATATACTCAACTTTGCGTGGGCTTCCTAGCTCTTATACTGCGACGAATGTCAAATTCTTGCCGAAAATGATAAAAGTTTAATAAAAGCACGAAAAACGCTCGATCTTTTAAAACAAAAATTAGAACCGAGAAGCCAATATTTTATATTTGACCCAGATGTGAGCAACAGTCTCAGAAGGCAGGAATATCAATATACTCAACTTTGCGTGGGCTTCCTAGCTCTTATACTGCGACGAATGTCAAATTCTTGCCGAAAATGATAAAAGTTTAATAAAAGCACGAAAAACGCTCGATCTTTTAAAACAAAAATTAGAACCGAGAAGCCAATATTTTACATTTGACCCAGATGTGAGCAACAGTCTCAGAAGGCAGGAATATCAATATACTCAACTTTGCGTGGGCTTCCTAGCTCTTATACTGCGACGAATGTCAAATTCTTGCCGAAAATGAGAAAAGTTTAATAAAAGCACGAAAAACGCTCGATCTTTTAAAACAAAAATTAGAACCGAGAAGCCAATATTTTACATTTGACCCAGATGTGAGCAACAGTTTCAGAAGGCAGGAATATCCATATACTCAACTTTGCGTGGGCTTCCTAGCTCTTATACTGCGACGAATGTCAAATTCTTGCCGAAAATGAGAAAAGTTTAATAAAAGCACGAAAAACGCTCGATCTTTTAAAACAAAAATTAGAACCGAGAAGCCAATATTTTACATTTGACCCAGATGTGAGCAACAGTCTCAGAAGGCAGGAATATCCATATACTCAACTTTGCGTGGGCTTCCTAGCTCTTATACTGCGACGAATGTCAAATTCTTGCCGAAAATGATAAAAGTTTAATAAAAGCACGAAAAACGCTCGATCTTTTAAAACAAAAATTAGAACCGAGAAGCCAATATTTTATATTTGACCCAGATGTGAGCAACAGTCTCAGAAGGCAGGAATATCAATATACTCAACTTTGCGTGGGCTTCCTAGCTCTTATACTGCGACGAATGTCAAATTCTTGCCGAAAATGATAAAAGTTTAATAAAAGCACGAAAAACGCTCGATCTTTTAAAACAAAAATTAGAACCGAGAAGCCAATATTTTACATTTGACCCAGATGTGAGCAACAGTCTCAGAAGGCAGGAATATCCATATACTCAACTTTGCGTGGGCTTCCTAGCTCTTATACTGCGACGAATGTCAAATTCTTGCCGAAAATGATAAAAGTTTAATAAAAGCACGAAAAACGCTCGATCTTTTAAAACAAAAATTAGAACCGAGAAGCCAATATTTTACATTTGACCCAGATGTGAGCAACAGTCTCAGAAGGCAGGAATATCCATATACTCAACTTTGCGTGGGCTTCCTAGCTCTTATACTGCGACGAATGTCAAATTCTTGCCGAAAATGATAAAAGTTTAATAAAAGCACGAAAAACGCTCGATCTTTTAAAACAAAAATTAGAACCGAGAAGCCAATATTTTACATTTGACCCAGATGTGAGCAACAGTTTCAGAAGGCAGGAATATCCATATACTCAACTTTGCGTGGGCTTCCTAGCTCTTATACTGCGACGAATGTCAAATTCTTGCCGAAAATGAGAAAAGTTTAATAAAAGCACGAAAAACGCTCGATCTTTTAAAACAAAAATTAGAACCGAGAACCCAATATTTTACATTTGACCCAGATGTGAGCAACAGTCTCAGAAGGCAGGAATATCCATATACTCAACTTTGCGTGGGCTTCCTAGCTCATATACTGCGACGAATGTCAAATTCTTGCCGAAAATGATAAAAGTTTAATAAAAGCACGAAAAACGCTCGACCTTTTAAAACAAAAATTAGAACCGAGAAGCCAATATTTTACATTTGACCCAGATGTGAGCAACAGTTTCAGAAGGCAGGAATATCAATATACTCAACTTTGCGTGGGCTTCCTAGCTCTTATACTGCGACGAATGTCAAATTCTTGCCGAAAATGATAAAAGTTTAATAAAAGCACGAAAAACGCTCGATCTTTTAAAACAAAAATTAGAACCGAGAAGCCAATATTTTACATTTGACCCAGATGTGAGCAATAGTCTCAGAAGGCAGGAATATCCATATACTCAACTTTGCGTGGGCTTCCTAGCTCTTATACTGCGACGAATGTCAAATTCTTGCCGAAAATGAGAAAAGTTTAATAAAAGCACGAAAAACGCTCGATCTTTTAAAACAAAAATTAGAACCGAGAAGCCAATATTTTACATTTGACCCAGATGTGAGCAACAGTTTCAGAAGGCAGGAATATCAATATACTCAACTTTGCGTTGGCTTCCTAGCTCTTATACTGCGACGAATGTCAAATTCTTGCCGAAAATGATAAAAGTTTAATAAAAGCACGAAAAACGCTCGATCTTTTAAAACAAAAATTAGAACCGAGAAGCCAATATTTTACATTTGACCCAGATGTGAGCAACAGTCTCAGAAGGCAGGAATATCCATATACTCAACTTTGCGTGGGCTTCCTAGCTCTTATACTGCGACGAATGTCAAATTCTTGCCGAAAATGATAAAAGTTTAATAAAAGCACGAAAAACGCTCGATCTTTTAAAACAAAAATTAGAACCGAGAAGCCAATATTTTACATTTGACCCAGATGTGAGCAACAGTCTCAGAAGGCAGGAATATCAAAATACTCAACTTTGCGTGGGCTTCCTAGCTCTTATACTGCGACGAATGTCAAATTCTTGCCGAAAATGATAAAAGTTTAATAAAAGCACGAAAAACGCTCGATCTTTTAAAACAAAAATTAGAACCGAGAAGCCAATATTTTACATTTGACCCAGATGTGAGCAACAGTCTCAGAAGGTAGGAATATCCATATACTCAACTTTGCGTGGGCTTCCTAGCTCTTATACTGCGACGAATGTCAAATTCTTGCCGAAAATGATAAAAGTTTAATATAAGCACGAAAAACGCTCGATCTTTTAAAACAAAAATTAGAACCGAGAAGCCAATATTTTACATTTGACCCAGATGTGAGCAACAGTCTCGGAAGGCAAGAATATCCATATACTCAACTTTGCGTGGGCTTCCTAGCTCTTATACTGCGACGAATGTCAAATTCTTGCCGAAAATGATAAAAGTTTAATAAAAGCACGAAAAACGCTCGATCTTTTAAAACAAAAATTAGAACCGAGAAGCCAATATTTTACATTTGACCCAGGTGTGAGCAACAGTCTCAGAAGGCAGGAATATCCATATGCTCAACTTTGCGTGGGCTTCCTAGCTCTTATACTGCGACGAATGTCAAATTCTTGCCGAAAATGATAAAAGTTTAATAAAAGCACGAAAAACGCTCGATCTTTTAAAACAAAAATTAGAACCGAGAAGCCAATATTTTACATTTGACCCAGATGTGAGCAACAGTCTCAGAAGGCAGGAATATCCATATGCTCAACTTTGCGTGGGCTTCCTAGCTCTTATACTGCGACGAATGTCAAATTCTTGCCGAAAATGATAAAAGTTTAATAAAAGCACGAAAAACGCTCGATCTTTTAAAACAAAAATTAGAACCGAGAAGCCAATATTTTACATATGACCCAGATGTGAGCAACAGTCTCAGAAGGCAGGAATATCAATATACTCAACTTTGCGTGGGCTTCCTAGCTCTTATACTGCGACGAATGTCAAATTCTTGCCGAAAATGATAAAAGTTTAATAAAAGCACGAAAAACGCTCGATCTTTTAAAACAAAAATTAGAACCGAGAAGCCAATATTTTACATTTGAGCCAGATGTGAGCAACAGTCTCAGAAGGCAGGAATATCCATATGCTCAACTTTGCGTGGGCTTCCTAGCTCTTATACTGCGACGAATGTCAAATTCTTGCCGAAAATGATAAAAGTTTAATAAAAGCACGAAAAAGGCTCGATCTTTTAAAACAAAAATTAGAACCGAGAAGCCAATATTTTACATTTGACCCAGATGTGAGCAACAGTCTCAGAAGGCAGGAATATCCATATACTCAACTTTGCGTGGGCTTCCTAGCTCTTATACTGCGACGAATGTCAAATTCTTGCCGAAAATGATAAAAGTTTAATAAAAGCACGAAAAACGCTCGATCTTTTAAAACAAAAATTAGAACCGAGAAGCCAATATTTTACATTTGACCCAGATGTGAGCAACAGTCTCAGAAGGCAGAAATATCCATATACTCAACTTTGCGTGGGCTTCCTAGCTCTTATACTGCGACGAATGTCAAATTCTTGCCGAAAATGATAAAAGTTTAATAAAAGCACGAAAAACGCTCGATCTTTTAAAACAAAAATTAGAACCGAGAAGCCAATATTTTATATTTGACCCAGATGTGAGCAACAGTCTCAGAAGGCAGGAATATCAATATACTCAACTTTGCGTGGGCTTCCTAGCTCTTATACTGCGACGAATGTCAAATTCTTGCCGAAAATGATAAAAGTTTAATAAAAGCACGAAAAACGCTCGATCTTTTAAAACAAAAATTAGAACCGAGAAGCCAATATTTTACATTTGACCCAGATGTGAGCAACAGTTTCAGAAGGCAGGAATATCCATATACTCAACTTTGCGTGGGCTTCCTAGCTCTTATACTGCGACGAATGTCAAATTCTTGCCGAAAATGAGAAAAGTTTAATAAAAGCACGAAAAACGCTCGATCTTTTAAAACAAAAATTAGAACCGAGAAGCCAATATTTTACATTTGACCCAGATGTGAGCAACAGTCTCAGAAGGCAGGAATATCCATATACTCAACTTTGCGTGGGCTTCCTAGCTCTTATACTGCGACGAATGTCAAATTCTTGCCGAAAATGATAAAAGTTTAATAAAAGCACGAAAAACGCTCGATCTTTTAAAACAAAAATTAGAACCGAGAAGCCAATATTTTACATTTGACCCAGATGTGAGCAACAGTCTCAGCAGGCAGGAATATCCATATACTCAACTTTGCGTTGGCTTCCTAGCTCTTATACTGCGACGAATGTCAAATTCTTGCCGAAAATGATAAAAGTTTAATAAAAGCACGAAAAACGCTCGATCTTTTAAAACAAAAATTTGAACCGAGAAGCCAATATTTTACATTTGACCCAGATGTGAGCAACAGTCTCAGAAGGCAGGAATATCCATATACTCAACTTTGCGTTGGCTTCCTAGCTCTTATACTGCGACGAATGTCAAATTCTTGCCGAAAATGATAAAAGTTTAATAAAAGCACGAAAAACGCTCGATCTTTTAAAACAAAAATTAGAACCGAGAAGCCAATATTTTACATTTGACCCAGATATGAGCAACAGTCTCAGAAGGCAGGAATATCCATATACTCAACTTTGCGTGGGCTTCCTAGCTCTTATACTGCGACGAATGTCAAATTCTTGCCGAAAATGATAAAAGTTTAATAAAAGCACGAAAAACGCTCGATCTTTTAAAACAAAAATTAGAACCGAGAAGCCAATATTTTACATTTGACCCAGATGTGAGCAACAGTCTCAGAAGGCAGGAATATCAAAATACTCAACTTTGCGTGGGCTTCCTAGCTCTTATACTGCGACGAATGTCAAATTCTTGCCGAAAATGATAAAAGTTTAATAAAAGCACGAAAAACGCTCGATCTTTTAAAACAAAAATTAGAACCGAGAAGCCAATATTTTACATTTGACCCAGATGTGAGCAACAGTCTCAGAACTTTAGAAAAATATTCTGGCCAAGTGGCATATATCGCTGGAAAGGTGCTGCCATTAGCTTTTCAAAATGGTAAGTTTCATCAACGCACTCGGACCATGGAGTGGGCAGTGGCCACTTGATCATGCCAGTGTAGGCTAACTAAAAATGCGCGTTTTCAGTGCCATTTTTCGTAACTTTAGAAAAATATTCTGGCCAAGTGACATACATCGCTGGAAAGGTGCTGCCATTAGCTTTCCAAAATGGTAAGTTTCATCAACGCACTCTGACCATGGAGTGGGCAGTGGCCACTTGATCATGCCAGTGTAGGCTAACTAAAAATGTGCGTTTTCAGTGCCATTTTTCGTAACTTTAGAAAAATATTCTGGCCCAAGTGGCATATATCGCTGGAAAGGTGCTGCCATTAGCTTTCCAAAATGGTACGTTTCATCAACGCACTCGGACCATGGAGTGGGCAGTGGCCACTTGATCACGCCAGTGTAGGCTAACTAAAAATGCGCTTTTTCAGTGCCATTTTTCGTAACTTTAGAAAAATATTCTGGCTAAGTGGCATATATCGCTGGAAAGGTGCTGCCATTAGCTTTCCAAAATGGTAAGTTTCATCAACGCACTCGGACCATGGAGTGGGCAGTGCCCACCATGGTGTGGGCAGTGGCCACTTGATCATGCCAGTGTAGGCTAACTAAAAATGCGCTTTTTCAGTGCCATTTTTCGTAACTTTAGAAAAATATTCTGGCCAAGTGGCATATATCGCTGGAAAGGTGCTGCCATTAGCTTTCCAAAATGGTAAGTTTCATCAACGCACTCGGACCATGGAGTGGGCAGTGGCCACTTCATCATGCCAGTGTAGGCTAACTAATAATGCGCGTTTTCAGTGCGTTTTTGCGTAACTTTACAAAAATATTCCGGCCACTTATACGAAAGTTGTTAAGTCACGCCCAATTTGTATACACATTGGTAATACTTGTAGATACCTCGTGATAAAATTTCGTTTTATTATCTTATACCGTTTACAAGATATTGACAACTTTTGCATGAGTGGTCGTGGCACGCCCATTTTGTCGAGCTTATTGGTAATGCTTCTCTATATATCCTGATAAAATTACATATCAATATCTTATACCGTTCATTAGATATTTCTTTGTTATCAGTAGGCGTGGTACGCCCATTTTTTTCAAACATTTTATGACGCTATATGTTCCGGAATAAAATTATACCTTAATATCTCGCACGGTTTATGAAATATTCAGATTATAACATTTTGTGAAACGAGGTACATTCCGTATGTAAAGTAGGCGTGGTTGTTTACCGATCTCGCCCATTTTCAATCCCAAACAGCCAAATATTTCAACTAATTTAAAATATACTAGTCAAAGTAGTTTAAAAATAACTACTTCGACTACTTCTACAAGAGCTTTTTTCAACCGGGTAGCCGCTGCTTGTGCGCTGCCTGCACGATGTCACCGACCCTCAATGAGGATATAGCACAAAGCAACTCCGAAAAACGAGAGAGTAGTGCTTGCGCCTGTAGAAAGGTGGTGGTTTTTTGTTGATTGCTGAGAGACCAAACCTGCTGCTAGGAGATTTCGTACACTTAAAAGGGGGCAACGGTAACTCTCGATACCGCTATGAGAATGAACCGTTGGAAATATATTTTTTCAAAAAATATTAAATTTTCGATTTTAAGAATATTAAATTGATGTACAACACGGGATGGAGGCACATACAATTTAATATAAAGGAACGATATTTTTGTTCTTTTGGGGGACACAATTGGTCACACGGGCACTTCGGGGGCGGAGAAGAACAGCGTGGTCTTCCAACTGCTGCTGCGCGACGCCGAAACGTTACAAGGGCGTTTTATAATTAATACTTATTAATTCTAAACTTCTTACTGCAGAAGTTGCAGTAGGGGACGGGTGGGGGTTTTGCCGGCGTAAAATCTGGCTCGAAGGACCAAATGTTTGTGTGACCTTCAAGCTTTGAGATGTTGGCTTGTGGGATTAATATATCTATTTCTGTGGATATATATTTTATATGGGGCTTGGAAGGTCAAAGGTACTTACCAAATGGAGGATGACTTAGCGAAATGGTGATTTCAATTCCGTTCCTGTAGGCTTTGTTTGAGTCTGAGGTGATCCGATAAACGGTGGTCCAGTTTTTCCACAATTTGTGAACACTTGGTTGTTTTAATACACCGCACTTAAATTGTATCTTCGGTGTTTTCGATTTAAACGACTGAATTTACACGCACTTCAAGTGAATTAAAATGTTTTCGGCATCCAAAATTTAAGCTAACGCGTCTGGTTGGGTTGGGGTCGCAACTTAGAAGCAAGCTTCACTGCTCTCGGAACCACCGCCATCTATCTGTGAAAGAAAACAATAGACCGGAACGAGACGGAATTGGGTTCGCTCGAACCGTGTTCAGCGGAGTTGCTGAATTTCTGGGGAGCTCTCCGCGAAGGGAATAAGCGACGGCGAGTTATGGGGTTTTCGAGTGAACACTCGCTCTTATAGTTCGATGAATATCAAGTTCTTGTCAAAAATGATGAAAGTTTAA
The DNA here is from genome assembly GCA_922984085.1 of Sicus ferrugineus. Taxonomy (NCBI): domain Eukaryota; kingdom Metazoa; phylum Arthropoda; class Insecta; order Diptera; family Conopidae; genus Sicus; species Sicus ferrugineus. The sequence goes on along the minus strand of OV277352.1, from coordinate 13,885,696 downwards.
TAAAAGCGTTAAAACCGCTCGATCTTTTAAAACAAAAATTAGAACCGAGAAGCCAATATTTTACATTTGACCCAGATGTGAGCAACAGTCTCAGAAGGCAGGAATATCCATATACTCAACTTTGCGTGGGCTTCCTAGCTCTTATACTGCGACGAATGTCAAATTCTTGCCGAAAATGATAAAAGTTTAATAAAAGCACGAAAAACGCTCGATCTTTTAAAACAAAAATTAGAACCGAGAAGCCAATATTTTACATTTGACCCAGATGTGAGCAACAGTCTCAGAAGGCAGGAATATCCATATGCTCAACTTTGCGTGGGCTTCCTAGCTCTTATACTGCGACGAATGTCAAATTCTTGCCGAAAATGATAAAAGTTTAATAAAAGCAAGAAAAACGCTCGATCTTTTAAAACAAAAATTAGAACCGAGAAGCCAATATTTTACATTTGACCCAGATGTGAGCAACAGTCTCAGAAGGCAGGAATATCCATATACTCAACTTTGCGTGGGCTTCCTAGCTCTTATACTGCGACGAATGTCAAATTCTTGCCGAAAATGATAAAAGTTTAATAAAAGCAAGAAAAACGCTCGATCTTTTAAAACAAAAATTAGAACCGAGAAGCCAATATTTTACATTTGACCCAGATGTGAGCAACAGTCTCAGAAGGCAGGAATATCCATATACTCAACTTGTAATGTGTAATTGGGTGATTCCCACTGAAGTAAGTATTACCTTCACTGATGTTGGGGTCATGGTGTAGCTAAGCTGGGGGCACGTACTGGCAACAGGCTGCGGCTCGTCGGCATTGGGGAGGGGTTGTTTGCTTGCTCACCAAGAAATCGATTACATATAAAATTTACTGTTACGTGCCAAATGAGAAAAAAAAGAAATAGCTATTGAACTAAGCCCACAAAACTCTGAGACTAATTCCAGGACTATGGTTATGCATCCATGTGTGTATAGGATCTGGGTGTACTGATCCTATCCTGCCCTCCCATCCTTGACTTCCGGCTCCTAGACTATGTCACCGAAGTCCCTACATAGGCCATCGTGTACTCAACCGATCAAATTAAAAAGCGTAGACTTAATTCATCGTTTCCATATTGTATTTATTAATTGGGAAAAAAAACTTTTCAAAATTCATCGTCTAAATTGAACAAAATAAAGTATCAAAGTTTTACACAACCCAAATTTCATGATTTCTATTGATTTAATAACAAGTGTTATTTTACATAATCGCAAATAGTGATTTCAATTTCTCATAAAGGTCGGTTACATTATTATTTTTTCGGTAATTACGTTTCTTAGAGATAAGTACAAGTATTAATGGGATTTTTTTGTTTTTCTCTTTTCTCGTTACGTTATTTAGTTGTTAAGATAATTGTTCGTAAGTATATGTATATATATATAGTATGTATATATATAGTATGTAATTATATTAAGTATTAAGTATAATTCTTAAGTAAGGTATGTAATCAAGTATTTAAATGTAATTTGTATGGTAAGGTATCTAAACAATATGTATACATAGTATATATTCTAATATATATATAAGATACACAAGTAGAAAATTTAGTCTTATACATAGCTGTACTAAATATTTATTGTCTGCTAGGTGGAACGGCCTCGTCGTCTTCTTTTCCGGATTTCAGTTTATTCTTCATCTTCCCTTTGATGTTTTACTTCTTTTGTTTCGTTAGGTTTTTTTTTTTTTTTTTTTTTTTATGGCTTTATGTCAACGATTAATTTTCTTTTAATTTGCCTTTAAAAATCTTTTAAACAATGAACTTTCGTTTTCTTCTATTTTAACGATTCAATCTTTGATGCATTGATAACAAACATAATTTTATAACAAACTTATGTCAATTCTTGAACTTATGTCAATTTTTACTTTAAAATATTGTGATGAATGAATTTATTTCTTTCATTTTCAACGATGAATTTCTTTAATTTGCCTTTTTTTCCAATCGATTTTTGTTTATTTTTAATTTTAAACGAATTTTAATTTTAACGAATTTTGTTTATTTTTAATTTTAAACAACCTTTTAACACGATGAACACTTTTTCTCTTATAGTTTTTTTTTTTTTTTTTGAAAATTTTATATTGGATCCATGCACAAGAAAGTTTTGTTGGTCATCCCTCAACCTGTTTGTTTCCTAGGCAAATCTCGACTGACTCTTTTCAAATAGCTACTTCACTTCATTCCAATTTTGTTCTCACTCTCAATTTCAAGGGCATCGCAACTCCTCGCTGCTCATCGGCAAAATACCGCTATTCAAGGCGTAATGCGAAAACATATGCAAAAAAAATGCGAATAATGTCGCGAAAATTTGTTGCGACTATTCAGTGAAGTACAATTCTGTAGGGAAGAGAATTATTACGGCGAGCTACAAAGTCAATTTGCGGTACTATTTCGGTGGCAAAATCACGCCACTCCTAAGTCGCCCGTTACAAACTAGTTGATTCTGCAGTTGACTCTTCAACAAAGAATCAACTGGAAAAAGGGGAATTAGAAAAATAAAATTAACGACGAATATCTTTAACGTGGAAAACTCCTACTAAACGCCCCTTTAAGTCCTCTAACTCATAATAGCAATTTCCTACCTTTTTGACGATTCTAGATTTTAAAAATTTCTTAGCCAATTTCGCGTTATATCCTTTCGCCTTGTCACTTTGCGAAAAATTTCGACGGAAAACCTCTTGTCCAGGTAAAAATCTAATTTCTCGGGATTTAAGATTGTATCTCTGTTTATTTGTTTCGTAGGCAGTCTTTAAGTTTTCTTTTACTTTTTCTCTGATCAACTGTATTTGGTCGCCAGGTATTAAATCTGTTGTTCCTTCGCTCAGGAGATTTAGCTTCCGTAACAAACCATATGTACCGGCATGAGTGATCATCTGCTGTCCAAATAGAACTACATAGGGTGAAAACCCCAATGACTGATGATGTGAACTCCGTAAGGCGGCTGCTATCTGTGCCAGATTTTTATCCCAATATCTTTGGTCGGTATCTAAATATGATCGAATTGCTGCAATAATAGATCGATTAACTCTCTCTGAGGCATTTGACTGCGGAGAGTAAATGGCAGTATATGTGTGAGTAACCCCATATTTATTTAAAAATGAATTGAATGTAGCTGACTTAAATTGGGACCCATTATCTGAAATGATCACTTCTGGGACTCCACACAGCATGAAGACATTTTCCTCGACGTAATCACAAATGCTCGAGGAAGAGAATTTGCGTAAAGGCTTCAGAAATACAAACTTCGAAAAATGGTCTAACACTATTAAAATTCCTATATTCCCCTTTTGGGATCGTGGATATGGACCTAATAAATCTATAAACAATTTTTGGAACGGCCTTTCAGATTTTTGCTGTTGACCCATTGGTGGTCTGAGAGTAATATTTGGTGCTTTACTTTCCCTGCACACGTCGCAATTTGAAATCACAGCTCTCACTTGAGACACCATTTTTGGCCAAAAGAAATAGCGTCGAAGCTTTTCTAGTGTCTTACCAATACCACCATGGGAAGTAGTAGGGGAACAATGAACTCTCTTAATTACGTCCTCGGAAAGTTGTTGGGGAACCCACAATTTCCAAATCGATTCATCTGTAGATGAGTTGTCATCCGATATTTCGGTTCTTTTATAAATAAATTTGTCGGCGACTTTTAGGTCCGGAAAACGATTTTCGTTTGCCAAAATTTTATTGCGGATTTCTACATATTCAAAAGATTCAAAGTGAGCAGAAGATAAGTCAATTTCGGGTATTATTTCCGAAGAATTTATCTCTTCAATATTATATCTGGACAAAAAATCTGGGACTACATTTTGCGAACCTTTCCGGTGCTTAATCAGAAAATCAAATCCCTGCAGCTTAAGGGACCATCGGGCCAAACGTCCATTTAAGTCTTTTTGTCTCATGAGCCATTGTAAACTCGCGTGATCTGTAATTACAACAAACGGATGTCCCTCAATATATTCGCGAAATTTTTGAATGCTTAACAACGCCGCGAGACACTCTAGTTCGGTTATTGAATAATTTCTCTGTGCTCGATTTAATTTATGGGAATAATACGCAATAGGCCTTTCGACTCCCTCGGGATCTTCTTGTGCTAACACTCCGCCTACACCTACTATCGATGCATCGCATTGCACTATAAAGGGTTTTGAAAAATCAGGAGTTATTAAGACTGGAGCAGAAGTTAGTTTTAATTTTATTTCTTCAAAAGCTCTATTTGCTTCAGGCGACCATACGAATTTTTTTGTTTTCGAAGTGAGATCCGTTAGAGGTGACGATAATGAAGCAAAATTATTGATGAATCTTCGGTACCAACCGGCTAAACCGAGAAATCCTCGCAATTCACGAACGGTACGAGGTGGTTTCAAATTTCGTATAGCAGACACCTTTTCTGGGTCCGGTTTCAGAACCCCGTTACCTATTATAAATCCTAAGTACCTCACTTCTTTCATGCCAAATTTGCATTTAGAGATATTTACCGTAAGACCAGCGTCTCGTAATAAGTTAGCAACTTTTGTTAAGCAATTCATATGAGATTCAAAGCTATCCGACACTATTACAAGATCGTCCAAGTATACGAATACTTTGTTTTGTAATTCGTTAGGTATTATTAAGTCCATCAATCGGCTCATCGTCATTGGAGCGTTAGTCAAACCAAATGGCATAACCTTAAATCTGTATAATGGTCGGTTTGGCACAGTGAAGGCTGTTTTATCGCGTGACTCTTCATCAAGCTCGATTTGCCAAAAGGCGTGTTTCAAATCAAGCAATGTGATATATTCCGCCTTTGGCAATCGGCTTAAAATTCCGTTTATTTTTGGGAGTGGATAAGCGTCTTTTACCGTAACCTTATTTAATTTCCGCGAATCTAAGCATAGCCTTATTTTTCCTGGTTTATCGACTATCGTTACTGGGCTTGACCAAGGGCAGTTTGGAGGTGCCTTTTCAATCACTTCTAAGTCTAGCATCCGATCAATTTCTGTATGAATTTTTCTTTCGACTGCTGGCGAAACAGAAAAATACCGCTGTTTTATGGGTCTTGCATGTGGTTCTATTTCGATGGTATGTCTAATTAAATCGGTTTTTCCCAAACCTTCTTTCTCAAATGATGGGAATAAGTCAATTACAGTCTGAAGCAACTGCCTTTGCTTTTCATTAAAACAGTGCATTTGGTCATAATTGGGTATTGATAATGAATCCGAATTAAGCGAACTTAACAATTTGTCAAAGAGGCCAAAACTTAAGAAAAAGTCCATACCTAAATAGAGATTTTGAGTAAGCTCTGGAATTATAAAAAACTCAAGCTCTTTTTCTATATTTTTAAATTTTACCAATGACTTAAATCGACCAATAATCTTATATTTAGCTCCACCAGCAGTGGTTACCGACTCGTTGCAACTCTTGAAGGTTTCCCAATTAAGAAATCTTTTGGCTGTGTCGCCACTAAAACACGAAATCGAGGCACCAGAATCCAAAAGACCGAGATACGTTTCTCCTAATACTTCTATATTTACATAGGGCCTTATGTCTCCTTTATCTGAATTGAAAGCTGAAATAGTTGTGGAAAACTTCACACGATTCTGTTTGACTTTTCCCCAAAATTTTCGTAATCGTAAAGTAGCTCGCTTGGTTTTATTTACGATTTTATTTATTTTCAGTCTCTCCTCACCAATTAACAAGCTATCGCAAAATATTTTATTACGGGCTTTTTGATATTCAATTACGCGCTGATGATAAGGTTTTCTAGGGAAAGAAACTATCTGACTATTTTTTAAAGGAAAATATTCATTCGTTAGAATGGAAATGGTTTGAGTTGATTGCGATTTAAAATCTACGCATTCTCTTTGGAGCGATTGCGGTTGTTGTTGCCCTCGCTCGTTCGTAAGTTTCCCGGCTCTCGACAAGTCGTACAATTTGGTTTGTAAACATTACGTACACCACAACCATAGCAAAATACTGATCTCTGTTCTAGGCAGTCAGTATAACGATGCCCTTCTTGCCGGCAATTCCAACAAATCAAGGTATGATTGGATCTAACCTTTTCTTTCATATCAATTGCACAAATTTCGAGCTCAGTTTCTGACAGTTTATGATCTGAACTAATTTCATGAACTTGACGGCGACCTGAGCGGAAACTATCTCTTTTTGAATCATCAAATAACGCTTCTCTGCGCAATATCAATTGCCGCAGATGTGCAACCGATCGTATTTCTAAGTAAAACAGCTCTGTTCTCAAGTTTGATCTTATATTTCGTCTTAATATTTCAATTAACTGAGCTTCATCAATGGTAACTCGAAGCCTATCTGTAAGTCGTAAAATATCATTGTAAAATTCATCAAAGCTTTCTCCCTCTTTCTGCTTCCTATCTCTTATAATTTCAATTACATCGGCATCCGATAAATGGTCTTGGAAAGAGGATCGAAGAGCAAGGCATAGGTGACTCCATTCGACCCTATGCACACTGCGCCTGTAACGCCAAAACCAGTCTGCTGCCTTTTCGCGAAATAAAATATGAATGTGTTCACACAAAGATCCAAAGTCTCCGCCTAAACTACCTCGAGTTAATGATTCCACCATGTAAATGAATTTATCTACAGGTATCTTACTATGAATCCCACTAAAAGATATGTTCCAGCTTTGAATGAGGTGTGCAACTTTGCTATTATTGGTAACGAGTACCGAAGCATTTACGTGTCTAACCGAAGGTTCTGTTATTCGAGGGATCGCGGACTGCCTTGGGAGAAACGATTCACGTGGCCAATCAGGCTCTCTGACGCGATCGGTGTTTAAACTATTTAATCTGCTAGTTAACGAACTAAGTAAATCTTCTATTTTCGAAATCTCGGATCGGAACTTTTGTTCAATTATATTTGATATCTGGTCACTCATATGAGAAGCCGAAGAGATTTCCTCAACCTTATCCTGATTATTCTGCTGAGGAATAATAGAAGTTTTATTCTGCCTACAAGCTTCTACTGGAAAATCCCCTGAAGATTGTGTATCCTTCGTCCTTGAACGTAAATTATAATTGCTCGACTGATTTGAGTTAATTTTCTTTGAGTAAGCCCCTTGTGTTAGCGTTAATGAGGAGGCAATCTCCGATTCATCGAGGTAATTTAAAACTGATGTGCATTTTTCATGGCACTGGGGACAAGTCTGACTAGATTGAAGGAACTTAAGCAGGCATGATTTATGGAATTTATGTTTACATTCTGTTATAAGTAATTCTTCCTTTTCTGTCATCAAATTATGACACAATGAACACTCATCTACTTCCACCCTGTCCAATCTAGATAAATTTTCGTTGCTATGTCTTACTGACATTTTCTTAATTTTGTTTTGATTTTAATACGTTTATGAAATATAATTTTTTTTTCTTTTTTTTTTTTTTTGTATTGTTGTGCGGTATTGTATAGATATATCCTTTTAATTTGATCTGGTAATTTGTTTTATTGTACACGATGGGACACATAGATGCATTTTTATTTTAGAACAAAATTATCTTTGTTTTGAATTAAAGATTTTCCTTTTCATCAAGTACTCATATCAAGTAACGATACTATACGGACGAAGATTCTAGTTTTGTTTGAATCCAGGCTTCATAATTCCAGTAATTGAAAGCTCCCTGATAGGTACATAAACTTATATTTTTTCTTTTTTTTTTTTTTCAAAACAAATTAGAATAATTGAATTAGAACTAATGAATTTTTTGTTTAGTGAGACCTCTTCCTAGCACAACTATCGGTCAGAAAATCCGTGGTGATGAGAGAATTCTGCAATTCCGGACAGAGTAACATGGACAGAGACTAACTAAAACAAATGAACACTTTTGCCAGCCAGTGTTTCGAGACAAACACGAGTATGCTTAACCCACTGGTATACACTAACGTAAGAGTCACAGTTGACCGGGATACAAATACTACCAATGTTTGCCCCACGTTGGGCGCCATTTTATGTAATGTGTAATTGGGTGATTCCCACTGAAGTAAGTATTACCTTCACTGATGTTGGGGTCATGGTGTAGCTAAGCTGGGGGCACGTACTGGCAACAGGCTGCGGCTCGTCGGCATTGGGGAGGGGTTGTTTGCTTGCTCACCAAGAAATCGATTACATATAAAATTTACTGTTACGTGCCAAATGAGAAAAAAAAGAAATAGCTATTGAACTAAGCCCACAAAACTCTGAGACTAATTCCAGGACTATGGTTATGCATCCATGTGTGTATAGGATCTGGGTGTACTGATCCTATCCTGCCCTCCCATCCTTGACTTCCGGCTCCTAGACTATGTCACCGAAGTCCCTACATAGGCCATCGTGTACTCAACCGATCAAATTAAAAAGCGTAGACTTAATTCATCGTTTCCATATTGTATTTATTAATTGGGAAAAAAAACTTTTCAAAATTCATCGTCTAAATTGAACAAAATAAAGTATCAAAGTTTTACACAACCCAAATTTCATGATTTCTATTGATTTAATAACAAGTGTTATTTTACATAATCGCAAATAGTGATTTCAATTTCTCATAAAGGTCGGTTACATTATTATTTTTTCGGTAATTACGTTTCTTAGAGATAAGTACAAGTATTAATGGGATTTTTTTGTTTTTCTCTTTTCTCGTTACGTTATTTAGTTGTTAAGATAATTGTTCGTAAGTATATGTATATATATATAGTATGTATATATATAGTATGTAATTATATTAAGTATTAAGTATAATTCTTAAGTAAGGTATGTAATCAAGTATTTAAATGTAATTTGTATGGTAAGGTATCTAAACAATATGTATACATAGTATATATTCTAATATATATATAAGATACACAAGTAGAAAATTTAGTCTTATACATAGCTGTACTAAATATTTATTGTCTGCTAGGTGGAACGGCCTCGTCGTCTTCTTTTCCGGATTTCAGTTTATTCTTCATCTTCCCTTTGATGTTTTACTTCTTTTGTTTCGTTAGGTTTTTTTTTTTTTTTTTTTTTTTTTATGGCTTTATGTCAACGATTAATTTTCTTTTAATTTGCCTTTAAAAATCTTTTAAACAATGAACTTTCGTTTTCTTCTATTTTAACGATTCAATCTTTGATGCATTGATAACAAACATAATTTTATAACAAACTTATGTCAATTCTTGAACTTATGTCAATTTTTACTTTAAAATATTGTGATGAATGAATTTATTTCTTTCATTTTCAACGATGAATTTCTTTAATTTGCCTTTTTTTCCAATCGATTTTTGTTTATTTTTAATTTTAAACGAATTTTAATTTTAACGAATTTTGTTTATTTTTAATTTTAAACAACCTTTTAACACGATGAACACTTTTTCTCTTATAGTTTTTTTTTTTTTTTTTTGAAAATTTTATATTGGATCCATGCACAAGAAAGTTTTGTTGGTCATCCCTCAACCTGTTTGTTTCCTAGGCAAATCTCGACTGACTCTTTTCAAATAGCTACTTCACTTCATTCCAATTTTGTTCTCACTCTCAATTTCAAGGGCATCGCAACTCCTCGCTGCTCATCGGCAAAATACCGCTATTCAAGGCGTAATGCGAAAACATATGCAAAAAAAATGCGAATAATGTCGCGAAAATTTGTTGCGACTATTCAGTGAAGTACAATTCTGTAGGGAAGAGAATTATTACGGCGAGCTACAAAGTCAATTTGCGGTACTATTTCGGTGGCAAAATCACGCCACTCCTAAGTCGCCCGTTACAAACTTTGCGTGGGCTTCCTAGCTCTTATACTGCGACGAATGTCAAATTCTTGCCGAAAATGATTAAAGTTTAATATAAGCACGAAAAACGCTCGATCTTTTAAAACAAAAATTAGAACCGAGATGCCAATATTTTACATTTGACCCAGATGTGAGCAACAGTTTCAGAAGGCAGGAATATCCATATACTCAACTTTGCGTGGGCTTCCTAGCTCTTATACTGCGACGAATGTCAAATTCTTGCCGAAAATGATAAAAGTTTAATAAAAGCACGAAAAACGCTCGATCTTTTAAAACAAAAATTAGAACCGAGAAGCCAATATTTTACATTTGACCCAGATGTGAGCAACAGTCTCAGAAGGCAGGAATATCCATATACTCAACTTTGCGTGGGCTTCCTAGCTCTTATACTGCGACGAATGTCAAATTCTTGCCGAAAATGATAAAAGTTTAATAAAAGCACGAAAAACGCTCGATCTTTTAAAACAAAAATTAGAACCGAGAAGCCAATATTTTACATTTGACCCAGATGTGAGCAACAGTCTCAGAAGGCAGGAATATCCATATACTCAACTTTGCGTGGGCTTCCTAGCTCTTATACTGCGACGAATGTCAAATTCTTGCCGAAAATGATAAAAGTTTAATAAAAGCACGAAAAACGCTCGATCTTTTAAAACAAAAATTAGAACCGAGAAGCCAATATTTTACATTTGACCCAGATGTGAGCAACAGTCTCAGAAGGCAGGAATATCCATATACTCAACTTTGCGTGGGCTTCCTAGCTCTTATACTGCGACGAATGTCAAATTCTTGCCGAAAATGATAAAAGTTTAATAAAAGCACGAAAAACGCTCGATCTTTTAAAACAAAAATTAGAACCGAGAAGCCAATATTTTACATTTGACCCAGATGTGAGCAACAGTCTCAGAAGGCAGGAATATCCATATACTCAACTTTGCGTGGGCTTCCTAGCTCTTATACTGCGACGAATGTCAAATTCTTGCCGAAAATGATTAAAGTTTAATATAAGCACGAAAAACGCTCGATCTTTTAAAACAAAAATTAGAACCGAGATGCCAATATTTTACATTTGACCCAGATGTGAGCAACAGTTTCAGAAGGCAGGAATATCCATATACTCAACTTTGCGTGGGCTTCCTAGATCTTATACTGCGACGAATGTCAAATTCTTGCCGAAAATGATAAAAGTTTAATAAAAGCACGAAAAACGCTCGATCTTTTAAAACAAAAATTAGAACCGAGAAGCCAATATTTTACATTTGACCCAGATGTGAGCAACAGTCTCAGAAGGCAGGAATATCAAAATACTCAACTTTGCGTGGGCTTCCTAGCTCTTATACTGCGACGAATGTCAAATTCTTGCCGAAAATGATAAAAGTTTAATAAAAGCACGAAAAACGCTCGATCTTTTAAAACAAAAATTAGAACCGAGAAGCCAATATTTTACATTTGACCCAGATGTGAGCAACAGTCTCAGAAGGCAGGAATATCCATATACTCAACTTTGCGTGGGCTTCCTAGCTCTTATACTGCGACGAATGTCAAATTCTTGCCGAAAATGATAAAAGTTTAATAAAAGCACGAAAAACGCTCGATCTTTTAAAACAAAAATTAGAACCGAGAAGCCAATATTTTACATTTGACCCAGATGTGAGCAACAGTCTCAGAAGGCAGGAATATCAAAATACTCAACTTTGCGTGGGCTTCCTAGCTCTTATACTGCGATGAATGTCAAATTCTTGCCGAGAATGATAAAAGTTTAATAAAAGCACGAAAAACGCTCGATCTTTTAAAACAAAAATTAGAACCGAGAAGCCAATATTTTACATTTGACCCAGATGTGAGCAACAGTCTCAGAAGGCAGGAATATCCATATGCTCAACTTTGCGTGGGCTTCCTAGCTCTTATACTGCGACGAATGTCAAATTCTTGCCGAAAATGATAAAAGTTTAATAAAAGCACGAAAAACGCTCGATCTTTTAAAACAAAAATTAGAACCGAGAAGCCAATATTTTACATTTGACCCAGATGTGAGCAACAGTCTCAGAAGGCAGGAATATCAATATACTCAACTTTGCGTGGGCTTCCTAGCTCTTATACTGCGACGAATGTCAAATTCTTGCCGAAAATGATAAAAGTTTAATAAAAGCACGAAAAACGCTCGATCTTTTAAAACAAAAATTAGAACCGAGAAGCCAATATTTTACATTTGACCCAGATGTGAGCAACAGTCTCAGAAGGCAGGAATATCCATATGCTCAACTTTGCGTGGGCTTCCTAGCTCTTATACTGCGACGAATGTCAAATTCTTGCCGAAAATGATAAAAGTTTAATAAAAGCACGAAAAACGCTCGATCTTTTAAAACAAAAATTAGAACCGAGAAGCCAATATTTTACATTTGACCCAGATGTGAGCAACAGTCTCAGAAGGCAGGAATATCCATATGCTCAACTTTGCGTGGGCTTCCTAGCTCTTATACTGCGACGAATGTCAAATTCTTGCCGAAAATGATAAAAGTTTAATAAAAGCACGAAAAACGCTCGATCTTGTAAAACAAAAATTAGAACCGAGAAGCCAATATTTTACATTTGACCCAGATGTGAGCAACAGTCTCAGAAGGCAGGAATATCAATATACTCAACTTTGCGTGGGCTTCCTAGCTCTTATACTGCGACGAATGTAAAATTCTTGCCGAAAATGATAAAAGTTTAATAAAAGCACGAAAAACGCTCGATCTTTTTAAACAAAAATTAGAACCGAGAAACCAATATTTTACATTTGACCCAGATGTGAGCAACAGTCTCAGAAAGCAGGAATATCCATATGCTCAACTTTGCGTGGGCTTCCTAGCTCTTATACTGCGACGAATGTCAAATTCTTGCCGAAAATGATAAAAGTTTAATAAAAGCACGAAAAACGCTCGATCTTTTAAAACAAAAATTAGAACCGAGAAGCCAATATTTTACATTTGACCCAGATGTGAGCAACAGTCTCAGAAGGCAGGAATATCAAAATACTCAACTTTGCGTGGGCTTCCTAGCTCTTATACTGCGATGAATGTCAAATTCTTGCCGAGAATGATAAAAGTTTAATAAAAGCACGAAAAACGCTCGATCTTTTAAAACAAAAATTAGAATCGAGAAGCCAATATTTTACATTTGACCCAGATGTGAGCAACAGTCTCAGAAGGCAGGAATATCCATATACTCAACTTTGCGTTGGCTTCCTAGCTCTTATACTGCGACGAATGTAAAATTCTTGCCGAAAATGATAAAAGTTTAATAAAAGCACGAAAAACGCTCGATCTTTTAAAACAAAAATTAGAACCGAGAAGCCAATATTTTACATTTGACCCAGATGTGAGCAACATTTTCAGAAGGCAGGAATATCCATATACTCAACTTTGCGTGGGCTTCCTAGCTCTTATACTGCGACGAATGTCAAATTCTTGCCGAAAATGATAAAAGTTTAATAAAAGCACGAAAAACGCTCGATCTTTTAAAACAAAAATTAGAACCGAGAAGCCAATATTTTACATTTGACCCAGATGTGAGCAACAGTCTCAGAAGGCAGGAATATCCATATACTCAACTTTGCGTGGGCTTCCTAGCTCTTATACTGCGACGAATGTCAAATTCTTGCCGAAAATGATAAAAGTTTAATAAAAGCACGAAAAACGCTCGATCTTTTAAAACAAAAATTAGAACCGAGAAGCCAATATTTTACATTTGACCCAGATGTGAGCAACAGTCTCAGAAGGCAAGAATATCCATATACTCAACTTTGCGTGGGCTTCCTAGCTCTTATACTGCGACGAATGTTAAATTCTTGCCGAAAATGATAAAAGTTTAATAAAAGCACGAAAAACGCTCGATCTTTTAAAACAAAAATTAGAACCGAGAAGCCAATATTTTACATTTGACCCAGATGTGAGCAACAGTCTCAGAAGGCAGGAATATCCATATACTCAACTTTGCGTTGGCTTCCTAGCTCTTATACTGCGACGAATGTCAAATTCTTGCCGAAAATGATAAAAGTTTAATAAAAGCACGAAAAACGCTCGATCTTTTAAAACAAAAATTAGAACCGAGAAGCCAATATATTACATTTGACCCAGATGTGAGCAACATTTTCAGAAGGCAGGAATATCCATATACTCAACTTTGCGTTGGCTTCCTAGCTCTTATACTGCGACGAATGTCAAATTCTTGCCGAAAATGATAAAAGTTTAATAAAAGCACGAAAAACGCTCGATCTTTTAAAACAAAAATTAGAACCGAGAAGCCAATATTTGACATTTGACCCAGATGTGAGCAACAGTCTCAGAAGGCAGGAATATCCATATACTCAACTTTGCGTGGGCTTCCTAGCTCTTATACTGCGACGAATGTCAAATTCTTGCCGAAAATGATAAAAGTTTAATAAAAGCACGAAAAACGCTCGATCTTTTAAAACAAAAATTAGAACCGAGAAGCCAATATTTGACATTTGACCCAGATGTGAGCAACAGTCTCAGAAGGCAGGAATATCCATATACTCAACTTTGCGTTGGCTTCCTAGCTCTTATACTGCGACGAATGTCAAATTCTTGCCGAAAATGATAAAAGTTTAATAAAAGCACGAAAAACGCTCGATCTTTTAAAACAAAAATTAGAACCGAGAAGCCAATATATTACATTTGACCCAGATGTGAGCAACATTTTCAGAAGGCAGGAATATCCATATACTCAACTTTGCGTGGGCTTCCTAGCTCTTATACTGCGACGAATGTCAAATTCTTGCCGAAAATGATAAAAGTTTAATAAAAGCACGAAAAACGCTCGATCTTTTAAAACAAAAATTAGAACCGAGAAGCCAATATTTTACATTTGACCCAGATGTGAGCAACATTTTCAGAAGGCAGGAATATCCATATACTCAACTTTGCGTGGGCTTCCTAGCTCTTATACTGCGACGAATGTCAAATTCTTGCCGAAAATGATAAAAGTTTAATAAAAGCACGAAAAACGCTCGATCTTTTAAAAAAAAAATTAGAACCGAGAAGCCAATATTTTACATTTGACCCAGATGTGAGCAACAGTCTCAGAAGGCAGGAATATCCATATACTCAACTTTGCGTGGGCTTCCTAGCTCTTATACTGCGACGAATGTCAAATTCTTGCCGAAAATGATAAAAGTTTAATAAAAGCACGAAAAACGCTCGATCTTTTAAAACAAAAATTAGAACCGAGAAGCCAATATATTACATTTGACCCAGATGTGAGCAACATTTTCAGAAGGCAGGAATATCCATATACTCAACTTTGCGTGGGCTTCCTAGCTCTTATACTGCGACGAATGTCAAATTTTTGCCGAAAATGATAAAAGTTTAATAAAAGCACGAAAAACGCTCGATCTTTTAAAACAAAAATTAGAACCGAGAAACCAATATTTGACATTTGACCCAGATGTGAGCAACAGTCTCAGAAGGCAGGAATACCCATATACTCAACTTTGCGTGGGCTTCCTAGCTCTTATACTGCGACGAATGTGAAATTCTTGCCGAAAATGATAAAAGTTTAATAAAAGCACGAAAAACGCTCGATCTTTTAAAACAAAAATTAGAACCGAGAAGCCAATATTTGACATTTGACCCAGATGTGAGCAACAGTCTCAGAAGGCAGGAATATCCATATACTCAACTTTGCGTGGGCTTCCTAGCTCTTATACTGCGACGAATGTCAAATTCTTGCCGAAAATGATAAAAGTTTAATAAAAGCACGAAAAACGCTCGATCTTTTAAAACAAAAATTAGAACCGAGAAGCCAATATTTGACATTTGACCCAGTTGTGAGCAACAGTCTCAGAAGGCAGGAATATCCATATACTCAACTTTGCGTGGGCTTCCTCGCTTTTATACTTCGATGAATATCAAGTTCTTGACGAAAATAATAAAAGTTTAATAAAAGCACGAAAAACGCTCGATCTTTTAAAACAAAAATTAGAACCGAGAAGCCAATATTTTACATTTGACCCAGATGTGAGCAACAGTCTCAGAAGGCAGGAATATCCATATACTCAACTTTGCGTGGGCTTCCTAGCTCTTATACTGCGACGAATGTCAAATTCTTGCCGAAAATGATAAAAGTTTAATAAAAGCACGAAAAACGCTCGATCTTTTAAAACAAAAATTAGAACCGAGAAGCCAATATATTACATTTGACCCAGATGTGAGCAACATTTTCAGAAGGCAGAAATATCCATATACTCAACTTTGCGTGGGCTTCCTAGCTCTTATACTGCGACGAATGTCAAATTCTTGCCGAAAATGATAAAAGTTTAATAAAAGCACGAAAAACGCTCGATCTTTTAAAACAAAAATTAGAACCGAGAAGCCAATATTTTACATTTGACCCAGATGTGAGCAACAGTCTCAGAAGGCAGGAATATCCATATACTCAACTTTGCGTGGGCTTCCTAGCTCTTATACTGCGACGAATGTCAAATTCTTGCCGAAAATGATAAAAGTTTAATAAAAGCACGAAAAACGCTCGATCTTTTAAAACAAAAATTAGAACCGAGAAGCCAATATTTTACATTTGACCCAGTTGTGAGAAAACAGTCTCAGAAGGCAGGAATATCCATATACTCAACTTTGCGTGGGCTTCCTCGCTTTTATACTTCGATGAATATCAAGTTCTTGACGAAAATAATAGAAGTTTAAAAGAAGCGCGACAAACGCTCGATCGCGCCAAACGTCGCCTAAAGGTATGCAATTGAAAATTCACAAAACCTGTCCTCTATTTAGTTTAAGTTGATATATTAAAAATAATTTAATAAATATATAGGATATTTTTTCGAATATATAAAGAAAGTAAAAATCTCGTTTAAAGCAAGCGACCAAAGCTAGAAGCTAGTAATGCACTAACCTGTAATTAGAACTAAGAGTCCAGTGGAGAATTTGATCCCAATTGTTTTTTAATAAATACTACGTCATAAGTGCTGTGTAACTAATAATTATAAAACAGTAGAGTCGCAGTAGCGTGGATACCGGATAGCTTGAACAAATTTGTTATCACTTTCATTCATGGAAAGAATAAATGCAATTCTGCAATTCTTAGATAGTAACATGATTTCCAGATGTTGGAGAAATATAATTCATTCACCAGTCACAATTTGGCGAAGAAATCCCTTTAAACATTTTAAGAGATTAAATGAGGCAAGATATAAAAATTTCTTTATTTTTAGCTGAAAATCATGAGAATTCTTTATGTTCGGAGTGAAATCTCTAGCAGCTGAACGTCAAATAGTCCAGCTTCGCCGCTGTATCTACGTACATTTTGGAAATTTTTCAAAAAACATGGATACGAGTAAAACTTTTCCCGCTAGATGGCGCGTAGGTTCCTGTGTCTGATGGTAATGCCAACGATGGAATTGCTTCACAGGGTGAACCGGAGTATTAAATATAAATGTTAGCAGATCCATGATTCCGTGTAAAATCGTGTAATTAAAAAAAAACATATTAATCGTGTAATAATAAAAACTTAAATTTCTTACAACGTTATACAACATTGTGAAGAACTTTATTGTGCATTTTTGAGTAGGAGGTTATTCGCACTTGTTGACTTCATCTTTCACAAGAATTGCACTATAAAACCAGCAAACCCAACCACGAGTCACATAAATTTACACACGGTTTTCAGTTTCGATTTTCACTTTCTTTTATTTCACTGAATGCTATAAAGAACAAAAATACTGAAGTGCTTAAATTGATCTGCTAGAGTTTTGGCGTGAGTTCAAAGTGGAAGATTGCACGCATTCACAAAGTGACAGAAGTTAAGAGACAATTTCTGATATGATCTCGATTGCTTCAAGTTGTACAGTCGGTATTGCTTAGGAATTTCAAAGGACGATTGCGAACTTCTTGGATCCGATTGCCGATTGCCGATTGCTTGCAAGTGCAGTTGCAGATCCTCACCCAAGTATTTTTACACTTAATCTTTTAGGTTTTAAAATTACATTAGAATCTAAAATAACATTAAACTCTGAATTTTAAATACAGCAGATTTGCTCAATCAGTGTGAGCGAATAAATAACTTTCTTATCCCTCAGTTATCCTTCGTCGTTTTTCCTACATGTATACTTTGAACATTCATGGATGCATTCGCTTCTCCCTTTAGGTGATTCGCTTGCTAGACCTTAAAATTAACTACCAAGTGTCTTTTCTATTTTGTCAATCCGTGTCTTAGTCCAGCATGGCCGCCGTCGCACTCGAGGTCGACAGCGGTCGCGTGGTGGGTTTCGGGGCAACGGTATCGACAGCTGTCCTGTCAGCCGTCAGCTGTCAGCTGTCAGATCTGTTCCCCGATGCCACTCAAGTCATGCTGGTTACAATCTAGCGATACATCTCAGTCTTTTCGCATCATGCGCCGCTTTTTCCCGGCCATTTTATCGTCGAAGGCTCGCGATGCAGGATGATTTTCGTAGCCTGTAAGCTGTGTCGGGGCCCAAGCAAGCTGACCCCCCGTCATTGTCGCCGATGTAGTGTCGCGTAGTTCTAATTTATAATACAATCTGATGTCTTAGATACTTAAAATGTAGGGTGTGTATAAGCTACTCATTAAAAATAATCCTGCGGCATTTGTGTTTCTCGGTGCTTGTTCTGCGAACTCCCTCCGCATCCTCGAGGACGGCCTAGTAGACGTATATTGTTTTCAGCTGCGGCTTCAGCTCGGGCGGTATGGCTGGTGCTGGTTCATGCGGCTTTTTCGCAACCAAGCGCTTGAAACGGCCGCTAAATTGTTTGCGGAAACCTTTGAAGCCGTTCTTGTCGTTGGCGGCAATCAATGCATCCTGAAACGTATTGGAAGAGAAGAGAAATTAGTGGTGAGAAAACTAAAGGTGAATAAAAATACTCTAAAGGTGTGTAATTAAGATTGTGTTGGGAAAATGAGAGAAAAATCACTCAAACGTGTTTAGCTTTTAGCGACTCTTTGAGAGTACAGTTGATGCTGGCTAGCTAACGCTTACTCAGCGTTACTTCATGATGAAGAAATAAGAGCGAAATCAAGCCTTAGCGACAAACGGTGAGCGGAGACAGAAGTACAGTCTGCAACTGGGGGAAACGAGTATTTTCCACCGCGTCTATTCCACACACCACCCACCCTTCTTCAGAGTTGAAACACGATTGTTAGGAAGACGAGAAGTCAAAAGCGGACACCTTGTGGACGAGCATTTTAAAATGCTGACAAAACCGTCCGAAGTCGCCGCCCGAAATTCAGTCGCTGCTGTTTCTTGTGAAAACGGTTACTAAGCAGAGAGCGATTAAGAAATTCGCGACTTCACTGGACTCATTGTGGTTTTTTTCGCTGGCATGTTTTTAATAATTATTGCTTTTTTTCCGAAGTCAACCGATGTGTTCGTTTCAAAACGAACTTCGTGGAGATAAGAAGCGGTTTAGTTTCATTCACACAATCATAATAAACACCGCCTACACTAACACACTCACACCGCATTCGTTTAAAATTTGCGTCGCGGTTAGTGATGGTGGAAGTGGCATGATTTTTGTACCGATTATTCGATTTTCTTTTCTTCGACTGCGTTAAAGCGATGTCAACAATATGAGGAAAATAAGACGCGTTTCACTAAATACGCGCGCAAAATCCATCTATCAATTAAAATACTGCGACGCGGCGACAGTTTTCACGCGATAACAGGACGGAAAACAGAGTTTCCCACTGAAGTAGCCAAATGAGGAGAGAGAGAGAGAGATTAGGGACTTTTTCGAGAATTTATTTCTCCAAAGGACTCAAGGATAGAAAGCTCTGGATAAATTTCTACATTCTAAAGACTTCTCAATTTGTATTTACGTTTGTTTTCGAATCTAAGTCCAACATCAATTCAGTTAATCGGCGAGAATGTGATGGGTCTTCCTGTACGCCGAATGTTCTCATTACTAACTTGACCGAAGAGTGCTGTAATAAGTTTTTCTATTTCAACTTTAGCTAATTTGATCAATTTTCGATTTAATTAGAAATATCTTGAGTATTCAGAAGCAAGCACATCTGTTTCGAGTCGGAATTCACAACTGCATTGACTTGCGACGTGCGACTTGCGACTTGGATTTGTTCGTTTGGATCTCACATGATGAATGCATGTAAATCTGTTATTGTTTCTCTGTTCCTCTGATGTTGTTCTGCGGTTGCGTCTAAATGTGGCTAACAAAGTGTATTTATAACGAAAGGTGATCTTGAAGCGCAGCAAGAAGAAGTTGCTGCCAATTCGCAACACCACTGCTTTGCGCGCTTATATACAGACGTACATACAGACGTATATACAGACGTACATACAGACGTACATACAGACGTACATATAGACGTACATACAGACGTATATACAGACGTACATACAGACGTATATGCGAGCGTACATAACGCAAAGACGAGAATACATACGAAAGCCGAGATGTGCGGTTGTTGGATTTTTTGCAATGGCGACTAACGATCAGACAGAAATAAACAGCAATAATCTGCTGGCCTGGTTGAGCGACTTGTCCTCATGACAAGCCAGCAAGAAAAATAAACGCGAGAACTCTGCAGTTTATATATAATAGTAAAAATAAACAGTAGAAAGACCAAGCAAACGGGAAAATAACAAACCTAAACGCGGTGAAGGAATAAATTTAAATTAATATTTTTATTGCTTTGAAAAGTCGATCGTTAAGTGTGAATACAGATTGTGGAATTGAAGAGAGAGCAGAGAGAGAGAGAGAGAGATAGAGCAGAGAGACGGCGGAAGAGTAGGAGGACTGGGAGACTCGGCTTTCAAGTCCGTTAACTAATTCGCGTTTTTTCTAAGTGAATCAATTGCCAGTCGGTCGCTGTTAATTGAAATCCCATGACAGTAACGCCAGCAATGGCGGGAGATGACTGGTGATTTCTGCCTGGATGGCTTGAAAATGTTTTCTAAGACAAACTGACAGCTAGATGCAGGAAGTCCAACGGTCAGATGATGAAACCAAGTCATCGGCAGACAGAGCAGGAAACTCATGATAACGAAACTATATATCGGGGAAGAGAGACAAAACCGTCGGCGGTCATGCGGAACGTTGAATGCGGTAAAAAGAAAACTACAGGCGAACAGACAGACAGACGGATAGACAGACAGATAAGTACAGTCTTAGCTAAGCTACTTTGTTCTCATTTCAGCAAGAGCTGACTCAAGTTCGCTTGGGTTTTACACTCGCTACAGATTGGAACCGATTAGTTCTCTCCATTTTTTTCTGTTTGCTTTCCCATTTCTGCTTGTTTTCCCCACAAACTGAAATGGTCAAGCAAAGCAAAATATAGCGAGACCACAAGTATCGTCACTGGAATCCTACAGCATTTTTCGTGGTGGCATAAAAAGCAGGTATCGAAAATTGCTTCCGACATACAGATGTATGAAAGTGAGCACAACAGAAGCCAACAGGTAGTCGCTGCTGAGGCAGGCAGAGGTTTGGTCCGTCGTCTTCAGTACACTCCTGCGCCAGCTGCTTCGCTCGGGTACTCGGGTTTCTTTTGGACGCCGCTGTATATACAGACATACATACAGACATACATACACACATGCATACACACATACATACATACATACATGTATGCCGTGAGAAGGTCATTGTTGCCAGGAGTGGCAGACAGCAAAGCTATCGAACCCCGTATACAGTCAAACGGCGATCACGATGTGCTGGCATGCGTTGGTGTGCGAGTTGTGTGGCTAAAAAACAGCCTTCACCACAAAGCCGTAGCTTGTATTAGGAGGGGCGATGTGAGGGGAAAGAATGCCCCTCCGCAAGAATGTTCGCTCTCAAACACTCCATGTTTTCACCAGCTTCTTGGAGGGATCGGAATTTCACCGATAAACTGCGCCACTTGACGAACTTTCGGGTTCTGTCTGGCTTTGGAAGTTCGGCTCGTCACCGTCTGAAGTTCGTTGGCGTGGCAATTCAAGGATCTCGCCACCGAAGCAGACGGCTAGAGAGACGGACGATCGGATCTCCTTCCAGCAACATTCATTAAATCAACCCAGACGAGACGAGACGTTCAATGATCCCTCGGTTGCCATCCGATCTTCCACTTTTCGCCCTTTTTATTTTTCAACAGGCTGAGTATGTGTGCAGCAATTTGTTGCAAGCCTTCTTCACAACCACATACGGAAGGACTGTTGACCTAGGATAATGGAAAAGAGGGCACACCGAGGCAACGTACTCTGCTTATGTAGTCAACCAGCTCCTGTCCACACCACGGATTGGCCGAGGAAGGGCAGGCAGTGGAAGAGGGAACATTCTTCCCTCTCGTGAGCGAATGCGGTGTTGGCTTCTCTTTATTTATAGCTCGATAATTACTTTGAATGCTCTCAACTGTACCTAGTAGATTGTTCGCCAGGCATGACAGTTGTTAGTGTGCAGAAAGAAACGTGGTTCTGCTTTGATAGAAAAGAGGCCGAAATCTACTTCAACAGGCCTTCGTCAGAGAAAATACTCAGGGGTAACCCGAGTATTACCCCGTATTTTCTATCAAAGCTTAGGAGTTTAGAATGCTTGGATTTCACATGAAATTCGCTAGTACTCACGAAGTTATTGTTGCAGTTGTAGATGTTGGGAGTGGGTGCCTTCGGCGGGAACACCCAGTCATTGGTCACCACTCCACAATTGCTGCCGCCGTTGACACCGTTGACACCGTCGCCGCCGCCGCCACCGCCGCCTCCGCTCGTTCTGGTGAAGCTGACCTGCTGCGCTTGCTGGTGCTGGTGGTTGGCCGTGTTGCTGTAGGCCAGATTGGCTGCATTGTTGCTCTCGACCAGGCTGTTCGTGGTTGCGGCTGTTCGTGGTTGCGATCGGTGGTAGTGCTGGCTGCTGCAGTTGCTGCCCGAGCTGCTGGAGCGGCTGTGCGGCCCGAAGTTGGTTGGCTGCGCCTCCACTGTGGCCGGGCTGGCCGACGAGGTCTCCTCGCGCTTACGTAGTTTGCTGCGAACGAGACGCATTGTCATTAGTGATCCCGTGCTGCCGACCATTTTGCAAGTTTGCGACTTCGTGAGAAAAACTAGCTTGGAGTTGGCGTATGATTTCGAGGTCGAAGTGGGGTGAAGCGATCGAGCGATCGAACGAACGATCGAAGAATGCTGAAGGAACGTATTCGATGGTACTACGGACTTTATCACAGTTCAATTCAGTTCGGTCGAATGGGAGGGGTGCTGCGCGGGAGTGGACTGCTCCTGGTATATTCGGCTCGCACCGCAGGCTACCGTAGCCACTCGCTGTACTCTGGTGTCCGCAGATACTAACTGTGGAGCGACAGGCGAGCTGGCTGACTAGAGTGTTATTGATTTTCTAGACGCAGGCAGGCTGCTGGCCTTGCTGCGTGGCGGGCTGGCGGAGGGGGGTGGTCTCGGTTGTGCCGGGGGTGCCGGGGTGAGTGCTGTGTTTGCCGAAGCGTTCAGCTTTTCGGTCGCCGCAGTTGTCAACTGTAGGCCACCAGGTAGTACATTTGGTTCAGTATTCGTATTCGCCCTATTTTGACGCACAAAATCTGGGACGGTTCACTGGAAGGAAATGACTGCGCGCCGCAGTGCTCGACACACTTCTAGAAGCGGTTGCGGCTAAAGTTCTCGCCGCTGTCTCGCGATCTCAGCGCTTAGCGCACAAAACAGAAACGCTCGGACGACCGCGGTTTCCCGAACTGTGTATCTGCTGCGTACGCGCCGTGAAAAA
Source organism: Sicus ferrugineus (assembly GCA_922984085.1). Taxonomy (NCBI): domain Eukaryota; kingdom Metazoa; phylum Arthropoda; class Insecta; order Diptera; family Conopidae; genus Sicus; species Sicus ferrugineus. Next base: position 13,862,204 of record OV277352.1, on the reverse strand, counting down.
GCCACGCTGTTTCCACTTCGTCCGCGCTGTTCACTTCTGCCTGACAATCTGAGAACTCGGCGCAGTATCAACGCTCTTTATATACCGACTGAGCCTTCGTGGCGCGGCGTAGCGTGTGGCCCGCGTCTGTACACACTGACACCAGCAATACGAACACACGCGCGCGAATTCAGCGTTCAGCGTTCAGCGTTCAGTTGCTTGAGTTGCTTCAGTTGTAGCGAGTGAAATGCTTTGACGTCACACGGTCTAAAAACCAACTGCTGCTTGGCAACTCGTGGACAGCTAAACAGTCACCGCCGTCCGGGTGGGAGGGGAGGAGGCAGCGAAGGCTGCTTGGGAAGCAGTGCATGCAGCCGAGTTAATGGTCAAAACAGATGTTCCCGTTACAAAGGTGGGAGTGGAGTCAGGCGCGCGCACTCACACCACCGCTCTTTGCAGAGGGAGAGACGAAGGGAAAGTTTCTCCTTCTCGTTTGTCGTGTAAACGAGAAGGAGAGAAGCAGCAGCGAGCAACGAGTTGAATGAGCGAGCTGGGTTTGTTATGGTCGGCGTTGTTGTCGTTGTTGTTGTTGATGTGCTTGTCGTTTCAGCGAAATAATTAAAATTGAAATTAATAAAAGCAAGAAAGTTTATTAAAAATACTTCAGTGTTTTGTTATTTATTGCTATTGTAATTTTTGTTGGAGCGACACCAGGGGTGAAAGTAAAGTACAGAGTGTCACTTTGACAGTATCGTTCAAAGTGCTCGCTGACTTTTTTCGCTGGCGTGTGTTGTCTGTGTAACACGCGCTCTTCGGTCAACATCTCGTTTTACTCGCTATCGTTCAAATGTGTTGTCTGTATGTGTAGTGTATGCATGAGCGTGTGGTTGCGTGAAGATTTTCGAAGGGGTTAGAAACTGAAATAAAGTTACTGTATTTAAAATTAAGTTAATATTGCTTAGCAAAATCAATAGGTTTTTAAGAAAAGTTTTAGAAGTAAAGGTTTAGAAGTAAAGAACATCGATAAAGTCGCTAATGTAAAATTTAAGATGGAACGTTACAATATCTGAAACAAAATCTTAAAGGTATCAGAAACACCTGTAACAGTTCTTCTTTATAATATCAAACTTTTGCGCAAACTGCTGCTAACAAATGTCAATGTTAAATATTTCAATGTTAAATATTTCTAAGTTCTTCCAATCTCTAGAGAAGAGGGAAAGCTTCCCCTCTTTGCTCCTCCGTTCTTCGGTCTTTTATGTAGGCACGCATGTGTATGTAGTGTATGTTTTGGCGAGAGCCATAGCTACATAAGTATCTTTGAGTGTAGTTGGGAGCGCGCTCGATACGAGCAACTATCCGCAATGCGATAAAACACTGAAAACAGCAACAACAGCAATAATAACAACGAGTTGCTAGTCGAACGTTGAGAATAAAAGGAAACCATTTTAATGTTTATTTGTATGCACTGAGCGGAGAGGGAAGCGAGTGCGGCGACCGTTTGTATCTCTTACAATATCATGGCAGTTAACTACAGTGGCAACGTGTAGTAGGGGGGTTGCGTTCTGGGGTTCAAACTCCCTTTACAACAATCCTAGCACTGATTTTCATTGAGGCTGCATAGAGTTGAGTAGAAGCTTCGTGGGTGAGATTTGAAATTTCAATTCAAAATTTTTTTAAATATTTTCGAGCTTAAAAAAATCTCCCATTAGGGTTCGTTATCGCGCCACTGATTACCTACTCCGTTTTATGTGAGTAGAGTAATAAAAATGTACATAACACCGACTTTAATTAGCAACTAAGAGGCTACATTGCGAGATTTTAAAATAGGTACACGTGTATGCTTGTAGATACGTGCGTGTGTATCGATTTATGTATGCAGGAAACTGTTGTTGGCGCCTTCAACACAGCTGTTGAGTTTTTTTCGAAGTCACTTCTGAACTTTGATCAGGACCACGTGAAGTGTCATGAAACTTACAAACGGATTGTTGTAAACCTTGCTTACATACATACCTCGCATAAATACGTAAGTGTGTGTGTACATATGTACAAACGTACATTCTCGCATAACAATTAAAGGGGGTTGAGAGGCGTTTAAGACGAAAAGCCAGAGGCGTAGGAACAGAATCTCTCATATTAAAAATGGTTCCACTGAGTTGGTTTCATGTTAGTTGGAAGGAATAACATGCTTCCTCGGTTAGCAGAGGGATTATTTCGAAATTAGTTCGGTCTATTTGGACTGCCAGTATTTTGAAACAGCTTCCAGAGAAGTCCAGAAACGTACACTTTGTTCCTCAGTGAATAATTCCGTGGAGATGAAACCGAATGAAGCGCCGACGTTTATATTTCCAGAAATATCCGTATTTACTCGATTCGATCAGATCAGATCAGTTTAAGTTTTTTACTTAGTTTTCTTAAAAGAATTTTTAACGTAATCTTTCTGTATCAGACGACGTATTTTATTCGAATGTTAAGTTTCGAATAAGCGACTGATATTGATGCGTATAAACTTGAGTATTTCTTTATAATTGCGTTAATCATCAAACCAACTTGAAGAGGGTTTTTTGAAGGGAAATAAGAACTTTAAAATTTCGCAAAATTACATAATTTGGGATTTTCGAAGTGCGCAATATTCGGATTCAGTTACGATCATTATTTCTCTTCTATAATATATCAAAATTATCTCAAAGCTCACTTGAAAAAGCGATACTGACCGCGATTAACATCTTGTTCTTGTATTTAAGTGACCAAAACAGGCTTCGTATGTGATTGCAATTATTGGGACAAAACTTATCAGTGCTGGAATTCCCACACGTAATCGTAATTAAATGAAATCACCGACTCCAACGCGTATTGAGAGAGTGATAGACGTGTGCAAGCAGCGGAAGTCATAGCACTGCAATGAGAAAGGAACCCTTCACTCCCTCCCTCCCACCCCGGCAATACAACAACAGATAGCAGTAGACTGAGAAGCACCTTGAGCTATTTTTACATTTGCCGCGATTTGGCGTTAATTGCTCGCTATTTTATTGAGATTCAATATCCATAAGTTGGCATGACTGACTGATAGAGAATAGCATGGCGCACGACGATGATGTTCTCCATTTCTCGGACACGCTTCTGACATCACGACGGAGAGAATAGTGCGCGGCGATGAGGTATAGAATTGTGATAAAAATCGAATTGATTACTTTACGATTAGTTTGCATTGTGTAATGTAATCGCATGTGAAAGGTGCAAATAAATGGCATAGCAAGCGTACATCGAAAAGTTATACCGAATGCATTTACTCCGCGTTGTATGAGAATGTTCTCGCATTAAACGATATCGGCTTTCCAGCAGCGCATTATCTGCTGCCGTCTGGCTTGGCTGCGCGATCGCTTGCATTGCTGCGAATCTGTGTCAAGACTGTGTCACTGGGACATCTGTCGTCAGCCTTGACGGTGACCACTAAAGCTGCATATCTGTGCTAAACTTAAGCGGTTCCAGTTAACTGGGCGTTAAAGTGAAAAAAGGCACGTGTGGCCAAAGGTGTTGCATGCGAGAAAGGTGTTGCATGCCAGATCTGTACTGTGAGCATGTTCATCTAAGCAATCGTAAAAGTTTCTGCAATTCAATGAATTGAAGCGGGGTTTGGAAGTCTCTGATTTTGCATTGTGGAAAGAGAGGGAACGAAGGCAGTGATGATTTCAGAATATCACTGACAAAATTGTACTTCTGTGTTGTTCGTTTGATCTGGAATGCTACGGAAGGAAAATATGAATTCAATAGCTAAAATGTAGCCGTTGTCTATTAATGATGAATTATATTGCATATGCTGTTAATCTCATTTTTATATTTGGAATCACTTTCTTTAATAACTTTTTCGCATGAGTGCGTAAAACCTTTCGACGAAATTGTGGCGTTCGAACTAACTTCGAATGACTTCGAGTGGAGTTCGAACTAATTTCGAACTTTAAAGTTGAGAGAACTTTTTAAGTAGAAAGTTTTTTTTGAAATATTTACCGCTTTTCAACCAACAGGAACATCATCATTTCCTCCATTCCACTCCGAGTTTTTGGCTATCTTTGATTTACAATTTTAAAAATTTTTTCCTTTCTTTACTTTGGAAATCAATTCGAGCAGAACTTTTTTATTCTGTTATTGTTGTCTTTTCTTAACTTCTACACCTTGCGACTCCGCCAACAATTTAAGTTCGACTAACTTTGGTGGAATTACGAAGCTCGGTATTAGTGAATTTATGCGCGCGAGTGTTTACATTATTTGTTAATATCTATTGATTCCCGCCTATCGCCGTGAGTTTAGTAGCTGAATAATTTTCAATAGTAGTTTTATTTGTGTATTTCTTTTTGTTTTTGTTCGGTTCTTGACTGAGGCTGCTGGCTATAATTGTTGTGTTTTTAATAATTTTCACTTCCCCAGCCTTACGTATTACGTGTTGCGTTGTGGCTTTCGTGTTATTGCTGAATATCAGGAAACGTTTACACTGGCTGGGCTTTCGAGGGGAATTCGGTTTTTTGCTGTTTTAGTATTTCGTGTTTGATGAGACCGGATCAAGATCTTCACTTGTCACATGTTCGAAAATGAAACAGAAATCAACAGAGTTGGAGTTTGGGAAATTTACGTATGTGACTCGTAATGTGAGTATTTTGTACACAAATGCTGTTGTATTAACCGCTGAATAATGATCATTGATCTGAGACCGGTTCTTGAGGACTTCGTAAATGCTGTGTGAGGAATGTACATATGTATGTCTGTCTGTCCTCTCCAAGGCGCATCTCATGTATGCATGTACGAATGTGTGTATGTGGTTCTCATGTGAGAGATTTAAAAAGTGGTGAAGAAGAACAAGAAATTAAAAAACCGTTTCTTCTGTACTTTCCACTCATATGCGGACCCAAAATCGCTGTCAGGTTTCCTTTTGCAGTTTTTTAACTTCTTGTTAATTTCTTAAAATTCAGAAAGCCAAAAACAATTAGTGAAAATATATAATATAAAACAATTTTTTTTCTTTTTTAATGAGGAAATTTACATTTAGTAAACACTTCAATATAAAATTTCAAGGAATCTGGAATTTTTGGTGTGATTTTTATAAAAAAGTCAAAAATGCACCTTGAATTGGTTTGAGTGTACGCAGCAAAGTGATTAACGTTCCTGGAAAATAACCACAAAAACCTGATTCAACGTGATTCAAACAAAAGTCAGTTGATTTTCGAGCTCTTCCTCGCAATAGATTTCAAGTAACCGCTAAAGTTTTTAGAGGCAATTAAAAATAGGAAGAAAAGTTTGAAATACGAAATAATTATTTGTTTTGCTTTAGCAACAAGAAAAATTGTGAACTCTTTGGAATTTTGTGGGCAATTTCACGTAAAAAAATAAGCCTAACATAATAAATTCAAACTTTTTCACTCAAATTGTTTAAACTTCAGTGTTCGATTCAAAAATTTATGGCATTTCTGATTACGAGTGTTATTTTCCTTCCAATATTTATGACACCTTTGAAAAACAAATTTGTTGACAGCTAAATTTGCCCTAACCAGGGAAAATTTCCATGCTTGTTTTACGAATTCGTGCAAATCAAAATATTTGTTTTCATATTTTGCTTTCATATTGTGGCACTCGGAGGTGTTAATAAGGAGATCACTTGATCTATTAAAATCGAATTCAGATAATATCAAATGTTACAAATTGAAATTAAATAATAACAACATTTTGTTTACTTCTCGTTACCACATTCAGATGTGATGCGAAAAATAGTTCTAATAAACGGAAAGCAATCCACTGAAGCGTTCTAATTGCTCGAACTTATGAAGTCGAACCGTGTAAACACTTTAATAATTAATTCTCCTTGACTCTTTATTTGGGGGCCACTGCTGCAGTTTGGGTGCCCCTGTCACGGAAGCCTGCGGAACCATTGAGGGACTTTATTTTCAAAAACGCACTGGCCGCAATTTCCGTTGTTTCAAGTTGCCTTTTTGCTTTTACTTCGGTGTAGCCTGTCGATTCGTGGTACGATGTAAATGTATCTCCTGCACGCGCTTACGCAAATCAGCGAATGTTTCACCAGAGAAAAGCCAGAAAACATAAAAAAATTCAAAATGTTCTTTTTTAATTTCGCAAAACAAGCCAAATTTTTAGCAAATGCTGTTATTCCTCTGTTTTTCCTTTACGCCTTGATTCTGGCCACAAATTTCAGCCAGACAGACGACAGATCATATTTATTTTTACGTACCTGTGTACAAAGAGCAATTAAAATAAAAAAGAATTAAGAAAATTAAGAGCGTTGTGATTATTTTCGCACATGAACGACATGATTTCCTCCGCATTGGAAGGCTGCCAATCCACACGCTCTGGCTGAAGGTTCCACTTATGATTACCATGTGACTTGACATCTATTGCGTCCTCAGTATGTAGTGACCGGAGACAAGTTTTCATAATCAAGCAGGGCCTCTCAGGAAAAACTACTTTCTAAATTATTAGTGGTGGGAAAGAGTAGCGCGGCAATTACTTGTTCAAAAATTTAAATGAATGTTTCACTGATCTCTGGCTAGTCACGCGCTGCTGACATTGTAGTCAATTAATTACTTGTTCGCTACAAAAATTAATTAGTTTGCTTGGCTGCCAGTAATCGCAGTAATCATGATGGTGTGTAGGGGTTCATAAAAATCCAACGGCCACGACTTGCTTCTCATGAATATCAATGATGCAAAGTACAATTTTTACTCAGAGGCATGATTGTCAGTTCAGATTCCCACACTTGCAATTTCAATTCCATGAGGGAAGGCAATTTTCACAAAAAGGAAAATACCGTCGTAATTTCTCCTTAAAAAGTTTATAACTGAGTACTTAATTATCATTAAAAACAAGAGAAGAAGTTAGATTAACAATAATAATGCAAATATTTGAACACAATACTAACGAAAAAAAATCTCCCTCACATACTATAATTAAAATACCCACATGTGGGAAAATTTCTACAAAAACTGGCAGTCTTGCACCGAGGTGAACATCCAGCGCCATACGTACGTACTTCACAGCATTGCGAGTGATCAATCAATCAATTAGGATCGTTAAATCGAAATCGAAATCGCTTCAGGAAGTCAGTTTCTAGTATCATCGAGTACTTTACGCTTCGATTCGTAGTAAAAACGAAGCGGACAGAACTGGTTTGTGGTTTCGATCGAGTGAAATGAATGCGGTCATGCTGAGATCTGAATGTAAATATTGTACGATATATAAGTTGATACTTGTGCCTGAGCAGTAGGTAGTCATAGGTAAGTGGAGAGGAATTAGTATGCGGGATTGAACCTCCAGTGTATTGAGCCGAACATCATTGATGGTTTTATTGACCGGAATAATTACGTACTCAAAGTGTTCTCTTGATTTCGGGTAACCGAGTATTAATTATGTATGATTTTTCAAATATTTCCCTAAAGTTATTCAAGGTAGTTCCTGATCAGCGCTACAGATCTACGTGTTTCATGATCTGGGATTCCATGATTTGAAATGCTTATAATTATTTAATAATAGTCTGTGCATTTCAGTGTGCTCGACTTAGTGCGTCGAGATTAATAGATCATTTTACAAATTCACACAACTAGCAGTCTATATGAGAACGAATTTCCATCAAAATTTTCATGCGCACGGTATTAGAATAACACGTAGTTCAAAAAGGAACCAGCTGTTGGCCCAACCTATTGTATAATACTGCTCTGTCATTTTAAAAATTATACTATTAATTGAAATTTTGTTTGAAGCATAATTTAATGTACTGAAGGAATTGTGAAACTTGCCGGACTTTATCGTGTGACATGCAGTATTAACCACTCAATTTGTCTAAAGTGGGCTTAAGCATTTGTTGTTGAGATTTTTCCTAGTTAAAGTTCGTGCATTAATTTTAATGTCATTGAAAAAGTAGCAAAAATTTGTCCAATATATACTCGTACGAAACATTGAATCCATCACCATTAAATCGCTTACTGGACGTTTTATAAATACTTCAGCAAATATCTCACACAAACAAATTAATGCGGGGGGATTTCATTAGATGTGTCACATGATGATAAGACTTTAATATCTACAGATACCGTAAGCGATAGAAATTCATTGGGAAGAAGAAATGACTGTACAATTAATTATAATTTTAATACTCTTTTGCATATATAGTAATGCTTTTATTAATAATTACCATAATCAATAATTGTTAACTCTTTATAATTTAAAATCAGGATTATTATTAATGAAATATTGTAAATATTATATCTTAAGTATTTCAGATCAGTACCTGTTGTTTCCGATAGTCACAAAAATAACCCTTATTTAATTTTTGTTTAATAAGAGAATTTGTTTTTACAATGCGACTGAAAAAGTATTTCCGCAAAATTACAGAAAGGCAAACGTGCAAAATGGTATGGAAAAAACGCAAAATATCAGATTCCCAGATCGATACTCACTTGATGGTGATGGCAACCAACACTATGATTACGCCAACCAACAGCATAGCAATAACGACCCCACAGACCATGTAGATGACATCGTTTGGAGCATCTGAAATAGTAAGGTCAATGATATTGTGATGAACTCCTCATAGATTTGGTTTATAAATGATTTTCAAATATTATCTAAACTCTTATAATCCTTAAATATCACACAGTTTTAAATGCCTTAAAACTAAAGAAATCAAAAGCAATCGCTTTTTTATAATCTTTTTGGTTACAAATGATGATGTCTGTTTTAAATAGTAAGTCATGCAGCTAAAACTTTATAAATAGTGAGTTAAAAAGTTTTGTTTACTTCTTTGTTCTTAGAGGAAACGAAATTTCGCCGAACTTTATACGATGGTATAAAATCTACCCACAGAATCTATTTTAACATAACAACAGCAGGTTGGAAAATGTAAACAATTTTTGGGGAAATATTGTTGTATGTTTTTTAGCCTTTTTTTCCTTCTCCTATTGACGTAACGTCTTTAATCCTATAGAACTAAAGATAATAATAAGATACGTATTCGGCTGTTTATCTTTACTGAAAACAAGGCAATGAAATAGGATGACGAATCCTATTCGAAAAAGTTCTTCTATTTCGATCTTCAGTAGCTTTAGTGGAAAGTATTTAATTTTTTTGTGGTGAAATATTAAAAGTCGATTATTGAACTGAAATTCAAGAGAATCGTTTAGATTTGTGTGTGAATATGGTTTTCGTTCAATTGTGTGATTCACCTTCTGTACAGAAAACAAACTCACTTATATACGTTGTGATTATTATCAGACACAAAATTCAATGAAAAGTTTGCGAATTTGCAGTCAGCAGCCATTAACGTGAGTAATGAGCTGTGGAGAATATTTCCTGATCGAGAATTGTGAAGTCGTAGGGCTTTCATTAATTCGCAGTCATTTTCCGACCTGATTCAATTTATAAGGTTTATGTAATCCTTTATTATATGATATAATCAAAGAATTAATTAAATTAATTATAATGGGGAAGTTAAATTAAGAAAAGCTAACACCTGTTATCCCAAATTGCATTTCAATGAACGCTGTATCAATGGGCGATGGGACAAGATAAAAAATTAATTGAATTCTATTTAGATTAGAAAATCTCTTAAATTTAAATAGGTATTTGATTGCAAAACTTTGATTAGTTAATAAAATATCACCCATAACAGATTGAACGAATTCTTCTCAATCGAAATCCCTAAAAAAAGCTAATTTCGCTTAACGTGCTTCATTAGACCCATTATATGGTTATTGCGTATATCACACAGTTGTTCGCAGACAATGAAAATATGCACGTCGATTGTTGTTTTTCTTGATCGCCACTAAATATAGCTGTCGAGTGTCTTAATATAGCAGACGATATGTTGTCTCTGTGCCAACGTCGTCTGGTCTAAGAAGACAAGACAGAAAACTTGGCCGGCGAAGTGTTTCGATGGTGTTGTCAATCATCACAGAATAGCGTATTTTTGCTACAACAAATATAAAAATAGGCGCTTAAAATGTTAATGCCATTTAATTATATACAAACGAGTGTTTCTGTACGATACAAATGTCTCTGCAAAGCAAAAACAAGGCACTAATTGGAAAACGAATATAAGTTTATCATGTGACAAGTTATTGCTGATAATTTAGAGCTTAAACGAGGCACGTGTGTTTTAGAACTTCAATTGAAAAGCCTTCATGCAAATTTCAGTTCTAATAGAGTGATTGTTACCGGATTATATTATAAAAGCTAAAGTAGTTCTGTTTTTTACATCTCTTTCCACTCTGAGTTCAATACTGGAAAACTTATTTTTGAAAGTTGGGATTAGAAGCTAAGCACTTATTTTGGATATTGCTGACAGAAAATGTTTTATAAAGTGAAAACCTCGTTTAATTGCGAGCTACGAAATATTCCTCATTTCTATATGTTTTCGCTTATATGTGTCTCAGAGTGAATTGTTTTAACAGAGATAAAAGATTGGGTTCTGCGTGGTTTTACGGTAGTTTTACGGTTAAGCTTTATTACACAGTGATAAAATCTCTTTATTACGATTAAGAGCTTTTATGTCGGCTTTTCTCTTAATCCATTGTATCTTATATTTCAGCTGCAAGTAAAAAGATGTAACAGATCAGAATATGTTTATATAATGCAAGACTTCAATCAAGAAACATTTGTACGGCGAAAGTATTATTGAAATTTATGCTAATATTTAATCAGGTAATAGCTTTCGTCTCTTTTGTTCTTAAATTGACGTTTTTACTGTTAATACAGTTTTCATATTGAATATTATGACTTTTAAAGGGTACTGAATTTTGTCAGCACCTGTGTAAATATCTTTTTTAATATTTACACAGATGCTTATTTGCTGGGGTTTCGCGATTCTCAAATTATTGGCAAAACCATTTTGCGAGTGACATTTTCAAAGGTCGTCATTTGGTGCGAAAAACAATATTTAATGAGATTTCTTGTTAATTTGTTTGACGTATTTTTTCGAATAATGCTCATGGTCTTAGTTTTTACTACTGCTAGTTTTTCTAGTATTTTTCCTATTTTTCATTGTTATTATTGTATTATTACTTAGGAAATAAAAGCTGTTTCGAGAATTTTCTGCGCAAAAGTCTATATAAACCATATTTTCATGACGTACATATTTTAATTAGACGGAAAGAAATACATATTTGCACGAGTAATTATTGTTATTGTTGATTTTAGTTATATTTTGTCACGCGAAATTGTTTCATTGAAATAAACAAAAACCAAAACAGTATTTTTCTCAGCGTCGTTATTAGAAATGAAATGAATTATTTGAAAATTATTTTCGTCGCCAATGAACAAATTTTACATATTACAAAATATATTATGAGCGAAGAGGAAATAAATTTAGTTGAAAATTATAGAAATACCATTGCGGAAGGAAGGAAGGGTGGTAGGAAGGTAGGTAGGCAATGAAGAGACTCTATAACCTTGAAGGTAGCAAATATTTACATTCCGTAGAGGTCTGCACTGACGAACTACTGAAGCTGATACTGATATTTTGCGAGTTAAAACACAACATCAACAAAATGAAATAATAAACTGAAATAAAAATACGATGAGTTTACGTACATTTGTGATGAAAACAATCATCACCAGGTGGTAAACACATGTGTTAACCATTCCGTATAGTGGACAAAATGCGCATAAAAGATAAAGCGAAAAATCCACAAGATATCAATGACTTCTAGGAAGTAAAAGGAAAACGGGATGAATATCAGCTGAAAAATGTGGTGTTCACTTTTCAGTAAGATTTTAAATGATATTTAAAATTAATTTTATTGTTATTTTGCAGAAGAAAAGGTTAAGTAAGTCAAAGTAGATATTATGTCGTTTGAATATATTATGTATTTCAAACAAAGACAAATAAATTAAATTAAGGCGACGCTCAATTAAAAAGCGATTTCACATAAAATAAAAATATTATTAATAACTTAACATTTCTTTACATTTCACGGTATACACTGTAATCTGCATTTGACTTTCTAATTATTAAAAATTCTAATTAATTATTGTCTAAATCTGTGTGAAGTGTAACTCTTGTAGAAATTTGGATGAATATAGGTGGGAAAACAGTACAGAATATAGAATGTGTCATCCTAAACGGTTAAACCGATTAGTTCGCGATGCAAAATGGTTTACTTTGCGAGTCATTTGCTTCATTGTTTTGAAACACATGTACGTCAATTCGTAAGTGTTTGCACAAATGTTCAAATTGATGCAAATACGTCGTATATTTGAAAAATACGGTTTGGTAGAAGTGTGTGGCCGGGCATGATGGATAAATGAAATTTATTGCTCTACTTAGCTTCTACACTTTGTACTCCCACTTTTTTAGACATATCAGTATCAGCACGGGGATTAACAGTATTCATTAGATTTATACTACGTATCAGCTGCGTTCAATGATATCTATTGAACTAAAAAGGTGTGTTCGGCTTGAAATGTAATGTTAGAATCCTGTTATGACTGGCGCCAAAATATTAGCGATGAAAATAGATTGGATTACAGATGTGAGAGAAGCATGGGATCGATAATGTCAGAGTTATTAGATACAGCCAATGCGATGAACTGTAGTAATGAATATTATCTATCTATTTGCTAAGATAAAGTTTGATATTTCGCTGAGATAAAGGAAGTTGGTGTGAGATTCGTAAATTGTCAACAAGGTTTCAGTTAATTAAAACAATAAAAAGCAACTTCATGCAAGTGTATTTCTATTTTGTAATTTTTACGGAAAGAAATAAATTTGTTGAAGGTAATTTTCACTTGTATAATTAAGTGTTAGATAATTTTCACTTATATCACTTCACTTGTTAGCCGCTGGTGTTTTGCCTGCACCAGCATTCAAAAATTCTGCATTAACAAATATTTGCAAAAATATTTTAGCGAATTCAAGTTAATCTGCGCAATCTTTAGAATCTCAAGGTGTGTACGAGCTCGCCGAATAAATAAAGTACGAGTAGACTGCGAAGATGTGAAGTGCGATGTCATTGTTCTCTACTAACCTGAAACGAAGTTCAGATTACAATCTGCTTTTTCTTCTCGGTGCAATAAAATACCAAAATAATAATTTCAATTTTAAGTTTGAGAGGTGAAAACATCATCGTCGTCTCATTAATACTTCAGGAGAGAATCTTTCCGTTGAACTTTTAATGCATGAATGGCGTTCACAACTCTATTCTATCTTTTGCAGGTCAACTTTCAGGTTTATGGAAAATTCTGAAAAAGCCCGATTTTAGGTCCGGCCAGCAAATCGCTCGCACCTCAGATAAGCGCAGGATGACGATGTTCGATGTTTGTGTTTACAACCGCAGTACATGCAGTTCGTTTTTTATTAGGTTGTTTTAATTTATGTAATACTTTTTACACTTACAAACAATCGCCTTGAAACAAAACAATTAGAGTAAGCAATTAATTACACATACACTCACATGGAAATATTAATCTGTATCTGTATTTAGGTTTTTTAATACTCATCTATTTCTAGTATGAAGTCAGAAATCGAAACCAAATCTAAAACAAACGAATCAAAAACACTACAATACGAAAATAAAGAATAACAAATGGTTGCTGCACCATTGACGTCAATCTATCGGATTAGAAGTGGTATAGAGGCGAGCCCCTGCTAATAAACGCAGAAACAAAAACACAAAAAGAGTTTTGAAACATGCCAAAAAATAATATTGGCACTTCAGAGCGTCTGTGAGCAAATTAAGGTAGGTTAAAATAGTTTCCAACATCAGCAAGAGTTTATAATTACTGAACAGAAATATCGAAGTAGAAAACCCAGACGAATAGAAAGAATAGAAAGTAGCGGTTGAAAGATATCGGTATGTAAAGTTGTATCTTGTTGTCAAAAGAATAGAAAACTTTGTGCATAATGATCTGCATAATTTGTATTCTGTAGAAAAGTGAATACAAATCGTTTGTTAGCTTTAATGAATTCAGCCACTGGACTGAAAGGTATTAAATGAAGGAAGGAATAATAAGGAAAAATAATAATATAGGAAAAACTTTCTCATACTCGTATTATTACTCGTATTATATAGACAAATAGGTAAGACGTTTATTTCCAGTTTTAATGGGTTGCTAAAAAACTTTCAAATGCAGACGTACTCTGAATATTAATTTAGAGAAGAGCATAAAAATAACACCACCTCAACTACGAATTGAAATGGAAACTTAAACTTTAATGTCTTTAAATAATTTCAATCAATTTGTTTCAATTACCGCTTCATAAATATTAAAAACCCTTTCAGGTTTCTCAAGAAGTGGCCAGCGGAGAGCACCAGGTCTCCGCTGAAGTTAAAATCAAATAATAATAGCTGTTTTTAAAATATAGATTATTTGCGTATTTTTTCAAGCATTTCTATAGTTAAGTAAAAAATCGTCTATTAATCTTTAGCTTTTAAAACTGTTTAGCATTCTTTCCGGATGTGCTTTTTCATAAATTCGTTTTAAAAACTACGTATTCATTGCTAACATATGGTTAACACATTTATAAATTTGGTCTATTCGATAATGCTAAACGTGCTAAAACACGCTTTAGTGAAACGATTTAAAATAACGTGTACAATATCAACTTTTTGTATAACTTTTATGACTCGAAAATGTTTAAAGTTCAATGTGGAAAATACTGTGTATGTATGTACGTGCATTTCACCTTCAGTATAATAATAAACTTCTCTCCACCACGACTGAAATTTTCGAATTCTGAGAATGTTCCTCAATCATTATTTTAAAGAGAAATAAACTACATAAAAAAACTATAGAAATTTAAGATATTGAAATTGTTTTATCTTCTGTTTTCTACTTTATTACTTTTATAAAAAAGTCCCCAACAGTTTTCTTTTAAACGACCTATGGTGGCCTATTTCTTCTCGGATTAGCATTCCACTATTCCAGCTCAGGCATCAAAAATAAAATATAATGTTTCAATATCCTTAAGATTTGTTGAAAGTAACCATTGTCGCGATTTGATTAAATGGCTGGAGTTTAAGCAGTAAACTGTAAATTTATGAACAAGATTTTATTCAGCTGCAATTTTAGTGCTTAATTTCAAAGGCTTCAAACTCACTAAAAGATTAATTAGACTTATATTTTCAGCTTTGAAGTCTGAGTTTAGTTGACTTAAAACCTTAAAAGATGAAAAGAAAGCTTCTCAAAAGAATTATTCCAATAGAAGAAGATACGAGTAATAACGAAATGGCAAATTTGCAAGAAAATATATTTTTAAAATAAAAAAATATAAAATAAAATCCAATTTTCATATCTAAATTCACGCGAGAAAAGTGGTGCATACTTTTAGGGCGAGCAGGAAACCCAACTGAGGTGAAAATGTGGTATGTGGTGGAAATGAAAGATACTGTGGCATATTTTTAAGATGGAAGAAATCTACGGCAGAATGAAATTAGCAGAAACTCAACATAATCGGATAGATAACTGAAAATTGTCAGATAATTTCACATTCCAATACTTTACGTTATTGTTTTGATTACTACCACTTTTAATGAAGCAAATTCAATCAACGGCATTATAAATCATTTTCTAACTATTAAGTGATCTTATCAAAGACTATTGACTACACAAATTATTCTCTAGTAAATATTGTTGACTAGACTGCAAACAAAGTGTCAAATAAATTTATATTTATATGAAATATAGCTTTCACGGGGTAAACCGAATTCACTGAAAATCTCGCGGATTTAGTTATGTAATCTCACGCTTTAAATACTATGAATGCTGTTCTTAAGGCGACAAAATTAATACCGGCCCAAAGATTGTAATTAAATTCGTACTATAAATAAATTTCCTGCTCTCAAGGCAAAACGGTGTAACTCTACTAAGGCCACCGATTTCTCGAGTTGCAGTGTTAAGTATTTGGCTTTTGAGAAATTTCCAAAAGCCGGCCGCCGGTTGTTGTTGTATAAGTTACTAGAATTTTTGTGTGAATTATTTATGTAGAAATTATTTCTATATATATATTGTATATATAATTTGGGTGTATTCTGGTTTTTCTCTATTTATAAGCAAAACTGTACGGCAAAACAATTTTCATGTTCGTTTCGTTATACTGATTTAGGTCACCAATTTCAGAATATAATTGTTAGCTTTGCTCACACTTGCGTCCTGCGGATCGTTACGTTTTGTTTACAAAATGAGGCCATTAATTATTAATGTCAACATTTTACCGTGTAGTTTTTACGTATTGGGTTGGCAAATAAGTTCGTTCGGCTTTTTAGATTAGAATGGAAAACAAGCACGAAACCTCATGAAGCAAAAACCGAACGAACAGTTTTTCTTTCAAACACGTTTCATATTTAAAATATTGTTAAATCTTACCGACATGAGAATGAGAGAGTGAAGAAAGTTCTGAGTCTGTAAAGAAAATGAAAAGTGAGAAAGTTAGTGCTCGATGCGTTTGATGGAGTAGAAAAGAAGCAAAATTATTATGAGTTAATAATGCAGTGGTTGTTGCTCATTATATCATAAATGTGATTAATGTAGTGTTTTTAGGTGCAAAAAATAGCTGACCGGTTTATTAACATTTAGTTACAAATATTATTTAAAAAGAAGAAGACTCACGCCCTAAATAAGTCATTTTCCGAATATAACTGAGGTGAGAAAGTACCTGAGGTGGTTCTGGTAAAATATTTAAGCGGATGCGGAAATACCTACAAAAGTTCTTAAAAGTTTTGCAGTTTCTCTTCGCAAAGCTTTTGTGAATTCCGCTAAGCTTTGATAAAGCTTCGAGAAGGTTTCACAGCGCGCAAAGGGAGGCGCTCAGATTCATATTTCTCATAGAAAGCTCCACAGGGTGTTCCCAATAATGCACTTGTATTTTTATTAATGATTGTAAAGTGTAAAGCAATTTACTAAATACATGTTTTAGAAAAAATTGAGATTTTAATGGTATAAAATTAAAATAATCCGTTCTCGGAAATAGTTGAAGTAGAAGTTCTACTACTACTAACAATTTGAACTACTTTTATATTTGGCCTTTAAAAACTCACCAGTTTCATTCGATACTCCTTGCGTGTTGTCATTGTTGTCTACGTCACTCCCATCTCCAAGAGCTGCAAGATAATGATAATTTTATTCGCTTATTTTCGATTCAGTTTATAAATGATATTTTATAAATATCTAAAAGAATTATCTAAAATTAATTTTTTAAGGAAGTAGGGAATAACGTAAAAATAACAAGTATAATCTGGTAATCAGAATATAAAAGAAGTCTTAAAGAAAAAAATTCGCGAGCGTACTTGCGCTTATAAAAAATATTGACATATACAACATCGATATTCCTATCGTGGTAAAAGTATTGGATATTCGCATGTATTACTAATGTTGAAATATTTGCAATTTGGTACACTTCACATAGACGTTTACTAATAATCTCAGTGGCCATAAATGGAGGATTTGAAAATGATATAAATCTTTGCGAACTGAGGTTTCAACACCGCGACCTCCTCCATCCTCAGTAAGCAAGTAATGAACATGAAGTCGAATCTGTTAACTGGCTTTTGATGTGTAATTAAATAAAGAAATAATAATGATTATGCAGCCACTTGGTTGAATTTACATCTTTTAATCTTCTGGAAGGCTAAAGTTAGCAATCCGTCCACATCTGCGGGTAATAAAACGCGTCTTATTGTATTACGATTTTTACGATGCGGAATACAAAAGCAGAATCTCGGGGAAACCCATCGGCCATCGTTTCTACACATGAATACTTCAATGCTGTTTGTGTATGAAGTTAGAATATCACTTATCGAAATGATCAGTTTTCATTGAAATGATAATAAGATTTTCTGCGATTTTCATTCTTTCCTTAGTTCAGCTCTTAACTCACCTTTGAGTTGAATACCATCCGCATTGTTAGTGAAATTCTCTGAGGAGCTTCTGGCTACATGAATTTTATCCAAGACGACACCAACAATTGGCTTTAATATCATATTTTGTCTAACACTTGTTCACTTTGCAATTTCATGTACTCGATTTTCGGTATAATTTGTGAAGAACAGATTTTACAGCACTTTTTTAGAGGCTCCCCTCTGCACTTTAGATGATGTTTACAATTGGTTTCAAACGTGATTGAATACCCCGACTGGAGTCGTTTAAAATTCAACCGAATCAATATCGTTTTATTTATAACCTTTGCTTTTTCTTGTTTGTGCAAGGAATTCGTTATCGCTGTTTATGCAAAAGAAATGCTTTGTTGCTTGTATTACGCCCTTGATGAAGCAACCTGTGGTCTCAAACAATAAATAATTAAGTTGATTTAAGACAACAGATAATAAAAACCCCTATCCTCGTATTCCTCATTGTGTTCCTTATAAATGCGCAAGATTGCAATTCTCTTTAGCCCAAGTGGGATGCATATAGAATGAAATTATTGTATTATAATGATACTTTTATGTTTAAATATATAATATTTGAAATTGTTAAAGTGATAAGTCAGGACGCGGTAAAGCCAGAGTTAAGTTGTTATGCCTTGCTGTAACTGGAAAAATCTGAACAGTCGAAATTACTACACAGCCAAAAGAAGACATAAGTAAAATAACTTCAGGTTGAAATGGATAAAATTATGTTTTATTTTAAGGAAACTTGAAATTTGATCCTTGATTGTTAACTGAAATATTTTACTCTAATTGCGGATAGTGCGGAATTTCTCATTAAAAAGCAATCAGTACGGTGTCTGTTAGTCTGCCCTGAAAAGTATGGATAACAGAATTGTTATTTTCGCTGAGTGCATGGCAACAACTTAACAAGGAAAAACTTTACAAGGTTTTTCATTCGAAAATCAAAATATTTATAAAATTGAGAGGTTACAGGGTATCACCATCCACTCCGAAGCTGATAAAAGTTTTTATTCCGGACTCCAGAGACTTTTAAAAAGATGTTTGTCGTATTTTGGCGCCATAAAACAAAAACAAAAGAGACGAGGAAATAAATCTGAATTCTTTATGCAATACGGTTTTTAGAGATACTGACACTTCTTCATTTTTTATTATACTTCATTATTTTCAATAAGATAAATAAAAATTGCCTTTGTTTTGACGAATCAATGGCTTTGCAATGAATTTTTCGTATTTTTCTCTCAAGTTACCGAATGTCAACTCTACAGAGATTTTTCTTAGATCGGGTTTATCGAAATAAACCCGAGATCTAATTCCCGATAAACCCTTAGATCGGGTTTATCGGAAATAAACCCATGAAATTATTTCATGAAATACTATCATTAATGCGTTAAATTTATATTCACATCATTTTGCCATACTATTTCAAAGAAATCGAAAGTTCCTCCTTCACATTTTCTTATTATTTTAACTATTTACCAACCTTACACTTTCTTACTAGTGGCATTTCCTCTATTTGAGGCAAATTATAATTAAAATAAATTCACACCACTTGACTTTTCAGCAAATTTCAATTAATTTAAATTGAGTTCTCTTCTCCATTAACTCTGGTGTCACGTCATGACGCTGCGAGATGCCACGACATTGCGTCAGAGTGGGCGAGCGGTAAAAACGTTTATGCTAACTAATTGCAAGTAATTATTATTTTCATATTTTCACTTGGCCAGTTTCTAAGGAAGGAAGCACGTTTTGCGCTTTGTTATTCAATACCTCTTTTATTCAATTATTTCATTTATATTATGCGATATTCTTAATACGAGCCGAACGCATAAACAATTCCAAGTAAGTGTGTATCTCGGCGTGAATTTTTCACAAGGTGTCGACATGCATGTCGGTTCGCGTTTATATTTTGTTTATTTATATTCCAAGCTGAATCGATGTTTAATTTTTATAGGCACAACAGACGAGCCAACCCAGGTAAGCAAATAAACGAGGTCACATTTCTCAATTAATCCAAACATAATCACTGCTCCGACTTCCATACCCAACTTGAGACATGAGGAAGTCATTGACTGGTCGGCTTGTTGTAGAAAAGGCGTGATTTAAAATATTCACATCGCTTCTCATTTCTGTACTGCATTTCTGTATCGTTGTTTACTGGGCGACGGAGTGACGGAATTAATAGAAATTACACTCAATTACCAGATTGCTAAGCGAAAATATCATTTCGCGTAACCGTGCGAATGAATTTATTAGAGAAAATTATAGTTTTACTAATTTCGGTGTCCGGTTTGACGTTCCTTTATGGAAAGTTACCACTTCGATCAGCACTTCACAAACACTTCACACTTTTGTTGTAAAGGTATTTTTAGATGTTTTCTGAAACTTTACTGCTGTGCTAAAAAACCAACCGAATCACGATGTATTAACACTGTTTTATTTCTTAATACGTGTTCCCGAGTTTAGTACCGCGCTTTCTAAAAGTAAAACCAATTCACTTCTCTCCAGGCATCCCTGAGATACCTGGTCGTATCTAAGCCTGATCAGCTGTTTTGTGTGGGTAGATCAGCGCGTATCACTGACTGGCTCTCTAAATATTTACACACGATTACACGAACATTGCCATCAACACCGTGCATTCGGCCCAAGATAAGACGCATGTTAATAACGACAAGTGATCTAGACTAACTAATGACACTATTGTCAGCAGCACAATTTGCCGCTATCGTTGATCGCACTGTACCGCGACGAGATACAAGTATGTATATCGCCAGCTGTTGGGTAAAAATTGAATCGCGAATTCTTTATCGGCGTCTGAAATGATAACGATTGTGTCTAGGAGAGGAACTTTAGAAAAGTTAGTTTATTGATAAGAAAGCGAGAGCGAGAGAGAGAGAGAGAGAGAGAGAGAGAGAAACCTCCTAATAGAAGGATGAGTGAAAAAGGGAGAGCGAGAGAAAGAGGGTTATTTCGCAGTACTTATAGCAGCTTTATGTAGCAGGAAGCGCTTAAATAGCAATATATTAAGCTCTCTCAGCTTTCAATTAGAGTAGAGTTGAAAACCAATAAATAGCAGGAAAGGCTTCGCCCCATAAGCTTTTTAAGCTTTTATTGAGAGCAGAATTGAAAAGCAATAAATTTTGTATTTCGAGTACAACGGAAAACAAAATTGAATCGTTGTTCACATTTTATTTTTATCAATATCTCTAATAAATCAGAGTCAACAAGTATAGAAGAATAAATATCAGGCTTAAGCTTCTGAAGCACATGAAACGATTAATTGGCACTTAGGATTATAATTCGCTTAAATTATGGCTAACAGAGTTAATAAGGTAGAGGAAAAAATTTAGAAGATGGAGATAACTTTAGCTACTGAAATACTTCGATAAAGCATAACGATATATGTATTACCATTACGGTATTATTGTACAAATTAATATTAGATTTATTTACACTTACAGTTTAATAAAACTTCTTAATATAAACTTAAATTAAGTTTTTATATCGTATACGTTATAATATATTATAATAATTCCCTACTCGGTCTTTCACTACCCTCATTTAAATTCTTACGCTCGTACTTCCAGTTGACATTGAGTTCCGAGATATCCAAGATTTGTGCAAGCTTTGTGTTTTTTGTGCAATCGCTTTCGATATTATGGATTTTACTCGTGTTTAATGAAAAAGTAAAATTTGTTTTTAAGTGCGTACTTAAATACACGTGATTCTTTCTTTAAATGACAAAGATATTTCGTTTGTGTTTTTATCACATGCTGTCTTGAAGTAGATAAGATTGCAAAAAACCTGTAAATGTTTATAACCTCCCTATCAAAACCTTAATTCATCGCGCAAAAACAAATTTAATTTATTACTGCTTGATTGATTGGTTGTGAGCCTTGATGAGGTCTTAAAGTGTGGCGATTATAAGTTACGTATGATAAACAAAACAAAGAGAAAATAAAAGCAAAACGTATAAAAATTCAAAACATTTGTCACAAATTTCTGTTAACATTTTCTCTCCAGTTCTTAGACTGACAGTTGTGTTGACTGACAGTTCTGTTGACTAACATTCTCTTCTGTTCACATACAGTCTTGTATCAAACAGAATTCTGTTCTGTCAAATTTATTCATTGGGATCCCTGAGAGAATTCTTTAATCACTTCTTATGTCACGTTGTATTTAATTACTGAGCGCTTCACAAAGAAATCGTCTTATTAAAATCGACAATAGAAGTAGCAGACAGTTTGTGTTAATTACGAATTACAAGTTTTTGCATTTCTATCACCATTTTACTGAGCATTCAACTGACGTCACATCTATCGTTTGAAATGGAAATTTTTAAACATATTGAATATCTAATAATTTGATGCCTAATTAAAGAATTACTTTCCGTCAGGGCGTTACAAGGGTCTCTATTATTGCATTAATAAAAGAGCCGCTAAGTTGCTAGTTAGTTATAATTACGTATAAAATGCAAGAAAAGCGATAGGAATGGAGCGAAAAGGAAACAAGAAAGTTTTTAAAATTTCTAGTTTTCCGTGATGAAAAAAAAACAAAAAAAAATATATACATATGCATATAAAAATGTCATCTTGATGTCTTCTTATCAGAGTTCGGAAACTATTTAAAAATTATTTATTATTGAAACTGTGATAAAATCAAAATTATTTGTGAATCATTAAAAAATAACATGAAAGGTATTTTGTAAAATTTTTGAGGAAACAGAATGGAAAAACATAATTGATAATTCAAAATAACGAATAAGTACGAATAAGATCGAAAATTTCTTAAAATCAATTCAGAAAAGTTTTTGTGGTTTTTATATGTATCTTCTTTAGTTCCGCATTTCTTTTATTTCCGAATTTTCTTTGTCAGAGCTTGTAAATTGGTTTTTGACGCACTGAAACCTTAGTTTATATTTAAAACTTTCACTTATTCGAAGCAGTACTTGCGTACCTTGCACAATTCGAGATACATTTCAATTTGTCAGTATTTATCGCACACGTTGTATTTATTGTGTTTGTCGAGCACACGTTTTAATAAAGCGATAACTAATAAATGCTAATAAATTATTTCACATATAAAACATTTGCTGTGATAAATGTCTCTGACATATTAACGAGGTTATAATGACTGTTACGCTTAAGAGGGATAAAATTATGCTTTCTTTTAGAAAGATTCAAGTATAGCCTTGTTTTTTGCTATCATTATCTAGTTTCATGACAGTACTTTAAGATGACAAAAAAAGTAACAGAAATTCAGAGAAAAAAAATTAAATTTCGTTTCACTTTAACAATAATCTTTCTTGATGTTATTGAGAATGATGTAATGCTATCTTTCTTAGTTAATTTCTCAACAAATATACATTTTGAACCCTTAATTTTTTAAATATAAATGACTCAGAAGGAGTAAACCTCGCGGCGTGAGTGCCTGCAACAGGTTTTGCGTTGACAATAAATGCAACAAATAGCGTTTGTTTATGGATAACTAACTTAAAAGTTTTCACAGCCTTGTGCTAAACTCGTTTGTCTCAAGTTCAAGGCGCAGAAAACGGTTTGAAAAGACGCGAAACAGTATGTTTTGCTGTCAAATGTGGGTTTGAAAGCATTACAAGTGTGATGGTCGTCGACCAGTAGTCAGTTCAGCTGCTTCAGATTTAAATCGAAGGTGTACCTGTTGCGTGGAGGTGTCGGTTTCCACGAACAGTTAGTTGCTCGCTCGAGAAAATCGGTTTGCATTGAAGTCGGGAACCAGCAGATATCAGCTGGGTGCCATGATGTTCAGCTTGGTGCTAAGTAATCGCGTGATATACTCACGCACTCGTGAGAAACGTACTCACAACTCGTGCCTTTTAAAATACCAGTCCTCTATGGATCTCACGTGGGTTTGTGGTTTCCTAAAAAAAACAAACCCGAATGTCAACCCATTTCACTCTTCTCCACGTCATTGCGAGAAAAGGAAGTAATTTGCATTCATCACGTGTTATCAGAATTATAATTATTCGAAATTTCACACAGTGACGGCAATACAAGGATGAATCACTCGTGTAATGACTCAATGTTGCCTCTTTTAATTAAATGTAATTTGGTTTACGTAATACCTTTTAAAAATCTATATAAACAAGAGGTCACCACCCGTTTGCATGTCTACTGTATTCCGAAAACTCTCAATTTATAACAACAAACCTCGCTAACCTGATCTAAAAACCTAAACACAAAATTAACTAACCAGTATAATTTGTGCTATTACTGAACCAGAAAGTTATTTTAAACCTGCAGCTTAATTTAATACTGAGGTTTATTCTTTTCACCGAAAACTTCATTTGCATACGAAAACCGGTATCAACATTTTAATGTACTTTTCAGCAGTTAAAAATATTATTCTGTATGGGACGGGGGTGATACCAGTTGTTATGCCCCGGAAATGGTACGTTTTGAATGATTATCAGTGTGAAAAAAAGCTGTGAATGCGTCTTTTTCCTTCCATTTGCCAAACGAGTATCACAAAAAGTCGAACTGACTTTGATTAACTTGACTTTGTGATTTAATCTTATCACCAAAAAATATATTAACTACGAATTTCAATAATTAATGTTTAGAGATGATTTATGAACTGTCACGGCTGTAAATTAATCAATTATTTTATTCTAAATCATTGTGAAGAACACAAGCTAAAATTTTCACGTACAATTTACAAAATAAGATAGAATAATTAATAGTAATATTAATATTATAGAAATATACATATCTACGGAGTCAGAAGGGAATGTATATACTCGTACATATTTATTCAGTTTTGGTGTTGCTTTGATTATTTTGCTTATTGCTATCAAGAAAATTATCTTTTAGAGGTTTTAAATCGGTAATTTGTTAATATTAGGCAGTACCACTATTATATCAGTATTATCGAATTTATTTGCTTTTTTCCAATAATTTTGATAACATTTTTCTAATTTTCAAAATTAAAGTAAAAACGATAATTTAAATTTAAGAAGTTATGCTTTTTTTCCTGTTTTTTGCCTGCGATTGCTGCGTTTTCGCATCTTGCTAAGTTCCGAAAAAATATTAAGATCTCCTAACTTCGTAAAACTATTTTTAGAATATTGCTGTCATTGTCACCAAAGCTGTCACTGTCACCCAGGTTGTGCCAACAAAGCACGAGGAATATGATAATTACAAGAGTAAAGTCTGATTGCCAACGATTCGAGGAGAAATCAGCCAACCTGTTTGTTTATCACTTTAGCGCGATTTGGCCATCTTCTGCAGTATTTACCAGTTAATTTAATCAGCTGATATAAATAAAAACGGGTTGTTATTAATAAACGCTTTAACGAAAGCTCACAATTCTTCGTAAGGAAAATATTATCCGGTGTGATATACAGCAAATAGAAGAGAAGAAACGTGTCAAAAGGGCTAGGCAACGTCAATAATACCATTAACCGATAAATTTTGTGCGAGAATATTTTGCATAAGCTGAGACAGGAGAATTTGAGGAAACACGTGTAAGCTTATGCGTAATTAGTTTTTTTCGGTGTTATAGACTTATCAAACTTTCCAAAGTCCCTGAAACACTCTTGTAATGGAAGCTGAAAAACTCCTCCAAGAACAAAAACTTCCTACCCTACGTAGTATACTAGAAAACTTTTTGAGAAGGAAATTCTAGATTCCCTTCTTACTCTGAAATGAGGAGAGAAAACTCCCTTAAAAAAACAAAATCACCAAACTATGTAGTAAGCTCTAGTTCCCTCTAGTTTCCCTGAAGGTCTTCACTCATTTAGTAGAACCTCTAAATTTTGGTAGAATCGTCGGGCTTCCGGAATCTCTCTTGGAATGAACGCGCCCTAGAGACGATAGAAACGATCGCTTGTTTGTTTGTCTGAATGTTTGAAGTCCTGGAGGAGTCTCAAATTTCCTTGAATTTTTTAGTAATAAGGGAAAAGCATATTAAACCTTTTTATGTCAGTTTTTCCTCTCACTGATTGCTGGGAAATCACTTGCCTCTCGTGATTGGAAAAGTTGTTTGCTTACGAACTACACCAAGAATCTTTAATTGAATTAGGTAAGATTCAAGCGAATTATGAAAGATTCAAGTTCATTCGTGAGTGGTGGATTTTTGTGACACAAGTTTAAAATCGAGACAGAATTATTGATTTCTTTCTTCTCGATTCTCTGGATTGCATGATAAGATTTGAGTTCGTGCCGCAGAAACGGGTTGTTAATAACCCTTGCGTGACTTCCTGACACTAACTTCCTGATGACTAACTAACTGGTGATGATGACTGCCTGGTAAGCACACCCTAGTTAAGTTTTTTATATGTCTAACTTTACCTTTAAACTAGAAAAGAAGAAGAGTTCTGAGGTATTCGATTTCTAGGAGTGCCGTAAATTGTGAAATGAGGTTTTCTCTTTTGCAAACTATTAATAAATATAATCCGAAGTGACCTTGAGGAAGTTTTCATTATAACAGAACTCTGTTAATTACAGTTGGAGAGAGAATATGAGAAAAAGTAAGCATTTATTTCAATGTACTTTGAATATACGTAATAATATGCGCATAAAAACGTCAGAATTTATAAGTTTTGCTGAATTAAACCCTTACGACTTGACAGATAAGCGTGTTATTACTTCGTACTGCTACGTCTATACTACAATACTTCGCGGCTTAGAAAGGTAAAAGTCCTGCTTAGATTCCGGAAGCTTTTCAATCCGAGTCTAAAGTGAGGGAAAAGGGTTATTAAAATGAAAACAAAGTGAAGGAAAGAGTTATAAGAATTATAAGTATAAATTATAAAATTATATTGCACAATTAAATGAATTTGCACTTTCTGTCAATTGCTATATGTTGAGAATATTTTAAACAGGGGAATTGGAGAGATATTTTGAGATTTCAGATTTAATCTTAATTTTCCAACAATTATATTAACTTTTTATTAAGTCTCTTTCCATTTTCATTTCAGCAACGTTTAATTAATATTTACTTAGTTCACATTTTCATGTTCCTTATCAATAAGTGAATAAGAATTCTTTTTATAAAATAATAATTTTAAATTATACAAATTAATTTACATCAGAATTTTCATGACGACACAAGAAACAAGTTTTTATTAAAGCTGCTCGGCTCATCCTCAAATCCTAGGCTTCCGCGTCACTTAAACCGAGAATTGATGAGTTTAACTCACCTAAAGGTGGATCCGCTGTACTGGTTTTGTTTCCCAAGACATGATATTGAAAGTAATCCAGTTTGCAGAGTATAAATTATTTGTTATCACAGTTAATACTTTAAATGTTGCAAGAAATCAGTAAGCGAGAAATGCTTAACCCTTGTTGTCTGTTGCGTTATTTTTCTTTGGAAATCATTCAGAAATTTCGAAAAAATGTTTCACTAAATTTTAACACTAAACATTTCGGAAACTCCAGAAAAGTGTGCAACGATTTTTAACACCCCTTGTGATGTGCCACCCATTAAATCCGACCACATTTAATCCGTTCAATCATAAAAGTGATTTACATAAGCTGAGAATTATTATCAAATCGTACTTATTAAGCGAAAAAACACTCGATTTTAGAGGCGGTCTCGTACATTTTTTAACTCAATTTGACACAAGTGTTTCGGAGCTCTAAAACAGCACTTCGTGGGCGGGTCGGTGGGCTGAGGCTGCAACGGTGACCACTTATTGTATTTTGTAGCTTTTGTTTAATTAACTGGCTTCTTAAAGTGTTCTCGCGGTTTAAGTAAATGTAAAGCGAAACGCCGATGTCGACGAATGTTTTACGTTTGAGCCGTCCTGAGTGCTATCGTCTCGTGCGGTTTATTTTGGGTTTTGCCGGAGCTGAGTGTCTACCAGCGGAGAGTGCGATTCAATTTTTATTCATTTATTTGCACTGTGATAAACAGGTACATCAGTGCAAGCGGGCGAGTCAGATCAGACTGACGGACCAACAGAGCGGCCAACGGCGACGACGCGTTAATCTCCGAACGACGACTGAACGCCGTTTGGGCCAGAACACCTACCAATATCATTCTCTCGCACTTTAAGATACAGAAACATTGTTTGTTTTTCTTTATGTGGTTGTTGTTGTTGTTGCGGTGGTATTTGTTAACAGGGCGAAAACAGTTCACGCTACGTATCTCTCGGAAGGAGACGAAGTAAAACGTACGTCAAAAGCTAGCAGCGGTCGCAGCCCGATGTAAACCAACGCCGCGTCGATCGGGAACTGAGACGAGTTGGCGGGCCGATTTCTGTGCAAGCTGTGAAGTTGAGTCTGAAAGGACCTGTTGACAAACATTTACATTACGAGCAAACCTTGCCAACCCGTCTGCCCCACCCCGCACACAATCCTCGGCACTCTTAATGACTTTACGGCAACTTAAACTGGCAAATGATTTTAGCCTTGTCAGCGTACGAAAAGTTGTAGTCATGTAGATAAGTTCGCCTCAGATAACTAAACCCATCATTACAAGAGACGAAAACAATAAACGGCATCATTTTATGACGAACCAAAGAGTATTTCTTAGACTTGGGAATAGAAAAGTATTTATATGTCTGTTTATGTGCGTGATGATATCTTGATCTTGAATTTGATATCTCATAGATAAACAAGTAAGAGTGTTGTCTTCGGCCTGGCCGAAATCTAAATACCCTACACCCGAGTAACTGAAAAAAATTATAATTTCGCCACTTAACAACTCTTGTATAAATAGGCGGACCACGCCCATTTTGGGAAAACGTTTTTGTAATGTCTCTAGGTACTGCTAGATATAATTACGAAGGTATTAATATTTTGAACCGCTTATGGGATATTGACAACTTTTATATAAGTGGGCGGACCACGCCGATTTTTTGTATACAAATTGGTAATACGAGATACGTCGTGATAAAATTTCGTATTAATATCTTATATTGTTTGCAAGATATTGACAACTTTTGTATGAGTGGGCGGACCACGCCGATTTTTTGTATACAAATTGGTAATACGAGATACGTCGTGATAAAATTTCGTATTAATATCTTATATTGTTTACAAGATATTGACAACTTTTGTATGAGTGGGCGTGGCATGCCCATTTTTGGCAAGTTTATTGGTAATGCTTCCCTATATATCCTGATAAAATTACATATCAATATCTTATACCGTTCATTAGATATTCCCAACTTTGTTATCAGTGGGTGTGGCACTGTATGTTCCGGAATAAAATTATACCTTAATATCTCACACGGTTTATGAAATCTTCAGATTTTAACATTTTTTGAAACGAGGTACCTTTACATACCGTATGTAAAGTAGGCGTGGCTGTTTACCGATCTTGCCCATTTTCAATCCCAAACAGTCCTATATAACAAAGAATATATGTGCCAAATTTCATCGCGATATCTCTTTTCGTTCCCTCGTAATCGTGATTTCAACAGAAAGACAGACAGACAGGCGGACGGACAGGACTAAATCGATTCAGGAGGTGACGCTAAGCAAGGATATATATACTCTTCCATATCTATCTCGTCTCCTTCTCTGCGTTACAAACGGAAGAACGAAGTGAATATACCCTTCGGGTGTAGGGAGTACCCTTCGGGTGTAGGGTATAAAAATGCCTTTCTGGAACTTACATTCCACGTTTTTTTGTTTCTAGGGTCTACACCCCAGAGAAAAAACATATCCAATATTATAGAAAGGGGTGAGAAAGATAGAGAGGGGTAGGGACTATGCCTGGGAGAGAGAGGAAGGAGGAAGGGAAGAGAAGCATAGAGAGAAAGAGAGAGAGAGAGAGAGAGAGAGAGAGAGAGAGAGAGAGAGTAGGAAGATCGGTGAGAGAGAAGAGGGTGGGTGAGAGAGAAAAGAGAATGAGGGAGGGGTAGAGAGAAGGTGGTGGGAGTGACATGAGGAGGATTTAAGGTGGATGGTAGAGAGAGAGGATGAGAGGTAGATAGAGATGTGTTAGAGCAGGTGGGCGGAGGGAGGGAGCAAGAGAGAGGAAAAAGAAGGGAAAGAAAAAAGAGGAATAATGAGAGAGAGAACTATAATAAAATTTTAGAAAATCTACTTCAGAAACTGGAATTTAGTGTTTCAATTTGGGAATTCGACTTCAAAATTCGAAGACCTTTTAGTTTTATATAAATATTTGGAAAAAATATTAAAACATAAGAAATAATTCTTACTCAGCATATAACAGGTACAGAAATATAATATATAATAAAATTATATAAAAGAAATTATCGTTCAATATAGTTTAAATTCAATAAAAAGTATCGCAGTCACGTGTTTTTTTATACATACTTCAAAATATTGACGTTTCTAGGCACGAAATATATAATGCATGGGGTATTAGCGGGTATATTTGCTGACATGCTTTTAATTTGTAAGCTGTTTACATTTTCAATTCACATGTGTATTAATTACTTCAATGTTTTTTTTCGAGCAGAGTTATTTTAATTTAAGCAACAAAAATAACTTACGCTCAGACAAATATAAACTAAAAGGAAGGTACATTCGGTATATACTGGGAATTAGTCTTAAAAATTTATCAGCGAGTTATTTTTAGAGAACTGAGAACTACATTTTTAAGAACTGAAGAATTAGGAATAAACATGTGTTATACTTTATTACACCCTACACCCGAAGGGAGTAGGGTATATTCACTCTGTACTTCCGTTTGTAACGCAGAGAAGGAGGCGAGATACGATAGATATAGAAAAGTATATATATTCTTGCTCAGCGTCACCACCTGAATCGATTTAGCCCTGTCCGTCCGTCCGTCTGTCTTTCTGTCTGTTTGTTTGTCTGCCTGTCTGTTAAAATCAGGATTACGGGGGAACGGAAAGAGATATCGCAATGAAATTGTATCTGTTTGGCACATGAAAATGGTTACGAGATCGGTTAACAACCACGCCTACTCTACAAACGGAATGTAAAGACACCTCGTTTTAAAAAATTTTATAATGTAAATATCTCATAAACCGTGCGAGATATTGAGGTATAATTTTATTCCGAAATATATAGCCCTATTACAAGTAAACGTGTTGTTGCCATTACAAGTAATGCGTTGTTGTAACTTAAGTAAGAAATATTAGAATCAATGAATTAATGAATCAATTAAAATTAATGTTCGTAGTGTTTGAATTAACATATTCCAGAATTCTTTACTACTATATGGTATTAACTATATGAGTACTTTTTTATTTCTATTTTCTTATTGCGCGCTTTTAAAAACCTTCTAAGATAGAAATAGATAACGTTAAATTATCGTAGCATACTCATTTAAACCTATAATTTTTTATATCCTTTATGAGAAAACATTACAACAGAAAACCGGGTAATTGTCTGATATAGTAAATTCAAATATATGCTTAAATTTACTCGTTCTATAATAACAACTTCTTTACTGCGTCTTAAATTGTGTGTCTTTCAATTAATACTTTTAGCGCTTTATTTAATTACTAGAAATAACTGCACTGAACCGAAGCCAAGAGCAGCTGTATCCGAAATATCTACAAATCGCAGTAGATAAAATATATTATCACCAGATAAAAAAACATGGAGTTTTAAAAAGTATCAAAAATAGTAAATGACAAAAAAAAATCAAGACGAAGTTTATATGTGTAGAAAACATTGTGTTATTTGTAATACGTAATTCTTGGTTATTTACGTATTGCTAATCGTAGCAAATATTGCCTTCTCATTTAATTTGCTCACATATAAATTTCTTTCGTATTTACAGAACTGAAAATAATAAAAAATTACATTTTCGAATAATAAAAACAACCCACAAGTAGAAATAAAAAGTAACTTATGGGAGTGCATGTGGAAACTTTTTTACTACTTCCCTACAGAAAAAAATTTATGGACAGATTTTTTAAATTACATTTATAATTAAGTCACTTTGAAGACGTTCTTCGTAACTGACGTAAGTGACTGATGTCATTCACTCTTTACGAGTACTTTTATAAAGATAAGATATGTGATTTTGAAAACATTTATATACAATGTATTCTACATTCAATTAAGTCAGGGAAGTTTTAGCAATGAGAAAAGAATAAAAGAAGAAAACAAGTGAGTGTGTTGTCTTCGGCTAGGCCGAATTCTAAATAGCATACACCGGAGTAACTAAAAAAATAATAATTTCGCCAGTTGACAACTTTTGCATAAGTACGCAGGCAACGCCTATTTTTGCCAAACATTTTGGTAATGTCTCTGGATACTCTAGGATAAAATCACGTATTAATACTTTCCACCGTTTCAATATCTCATATAATTACGACTTTTGTATGAGGGGCGGGCCACCCTCATTTTGGGCAAATATTTTAGTAATGGCGCTACATGTTCCGGAATAGAATTACGCCTCAATATCTTACATGGTTTATGAGATATTCACCTTATAACATTTGTTCTTAAAACGAGGTTCCCTTACATTCCGTATGTAAAGTAGGCGTGGTTGTTAACCGATTTCGTCCTCTTCCAGTCCCAAACTGCCTTATATAATAAAGAATATTTTAGTCAAATTTCACCGCGATATCTCCGTTCTTTCGTTAACGTGATTTTAACAGACAGACAGACAAACAGACAAACAGACGGACGATCAGGGCTAAACCGATTCAGGAGGTGACGCTGAGCAAATATATATATACTTTTCTATATCTATCTGGTCTCCTTCTCTGACAAAGAGAAAGGGGAACAAAGGGAAGAACAAAGTGGTAATACCCTACTCCCTTCGACTGTAGGGTATAATGACATAATAACTAGTAAGAAGGTCGCCTTGGCCACACCAAAGTCCAAATACCATAAACTGACCACGTCCATTTTTTACAGATATTTTGGTAATGACGCTATATGCTCCGGAATAAAATGATGGCTTAATATCTCTCATCGTTTATAAGATTTTCACTTAAAAACATTGTTGGAAAAGGGTTTTACACGTTTGGTATAAAAAGTGTGTATGGCTATTAACCGATGTCGCCCATTTTCATTCCCAAACTGCGATATGTGTCTTCGTTCTCCCGCAATCATGATTTCTATCCACCATATCCATTACTTATATATTATAAGCAAAACAGATGGTGACAATTTTAATATTAAATTTCTGATTATTTAAAGTGTGATTAACCTGAATTCATATGCTGAGCACGAATTTGTATTCCATGTTCTCTCTCGTAATTCTCCATTTCAAGAAAAATTTCCAAAATTTAAGAAAATAATTTAATGCCGCTCAGGATTATTAAAATTTTTACAGTAAATTTAAAACTCTTGCAAAATAGACTTTTCTGGGATTTTTGTTATTTGGGTTTTAGGCCCCGACGGCCCACGGTTCAACCACTCTGGAATTAAAGCAGCGTGGTTGGACCTTGACACAGTAATTTCCAGTTTTTCCCAAAATTACAATAAGATTACAGAAAGAATCTAAGTTAATATAGGTTTTAGTAAAATTATCTGGCATTACGCGAATTAAATATGACAATTCACGGTATATAAGTTGACATCAGTAACTTTAAAATACTTGTTTATAAGTTCTATATAAATTCTAACTTTTGGTTCAGAAGTAACCACGAAATTATATCGGTTTGAAAAACATAGATACTTATTGCTTAATTCTGAATATGATTAATGCAATTTATTCAAATTCGATTCTAACAAACGCGATCCTAGCAATTAGAAATCAGAAATTCCGACGCTATCAACTACAGTCACGGTACTAAAGGCTCTCGATGTTTTTATACTCGGATTTTCTTAAACTTTTTTGTTCTTTACGATTAAGTGAAGACCATCAGCTGGCAACGATGATAAACACCTGTGCTTGCATATTAAGCAAAAACTCTTGAGATTTTTATTTTCTAGTTTATTTCGTAGATAACTATTTTAACAAAACACATACTTTTTAACTGTTTGGTGAAATAGGTTTTCTATTTTTCCTAATTCTACTTTTTTCTAATTCCCTTATTAAGATTTATTGCCGTCGTAAAAATACAATTTTATTTTGTTCTTTACACCCTACGTCTGCTTATAAATAGGAATATTCGATATATTACGCTTTATTTATTTCACTGTGAAAAATTCCTAAAAGTTTTTTTTCGTTACTGATATATATAAAATGTCACATATGGATTCAAACAGTCAGAGTGCAAGAAGCTTTTGAATGAGTAGAAATGTAATTGTAATTACTAGGCCTTATCATGCCGAAAATTTTTATAAAGGACTTCTCAGTTGCGAATTTCAGACGAATTCATTCGAATTAAAAAGCCATTTTATAAAATAGTATTGAAGTAGGGTACTCGGATTTCGGTTAAGCCGCAGAAATGTATTTTATTTCCTTTTTCAAGATTGTGCCAGTATTTACTTCCATAATACTAATGAAGATATTTAGTATAGAGCCTCAAAATTATCGTGGCATCCAGGTGCTGGCTTCGTTTTAAGTTAAATATGAGAGATTTCTTAGATTACAATACAACTGTGAATGAGAAAATAAGAAAACACATAACGATGATTTAAAACTAGGTATTGAAAGCGAGGTATTATTTTCGATTTTTCAGAGAGTCCACAAGAAGTGGTGAATTTGTTTAAAAAGTGTGACACGTTTCAAAACCATTTGAACAAAAATTTCATTCAAGTTCGCTTTTCCTCTCTCCCTCTCTCTCTCTCTCTCTCTCTCTCTCCCACCTTCTTTCTTCTCTCTCCGGCTTTATTTAGTGAGTAAGCGGCTTGCTTGCCTTTTCGCGTGCCAATTAAGTGCTGCAAATAAAGTAATTTAATAAAATTTCCGTTCACTCCATTCACAGTGGCGAATTCACAAAAACGAACGAATTTTCCTTTTCATCACCACGGTGGAAAGATTGCATTTGTTGTGTGTTTCTCTTGAGGAAATGATTCAGCAAAGCAAAACAAATTAGAATCGCAAACGATGAAAATTTTTATTTACACGCTTCAGGAGTGAGCTTATGCCGATGATGATTAGTTGCAGGGCTGGTGACGTCTTAAAAATTAAATCCAAATAATTTCTCACCGCGTAGCCCCGCATGTTAGGATCGGCTGGTGTTCATTGCAAGCGACTTTTGAATGAATTTGAAATTTACAATATTAATGTTATTCGTTGTCTAGTTTGTCTAGTCTGTCGCGAAAGGCAGCGCTCGTGAGATCGGCGGAGATACAATTGAATATTTATGCATATTCATGTGCGATTACGAAGATTGTTTTCATTGTAATTTATTGCATTTTGTTCGTTAGCTTGCATTTCACTTATGGACCTTTTATTACTTTTCGCTTCATGTAAACCAATAAATAAAACAAAGCAATGTTAAGTCTCTATTTTCTTTTTCCCTTTCCTTTTTTCCACCAGTTTTATTTACTCGTGTTTTGGAATTTCACGCTTACTTGACGCATTCTGTTTCCGCTTTTGAAGTTTAGTATGGTTAACTAGCGAGGAACTCAAATGCTTGCATGCCTCGTACTCGTTTAACAACGAAGTAATACTATAAGCGAATACTATGAGTCAATACCATCTACATATTCACAGCCAGTGTTTTGGTATCACAGATCCCACGATCGAATGATTAGCATTCGTTTCATTTGCAACGCTTGAGAAGAGGCGCGTATATAACGAAAATATCGCATTACAACGTGTATCTGTACTAATTGTCATCGCTATCATCTTTCTAGGTTGGTTTAATTCCAGGCGTTTGTACACCTTTCTGGAATACCTGTCATGATTCCTAGAAATCACTAAAAAACCACTAAAGCGTGAAAAATTACCATTTCGGTATCCACCAGATATCGAATTTTTCGTTACTGATATATATGATTTAACTATTTTTTTAAAAAAGACACAATATGCTTTTTACACAATATTTTTCTTTTAAATTGTTCTCCAACTTGTCTTTAAAGTTTAAACACATTAAATTCTTTTTTACTCAAGATTTCTTAATTTAGCTCTGATTTGAAGAAGTAATTATTTTCGCTGCTTCTTCTTTCAGATACATCGAAAAAAATTATCAAAATTTTGCTCATATAATCTTTTCGATGTCATCCGCTGGACTTTTTTGTTTGTGTTTTTTTATGCTGTTGTAAAGCATCGAAAACGAGATCGCTTTCGTCGATTGTAAAGCGTGGATATGAAAAACGGAAGACTTTTGCTAAATTACGGCTTTATTAAAAAACGAGTCGACGAAAAATTGAGATGAGATACCCACCGGGGAGACGGTTCATCAACCTGGGCTAACATTGAAAACTGAATTAAATAAGACGAAATAATTACACGAGAACGAGAACAGGAACAGGATCAGGCTGTCGTGTTCGGGCAAGCAGGTTTATAGGTGCTTCTATTCGGCGTAGTGCAGTGATTATCGCGGAATCCGATCGATCGTGGAGAATCACGTTGAGAGCAAATGCAAAATAATCGCTAAGATGCTCGCTTTGTACTTTCTATTAACTTGGCCCATAGAATGTCTACGCAAATACTCTTCTTATCACAGCAAGGAATGAAATAAAGCTGTTTAGTTTTGAAATGGTTCGCCACTCCCTCCAAGGAATCACATTATATTTACGAAGCGATATTATTTTTGTGGTCGGACTTTGATAACAAGTAATCGATCGGCACGTTTTGGTGTCACCTGGCGAGCGCTGAGTACAGAGCGCTGCGATTGGTGTGACAACCAGTAATGAGTTCGATTAGGTCCACATCGAGCCGAATTCGTTTATATCTGCGATAAGTTTTAAAACGACAGTAATTTAGCGGAATTAAAAAGCGGTGTTAACGTATTCTGCATCTCTTTGCCAAATTTTGTGTCATAACTTTTGACGTCCATAAGTTTTCTGTGTGCTATTTTTTTGTGATCTCTCAAATTGTTTGGTAGATATTTGAAAATAAATACACTGAGTTTGCTTTTGTGCTTCAAAAATCAGTTAACTGTCGGTTTATGGCCTTCATGAGAACCTAGTTAGCATATCTTTCTTTGAAAGCGTTCATTACCAACTCCATGACGACTGGTTGAGAGCGAAGCGCTGATCCGTCATCTTCAGCAAGGCTTGTGAGTTCGCTGTGCCCAGCGTGAATGCTGCAGAGATGACATGACACGACAAATACAATGCGATAATTGGGACAGTATGTTATAATGCAAAAATTATGTGAAGAAGATCGCGAGCGTTCCGAAGACGAAACCCCTTTCGTGTCAGTCGTGTCGCATTAACTACTGTCGCAGTTTTCCTGACTTACTAGTCGCATTACATTGAACATCTTAACTACTCGTTTTGTCGCATTTGTCGTGTTGTAACATCAACACACGTATCTTAAAGAATGTCGCATTTATCGTGTTGTACCTGTTGCATTTGCCGCAGCGTATTTGTCGCACCAGATTGGATACTGTTCTTAACTATTGTCGCAATTGTCGTGTCGTATTTGTGACATCATGTTGAATACTCATTCCTTAACTGTTGTCGCATTTGTCGTGTCGTGTTTACTGCGTCAAATTGGATACAGGTATTTGTCACAACTGACTTATTAATTCGTTTCATCTCAGTGAAGATCATTGATAGCTACTGAAACGAATAGAAAACGCTATACCGAATAATCTTGGCTGAACAAATAAATTCTAATAACACGGGTGGTGAAAGGTATAACGCGCGTTAACCACAGCTTCAAGAGCATTCAAGTGACTGAGATCGATCGATCCACACGTTAGACGACCCATGAGTATTCGTACATTTGCACGCACCTTAATTGAGTCAAGGTGAGCATGCAATTAACTCGCACATGAGTGTGAGCTGAAATACAAGTAACCGAGTTTCAAAAAGAGACATTTGTGCGCACGAGCGTTTAAAAAATTAAAAATTGTATTTTACTTTCAAATGTTAAGTCATAACAAATAAAAAAGTAGAAGAATAAAATACAATATAAATTCGAAAAAGTTTGAGAGAATTCTCTAGATTGAATAGAGATTTTTAAAATATAATTGAATGCGAGGAAATATATACAATTGAAATTATTGACACTTGTTATTGAGATAAAAGATTTTTGAATACTTCTAGTTTAATAGATATACAGAAGCACTCAATATGAATAACTGAAATCAAAGGCTTTGACCTTCTTTTGTTACTTTTTATAAAGATACAAAAAATACTGTGATTTGGCGAAACTTGCTAGAAACGATCAAAACGATGTTTTGCAGCGTAAATAAAAAACAAGTGTAGGTGTTACTCGTAAAAATAGTAATTTTAAGGAAAGCGAAGTCTCTTTATACTTATATTTTGCTTACATACCAAAACTAATTATAAAATTTTGAAATCTATGTAAGTTACTTACATGTGCCATCGTTTTCGTCTTGCAAATGATGTTTCAGGTGATGTAGGTGAGCGTAAAAATGATGGTGGTGAAGAACGCAGGCTAAGTCGGTACAATTCAACATCGTCTATTCAGAGGGAGAGGGATGAGTTTTCGTAGTGTTATGGATGTGAAAATGTCTGAAATTAAGGAACAAATTGTTAAGTTAAAATATTTAAACCGCTTAACCTTTTTTGTTATTCGCAGTAAAAGCGTGTAAACATACAATTAAAATGCTAGTTTAGTGTTGGAATATCAATCTTATTTACGTTATAAACTAGAATTTTAAATGCGAGATACATACAAATTATGAATTTTCTTTTTCTTTTTGTTTCTTACTTTGTGTAGAAAGAAAACTAAAAAAAAATTTATTGTGATCATCATTAAATGGCTTCAACTTGACACTAATGCTGACATCCCAAACTCAGAAGCAATCCAAATAATTAATACTCGTACGTGGTTGTTTAACCATTCAATTTGATTTCGTCATAAATTTAACACGATTGTTACAGGGGAATTAGAGTTATTTCGTCAAAGTTTGTATTCGATCTCTGAAATGTTTTTATGTACAACTTGTTGCTGCAGTGGAAATAAAGAGGCACCTTTTCAATTTTATTGGATGGCAATAAACTGCCGGACTGACTTCAACTATTTTGGCCTCATTGCTGCATGCTAACCTACAAAGATAAAACCATGTAACCGCATTACGAACATTTCATTAAACTCAAATATCGGATTGGTTTTGCATTATTTCTCCGAACAACGGAAAACTTCAAGAGAAATAATTTTACGTGGTTTGTATAGGTCAGTATTATTGGCATAAGATTATTTAACAAAGAGAACTAATGGTTACAACGTTATTCACAAATCGAAAACTTATGCAGAAACCTTTTAGAAATGCTTGCTGGCAAATATTGTTTATTTAACACTTAAAAAGGCAATAGTTAATTACATTGTTATCAAGGGTGAAATCAAACTTCAAATCATAATCCCCCAGGATGTGATGGGAAATATAGTAAACCTATAAACGATCGACAGGCCTCAGAGTATCAGAAAAACGCTGTCAGTTGCTCTGCCGCATCTCAAGGCTGATAAGTCATTGTTTTGACTGCATTGTTAAGTTTACAACATCGTACATATGCGTCGAGAATTTAAATCTCCATGAATGAGACTCACCAAGAGACATTAAGAACTAAGTCACGTAACAATTATTCATTTTTCGGATTTTAATTAGCACGAATTAATGCGTTCTCGGTGTGGTTTTGCGATTACAGATTGGGATCTTAGCAATATAGATTACTCAATTAGAGAAAAAACAATGTAGTCGTAAAGTTGTCATTATTCGGAAAAATACACAACAATAACATATGGTTCTCGGTTCATTCAGATGAATGAGAGGTTTTGATTTGATTAAATTAACTACTAATTCACTGGTATTACTTACTTACTTGTTTTTATTCTCAAACAAATAAATAGAAGAATAATACTATATAAATTTATAAGTTATATTGGGAACTTTTAAAGTTTTAAAGATGAGAAGACTAATTTTAACTCTTTATTGAATTATAAAATTAAATAATACTTATTGAAAACTTCTAGTTCAGAATTTATTGGATTAATTTGTAGTTTGCACTTTAATAATCAAAGGATTAAGAAAACAACATAAATCAAATAAGTAATTTACGGTTTTTCAATTTCATTCACATATCGATTAACAACCGGTTCATCGATTAATTAAATTAATTGTTTCTATACTCAAAATCATGGCGAAGATTTCGCCTTTAATCATTCTTAGATGTTTACAATAAAATTCAAATGTTGTTTTCAGTTTAAAGTAAAAATAATTTCTTTTTAATTTTTCTTCTGCATATCAGTACAACTTCCATTATAGATGTGCGTATCTTGCATAAGCAAATCGAGTATCTAATCAAGCTCACCTACTTTTTGAACAGCTTCAGTGACAACGACGTTTTGCAGCAGCAGCACCAGCAGCACCAGCAGCAGCGATCCAAGAGGTGCGAAGTTGATCGCCAAGAGCACCAACACGTCTGGTGTCCAGTGTGTAGTTCGAGCGTTCAGAGACGTGGTCGTTTCTTCTTTAACTGGCTTGTACGTATATAACGTCGGTCGGCGTTCGATGGAAAGTGAACAGGATTACTTTTCGTGAAAGAAAATAATTTATAGATGATGTTTCGCAGCAGAGGATTATCACAGACACTGATTTATACAAATGCGATCGCGATGCATTTTGTATTCATGGAACTATTTTACGTCGCTACTTCTGCTCTTTCTTGCCTTTGCTGCTTTCGCGCAAACACGTACGGTTGTTATTCATTTTTACACACACTTTTGCAGCTCACTTCACTTCACTTCACCGTGATCGCGCAGAATGATTATCATTGCTTAACCCGGCGGATTGGGTGGAAATAAAGAAGGAATAAGTGTTATCGGGCAAATAAATTGTTATCACGAAAGTGAATTTCGTACACAGTTCAGAGCCGAGAACAAATACACTCACACAAGGCCATCACTTTTCACGAATGTCTGTTAAATGACTCGATTACAGGAATCGGCGAGTGATGTAGGGAACTCGATCGAATCGATGGCACGGTGAAGTGAGAGGACGTCCGAATCTTTCTGCATGAAAGGGTGGCTGAAATTGATTTTATTTATAAACAATAATTTGCATGATAAAATTGAGTTTTAAAAATTGGCCATTCGAAATGATCTTTTCTTCTCTTTTCTATCGCCATCGAAATGGCGAACCATGCAGCGCGCTCGGTTTTGCAAAAACAGGAACAATTAATATTTAAATTTAACTAACTATACGTCTTCTGAAACACGTTTTCTGTCAGCCGTGAGAGCTGAAGCCACAGATAAATAAATAAAGCCAGACGAAAACACATAAAGATACAGCAAACTGACTTTAGAGGCGATCGTGATTTTTTGCTCCAACTTCAGGCGACCGATAAATAATCACACACACCATCTCGCAGTGATCAGTACTCTGCAGTTGCATTAATGTAAGTGAAACCTTCACATTTGACTTAATCAGTCAATCAGAGTAACAATGATCAACTTGATCGGATATGAAAAATAAGACGTGAAACTAAATACATCCGTACGAGAATCGTGAAGATACTAAGTATCTTCTGTATTAGTAAATTGAAGTGGAAGACATCGTTTCAAAAGTTGTAACATTTTGCCAATAGAATGGCTTCTTTAAACAAGAAAGTATCTCATGGATGCGACTTCTGGAACAATCGATAGATTGATTATTGCAATCAGGGCGCTGTTATCTGTCGTTTAATTTTTTAATAATAAGTGAATGCATTTTATAATGAATTAGTTACTTATAATTGAAACGTTGTTGCTATTAGAACGAAGAACTGCCAACAAATACACGGAATAAAAAGTTAATATAACGATATCGTCACTGTTGACTTTGTTGTCGCCGGTTGCGATTGCAGACGCATCGAAAGTGTAAAGGCGAGTCGCAGAATGTTTCTCCTTCGCCGCTGAAGTCAATGATCGATAGACTACGATCGCCGGGTAGTTTTGGTGCAGCAGTTTCTCTTTTTGTTCCCCGCGGCATACGCAGGCGCACATCCGTCAAAGTGTACATACGTTTTGTATGAATGTATGACGAGACGCATGCGCCGCGCAACTCACTGACTGCTACTTTGGTCAAAAGCCTCGTTAATAATGCAAGAAAGAAAAAAATACACGTTTAAAGCGAATTCCATCATTTTTGGCAGGTTGTAAAAAAATAACATGAAGGCAAACAAAATAAAAGATTTTTGCTTTCATTTTTGTGACGACGCGTCGTCAGCCAACTGAAAGTGTTTCTTACCTTGGATGTTGCACATGTATGAGTTTTATATACACAGATAAACATTTAATTATATACACAAGTTTGCATTAGGGATTCGAGTCCTGAAATCTTTGCACGGACATGGAATTTAGGAATTTCACAGGTCTTGTTCGGCAACAAATCAGATCTTAAATCTTTGAAATCTTAAATCTTTGAAATCTTCGGAATTCCAACAAATATATCACATTTATAATCTACAATATGTCTACGACGTCATACAATCGTGTTTTTGTTGCTTTCTCGCTGCAATTCTTTTGAAATAAAGAAAAAGGCGAAATATTCTTATCGAAAATTTGTTTATTTTTGATGTCCCTGGAAGGATGTAGTAGGGTACTGTCTACTTCTACCTAGCCGAAAATACAATTTTTACTTGTTTCTATATTTTTTCATTATCAAGGTTATATTTAACTACGAAGAAAGCTATAATTTGATAATTTGTATTAGCAAATTTATGCCTACTTAAGAACCTTAGAATTTTTAATATATTTTGGTGTTCAAACGAGTTAAACTGATATTAATTATTAATAAGATTTTTCTCAAAATTCTATTAATTTTAATTTATTGCGACTAAACTTCCGTATTTTAGGTCGTGATTTTCCTTCGGACAAAAAGTGGTTTGCAATGAAATATCGAAGTCTTTACAGCTTTGAGCAACGAGGCAATAAATATTTCCTCAGCCGGCTACAGACGCCATAATTAATGAAATCCCTAGCCATTATAAAGCGAGATGCGGATTTTAAATTTCAGAATGTGTTGTTTAACAATATCTAAAGGTGTTTTCGGAATTATCTGCCGCTGGCGAGTCTAATTCTTTCTAGGGTTCTACTTGAATTCAGACACTTCAAAGTATGTAGTTGTTTTGTTGAAGAACAATCTTTGTTTTCTACTATACATGAGGTCTCTACGTATTTAGCCAGTTTTGTTTCTTCACTTCTTATTACCTCTCTGTTATTAGTAAAAAGTTAGATACTGTATTTTGTAGAACTTGGCACCACTTGCTCGTATATACTCGTCGCAAATATGTAAGTATCTTCGAGATATTGTTATCCACCGATGTCTCTATCGGGCGGCACGAAACTAGTTTTGAGTTATGTGTGCCAAAATAGACGATAAAAA
This sequence comes from Sicus ferrugineus, assembly GCA_922984085.1. Lineage (NCBI taxonomy): Eukaryota > Metazoa > Arthropoda > Insecta > Diptera > Conopidae > Sicus > Sicus ferrugineus. The sequence continues at coordinate 13,819,073 of OV277352.1, read as the reverse complement.
GTTGGGCGAGAGATAAACGAGACAATCGAGCAAAATTTTATTTTATAGTCGTAATTAAAAAGACATTTCGAACTACATATTTTTATGTTTTTCACAAATTTTGCGGCTGTGATATGGAACAAAGATCAGCAGTAATAGCTTCGTATTCAAGCTCATCTGAGACCACTCCAAACATTTGTTCTGGCTGTTTGTCAACCAAACCAACAACAAGCTGGCTTCCAAATACTTGTTCTACGTACTGAAATAAAGACGAGCGTCGTGTCGAAGAAAAAGTTGGTCACATTGACGAAAAACTTTTAAACTAACAAATGCGGTGGTCAATATTTTTCGGTGTTAGCGGTGGTCGATGATTTTTGATACAACGAACAAAACACGTTTGTCAATATGATGATATTTTTACCACAAAATTTTTCGAAGAAAGCTCGTTATTGAAAACCTTCGTTGTCACATTGAAACCACGTCATGTATTGTGAAGACTGCGGTTTCAATATGATGACAAGGAAGGCTTTTTTGAAAGCCGCGATGTTTAAATTAGAGAACGCGACGCGGTGTTCATATTGAGAGCCGAGTGATATTCAATGCGAAGAGCAAGACTTTCAATAACGTTCGTTTGTCATATTGACAACCATTTTTCATCATATTGTATACGGAAATCATCATATTGGAATAAAAAGTTACGTCGCACTGACAACTTAAACTTGACCACCACGATTTCTTTCAGTGTACTTGTAATTAAATTCGGAATTTGATGATGTTTTTGCTTTTAAGTTATTCGTGCTTGCTAGTTAGTTAGTTGAAGAAATTTGAAACCAGCTCTCATTTTAGCGCTGCTGTGGTTGCCAAACGATAGTTATGTTGGTCCGAATGCAAACCGCTGTTGCAACCGGCGGACGGCGAGAATCTCAGCGGCCGGTTGAAGTGGCGCGCGGGCGAACGGAATGGCGCTGAAAGGAATCAGGAAATGCGGGATTTCATGGCACTTTGGTACGCTGCTTCTAATTGGTAATTAGTTGAAATCGAAACAAAACAAGAAACACTCCTACATACATATGTATGTCTGTATACTTCACTCACATCTATGAATTCCATTCGTATTACGAAAATGAATCGCAAAAAAAAGAGAAACCGATACGATCCAATTCGGAATTTTTTGTGATGATAATGCAGCAATATTTTGTTGTGTTGCTTTATTTGTGGATATTATCTCTGAGTGTATTTGAGCCTTGTTGTACGTGTAGTAAATGCAAATATGAACTCGGTATTACATATCTACAAATACTTGGCCAAAACTAGATATGTCGTCGTCGTATATCACTGCAGCCGGCTGACACGTCCCAAGCTGGGTCTCCCAGCAGTGGGTTGGCAGGTAGGAAGCGCACAACAGAAACACTAAACAAAAATGCGAACGTTACACGCAGGCGCACAGATCGTTACGATGCGATACGTTGCACTACGCACACGTGTGCGTTCAGAGATCGACATGTGTGTGTGTGTGTTTTGAATGCAAATGGAAATCAAAACAAAACCGTTGATAACCGATGGTTAGCGCGGAAGAGGATGCGGGTGGTTGGTGGGCGCGCAGTCGATTTGGCGATCCGATACCAAGCGACAGATAATAATACGATCGATCGTACTTTCAAGTGATGTGACAGCGATGACGCGCGAATCACTTAGCTCCTCGACGTTGTGTCAATGCAGTGAAGGCTTTCCAAACACTAAAGCGAGCTGTAGCAAAAAGCTCGACTAACGGCTGGCTTGTGGAGTTATTACGAGCGTACAAACGAAACCGGTGTGGTTAGTCGACGGCGCAGAGCAGAACTGGCGAGCAACAGGTAGGTAGTCGGCCAGTGGCGGGTTGGCAGAGAGCGCGTGTAACATGCGAGTTGATGGCGTTTTGCTTATGCAGGCATTAAAATATTTAATTAATGCTCACATTCCAGCTAAAACACTTTTCTCCAGTCCGACTATTTACTCTTCCATCCTGTTTCATATTCTTCTTTCCAACTATGCTGACATCACTTTCGTTCTATCAGTCTTTATGTCCCTGAGATGCTTCATTCCCTTGCAATAGAGGTCCTTCGTTCCATCTTTACTGACATATGAACTGATTTTTAAATGTACACAATATCTTTCACATAACAGTTCTGATACAGATGTCGTCTATTTCGCCTGAAATCTTTGCTTTCCACTTCAGCCCACAGCTTTTTACTTATTCCGAATGTGACCATTTCTCTCATCTCATCTGTATTCTAACTGGAATCCTTCCTTGAAACTAAGTATGAAGTCTTCATCCATTTCAAATAAGATCCTGCTATCGGTTCCAAATGAGAACCTGTTTACTCCTTCGGAGGTGGCTTCTTTTATCTGAATTGAGGTAAGACCTACTCTCTTGTCCCCTATCCCAGTTTTTTTTCTATCTTTCCTATTATATACTCATCACTCCGATATCTTGAATTCCATTCAACGTAGTATCTTTTCTTTCCTCTAAATATCTTATCTTATCTTCCATTCTCTTTCAGATTCTTCCTTCTGTCAGCTGTTAACCGTCCCTGTCATTGGATCTCTCATTTCATCCAAGCGGACTCTGTCAGGGTGAACCAAACGGTACAGATATTTCTCTCTACTTACAGCAGAAGTAACACGCCTATTTTGGCGTCCTATCGTTATCATTTCTGATATTGGACCTAAAAGAAATGATGCAGCATGCTTGCAACAATAACTACTGTTCGAGTAACGTCACTGTTTTTCATGAATTGAGTATCTACGGACATATGAATGTGTAAGCTCTTACGAATGCAGGTACTCTACGGCTCCAACGCGCTTTATATCTCTACCGCCAAATCCATCATGGCTAATCGCAACTTTTCTATAAAAGCAAATCAGTCGTGTAGAAGGAGATAAATTTTATTGAATGCAGTGTGCAAGGGTTACTTTTTGACTGTTGAGTGCTGTCAGACGCTAGTTTTTCAGGTGTTTTGGGATGAGAATAAATGTGTTTCTTCTAAGTTACGTCATAGGTTGGTCATGTTTGGTAACTGCATCTAAATTGGAGAAAAACAGACTACAAACAAACGAGAATTGCTTCTACAATGATGAGCGATTAGTACAATGTTTCATTTATGTGGGCCTAAAATTGACGCTTCAATTTCTACGTCATTATTTAGGTAAAAACTCCTCTGAGGAAATTACTTTCCTTTTTTCTTTGTCATTAAGGGAGTTCTTCGTTAAAATCTGAACCACTTTAAGGGAATCGACTTTAATTTTGCGAATCGATGACCTTAAAATAAATACAAGCTAAAAGTGTTTAAACGTTTATCGACCCGTCGTGACAAACAAAAAATCGTTGCAGTTTCGCTCGCAATACAAAGCCAGCGTTTCGATAATGAAAACTACAGGTTTATACTAAGTATTTGAAATGCATTTAAGTACGATCATGGAATCATATTCCCTTTTTCTTGTTTTTTGCCCTTATAAATGAAAATTGATCCAGCCTCTACTATAAAAGCTGAAAAAAGCGATCTGGCGGTTTTGAAATATTAGTATTTGTATATAAAATATACACACTTGAGGAAATATAATGTAGAAATATAAAATTACTATTTTGTACGCTAAGAAATTGGATGTTTTTAAAAATAGAGGCTGAGATCGAAATCACAGTATTTTAGGAACTAATTTACGATAAATTTGTAGATATTTCTGCAATTTTCTTTAGGTATTCATTACGGTTTTCGTAATCTTCCCGATCTGAAAATGGAAAATCGAAAAGAGGAACCCAGAAACTCCCGTGGCGATAAGTCATGAATGAAGATTGTAATAACATAATCTAGCTTTCTGTTTACTTTGTTGGAGCACCTGCTTTTTTTTTGAAGGAAGGCAACTTCATTTAGTCGGTCGTCGAATATTCTAGCTATCATATGTAAAATTCTGTTGTTTGTGTTGGCGCAAATATGGTTTAAACTGGCTCATGGGAATCCCAAAACTGTTTCTGCGTGTTTGTGTGTATTCTTGTGTGCATATTTGTGCCCATTTTTGTGTACGTGACATTGACTTAAATGTTGAAATCGATGCTTGCTCATAGAAGCTTGGAGACAGAGTGACTCCGAAATACTTGCAACGTCTTTTCTCGATTCTTCATGAGACAGCCTGCGGTTATTGAACTCTACGATGGAATGCGTGTTAGCATCCTTTAGCCGTTTGTTTGCATTCCACACCGCACACCGTGGAGTAAAACTAACAAGTTTCAAGCATACATTTTTAACTGTTTTTGCGTTATATTTTAACCTTTACCTCCAGCTTTGCTCGCATGGTTTTTTATCAGAGTTTTTTTAATCCACTTTTAAGTAGTTGTGCGGATAAAAACACGTAATGTTTGGCACAGAGTTTGATTTTAATTAATTGACCTGTGTGAATATTTACCGGGACGTCTTTCACGGTAAGCAAAAAAATTTTTTTTGCGGCGAATTCAACCTAGTTTTCGTGCAGATTCGTATCGAAAGCCGTGCAAGGATTCATAAGATCCACAGGGATACGTACACAAATGTGATAACAACAAACCCAATTGAAAATTTTTTAAAAATTTCCAATAATAAGCGGAAGGGAATTAATATAGAAGGCGGCGCGGTAGTGGACCAACCAGTTTCTGAACTAGAATGTATAAATTCTAGTTTTAGAAATTTCAGTTCTTAAAATTTTTAAATAACTTTCTTTTTTAATCACCTTCCAACTTTTAGTCCAGCGACCTTTTTTCTTGATATTATATTCAAGTAATGCACTAATCGTGTGATCTGTAACTAACTTCATTTCACATTTTAATCTTATCATGGATTATAGTATAAAAAGTAACTTATTATTTTATCTGTTTTTCTCCAACAACATGGAATGTAACTTCGGAAAATATTCCATCCCGATCTCTGTTTTTATTCTCTTTTTTCTGTTGTGGTCGGCACCTTCTTGCGTAATAATTTTAAGGCTACAGCAATCAGGACAACTATGGTTACCCCTAAGGCACCATAAGTCAAGAGATGTGAATTCGTTGCCAAAGCTTTTAAGTTACTACCAATTAAGTTGTCCCTGTAATTAAAGTGGAACTCATAATTATTATCCTTAATATACACTAGAAAAGCGTACATTAGATTTGGCACTGGTGGTACATCTTCAGGATGAGTTTGCTTGCGATATCCAGTCTCTGCAAATTCAATAAGGCTTTGCGGCGTATAATTCTTCGATTTATAGCGATAAACTTTTCCGTGGTGCAGACTGGAACAGAATAAACGAGTTATGCAATACTTTTGCGTCGCTATAATTAATAACAGCTTACAGAATAAAGTCCGGCGATTGTGTGATGCCAAAGCGTTTTGCTGTTGCTGCGCCGGCTTCCACTCGGTTGACTCGTGCCGCATTCTGCTGACGCCTGATCCTGGCACCCACAGCCTCCCAAACCGCATACAGACGCTGACAAGGTATGCAATCTGCCGAGTAGCTGAAAAGAAATGAATAAAGTTAGAGCGCATCAATAGAGAAACCTTAAAATACCACTTCAGGGTCGTACAAGAAAATAAACCAGTCGCCTGTTGTGGCACCTGTAGCTGCCTGCGTCAGGTGTTCAAAGTTGGAATCGGAGAGTTCCTTCACTACCGGCTCCCTGTTTTCACTGAACACGTGCAGGATCTCGTCCTCATTGACGTCTCCGTGGTAAAGCAGTGGGATACCACGTCGGAAATAAATTAGCGAAGGTTCCCGCGAAGGATCGTAAATGCTGACCATGTGGCTGTTGTGCGCCTTGACCACTACTGCGCCCAGTGTATCTTTCAAGTCGTGCTGAATGTTTTCCAGCACAGATTCGAGCTCATCGCACTCGTGGCAGTTATTTTTTGCTAAACAGAGGGAAACTGTGGAATTCATCTTCGGCAGCTGAGATGATGGATGACCTTACTAAATAAAGCGATGACGTTGTCTTCGCCGGTCAACAGATGAACCAAATCTGTATCGTCGACCTGTTCAATGCTTGTGGCTGCCACACGAGAACATATGCTGAGAAAGCAAATCAACTCCAACAATTTAACTTTTGCCGAAAACATATTTTATAAATTAGCACAAGTTTCAGATTAAATACGTTAAAACGTTATTCCTAAGCCAATAGAAAGCAATCACAATTGTCTGCACACGAAAATAAGTGCCAGTGTGACCGTTTTTGCAAAGTAATTTAATACTAATTATGGTTAAATAGTATGAAATATGAAAACGTTCTTGTGCAATTAACTTAAAAGTGGGAAATTAGTCATGCGACGACAGAATTCTACTCAGATTTGCTGCGTAATCCAGCATATGATGCCGTATTCAAGAAATTGATATTCCATTGAGAGCCACATTTGGCAACGTTTAGTAATTTAGTGGCAGTGATCACTATGCAGCTTGAATGCATTAATTGTCATTTAAACGAGGGTCCAGCACTGGGTATTTTGTTAGACTAACGGCCGATAGAGGGCGCTGCGTTGACTAGCTAGAGTTGTTGCCTACACTAAGCAGTAATCCTCCATTTCGAACTGGAAAACAAATAACGAGAATGTTGCATCTGAATAAATGATTAATAATTATAAATGATTAATAATTCCTCCTCTTCGCTTACTTAGAAGAGGAGGAATGAGAGCATCTCTGGAAAAAGTGTACAGAGCTGAAAGGTTATGTTGAAAAAAATTCTTCTAAAATTTTCCATATTATTTAACGTTGGTAAAATAAATTTCTTAAACTTAAAAACACGTGTTCTAATGAAAACTAATAAATTTCAAGCGAAATGCAGGCAAACGCATTTTCACAGACGTGCTCTGGACACCTCTTCACAAACGATATCACAGCATTTAGTTCCTCCCTCATTTATTTCTGGCGGTAAATGCATTCAAATGTCTCATCACCCCACGCGCGAATCTAATCCGATGTTGATGGAGATCCCATAAATGAATTTTTCCGTAGATGGGAATTAATTGAAAGCACGATAAAAAGGGGTAAACAAACATTGTATCCTGTCGCATGTGAATAGATGAGCCTCGTGTAAAAGGATTTTATGCTGGGAAGCAATCTCGCAGGGATGACAGGCGTTTGCTACTTTGTGCTACTCACACATGCCTGTGTACACACTCACTTTTCCTTTCAGAATGCTCCTTAAATGCAATTTTAACGCCTATCTTCGTGGCACACTTTTAGTGCACATCCACCGCTGCACAAACAAGTCACTAAACATCTTGACCCAAGGAAACCTATATATTTCAATAGGTTTGTAAGATTTATTGAGAGACTCGGGTTAATAAGGGAAAGAGACATTTATAGGTGGTTGTAAGGGAGGTGTGTTCAGAATGTTTACAGAGATGTTTTTAACATATTTCGGAGAAATTCTTTAAATAAAATATTGAAAACAAGAGTGTTGAATTGGATTGCTTAAAGTTTAGGGTAAGAAAATAAAGTTATATTAGTTTCTTATTTTCCTGAATTGCTTTCAGTTGGAATTTATACGAGTTTTACATAAAACAAGATAGGACATTGCAGCTGAAATTGTTTAGTTCTATAAACTTTTTAGAATTATTATTTACACGATAATCAAATTATGTGATTCCGCTCTCTCAACTATGCATCCCCACCTGATATCATGAAAATAAAACACTTTTCCTCCAATTTAGATTGGATTACATAATTTCTTTTATTTCTTAAATTTCGTTCAAGTTTAGTTTTGTAGATGTGATTAAATCATCAGCTTTGGAAATACTTTTTCTTTAAGACTTTCAGTAATATTAAGTGTCAGATTTGAAAATTGAGCGAGTCGGTACAGAGTGTGGATAAGATAAGTTTTATAAATACGGTACGCGGTGGACATATCGCACTCACCACTCTCGGTTGTGGGGACATGTAATCTCGTGTGCATAGAAATGTGTTGATATCATTGTATGTGAGTACCAGAGCATTACGGCACGACCTTCCCAGAGTAACGTGTGGGGAAACCATGCAGGAATGCTCTTCTGTTAATGCGGTATACATCTTTTTCCTATACGCTAAATTAGTTACTAACATCGTTAATCTATTTTTCGTTATTTAAAATTAACATTTGTAAGTCGCTCGTTCGTACTGAACTGCTGCAACAATCGATATTTAGTGAAATGGAGACCCACGTCGATCTGTCTGTACCTTCAGCAGTCGATCGCGGCACACTCATTCCTGTGCGTATTTTTGTGTCGGATTTACACAATCCTCTTTCTTAATACGTATGTATATTTCATTTTAGGCTATCAATATACTCTACTATAAAAATTGGTTTATAGTATCCATAAAATTAATCCTAAGTCTAAAAACACTTATAACATTCACAATATATTCTTGAATATACTCGCGCATTTTTACATCTATTCGTGTGTATAATTGCATTAATGGAGAAACGGTTCCGTGTGGGTTCCCGCATGGCTCCTCACGTTCAGTATTGTCGCACGTAAATGAATAAAGTTTGCTTTAAACACTACGTATGTATGTACTTGATCAGCGATTCTTGTGTAAACCAACAACTTATCAACACCGAAATGCAGGAACATTCCACTCAAAGTTTCTAAAAAATTATACAACTAAACAATCGCTTTGTATTCCATACGTTTAACTGAAAAAACTTCAGTATATACACAGCCATGTATTCTCTATATAAGTATTTAAATAGTGCAATTTGCTTGCTCTTTCGTTAAATTCTGGATTTCATGTAAAATAATTGTAGCACCCTTGCGTCGGTAAAACGCCAGGAGTGCGCCCTGGAGGAGGACTCGATTTTATCGTAAACAAGTTCTAACTACTGATGAATTCGAAGCTATGAATTCATGCCTTCTTCACGGTAAAACGTACTAACATATAAAAATAATTACTTTGAATATTATGAGCAGATATGTTGCATTTTACGAGTAGCACTAAATCAAACGCCGAGAGAGTTTCGGAAACCTATTTACATTAAGTAGACCTGCTTTTAAAACCGGCTGGACTAATTTATGGCTACTGGACTAATTACTATTAAAGTAACTGGACGACAAAATACTTCATTGAGGCTTGGTGCGATATAATGTGACAGATAGCAGAGAAAATATTAACAGTGAGTTCGAAGTGCAAAGTGTTGCTTTTTAAATGGTATCGTAGTTAAAAAATAGATTTTTACACACAAGATTTACAATTTAGACATATTATAGTACAAAATGCTGAGTTTATAGTATACATAAAGCAATATTAGAAGCACTGAAATTTATTACAAGAACGGAAGATTTCTGAATACATTTTTGTTCGCTCTTGTAAAACAATTAAGAATTTATGTAAATAACTTTTTTAGCCTATCAAAACTGAACCTCCAAAATATCAGAAATACCACAATTATATTTTGGAAGAATGTTTGAAAATAAAACAATTCTAGAACATGTATAAGCTATAGACAATAGCACTGATATAACAAATTTAGAGGACAATTTTATATTACTCGTATCTCGTCAATGCGATTTGAGTGAAGTCGCATTAACATATCATAAACATGTGATTACATGGGCTATATTATGCTATAATTCCTTATAGTTTCTTGTAATTTTCTGTAGGGATTTTTGTTTCTGTACGAATTCCACAAAAATGTATATTCTGAAAAGCTTTGAATTTACGAGTGTCTGATCTGTTGTAAGGGATTCTAGAGCATCTATGTAGTGTAGCGTAAAAAAGCTAATTAGAGTTCGAAATAAATATAATACCTGCATACAGATATACTGACATTGTGTTTTAAATGATATTCAATCACATAATTGAACACTGCTGCTAATTAAGTAATAATGGCACAGCCTTTTTTATAAAAACATTTAATTTTTTATAAATTTTAAAACTTATTAAAGCTTATTTACAAAATCAAAATTATAAATATAATTGAAATATTGCATAATGCATAAAGAAATACGTTTTGTGTTGGCGATATCGACAAGTTCTCAAAAAAGAATCAGTAATTATTTCAAAATATAATCATTTTTACCACATCGAAACAATTTTTCTCCCTCATAAATATGTGTATGCTTGTACTATACGTTTCTCGAACATCTTGAAAACGTACGTCAAAATTTTGGTTAATATTTAGAAACCTTCCGATTTTCAGAATATGTTTGTCTTGCAGTTAAGTTGGATAGCATTTTCAGTAGCGAAAACAACTGCTGCGTTTTTCTTTTTAGCATCCGCTCGTATTTTTACCAAAGTCTCATTTTATATCCTATCTACGCAGATAAACATTCATAAATTTGTAAATAAAGCCTATTTCATGTATATATGTACCTATGCATTCGTATATAATTTGTAATCAAGCACTTTTGCCGTGCAGATACTTCTGTTCATAACTCTGCATGAGTTCATTTCATTACGTTTTCTTATACTTTAGCAAGACACCGATATTCACTAAATCAAGAATACGTAAACTTGAGTATTCTGTTAACAACATCAAATACAAGTACAACAATAATTGTCATAGTTAAAAATCGTTAAACGAGTAGTTGGCAGCGCATACAAAATTGTAAAATTATTCTGGGGATGCGTTTTTCAAGTGTGGCCGCCCTCCACGCGACTACTTTGTTAAAATTTTTTATTCCGTTAGCTTGAAGTCGGCCTTCAGAGCTATAGGAAGTGATATCCTCTACACCTATAGATTTCCTCTTTTATTTCACTAAAAACTTGCCAAATCTTTACAGTTCATTCAGTCTTTGCCCATGGGGTTCTGGTTGTACGTGTACTCGATATATAAGTCCCCGCTCTGTAAAAAATAATCGGCCAACACGTAATGCCATTTCTCCTTATTTCTGTCGAGGATTTTTGTGATTTCACTCTTAGATTCTCGATGGTGGAATTTTAAATTTGTGTCCGTAAAACTGTTTGTATCATGTTTAATCCTTCGTTTTGCGTGTAAGACTTTTAGTACCAGATTTTTCGGCATGCACAAGAATTCCACTTGAAGTTCCAAATGTTGAAACCTTAATGTCGAATTTACCATCCAAACTTATTGCCTGAGCCATCAGCTTGGCGTGTTCGATCGTAGACTCGCTCAATCTAAAATTGAAAATGAAGATGATAGAGCAAAGTAAGAGAGATTTACTTGAATCATAGAGGGACTTGAATATTAGAGGGAACTAAGATACCCGACATCAATAGCGCACTTTTGTCATATATACTTACTTGATATCGATTTCGTATCCCTTCAAATCCAAGACCGCATTACCAATCCCAGTTATCTGCTCCTCTTTTTTCCCTGCCAAACTAATGCCCATCCAACGTATTTGAGGCAGAGAAGCAATGAAACAATGTATGAGGTTCACTTCACTACGTTGTTTCTTCGGTCGGTCTAGAACACAGATGCCGTCGACCTTCAGATGGCTGATAGGGCTGTTTCTCATACACTTTGAAATGGTTTTTAGTGTTTTCGACATCTCGTCGAAATGAATAACCCAGTGACAGATCTTCAAAGTATTCAGTAATCTGGAAATGATTCATGCGATGATTCTGCGAAAGAGTATACAGGAAATTTGTGCAAACATCGTACCCAAAATGCGTATGTAAGTTCTGGAAGAAGTTCACAATGCATTTGTCGTCCAAAATCAGAGGTGTCGTATGTGTGCTTCCCAGTCCTGAACGGGCTGGAGCCGACAGATCTAACTCCCGAAGGCAAGGAAAGCCTCCGATATATTGCAGAAGCTGTGGTCCTCGTATTACAGTAGAATCCCCCAAAGTTGCTTGCGCGCCGGCTAGTTTAAGCACAACTACAGATCGGGACTCGAAGGCGTGCGATATCTTCACATCACTCTTTACCAAACCGATCTGCAAGCGGCAGTTGGCCAAACTTAGTTCCCGAATGGAGGTTAGCGACAGGAATGCTCTAACAATCGACAGCGTTGATGGGTTCTGAAATCCTTTATTAAGTAACGCTGAAAAATTACGTTTGTTGAATGTCTTACCTCGACCCGGAAACTCCACCCATCGAGGCTTAACAAACGTAGCGTCGAACAACTCGTCAGGGCCCGAGCACACATGGCGATCGCTGAGTCCTCCAGACTCAGGCGCGGAGATCCAATACTTAGCATTTGCAGGCAGGATGACTCACTGGCTCCCAGCACGGATGGCAGTACTTCGCTCAGGCGAGATGAGCCCTCCAACTTCAGAGTGTGCAGGGTGTTGGAAAGACGCACAGTTTCTCCGAGACACATGGAGTCCTCGAGGGAAAGCTGAGCTTTGCTTAAATCGAACCCGTGGAGTTTCGAATACGAGTCTCGTGCAGCCAGGAACAGCTCATGAAGGGTTCCTGAATTGTGAGGGCCTCCGTCGCACGCAGGTGTGGGGTACCAAGTTTTGGAAACCACGGAGTCACAGGAGCGCTTGTCCAAGGTTTGTTCTAAGGGTTGTCGCGGCAGTGTGGCCGAACGGCCGAGGGAAGACTGTGGAACGAATACACCCCGTGGAAGAGAGGAAAAAATTCCTGGCGCATATGACCGCGGTGAGGGGACTCCAGGCAATGAGCCCTGCTTAATAAGTCCTGAGGTTCCTGTACTGCTGCCGCTTCCAGAACCTTTAATAAACCCGTTAAGCTGTGGAGGATTTAATAAGCTAAGATCTCTATGCTCACCCATGCTAACACCGCTCGACGAGGGCGGGTCGTCTCTTGCTCCCCAGCAGGAAGGCAGGGACAAGAAGCTAATCGGTCTAGAATTCAGTAGGGAAGCCAGCGCAGCTATGGCACCGCGCTCACACCTGAGGTGGGGCAGCGATAATCTGGTCACATTCGGGCATTTTTCCAGGGTGGCACACAGCTGCACCAGCTGCGACGTGCTTAAAGTTAGGTCCAGCAGCAGGAAGCTCAGCCTGGGCTGCCGCGGGATGGTTCGGCAGAGAGCAGCCACAACCGACTGCAGTTTTAGAATGGGCGGGTCTTCTTCTAGGAGAGTTAGCACAAGTTCGAAGTTTTCCAAGCGTGGTTTCAGAAGTATTTTGGACACACAGCCGGCCAAGTAGCTGATTTCCGATTCCTTGACATCCATCTCGATGAGGGACGAGAGTTTCAGCGTCGAAACGCTCTCATTACTTATGAGAGAGTCGAGAAAAACTTCTATCGCCTTCCTGGATTCCAAGAGATTCTGCTTCTCCAGCTGATAGATAACTTCAAGGTTCTTCAGAGTACACGTGGGACTTTTTAGAGCCATTCCCCAACCCATCAAATCCGTGGGTACAGACCTAACTTGCACCCAAAGAGGCTTTGTCTCGAGCGGAGATATGGGCGGGTGCTTCGATATGCCCAGTATATCACAGAGAGCCGCCAAATTGTCTTCTGAGGGTCCCCCGGCCAGAGCAAGTGTGAAAACAATCTGTGGCGTCAACCAGAGAGGTGTGAGCCGAGACAGAAGGATGTGAGCTCTGTCTCCCAAAAGTGTCATCGCGAACTTAAGTACTTTGAGAAGATCCGCGTCCAGCTCATCCCCGACAGCCATGCCGGTAATCTCGGCAGCCAAGAGCCCCGGTCGAGATGCCAAAGATGCAATATAGTTGGCGGCTAAAAGCTCCATCATTCCGGAACACACGGGATTGTAGATGTACTCGCCCTTTTTCTTCGCCGTCTTACCAAGTAGCAAATTCCGTTCAAGGCACCCCAATAGGGGTGACTCCGGCGAGGAGCAATACATTCGCATTTCGGCCAAGGTAAAAGACGGACGCTTCATCTTTAAGCAGAAAAGAGCTAATCGTCCAAGCTCGGAGACGTGAATGGCTGAAGCTTCAGGTGCTATGCAAGTCATAATGGATTCCACGATATCCAACTCGTCAGTGGGTAAGTCGCCACCGGAGGACTCGTAAATTGCTGTCACTGCCAGACACCCCAGGGGCGTTCGAACTACCTTCCTGAGGTGAACGCTCTCCTGAATCACATCCAGTAGTCTACATGGTCCACCCCACTGCCCGCCTCCCAACAATGAAGCTGATCTTCCCCATGTCAGACCTTCGTAGGTAATGTGTCGCTGTATGATGGACAGCAACTCCGGACAGGTGGTCGAGGAAGTCATAATGATGACACGTGCTTCGGGAAACAGCTTGCCCTCAAGTAAGTCATGTACATCACTCGGGTAGTGATTCTTGTTTCCAGTTCCTACTAGAGATGTATTCGTCTTGCTCTTCTTAGGCGTTCCTCCGGTGAAGCTAAGATTTCCCAGCTTCTGACTTTCGTAGCCATCAAGGACAAATAATAGCTTGGGTCCAAGTGCCTCTAGGGAATTCCAAGCAGCACTGAAACCTCCAATGCCGCTAGAAAATGGATTCAGCGGCCCCTTTGCAAGAAGTTCCTAGGAGCGAAATTAAATACATATATCGTATATACGGTAAAAAAGTTAATCCTTCAGCTTACCTTTTCGACATATTGTGAAAAGCTGCGTTTTAATTCTGTCAGTGGAATAAATAAAGCCAAGGCAACAGGTGTCCCCTTCGTTGGCCAAGGCGGTTCCTTTGCCCATGCGTGTAGGATCCGCAGACACAAATTGCTTCGAGAAGCCCAGGACGGACACTCAATAAGACATCGTCTCGGAGCCTCTATAAAGTTTCCTTCCTTCGTCTGAAATTAAGATTTAGAATGTAAGCTTCGCTCCGGGCTTTACCGGAACTATGTTTGCTTTCGATTGGAACAACTACCTACCTGCACCGATACTAAAATCTGATCTACTGTTAGAGTATCACAAAAACCATGCGAGCTTGCGCTTAATCTCAGTTCAGGTTCCAGCCTAGCTGCACACAAAGCTCCCGGCGCAACCGGTATTGCCCACTGCGGCATTACTGGCTCTTTGAGCGCGAGGTCTGTATAAAAAGTCCTCAAATAGTTACTAAGACGTGCCTGCGAGGCAATGAAAATATTACTAGATGTAATGAATTTAAAAGAGACCAATCGGGTGAAACTTACCTGAGGATCCCGGCGGGATTCGGGCAAACTGACTGGTGGTCCAGGAGGTGAAGGGCATTCCAGGGAGGCATACGAACCGGACAGGTCGCACTCACTTCTACAAGTCGGCGTTGTTTTCGGTGGAAACATCTGAAATATATAAGAATATAAAGAGAGAGAGGATTTTAGATAACAAATTTTACAAATGATTTCTAGATTTTGTGTGGGATTTTGTGAGCTTGAACCATAGTTAGGCTTCGAAGAAATTAAATTCCCTGTAGCGTAAGAAGAATCCATTCACTTAAACCTTATAACACAAAAGGCACACGGAAGTTTTTGGAGAGTGTTTCCACATCTCTATCTGTTCCCCATCCCAAGCACTCCCCTTACGTACCCATGGGCCTCCTTGATCCCAGTATCCTTCTGTTATGCCGTCAGCCCATTGCGACTCCAGTGGGAGTTCGGGTTCAGGTGGCCAGACGCAGGGCTTGGACGTTTTCGTAGTGAGTGGTTCCCCAAGGGGGCAACCAATCACTGATTGCGGGCAACCTATGTTGAAGACAATACTTCACCTTATGAGTCAAGGCGATCCAATCGCTAACCTCCCAACTGCCAGGATAACAGGTAAAGTGTGCTTTATTTAACAATTTTATAAATTTATCATTTTAATGCAGTTTAATTGTTCACATTTATAACAGTTATTATTAACTTTGGACGTTAATTATTGTCGATCGAACGTAGAACTATCAAGTACTTCTAATTTACAAAAGTACTTTCGCACTCTAAACTGGTCACGACTGCATAGTAGCAATAAATTAATTTGAGCTAAATATCTTTGCGCGGATAAAATACTATTAAATAACTTAAGAAACACTTTTAAATTTATAACTTTTGTGACTTTTGAAAATATGTTTGCAAAGAAGAAATTGTGTATTGTAATTAAAAAATTGCATGCCATATTATGTTTTTTATATTATTTTAGTTAATTTTTATATTATATTATTTAATTTTAATATTAATTACATCATCACAAATACAGGGATTTCGCATCCAATTAAAAATAATGCAGTTAGCCACCATTCTTAATGTATAGTAACAATTTATTTTTTATTTCAAAACTCCTCTTTAAAATATGCCTAAAAAATTCTTCCTCTTTAAATTCCTAACAAATTTTCGCTTCAGGTGACCTGTACCTGCAAGCTGACCACCCACTGCAAATACCTCCATCTTCCACGGATAAGATTTGCTGCAACATATTCAGCATTTTTCGGGTGGCTGGGTGCACATCGTGCAAGAACGATAAACTTAAAACGTTCGACTTGCACTTTGTTGACAATGGATACTAGCTAAAAACGCGAAGCTGCTGCTTCCGTCGCTTCTGAAAAACTTGCCGTATATCATTGCTTCACAAAATTGCGAAGAAACGTTGAAATTTAAGGAGTTACTAAAAAGAAACGGGTAATGTATATTTCGCTCTGTATATTTCGAAAATCTTAAGGACAGAAGCATTAAGTGAGTCATTAAATATTATAGACTCAGTAAATGTTATTCATGTGAAAATGAACATATTTGCATAAAACGAACAAAAATATTCAAAGTTTTCAAACCAAATTCAGAGAAGTTTAACTGCAGTTTCTGGTTTAAATACTGTTTTTTATGCTCTGCATTCGACAGAAATGATTATTCAAAATAGTTTTACAATTGCACGCAGAGATTCATAAATACAATCTTTTGTAGAAAATCTGCAACAAAATCCGTTCCAAAATGATTGGTGAATCTGGGTCACATACAAATTCTGAAACCTCATCACCTCGAGTCCCGCTTCGCTTAAAATTAAAATTCTACTGTTGCTGCTAACGATAAAAGATTATTGAAATACATACACTGAATTGTTCGCATATTGAAATACCAGTAAAACTTATATTTAGGCATGGAAAATATTTCTAATTATCGACTGCAATTGTATTTACTTAAATTACTGAAATGTGCTTTTTAGCCAATTTAAAATATTTTATTCTTTTGCAATCTCCTTGAATATGTAGTCAAATACGTAAAGTGAAATACGAAAGAAAAAATTAACTTTCCAGTTTAATTCTATAAAAGTAAAATGTAAAAATTGCACTACTAACACTTTGATTTATATGTTCTTCAGACATGTAATGAAGCTATTTTTGAAATTCCATTTGAAATATTTATAATAACTGAAATTGTTTTGAATATATTAAGAAAGTTTCATATTGGATAGTTCCTGAGGAGACAACAATTTATTGAACCCTTTAGGTGAGATTCGGCAAAGGCGAGGACTGGTAAGCGACTTTATCAGGCTGATGGAAAATCCAAGCTATCAACTGCTGCCAAACACGTATTCCAATATTTTGGGAGAAAAGGCTAAACAGAAATCATTAAACCTGATAATCTTATTATTGGCTATACGTGACCTCATAGCAAGCTATGAAGAAAACAACATTTTATTAGGTCGATTCTGCTATGCGGATAAATTTATTTGCTTGGATTATCATTAGTCCGATAAACCTGACTTATCATCTTCTGAAGAAATTTGATCTGAAAGTTTCTAATAAAAAACATGTGTAGTTAGAACAAAAACAGGCCAAATATTATAGACCAATTTTTTTCTTAATTTACATCATATCTATCCGAAATACCGTACATTAATTGCATAAACATTTCTGACATTGACATAAAAACCCTATTAAGTGTGTAATTGAGAGTTTATTAAAACCATTAAGTAAAAAATCATTTGAAAGCATGCCAAAAATTGAAGTATTTTTTTATCGTGGCTGCTGCTCCTTTCTACATAATGAAGAAGCGCCATTCTCAAGGTGAAGCGCACAATAGCAGCACACCAATTGAATGTGTGGTCGCTTTTCACTTCAAGGATGTCGTCAATTGTGAGCCGAATTACAAGAACAGAGCTACGTACTTAATAATTCAGTAAACCTTTATACCTGTTTACTTCATGCGCAAATTCGCGGAATTGAATTAAGTTTTTGTTATTCACGCTTCTCGGTTGAGAATAATAATAAGATATAATTGCAGCTATGAAAAGAGATCCCTGATAATAATTTTAATGTAAAAATATATGAATAAATAGATAACGACTATTGCTTGAGTGAAGAGAAGAGGTGAATGCATAGAATTTAATTTTTACTCAAAAGAATTGTATGGGAATCCGTAAATATATGTTTAGATCTTTAGTGTAGATATATAGTAATTTGAAAAGATATTGTTACTTAGTAACAGACTATTATGCTTTTATAGTGAAACGCACATATTTTGACTTAAATGTCTGTTCTTAATTCAAATAATTCTTGTTATTTTTATTATGTTCACGTAATGACTATTATGCCGAAATATATTATCTAATTTGCCACTTGTATAGGTAATCCATATTTCATCCATTTCTAGAGTTACTTTATTAATCCTTGAGTATTATCCGATTTTCTCTTTTACACATTCTATTTTGTTTATTTTTTATTTCATTAATCTTTTTCATTTTCCGTTTCAACACTTGTTTCCGAATTTCTTTTACATACATACGTTTAACACACTTTCGTACACTTATACATTTTTTCTGTGTACATATATGTATACACATACATATGTCTACATACATATAAAATAAACATTTCCTTTAGATATTCCACAATTCCAAATCTTTAATTACTTCACGAGGAGAAAAATCTCATCTTACTGAACGTTTCAAGAAAAATATACAAATTTTACATACAAAACTTTATATTGGAAAAAAAACAACAAACTTTATGATTTGAAGAAAAAAATTTTAGTATAGATTTAAAAATTTGTCCGCTCCAAGAGACCCGAATGTATTCATCCGAGCACTAAAAATCAACTGAGTGGATGCAGGATACTCTGTATCTCAAGGACTGGAGCATTATTTGACGAGAATATCGCACACGCTTTTGGCTCTCAAGTGAGCACATTCAAGATTGTGCTGAATTCAAAATCGCAGCATCGTTTATACAAACATGGACCGGCTTTAAAATGCCGCCGTAAAGATATCTACGCGAGACAACAGAAAATATTAAAATGATAAGGATAGCGCAGATTTATATCTCTATGATTAGAGGAGAGAGGCTCGCAATGCGCATGTTCTCATATGTGGCAGGATGCTCCGGATATGCGCTGAGTATGGAGGTGTGCTCTCAACTAACACTAAACGAAAATGAAAATTGTAAACCTCACATTTGGGGCTTCATCACAATAATAGTTTTAGAACCTCTGCAGTTAAGCATTACAAGCTCTACTGGCACCATTTCCAGTATGGTGAGAAAGATGGATAAAATCCATCCAAATTTCGAAAGTTATTTGAAGCAATTAAAAGCTCTGACACTCAAACTGAGAAGAACCAATGGTTAAAGAAGGAAACAGAATTTGGTTCAAAAATATATCATTATCATCTGATTTCCTAGTCATTCAAAAAAGAATCGGTGGAAATCTTATAGGCCCAATTTATCTACTGCCCTTCAAATGACAGTTGAGGTGTGGGGATTATAAAATTAGAAGATGCCACTCACGAAGAGTCATTCACTAAACAAACGCCTGTTGAAGGTATTTTTGAGAATGACACACGCAAGATTTGGCAGTCGATACGCCCTGAGACCGGCAAGAGAGTGAAGGATTACGATTATGCGCTCTGAATCGCATACGCTGAATATGCGGAAATCTCTCTTCTCTCTTTAATCTCAACTCTTTCACTTTTTACTTTCGTTCTATTTTTATCTTGATTTCTATGGTTTTTATTCCCTTCACATTTCTCAATATTGTTCTAAACCCGCATTTTTACGCTTCCCCTTCTGTGCTATTAATACAGTAACGAGTGTCATGACTTTGGGTCCTGTCGGAATTCAGGTACCAGAGCAAAAGCATGCGTATAAATGTATGAAGACTGAAGTGACCCCATTTGACGTACTGTATTCAAATCGGCACGAAAAGCAGGGCAAGTATTCCACTAACTGTGCGACTTCATTTTAGAATTCTTTCGTCCTTTGCACTCTGTGCTGCTACACACTTTTCTGTTGCCAATAATTTCTTTTGTAATCTTTAAATTATAAGAAGAATCGTAGATTCTTTAGGTAGGTGATTCTTTATATATATATTGGGATGTACAATATATCCCAAGTTAATATAGATTTCACTTACGATTTCTCTTTTATATATTTCTCACAAATGAGAATGTCAATTATTGCGGATGTATCGCGCAAAGGGTTTCTTTTTGAAAGAAAAACTATGCACTTAAGAAAGAAGAAGAAATTATGGATTCATTAAGCAGAAAGCATGGATTCATTAAAACCAGTCCTACAATATTCTTTTGCATTTTCTAACTCTTACCTCAGTGTCCGGAACTCCGAAATGTTGACGCGTTTGAGGGTTTTGTTTCAAGTGTAATTGAATTTGTTGATGTTGAAATTGCGGAGGGAGTTCGGGCAGCGGTCGGTTGGAAGGACTAAATATTCTCCTATGCGTTTTTTGTTCTTCCTGATTCTGCTCTGTTTTGTCTAAGAAGCCTGCAGTCGCGTTTTGTTGTGTCGCGGATGCTTGCAATGTGCTTTCGTCCCGGTCATCAGAATACCGATGGTTGTTGAATCCTTGCTGAGCTCCACCACAGTCGTCTCTTGTCAACGCTAACGTGGCCATACTAGCATCCACATCGAACGCATGAGTGTCTGCATCTTCGTCCGGAGTCACATCATCATCACCCGTGGGGATGCCAACAATGTTTAGTTGCTCGAAGCTGCTGCAGCTCGTTTCATCCGCACGCTTCTGTATTTGCCTGGATCGTAGAACGGTGCGCGGCGTGGCGGTGGGGGTGTAAGCGAAACGTCGTGGGGCAGCTGTAGGTTGTGACGAACACTGTTCCTCCAGGTCGGATTCAGCCTCTGCTTCTTCATCTTCGTCTTCTTCTTTTGTTTCAACTTCATCGTAGAGCGCCTGAAGTTGTTGTTGCGCTTGTTGTTCTTGCTGTTGTTGTTGTTCTTGCATTTTTCTATGGCTGTGTGCAGTAGTGCTCGCGGGATGTTGCTGGTACTGATGTTGATGATGCTGCTGTTGTTGCTGTGATGAGTGGCTGTTAAGTGTGTCAGGCAGCAGCAATTGCTTCAAATGATGCTGCTGTTGGTGTTGTTGTTGTTGTTGTTGTTGTTGGCTCTGTTGTTGCTGCTGCTGTTGTTGCTGTTGATAAATGATGTTCGCTCTGTTGTGCGGTTTGTTTATGCTGTCCGAGCTGCTGTTAATGCGATTGCTGTTGTTGCAGCTAGTTGTGGCATTGACAGCGGCATCGTTTGCATTACTGAAGCATTCATTATCGCAATTTAGCTGTTGATTTTGTTGTTGCTGTTGCTGCTGCTGATGACTCGAAGATTCGTGGCCTTCCTCGTTCGCATTATGCATAAACGCATCATCCCTGCCATCCCTGCGCAGCTTGTTACTTCCATCCGGCAACGCTGCACGCAGTCCACACTTCACACCGGCAACATCTGCGCCACCCTTTTGGTTGCCGATATTTTCCCAGTGCTCCAGTTGCAGCTCCACTTTATTCTTGCTTCGCTTGCCGCCCTCGACACGCCTCCGGAAGCTCATATTTGCATATTCGGTGGACGTTTTGGGGCCTCGCTGTGGTTGCTGGGGTCGCGCCTGCTGCTGTTGGTAGTGCTGCTTCAGCAATCTGACGTTTACATTACTGAGGTCACTTTCGGCGGTTGCCGCCGATGCTGTGGGTTGGGCGGGCAGGTCGTGCGACGGACTCGAATGGGTCGAGTAAGTGGGCGGACAATAGTAGGGAGGGCATGTGGGCCGCGTGGTCGCTGCGCTTGACTTCAGCTCGCTTCGGTTGATCGCGTCCACTGCCTCGTTGTACTCGACCTCAATGTCATCGAGTACGTTGTATTTTCTTACTCGACTCTCAGCAGAGTTCGTCTCAGTTGTATTGTGTTGGAATTGTTGTTGCTGTGACGGCGGTTTCATCTGGTGATCAAAGTTATTCCATCTGACTGGTTGCTGCCGCTGAGGCGGGGAGGACGTCGACAGAACTTCGTGAGAAGTGGATGCCGTGGCGTACCTGGCGCTTCCCAGCGCTGTTCGCCGATTTAACGATGCAACAAACGTCGCTGACTGACTAGTTCTGATTGCAGTTGTCGCTCCCTGCAGCCCTTGCAACTGCCGTGTGCAGTTGACATAATTATGTTCCTGCAGTGAAGCATCTTCAGTTGCGTTGTCTCTGGAGGCCAAGTTGTCGCCATCTTGCTTCTCTCCGTTCTCAGCTCTCTCTTGAGACGCGTCCTCATACTTGGCTTCGTCAGTCGCAGCAGCAGCTGCAACAACAGCATCCTTGTTGGTTTTAATGTAATACCAATCGCTGAGTTGTTTTTGCTTTTCCAAGTAGTACGACTTCTTGCTGGCTTCATCATTCGCTGTCCCACTGACTCCATCCGCTGACTTTTTTATTGCTGTTCGGCTGTTCGATACCCGCTGCCGTGCTTCGGTTGACATGTTTTGGCGGAAGTTTGATTTGAACTGATTATAAACTGTAATTTGCTCTTCCTGTAGGTTGTTGCGATTGTTGGTGTTGTAGTAGTTGTTGCTACTGTTGTGGCTGAAGTTACGTTTGTTGTTCTTGTTGTTGTCTATAATGAAAGAATGGGAAATTAGATCTTCATTCCTAGAGTTTCATACAGAAATTACAAACACTTCTAGCACAGCAGAGTGATTAGTATTCTTCATTACTGAAAATGGAAGCAGTGGTGGATATAGGGCGATTTTCAGGGGAACTCTAGGGGATTGACATGCCCTTATTTAAGAAGGATGTACTCACATTTGTTTATCAACGATGCCTCCGACGACTGACGTACGTGCACCAGTGGATACGGCAGGAACGGAGCGTTTTCCGTAATTTCCAGATTTTCCAACGCGATATTATATTTGTCCAGAGATTCGTAACTGGAGCCTCGAAAACATGCAGATTCTTGAGTGTCTAGAAAATATGCATTTTAACAAACTCATCATCGGTTAGCAAGCGAAGTTCGGTCCGAGTTTCACTCACTTTGGTAGGAAACTGGAGAAGGGGGGCTCGAGAAGCTTCCACAGCTAACCGAATCCAACAGGCCGTCTAAACTTATTGCATCGGTCGAAACGTACATAGAAAATTCCAACGGAATTTTTCTACTCTGCCTCGCCAATTTCTGTAAAATGGTATCCAGGAATTATTTTAGAGTAAGGAAACAGAGTTCCAGAGCTTCTTTCTGAAAGTTATATTCAGGAACGGCACCGAAATAGTTAGAAATCTTGGATGACAAACTTGCCTGATGAGGTGCTTCGGATTCACAGCTTTCGTCGCTGCTTGAGAAGGACGAAGAGGAATAACGTCGTTTGCTACTGTGACGCACCGCGTGTCGGTGACTCTGGAAGTGATGATGGCTGTTGCTGCGAAGGGGAACTCCTGCCGTAGCGATGGAGCGTTTGGCTCTCAGCCGACAATAAGGCGGACAAGCACAAGTACGTTTTACCCCGTCCACCTCGCCGGAGAAGTTCTGCGGACTACAACAGTGTCGTTGCTGCGAAATACGATTTCGTCTCACTGGTATCCTCGATCGGAAAGAGGCAGACTTTCGCAGTTGTGACATGTTGTTGACATCCTTCTCAGTTGATTAGGCGCTCCATCCTAAAAAAGAACGAGATGGAATCAGTCTCTTCTCCAAAATTATATGAAAATAAGTAATATTGCGCGATTTCTACATTCCTATTGCGTCCCTTGTAAGCTACGCCAACGAAAACATGGTTATCCGGTACGCCAAATTAATTTAAATCAATTATTAATAAAAATTGCTCTGTCGTGGTTCTTTATTTCATTATTGTAATTGATTCAATTAAGGAGTTAAGTGGTGTGAACTTGAGTGTTAACCGCTTTAGTGACAGAGTATAAATGGTTTATAATACGAAAATGACATTTAGTCTCATTAACTCAATCATCATCAACGATATCGAATGTTATTCTTGAAAAAATTATCTTGAAATGTAATAGTTACTAAAATAAGCAAGTTCGAAGAGAACTCATTTTGCAAAATAGTGTGGCGACCGCCTAAAATGTTATGTGTTGTACAATTTGGTTGAAGATACATTTACAAATCTATATTGTACACCCCTCTTTCTTAGAAATTGATAGAGGTAATAATTCAAGATTGCGTTTTTTAAGTTTTCCAAGACACGACGCAAGAAAAGAACACATGAGATTTTAATTAAATTAATGTTATGGGTCAACGTGGGTCAACTCAGTTTGACTTCGAAATTGTTAAGATATTCGAATTTATAAGTTGTACGTGTCAATGAAGGTGCATAGAGAGTCAAATTAAACTTGAATATTTCTAAAACCAAACAGCCATGAAGGCTGTTTTATCAAATACGAATCCGGCACACCGTTATATATAAAGGATCACTATATTTAATTTGTAAATATCTCCGGAGCGCCCTGCATTATCTGAATTAGTATCTTGAAACCCTTGACGAGCTAGACAAATTCAAAAGCTTATCATTATTAACTACTATTCGCCTTCTATTTGCGTTCTACATCATAGGATTTTGCTCTCAATAATTACAAGAGTCATTACTGATGATTATATTAATTAATGCAAAAAACAGAAAATCACCGACTGACCTCAAATTGATTTCAGTATTTGCGTAGTTGTTCAAAAATATCTCATCGTATTCAATGGAGTTCATAGAGTATTCAATTATGCAAGTGGTAACGCAGCCTAGTTCCGAATTAATTACAGCAATTTGAGGCAAAAATAACGTAATACACATCGGCAGATGCATGAACATATCAGTGTATGCAGGTGAGGATGAACGTAACTACAAACACTGCATGGATGGCATCATTCCACTTGTTGCTCTTGTGTATTTTGTTAATATTGATTTGAAGATAATTGCACATAACAACCCACTTACAATGCTCTTCTTTTCCCACCGTTTCTCTTTCATTTCCCGTTTTCAAAGGTAACGCAGTCATTATTTTCCCTATCGATGTTTTAATCATCTTTTAAGCGTTTAATTAAGACATGCAGTTGTTCACACCCTTTTCGAATAAGTGAGTGCGAGGTGAGATTTTACATCTGAAATCAGAGAGCTATATTTGAATGATTAAACACACCATACGGTTCTTGAATGCAGCCCTCGATTAGTGTTTGGAAATCATTTCAGCACATGAAATGAGTTCAAGTTGATGCAAGCGGAACGTTAACGAGAGGAATAAAATCGATAGTCAAAAACTTCTTAGCTTTTTTATGATAACCGAAAGCATTTTTCGGTTTTCTCCCTTCCGGAAATCTATTTTTAACACATGTGCGAGTGCAATTTTGTTCCCGATAATACTCTGTACGTTAATGTTAGAAAATTGAACATGAAGGTATTACAAATCTTTCGCTTAACATATTCTAAGAACTTTAAAGCCAAAGCACACCCAACATTTTTTGCATAAAAACATATGTGCATATGTCTGTATGTATGTTTGATCCTAGTTAAATGATGCAGGGTGGTAAGCTGGAGGAAGAGACTCGGCAAAACTGCGTGACTGGCTGGCTTTTCAACGCTGGCTTGCAATAACGATTTTTATTTTACTAGGAAGAATTCGAAATCACGTTCAACCGCCTCTTTAAAGCACCTTCGCCCACACATACGCACGCAACAACGCCTACACACTCACAGTCTTTGAACTGTTGAAATAAATCACTAAACGAGAAGCTGAGGAGCAACAACGTATGTTAGCCGGTGGGAAAAAAGGTAACTTTATACGTGTCTAGTGGTCAGTGGTTAACCAGAGCAAGTTTCTTCTAACAGCTAAATTGACTTGGTGGAAATACTCAATTAATGATGAAAACTAAATAAAATTAAATAAAAGTTATGGAGAAATTTGTCAGGTCCTTGAGTGAAAGCGAAAAAGTTCTACTCTTTCAGGTTAGAAATTAGAAATTAGAAATATCCGATGTATCATAGATACGGTATGACAAAGTCATAAATTGCCTCCAATAAATACCGGGTATGCAATCGATTTTGTATATAATTATCACCAGTAGAGATGCTACTCACAATAATAACTTCTATTATGAAATTCTAATTACAAGTGTTTTAATCTAAGTCAAGTGTAACTAATTACAAGTGTTTTAATCTAAGTCTTCATCTGTGACATTTTTTGTCAGAAGAGAAAGACAAAAGCTGTTGATGACAGTTTGCACTGCATCACTTCCAATCAAATGAGAAATAAACACAAATCTTGTGAGGGAAAGTTCAGTTACTGTGATAGTGACATACTATCATTCTGAAATACTGATAGCTTTCACTACAAGTGGAACTCTGATTTCGGCATTAAATAAAGGAATTAGTAAGGTAACTGGTGAAAACGTATGATTTTCCAATTTAGTGTGTTTATGATTTAATGAGCGCGTTTTAATTATCACGATCTGAGTAAAGAGTTTTTGAGGCATATTAAAAAACTATTACAGTTCATAAAAGTTAAATGAAGCCGGTAAAAAGAAGATATTAAACAGCTTTAATTATCCTTCAAATATGTTCAGCTTTCTAATATTTCGAGAGGCTCTCAGAGAAACCTGAAAACCCATATGCAACTAGAATCTCTATCAGTTCTATTTATAGCTGGGTAAAGGAATATAAAACAACATCAATTACAACAAAAACAACGACGAACATTGAATAGGACTGAATAAAGATTGCGGTCGTATCTGTAGCCGTCATTTTGGGCGGAGGATGTGAAGTTGTTTTGATTATGTTGCTAGACTGGTCTGAAAGACGAGCTCTGAAATTCATGTTCCTTGCTTGCTTGTAAATGGTTGTTGTTGTTTCTGATGTTGTTGTTGTTCCTGCTGTTGTTGTAGTTACTGGTTTGTTTAAAGTATAAATTTGTCTAACAAACTACAAGACTAAATTGAATCACGATAGCGTATTCTTCTTGATGTTTTATTAACTCTTGTGTTACTTACTATCTTGCTGTAATTGAAAGGAAATGAGCTAAGAAGCAACTGGACTGCTTTATATTTGAATTTAAATTTTTTTTAATTTATAGTAGTTTCTCTAAAATATAGGCAGCAAATAAAATTATTTCGATTTTTCAACTCTTCGCTTCTTTATCACTGATGTTTCTTCATTTGGAATTGCACTTTCCTTGCAATTGCATTTAATGATTTTTAATAATTTCATTTACTTTCACCGTACGTTTCAAATTCTCTAGTCAAACTTAATAATTTCGTTGCAATCGAAGTGAAAAATCTGTGAAAAAGCAATTTTTAATTATAAAGTTAAGTCGTGATTTGGTGTTGAATCCGTTAGCAGCGCTACCCGCATTGACGATGGGTAGCGTGCTAGATATTCGTACGGCCTCTTTTTAGCTACTTCATGAAAATGAATGAAAAAAAGAAACCTTGTGCATCGAGGAGAACAGAAGCGGTTAAGCTTCTTACTCGTATTTTCACTTCCAAAAAAGAAGTAAGTTAAAAGAAGAGAATTAATAAGGAAAAGTTAAGATTTCGTAGGATTAAGAAAAAACAATAAATTTCTATCTGAAAACATGGAAAACAAAAAAATACTAAATTGGAATACCGAATTGGGTTACTGTGAAGTATATGGGACGAATGTGTAGAGGTGGATATGGTACGTTTTATTCATATTCCTCTGAAATGACTTTGAATACCATGTTTGTTGCGCCTGCATACTTGACGGCTCACAATTTATACCACTGACCCTAATAAACAAACATCCTGCAAATGAATTCACAACGTTTCCACAGGCTGTCCTCACAGGGCACACGATGTGTCGCTATTTTGTTGTGCCATGTCAGCCCTTCAGAATTTTATACCACCCGACTCATTACAGCAAAACTGTAAGTAATCAAAAAAAAAAGAATGTCCATTTTTAGTTTCAAATGATTCTTGACGGTTGCGTTTACCTTGGCATTTGTTTGCTCAAGAATGTGTAAACATCAGGTTAGATAGCCGCACGGGACGGTTAGAACAGATAGATGTACAAAGTGTAGATACTTGAGAGTTGAAGGTTAAGTCTGAGCAAAAAAGCGTTCGAAATCTGTGGATTCCTGAGGACTTTAACAACTTTTTGAGTGTGAAACCAATTTGAATTATAACGTATAAACCTTCATATAGATACGTAGCTATGCAAGTAT
This sequence comes from Sicus ferrugineus, assembly GCA_922984085.1. Lineage (NCBI taxonomy): Eukaryota > Metazoa > Arthropoda > Insecta > Diptera > Conopidae > Sicus > Sicus ferrugineus. The sequence continues at coordinate 13,790,931 of OV277352.1, read as the reverse complement.
ATTTTTCATACAAACGGTGAAAGTAACTTCGGCCATAAAGCAATCCGTCTTAATTTTATGTGCAGTACAATGAAACTGTAGTTTTGGTAAAGGTAAAGTTTTAATCTTGCCGGGAGTTTTAGGATACGTAATTTGAGGTTGTTGTCCTCTTTTTCACGTATTTATAGGCTGCTAAACTACTCGTAGCTAATTACCTATACCGAACCAAATGTTTCAAGAAGCTTTAAGCTCAAATTCGAATAACTGAATTCCCTTGCCAAATGTGGCACTCAATGTACGTGACGTTTGTGCGTAAAAACAAGCGGTAAAGCTAATAATGACTGCAGAATATTAAATATCAACCCAACGATAACAATCTTTGTGTAAAAAAATATATTTCTTTCAAACAAATTTTATATTTCACAATTTTTATATTCTATGCTTGTGAAAAATTCTTAGTGTGCGCCTTCCTTTTTTAAAAAGCATTGGACTGAATCGGACATTAGTCGAAGTTCTTATTTATAAATACCGGGAAAAATAGTTCTAATAGCGCAAACAATTACAGACACTCAACGAGTACATAGTTAAAGAAATCAACTTGTTCCGCTGGAGTTCCGATACATTAAGATATAAGCAAAATAACTAATTAATTGTTGGTTATTTCTACTTTATTAGACTTTATTTGTAGAAACATGACTCGCTGAATGATTCATACCTTGCGTATACATCTTCTGTAGCAATTTGTTTATAAATTTGATTCTATATTTTGAAATATGTAAACACACAAACGATTTCCAAGAACTGACTATAGACGGACTCTCTGGTCCATAAGATTTACTACTTTCTGCTAAATAGTATGTGGAGAATGCATATAGAATAGTATATTTTCTTTGCAGAGAATAATGAGAAACTGATAGGTAACTATTGTATATTATATAGGTAAGTATAGATTAAGCGAAACTTGGTATCTGTGACATGAAGATATTAAGTTAATCTGCATGTCGGTAAGTTAGTTAGTCGCATACTAAGTTAGTTATAGCACTTCTGCTCTGATATGATTGCTAAGATATGCTGAATATAATTACACATCTAATTTTGGCTTCCCGCCGTAATAAAATCGCAACAATCAAGGACGCATCACAGGGGTGACTTTTGGATGTTCGAACCCGACGAAATAACGAAGTTTTATGTGTTCTACTTTATTAAGCGACCTTAGACGACCTAGAAGCCAACAGCTCCCCTTGAGATATTTCCTGCAACGCCACTGGCATTAACCAAAAATTGAAATCTAAGCTCACGTTGCCGAAACCGAACTTCGCAAGAGACGACGAGTACTTACACGATTCAGGTAACATGAATAAATTGCATTCCAGTTAGCCGGGCTCGCGAAAATGTCGACGATGATATCTTCAGGGTACCATATACAAGTATGTAGCTCTCTAAAGTTTAGAGTCCACACGTATATACGATATTTTCGTTTTATGTACAGTTTTACATTAGTTAATTTTGTCGAAGTAGTGAAGAATGCCTTTTAATTTCACTTTAATTTAATTTCAGTGACGATTGTTGCTGTTGTTGCTGCGCTTGTTGTTGTACGATTGAAAACCACACCCTTTTTGATGGAACTGAAATGTGAAAATAAAGAAACAAGTTCACTAAAGCGTCGCCAACAGCAGCAGCAGCATCACAACTCATTAAAACAACACAAAAACAACAAAAAAGCACAGGAAGTGACAACTTTTGAAATTCATTCAATTGATATTTCGCCTCAAGGCACCTCCCCCCCTCATGCTGTCCGGTCTGCGCTTCCCCGTTGCGTTGCCCTTTACGAGTACGAAGACCACAAAACAAGATTTAAAATAAAACCGAGCTGCTGCAATCATCACGCGCAGCAGCGGCGGCGGCGGCGGCGGCGGCGGCGGCAGTTATACTTGTGCGTTCGACGTTCGAGTTGGCGGCTATCAGCATGGTGCAGCGAGCACAGCAACAACATCAACAACAACACTTGCAACAACAAAATGTTGCTGACTCCAGTGCACACACAGTAATCACTGCACTCTTGAGGCACGCATACACACACACACACACGCGCGCGTTCAGCTGGGGGCCACTGGAGCTGATGATGGAGTTGGTGGTGCGATTGGGGTTCCAGTTGTAGCCAGCAGCGCACTTGCGGTGCGCCGCGATTATATGCGCCTCCGCTGGATCGAGTAATGACAACAACTCGATGCAACGAAAAATTGTCGTCGATGGATCATTAAACTGCGTGGCACTGCGCTGAGATACAAAAGTATCTGTGTACTTTCGTGCGTAGATATCTGCAGCTAATCAAATAGTGATGGTGGGTTCTTTCATCCCTCAGCGCGTTGCCAACGATCTTGATGCGGCATTTCAGTTTACGGATTACAATGGATTTTTATGGTTTTCATGAACTCACGCACTCATGCACTCTCTTGAGTTGATTAGTGATTTTCATTTCTGTATTTAAAAATACTCCGCTTTCTTTACTTACTATAAAACAAAAACTACGGTTTAACATTTTTCAACGCGTTGCGCTGCAATCGCGCAATCATCTGTCGTGTAATGAAACTTCTCATTGCGGGCGCTGCACATGCAATCGGAATGGCTCGGGTCCCACCCACATGCGCTCCCGTGCACACATGTACGCGCTCTCACCACCGTAACCCATACCCGATCATTCCTTAACTCACATACACCCTGCATTGTTCTCTTGGCACAAGTAACCACATAGAGCGTAGAGAGGCTCCGCCGATGGGCGATCGAACGAGCAAGCAAACGAAGAAACCGGCACTGCAACAAAAACACTCAACGAAATACTCGGATATCGAAGAGGGGCGAATGCCTGAACGTAAATATAACGCGGTTGCTGGACAGACTTACAAGTCACGGGAACCGACAAGTAATCAACCGCTTTACCGGCTGACTAACAACAATTGAGGGAGAGCAGAAATTTAAAATTTGCTATAATGCGAAAACTACGAGTAATAATTTCGAAGAGATGTTGATCCTCGCATGATCTTGAACTCACAGTCGGCAATAAACTCACTTAGCAGCCACAGAAAGAGGGTAAAAAACTTGAAGTTTTTAGCACTCGGACGGCTTACACGATAACCAACTTCACTCACTCACGTCTCGCGATCGACTAGTGGCTCTGATTTGAGCAAACTACAAGATACTCTGTTCCGTGGTGCAAACACCATTTACCGGGCTTTCTGCTCTCTGTTCTTGGAATGGTCTTCAGGAGAGAGAGAGAGCTCTATTTCTCGGATTCCTCATGTTTCTACTCGTTTCGAGTTCTGTTTTTGGACGTGACTCATCCGCTTTGGGCTCCCCATTTCCTTCACTCGGGTCACATTTTGTAGATACATTTTTATCTCGGCAGTACGAACCTTCGGTAGGTACGCAGAGCTATGTTGGGGCTGGTAACTCTGCGAAAAGTAAAGGCACTACGTTTTTATTGTTATTTCTTGTTAACTCTTGTTGTTGTTGTTGTGGTTGTTGTTATTGTTGGCTCAGTTTTCGTTCTTGGTGTTAGGTACCGCCGTAAAATCAGGTTTCTCTTGCGTTTTCTGTGTCAGATCCAGTTTTTGTCCGTTTTCCATGAAAATCGCTGGTCCACTCGAAGTCGCTCGCCGAAGATGAGTTTTGCAATTTAATAGTTTTTGTTTTAACTCACACAAATGCAGGTAGGTATACACAAAAAGCGGCCTGTAATTACCAGTAGAGAATTCATAAATAGTCTTAGAGTTTGAGAAGGAGGACCCTGAAGGCTTTGTTGCTATTTTTTTCTTCTCCTTGTTCAATTAGAAGATATTTAGTGTGGCTGAAATGTGTGGGACATCTTAAGATACAAGTAGGTAGATTCCTTCTTTGCCCGTTTGACATTTTAGTTCGCCTTTTTTTGATATTTGGCGGTGTCTTCCCGGGTTATAGATAAGATATCCACAGGGTTGATCGGATATGCTTTTTATAAAGACTTTCATTAAATATATATATCTATAAATATAAACATACAGTTAAGAAGAATTCTTGTAAATTGGAGAGAATTTTTTTTAACAATGAGGAATTTTAAAGGGGAGTTCAAACTCCAAAAACCTTAATTTGGAAGTTAAACTCATTAAATGGAAAAAAAGTCTTATTATCTGCGATTTTGTCATTAATTTAAAGAAAAATAATTTTTTTTTTTACATAAATTTAAAATGTTTTAATTCATTCAACTCATGCTCGGATGTGATGATTTCAACTTTATTAAAAGCACTCCTACATATCAATCTTATTACATAATTGCCCCTTATGATGGTGGATTAAAATCCACCGCGAACATCATCAATAAAAGTGGTTGCTGTCCTCGCTATCTGTCATCGACGAAGGTCACTCATACTTCGTAGTATAATTCCAGGCTGCATTTAAAAACGTTTACTTGAACCCAATAAACAATTTTACACTAATATGTTGAAGGCAATAATTATGTATATTATTGATTTCATAGCAATAATAACAGACATTCAGGCAGTCACACAGACCTCATTTGATCTATAAATGAGACTATATATTGCTGGCATAATTCGTTAGTTATAAATTCTTAAGGGCGTTTTCCCCCACTTCATCTCTTCGTAAAATCATTGAATAATGCATTACTATTGCGATTACTAATGCGACTTCACTATTGCGAAGTGTTGCACGTACTTCCATCTATGGCTGAAGACTGGGATCTCCCTGACCACCTGAGAAATGTTGCGGCTGCTTTTCATTTTGATTTTTATACTCATATCTGATGAAATAAACTTCAGGCTTATTAAACTTCACAACGTCTCGTTGCTGTTGCTGTTGCTGTTGCAAGGCGACTACGGCAGGTTGATCTGGTTTCTTTACCAGCACGTAGATGAGCGTCTCTTCCTCAACTTCGGGCACATCTGGCTCGGGAGCAGGAGGGGGCGTTGGTCGCTTGAGGAGCAACATTATTCTGTAATGCTTTCTGCGCGGGATGTTATACGCGAAATATGTTTGATTTTGTTGTTGACGTTGCGGATGATGTTGATGATGCCCTTGTCGTTGTTGATATTGGATCTGATCCTCCAACTGTTCCTGTTGCAATTGTTGTTGATATTGCAGATGATGTTGCTGATGCTCTTGATGTTGTGTTTGTAGTTTCTGAAGTTGATATTTAATCTGCTCCTCCAATTCCTCTTGTTCCAAATGTTGTTGTTCCTGTTGCAGATGTTGTTGATGATTATTTTGTTGTATTTGTTGTTGTTGTCGTTCCTGAAATTGATATTTAATTTTATCCTCCAATTGCTCTTGCTGCAGACGTTGTTGTTCCTGTTGCAACTGATGTTGCTGATAAGGTTGCATTAGTAGCTGCAATTTGATTTCCTTGTCCCCTAAACCTGTACTTAATATCGGAATCTGAAGTTGGATTTGGTCTGGACTCTGGTCAGCTTTGATTGAATTGTAGTGTTGCTGCGGCTGTTCTTGCGCTGACTGTACCAACATTGCTGGTACCAAGTGATAACCTTGGACATCACTCGAGCGACCGTGCAGCAAAAGTTGCGGTTTGTACTCAGTAAATATCTGATCCTGCGGTCGTCCTGCTGAGAGAGTGATGAGAGTGCAGAGAGCTGCTGTCAACAGTGTTTCCATTTCACAACCCCCGGGTTCCTTACAGTGTGCGTTGAACTACTGATCGTTTTTAGTGCGGATATGCTGAATGCGTAATACGGATCTCCCGTAACTGGATAGACTCACATCGAACTAAACTCGCACGCATGGAGCTCTTCTTATATATACACTTCAATCTCTGGTACAGCATTAGCATTAGCCAGCGCTGGGATACAAGGTTCCGAACAGCAGTTGATCGTGCTTGCCGACGAGTACAAATCTCAAAAAAAAGCGAGCACGCTTTCAAGTCAACGGAACGACCAGCTCAACGCACGGATCACTGACATTGCATCGAGCTGCGTGCGATTGTGTAATTTGTATCGTCAGAGGTGTGAGTCTTCGATCGATACGTGATGCTGCAGTGCGTCAAATCGGAATCGACACAAACTGACAAGGAGAGCTGGATTATATAAAGCTTAGGCATCTCATTCTTGTTTCCGTCCCGCAGCTTAAACGTTTAGGAAAATTTGTTTTTCTGAAGAAAACTTTCGAAAACGAAAAAGGATTCTCCTTGATCCGTATACAATAAAAATAATTGCTAATTGCGACCGCAGTGCGTCTGCATGCTTCCGCTTCACACTTCGATTTCAGTACAGTTTGAAATCCGGATCGTTCATTGTTATTCGTCCGCTGAGTACGAGCGAGCCAAATGAGTTCAAACAAAGCGGTCTTAAATTAGTTATTCAAATTTTGTAAATTTATGTGAACTCTCTCGCTTTCTCACTCTCTCTCCCTCTCTCTCTCTCTCTCTCTCTCTCTCTCTCTCGTACCCTCTCTTCAGTTAATATAGTTTCTCCTCCCTCAGCTTCCATTCGTACGATTTCAACGCATCGCTGTGGACGCGTCAACGCGTTAACCACAGTTCAGAGTTCGTCGTTTGTGGCGCCAAAAGCAAAGAAGTGGAATGCATTATTCATGAGGAACCATCGCAGATATTACAGAATTTATTTCTCTGAATAACTCGTGATTGGATGCCGCAGAATCATTTTGGATGTGAGCTACTTTTCTTGGCGTGGGAACATGAAGACTTTTAATTTAATTTAAAATCGGCGACTTTTGTTTCTTACAAAATTTGTATGCAAGCATAATATTTTTAATGTTACATTTTTCGGAAACCATATTAATGCATTTGATAAGAAATTAAAACAAAATACTGAATGTCTCATTCATGCTGGTGGTTGTTGTTCATCCACCTCTATGAAAAGCTTAACTGATTTACGCATGCGTTGTAGTGAGAGACTCGAACACGAGGTTAAGGTCATCTTTTGATTATAGCAACAAGCAGCACTACCATTGATAAATTTTACGATCATATTAAGATATAAACCAGATATGAATTTCTTTGAAAAATATTCTCTCTTTCGTTTCGTTTTATATCTTTTTTGCTATATAATAAATAAATAATTTATATACACAATTTGTACATCAAGAAACTTTCACTCGGCATAAATAAGTTAAAGAAATGTTTGTGTGAGGAAAATGAGACTACACAATTATGACACAAATGAGTCGAAGTGATTTCAAGAAATCGCAAGTCACAAATTAATTAATGCAGTTGAAATAATGAGACCTGAACTCTTTTGTCTCAATCCAATTCCAAAATTACCTAACTTATTCTAATGGCACTCCGTTCGATTCGTGGTTCTGTGCAAGAAACCCTCCACCGGACGACGATGACAAAGATGATGATGATACTGAAGCTGAGTAAGAAGACGACGATGCCGACCTGATTGCGTTACTTTCACTGCCAACCAGTTTTACATCGATCCCGCTACCCGCTTCCACACCAGGATTTCCGCTCGTGCTGACACTTGTAGCGGCATTATAAGCACTTGCCACGCCCCCGTACGTGCTGCTCGGGTAGACTTGCGTCGGAACGTCACCCTCGCGGCGAGGCTTGTATTTGATGAAGTAAACTTCGGGTTTGTCTGGTTTGTTGGACGCATACTGTTGCTGCGGTTGTTGGATTTCTTGCAGCGAGGGCTCGTCGGGTTTCTTCACCAACACGTAAACCAGCGTCTTCTCCTCCGTTTGGGGTGCAGCAGCGGAAGAAGCGAGTTGAGCGTAACTCGGTTGCGGCTCTGAAGGCGCCTTGATGAAGATTATCTTGTAGTGCTTTCTCGGTCTCGGCTGGTAAAAGACTGCCGGCTGTGTGGCAGCTGAATTGCCTTCCAGGTCCTCCGGAGGCACATGAACGTAGATGTGCTTCTCAATAGTTGGGTCCAGAGGTGCGTTGGCGACTGTCTGCCGTATGACGTGGCCCAGAGGACCGTTGAGCGCATGGCCAGCCGATAGAGGCGCACCAAAGAAGGCGTTGGCCCCATTGATTGTGCTGCCGGCGGGATGGGCACCTTGTGGAGGGAGAAAGTGCGGTCCAGCAGGTAGACTCGAAACTGCGGCGAATGCATTGGAGGCGGCGCTCTGTTCAAAGCTCCCGGCACCGAACTGTGATGTGGAACCGGAGACAACTGGACCGGATGGACGATATGAAGGGGGAGGCACATTGAAGGTGTTCGAACCGTGAACCGCAGCGCCTTGAATGCCTTTGGAATGGTCAATATTGTTGTTATTTACAAAACCGGGTGTATATTGAACACCGACTGGGAGTCCATTGAAACTGGGCTGAAGTGGAGGCGGCACCTTGCCGAACCCATTGATCAACGCAGCGCCGGGTCTCGGCTGGTAGTGAGCATGGAGGCTGCCCTGTGAGGTGAAGACTCCCTTGTTATGTACGTATCCTGGGATTTCGCCCGAAAGAACTTGCGACGGTACACCTTTGCCGGGGGTGAGGTAGGCGGGATTAAAAGGTGGTGGTGGCAACACGGATGGTAGCTGCGGCAGCGTGTTAGTCTGAGACTGCTGGACGGGCAGTATTAGGGGTTGCAGTGTTATAGGTGGCCTCTGAGCTGAGGCTTGGCTGGTGTGGAACTCTTGCGCAGAAGTGCTACCACTGTCCCCAACCACAATTTGCCCGGTGAGAGTTACCGCTTGAGCTTGCTGCGAGTTGATGCCGCTGGCGGAAGTTGCGAGATTCTGCTGTTGATTCACTATTCTTCCCGTTGACTGTGATTGGACGAGATCCGAGTAATAAGGCGCATGATTACAGGGCAACCCATTATCCGCAGAAGGCTGGTAATCATTTCTTTTGATTTCGGTGGCAGCCGATGCCGTGTCCTTTTCAGTAGGTCCTTCTGGTGCCGCGAGTACCGCCGCACATGCAACGGCCAGTATGACGAAGTGCTTCATGTCGATTTCTTCCGCTTTCGCGCGAGATGATGATCTACGAAATACGTTTAACCGAATGACCGCCAAATGTGATCGGGCAACACTTTTTATACAGAGAAAGCGGTGACGATGGTTCCTCATCACCATCATCGTCTTCATCAGTAGCGTCTTTTATGACTAAGTGTTTTTTTTACCTGCAGAGGTCTGAGCTTTTAAAGTACATACGTAACAAAAAATAACATACACTAGATCAGTAATACACCAACAACAACAACGAAAACGATAAAAGTTAAAAAAGAAGAATTTGGGGGAAAGGGAATAACAAATGCTAAGAGAGTAAACACATAAAAAAGGAAAAAAGTTGCACAAAACGTCTGAAGCTGTTAAGGTTGGGTGCGCGTGCGCAGATCAGAGTTTATCACATCCACAGATATGACGAAGAAAAAATTGAGTTGGATGCGTGATTTTAGAAACGTGTATGAGACACACCTTGCCTTTGCCTGCCGTAATACGGATTTACCCAACTTTCTTGTAGTATATACCTGCAAATTTATGGCATTTTATGAAGCCATAATCCTTAACGGAAATTAAAATAATGGAATGATACTGAAGTAATGGAATCTTATGGACTTTTTGTATAATAATATTTTTGGTTGTCTGAAGCTGTTACCGCTTCACCAACTTGTAGTTCATTAATTTCATTACATAATTCAGAGTAGATACTTTGCAAAAAGATACAATGTTTTAACGAGAGAGAAATCATTTTGCATAACATTTGACGATTGACTGAAAAATTAGTTTGTCATCGTAGCGCTTTCTTTTTAACATCTAGTTTTATAAATAAACACGTTATTTGCACCAACATGAGATACTTTTGCCCACAAGCATCTCTATTCTCGCACTAAGTACAGTTCGTGACAAAAAGCAAAACCACTTCCAAGAGACCAAACGCATAATATAGTAAAATCATAACAACATCTTATTGAGTATTCAAATAAGCACATGGTATTTATTTTTTCGGTCTCAAATCTCAAACTCTTCAGTGGATGTTTTTGTTCCATTTACCGCGAATTCGTTGTTTTCTTTATTTGTTTCTTCTTCGAAGATCTACTGAAGAAGTGAAAGTGATTCTGTGCGAGAGATGGTTTGTGCGGTTTATCGTTCATGGGTATATCGAAGTCGGCAATTAAATCGGTTATACGGTATTCATACGCTGACACAAAACACTCTTGTCATGAAACCAGCAATTTATGACACCATTTTAAAGTAAATTATTTCATTTTAGGTATTCAAAAGCCTTTTATGGGAAGAGAAAGAGATTTCTGTTTAATGAAAAATAATAATATATGTCTTACGTAACCAAATATTGATTATAGTATTTAATTAAACAAATCTATTTGTGGGAATTGCAATCATTGAGCTCGTATCGACTGAACTCTTTCAAACTCTGTAATTGATTTGAAAGTAGTGTTAACTGACTGTTAACACTGTCCTCCCATAAATTTCTTGATTCACCGGATTTATCCATCATGGCAAAAAGATATGTTTAGAATTTTAAGGATATGGTTTTAGATCCAATTATCGTTCAATTATGACAAATAGTTTTATATGCATATATTTAATTTATAAAAATACAACTTTCTTAATAAATTGCAAAGGTTATAGGATAAAATACAGAATATTGAAATAGAAATACTATGAAATAGAAAATAACAACAAATAATCATTTTGCATAATGATCTTATGATTTTCTTTAAAAAACTTAACTATCCTTACAAAGTAGTTTTTAGTAAATCGCTGAGAGATGCGAGCCTTTCTTGAGAAAACCTAGAATTCTATTATTGGTTTTTATTCCAAAGTACACCACTTGCATTTAAGTTCACTCAGTTCGTGTTGGATAGACCCGCTTCCTCCTCAGGTCTTTCGGACCGGTTTGTATAAATCTCTACACTTGAGTTGTCTGTAGATTCAATGGACTCCTCCTCCGGCAAATTCGAAGTCTCATTCATCATTTCGTCATTCACGGCGGAGATGTTGCGTAAAAGTTGGGAAGTCGTGGGTTGATCGGAATTCGTTGGTTGATCAGAGTCCTTCATATCATTTGCCTCTTTACATCGTCGCAATGGATGATGAGATTGTGGCGTGAAGTTATTCGCGCTTTCTGTCGCCGCTTTCGAGAAATGGCTTTGGCACGAATGACTGCGGCAACTTTGGCCCGATGCTAACTTAACCACAGATGAGGCCACAAATGTCATGCTCGTTATGTTGATGCACGGCACACTTGGAGGTGGGTGTACGTATAGGTCACCTGCTTCCAAGATATCCAGTTTATTTTTGTATTTTCGACACAATTCTTGGTGGCAGAGATTCACAGGAGGACGTAAGTCTTCAAGTGAGCCCTGTGAATTAAGTAAAATAGCTTATGATTAATCTTTGGTGGGATTTTTCGACATACTTTTGAGTTATAGCAGCAATATTGAACGAGTGGAATGTAGTTAACGAACTCGTAAGCAGTCCCCAGCGAGGGAAGAAAGTAGCCTTGTATGCAGTACCTTGTGCCGAGTGGTATGCTACGAACACTACCCAGTGGACGATCGAAAACACGGTACACAATCTTTGCTTTCTTCAGCGACTCTACCAGTTCTTTAGCTTCCTTTGCCTGAGGGTTTTCTTCCATGTCCAACTTCTGGCTTGAGTGGCCTCTTAACTGACGATTTGTCACCAAAACATGAACGCTATCGGGATATAAATAAGTTTTGTATGAGAAGCTTACTCACCAGCTTCTTTAGAGATTCTCTGCTTTCGACTAAAGCTTGCAGTACAAATTTGGTGTTTGCTTCTTCGTCCTCATCATCTTCGTCATCAAATGCGCCTTCTTTCAATGCCAACGACCAGTCCGAGATACGTGCATCCAAGTTCATGAAATCTTCGCCTCCACGAGATCTGCTATAGGACCCGGAAGAATTCGTCTTTCCTTCAGTGCTCTTAAGGAATTATTAGGGTCATCGTCAGCGAAAAACTAAATATCTCAAAAGGCGCACCTTTGAGAGAATCGCATCCTCTTCTTCTTCTTCATCGACTGACCTTGACATGGTGTAATCGCATCTGCCGTTACCATCTTCCTCTGAATCTCTGTAAGTGTCCTGAGTCAGAGAACACTGCCACTCGGTACTGGCCACAAGGAGGTCCTCTTCGGAGGGCGTAAAGCATTTGCACCAGAACAGGAATGGGAAGACCAGAAAGAAGATAGTGTTGACGAAAAACCGGCGCGATCTTTAAGAAGAATCAATGAAACACATATGATACAATCAAAGAACAAGAACAAAACCCAGGTACTCACCTTGAGGAGTCTTCATATCTACAACCAGGCTGCACGTAGCTGTAGCCCCAACTGTCTACTTTCTTTACACCGCATCTCCCCACCAGGGCTTTCAGGAAACCTATACAGAATGTATTAGTGATGCGGTTTTATACTGCGATAGTAATATCAACTCAATTTACCCAATAACAACAAGATCAAAATAAAAAGCAGTGCATGATGTAATAACCATCTTAACCAACCGAAGCGTCCACGGAATTCATATTGTTCGCTGCGCTTGCTATTGTTAACCATACCAAGACAGGATTTGTCTCCATCTTCACAGTGCAACATTCCCGCTTTTATGCTCTCGGCCTTTGAGAGTTTTTGGCATGCTTTCATGTTAACATACGATTCCAGCTTCGGAACGCAGTGGCACTTGCAGTCCCAAATGCAGAAACACCGGTGGTCCACTTCAATAGTTAAGCTCCGCACCGAAACAACCTTTATTATCTGTGGTTTGATCTTACGTTGTGCTCGAACTGCCATATTTAAAGCTGCTGCCGCCATCCTCGTTTCAGCCATATCCTCCACCAATACTACGAATGAGAAAAAACCCACCCGGAGGGGGGTGAGGGGATGACACTTAATAAAAGCAAAGTTTATTATACCATCACAATATAGTTTTTTGTGTTTTCTGTGGGACTCCTGAATGAGTGGCAGCAGAAACGTAAACGTCTCGACGGCACGTGGCGCCAGCAATCTTTGCTCACTGTTCTTCGCACCCGCGTCTACCAGGGGACAGTTACACACAGATACCGCGAAAGCGTTTATAATGACTCCTTCATTAATTACATCGATAGACACCTGCAGGACGTCCTTTGTAGTTGCATCTGTGACTATTTTTGAAATCTTCACGCGGGTTATATTCCGGAAGAGGAGTGTATTCTCCCTAAAGGGAAGCTTCACTTTGATAGTGTACGCTGGAAATGGAGGAAGTAAGTGCTAAGGTTTACGTAAGAAGTGATGGACACGAACCTGGAACGCGATCCTCCAGCATGTTGAGACACAAACGGTTCTTATCATTCGGACACCGTTCGAGCAGGTTCATCGATGTCGGAAAGTAGCCCAGTTCACCGATGGTGCGTACAACTCCGTCGTTGCTTTCCACACCATCTGGGTAGTTAGCATCAGTCTGATTTGTATTCTGTTTCTTATTTGTTTTGTGTTTGCTCTTTCCAGCACGAGTGGAACGCAACGAAGGATCGTAGTTATCTCCAAGCCTACTCTCAACAACAGTTTCTTCTTCCCTCCACCCATTGTTTCCGCTGGTGGCTTTTGCTGGCGTCGAATTCCAGTTGAATTTGGTATTGTCGATGGCTAAAATATTACTCGGGTTCACATTCAAGGACTTTAGATTTTGAGCAACGATGTCAGCCGTCGTCATCTCCTTATTCTGATTTTGTCTCGCCGGCCGATTGTCTTTTGGGATTAGCAGTTGATGGTTTTGAAGTTGTAAGGCTCTCTCAAGTTGAAATATGTCCACATGGGATGAGAACAAAATCGAGAGATTCGCGTTGGCAAAGATCCCGGATAAGCTGTTGAGGCTGTAAGGTGAAAGGAGGTTTGTAGATGTGTTTGAAGATGTGACGATATAGATATGTGTTTGAAGATGTGAATTGAAATCAGAACTCAATTCGCCTTATGACATTAAAGATGCGAAGATGAGATTTCTGATTAGCGTATATTCACTTTGTTCTTCCGTTTGTAACGCAGAGAAGGAGACGAGGTAGATATAGAAAAGTATATATATTCTCACTCAGCGTCACCTCCTAAATCGATTCGATTAGCTCTGTCCGTCCGTCTGTCTGTCTGCATGTTGAAATCACGATTACAAGAAAACGAAAAGAGGTATCATGATGAAATTTGGCAAAAATATTCTTTCTTATGTATGGTTGTATGAGATTTAAAATGGGCGGGATCCATTATCAGCCACGCCTACTTTACATAAGGAATGTAAAGCCACCTCGTTTTAAAAAATGTTATAATTTGAATATCTCATAAAACGTATGAGATATTGAAGCATAATTCTATTCCGGAACGTATAGCTCCATTACAAAAATTATTGCAAAAAATTAGCGAGGTCCGCCCGTTCATAAAAAAGTTGGCAATATCTCATAAATGGTATAAAATGGGCGCGCCATGCCCACTCATTGCAAATATCTCAAAAACGGTATAAGATATTGAGACGCAGTTTTATCACTACGTATCTGGAAGCATTACCTATATGTTCGCCGATAACGGCCGTGGCACGCCCATTCATACAAAAGTTATAAATATCTTATAAACGGTGCAAGATATTAGTACGTTATTTTATCCCGGGGTGTAGAGTACTTAGTCTTGCCTGGCCGAAGACAACACCTTTACTTGTTTCTATTTGCCATTAACTATAGTATTTAATCCATTGTACAAATATTTTGAAGAGTGTAGGTACTTACGTTATCGATGGTGCAATTTGCCACCATGTCTTGCGGCGCTTTCGAAAAACGCGTACTTCGGTTGTGAGGAAGGGCAAGGGCGCACTCATGTTGAACACTGCATACCTAGACAAACATGAAGTATTTGGGTCTTACAAAAATATGATCGAGTCACCGCTTCAACGTACCAAGCATCCGATACCGAATGAGTTCCCTTCCCCGGTTCGAAGGCTGTACGTTGAGTTCGGCATCGACATGGATTATCCTGCAAGTTGAATGTAGGCGTTTTGTGGGGAGCTTTTTTTCCTTTGCCACCGCATGTATCGCAAGGCGCTGGATCTTCACTAATACGGTTGAGAGTACCAGGCGGCGCACCATGCTGATACGTATCGTCAAAGTTGTAATCGTTGTCAAGAAGTGTATTGCGCGTCTCCAAATCATCATAGAGTACATAACTTCTCTTTGCCTTAGAGTTATCGATAATTTCTTGATCGCTACTTTTGGTCGTTATAAGCGGAAATAATGGAGGAGTTGGGTGTACTATATAAGAGTCAAGAACTTCATTGGATAAACGATTGTATCCATTTTCCGTCTTTTCACTTCTCGGTTCTATGATATTCATTACGCCCATTTTGTCGTCTAAGTTAAGATGTGGATCTTCAATAATTCTTGCGTAAGGTGGCATTTTTGGAAGAAATCTTGGTGGTTCGCTGTCCAAAAGTAGCCTCGCTTGACTTCTTGGTGATTGTAAGATTGCTGGTGGCTTACCGAAACGACCTAGCATTGGAGTAAAAATAAGCACGACATTATAAAACACTTGCTAAACTAGCACATAAAACAGTTGTGGACAGCAAACTATCGGAATGTCTATAAAACTTTTTAAGCTACTCCAGAAAACAACATGTTAATATGGTTTTGTTCTGTTATAAAATTCTGTTGACTTACGGTTCCCTTGTTGATTATTATAGTTTGATTTATGATTATCTTCTCTTAATGGAGGATTTGAGCTTCTCATATCCTCATCAGTGTCATAATTTCTCTCTGAGTTCATGTCGTTTTTATTGAAATTGTTTTCAAAAGATGCCTTGTTGTTATGGTTTCCTTCATTAAGATCCTTTACAACGTTATAATTGAACATATTTAAGAAAGATTCCGTGCTAACATCAGTTGCGATCCTTTGGTCGGTAATTTTCTTTGGATGACCAAATGTATTGTGGTGACCCCAACTTCTGCAAAGGTAAGGCAGAAGTTAATCAGACTTTAGATATAAGCAGCCCTATTTTGAATGAAGTTGGTTAGTTTCTAAGGGTAAATTATAAAAATTCTGTATGAGATTTTGTTCAAAATAGGGCTGTAGATGTTTACGGGTGTAATATATTCAGTCCATTTACCGGTAGTCAGTATTTTTTTTTGGCCCAAAGTGGGCCCTATCCGCTAGTGATCTATCCAATACGTTGTTGGCATGATTAATTCTGTCACTGTTCCTAAGACGGAAATCCATTCTGTGATTATATCGGCCAGCTAAGGCACTTTTGCTTCGAATTTTTCCAGTACCACCCTTATGTGGGTTTTCGTTTCTTTTCCCGAACCCCACCTGCATAGTTTCCTTACAATACAAAGTAAATTTTACCTTATATGTAGAAAAATTCATAATTTAGCATTATTGGAGCTACCTCTTCTCGAGGACGGTTTTCGCTTATATAACTGAGCTTTTTCCTCAATGGTGTGTATTGCTTTTCTACTTCTTCAGAGTTTTCATCTTCATTTTCTTCGATGTAATCCTGACTTCCTTCGGATAACCTCGGCGTTAAATTTTTACCGTCTTCTTCCTCATATTCATCGAACGAATCGGACTCATCTTTAGTGTTCTGGTCATTTTGTGCCATCTGAAAAACAATTCTTTGATAAATTAGAAAAGATATATTCTCCGTACGAAGACATATATACCACTCCCGATTTGTCATCGTTCTCAGCAATGTTATTTAGTTCCTCATAATATTCCCCTTCATCATAATCATTCATATCGACATCCGAAACTTCTTCCGGGGGGTCAATTTTTCGTGGTCCCTTCAATTTCCTCGGTCTTTGTTTTCTGGGACTTCCTCCCCTCCCTTTCCCGAATAAGCTATGACTCTTCCGGTTTGCTAGAGAGAGCTGTACGAAGGAGGAGGGATCAACTTCGTCATTGTACTCAGCTGTATCATCGTTTGTATGTATTTCTGCTACTTCGTGTAGCAAACCAACATCTTTCTCTGGAGACGTGTAGTCTTCATACATATCATCTTCTTTGGCACTTTGTGAAGGACGATGTGCTGAGATCAGCTTTCCATTATCCTTGTTCCAGTTTTGAGCTTGATTATCCACACGCTGTATCATCAGATTTCGTTCCCCGTGATCACTTAACTCAGCGGGCGCTTCTTCATTGTCTCTGGATGATTTTACAACACCCACCTGAGCCATTTTGCTATTTTCAAGTTTGTCATTGAGTTCACTTAATATGCCCACAGTTGCCAATGATGGTTGCTGACATTCTCTATCGGCTGAATTATTATCCTCGTGAGTACCATCCTCCTCCTCCTCATCCAAGTATTCGTCTGCAGGTTGCGATTGCAAATTCACGTCGTCGTTCATACTCATATAGGGATTTTGTTCTCTACTGTTGCCCACAGAAGGCTGCACTTTGAGTTCCAGCGGCTCTTCTCTGTCATCGTCTTCGGATCCGTAGTCGTCGTATACCATTCCTATATCTGGTGAGAGCTCTGCCTCAGAGACTGCTTTTTTATAGGATTTGTTATTAACGCCAACCACTTTCCGCACATTTTCTTCATCAACTCCTTTATAGGGATACCTATTTTCGGCTCCGAGAAAAGCATCTGCAAATTTATTGAAAACTAAAGGAAGTTGAGGAGAGTATGAATTTTTTTATCTTGATATAAAAGATACGAGTTTATTAATTATACGGCATGTTAGGAGTTATACCTGCTGAGTTGGGCGAATTCTTTTCAAGGCCTCCTTTGTGGGTTGGATTATTCGGATTGCTCAAGACGTTCGCACCACTTAGTTGGCACTTTCCTTTCTTAACTTCGGGTTTTTTAGGACAAAGATCATCACTCTTGACGGACTTTAAAATTAAAAGCAAGGTTTTTAATTCAAGCGAGGTAATTTATATAAATGCATATATACTTATAATGCATATATTATATAATGTTAACGAGATTTTTCATCTTTACGGAATTCACCCAACAACTGAAATCCGTAAGAATTCATCAATGGTCCTGATTTGGACTGACTCTTTTCATAGCCTTGAGCCTATTTTTAATTTGTGTGACTTGGAAAAATTCCTCACCTTAGTGAATTGTAGTGGGTACATCATAATCGGTTCGCCTCGACTTATCTCGATTAGATAAGGTGACAAAATTTTCGCTTTTGTACGTTTTCTTGAATCGTAGACCTCGTCCAGAATTAGGAACTTCTCGCTCTTTTCTGTTTGAAAACTCGGGTTAACTCGTATATTAATCATTAATTGGTCTTCGCAATGAGTCGCTTGTGCCTCCGATTGGAAACTTGGAGCTGGTTTCTTGGGTGGCTCTTTTGGACATTCGACCAGAACAGCACTGACTACGGGCATTGTATCTCTCGGATTTTCATCACATAGCGAGGATTGGGCGACTTGTTTTGAAGCGCGTACAACATTCCGGAGACCACAAGTATTTGTTACATATACACTTAGCATGAGAGCTATATAAACGATGCCAATTGACATAACTTTAAGTAAAGAAACAGTTGCGATAACAAAATATATAACTGATTTGTTTACATTTTTAAAATGGAACTGAAATCAAAATCCAAGCATTCTTGATTAAACCAATGAAATGAAAAAATTAATTTTGAAGTAGGTCTGAAAAAGGTATTTAGACACTGAATTACAAATAGTAATAACAAATAGTGACCTCCGCTGAATGGCATTCAACTTATAGTTAATTTATATATTATATATTGAAATACAATACCATAGATGTCGTTACGTACTTTAAATTAATTAGATTAGTTAAAACACCGAATCGATTGTAGAGAAAGGGTTTTCTTTATTTCGTTTAATTTAATGCAACAAGTTCTTCTTATATATATATATATATATTTAAAATAAAATAGCTTCATTTAACCAACAAGCAAATAGTAAACTTAACAAATTATTTTACTTTTCTTCTAGCAACATCAAGTATTAAGAACACTGGAAATAATTCAGAATATCCATATTCATTAATTACAATATAACATTGCTGTGAGCTCTTGTAACTTTATTGTAATTTAAATTTTTTTATTTCCGATGTGTTGAGAAAGTGTTCAATTTTTCAGAATTCGAAAGTTTCAAGTACAGTTTCGAAACAAATATTTAAAGTTCATTTTAAGGTAAACTTTTACAAACGCTATTTCGTTGAATTTATTTCAACATTTTAAATATCATATTTTGAGTCAAGAATTTTCTACAATTTTGTTTCTTTCTACGTTAAATAAAATGTTTTCTCTATTTTTCGAATACGTGTATCATTAAATGCAGCTTAATTCAGAGTAAATATCACAGAGGAATCTATCAACAAATATCAGTTAATCAAAACTATAAGAGTTTAGCTAAATCTTAATGAAATTATAAATTATAATCTATTATTATATTAATACATTGCTTTCGTATTTGGTTAAGTTTTCTGTATAAAGTGTTTCTAATCGTTGTCTTCTAAATTTATTTATTTCAGCAAATTTTACTGTAATAGTTGCATAAAAAGAGTACAAACAGCTGTTCTTAGCCGAAATTTTGAATTAATTGACTAATTTGTGGAGAAGTGAGATATTTTCAATATGCTCGCCTATATTTAAAATTGTTCCTATTAACAAACTTACTTTACTTCAAATTGATGTGATTATTAAATTTATATTGCCATTCTGTATTTAAAACTTTATGGATTTAGTGTTAGATACTATTATAATATTATCAAATATCTAAAAAGTCAAGTACTAATAGTGAATTTAAATTTTTAGTTACTAATGATGCAAGATACTGTTTATTGATTTCTTCAATTTTTAATTGAGAGTTATTATATCCGCATGAATGTATTTAATATTATTACAGTTTTTTTCTATGCGATTTTATTAGACCATTTCCAGTACTTTTTATTTGGTCTATTTGCGGTCTATTTTGAAGTTTCGCGCCCTAACGACAAATTTTGATGTTTTTCGTATTCAGTAACTTATGAATCTCAAATTAAAGCACGTTACAAGTTTTCTGAGTGCTTATCATCGATCCAACTGGGCATTTGAAGACCTCGGTAGCACTGCCTCCCTGGGCAATAAGCCAACCCAAACTAGAAGAATGGTAAAAGTTTGTGTTCAATTACACAAATAGACCGTAAAGCACCGAGGGACTTACATGTTTCCGAAATCAGGAGCCTCCGTATCAATACCAGTGTATATCGACTCGGCGCATAATTCTTGGGCTGAGACCAAAAAGAAAATCTGAGTTGGTGTCAAATTAAGTCCTGGTAAGCGTGCCATGCCTTTGATGGGGCCCGTCAGTGACAACATGGAATGATAGGCAATCTGCATACCGCCCGAATGGATCAGAATATCCATGCGACTGTAGTTCGAAAATATATTGACCGCCTGAGGAACGCAGCGCATGGCTTTCTCCTCGAAGGATTTTGTAATGGAGCGTAGTATTTCCTTCGCGATAGCGACACCTACAGAGGCGTACTGCAGGTATGGCGGTAAACGGGCGTCGAAGTACGGCACCAAAATGACAGATAGGGGAACAACTGCAAAGTACCGAAAGAAGGTAAGTACAGTAGATGCCCTTTCACTATCTTCGAAGACCTTACTAACCTATAGAGTGACTTAAGGTGTCGTAAAATATTTTGGCAACAATCGGGTAGGCCCAGCTGTAATGCAATCGGCTTTACTGAATATACTGTTACCCTCAATGTCCATACTTACGCATCATGCGAGTCGTCGCTCAGGCCGGTGATGTCTGGAATGACCATATTGCGTTTATAGATCTTCAACGCGTTTTCGAACCAGTTGTCCGTTGTTATCTCGATCGCTTCCAGATGCTTTATTATGGCAGTAAAATTAGTGAATCCCTCCCAAGGATGTGACTGGATTTTCAATGCAGACAACTTGACCAGAGCGGCGCCCTTCAAGGATGGGGCACGCTTTAAATGCGCCTTCAGTGACTTGAAAATTATATCCGTCTATAGAAAATACTTAGGAGTTTTAGCAGTTAGTTTTCCATCATTCCAGGCTTACCCTTCTTATGACATCGTCGAGATCTTCGGAGGAATGCTGAGCCACAAAGAGTGCGGAGGTTATCTCGGGTAGGGCCCACATGGTGGCTCGTGTGCAAACTACAGGGTCGGGCGGTTCCTGTGGCAGTATTCCGAGAGCGAAAAGTAACAGAATAGAGTTGTGAGCCACTCGCGTTGGGTACTTGATAAGTAACTCCTCGACTGCCTTAAAGTACTCAGAACTGCGAACAATTAATGGTCCACTCCAGTTGCTCGGAATCAAAGCGGTCCAATTGAGCTGGACAGAGAAATAGATTTAAAGATATTTCGTACTTCAGACTCCCTCGAAAATCTACTTACAATCGGATACATTTCTTGCAGTGATGAAATATTGTACAGCACCGAACTATTCCAAAACCCTCGTCTCGAATGTTCAACTCGAATCTGTGAAATGCCAAGATTATTGTACGCCTTCACAACATGTGACGATGTCTTACTTTATTCAGTTGTTCGATGAAAGTTGAAATTGCTTCTTTCTCCGATAGTTTTTGGTCGTATGTTAAACCCGCAGGCAAGAAACTATCGAGCAGTTCATTCAATAAGGCTGGGACACCTCGCTTAACACGATAGGGTGGTGCCTTGGGTCCCAACCAACGGATTTTGTTCTTAAACAAACGAATATTAACAGTATTCCTATGAAACGAATATGTTTGCTTACCTCTAAAATGGGTGCCGATATGCTCGGGCCTCCAATAATTAACAGTATTTGTGGTCGACGCCCATAACTCAGATCGTAGTAAATGTCAACCAATGGTGTTGGTCCAAGTTCATACATTTTCGATATTAAGGGGGCTATAGTAGAGGGCCCCAGAGCACCTATGGGTAGGTAACCGCCTAATTGCTCCAGCACATGTTGTATTGTTGAAGAATTCGTCGTTTGACGTAGGCAACTACCATATAAACGACCAAGTTTGCGAAAGGGTCCTGAGGTGGTATTATGCTGAAGTAGTTCTGGAAAAATATATCAAAATTTGTCATTCCACCTTTGAGATAAATTTACTAAATAAATTAAGCTCCCGAAAAGTTCCTAAACACTATAATAAAATTAATAATTTCATTGAATATTCTTTCCTCTATTATGGTGTAACGCCTGGATTGATTTTGATAATTTTTGACAGAGGGAAAAATTATATTCCAACTTAGCATGATCTTTAACGTATGGTTTCAAAAACTGGCTGGTACTGTATAGATTTTAATATTATTTTCACAGTTAATTTAAAAATATAAAATTTAAGGCTAATAATTCAATAAAAATTCAACTTTTTTAATATCCACTTACGTTGCATCTGTATATCAACGGCTTCCTGAGCACTTCGTATTGCCCGAATGCTGGTCACCCCGCCAGACCGGTGGTTACCCGCTGAACAGCTAAAGT
The DNA here is from genome assembly GCA_922984085.1 of Sicus ferrugineus. Classification (NCBI taxonomy): domain Eukaryota; kingdom Metazoa; phylum Arthropoda; class Insecta; order Diptera; family Conopidae; genus Sicus; species Sicus ferrugineus. The sequence continues at coordinate 13,768,563 of OV277352.1, read as the reverse complement.
CCTTAAAATCTCTACAGGGATCCAAGTTCCAGTTAAGTTTGGTTTGTATGCTCGAGGCTGCGAGCCGGCAAATGAACTCTTTGCATTCTGGAGGCGGTGCAGTAGTCGGCATGCAGTCTTCATCGTCAGAATAGCAATCTCGTGGCAGCTGCGATGGAGCTGTACTTATCAGAAAGAGGATCGGTGATGCTACCAGCAGAGATGTCACGAGTAATGTTGCGGTGGTTATGGCGATTTTATGAACCGTCACAGAGGTGCGAAGCCAAATGCAAGGGGCACAACATATCCATCCTATGGCAGTATTCTGAATATATTGAAAACATATTGGTGAGAACGTATATTGCAACGTGGGGTAGCCTATGTATTACTTTACACTAAGGTAGAAAAAAAACTGTTCAACATGTGAATGGGTAATTAGTAAGTTAAGTACCCATTTACATTAATTACGAGGTAAGTTATAAATTTATTTATATAACCCTAATTATAGCAAGAGAAACGTATATATGTTTATACGTCTGTATATATATCATTCTTGTATACACTTTCTAATGGCACAAGTAAACGATAAAGAACAACATACATGTGGCATGGTTTTCACCAGAACCCACCCACAAGCAAAATCTACTGACAAACAACCCGAAGGACTCAAGTCACATGCTAAAAATAGCATCATTGACCTAAATTATTATCGTAGAAGTTCCCATAAAATGTTAAAAATTTTTTAAATTAAATTTGCATTTTAAAAAATTTTTACAACAATAAAATAGAAATATATCTTAACTATCGGCAGGCCCTTAATCGAAAAATATGCCTTTTGGTCAGTGTAATACCCCTAATATATGAAAACGTCATTGGTTCTTACGTACGATTTTTGATACATTCGTATTATGTGGGCACAGCTATACTTACGCCCTACCAATTTTTATGGAATTTGAACACACTTATAGAAATTAAACTAAAAAATAATCTTCGCCTATCTCGTCTAGTTTTCGAGATATAGTCTCCCAAACATAGCTTGTACCCTGTTTAGCTGCGATCCGTCATTATGGTTTTGAAAACTCGATTTCGATCAGTACAAGTACAGCAAAATACTTGCTGATACCTATTTAATGATAATTTTTGTAATTGTCAATCAACTATTTATATTTGCATTGTGGATTTCATGATTTCGATGTTTTATGATTTTGCGGGAAACTTTTGAAAATTTTAAAATTAATTTTTCTTTTTAAATAGATCGTAATAAGATCAAATCTCTTAAGGCTAAGAAAGACTGATTGACAAATTTTTTAAATTTTGCATTCTCAAATAAACTTTTAAACAAATTTTCTAAGTGTAGCAGAATATCCCAGAGAGGGAAGAGAGTGATTGAGAAAGAAATTTTAAGAGAGAAATATATATACATATATAGAGAGAGAGGGAGAGAGAGAGAGAGAGTACTAAATTTGATCTAGCTGAGAACGTGAATGGATATAAATTATGGATTGGACATAAACAATTTTATGAGACGAAAAGGAACAACAACAATAGAATTGCTATTACTACAAAAGTAGAACAGCAGATATATATTTGAAGAACTCTTGGGATGGCTATTTTTAGGCTTACGAAACTGTTATTGGATATAAATTTTTGCAAACATAGATATGTACGCTCATACATATACTTTTATATTCATACACATATATTATATATATAGTAATATATAGCTTATGACTTAAAGCCAAATTCAGCTTGATTTCTTCATGAAGTTACCTTATGGTATCTGGTTTGGCTTCCCTCGACATTACCACTCTCGAGTACTTCTATTTCGTCGGCTTTCGAAAGTTGATTCGCCCCAACAGCCGTTTTGAACGACATCTGCTTCTGCAGCAACGCACTGTGGCTCCCTCCGGACGGATTGGCCACCGTAATGATGCCCACTCCACCACCGCTGCGTCCATTTGTGGTGCCTCCCGAGGCGGCCATGGACGAAATGCCGCCAGCATTAATAGCACCACTGACACCACTGCTGCTGCTGCCACTGATTGTATTTCGTGCTAATGACTCCAGGTTTGTCTCTTGTTGGTTCGGAGAGCCTTATATCACTTTCGCGCTAGACGAACGTAAAATCGATTTGGCAGGAAATGTTGCTTTCGGTTTTCCGTAAATATTAAAAAACTGCTATTTAGCTAAATAATTCGAGGACGAAACAACTACATCCTTCACTGTATGACATTCGATTCCTTTTTCGTCTAAAATTACAATTAGGTTTTATTTGTCTAAAATCACAAATACATTTGTGTTTTAACTAGTCGGTTCGAGTGGTTTACGTAAGGAAGAAGAAAAACCAATTACCTTTATTAATTATTTTTCCCCCTCTATTTTAAGCATAAAGTAAATTTTGCTCTTTACAATAACAAATTGCGCAAAGAAACACTTTTGGAAAATCGAAATGCAGCACAAAATTTTTAAAGCCCACAAGGTCACACAATAGATTTCATAGAACGAATTTCAGGCTAAATGTTATTGTACGAATTGTAATTTCATTACCTATTTATTGACCTATAGGTTGTTTATGCGACTATTAAAGTTCAAATAAAGGATGATTTTTTTATCGCACAGTACACCGAAGGATAGATAAAATGTATGTCCTCTATTCAGCACACTTTGTTTTGAACTGTCATTTTGCCTTATTTGGGATTCCAAAGATTTTTAGCACCGGAGAAATTTAGGTGATGAATAGCCATACATATGTTGGGACTCTACTTGGTAGACTGGGCATGCTCTATGGAGTGCTCTCTCCTCGGCTCTTGAATCATTGCTTCCCTCAATCACATCTTCTGGAGATGTTTTTCACAGATTACTAGAATTCTCTCTTAATTAAGTTGCAGTTTTATCAGAATAAGACTCTGCTTACATAAAATTTTAAAACCATAAATATATTTTAAAAGAAAACACTTATTGTTATATAATAATAGCATGCTATAATAAAAACAGTTATTTTTAATTTATAGTTAAACCAAATTGTCGCTGATAAGTTAAACATCTGTGCTTAATTTTTTATAGCGATTGTGCATCTAAACTCCACGTTTGTTCCCCTAATCATTGCCCATTAATAATTACAAGTAATTAGTAACAAATTGCTATATTCACGCGTTTTCATGAATCTTTCGTGAATTTGTTCATTGTCCACTTCATATTTATGACTTTTTGTCCACATTAAAGCCCTCGTAATATTCAAAATATCTCCAACATTTTGAATTTTGGTTTAACGATTTTGATTATTTTTTTAATACAATACTAACGATTTTGCTACCAAAAGTCTCGGCAGAACTTAGTATTAAGTGCATAGCGATCACATTATAGTACATGTTTCTCACTCTACTGTCAGGTGATCGTAATCTAGTTTTCTAGGCTTCAACTGATTTCAACTGAATTAAAATGATTTTCTACATCATAAGTAAGAAATAATCACAAAGTTTTCTAAATTTGTTATTTATATTATTATAAAATGTGAGAAAATAGAGTATTTTTGTATTTTTCGTTATGTTGCGTCTAAACTGGCACTTCCTGTTGTTCTTTTTTTCGTTACAAATCGAACAGACCTGAGCTGATTTCACTGAACCGGCTGAGCTAGTGTCAAATATTACTCGAGGAATTTCTTCCGTAGGACGGTAAATAAGCTTCACAGATTAAAGTGCTTTAGGATTTTATTAGATCAAATTCGAAAATTAGTTTTACTTAATTCTTAAATTTCGCAGATACCAGGGGTGAAATAAAGACTGTCCTCTGGTTTGATTGATAGGCGAACCGGACGCCCAGAGCCACTCCCAAAAGGTAAGAAATGTTGATTTACTCCATAAATTCGAACTTTAGAATGACAAATCATTGCAGTTATAGATTCGTGTGCACAAATATTGGAAGTAGTGATGTGGAAGGCAAGTGCGGGGCATAAGGTGCAAAGTGAACCAAATTTCGGAACTGAGGACGACGACTGGGAGACCGACCCAGACTTCGTGAACGACGTTAGTGAACAGGAGCAGCGATGGGGATCTAAAACGGTAGAAGGCAGTGGACGCACAGCAGGCGCTATCGAGTTAGTGTGAATTGAAATGCAATTAAAGCTTTCATGATACTTTTATTAATCTTAGTATGGAAAAACTACGGTCGGAGACTGAGCGGGCTGATCAACAAAAGAAGAAGAAGCAATTGGAGGAACAGAATCCCGGTTACGGCTATGGAGGTAAGTTCGGAGTGCAATCGGATCGCATGGATAAGTGCGCCGTTGGCCACGATTACATAGAAAAGGTGGAAAAGCATGCCTCGCAAAAGGACTACAGCGAGGGTTTCGGTGGTAAGTTCGGCATACAAAAAGATCGGGTAGACAAATCAGCAGCCGGATGGGACTACAACGAGAAGACAGAAAAACATGCTTCGCAAAAGGACTACGCGGCTGGCTTTGGTGGCAAGTACGGAGTGCAGACAGACCGCGTCGACAAGTCAGCAGTGGGATGGGATCATGTGGAGAAGATAGAGAAGCATGAATCACAAAAAGGTAATTATGCATATGTTTGGATTTAAATAAATTGATTAAGCTAACTACCTCGAACTCAGATTATTCCAAGGGTTTCGGCGGCAAGTTTGGCATCCAAGAAGACCGTAAAGACAAATCAGCTGTCGGATGGGATCACATTGAGGCGCCTCAGAAGCACGAGAGTCAGGTTGATCACAAAGTAGGATTCGGTGGCAAATTTGGTATTCAGAAAGACCGAATGGATAAGTCAGCGGCCGGCTATGATGAAAATGCGAAGCAACAAGTGGGAACCAACTACACAAAAATAAAACCCGACATCGAAGGAGCTAAGCCGTCAAACTTGCGCGCTAAGTTCGAAAATTTTGCCATTAATACCGAGGAAGAGACCCGTAAGCGTGCTGAAGAACAGAAACGCATGCGCGAAGAAAAGGATCGTCTTGACCGCGAAGAAGCTGCAAAACGGACTATTGTCGAAAACACACCAATGCCGGCTGCTGAAGAAGCGCGGACCGCACCACCTAAAGGTGCTCGTACTAAAATTGCCACAGGGCGTCGAGAAGGCATCGGTAATGCAATTAGTAATTTCAACAAAATTCAGTCGCCAACTACGGAATCGATACCCGTTGAACGCAGGGAATCTAAGCAAGTCAAGGCAGTGGAAAGAAGCGACCAAAAACATAATCCTACTGCGTCACAAATAAGACAGCCACAACCTGATGTTATTCCTACCATTGAAATACAAACAGTGCAAACGCCACCAGAAGAGTTGTCGCCAGTACAATCGCAGCAGTCATCAACAGAACCACTTTATCAAAATAGCGAAGAAGTTGCTCAGGAAGCAAAAGAGGTGAGTGCTGTCTGTGTGGATGAAAAAAGTGTGCAACAAGAGAAAAGCGAAACTGTTGTTGCTAATGTTCCGGACGAATCGATATATGCAAACACAGAAAATTTGGCTGATTACATTGAGGACACTGGCTTGCGCGCCATCGCATTGTACGATTATCAGGCAGCCGATGACGATGAAATTTCATTCGATCCTAATGAATTTATAACGCATGTTGAAATGGTATGAATATAACGGAACTCGAACATTTTCCTAATATTTTAATAAACCTTTCTTCTATTTTTAGATCGATGAAGGCTGGTGGCGCGGTATGTGTAGAAATCGTTATGGACTTTTCCCCGCCAATTATGTGCAGATAATTAACGAGTAATAATGGGTGTCACTTGTTGCTACCGTTTTAAGAAATCAGTTTAAAACTTTAAAATAGAGTTGTTTTTGTAAAGTTTTATATGCAATAACCATTATTTTTTATGTAATTCAGTATTCTTTATTGAAAGTGACGTTTAAATTATGTTATGTTTTTAAAGGCCTTTATTTTCGTCATGCATTATATACATTCCTTCCATTTTTATATACTTATACGTTTACTTTTTCATGTTTAACGTAGTTTGAATTCTAAGAGAAATTTAATAAAGTGTTAAAAATTAAAAGTTTCATTAAATGCCAAAGAAGGAATTTTGTAGCTTAACAATGCGTTGTTTCACAAAATATTCAATTCAAGGAAAGCTTTCGAAGGTGTTTTTTCTGTGTACATCAACCTCTTTCATATGATATAGGAACTGGCATACACATCCATGTGATGTAGATAAAAATAATGTTTGCTAACTGAAGTTCTAAGATTTGCTCTAATGCGTATATTTCAACAGCCATCGAAAATGTGATAAGATATTGTATGAAACGTACAGCAGAAACCGGCACAAGTATAAAATTTTCATTGAAAACGCTAATTAGATAAGAACTGAAAACTACAGTGACTCGTGTCAAGCGATTGGTATTTGCAATGTTTATAGGTTTTAATTTATTAAAGTATTTTCTTCAACTGTATTGAAGAATCATAAATACTTCTTTCGTTGATCCAATTGGGTGTACCAGGCTATTTGGATCCAATTTTTTAGTTGTTTTCATAGCTTGTTAAATATCAAAAATGTTAACAATAAAACCCAAAGGACTCAACTATAAAGAAAAAACTGCTATTCATAATTATGCGACCTATAAATACAGCAATATCGCGATATTGCATATCGTACTTAAAATATAAAAATAGAAAAATTACCAACTCGTAACGTTTTACAACACTGTATTCCAATTGTTATTATGTGTCCAGTGATGCCATATCCAAAAATGTATATATAAATAGTCTCCCGGATTAACATATTTTTTTGCAGTTAAATTGTTGAAAATGAACCTTAAAAGAAGATATTATGGATAGACTAAAAAAGTTATATTTTTAGGTGTTTTACCCATATGTCCACAACAAATATTTAAAGGGATAAAAAGGAATTGGAATGCGAAGATTTTCTCTGAAGAAGCAGTACGGAAACAATATAAATATTGCATTAACACTTTTCGTCTAAAAGTTACTGCACAATTGTAGTATATGGATTTCTTTGTTACTTAGTTATTACATCTTTCCAATATGTAAGATTTTACTGTTTTTACTTATATATACTAAATGGAAACAATACATAAAAATATAGTGGATTAAGGAGCAATAATACCCAAGAATCGAATTATTTTTTTATTTATATGTATAAAAGAATACAAATTTTTATATATTTTTCTCACATCTATTATTTTTTTAAATTAATTTTCAAGTTTTTTAACCGATATCTGCAACATTTTTGGGGTCTTCTGCAAAATTATTTCATGCGATACTGATATTGTTCTGATATATGAAATAATGTTGTTAGTTTACAAAGTAACCGCTAAATATGCTTGAAGTTTTGGGGTCTATAATTCCTAAAGTGAGTCTCGGTTCTCTCTTCGTTACCTTAGTGTGTCGAATTGTGAAAAAATCGAGATTCGCGTATTTCAATTATTCTAGATGTGGTATTTAGTGTACTTAAAGAATGAAGAAGTATGGCAACAATCATACTTGGGACAGTCGACTGTAGCTGTAGATGTCGTATATGAACAGCTGTTGGATGTCGTGTCACTTGCAGTGTTTTTGCGGCCGTGCCTGGATAGGTTGGATAGGTTGTTGGTATTTCCTCCGTTGGTGGTTTTAGCGCAGCTGCCGAGAACTTCTAAATTCTTGCTAAATATTATGGATGTGGAGAAGCAATAAACTCAACTAGAGAATGGCCAAGAATATAATAGATAACAAAAAATAATACATTAAATTTTGAATGAGGAAATATTTCTGCCCCTAGAGACGACGCGGCAGTTGATTGCCTGGAATAAGAAGTACATTCTAAGGAACTAAAAACAACAACACAAGCAGAAAAGTCACTGAAATTGAGTTGATTGCGCTGCTGGCACAGCAGGAAATAATACAAGGCGACTAAGACGTTCAGCCATCATCGTGACAGTAATTAATTTGGATAATAAATAATTTTTGTTTTATTAAAACGGATGGTACGGCTGTCGTCGAAGAGACAAGTGTTCCGTGGAAAAAAGTGCATAAAATAACTCGCTGCCGGTGAGGCGAAATCTGGAGAGTTTTCGTCGAAAACGTAACAGCAGATTGTCCATCAATTCTAACCAGTTCTAGATTTTGTATTTGATAACAAACATCGAAACTCAGTTAAACGACACAAGTAAGTTTTATTTGTGGAGCTCCCCACTGTATGCACTTCCTGAAAACCACGGGGAACTCGAACTCCATTTGTAGAAAATTTTGAGCATTGAAGTTTATAGCTAAAAATGTGACACTAATTTAAGTTTCAACAGCATTGCAATAATGGTATACCATAGCTTTAAATGGTATACGAATGCATTGGTGATGGATTTGGGCTCAGGAGCGCGGTATTAACTAGATCTTGGGTTAGCTATGGGAAAGTTCATCACCATATTTCGGTCTGCAGTGGTTGCTATTAATAGACATGGAAATTAGGAGATCCCTACTAACTTGACTAGCAGTCAGGCAGCAATCAAGTAGGGTTTTTTGTAGTAAAGAAAAGTCGAATAACTGGTTTATGTTAATTAATGACTGATATCAGTTAATCGTCAGTTTTATCACTTTCGATTAAGAGACGACTTTAGATCAGTAGAATAGTTTTCATGCAATCAGATAACGGTCCTTGCTGGGAGAGTTTGCACAATTAGCATCTTCAGTTAATAGCTTTTAGAAAACACTCTAAGGAACACTTCTTACAGTGTTTGCGTAACCGCGGCATAGAAAACATTTCCAAGCCTTAATTAATAAATAAAAATAAAACCAGAGAAAATTAACTCAAATTTAAATACCAGCCAATTTTTAAAAGTTTAAATTAAAAAGATAAGAACTGATAAACGTATTTAGAAATACGTAGTTTAAAATTTTCATTTCCACATTTTTCAAAACTTCTTTTAAGTCATGCTCGAATTTCGCATGATTTATTTTCGAAAACGTGACTGTAGAAGTTTAGATTTCGTTAAGCAATTAGATACCTTAATTTGAAAATGTGTTTTCTCATATTTGTAAATACAAATTTCTTTTTTCCTTCTGTAGTTTGTTTTTATGTTTTAATACAATGCTGAAATATACTGAACTATAATGTTCATATACTGAACTAAAATGAAGACTGAAATATAATGTTTATAAACTATTTTTAGAAAAGACATTTTTATAATTTATTTAACAAAAATTAAGTAATCTTATAATAATTTCCCGACAACGTTTCTGTGAAATTTAGCCTCTTGCTTTTTAACTCTTACGTTCCGCTTCTACAGACTTTTAAACAAGTTCAGTATGGAAATTATTTCCTCATAAATGACTTCATGACTGTGCAATAGTTATCTGTTTTTTACAGAGCTATTGCGAAAGTCTTCTGAGCGGAACGAACATTTGTAATTTGACTTTCTTACCTCATACAATTTTATAAATACTTGATGAAATTCTTCCAGATTTTTATGAATAGTTAAGCTTCAGTATTTACTAACTACTACAATCAAGTGAAACATCGGTAGAATTTATATTCTAAGATAAATTAAAACAAAGTTCAGTGAACTTAAGTAAATTCTTTCAAATAATGACAACAATACTGATAATCACGTTGATTATCTAATTTATACAAATTGCTTTATAATCATAACATTTATCCTGTTGCAAACGTTTAATGAAGTATTAATCAAGCATTTAACGAAAAAGTTAATTATTTTTTGTTTTATTATACGCTTCAATTTAATAATGGGTTAACCTGAAAGAGGTGTTAATTGTGCTATCACATCATCTTAATAATTTTATAAATTTCACAAAGTAGTAGTGGCTAGAATAAGTTAGATTACTGAATTGGACCTCGACGCAAACTTTCGATCATAACTCACTGTGTACTGAACCTAAAAACGCGTGTATGGCAAAAATTAAGAACATAATATGTGGTGCTGTGCTTACATATATGTTGGGTGTACATATGTAGTGTAAGCATTAATTTCTTTATTGATTACTTATTGGTTATTGCTTTTTTGTTCTTTTATTTTATTTATATTTTTTGTTGTCATTCTGTCTTTGTCGAGTGCTATACTTTTTGATTGATTTAATTGATACCCTACTCTCACTGAGACATGTGCTGTTGTCTGCTGAGTGTGCACTTTATTAATTACCATGAAGAGAATTCCTTAAATAATCTAAATTAAACTACTCTCCGCACTAGTTACTACTCAACAGAAATAAAATTTGCAAGTTATTATCTGGTTTAAGAATAGCTTCATATTGACCTTTAGAATATTCTGCAACATTCTACTCTCTCTTCATTCAACAGGATTCAGAGAATCTTCCTCATACCATATTTATTAATTGATATTAATTTCATATTATCAATTGATATTTACTATTACATAATTAAAGACATTAATATTTATTGTTATTGCAACAATGTATGATTCATTTCAGAAAAATTCAGTTTATATTGCGATGATTCGAAAATTTGCTATACCAAAATCAGTTATATAGACACACCTGAATGGGTACAATATGTACTCTCGCACAGCCCACTTGCAACATCTGTTTTAATTTAAGCTGGAATTTTCTATAAAAAATACTAAATCTGTAATATTGAAGGAAATTCGATCAGTAATAGTCTAGCGAACGTTTTTCCTTTTATATAACTTAATCATTGCATTTTTTCACTTTTCGTACAATAACGTTACTTAAAATATTTAATTAACTAATACTTTTTCTGACATTCAAGATAATTAAAATCACAGAAAGATAAGTTTTGCCTGAATAAAATTAGTAACTTTGAGAAATTTATAGCGCTGTTAAGAAATCAAACAAAATATCTACTTACTTATCTGGGAGATAAACAGGCTTTTCCATGGACACCCATGTTAACAAAAAGAAATAAATGAAGTATGATTGCTTAAATTGGCTTTAAATCATGTTAGAGAAGAATGCGCCAAATATTAGTATAACAGCAAAAACACTGCGGCAAGCCAAGGTAAACAACTAACAGATGTGTAGTTACTTGACTGATTACCAACCGTGTACCTAATTTCATATATTTGATTTTAGAGTATCGTTGAGAATTAACACATGCATATTTTTAGAAGAGCTAAAAATTTAAACAAAAAAATTGCCTCTATTAAATTTGCATTCACATAATGTATGAAACCATCATTCAAAATTAGATGCAGGGAAACCAGCAGTTGCTTCATACCTGCAATAACCATATCGTATTTCATCCATCGGTTGTAATGAAAACAACTTGGCGGCTGGAGGCCAGAATATTGTTCTCTTCAAAGGGATGTTTTTATTTATGATTTTGTATTTATTTATTGTGTTTATTTACTCACAGTGTTGTTTTACTCAGTAATATACTCATATGTTTTGATTGAAGAAACGTGCTAATTTGAAATGTTTAATTTTACTTTTTAATAATATACCGCTTAAAATAATACGGATAATTTATTAAGGATTTAAAAGCTGCAAATACTCTCTGCCTGTGGAATAATTTTAAAGGCACACCATACCATACCTGTTGCACCTTATCCGCATTCTTAGCAGTTGGAATTATTTTACGTTTGTCCCTTATAAGCACCAAAATGATAACTTCTGTAACTTTACGTTTGGTATTAATAAAAATAACACAATTAAAAATGTGTTATTCTTCCTCTTAATTATTACTTATGGAATGAGAAAATTGTGTGGTTCAGTTGTCACAGTTTTATTTTTAACTGGTCTTATAAAGATCAGTTAAAAGCAATTGAAAAAAGGCAAAGTGAATATACTCCCTTCGGGTGTAGGGTATAAAAATACCAGAGTTAATAACGAAAGGCATTTCGTAACTCTTGATTACTTCTTGTAGCGTTTCTTTAATGAGCGGTTTTAATAAATGGCAATGAGACGCAAAGTATAAGCAAGAAAATAATTAAAGTAAATAAAAGATCTTTTTGTGAAGTTAAAAGCTCTTTTCGTGTGTGTCTTTTTGTTATACATATACAGAGAAGGAAAGTATAAATGATAAAGAAATGTGTATATATATTTATTTGGGCATATATATATTTTAATATATATTAACTTTAATATGAATAGGTTACAATTTAAAAATTGTTATTACATATATCACATTTTTCAGATTTTAATTTCTGAGTCTCCACGGATCTTACAATTTAAAATTTTTGTCGAGACATTATTGTAATTTCTATGTTTAATGAGACCTACAAAATAATATTTGCTGATAAACGCAAATTATCTACTACAATTTTTATAAATTGCTTAGTAACAAACAAGAAGAAGATGTAACAATGTCACTGCATGACTATTTAGCAGGATTTCTTTTCGGATTTACCTTTTTGGGTTTCTTCTCAGTCTTTCTGTTGATAAAAACATTATCTACTCACGATCTTCAGTTACCACAGCATGAAATAGTGTAACTACATAATTTAATTTACGAACCAAGCACACGTGTGCTTGTTAATTTTTAAAATTAAGAATAATAAAGGTACATATTGGTATACTGCGTGTATGTTTGTTTTCAGCTAGAGTTATTAATTTTATTTAAAAACCTTTGTGGTCAACTTTCGCGATAGTTTTCATAGTTATTGTAGATCGATTAGATACGTTATAGCACTCCTCAATTTTTTCATAGTCGTGATAGGTAGAATATCGATAAAACTAATTGATTAACCACATACTTTTTCCAGAACAATCACTTCCTCTTGCAGCTCCAAATTTTTTGATATCATTTGTACACGGTGATGAAAGGAGAAATTTTTACCATTTTATCTTTGTACATAAATCTTTTCGGAAACTTCAAGCCATTTTTCTATAATCTTATCTTAGCCAAAATTCGCTATGCTGAAATCTGATAATGTTCAAGCTTAATTGCTTAATGCTAGTTAAGCAATAAATAAATAGAAATATTTTTGTCACATATGCTTTAAGTGAAATAATAATCTACTCAAACTACAAACTTTCTGCGAAGAAACTTTTTGTGCTATTACTTTCTGTGCTATAATTTTTTCTCTACAGTTATATAAATATGGTTATATATATACGAGTATATCATATAAATATGGTTTTCATATATGTATGGTTATCGCATGAAAATTGCTGTCATTTAGTTGTCATTGTCATCAGTTTATAAAGTCTAGCTAAATACTACAAACAGTTTAAACTTAACTGATATAATAACTTCAGTTTTAAAGTGCACGATTTTTTGCTCGCTCAATTCCAAAAATTTATGATTACTATTTTAATAATGTTCATGTAATTCCTTCAAAACTATTAGCTTGGCAAATAAGTTCGTTCGGTGTAAGTTTCCTGGAGATTCGCTTCTGTTGTATCAGCGCTATCGTGCAAATAGAATACACTTTTAGAAGGTTATGCTTCACTGTTTATATTCTGCTGCGTCTAAACGGGATGGCATCCGAAGAAAGTAATTCTCTCCGTATGGAGGAGTCATCTATTATTAAGGTGTCATCTATTACTAAGTGCTACAGTCTGGCAAAAGTCAATACATCGAGATAACCTCCAAGGATGAAGAGGCCATTAAAAACCACCTAAATTGATTCTACACTGATAACCCACAGACATTTTACGAATGCTGCATAAAAAAAGTTCGTGGCAAGAGGTCATAGATAAAGGTGGCCAATATATAATTGATTTAAATTGATCTTGTGTATAAAAAAATTTCCTCTATAAAAAACCGAACGAACTTATTTGTCAACCGTCTACCTTATTTTCCATATAACCAAACTGATTTTTAAACCAAAGTAACAAGATATAGGAGCTACAAAACTTTGATTTCTTGAAATAGCTCTACTGTAACAATTACAGCGAGTTTACTTAAATGTTATCACAACATATGGATAATAGCTAATAAATTCCTAAGCTGTATGGAGCAAATACAGTTGAACCTCGATTAATTGGGTTGCTCGGGACAGGGCTCATTATGGAAAATCGAAAATCCGGGTTATAAGAGGTTATATATAAACATTTATAAATTTTATTATTTTTATTTATTTTTAACAAGAACATCTGAATTTGCAACCACTATTTAAAATAGTCTATCAAGGTAGTCTGTCTATTAACCGTGATTTTCCTCTGAAATCACGGATAACAAAAGGAAATGAACCTAATAGAGATATAAAATCAACCAGTCAGCATCTCGGGTAACAGATGTTCCCGGTTCATGGAGGTCCGGATAATCGATGTTCAACTGTATATAGGTTGCTCAAAAGTGCAGTGTTATCGCTAAGTCAAGTGAATTATAATTTAATCGGTCTTACTTCATTCTGTTTATTCTTTAGTATGTCAACAAATAATGCGTACCATGATCAACAGCAGGGTGATTCAAATCCGGCGGGGTCCACTAACACCACACCAACTACTAGTTTGCCACAAACACTCGTAGCGAACGAGGAAACGCATCTCAGACCGGATGCTAAACAAGCCTACTTTAGCGACGAAAAAGTTTTAATTCCAGAAACCAATCAGGTGAGTTAGGAGGATTTGAATTCGTTGGTCTTCGAATATAGCCTATATTGCTTTACAATGTACATTACTCCAGCAGGAGCATTTTTAATGTATGGTTTTCTCTATGTCACATTGAAATCTACACCCTGCTACGAAGTGTTAATAATACTTATTTTCATTGTAGGTTGGCTTCAGCTGGCGTAAATTATGGGCGTTCACGGGACCAGGTTTTCTCATGTCTATCGCGTACCTCGATCCCGGAAATATAGAATCAGATTTACAAAGTGGCGCTATAGCGAAGTATAAAATTCTCTGGGTTCTGCTGTGGGCTACCGTGCTGGGTTTGTTGATGCAACGCTTGGCGGCAAGGTAAGCTGTAGCCATCGAATGAACTTGACTCGTGGTTATTCGAGTCAAGCATAACCGATGCTGTCTGTGCACTTGACTCAGCGAGGTTAGAAATAATAATAGTAAAAAACCTGTTGCAGATTGGGTGTCGTCACTGGGTTGCACTTGGCCGAAATGTGTTACCGGCAGTACAAGAAGTTGCCGCGTCTTATACTGTGGATTATGATTGAAATCGCAATTATTGGGTCTGACATGCAGGAAGTCATTGGGACAGCAATTGCTATCTACTTGCTATCGAATAAATTGTAAGTAACCTTTTTTATCCTTAAACATCAAACATTTTCAGCAAAATAAACTACCTATTTGAATTAAATTATGAATTTTTCTTGATATTCAAGCAATAATTTATAATTATATTTATATTGTGTATAAAAAATATTAAATATGAATACAAGTAATAAATATTTAATACATAAATTAGTCATAACCTGCAACGTCAAAAGAATTTTATTCGCATTTTCTTTTGAAAAAATAATTCTTTGCTAAATAGTAGTTAAAAATATTTGAATGAATTCTTCGAAACTCATGAGCAAAGTAATAAAAACCAAATTACATGACTTTGATATTGAATTAGTCATTAAAGCTTTATTTTGCTTATTTTAAAAAGTTTCTGTCATCAGAAAATGGAGATAAGCTTTTCAAAAGAAAAAATTACAGTATCTCTACTTTTTAAATGAGAACACTTCGCTTTACATACTCAAGATCTCCATTCAAAACAATTACATTCATCAAGTTATCATCATACTCACATTCGCATTGTAAGTGCGAATTTATGTAATGTAATACTGGAAAGAAACTACGTTTGGCTTTTTTAGAAAAAGCTGCTAAACGTTTCGAAATCATTCCGTCGTATTCACTTCCTAAATAGTCGATTGATAGCAAATACTCATAATGTCTCTATTATCTGCATCGTATTCCATCGAACATATAGAATACCACTGTGGGGCGGTGTACTGATAACAATTGTCGACACATTTACATTTCTGTTTCTGGATAAATATGGTCTGAGGAAACTAGAGCTTCTTTTTGGTTTCCTTATCACCGTCATGGCCGTCACATTTGGATACGAGGTAAATCGTAATTTTTGCGACAAAAATTTCAAGTATATTAAGTGTATTTTAAAGCAACTATTGCACTTTTTTCGTGTGTATTCATATAAATCAACGGCTCACATCAACAATTTACTCCATATTTTCTTATTAATACAAGCACATATTGCGATTTTTGTCTTCGTTGTGAATATAAAAAGCTTTTGTTTATTATCTTTACATTAAATCTCCTTCCGCCGTACACTTCCTCCTGTTTTACTTGTGTTGTGGTGGCTTTCGTCTGCTTAGTAATTTAAATTACTCTACTGTACTAACGCTATGATAATGTACCTCTAATAGCAGTATATGCGGATAAATTGTATGTAAATAATTTCTGCTTCGTGTTCAGTTTGATTTAAATTGTCGTACTATAAGTGTGAAATGCTTAATTATATCGTACAGATCTTATACATTATATCAAGTGCTTTTGCTTTCTTATTATTTATATAAGAGCTTATTACTTATTATCATGTATAATAAATATCATTAACAAAAAGATTGTTTACTAAATCAGAGTGCTATTTAATATGATACCGCCAAATTTTTGCTGTTTTTGGTCATTATTACGATATCAACATGCTGTTGAAGCAATTATTTAACAAAGTTGCATCTAGTTTATTTTTTTATAACATACGCGAAACAAAATACCTAAATTAATTACTTCCGGCTGATTGTGCAATTTTGCGATTTATCGTAAACGAAGATTAGGTTTTCAGAGAAAAAGAAATTATTGTACAGTTGCGGAAATTGATATATTTCTTCAATTTAAAATTATTAAAGGCCTTGAAATTTTTCAAACATCTTAAAAATATGAAGTACTTTCTAAAAACGTTCAATAAAAAAACCAAAAAATACTTTTAAATATCGTAGTTCAAAAATTTTTAAATATTTAAAATATTTTCATATACGCAATTTAAAATTCTTGCATGTACTTAATTTAATTTCTCTATTCAATCTACAAAATCTAGATTATAACAAAACCTTATATGACAAACTTAATACTAAGTAAAAGTTTTTAGGAACTATAATAATCACTAGTTTCTCTAAAAAATTAATTCCTGTTGTTATACTAGAAATACTTTGCATAGAAACACGTGAAATGATATTATAGACACTTCAGAGGAACTTAATATATTACTTCTGAAGCAAACAATGTGATTTCGCTACAATACGGTCTTCTGTTAATTGAAACTTTTTCCTTATCTGCCGCCGTGTTGTATTTCATTGATCGATATTGATTCTTGATCAAGTGGCAGTGTGTAAGCGTGCTCCATACTTAAAGCCCCTGTGTCCACAGTGACTTCTTCTACTAATTGTACTCCGGAATGATTGCATTAACTCTTAACTAAAGTTTTGTTTTACCATTTCTAATATATTCTTTTTTGTTATTATAATATACTCGTACAATTAAAATTAATGTAATACAAAACAATCCAATGCTACTATTGACTAACTATCAACTATTGACTAACAATATGTTATGCAGAGTTTATTAAATTACCAATTAAGAAGCGTGCTTAGGAAATACAGAAATTGCGTGATTTATATTTACTAACAATATTTTCTCTTGCAGTATGTGGTTTCAGCTCCCAATCAAGGTGAAGTCATGGAGGGTATGTTTGTGCCCTGGTGCAAGGACTGCAATTCGCAAGTGTTGCTACAGGCTGTCGGAGTTGTGGGCGCTGTGATTATGCCACATAATTTGTACTTGCATTCAGCACTAGTTAAGGTAAGTGAAAGTTCATTGAAGATTAATGATTTCTACATTAGTTTATTTTTCAGTCTCGTGATGTTGACCGCCGGCAAACCAAGAAAGTTCATGAAGCCAACTTTTACTTCTTCATCGAGGCCGCGGTGGCACTGTTCGTTTCGTTTATTATAAATCTGTTCGTTGTTGCAGTCTTTGCACACGGCATGTTTGGCAAAACTAATAACGACGTGGTAAGTTTCGAATTGCGGTCGGATCCAAAAATGTTATTTCTTCATTTTATTCCTTTCCTTCACTCAGCTTGGTGTTTGCGTCAACAAAAGCATGTATGAAGATGCGAAGGACTCCTTCATCGATAACGTGAACGGCACTGAAATAATCAACGCTGATCTTTACAAGGGTGGCTTATTTTTGGGCTGCACTTTTGGAGCAGCTGCCATGTATATTTGGGGTGTTGGTATACTGGCGGCTGGCCAGAGCTCAACTATGACTGGTACATATGCGGGGCAGTTTACAATGGAGGGATTCCTTAACTTGCAATGGCCGCGCTGGCGTCGCGTGCTCTTCACTCGTCTCATCGCCATTGTGCCCACGTTTTGCTTGGCTCTGTTCAGCAGAATGGAGGATCTGACAAATATGAATGACATTTTGAATGCTGTGATGGCGTTGCAGTTGCCATTCGCCGCCATACCAACCATTGCGTTCACATCGTGCTCGGCGATAATGGGCGAATTTGTGAATGGCATGTAAGTAATGATATTATCATTTCATATACCTCCAATCAAAAAGATTTACGTTTTGGTGAAAATTAATGTCATTTCTTTCAGCGGCAACAAAGTTGTTTCTATCCTTTTGACGATCGTGGTGATAGGCGTTAATTTATATTTCGTCATTAATCAAGTGGAGGCGTTAAGTATTGAAGGTGGAATTTTAGCTATAGTGTGTAAGTATTTATCTGAGTTACGAAAATTGTTTTTACAGATCTCTTACAAATTTCATTTAGGTATATTTGCCATTTTATATTTATTGTTTAACTTATACCTTGTGATACATATGGCTGCGTGCATGGGAAATCGAAGACTATTTAATAGTCGGGTAAGTTTATATTTGTTAATATTCTTGAGAAGCTTTTTTCTAAACTATTAATTCCACTTGCGTTTATTCGGAAGAGTTCTCTAAAGGAGTTTACAAAAATTTGTGGGTTGATACTGATCCCAAAAATTTAAGGGTGATACTGAAGAAGAAAACAGTTCCATGTTGATCATAAGATTAGCAATTCTAAATGTTTACCTTTTTAGTGTAAACAAAAGGAGAGCCACTTATGAAGTATTCTTATGAAGACACGGTTTTGGGAGCAACTAGTTGAATGAACTGTAAAAATAACCTGTTTTATTTGTAATTGCTTTAATTTCTTCGCCAGACGTTTTTAGGACTTTATTGATCTGTCTGCTGATCAATGTACCGTATATTAACTGCCACATGCCACAAAGAATCTAATTATAAATCGGGAAAAGACTCCAGTCGTTTATTCAAGTTATCTCTTCAATATAAGAAAATAAATAAATCAAGTACACTTGTAAACATTTAGCGCAATATTTTGTCAGCAGCAGTGTGGTAACTTGAAAATGAATTTCTTCAATAGAGCATATATTGAGTGTTTTAATAAATTCTTTATGTAGGATTTTGTTACCCTAACATTTTAAGCACATTTCAGGCTTCAGCAAATGAAGTAGTTTGAAGTTAAAGATAACTATGACTTTCGATAGGTTCGACTAAATGCTTCCCTACAGTCTAAATTGCAAATATCTTCGAAGGTGACTGTCGGCTATTAACACGGCTTAATTAGATTTATTATTCAAACTGGCGATAACTAGTGACTGCACTCAGACATTAAACAGTTTGTTAAATACACGAGCACCGAACATTATATAAAAAAAAATTTATGTTATCATTTAATATTCTGCTAACCGAAAATAATAATTTTTCTTTTCAGTGGGTTCAGAAGTATGTACTTCCAAGTCAGAATAGTTTCTCGATAAATAATACAAACTCTACATATGCAAGGTAAGTTTTAAACCAGCAAAAACTTAAGAAAATCAGCACGAAAACCAAAAGTATTTTTTGGCCAAACCCAAACCCGCAGACCCATTTTTTACAGAATGAACTCAATACACGCAATTCTGTATATTCTCGTATATATACGAAACTTTATATACGCAGACACGCACACATTTACATATTCAGTTCTTACTTTTTATCTAAAGTTCTTTCTGCTTTATTCATGTGACAAACCTTCTCACCACTCATTGCATCAACTTGCTAATTCTCACTTCGCATTTTACTTCTAAAAATTAAAATAAACTTTTTAACACATCGAAAATACACTTTTTCTATTCTCATTTTAACAGAACATTAGAAATAAAAATAACAACAATTCCATGCAAATCACACCTAGAATCGGAGAAGGTTCCTCACTGAAACTGTTTTAGGAAATAGTATTTTTTAGAGAAATTTGAAATACTAACACCTTTATTAACATTTTCGAGCAAAAAAGTAAATAATGGCTATAGAATCTGATAATTACAATCATTTTACATGTATTTAAAGCTCTCGAAAAAAGTAATAATTAAGTGTCTACTTTTCTTTATCATGAAAACATTTAGAAAGATTTTATTATCAGTGAAATTATATTCGTAGCTAACAAACGTGCAAAATGTTGCTTTTGTTATAATTGCACACATAATTGTATATAATTGATCTTATACCGTTTTTGTGACAAATCAAGTTCAGTGCTTTTTAGCTAGTTGTATAAATACATATGTAGGTCGATCCTGTTTTGAATGTAAATACTAGTGCTAACATTCCTAAAAATACCAGCAGTATGCAAACGTAAGTAGTAAATATCCTCATATTAAATACCGTCTTCAAATTCTGTACATTATATTTTAATATCTACTAATAAAAAACTTCATACATAAAACAAAATTTTGGTTTCTTCATCTCAGCTGGAATAAAAGTAGTAGCACCATTATATTTTTGTAAAAATATGTAACACGTTTAACCATAAAAAATTATCGAATTGTAATTATATATTGTTTAACTATGAGAGTTTTATTTTTAATTTATTTTCGACATCACATAGTCAGATATAAGACTATTTTGAAAATAATGATAACATTATTGCATGATTGAAGTATGTGGTAGGACGATTAAAATATTGTTTATTTAGGAGCTTTTATGATACGGATCTTTATTTAGAAAATCTCAGATCTCAAATTTCAAAAATTGTTGTGTCTTAAAAAAGTCAAAGATATCACAAAGTATAGCAAGATTAAAAGTTATTAAACTTTTATGCGATGCAATTTTCGGGATTTAGGAAAACTTCTTCCCCTTTAGCTTTTTTCTTTTATACTTTTCTGCTATTATAATGTGTAATAAATTATAAATAATAAATATTTTCAAAGTCCGATAAAGTGAGGAAGTATTTTAAATATTGGTAGTTTTAAAACCACTTTAAAAAGTTCTTGTGAATAGGATACAATAGGTCTAAAATTTAACTTCTACACTTTTCTGTTGTTACAGTTTGGTTATATAAAATATAATTTCCCTTCTTAATGAAAAATTACAAGTTTGGAAAAGAAGAAGAGTTTGGAAATGTATACGCAGCAGTAGTATAGTAGTCTTAAGTATTATATAGATTAGTGATAGTTTTATATAGTAATATATTTCAAGTATTATACTAGTGATAGTATTATATAAACAAAGGTGGTAACTTGTTTACTTGGAATTATTAGACTTTTAAGCCATTTGAAGACATCATGTGCACATATATAAAAATATTTGATAGTATTATATTATTTTACATTTTACCTATCAAGTTTTTAAGAAGTGGCTTTTATTAGATTGTACGCATGAACGAGTCAATATAGTCCATAAGTATACTCTTATTTATCTTTATTAATAATGTTGGATCTCATCTCCAATGTATATTCTTACAATTAAATGGTGCAAAAGTTTCTAATTATAAATTGGTGGATGGTTTGCTTTAGTCTATTCATGTATTTTTGTAGATTTATGCATTCGTAATCATTGTGGAGGGCGGTTATATATTGTTGTTTCTCATTTATCTCACTTCATGAAATAATAAAGTTTTTAAACTGCAAATCTAAACCGTTACTTATTCTTTCTTTCTTGATTTTTTATATAAACTTGTGATGTTTTGTGTCTGTTTGTGTCTGTGTTCTTCCAAATAAAAAAATCAACCAACCAACACCACCAACCACTCTGCGTATTACCAAAATATTACCTACTCTGCCCACAAATTCACCGTTAATTCTGTCTCAACATTTGTGTACACTGTGTTCTCTGGACCTTAACAACTAAAAAATGTGTAACTGGAACTCCTTAAATCTTTACAAACACCTCCAACACCAACACCAAACCTCCAACTGTAAAATCTGATTCAATATCCATTGCATAAAATGCGTCTAAATTGATGAAAATGACTTTTCGGAACGTGTTCAAAACTAAAATTCAAATGCTTTTAACTAAAAAAAAAATAAAAATTCCAAATTGCTTTTCAAAATTCGAAAATCTAAAAAGCATTACTTATAAGTTTCCAGTTCCGAATAATTCCTCACAACGATAACGTTAGTGATCTCTTATTATTTTATGCCAACTAAACCATATGGTTACTCATACTATTGTGTATTATTTGACGAACAACAAAAACAACAACAACAATAACAACGTCAAACCAACAACTAAAAATAACTTTGAAATCAACAACATATACAAAATGGTACTCGTTGATGGATCTCCATTTCTGTAAAATCCTGCCAATCTAATGGATACAAAAACAACAACCACAACTACTCACAACGGATTGATCTCGAGCAATTAAATATTATATATATATATATATATATATATATATATATTTGCTAAAAATGTACTTTGTATGTTTGCATAACTTTTTTTATTTCTGCGGATCTTCATCACCATCTACCTCCATCTTCACCAGCGAGCTGACACTGTACGATAATGAATGCCTCGGCAACCACTCGGTATCAAATTCAAGTCGATATTAGTTTCTGTTAATTTAGAGTGCATTAACTCCTGGCGTAATTACTAGAACGATCAACGTAGATATATATATATATTTGCAGAACAAAATTCATGCGCAACTAGTGTGTTAGTATATAGCAGTTGTTTATTATGTAGCTTTTATTAGTAGAGTAAAAAATTGTATCTCATAAATACCATACCACTCTATTCCAGCCAAAAATTGTGTGAATGTAAGTAAAACTATTTTGTCCTATTTTGAGTTGTGTAATAAAACGATTTTGTTTGTTAGCCTGTAGTTGTATTTTTAGCAAATAACTTTTCAAATATTATATTTAGTTTCTGCTCAATAATTTTTTCTACAAATCGCTTTCCTATAATTTATGTGTATAATAAATTTCTTTCGTTAGTAATTTCTCCTCTTTATACTTTTTACTTGGTTTTTTCCGTACTTACTTGCGTATGCAATATATAATTAAGTATTAGTAAATGCTTTAGTTTTAGCACCACATCTTTTTAGATTTGTTGCATTAGTAGTTTTTATGTAAATTTGTTGTTTAGGATAAAGAAATACTTAATAGTATTTGCTTTTAATATTTTTACACAATAAATACATATTACTTGATCTTTCGTTTTCACTTGCGTTTTACTCAATTTTGGAACCGTTTTGCGCTGAAGAATATATTAAAAGATTAGTTTTATTAGTTAGTAGTTAATCAGTTTTTTTTTCTATTCATGTTTGTATCTTCGAATTCTGCACTTGCATGTTTGAATTGATTTCCTTAAATGTTTTCGTAGTTACCTCATGGTTTTGATTTTAATGTATATAATTATCGGGATAATATTTACAGAGTGTACTCGTATAACATAGTTCATCATGAAATCGATCAAAAAGTAATATCAGAAAAAACTGAAAACCTTTTCTACATACAGCAATTAGCATGAGTAATTTTCCAATTTTCTATCCTTTACACGGATTAACATTTTTTAACTCTTAAGTTCCTTTTGTCTAACGTTCTAATCCTTATTTGTATTATCAACACAGCCATTTTGAAGAAAATCAGAGCCTATTTCCAATGGTATGACTCATTTCCTATCCCTTAAATACATTGTAAACAATTAATAATCCCCTTAGGAGATAAACTTATGTCTTCTATAGACAAACACAATATTTTAACAAATTTACAACTAACTAATGATGGAGTTCGGACCATTTGTACATAACTATTACAATTAGGATATAATTTTATCATCTGGAATAATACTTTATTGTATTCGGAGAGCTAATTTAGACGCAACGGTTTATTATAAGAAGATTTTAACTATGTTGGTCAGCGGATTAAATGGATTCAAACTACTTAAAAAGGGCCTTGACAGCAGCTGATATATAGGAAAAGATTTCTTAACAAGGCGTAATATATTACTTCGGTATCGTTTTCATAGACTGCATTTGCACACAAGAATAGATAGGGAATGTTAGAGGAATGTGTGCATAAAATAACAAACTGATTTAAGTTGTTTTTTTCCAATTATAAATTTTTAATTGATAACATATTTAACTTCTACAAGTAATTATAAAGTTATTACACGCAATGACATGGTGAAAATGCTGAGGTTATCAAGCGAGAGAACTCTCATTGCTCTCATTCCCCTCTTTCTCTACACCTTCTGCCATAATGAAGTTAAGAAAAATAATTTTCCAATGTAAAACATACTTATACCCGATCCTCACTATCAGTCAAGTGACAGTTAGTCACAGAGTGACTGTCCGTCATTTATAGTGGATATACGGTAATAGTTACACGACACTTCAGTTACATGATTTTGGCAAATTAGCTGTGATCGTGTTGTTTTCTGGCAAGAAAAGCCAAAATAGTAAAGGCAAGAATTACCGAAATTGTCCTCTTAGTAAATGACCGACTTTAACAAAAAGAAAATTTAAAACATCAAATCAAAATTTAACAAGCAATTCCACAATTTGTGAGCCGTGGCAGTTGTTTAACGGTTTTGATTGTTCGAGTGTTTTGTCCGATTTTTAAATAAATAGAGGAGTAAATGGTTTGACTTCTACAAATGCTGAATTAAATAAAAATTCTATCTTAGTGGAGTAAGAAATACCTTTTTTTTTCTTTACAGAATTGCTACTAATACGGATGTGGAAGCAGATGTCGCTGATGATGAGGATGCGTAGCCATTACTTTGCTGCGCCGATTCCGAATCTGGTCACAGCAGCAACATAGGTTGCAGCACCCTCGTTAGTTAGCATTCTAGTAAACGTTGGTGAAAATATTTTTGCTGACAGCAGCGGTAACAAAGAGACCATCACCGTTCAACTAGCTTATATATATCCGCATAGAATTAGCTTACGACTTTCAAAGTCTAAAGCTAAGAATTTATTTCCAATTTTGCTCCTGCTTAACTTCAAACAAACCCTTTATTATATTTTATATTTAAAAGTGAAGGTAACGTGAATTGGTTTAAAGCAGTATGTTACGCAATCGGTTATTATTAGAAGCACATAATTTTATGCCTAATGACCTTTAAAACAAAAATGTTTGCAATTTTATTTTTTTTATTTTAAATAATTTCTCAATCTCAAAATGTAATTGCAAACGGTACATCACAGCTGCGATATATTGTAGTGAACATTTTCAAATCTGTCTTCTATTTGATTAAATTGGTTACTTCAATTTTATTATTGTTAAAGGATTTGTATTTTTAAACATAATTTGCAAAATTTTAACCGAATTCGTCGATTGTTGTTATCTGTGAGTTACCGTAAAATTTTGCCTTAAGTTGCGTTTATGTACGATTATTTAAATGTTTTATGATACAATAATTAATAATAATACGATTTAATTTAAAAGTAGGCTTAGTTTTATGCGTATTAAGTGATTTATTGTATTTAGTTTCAAAGAGCGTAAAAGCAAAATAAAAGATGATTGATGAATTATGCTGCAGCAAAGTCGGAATTTTTATTTATTTAACGGGGCTTTACTTAAATTGTGTTGTTTTCTGAGGAAAAGGAAAATAAGAGAAGACGCAAATATTTAGACGATAAAATGGCAAATATGGAGTTTAGTAGGAATTACTTTCTTCTACTTACTTTCTGATGGGTGTTAATATATAAAATAGAGAATTTGTTGCCATTAGAAGGTAACAAACAAAAATGAACTAAAGTTTGATAGAAGTAGCTTTGGAGAAATTTCTGCTGAGGCGGTTTCAGAATCTACTAAGTTTAGTTAGTACAAACGAAAGAGGGCGCCTTAAACTAGCATAAGCTTTTAAGTTCCTATCAAAAGCCAGGAAGTATTATTTACAGCTTGTGGTTTCAATTCCAGATAGTAAGTAATAGTTCATCATCTGGAACCTTTCGGCTGTCAGTCAAACACAAAATTACACTTGTTTACAAACTTAAGAAAAAGTTCAATATTTGCAATATTTATGAATGTTTTGTAAGCGATTATTAATTCATTAATACAGTAATATTAATGTAGAAGTATGACTGTTAAGTTTTATTTATTAAACCAATTTTTGTAATATTTATAGTTTTTTCATTTTCTTTATTTTAAGTTTCTAAGCAATAGAGTTGTTTCTAAGCAATAAGTTTGTAAGACAATAGATTGAGATTTAAAATAATTTCATTCCGTTACACGCCCATTATTTCGATATCTTCCACGATGCGACATATCATCGTAGAATATCTGATCGTTGAAGATTTCATCGCGGTGATAAACATTGCGATATCCTTTGTTAGATTTATATTTGTCGTATGTGGCGTGATTTACTTGAAAGGCGTCAATTTCTGAGTTACTACCTAAGCTATTGAAAGGAAGCCTTATTTTCTGAATGTATCCACCTCTTACAATATTGGAACGGTCTGTCACATCCATATAATGAAAAGGAGAAACATTTCTTTCAGCCGCATTTTGCAAATTGACATCTTGATCAACAAGTTCTGATTCAGAATCATTGTCATCATCATCATCGTAGTCATCACCATCATCAGAATCATTATTGCCGTCATAGAATTGTTTTTCATCAACTTTAACATTGTCTACATTATCATCAGTATCAGGAATTTCTGGCACAAAGTGATTTTTGTCTTTTCCGTCACCACTGATTGGGATTACATATTTTGGGGGCTGATTTACTGTAATGGCATTCGCATCATGCTTGGCGGGTCGTCGTCTGTCTTCTAATTTCTGGTACTTCGATTTTAAAGATATGATCTGAAGTGCTTGCGGTTTAGATGTGGACGCTGCGCTCATCACCTCCGGTTGAATGAGTTTCATTACTTCGAAATTACGTTTCGTTTTCAACGCTCTCATTGGTTTCACCTTGGATTTGGGTATCTGTGGAAATCTGCCTATTCGTTCGTCCAACTTTTCTTTATGTTTTCCCACTATCACACAAATCTGCATATGTTTTGGTAGAGGTATATCGGTAGTAGCTTTGTAGGGACACTGCAGGATATGATAATGCTGAGGGCCATTTAGATGTTCTATTCTCTCCTTGCTTAGCTCGGCCAGTGGTAACCTATAATAAGAGTGAAGATTTCTCTCTATAACCACAGCTTCCATCATCCTGACCTGAGAAAAAAATAAATATATCACTAACAATTTTACAATGATAAATTCTATTTTCATCATATCTGCAGTATTTTTTATTGTATAGTCGACTTTGTGTCAAGCTAAGACTCTGGTAAAGAAATGTCAAGTTTCTTTAGTGGTATCGGTTTATATATTTCTTAGTTTTAATTTTTTCTCGGACGAGTGGCTATGTTATTAGATTTCTCTTTATTTTTCGCACTAATTCCGGGTCGATTACGCTAATTCAGGGGTTTTGTGGTAAAATTCAATTTATTCACGATTTCAGTTCCTTAAAATGGCAAGGTATTAAATTTATATAAAAAAATTAAACAAAAGGCAATATCTCGCAGTAAAGAACTGTGAAATAAAATCGACAATCAAAATAAAGTAAAATAAACTAAAATTAAATTAAATTTTCATTTCGCTCATTATTGCACAGCAGGAAGACTTCCACATGCTACCATCCATGTGAAGAATTTCTAGTTTTTGTTTACACAAGGAAGAAAAACAAACTGAAGACTATATTTCTTTTGTTAAGCACTTTAGTTTATTTTTATTTATGATTCGCTTCCAACTGCTGGGCATTGAACCCGGTGTTTTGTTTTCAATAATCGGAGAAGGCAACACGTGCCTGTGGCAACAACCTACAACTAAAATGTTTACAAGGCTGAAATGTTTATTTATAAATCAGCCAATTTTTATTTTCAACAAAGAAAACTTTCGCGATTTTTAAACGTAGATTTTATTTGTCATTAAAGATCCCATTAAAATATGTAATGAAATATACTGAACAAATTTAATGTTGTCCTTTTCAACAACAAAGAAAACTGGAAAATCTGCAATTATATATAAATTTTAATCGTGCTACCAACAAACGTAATAGTTGGTTTAATGTTTCCGGTTGAGTTTGTGTGTCAGTCCAGCTAACGAAAGTTGCCATTCTCCCTTTTTCCACAAATTCATCTTTTCCTTAAGTAAGAGGGTTTGACAAAAAATATCGCACGAAATTTCCTAAAATAGATACATTTAGTTAATTGTGGAAAATATGAGGCCGGTAATATCCAAAATTCGCTACAGTACAAAAATTCCACTGTTCACTGCACACAGCAAAAAAGGAAAATTTCCAAATGAAAAATGTCCCATTAAACAGGGTAATGTGGAGCACAAATACAAAAAAAAAAAACAAAAAGAAGTAGAACCAAACAAGTTCGTAGTTCTTGAACTGAACGTAGTATTCATTCATTCATAACTTCGCTCATCCCTGACTTGACTTTTTTGCATAGAGGTAGGTCATGATTAATATATACTTATGCCAACAACACGTGTAAATAACGTTGCAACACATGTTGTTCCACTACAAGCAACAGGCCGGTTCTAGGAAATAATTTAGGGTTGTCGTTGCATAGCAAAATATTACATTTTGTTTATATAAATAAAATAATTTGTTGTTTTTCTTTTTTTTTTTGCATCTGTTCGTGTCTCTTGGTATCATCGACAAAATATTTGTCTTTGTTGCAAAATCCGTCATTCTTTCGTTATTGTCTGAATAAAGCTGTTGTGTCAACGGAGAATATTTATTACATCATAACCACTCGGGTCAGGTCAAATGTTATGCAATCAGTTTTTGATGAAATCTTTTGGATTTTAAAGAAAAAATCGTATTGTAGCTATTTTAAGGTATCTTCAGATGCTAAAAAAGTTTGAGAATTACTTTTTTATCTCAAGGAGCGAAAGTGTTACAAAAAGTGAAATATTAATCTGATTTCAGGATAATTTTATGCTCAACGGTTACATAATTATATTGACATTTCAAAATAGGTTTTAATCTTGATATTTATATTAAAATTGAAAACTTTTGATTAATTGCATTTTTGAATGATTTCAAAATTGTAATTCCGTTTTAGAACTCTATTCTGAAGTTGATAAAGTTACACTTATCATCAATTATAAATCCTTTACATGGATATGCCATCTGCTAGCACCGAAGCTATCGCCGCCGTTGCCGCTAATGGTCCTGATCCTCGCCTCGAGCTAATGGGCTCCTATGTCATAAAAACACTAAAACTCAAACCAGAAAAATGGACACGTGTCATCACTTTGGAGGAGCACAAAGCCACCATCAAGGAATTTCTGGATCATCCCACACCTGTAGTTCTTATCATAGTTTTGACACCAGCTGCACAATTAGTACCGTCCACTACTTTTCCACTTTCACAACTCAAAACCAAAGGCGTCTTCTTCATAAAGAAACATACTCAACCCATACCAATTGAACGAAGTGGGAACTTCATCATACTGGGCGACCTGGCAACCCGTACGATCGATCAACTGTCAGCTCTGGTTGAAGAGGTGATCGTACCGTTACTGTCTTTCGAAGATAACTGCAAGACCTGGCCTTCCATGGTGGCACAGGATGTACAGAAGCATGTACACAGCCTGAAGAGTGCAGTGCATCAGGTCAAGGGTCAAGTGAGTGGTGAAACGATAATGGCGATGCCTGTCGGGGTAGAGAAGATGGTGAAGACAGCCAATCAAATAACTGAGACACAACAATACACCGTTGATTTGTACTTGAAGAGTGCTATTGAGGGTGTGGTTATAAAGTGGGCTATGCAAACTCATGATGTCATTAAGGCGAGACCAAAAGACGCTTTCGCAAATCGACAGACACCAACACCACATGCCGGTATACATATTTATAAAATTGTATGATTATAGGAGCAGTAGGTATTTCTTATAAAGATTTTGAGGGATTGCTTTTCTAAGGGCTGAAGGTACATACAATATTTACGAGTGTATTAAGAGTTTTATAGGACAATATTCATATTTCCTAGAATAATCTATAGTTTTATACAAAAATGCAATAAGATAAGTATTTTTCGAATTCCTAAAGATTTTAAGTCATTTAGAGTATGCTGACCTCGAACGTGTAGATATGTAGATAGTGTTCCCTCATCAAAGTGGTATGAAAATTCGAATTCTATGCGGTTGAAATCGTATGAAGGTAAATGATAAAATATCATATTATCTCCATAAATCTTTAGGAATTGGAAAACTAAATAAAGACAGAAATTAATCTCCGACACTTAATTTTTATCTACAATAATATCTACGGCCAGAATTAAACGCCTGCTGTTATCAATAATTTCCGCTGAAATAAATGCTCACTAAGTTCTAATTTCCAAATCGTACTCGTAGAAATTCTCTTCTGGAACAACCGCTTAAAGAATCTTTCTTTTATCTACGACCAACTGCGAAGTGAACGCATTCGGGCCATGGCGCTGATACTTGAGTATTCGTGCAGCGCTTACTATTCTTGCTTCCAGACACTGTTCAAGAACGTAGTTACCGGTAAGCAAAGGAGTCTCCTACCCAACTTTACCCATACGTCCGCAAACATTTGCGCCTTCAACCATCAATTGTTGCTTCTTCCGCTTGGTGTCTATCGCGTAATTGCAATCGACATGCATTCAATTTACTCACTACAGAAGCACTGAAGCGATTTTCTAACTTTTCTAATAGCACTCGCCGAGGCCCAAGATATCACACTGTATCTCAACCCATTGAAGCAGTCTATTCAAGCATTGGAGGAAATCGATTTTGCTGAATGTAAACCGCTACTCATACCTCTGATGCACCTTGTTTGCACTCTTTGGGGGCACTCACGTTACTACTGCCATTCATCAAGAATTACAGTGTTACTCAGGCAAATCTGTAACCTTATCATCTACCAGGTAGTTAGAATTTTGTTCTCGTATTTAAAACTTTGACTTATCTGAGTATGGGATTTTATTTCTGGTAGACCAAACGTTATTTAGACCCGTCATCAATTTTTCACAGCGACATTGACGAAGCCTTACAACGCCTTACGTTGTCGACCGGCATCTTAAAGTTCTTTCGCGAATTATTCGATCATTATAAGGAAAAGTTGATAGAGTTCTTTAAGAAACCAGAGGAACGACTTCCAATATTATGGACTTTTCATCCGAACTCAGTATTTAAACGTTTCAATGCTTTTGTAGAACGCCTAAACATCATTAAATCGTAAGTATATGACTTCTTTTTGGAGGGCATATGGGTCTCTTTGAAGAGTATCTACTTTAATCTATTGATGCCGAATTTTTCTCAGGTTCTTCTTTACGGTGACAGAGTTCTTAAAACTGGAAAAGGTCGAGGTCGGTGGTCTTCGTGGGCGCCAGCTTAGTGCTCGCATTACTGCTGTCTACGTCGAATTCAATCAATGTTTCACTGCCTTCGCCTCGAAAACTTATGATGTTTTGGATCCCGACGATCATGCCTTTGTTGATGATTTCACAAATTTTCAGACGCATATTATGGAGCTAGACATGAAACTAGCGGCGATCTTGTGTCAAGCTTTTGACGATTGCTACAATCTGGAAAGTATATTCAAGGTGGGTCTCAGCGGACTATCCAAAAATATTTACCAGCTCTTTTCTTCATTAGCTGATCAGCATCGTTGGCAGTGTACTCGATCGCCCTAAGATCAAGGAGGAGTTTACTGGAAAATACAGTCAAATCATCAGAATGCTTGACGAGGAGATGACAATGTGTGAAACCATATTCAGGAATCAATTGGAATTTAAAAAGAGCAACGCCAACTTGTATCCCAATTACAACTGTCCACCGGTTGCAGCTTTTATACGATGGTGCGGACAACTAGAGGGACGACTTACATATTCTGTCAAAAACTTCCAAGCACTCCAGAATCCGTAAGAGATTTTCTGCTTAAGCAGCCTATATTTTTTCTTAATGTGGCGAATTTTGTTTTCCCCGTTCGATTTAAAGAATTACTGGCTCAGAAAAAGCTGTAGAAATTGGAAGACGTTATAATGAATTAATGGAGAAGCTATATGAATTTAAAGAGCAGATTTTCGAAGAATGGTCCTCTAGTCTGTCTGCACGAATCGATACAAATCTGAAGAAATCATTGATAGCTCATGACGTTAACAACGATTCTTTGATATTGAACTTCAGTCCTGAGCTCTTTTGTATTTTACGTGAAGTTCAGTATCTAAAACAGCTGAATATCGATGGCTTACCAGAAATTGCACTAGATTTCGCCAACACAAGTGAAATATTTCGAGCATACACTTTAAATCTGGAGAAGACCATTGACTGGTACAACACTATACGTTCCAAAAGTTCTTCGGTGGAATTAAAGTTAATAGAAGCAGAATTAAAAGTAATCGATGATTTGGTTAAAATGGGCGTGAGTGAGTTAGTGTGGAATTCTGAGGGTAAGTGTTTCTTGCCTTATTTATTTTATCCCAAGAAGTTTGATTCTGGGATCTTAAGCTTACACATTTCTTTTTTATTTATGAATCTTAAGAAAAGTGTTTGATATATAAAGACAGGCGAAAGAAAAGGAAGACCAAGAACCCAACCCAAATTACAGGCATAATAATCTTGCGGTTTTTGACATCCTTACCACTTACGCTTACAATTGACACTTATACTACTTAAACTTAAAAAAATAACTATAAAAGAGGGATATAAGATCTGTTTTTCTAATACGTTCTTATTTTATTGCTCTTCCCTTTGTTCCTTTGACCTTTCTTAAGGTATTATGACTTATCTGGAGAAATTGCGTGAGCCCGTTGCAATGCTCCAAAAGCGTATGGAACAAGCACACAAAAATCTACAGCAATTAAGTAAAATAATTTCCGTCTGGGCCAAGCTGCCACTTTTCGAACGCAAGGATTCTAAAAAGGATTCAGTTCTCTGTTTCGACGAGCGTCCTGATCGTGCAGAAAAACGTTATGCGGAAATCACATTGGCCTCTGATGAAGTTCACAAGCTGTTGCACGATAACATGTTACAATTTCACATGCAGGATCGACAGCAGGATGATATGTGGCTCAATTATGTGGACTTTGTGGACAACATTGTCTACGAGCGCATATTGCGTTTTGTCGGTGTGAGCGTTGGCTACTTGGCCGAGAATATGGATCCAGAAAATGATTTGTCGCCATTGTTCGAATCGCGGCTAGAGTTGGTGGAACCAAACTTGGTGTTTGTGCCCTCACTGGATCCCGATGATCCCTACGGCTTCAATAGCATGCTGATAGAGCTGCTGCGAGACATCATGAAGATGGCTACGTTGATTAAGCGCCTCAAGCCCAGTGACAGACGCAGCTACGCTGAACTGGTGCAGGCTAACCAGGACATCATAGATATGCGTCGTGAGATACTAAATGGCGTCGATTTGGTGATGGAGGAAGCTTCGCAACTCTGCCTCCAATTCGAGCGCTACTCTTACTTATGGGTCGAGGATCGTCATGAATGCATGGCTTACTTTCTCGAATTCGGACGGATGCTAGACCCTGACGAAATCGAACTAGTACAGTTGCGCGATCCCAGGGCTCCTCCGCCATCGCCGCCCACCATCGAAGCGTTCCGCGAGCAGATCGATAGCTACGAAGCGATCTACAGCGAAATCGAAGGCATCGCTCCATTCCAAGTGTTCAGCGCCTGGTTCCAAGTAGATGTGCGGCCATTCCGCCAAGCGCTGCTTAACACCGTCTGTAAATGGGCCAACATGTTTAAAGAGCATCTGGTCACACGAGTTACCTCCACCTTAATGGACTTGAGCAATTTTATCCGCAAGGCAGATGAGGGTCTTCTGCAGACCACCAAGGAGGGTGACTACGAGGGACTTGTGAGCATAATGGCTTACCTGATGCAGGTGAAGGAACGTGCAGTCAAGACGGACGAAATGTTCGATCCTCTGCAAGAAACCATACACTTGCTAAGGTACTACGACATGGACATACCGGAGGAGGTGAACGTGTTACTGCAGGAGCTGCCGGAGCAGTGGGCCAATACCAAAAAAATCGCCTGTTTAGTCAAACAGCAAGTATCGCCGCTCCAAGCGATTGAGGTGGTTCGCATCCGGAACGACGCAGCTGACTTCGAAGCGCACGTGCAGATCTTCCGCGAGGTATTCAGACACTACGAATTTTTCCGCTACGATTGCCGGGAACCATATCTGTTGCTCGAACGCATAGATGGCGATATGAGTCACCTAGAGAGCGCGATGCGCGAAATACAACAGTCGGGTGGCCTCTTCGAGGTAAATATATGCGAATTCAAGCTACTAAAACAGTGTCGCAAGGAGTTACGCATGTTAAAGGTAATGTGGGAAAATTGGACCGAGTTTTTCATTAATATTTCCTACTAATGTTCGTAGCAACTTTGGGACTACGTGTATATAGTCCAAAGCAGCATCGAAGATTGGAAGACAACTCCTTGGCGTAAAGTTGATGTCGAGAACATGGATATCGAGTGTAAGAAGTTTGCCAAGTATATACGTCTGCTTGACAAGGAGATGCGTTCCTGGGACACCTTTATAAATCTCGAGTCCACTGTGAAAAATATGCTGACCTCCTTGCGTGCTGTTGGTGAACTACAGAATCCAGCTATACGTGAACGTCATTGGAATCAGCTGATGAATTCAACAAAGGTCATATTGTTTGAATTTACTTTGAACAATTCATGTCATTTCCCATTTTGTACATATTTCGTCGAGACACAAACATAACAACACTTTTTTATTTTATGCACTCAACAGTCTAAGCATAGAATCGAACTTTCGAAACTGTACAGTCACGCTATGCAAACGGATCAATAATCCTCGAACACGACTCACTATAGACAGGGCTGGATTTCAAGAAATGGACAAAAGATGAAGAAAATTAATTCACATTCCTAATTATCTTCATTATATTATTACAGTATTATTGGTATTATATATCACTTTGTATTACTTTCTGACTTTTCAGAAATATATATTGCTATGCGTATTTCATTTAAAACCATCTCTTTATTAAATACAGTACTTTATCTGAGATATCAGTTTGATTTATGAGAGTTCTACGCTGAAAAGGACTACAAAAATTTAAAATCTTTAATCCGGCTCTGTAAGCCAGCATGTTGATGCTTCATGAACTTTTGTACAGTTCTTTGTAAATAAATTTCTTTACAGAATTTAGCAGCCTTACCTAAGGAGATTACCGTAAGTAAAAATATATTTAAATAAGAAATTTCCTCTTTCTTTTCAAAAATATCGCTATATGATACTTAAATCCATAACTTAAAAACAAGTTAAAAACCTGAAAACAAGTTAATAAGCGCATTACTTGTGGTGCCTACAATTTTTCCACATTTCGTGGCATCTTGACCTCGATTCTCATCTCTATTTCACAAAACAACCTCGATTTGCCGAAGTCACGTTTAGATACGTTTAGAAGACACGGAGACACAATTAGCACAAATAGAAGTAAAATTATATGTGTCTTGATTTTCATTTCTTACGTGTATTCTCAATTGAATTATATGTACTTCAAAGTTATCTTTTTTTACCTCTTCTTCTACATCGTACTAATTTTTCGAACAATCCTTCATACAGGTTAAATTCATAATGGATCATGAGACCACACTTGCCGAACTACTCGGCCTTA
Organism: Sicus ferrugineus; assembly: GCA_922984085.1. Classification (NCBI taxonomy): domain Eukaryota; kingdom Metazoa; phylum Arthropoda; class Insecta; order Diptera; family Conopidae; genus Sicus; species Sicus ferrugineus. Next base: position 13,732,811 of record OV277352.1, on the reverse strand, counting down.
ATTTACACGATTGTGAGGAGGAGGTAAAAAATATTGTCGACAAAGCAGTCAAAGAAACGTCCATGGAGAAGATATTACGAGATCTGCATATTACTTGGTCTGCGATGGAATTTGATCATGAACTACATCCACGCACAAGCTGTAATCTTCTGAAAGCCTCCGAAGAACTCATAGAGACTCTCGAAGATAACCAAGTCTGTCTCCAGAATCTCATGACATCCAAGTTTATCGCACACTTCCTGGAAGAGGTCTCTGCCTGGCAACACAAGCTGATGATCGCTGACCAAGTGATTACCGTCTGGTTCGAGGTGCAACGTACCTGGACCCATCTCGAGAGCATCTTTATGAGCTCCGAGGATATACGCAAGCAGCTGCCCATAGATTCGGATCGATTTGATCGCATCGATGATGAATTCCGTATTCTTATGTCGGAGATGTCCGTCTCATCGAATGTGGTGGCATCGACCAATCGGCCGGGCTTGATGGATCGCCTGGAGAGCCTACTGAGGGAGCTTACACTTTGCGAGAAGGCGCTGGCAGAGTATTTGGAAACAAAGCGATTGGCTTTTCCTCGTTTCTATTTCGTGTCATCGGCGGACCTGCTTGACGTGCTGAGCAACGGTATTCAGCCGGACATGGTGACCAAACACTTGACCAAGCTGTTCGACTCGATCGCACATTTGAAGTTCAATCGCAATGCAAATGACGAGATTGACACAGCTTCGGGTATGTACGCCAAAGACGGCGAATACGTTGAGTTCAACGAGCTGGCCAGCATCCGCGGACCCGTAGAAGTCTGGCTGAATCGCATTCAGGCGGTGATGCGTGCCTCCCTGCGTCACTACATAACAGAAGCTGTAGTGGCTTATGAGGAAAGGCAGCGCGAGCAATGGTTGTTCGAGTATCCTGCACAGGTGTCACTTTGTGGATCACAAATATGGTGGTCGACAGAAGTAAACATCGCCTTTAGCCGTCTGGAGGAGGGCTACGATAATGCCATCAAGGACTACTACAAGAAGCAGATCTCTCAACTGAGCTTGCTGATCACGCTGCTGCTGGGCGAGCTGACGAAAGGCGACCGGCAGAAGATAATGACCATCTGTACGATTGACGTGCACTCCCGAGATGTTGTAGCAAAAATGATACAGGCAAAGTTAGACTCCGGTTCCGCATTCATGTGGCAATCGCAACTACGCCACAGATACGACGACACCGTACGCGACTGCTTTGCCAATATTTGCGATGCCGAGTTTCAATACTGCCACGAGTATCTGGGCAATACACCACGCCTGGTCATAACTCCGCTCACCGATCGCTGCTACATTACCCTGACACAAAGCCTGCACTTGGTTATGGGTGGTGGACCAGCTGGGCCTGCTGGAACGGGAAAAACTGAGACTACGAAAGATCTTGGACGAGCGCTCGGTATTATGGTGTACGTCTTCAATTGCTCTGAGCAAATGGATTACCAATCATGTGGCAATATATACAAGGGTTTGGCTCAGACCGGCGCCTGGGGCTGTTTCGACGAATTCAACCGGATAACTGTCGAGGTGCTTTCCGTGGTAGCAGTGCAGGTCAAATCGGTGCAGGATGCCATTCGAGATAAGAAGGAAAAGTTCAATTTCATGGGCGAAATCATTAGTTGCGTGCCTACCGTGGGTATCTTTATAACAATGAATCCAGGTTATGCCGGCCGCACAGAGTTACCCGAGAATTTGAAAGCCCTGTTTAGGCCGTGTGCCATGGTGGTGCCTGACTTTGAATTGATCTGCGAAATCATGTTGGTAGCAGAGGGTTTTCAAGATGCACGCGTTCTAGCAAGGAAATTCATCACGTTGTACACGCTATGTAAGGAGTTGCTATCGAAACAGGACCACTACGATTGGGGTCTTAGAGCAATCAAATCTGTTCTTGTCGTTGCCGGCTCGTTAAAGGTAAGACGATTGCTGACGCCCAAATTTTACTTAGGAAAAGTGTAAGTAAGCCAAGGAAATAAGATGTGTTCTTGGAATCTATCTACTGTTCCTTATATTCAGCTTTATTACGATACATATAGGCTTTGTAGATTCCAATCGAGACATCCTAACTTCCTACCTGAGCAAGAAATTTAGGATTAATTTGTTTTCAGAGAGGTGATCCCGGCCGTCCTGAGGAGGAAGTACTCATGCGTGCTCTGCGTGACTTTAACATTCCCAAAATCGTGACTGATGACATGCCTGTCTTTATGGGTCTGATAAGCGACCTGTTCCCGGCCTTAGATGTACCCCGGAAACGTGATCAGGATTTCGAACGCACAGTCAAACAGGCTGCCTCCGATCTTGTGATGCAACCGGAAGACAACTTTATCCTAAAGGTTGTACAGCTCGAAGAATTGCTTGAAGTGAGGCATTCAGTTTTCATTGTTGGTAACGCTGGAACTGGAAAAACCCAAGTGTGGAAAACACTGCTACGCACATATCAGAACATCATTTTCAATGATCTCAATCCCAAAGCGGTCACCAATGATGAGCTCTTCGGCGTAATAAACCCTGCTACACGTGAATGGAAGGATGGACTATTCTCTGTGCTGATGCGAGATCAAGCAAACATAACGGGCGATCAGCCTAAGTGGATTGTGCTCGATGGTGATATCGATCCGATGTGGATCGAAAGCTTAAATACTGTTATGGATGATAACAAAGTGTTGACTTTGGCCAGTAACGAGCGCATTGCGTTGACGCCCTCGATGCGTCTGCTTTTCGAGATTTCCAACTTAAGAACAGCTACTCCAGCCACGGTATCCAGAGCAGGGATACTATATATTAATCCACAGGATTTAGGATGGAATCCGTAAGTTTCCGAGAGTTGTGGTCTGTATTCGACTTTTCTGCAAAATTATTTTTGCAGATACGTCAGCAGCTGGATCGAAACTCGTAAGATTCCTGCTGAGAAGTCGAACTTGGTCATATTATTTGATAAATACATCCCCGTCTCTCTGGAAACGATACGCACACGCTTTAAGAAGATCACACAAGTGGCTGAGATTTCACACATACAAATGCTGTGCCATTTGCTAGAGTGCTTTTTGACGTCCACAAGCACACCGGCCGATTGTCCAAAAGAATTTTACGAACTGTACTTTGTCTTTGCCTGTGTTTGGGCATTCGGCTCGGCTTTGTTTCACGATCAAGTCATAGATTACCGTATGGAATTCAGCAAGTGGTGGGTAAACGAGTTCAAGACAGTCAAGTTTCCACAAGGTGAGTACGTCTTTCTCAAATACTGATAATGTTCCTTCATTCTCCCAGTTGCATATCCGTGTAGGTGGCACAATTTTTGATTACTTTCTTGATAATGAAACAAAACAATTTTTATCCTGGACCGAAAAGATACCGAAATTTGAATTGGACTCAGATTTGCCACTGCAAGTAGTGCTCGTTCACACATCAGAATCAATACGAATACGATTTTTCCTCGATTTGCTGATGGATAGAAAGCACCCAGTGATGCTGGTGGGATCAGCAGGTTGTGGAAAAACGGTGCTTATAAATGAGAAACTACAAACGCTTTCCGAGAATTTTGCTGCCACAACCATCCCACTCAACTTTTATACCACTTCCGAGATGTTGCAGAAGATCCTCGAGAAGCCGCTGGAGAAGAAAGCAGGTCGTAATTACGGTCCACCCGGAAACAAGAAATTGATATACTTTATAGACGATATGAATATGCCGGAGGTCGACTGCTACGGTACGGTGCAGCCTCACACCATTATACGGCAACATTTGGATTACAATCACTGGTACGATCGCAATAAGCTCACGCTGAAGGACATACACAACTGCCAGTACGTGTCGTGTATGAATCCGACATCTGGCAGTTTTACCATTAATCCGCGCCTGCAGCGACACTTTTGCGTGCTCGCCGTGAGTTTTCCTGGCGCAGACTCCATCACAGCTATGTACTCTGCGATACTCTCGCAACATTTTGCCAATGCCGAGCAAAAATTTCTACCCATCGTAACGCGTATGACACCGCAAATCGTAACAGCCACATTGGCACTACACAACAAGAGTTCGCAAATATTCCTGCCCACCGCTATAAAGTCTCATTACGTTTTTAATTTACGTGATATAAGCAATATATTTCAGGTAGGTTCTAATATGAGAACACAATTTTAATGTAGTCTCAAATCTTTCGCAGGGTCTTCTTTTCAGTTCCACTGACTGCTTAACATGCCCTACGGATCTAATTCGTCTGTGGCAACATGAAGCTCAACGTGTTTATGGCGATAAATTAATTGATGACAAGGATATCGATAGTTTTACTAAAATGCAACACGACGTCGTTAAGAAGTCTTTTGAAGACATCGACGAATCAGTAATATTCGACAAACCAAATATTTATTGTCATTTCGCTGGAGGAATTGGTGAACCAAAGTACATGCCTGTCAAAGGTTGGACTGATCTCAACAACCTTCTCAGAGAAGCAATGTCCTCATATAATGATCTTGTTGCCGCTATGAATCTGGTGTTGTTCGAAGATGCTATGATGCACGTTTGTAGGTATGAAACTTGCAATTAGAAAGCACATGAGGAAAACTACTTATATTTTTCTGTACATCTCCAAAAATTGTCTCGAGGAAACTTTCAAATATCTCATCTTCTCATACCTTCCCAGAATTAATCGCATATTAGAATCTCCTCGAGGAAGCGCTCTATTGGTAGGAGTTGGTGGCAGCGGAAAACAATCTCTAGCACGGTTGGCTGCTTTTATATCCAGTTTGGAGGTGGTGCAAATACAGCTGAAAAAAGGCTATAGTGTAAACGAACTTAAGGTTTGAAAATCAGATATGTTATTCAAAATAGTTATATTTTTTGGAGTGTTTTAAAGTTATCTGATTTTAGAATATAACTGACTCCAAAACATAAATTTACTCTAGAACATAAAAAAATTAAGAAGTTCTTCTAATCTCCAGAGCACTAATTACGGATTTGTCAATGTTTCCTCTATTGTAGAATGAATTCTCCAGTCTTTATCTGAAAGCAGGGCTGAAAAATGTTAGCATAATGTTCCTAATGACAGATGCTCAGATTCCGCATGAGGACTTTCTCGTCCTAATCAATGATATGTTGGCCACTGGTGAGATTCCAGATCTGTTTCCCGACAATGAGATCGAAAATATTATAACCGGTGTTCGTAATGAGGTGAAAGGCGCAGGTATGGTGGATACTCGGGAAAATTGCTGGAAGTTCTTTATAGATCGTGTACGCAAACAGCTAAAGGTAGTTCTGTGCTTCTCACCAGTTGGATCAACATTGCGTGTTCGGTCGAGGAAATTCCCTGCCATCATAAACGCCACCTCAATCAATTGGTTCCACGAGTGGCCGCAGGAGGCCCTCATATCGGTGGCTATGAATTTCATGACCGAGAACAAGGAGTTGCCCGCGAATCACCGCGATTCAGTGGCCAAGTTTATGGCTTACGTGCACACTTCAGTGAATAGCATGTCGAAGATTTATCTGCAGAACGAGCGCCGCTATAACTACACCACGCCTAAAAGCTACTTGGAACAAATCAGTTTGTATACTAAGTTACTGAATCACAAACACCAGGACCTACAAAGTAAGATATCTCGTCTCGAAAATGGGCTAGACAAGTTGCGCTCCACTGCGGCGCAAGTAGCCGATCTCAAGGTTAAGTTAGCGGTGCAAGAGATCGAGTTGAAAGAGAAAAACGAGGCTGCAGACACTTTAATTGAGATTGTAGGTGTGGAAACTGAAAAGGTACAAACCGAGAAGGCTATTGCGGATGAGGAAGAAATGAAAGTCGGTCTCATTGCGGATGAGGTGGCAAAAAAACAGAAGGATTGCGAAGAGGACCTCTTGAAGGCCGAACCAGCTCTGACAGCAGCGCAAGAAGCATTGAACACTTTAAACAAGGCAAACTTAACCGAGTTAAAGTCATTCGGGTCGCCGCCAGGCGCTGTGACCAATGTTACCGCTGCTGTTATGGTATTGCTTGCTCCTGGAGGTAGACTTCCCAAGGACCGATCATGGAAATCAGCAAAGATCGCGATGGCTAAGGTGGATACCTTCCTGGATTCGCTTATAAATTACGATAAGGAGAACATACATTCAGATATTATCAAAGCTATTGAACCCTACCTCAAGGATCCGGAATTTGAGCCAGAATTTGTGCGCTCCAAATCAGGTGCTGCGGCTGGCCTATGTGCCTGGGTTATTAATATTATAAAGTTCTATGAGGTATATTGCGATGTAGAGCCCAAGAGAAAGGCTTTGGCTAGTGCAAATGCGGATTTGGCGGCTGCTCAAGAGAAACTGGCGGGAATCAAACGGAAAGTTGCGGTAAGGTCTTAATAATCTTAGTATCTGTTAAATTATGAGAGCCAATTATTGAAGTTCCAGTTGTTCTCTTTGTATTATATAAGAAAACTTGGAAACGAATATAAATTCATTCCCAATATTTTCCGCATTTACCACATTTTTTATTGAAACTAACAATTTAAAATCTTATTGCAGTCTTTGGAGGAGCAATTGGCTAAGTTAACCGCAGATTTCGGGCAAGCTATTGCCGACAAATTACGTTGCCAACAGGAAGCAGATACTACTCAAGCGACCATAGCCTTGGCGAATCGTCTAGTGGGCGGTTTAGCTAGTGAGAATATACGCTGGGCGGAAGCTGTTAACAAGTAAGTCTCACTTTTCCGAAATCAAAGGTTAAATAAAGCAAATTATCCTTCTATACCCCTATAGTTTTATAAAGCAAGGTATGACTTTACCTGGCGATATACTACTAATAACGGCTTTTATATCCTACGTTGGTTGCTTTACCAAACAATTCCGCATCGATTTAATGTACAAGATGTGGACTACCTTTCTGAAGGGTTTAGAGCCACCGATACCGACCACTGACAACTTGGATCCCCTATCTTTACTGACAGATGATACCACCGTGGCTGTATGGACCAATGAGGGTCTACCGGGTGACCGTATGTCCATCGAGAATGCAACAATTCTTTCGAACTCTGATCGTTGGCCTCTGATGATTGACCCACAGGTTAAGAGTTCTGCATCTATCAGTTTTATACTAATTTTATAACTTAGCTGCAAGGTGTTAAATGGATCAAGGATAAGTATGGTGAGGATTTGAAGGTTATACGTCTGGGACAGCGTAGTTACCTGGATATCATCGAAAAAGCTATTACATCGGGCAGTATAGTGTTGATTGAGAATATAGACGAAAACTTGGATCCCGTACTGGACTCTCTTCTGGGGCGAAATTTAATCAAGAAGGGAAAGTCTGTGAAGCATATGTCCCGTTTTATTTAAATGCACTGTAAAATAATTTGATTTTATAGAGCAATGAAAATTGGCGACAAGGAAGTGGAATATAATGCCAATTTTCGACTAATCCTGCACACTAAGTTAGCAAATCCTCATTACAAACCAGAGATGCAGGCACAAACTACTCTAATTAATTTCACGGTTACTAGGGACGGTCTGGAGGATCAACTATTGGCAGAGGTTGTTAAAGCCGAGCGACCGGATTTAGAGGATTTGAAGGTACTTTTATGAGCCTATTTAAATTTAATCCAAAGTCTGTAAGTGAAACACGCCACAGGCAGAGCTGACAAAACAACAAAATGATTTTAAGATAATGCTCAAAAAACTTGAAGATGATTTATTGTCTCGTCTCTCTTCTGCTGGTGAGAACATTTTAGCCGATACAGCTTTAGTCGAAAATCTGGAGACTACCAAAAGTACGGCTTCTGAAATCGAACAAAGGGTTCGTAAGCTTCGAAAGTTCTTACAAAAGTAAGTCTCTGTGTATTATATCTGCTTTAAAAATATAGGTGGCTGAGGCTAAAGTAACTTCAAAGGAAATCGATAGAGCTCGTGAGTACTACAGACCGGCAGCCGCAAGAGCAAGTCTCTTGTACTTCATCCTAAATGAGTTAAATAGCATAAATCCCATTTACAAATTCTCACTTAAGGTACTATCTTTATTGCGATTTTAAAATTATGCATTGAAGAAATGGTTTTTATAATCTAGGCCTTCAGTGTAGTTTTCCAGAAAGCAATAACCAAGGCCGAGTCTAGTGAAAATCTAGATAAACGAGTTTCTAATTTAATAGATTGCATAACCTACTCGGTGTTTCAGTACACTTCCAGGGGACTATTCGAATGTGATAAGCTTATATTCGCTTCCCAAATGACATTCCAGGTAAAATATATTATCGGTTATTCTCAGCTTTCATATTCTTCATATAACTGCACAGATATTGCTGATGAATGAGGAAATTACATCTGCAGAACTGGACTTCCTACTCCGCTTTCCAATAAAACCACACGTGACCAGCCCCGTGGACTTTCTCTCCAATCAATCATGGGGCGGAATATGCAGTCTGGCATCCAAAGATGAGTTTCGCAATCTGGATCGAGATATTGAGACCTCTTCGAAGCGTTGGAAAAAGCTGGTAGAGTCCGAGTTACCAGAGAAGGAAAAATTTCCACAAGAGTGGAAAAATAAAACCGCTCTTCAACGGTTGTGTATGATAAGAGCCTTAAGACCGGATAGAATGACCTATGCTTTGGCGTAATTAAATCTGAATGCCTTTCCTAATCTGAATAATCCTATCATCAGTCCCATTTTCCTTTTTAATTAGTGATTTTATTGAAGAAAAACTTGGTTCAAAATATGTGGAGAACCGTGCTGTTGAATTTGCTCAATCTTTTGAAGAGGCCAGTCTTTCAACACCCATATTTTTTATACTCTCACCCGGAGTCAATCCGCTTAAAGATGTTGAAGCTCTTGGCAAACAACTTGGGTACTCAATGGATTTGGGAAACTTTCACAATGTGTCTCTAGGCCAAGGTCAGGAGATTATAGCCGAAACTGCCATGGATATCGCTGCAAAACAGGGTCATTGGGTGATATTGCAAAATATTCATTTGGTGCGTAAATGGCTGCCAATTTTGGAAAAGAAGTTGGAATATTACGCCGAAGGATCTCATACTGATTATCGTATGTTCTTGAGTGCGGAACCAGCTTCCTCTCCATCGGCCCATATTATACCACAGGTAGAGACAATTCGTTCCTCAATGACCTAAGTTGCCACACCAGAATGCGGTGTCCCTTGTATTAGTGTTTTTTATAAATTTTTGTTTTATGTTTTTTAAAGGGTATCCTAGAATCGTCCATTAAAATCACCAATGAACCTCCCACTGGTATGCTGGCCAATCTGCACAAGGCCCTGGACAACTTTACCCAGGAGACTTTGGAAATGTCGAGCAAGGAGGCGGAATTCAAAGCAATTCTCTTTTCTCTTTGTTACTTTCATGCTGTTGTGGCTGAACGCCGCAAATTTGGACCGCAAGGCTGGAACAAAGTCTATCCTTTCAACGTTGGTGACCTCAACATTAGTGTTTCTGTTCTCTTCAATTATTTAGAAGGTAATGCCAAGGTGCCGTGGGAGGACTTGCGTTATCTCTTCGGTGAGATCATGTACGGCGGACACATCACAGATGATTGGGATCGCCGCCTGTGTATCACCTACTTGGAGGAGTATATGCAGCCTGACCTGCTAGACGGCGAGTTGCTTCTGGCTCCTGGCTTTCCGGCACCGCCCAACACAGACTACGCTGGCTACCACAGCTACGTCGACGAGAACATGCCGGCCGAGTCTCCCTATCTGTACGGCCTGCATACCAATGCTGAGATCGGGTTCCTAACAACTCGCGCAGAAATAATCTTCCGAACGGTGTTCGAGATGCAACCACGTGATTCTGGCTCCGCTGGAGGCGCCACTGTTACACGCGAGGACAAAGTGAAGCAAATCGTCGACGAGATCATCGAGAAGCTGCCGGAGGAATTCAACATGGTCGAGATCATGAGCAAGGTGGAGGAGCGGACACCGTACGTTATCGTAGCCTTCCAGGAGTGCGAGCGCATGAATTACCTGACCAGCGAGATTAAACGCAGTCTCAAGGAGCTGGATTTGGGCCTGAAGGGCGAGCTGACTATAACGTTCGACATGGAGGTGCTGGAGAACTCTTTGTTCCTGGATCAGGTGCCGCTCATCTGGACACAGCGGGCCTATCCGTCGTTGCTGGGCCTCAACTCGTGGTTCGTCGATCTATGTCTGCGGCTGCGTGAACTTGAGACGTGGTCCACTGATTTCGTGGTATGTATGTCGCCCTAATCAACTGGGCTGAGTGAAAAAAACACAGTATTTTTTTAATCTTTTTATTCAATTTAAATGTTCGCAGCTTCCGTCTTGTGTCTGGTTGGCTGGTTTCTTCAATCCGCAATCCCTGCTGACCGCAATCATGCAGAGCACAGCGCGCCGCAACGAGTTGCCACTGGACAAAATGTGCTTGCAGTGCGATGTGACTAAAAAGCAGAAGGAAGACTTCACGTAAGTCTGAAACACCATTAGAGTTCTACACAGAGAAAAAAGAAAATAAATTAGTTAATCCAACAAAATTAATTAAACTATAATTTTTCACGAATTTCCATTTCAAAATAAAACTCATCGAAGAAAGAATTAAAGGAGAGCAAACAAATTACTAAAAAGCACATATATTTGTGTTAAGAAGTTATATTATTGTTTTAAACATCTTATTTCATTTTAATTTATACATAATTTATAAAAGAATATTGTATTTTAAGAAATTCCACTATTTAATTTTTGCATTCAGTTCTGTTCATGTGCATTGCAACGATTAATTTTCTCTAGATAATATGGGCAAGTCCTGCTATATACACGCATTATTTAAAAAATTTGTCAGGGCAGAAACTATTTTTTCTTCAAACACTGCTCATTTCTGACCATTCACGATTTTTCCTTGCTTCCAAGAACTGGGTGCTGTCGTTAATTTTCCAGACTCCGTGTATATAATCCTGATCAACGATACTATCCTGATCAATTTTTAAAGCTCCTAATTTTATTATTTAAGTTATGCTCAAAGTACGATTTTATCCTTTCTAAAGTTGGTAGAGGTGACTGCTTACCTTATCATTTGCTGCACTCGTTGACTACAATTATATCATTTTTTTTTTTTTTGACTACAATTATATCATTTTTTTTTTATAATAAACGGCACGGTTATCACATATTTGGCTTATTACATATTTGGCGTCAATGCGTCAATTGAATTAAATTTCTTACAGAAGCGTCGTCGTTGCCTTGGTGATGACGACATCTTCATCACGTATGAAATTCTAAATTATAACTGCGTTTCTTCGCACAGCAATTTTGAATACTTTCAGTTACTTCTTAAATAACAATACTTTCGACTTATTTTTGCATTTGTTTTGGTGGACACATTTTTCTCAGCTCTTATCTCGTTCTCCCCATTTTATTTCACCGGTGTTTTTATAAATTATATTTAGTAAAAACATCATAGACACACGTAAACAATTTGATTAAAACAGCTTTGTTTTCGGTTCAATTATACAAATTAATTCATTTTGAATATTTAATTATGGTCAATAAATAACAGATTTATAGAAAGTTATTATTTTGCTGAATAAATAAAAAAACCCCTTCAGCTCGAAAACGACATTTATACAGTCATGCACGTCACCGCCATCATCATCAACACATCGTTCACATCTTCGTTGGAGTCGCACTTGATAGCAGATTTAAATTTCTAATTAAATCTAATTGTTCAGAACTGCGCCCCGCGAAGGCGCCTATGTTCACGGGATTTTTATGGAAGGCGCCAGATGGGACGTACAGCTGGGCATCATCATGGAGTCGCGGCTCAAGGAACTTTATCCACCGATACCGGTCATCAATATTCGGGTAAGACGCGGCCAGCCAAACCGTGACTGGTAGCGTTACAAATCAAATTGCGATTAACATGTATAAGATTTACATGAGCTGAGAGCGTTTCCGTCAAAATCGTGACTACCGCCATGTAGAGTTTTGTTTTTAGTTTTTTGTTGTAGCTTTTCGCTTAAAGTAAATTTTAACTAAATAAGATGCTTTCGTTTAAAATGGTGTTTCGGTTAAAGATAGATATAATTCTTTAACCGATGAAAGATATGATAATTAAAATTAAGTTTAAGGAAAGTTTCCCCATTCTATGATTATTTCATGGTTAAGGGATGATGTCTTTGCAGGCTATTACGCAGGACAAACAGGACTTACGCAATATGTATGAGTGTCCCGTCTATAAGACCCGCACCCGTGGACCTACCTACGTGTGGACATTTAATTTGAAAACAAAGGATAAACCTGGGAAATGGGCGATGGCTGGTGTTGCTCTATTGCTACAAACCTAAGCGAATTTTATTTTTTGCACTGATTATTGTTAAGGAATCACCGAAATTGTTAGAGAAATTGATATTGCTAGGCAATTTTAAATAAAGTAATTGCAGCACCTAAGGCCACACATTGCAGCACATAGGGCAAACATTACCTGTCGAATTTTAAGTTTCTAGCTTATAGTTTCAGAGATGTTAGTGGATGGTTTTTGGGGTCTCGTTAAGTTACCGGGTCCAAAAATCCTTCCGCTGTAATTCGCTGTAATAATCCACAGCCGTATTATCTGCTTGTTCTGGTTCTCTGTAAATAAGTGCCTATTACTCAAGAGGTATTTAGTGTAGTTTCAAGTTCCTAGAGTAAATTTTATTTAAATTTTGCGCATTCGTATGTTACTTTTTAATTTTATGAAAAATTAATTTGAAATTAAACTTTTATATAGTTACCAGGGACAAAAGAATTACTGGTACTATTGATCATATACAATGAAATACATATATCTAATTCAGCAATAAAAAATTTAACCCTTTGTCTTGCAAACCTAAGGCCTAAAGCAAAAGCAACTTTCTCAGGTAAAAATACGTCAGTATTATCTTCTAATACCGAATTTTTCGAATGTTAATCCTTTCGAATTCCGATAGTTACTACTTTCATGTGCGCATGTAATAGAGCGTCCTAAATTTTCCTTTGCCGATTTCAAAATAATCGAAAGTGTCTTCAAAACACTAACGCACGTGGAAAATCAATATTCTTATCAATTATTGGCTAAAAATAGAATCCGTTTATTTAAACAAGTGACCTTTCCGTAACAAGAAAATAGTTCCAAACATTTAAATAAACATCTAGCAATCTTTGCCTGATTGAAATTCTAAGAAACGCAACGCAGGCATCAGTTTTCTGCGCATTAAGATAAAAACAGAAGAAGAGTCATTCATAAATGAATACTTGGTCAGCTTCAACAGCATAACCGACACTGTAGTAGACAATACAGTTCTTCTGGAACATAATAACGCTTGTGGAGTACTTGTTTGTATGCAGATAGGGCTTATCTATGAAAATACGTGATGAGAAAATTTCTAAAATTAATTATAAAATAAACGAAGTGGCAAATGATAATGTCAGAGAAAACCATTACAAAGATTACTGACCCATCTGACCTGCAACAATTGACGTCATTTTTTCAAAATAGTGCGAGTAATAAGTGTGTAACAGATAGGAGAAATTAGAATTAAGAACTGATGAAGTACAGTAGAAAATTTTCAAGCGTGATTAAGTGATCATTATCCATTATAGACCCATCCATACAAGCCTTCCTTCTCTGCCCCTTATGCGGTATGCCGATGAACAAGCCACTTCGCCGGGCAGTCATTTCTGCAGCCAAATAGTTCTGGGGATCGAGTAAAAAACCGTATTCAGCGAAATTATAACTCTCGGAACTGTTGCGACGCGCCGAGTATCTACCGAGCAACAGCGGTCGGACTTGGAACGGCAAAGAGGCTGGAGGTACGTCCGATCTCTGCCGCTGTGTTGCGGTCGACATTAACTGCTGATAAGAACGGAGAAGCAGACCGGCAAAGAGCGTCTTCTCAAGCAATTTACGTATATAATTCTGTACGTATGCAAACATGAGTAGCAGATGAACACAAAAGTATCTCCGGAGCTGTCGTGCCGCGTTTATCATCAGTCCGTTCTGGTGAAAATACATTTCGAAAAATTTCAGCATCAGTGTGAAGCAGAACGTGATCTGGTTTACAACGCGTCGGAAAAGGCACGAAGAAGGGTTCGAGAATTTATGCTGAAAGAAGTAAATTTTTTGCATAAAGACCAACGAATCTAAATAATTCAAAACGGAAACTACTTGGATAATACATCCGAAATTCGCACCAACACATCCTTCATCCATAGTAAAACTAATCTTCTAACACAAAGGTCGTCTATAAGATACACAGTATATCTACAAAAGCAGCAAACGTTGCTGGAGTCATTGTGATGCCCAGTCGGATTGTCGATCATTGATGTGTGTGACCGGGGAAACATTATTGATAACACGTACTGATCTTCTACAGATTTCGATACTGCTTCATTTTATCTCTGTCTCGCTGCTGGCTGGAGCAGCAGGATTGTATCGATTGCTTTGACTGTTCGTTAACCGGCACGATAACCAGTCGACGGCGCGCCGTACAAAACAAGTATCTGTGTAGCTGACAGGTTACTCTTCGCAAGCGGAGTATCTAACATCTGCATACGTGATGAGGATATCGTAGAGCTCTTCTGACAACAAAGTTGGTTCGCATCGATCGCGATCGGTTCTCGCGTTTCTGCATTGCGCTCACAGTCGGTATTCGTCCGTAGCATTGCACACTCTACAAGGCCAGTTCGCCTCCCGCCTAAAAATCACTCCTTTGAGAAAAGTTGCTGTTGTATAACCAAACTATATAATAAACGAAAATCGGAACTAAATAATAAACACCTCGCGTTCAATTTCAATCCTAATTTTTTATAAAATCAAGTAAGTTTTAACTTTGTATTAATCAAACTTTCAACGGATTTTCGCAATCGTTTACACATCAAATCTAGGAACCGATCAACACGATCTACTGTTCTCAAAATTTTAATTAGTGCTCTGTCTCAAATCGAAACCGAAAACATCAATTCGGATTTATTAATCTCGGATCTGATTCCCACAGCAGAAGTTTAAAGAACACCATGAAGCTGGTTTTACTCTTGATTGCATGTAAGTTTATATTCATCATAACTTTTTATTAAGCTTAGTCAACTTTATCTCGAAAATTCATTTATGATCAAAAAAAATTTGAGATTTTTTTAAACAAAATATTGTCGGTATTTTATAGATCTCAATTTCAATCTGTCATTCAGTCGGATCAAAAATGTCCCATATCAAAATTTGTTATAAGAAATTATCACATATTATACTGACATCAATTGAATTAAGCTTTAAAAAATAGTCTGACGAATTTAATACATTATTCCTTTAATTCAAGGTATATTTAAAACATCGTTTATAAAAAACTATAATAAGAAAACTACGAAGAAATTCAGTAGCAAACATATCAAAAATATGTTCCCATGCGAAAACACGGACCAAAAATAAGCTAAGCTTATATAAAAATATTTTTTTGGATTATTTTAGATGTCAGTGTTAAAGAAATCACAACTTTTTAATAGCGATATTGTTGACCTGTGTTATCGTATAAGAACGGTATCATCCGCTAGAGGAATTTTTCGTCTTACTCTCAGTAAATAACAATTCATTTTAGAAATAAAAGAAAAGTTTTAAAATTAATAGAAGAAAATAAAATACTTGGAAATATTGTAGGAGATAAATGTTTATAAGTTCAAATTTAATTCATTGTTATTAAAACAAAGTGAGCTATCATAATTCAATGAAATGTGGTAATTAAACTCGTGTTCATATAAAATGCTTCTCTCGTCCCCATGGTTAACAAGTTCTTATCGAACCATATCTATACCAATATCATATATTTATCAACTATGTAAACAAAGATAATCTTCTAAAAACATTATCCTTTTACTTATTTATTTTATATACACAAAAAAGGATACAAAATTAGAAATCCGTTATTAGAAATTATAACTCTAAAGGATGTACCATCGGTTAGTTTGTGTATTAACTACATGTTAATTTGTAATCGACGAAACGAATGAACTTGAAAAGGTGGTAGAAATGTATTGCCTTTAATTCGCCGTACTGAGTAGATCGATTTGCGCTTAAACAACGCTGTTAAATATTAAAAAAATCATTTCAAAATGAATGAAACTGTGGGCCATCAGTTAGCTTATTTTCAAAGTACAAGAACTTTTTAATATTCTTTAGGGTATTTTCCTTTATTCAAAAGAAAGAACATTCCAGACTATTTATGAAAAATCAATTTCATTTAAATTGCAGCCACGGCTGGCTTGCTTAGACAGCATTGATATACTATAAAGTAATTACTTTATATCGTATATCGATGCTGTCTAAGGCGGATATGAACTAAATGTAGCACTCAAACTGATTGTGGATGATATGAGGTTTTTAATCGAATTTTGGATTAATTTCAGCTGTTGTAAGATCTTTTACATAGTTTAGAGAATACTAGAAATTTAATAATGCATTAATTTGCATTATTATTAAAGAAAAGTAAAAATAAGTATAATTTATTAAAACAAGTCCTATGTTTTGAATGTAGTATTTGTGACAACATATTGATAGTATTGTAAATTCGAACATCTTTTAAAAATTTTATTAAATCTATATGAGCAAAGGCAACCAGACTAATATGAAAAGTAATTTTCTTTGAAAAGTACAAAAGAAAAATCCGCTTTTATGTTCAACCCACGCTGTGATAAGCACAGCAATATACTGTATAGCCCGTTTAAATAACAGACGCGACAGACGCACGACTTAATTTATGACTAATCTTTTGGCGCATACGCATCTTTGTGCTCTCGTCTTTAATTGAATGCCGACATGTGGCTTCGTTGATGACTGATTAAACTTAAAATAATTTTATATTGCGTATCTTTTGAAAAATTAAAACCTTTTGATTCCAAGAACCTTTTGATTTCCAAGTACGTTCATACGTACTTACGTACGTACGTGCGCTGAATATCGGAGTAGTGAGGAACTCCTAATGGAACTTATGCGCTTGATCACATCATAGGACTTCGCTGCATCACACTAGTTCATCGCCGAACACAATCGACGCCAATTGGTCTGGTTCGCTTTTCTGCCCCGTTTCGAATGGTTGAGGTGACGATCATCACTTTCAGTTTGCTGATTTAGAGCGATGAGTAGAGAATAGCAAAGTAGATGAGTGAAACTATATAATGTAATCACTAAGCAAGGGTGTTCCACAGTGTACTGTGGCCGTGATAGCATTCGCTTGATATTGTTTCTAATCGGATGGCTCTGTTATCAATTAACTATTCATGGCATCAACTTAAATGGGTTTTTTTAGAAGTGATCTAATGAGTTGCGCGCAAATCATTCACTTATCAAAAAGAATATATAGTACGCGTGTAGTACACTCGTGTAGAGATGACTGTAATTTTTCGGGTTTGTGATCATGTTGAATAGTATTTTCTTAATACTTTAGATTAAATTCAGGATCAAATTTTTAGCCAGACCTTCGCGACAATTTCAGATCAAAACTATATATTAATAATTATTGTGAAATAAAGAATTATAATAATATAATTAACTTTAATATTGGAATTAGCATACAACTAGTAGAGATAATTATTAATTATAAATTATAGTTACAATTTTAGTAATATGCACTCTCAATTTTCAGTGGCTCTCTACGCTGCCTCCCTGGTACATTCGCTGGCCCTCCCGGACACGAACGTCAAGTGTCAGATGAACTGCGACCTGCAGGACTACAAACCCGTCTGCGGTACGGACGATGCCGGTGAAACCAGGACATTCAATAATCTGTGTATCATGAAGACAGAGAACTGTCTGCGAAACCTATGTAATTACAAACCCATTAGAGATTTCGGCAGTTCGAAATACAAATTTGACAAATTTTTTCTATTTACAGCCTTCCAGAAAACAGCTGATGGCGATTGTCCGTAGATGCAAAACAGCCGGAACCAAAGATGCAAAACAGCTGAAAATGAAGTCATGATTGTCTACAAAGTCATGGACCAAGGACGATTTTGCTACAGAATGTTGTAATCTAATTATTATGTTAAACTAGCTCTGTTGTAATGATACAGGAAAAACCTACTCTTACGTTATGTAATACATACTAAAATTAAAACTAAAATTAGCTTAATACTTTAAATTTTTAGTTATGTGTATATTTAGAGTGGCTATGCGTGAGAAAAAATTCAAACAAAAATTTCTCAAAAAAAGTCGCAGATGTGTGAATGTTTAAGTTTTTATATTACATACTATTATTCAAATACTAAGTGAAGTATTTAATTCGGTTTGAAATGATATGAATATGAAATGATATGAACGCGCATAGCTTTAGAGTGGTTTTTGTGTGATATTTCTAAGATTTCTGTCCTGAATTAATAAATAAAACACATACGAAAAAAAGGAATATGTAGCAAACGTAATTGTTCGATATGAAGCAAACCTATTTTTTAAATAAATGTCATAATAAATAAGAAAAAGAAAAGGAAGAAATAATTTTCGTGCAATCATTTAAAGGCAGAAAAATACTAACAAAAATTGTCGTCTTAAGAATATACATAATTACAGAGTTTGACCGATAATGACAGTGCGGTATAACAGGCGAAATGTGACTGTCTGAAACTTCGTGCGATACTTCCGGTTACTTTCATATTAACCAAAAATACTTAGCGATGCGCTTTCGTATAAACGAAAATAATAAATTTTTAAATCATAATCGTTCTGTGAGGTTCTCGTAATGGCAAGCCACACATGTAACTCTTTATAAAGTAAATGTGATAATCGCAGCTTGTGAACTTTCAGAATATTTTCATTAAGCAGATGTCGTGCAAGACTTGCCTTAAGATTTTCCTTTTAGCAAAAAGTTATTGAGAAGCTTTTGTACAAAAGAAAGGAAGAACATCTTTCTCAAAAAGACAAGGGACAACTTTAACAATTCAGGAAGTGCTATTTGAAAGCATTCTTTCTAAATCATACTACGGTATTTAGAAAGTAAAAAATTAATTCTGAAATACATGATTTAAAATTGAAAACACACTAAATATAAACAAAGCAGATTGAAATAAGCCATTAAGCAAAACAAATTGAAATAAGCGATTAAAAATATAATATTGTATTAAAATTATAAATTCGATCAATTCGCATCGCCCTGTGAATTGATTACAATTCACACCACCCTGTGTTTGATGCAATTTACGAAAAGATTTTGTCAGAACAAATATTGTTGCCTATATTGTAAGGCAGATGAAAGGACATGTTAAAAAAGGATGATTAAAAACGAACCCCTAAAAGTGCTGAAGAATTTATTTAAAATCATTATTTGTGAAGCAGGAAAAATAAGTGTTAATATATATTGTATTTTGCAGAATAATTTTAATGTATTTTGCAGCTAATTTACCACGTGAGTTCTCACACTCACCACACTTTCCGTTATGTGAGTGATGCGTTTTTTCAAAAAATTTGAAAATTAAATAAAAATTAACTTTTTATAAAAAAAATCAAATAGTTTTTGGTCGGTTTGTGAAAATTTCGAAAATTTTCGCCATGACCAACGACACAGGGTGTGTCGTGCGAATATTTGGTTACTTATATTACTGAAATTTACTAAAAGTATGCAATGTAATTCTCAAAATGCTTGAAAAACTAAAATAATAAAAATACACAAATAAAAATGCGAAAGTTTATTTTTCCCACAAACAACCAGAAACAAATATCAGGAAATTTAACATTTTGTGAAAATGTACAAAAAGCCACAAAAAGCTTCAAGTGGACCATTAAGCCGCCCATTTTTTAAGTCTTTTCATATATTTTTGATTATATGTTATACTATATGACCGCCTCCATTTGAATGCAGTGAAAACGCCTTCTCTAACACAATAAAACAATTAATACTGCTTCGATATAAAGTTAAATATACGTATTAAATAAAATTTTTTAAGAATTTTTTAAAATATCGCTACTGGATAACATCTCTTCAAGGTACCACACTCATTCCTGATATGCTCCGGAAATGTCATTCCACAATATCATTTCGCTTTAATAGAATGCTTCGTTTACGACTACAATTTTAAATGTTTTTGGAAAGATATATAAATATAAATACCTATATATTTTCTATAAAAAAATTATAATATGACTATTAAACTAATAAAAGTTAATTTATAACAGCAAATAAAATAACTGAAACCAGTACTGTGCGGAGTAAACGGAATACGGAATAAATCAGATTCAAATCAACTAAGTCATGCATCCATTTATTCGAAGAGAAAACAAATAAGGGGCTTGAACTCGTGCACCTGACTTCCTGCTAATTGGACGTAAATAAAATTTGTATAAGATGCACACAAACACTTTTTAAATTGAGCAAAGAAAATATAGTAAGGAAATCAAAACGAATAGTTAAAAAGCAGCCGCAATACAAATTAAATTAAATAATATACAAGAAAATATTGACTGCTTCAGAAGAAGCTAAATTTATATATTTAAGTATATACTAACTTCTAGAATTTTTTAGTATTCCTTAAATTCGGTTCCGTAGACGTTGGCACTCGTATCATTAAATCAATCAACTCAGCCGAGTGGATCTTATAAACTGAGTTGATTGTACTCAGTGTTTACCGACAATCTGCAAAATACTGATTTTGCTTTAAGTCAAAATGGTTGCGAAGCATGAGTTCCTACCGGTAACTGGTAATTATTGAGCTAAGGTCACTGGGAAAAAAAAAACCCTCAAAAATTGAACACACAAATGAGCAGGAAGTAAAATTAAAACTGAAAACCTTTTTATTAGGTTTTTCATGTAGCCAGTGTAACTTATATCTGTATTGCGTTTAATGTGATCATTACTATATAGATCCTTGTATTGAGAAATAAATTGAAAAAAATAATAGCCTTAAAACTGGCATTCATATAACTACACAAAACGGTAAAGGGAGCTACCACTTGAGACTTTTTAGATATTTTCTTTAAAACCTTCCAATTAAAATTTCTGATTTTTGGTTACTTTAATGACAGTTTGACTGAGTTTTCGAAAATAGAACACGATAGTTTTTAACAAATATATAACAGATAATCAAACAATTAAACCGGAAAAAGAATAATTTAAATTAATTATACTCAATTGATCCAAAGCATGCTAACTAAAATTTTTAAAATCTCGACGCGTTTCTTTAACGAGTAGCCAACGATATAAATTATTGATGAAGGTATGTACCTGCGTACCCTGATTACCTGTGAACATGTAAACAAAAATGTCTGAGGCATTTTTATACAACAACAACAACCACGACTACAATATTTCTTATACCTTCTTATTTATAGACAAACAACAATAACAACAAAGAAGACGACACCGGCTACCAACCAAAACAACCAACCAAAATAAGAACCATAATCGGCAATCAAGATACGATCCACCGACAGCCGCCAGACGACCATAAAAATGTGGTTATAAATGCTTGTGTAAATCCAGAACCTTTTTACAGTTTAGCACTGAACTTGAACAGGAGATTGCACGAAATTCGGTCTCGAAAAATTAAGAGCTGCTGAAGGATTCGATAATAAAAGCAAAAAATTAAAGAACGAAAATCTGAAACCGAAATAAATTTAAAGAAACAAAAATATTCGTCGTGTTTTTGTTGCGTTTGGAATTTAAAATATTTGCAGTTCATTTTAAGAAAGTGATTTTACGAATTCTAAACTCATAGCCGCAACACAAAAAGAGACGAAGTTCTTTCCTTGATTTTGTCGATTTATCATGTGCGTGTCACGATTTTATTTAGCGGCAGCTCTCTGTAGTTTTTTGTGCATCCATATTTTGGCCAACTCGAATTTTCGTAAGTTGTTCTTAGAATCTAATATAATTTTTTTGTCTTTGATAGATGAACTTGTTATAATCCCTTTTTTAGCTGCCGACATTCCGCGCTGTCATTTTGGTGAGACCAATTGTATTGCCCGGTCCACACTGCGACTGGTTCACCAGTATGGGAGGACAGGTTACTCGGCCGCAGCGTTTCCCATCATAGAACCCTTCGTGCTGAAACGCGTCGATATTTCTGATGGTCGCGAAAGTTCTGTGAATTTGAAACTGAGCTTCCAGGATGTCAACGTGGAGGGTTTGTCGAGAGTCACATTTGATCGCATAGTGTAAGAAGAATCCCCAAATTCCAGAGAATATTTCTCTAAATTTCTAATTTTCTACAATTGCAACAAACAAAATTGTAATTTACAGCGGCTTTGAGCGTGATGCCTCCAAAAGCAAATTCGAAATGTACGGTTCGATTCCGAAAATTGTACTTCACAGCAAATACATCGCGGATGGTCGCATTTTGATTCTTCCCATTAAGGGTGATGGTGACGCAGAGATTGTTTTGTTCAATCCAAAGTTCTCGGTCAAATTTAAGCCAGCTACAGCCACGAGAAGTGGCAAAATTTATCTAATGGTAGATAAGCTGAAAGTTTTAGTGGAACCACAAAAGTAAATTTTTACCTTTATTACTTTCGTTTTTTATTTTTATGTGATTTTTTATTTGCGCAGAATGAGTATTAAATTAACAAATCTTTTCAATGGTGATGTTGCGTTGGGTAAAAATGTAAACGACTTTCTCAATGAAAACTGGCACGAAGTGTGGAGTGAACTGCAGCCCTCGATTCACGTTGCTATTGCTGAAATTTGCAAAAATATTTTGCGTCATATGTTCACTAAGTTCGCCTACGAGGACTTGTACGTGGACAACTGAAGAATCTGTATTTGCCTTTTCTATTTTATGCTTTAATACTCACTTATTTTTAGAACGGGCTTATTTATGATTCATACATTTCATTTTAATAAATTCAAAAACATTCAATGTAAGAATAAACATGTAAGAATAAAAACATATTTCACAAAAATACTCTTTGTTATGGTAAAGTAGTTTGGGAAAATGGACATAATCGTTTGACAGCAACGCCTATTTTGAAAGTAAATATTCATGTACATCCTTTATAAGGGTTACAAGGAATTTCAGAATTGAGTATTTAGACTTCGACCTGGCCTCTCTTACTAGCTTCGGCATCTCTATTCGTTTTCCTGTAATAGTGATTTCACCGGACGGACAAAGAAGCAGAGAGACGGAGCTAAAGGCTAAAGCTACTCAGGAGGTGACACTGATCAAGAACACATAAACACATCTACAGCTATATTGTCTCCTTCTACGCTTTACAAACGAGAGAACAAAGTAAATACATCCTATCCCTTGCGATGCAGAGTAGTGGTATAATAATTTTAGCATTAACTGAAAACACTACTGGGGGACAAGAAACTAATAATGCTTCACAAATAGTTTTTTATAGATTAGCTATGAAATATAAATATGGAATGAGTTAAAAATAGCAGTCATTCCAGACAGGTACAACAAAATAAAAAAAGAAAAATAAAACCTAGCTAACCTTCAAAATACATTTAAAAGGTTTAATTTTATCCTGATGCGCCTTTAATAGAACTCCAGAGAGCTCATAAACATAAAAATATGCGATTTATAAACTGGAAACGAACTTGCTCATGCAAAAAAGATGCGTTCAAATTGATTCTGACAATAAAGATGAAAAATATAAAACCTTCTCACTTAAAAAAAAAGAAAAAACATTACTAAATTATATGAATTCAAGTTATTTTCCATTCCTTTTAAGTTGCATGGGATGAACAGATTTTTGTTTTAGTTAATATTCAGTAAAAATAGTTCTTCTATAAAGCTCTCGTAAAAATTTTGTATATAACTTGTTTATGAGGCTTGTATATTTTAAGAATAATATTTTTTTCTGAAATAACATTATAGAAAACTGGAAAGCGTTGACTTCAGTTTTTTCTTTTATATATATGAAGATAATCGCTTTTAGGTTGGTTTTAATAAACTAACGTTTTAAAACATGACAGTCAGTAAGTAGAGATTTAATAATTAAAACTTGACAGATTGATAGCTCACTTACTATACAGTTTGTATTTTAATTGCTTTTATCACAGTTTGTTTGTGCAAAATATTGCATCAGAAGGAGAAACTTTTACGATGGAAAAAACAATTTTAAGGCAAGACGTCTTAAAGTGATTTTTTTAATCACTAAAAAATTGCACCTTTGTCAGTAACGCTACATCAAAATGCAATTGTAATGCACAACAACAACTGAGATGTTTCACTACATCACTTCTGATTCCTAGTCTTCCGAAGGTTCGAAACCTTGGGAAGTGACTGACGGGCACATCAGTCAAAAATTATAATTTAAATTACAAATCGGTTACAGAAAATTTTGAAAGTCAAGAAATAGTTGAGGGAACTGATACTGCATCCTGCAGCTCTGTTCCCAAAATTCCCCAAAACGATCGAACGATACCAATGATACGATACGAAGCCAGGAAGCAAAGACCGACGCAAAATTGGAGACCGATCACCCAGAAAACTACAGATGAATAGTGAAATTGATGACTTGAAAAGCAAACTTAGTGAAGGAGATGAAGAAATTAATAGGATTAAATTGAAACGAGCAAAGACGTAAGAAAGATTGGCAGAAAGGAGAAAAACATTTAAATGATACAATCTGTTCAAAAATTCCAATACGTTGAGCAAAATTAGTTAGAACGCATGAGAGAAACCGTTGAGGGAAGCACGTGATAGGAAATATTTAAGCATAACGGTTAATAAGAGAGAAAAGTTTGGTTTTAGTTATCAAAAAAAAGAAAAAAGTTATCAAAAAAATTAATTAAAAAAATTAATTAATTAATTAATTCAAATTTAAAAACACAAAAGACCTACAAATAATATATATGAAAAGTTCAAAATAAAAATGACACAAAAATGTTCCATACAAATTATGGATAATTTTTAGAAAACTTGAGATTTTAGTTGAGTTTTTAAAATTTAAAGTTTCTCACGTATACTTTAAATTCAATACCAAATGAAATTCGCATATTTTAAATAAAAAATCAAATAAGTTCTATGTTTAGACACAGAACATATCGTGTCTGTACATATATCATATTTTACAAGAATTTTATAGACGAAGATTTCTTCCGCACGTGTACATGTATTGATACTGACACTTGTGTTTATTTATGAATTGCAGGCAAAGTAATGTGAGCAGATGCCATTATCTTATTTATTGAGTTAAAAATGCTTTTACGTTTACATCGTTTATTACGAAAGGTTATAAACTTGCAAAACGCATTCTCAGTATAAAAGCTGGGAGAAAACACTGCAGTCGCTTAGTATACTCGTGTTAGCATCGAAGGGTGAAAATAATCGTATCCACTTTAATTAAATCAAATTAAAAATGAATCGTTTCTTTTTTATTCTCATTGTAACAGTTATCGGGAACACATCAGTGAATGCTGAGTTTCGTAAGTTTTATAAAGTTTAAGAAAAACAAGGAAAATTTAAACATAATCCTACTGTATATATAACAAGTAGAAGTGTTGTCTTCGGCCTGGTCGAAATCTAAATACCCTACACCCGAGTAACTGAAAAAATTATAATTTCGCCACTTAACAACTTTTGTATAAGTAGGCGTACCACGCCCATTTCAGGCAAATGTGTTTGTAATATCTCTAGGTACTGCTAGATAGAATTACGAAGGTATTAATATTTTGAACCGTTTATGGGATATTGACAACTTTTGTATAAGTAGGCGGACCACGCCCATTTTTTGTATAGAAATTGGTAGTACGTGTAGATACCTCGTGATAAAATTTCGTATTAATTCTTATACCGTTTACAAGATATTGACAACTTTTGCATGAGTGGTCGTGGCACGCCCATTTTGGCGAGCTTGTTGGTAATGCTTCTCTATATATCCTGCTAAAATTACATATCAATATCTTATACCGTTCATTAGATATTGCTTTGTTATCAGTAGGCGTGGTACGCCCATTTTCTTTCAAACATTTTAGTAATGACGCTATATGTTCCAGAATAAAATTATACCTTAATATCTCACACGGTTTATGAAATATTAAGATTTTAACATTTTTTGAAACGAGGTTCCTTTATATTCCGTATGTAAAGTAGGCATGGCTGTTTACCGATCTCGCCCATTTTCAATCCCAAACAGCCTTACATAACAAATAATATTTGTGCCAAATTTCATCGCGATATCTCTTTTCGTTCTTCCGTAATCGTGATTTCAATAGACAGACGGATGGACAGGGCTAAATCGATTCAGGAGGCGACGCTGAGCAAGAATATATATACTTTTCTATATCTATCTCGTTTTCTTCTCTGCGTTACAAACGGAAGAACAAAGTGAATATACCGTACGCCCTTCGGGTGTAGGGTATAATAAACATTAACATTAAGATAAACATAATTTTATCTACTATTTTAGCTGATGATCCAAAACCATGCAAGTTTGGGGACTCCGATTGTATAACCAAAGCGATTACTAACGTCATGCAAAAGCACAGTGAAGGTATATCTTTTAACCACAAAGTTTCTGTACTAGATTATTTACAAAAATTTTTAATTCATTTCGTTAGGCGACACTTCTTTGAATCTTGCTAAAATCGATCCTTTAGTCGTGTCAAAAATATCCATAAAGCAGGGGGAGGACAGCCCCGTCAATATTGACCTAAAATTTAACAACAACCTTATATATGGCTTTAAGGACTCAGTCATTACCAAAGTCAAGTGGGTTCGCTCCTCAATTGCATTATCAATTGAACTTGTGTATCTCACATATATGTATATATCCACAAATTTCCAACAGGGGCTTCAGCAAGGACCTCACTCAGAAACACGAAGTTCACTTGAGGGTCAAATCGGTTAGTATGGTCGGCGATTATAATATAAAAGGCAAGGTTTTAATTCTACCAATTAGTGGCGCCGATAAATTCAACATAACTTTGGGTAAGATTACAGGACATCATGTAACAGTTCATAGAATATTAATAAAGCCTTCTCTGGCAGTGAATTTTGACTTGATGCTCTACTTCTCCGGCACTCCAGTGGAGAAGAATGGCGCAACATACATGAAAATTAATGACATGAGGATTGATATCGAGCCAGAACGTGTAATATATTACTTCGGGAATCTCTTTAACGGCGACAAGGAACTTGGTGACAATATGAATTTGTTCTTGAATGAAAACTGGAAGGACATTTTCAACGAAGTTAAAAATTCATTTACCTCTGCATTTGCAAAAATTTTTCAGGGTGTCGTAAATCGTGTATTTGAGAAATACCCATATGAGAAATATTTTGCTGAGAATTAAATAACATTAATTTTGATTTAACCCAATGAAGGGATTTAATAACAAAAATGTAGATATGCGATTTATAAACTGGAAACCAACTTGCTCACTTCAAACAAGATGTGTTTAAATTGATTGTGACAATAAAAATAAGAAGTATATGAATTAAAATTATTTTCCTTTGCCTTTTAAGTTGTTTGGGCTGAACAGCCCAAATTTTGAATTTTGTTTTAGGTAATATTCTGTCGAAATAGTTCTTCTATAAAGCTCTCATAAAAATTTTGTATATACATATCTTCTTTATGAGGAACGTAAGTTTTAAATGCAATACCAAACGAAATTCGAATGTTTCAAATAAAAAACCAAAGAAGTTCTATACATTTTTACATTCCGATAAATTATATTCTTCTGAATTTATTTACATTCTTCTTAAATTGTCCTAAATCAATAAAAACGTAAAGCTACAACAAAATTTATCGAGTTCGATTGCTAGGTCAACATCATACTTTTCAAATGTTCTTCTTGAGGAACTTAAATTAAGAGACGGCATATATATTATACAAAAGCGGCTGCTAATAATATTATTTTCCTTTTTCTTAAGAAAAGATCTATAAATTTTTGAATTCCGAATTGATTTTTTTTTTCAATTTCCGGTTCTTTGTGCCTTTACATATATCATATTTAATAAATATTTCTTAGGCTAAGATGTTTTTCTCACGTACACACACATACTCGTGTATTGATAATTGACACTTGTGTTTATCAGTTGCAGGCAAGTAATGTGAGCAAATGTCATTATTTATTAAATTAAAAATGCATCTTTTTTTACGAAAGGCTGTAAACTTTGCAAAATTCCATTTTCAGTATAAAAGCTGGGAAAAACACTGCAGTAGCTTAGTATACTCGTGTTAGCATCGAAGGGCGAAAATAATCGTATCCACTTTAATTAAATCAAATTAAAAATGAATCGTTTCGTTTTTATTCTCATTGCAACAGTTATCGGGAACACATTCGTGAATACTGACTTCCGTAAGTTTTATAAAGTTTAAGTAAAATTAATAAACAAAATCTAATTTATTGTACATTACAAAGAAGGAACTATTTTAAAGAAAAACTATGTATGAAGAAAAAGAAAAGTCCTCAATTCGTCAATAATATTAAACCTTTTCAAGTCATTTAAAACAATACCGCTGAAGAATGGAATACAGAATCGAGCATAGAATTTTCTGAATGATCCCTATTATGAAATCTTACAGAAAATTAAAAATTCCAGCTGGAATATAAGCCGTAGCTTTGCTAAATACCACCCATATAATATCAATATGTACCACGGTATAATACGATATATAATAAATTGCAAAGAATCGTTTTATCCACTATTTCAGCTGATGATCCAATGCCATGCAAGTTTGGGGATTCCGATTGTATTACCAAAGCGATTACTAACGCCATGCAAAAGCATAGTGAAGGTATTTCTTCACACACAAAGTTTCTGTACTAGATTATTTACAAACATTTTTAATTTATTTTCCTAAGCGACAACTCCTTGAATATTATCAATATTGATCTAAAATTTAACAACAAACTTATATATGACTTTAAGGATTCAGTCATTACCAAAGTCAAGTGGGTTCGCTCCTCAATTGCAATTGCATTATCAATTGTGATTGTGTATCTATAATATATGTATATATCGACAAATTCCCAATAGGGGCTTCAGCAAGGACCTCACTCAGAAACACGAAGTCCACTTGAGCGTCAAATCGCTTAGTTTGGTCGGCGATTATAATATAAAAGGCAAGGTTTTAATTATACCAATTTGTGGCGCCGATAAATTCAACATAACTTTGGGTAAGATTATAGGACATCATGTAACAGTCTATAGAAAATTAATTAAGCCTTCTCTGGCAGTGAATGTTGACTTGATGCTTTACTTCTCCGGCACTCCAGTGGAGAAGAATGGCGAAACATACATGAAAATCAATGACATGAGGATTGATATCGAGCCCAAACGTGTAATATATTACATCGGGAATCTCTTTAACGGCGACAAGGAACATAATGACAATATGCACTTGTTCTTGAATGAAAACTGGAAGGCCTTTTTCGACGTATTCAAAAATAAATTAACGTCTATATTTGCAAAGATTTTTCAGATTGTCGTGAATCGGATATTTAAGGAATATCCATATGAGAAATATTTTGCTGAGAATTAAATAACATTAATTTTGATTTTACACAATGAACGGCTTTAATAATGAAAATGGAGAACTATTTTCTCTACGTCATGCCATAATTTCGTAATATCACTAAGAGGTGAAGAAAACGCACTCGAATCCTTTTATTCGTAAATTGATAATAAAAATGTAACTCACAACTTTGATATCTAAATACCTACACAACACACATTTTTGTCGATATTATGCTAATGTTGCTGGAGCAACATTACCATAACATACCCTCGGATGTAGGGTATGACAAGTACTCGCATATAATTTTAGATTCTATAAGTTGTATTTGACTTTTAAGCAGGAATCGATACAGTAAATCTCAAATTTAGTGCGTCACTGTAGTCATTACTTCAATAATGACATAAAACTACATGACGGTGTAAACTTGCTGCTGAATGAAAACAAGTTGCTACGTTCCGCTTTCTTTCCCCGCTTCTAATCTGTTACAATCGACTAGTAAATTTCATTTATTCTAATGAAATTGTTTAACATGTCATATAACTTTGACCATATACAGGTTGTGTGTCATTCAGAATTTGCAATTTCTTTATACGAAACTACATATTCGTAGAGGAAAAACGTGTAATATTTATTTTAGTACGGTCAGAGTAAGCAGACCAGATATAAAATCTGAATTTATTCGCGTAAGTAACAAAAAACTTTATATTTATTTACAATATTAAACATTGTAAGTTTTATTTAAAAACAATTAGTTTTACTTAAATAAAAATACATTTTTGAAATGTGGTTTTTAAAAACTTTTGTACAAAAATCCGTTCAACATTTTGTACATTTTTTATTATATTTAAAATTTTATTTTTTTCTTTCTCTCCTTTGAAGTGAATGATCACTTTTGTACAATTATTAAAAATATTTATTATATTTACAATTTTTTTTTCTCTCCTTTAATTCCCAATCCATACCGAACCTCTCTAAATCTCTATTAATTTCATAAAACACAACCGATTATTTAAAGCAGTTAATGTGTTGAGGCTTGTTTAGAACCATGACAACCTTCGCTAAGGTCTTTTCTACAATTCGAGTTTGTTATAAGTATAAAAACGAGCGAAAAATTCTTCTAGTTAATTTTTTAATCACGAAACAGTCACAACAAAGTTCGCTGAAATAGAAAATTCAATTTAATAAAATGAGTTTAGTTGTTATTTTCATCATAACGCTTGCGGGAAGTATAAATATTTTTGCGGATGCCAAATTCCGTAAGTATTCAAATATTATATATTAAATCATATTTCAAAACAATTTGTATTATTATTACACAATGGAAAGAAAATAATTTCTTCCCTTAACAAAACGATATATACGAATAAATGCAATAACTGAAAATTTTAACATTATGAAAATGGTACCATTATTCTTAATTTGCTATTCCAGCTGAGAATCCAAAGCCATGCAAATACGAAGACACGGAATGCATTAAAAGAGTCATCAACTACTTGTTACAAGAAAACAGTGAAGGTAAAAACTAAATTGTGGAAATCCTAGTTTTTTATTTTTTAGAAAACTATCATCTCTTAGGTGAAAGTTCGTTGAATCTTGTAAAAATCGACCCATTAGCGCCATCTAAATTCTCTATAAAGCAAGGAGTGGAAAGTCCTGTTAATATTGATCTTAAACTTAGCAATAATCTCATACACGGCTTCAAAAATGGAATCGCATCCGAAGTCAGGTAGACCAATTACAATACTATACATCGCCCCGAAGTGTAATAATCTGCATTAACAACTGAATTCCTTAAAATTCTGGACAGGGGCTTCGGCAAGGATCTCACTCAGAAACATGAAATACACTTAAAATTTAAGACCGTCACTCTAAACAGTGACTATTCTATATCTGGTAAAGTTTTAATTTTACCAATCAGTGGTACAGGAAAAAGCAACATCACTTTCGGTATTTCTTACCCAATTTTATACTACTTTGTTCGCGAAGTCTTAATGAATAAAATCATTTGCAGTAAATTCTGATATGAGAATGCAGTTCTCCGGTACGCCGAAGGAAAAGAATGGCGAAACGTATATGAAAATAGATCACTTGAAGATAGACTTGGTTCCAGAGCGTTTGATGTATGATTTCAGCAATCTGTTTGATGGTGATCAGGTACTGGGTGAGAGCATAAACACTTTCCTCAACGAGAACTGGAAGGAGATTTTCAATGAGGTCAAAGGTGGAATTAACGCTGCAATAGCACGAATTGCACGGAGTGTTATGAGCAAAGTATTTCAAAAATATCCTTATAAGAAATATTTTACTGTAGTATAAAATTCGGGACTTTTTATAGTTTTATTTGAATTATTTTTTTTTAATTTTATAATCTTATTTTGTGTGCTTAGTTTATAAATAACGCTTGTAAAATATTTAGTCCAAATGCTTTTACATGATTTACATATATTTTGGGATTGTGAAAATTGTTTCTAAAATATATTTTATCATGACAAATGAATGTTATGACCATTTCTCCTTGACTTTAATTACAATTAAATTTAGTATATCTTTTAAACAACACTTTATTTTTATTTATATCATCAATGAAAATTGTGTTTCTGTCATTATTATACTTTTTATTAATTTATTACTTGCTATTATTGACAATTGGAGTTGTTGTCTAACCCGTAATATAGAAGTCATTAACAAGTACAAGTTTTTTACGAACAACTGATTGAGATCTGCGGCCAAAAAACAAGATTTTACAGTCGGTGTATCGTGACTAGATCAAATAATTTTCAATAATTACAAAAAAAAACAATTTTCAATTTACTATGGTATAATACGCTGGAAAATACCAAACTCGATTTACATTCTGAAGCTTTTGTATGGCTATCCGACCATCTTACTATGTAATATCTCAACGTCCCTTGGAGGGACTCAGGAGATCAAAAACTCAGGTGATACGTATTTGATTAAGCTTTCGCCGTTTCTATGAAGTCATCAATTTTTCTATAATTATTACATTAAAATATTCCAGTAACTTTATATGAGACCTTACAAGAGTAGAGTGCACAAAGATTCAACTTATAAAAGCGATTGCAGAGAAGAATTTTTTCTTGTTTTACATAATTCGACTCGCAACTATCACTGTGAATTTTAAAATGATTTTTTTCAATATTGTTCAAAAAGTCATTGTAATTTTAATTGTTTTTAACAATGCAGTGATAGAGACGAAACTTATACGTGAGTTTAAAGTGAGCGTTTCTCGTTTTTTCTAATTAATTTACTTCCAATTCTTCAAAATATATTTAGCTGATGATATAAAACTGTGCAAATTCCAAGACTCAGATTGTCTGCTGAAATCGATACAACATGCACTGGAAACGTACGCCGACACCGGAATACGCCAACTCAATATTCCACCATTCGCTCCATTACGGATAAATTCCTTGAAACTGGCCAGGAATCCACAAAGTCCTGTCAGTGTCGAATTAAAGTTTTCGGATGTGGACATAAACGGCCTTCAGGATGCAAAACTAATTAAAATAAAGTTAGTCAATTACGTAAAACCTCGGTGTCATAATATGTTTACTTGTTGTTTACTTGGTGTGATAATATATTTACTTTGTTTTTAAGTGGCTTCGATGCTGATCTCAAAAAAAATATTGAGCTGAAGACCATGGTACCCAAAATCACGTTGAAAGGTACTTATTCCATTGATGGTAGCGTTTTATTTGTACCAATTATTGGCAAAGGGAATTCGGAGATAATTTTACGTGAGTTTAAAATATGCAAATATCGATTAAAGTAGCTTGGTTAATGAATGGGTGGCCTTTTCCGGGTAGATGATCTCGTGATCGCATCTAAACTCCATCCAAAAGCGGTGCAGAAGGACGGCAACACGTATTTAAAGGTGAACGCATTTAAGCTGAAATTGTCTCCAAAACGTGTCACTTTTTATATGGAGAATCTATTTAACGGTGACAAAACGTTGTCGCAATACATGACCACATTCATCAACGAGAACTGGGCGGATATATTCAGCGAATTGGAGCCAGATTTTTCCTTGGCTTTGGGTGAAATTATGGTGCATATCGTCAATGAAGCATTTTCAGTAAAACCATACGAGGAATACTTCTTGAAGTGAATTGTTCTGGAAATATATGCATTGTAGAATAAGATACCGTTCGGCAACAATTCAGGTGTTTTAATACTATTAAAGTTTATAAGGGGTTTCTGATGGATGTTATTTGGATTAATTTGCATTTGTATTCAAGTTTAAAATTTGGTATCAAAGAAACAGTATCAAATAAACAATTTTAATGAGTACGTAGCTAAAACATTTTGTTCTATTTCCTTATTCTAGTTAATTACTCTTGAACGGAATGCGCAGGTCAGAACTCAGCTACTAATTTCAATTTTATAAGGAAAACAACAAAAAGTGGCTTAGAAGCAATTTCATTTTATTAATTATATAATTTTTAATACAATAAAAATTATTATGACTACAATTTCATTAAGTGCTTTAATGTTGCCAGCGGAAATAATTTGTCAACTTTGTTTTAGTTGCAAGCGTTATCTAAACCTTTCTGAAATAATATGCAACTTATAAATCAAAAATATTGTGTATGGGTTCATAAAATCTATTTCTCCAAGTAGATGTAGCAAATTAAATCATAGTTTTCTAGTTCAGGTTAAATTCACAAAAATTATACATTTTTTTTTTGCTTAAGAATTATTTATCATTAATTTTAATCACTGGTTTCGACAGCTAAATTAAGCATTTCATTGACTTTCATTACATTTAGAATTCCATACATTCATTACATTTAGAACTCCATGTTCTTGACTTTTATTTAGCAAAAATTAGGTACAAAATTTAAAAGTTCTTATTTTTGCCTAAAAATTTAGTACTAAAAATCTCTTCAGTGATTTGAAAAGTATTTTTGCAGGTTTTACAATTTTGTATTAATTGCAACAATATTTGAAATTTACTTCAAAAATTGTTTAGATTTTATAACTTCAGAATCGATTGCAAACAAATAGTATTTTGAAAGGTAGAATAAAATGACAATAACTTTAATATACCTAAATTAAATATGTGTTAGTCATGGTGGCTTCAAGGCACTTATCTATAGTTTATTTTATACAATTTTATAGCTTAAATATTTAATGAAATTGAAAATTAACGTTTTACTTGTTTCTAATTGTTTCTCTTCTTATTTTAACTTGCCTTATTTCAATTAGTTTTCATTCAATAGGACAAGGCTTATATAAATATACTTTTAAAAAAGTAAAACTATGAATATATATAATTCAAGCGAAAATAAATTTTATTCTACTATTAAATTCAAGTGTTGCTATTTTAAGCAATAAATTGATTACAATTGAGAACTATGAATATACAATTTAAGCGAAAATAAATATTAACAGAAACAAGTTTAGTATATTGAATATAGTAATTGCAAACTTCAATTCAAAAATGTTACAAATTAATGATGGTTTTCAGCTATTTAATTCAAATGTCCATTTTAGTTAAATAGTTACTGAAAACCGTTTCTAATTTAGCTAAGTGAATGTTGGCTAAAATATACCCGCAACTATATTCAGTTTTATAATTTTTAATATATATTAAGAGTTTTCTATAATTCATCTCTCTTTCTATTTCAAAACAAAATTATTGAACTGAAATTTATATACCCGCAACTATATTCAGTTTTATAATTCTTAATATATATTAAGAGTTTTCTATAATTCATCTCCCTTTCTATTTCAAAACAAAATTATTTAACTGAAATTTTACAATCACATAAACTTTCTAAATTAGTTGTAATCAGAGAGGAATTAAAACTGTAAATTTGCTTCACCGAAACGATAGAAACTTTACAATTCTTATCAAATCAAATTGCAAATAAATTTAATAACTGGAGTTAAAAGGTCTACAGCTATATTTTGAACTTAAAACTAATAAATTATGAATTTAAAACCTTATTAATATACAATTAGAAATCAATTAACTAAAATTCTAACAAAGGTTTAATTAAATAGAACACAATTTCAGATGCAATTTACAATTTAAATGCTTTAAATATCTGTGTATATAAACTACTTGAAATTAAAACTAAAGTAGGATATATTTAAAAAGTTATTTGCAATTTTCAATTCAACAATGTTATCTTGAAATAAATGATGGTTTCAGTGAATCTTGTGAAAGTAACTCACTCGGTTTTAATTCGATTTTGTGTTAGAAATTATACTGGCTTTCATATCCATAGCCAATATGTCCACTTTAATAAAATTACTTGTTTAATATTATTCCTAATTAAGTTTAGCAAATCTCGGGTTTATAAATTGTGATATTATTTGTTTATCTTATGCTTATATTTGTTTCTTCCACTTATTATATTTGTTTCTTCCACTGACATTCAAACTTTTTCCCTCATTTATCCTTCTTTCAAATCAAAAACTAAAATAATTTAACTGAAATCTTACATTTGCATAAATTTTCCAATTAATTCAAGTTAGAATAGAATCGAAAATGTAAACTTATAACACCAGGAGGATAAAAACTTTACAATTCTTAGTGAAATAAATTACAAATAAATTTAATAAATGCGGAAAAAGCTTAAAGCTGAAATTTGCAGGTAAAATAGATAATATAATTTTAAA
Organism: Sicus ferrugineus; assembly: GCA_922984085.1. Taxonomy (NCBI): domain Eukaryota; kingdom Metazoa; phylum Arthropoda; class Insecta; order Diptera; family Conopidae; genus Sicus; species Sicus ferrugineus. The sequence goes on along the minus strand of OV277352.1, from coordinate 13,696,812 downwards.
GTCATTAATGTACAATTTAAATAAGATTCAATTGTAACAAAGGCTAAATTAAATACAATCGAATTTCAAAAATTATTCACAATTAAAATGTTTTTAAATATAATTTGCTTATATAAACTACTTCAAATTTTTTTGAAAATATATTTGCTAATGGAAGTTATATTTGCGAATAGCATAATATTAGCATATTCCAGATAATTGGAATAAAATATGTAAACGTGTGTCAAAAATTCTATAAAAATAAAGCGTAGACTGGATATTTGGAACAAAAAATACTTCCCTCGAATGGCCACAGCAATTGCAATCTAACCTATATAGCGTAAGTGGGACTGTGAGTTGTCAGCTTCCTTTCCTTCTGGCAGCTGAGATTGAAAACTAAAACCTCCGTCAACATTATTTTCGTTATCACACTGCAAGTCATCACGCAGTCCACCATATCGCAGCAAATTTTGTATCAGGCGCTGGTTTTCCGTTCTAGACGTCCAGTCATAGACGTGTATCAGCAGATTGCAATCACGCACCTGGTCACTAAGCCGCTCGAGAAGATCTTTCAACTGCTTTGCGTTTGCTGTATGAAGATAAGACGATTATATAACAGATTAGTAAATTTTAATGGATCAACCAGTTTACATAAAAAAATAGAAATAATTAATCTGCTTTAAAAAAACGCGTATCCAAGATGTTCCTCAAACGTGAAAAATGCTTTCTTGAACCAAAAATGGTCCATCTTTACCTCTGCCTTAGAACTTACCTTTCCCCTCATCGGTAATGAACTGACACTTCCTGTGTTCCAGATAAGCGTGTTTGTATGGCTCTAGTTCAGCGCACAGCTTTCGCATCGCATATAGTGACTTCTGGCACTCCGTATACTGATCCAAGTCGTACGGTTCCTTTGCATAGAGTATGTACTCCCTGTCGATGATGAAGGCGGTGCAGTTATGAGCAGCGTGCTTCACCTGCTGCTGCATGTTCATGGTGCGTGGAATGGGTATCGGTTCAACAGGGTTGCCGTTAATGGAGAGTACGAACGGGAAAACATCTTGTAAATAATGATTGAGCATGCGAAACAATCCACTCAGACGCAGGACAGGATTCTTTTCCCCACTATATCAGCAGATTGAAATTTAAGTTATTCTCGATAATCGCAAAATTTTTTAATAAAGATGATGACTTACATGTCATCAGTAAATCCCAGTTCCTCCATATTAACAACAATGCTGTCGTAATCGATTTTCTCCATATGGTCTGGCTTCTTGGAGCACTTGTGACGATGCCGGTGTTTGCGAGTGGCTTCTCCACCAACACCGTTTGCGTAACGAAATCCCGCACATGCACCGGATTTATCAACACCACGATTTATCAACGGAACCTTATCGTGGCTCCTGCTCAGCTTATTTGAAGGTAGGTAGTAAAGCTCACATTTGGAAGATTTAGTGAAGGCAGCATTTTCTGGTGGAATATTTTCTTTTTGGGAACCGATGCTAGTGGACGCCACGGACGCCATTCCAACAAGGTAACTGCTGTCAGCAATGGGAAACTCTCGTCTCTTTACGGGACATGGTTGTTGGCAGTACGGGACATGGTGTTTGGGAGGGTTCGGCGGATGAAAGTGATTTACTTGTACCTGATGTCCCTGGTAACCACAGAACTGCGCTTGTCGAGGAGCTGCTGTCCATTCGCGGCTGTAATACTCAAGGGTTGCAGCCTTAGCTCCTGGTGTTCCTACTTCGCAGAGCTCGTTTGCCATCACCAAGCCATTCAGTTCGTTGGAAATAATGTTCATGTTCATCTCGAGCAACGAGGATGCCTCTCCCTCATCGTACATGGACATTTTCAGCAACTTAAGTTCTTTATGTTGCAACAAAACGTGTCTCCAGTCTAAAAACGGGCTGAATTAATTAATTATGTGGAAATTTAACGGCTTTAAATACCCCTAATTGCTGCACAGACGTACAAATACAAGAAACCCAAAGCTAGCTCGCCCGAGCAACCACCACACCAGTAACCGGAGGAAAAAGAAACTTCTTTTTTAAATTTAAAAATAAGGCAAATTCAATTCGCCGCAACAATTAATTTGCCGCGAACTACATTAAGGTCCAACACACATCGTTAATCCGGCTATTTCATGCAATGACGTTTATATGCACAAGCCATGATTTCTGCAAATGAATACTTCACGATTCTATTCAAAATTGTAAGTGAAGGCGTAGAAGAATAACTCTTAATTTGACTCTCGTACAACAACATGCACAAATTGTTTCTAAATTTTTTGAATGTTTCAATATTTTCAACACTTGAAACACAAACAGTAAATTGTAATATCGTGGCAGACTCATTCGCCTCCTGAGAATAGTCTTGTCCATCGTTTTCATTATTATAGTTTGACGATCATTGAAAACTGACGAATGAATTTTTTTTATATTGAGAATATATTATACGATTTATTCAATCAACTGAATAAATCGTATCGTCCAGGTTAAACATCGTGGATGTCTTCAAACCACGAGTAAAATTGTGAAGTACTCATATTCACACACATGTACATACCCTTGTTTAGATACAAGTTTTATAATTATTTTTAATTATTAATATTTTTTACCTATTCTGGCATACATCATAAATCTTGAAAGTTTCATAAGACTTTGGAAATTGAATTTGTGACGATTTTGTATTAATTCACGGATCCCTGAGGCGCACATAAATAAAGAAAACTGTTATGTACGTTTGAACGGGCAATTTCTTATTTATATAATTAAAAAAAATTGTCTACATTTTAATAAAATTTCCGCGTACAACTCATATGACCCACAACAATTGACCAACGTGTCAATTGCAAGCTTGTAAATAATTACAAAACACAAAATTAGACACACATCGCCGAAACTAGTTTGAGTACAAATCAAATTTGAGGAATATTAATAAGAAACTTACAAAAAATCTGCCTTTTCGGTTGCAAAACAAATATCACATACAGCTGATTTTTCTGTAATTTGAAGCGATTTCATTTCTTTTAGCACAAATCTTGGGTTTTTGTCTTTCCTTTTTGGAAAATGTCAACTGATTGAGCTGGCAATTCAGTGTTGCATATATAAGCTCAAGGTTTTAAGTGAAAATAGGTTGCAAGTGTATCAACTCGTAATTTTCTTTGCTGGGTATGCATACACATTTGTTTTTTTTTCGTTTTTTTACGGCAGTATTTAAATGTAAATAGCAATTCAATTACTGCTTCGATTTACAAACTGAGTTGAGAGAATATCAAACGATTTCTACTCTCGATTCTCTTTTAGTATGCAACTAAATTGTACCAATTTCTGTTCAGATTTCAGAATAGGGCTGTAAATATAAACTCACTGAGAAAGGCATCTTTCACGTCTTGATTCTTGGCAAAATTATCCCGATCATTCGCCATTATCATGTATTTGTTAAATTAACATGGAAATATGTTTTTTTCTCTGAGCGAAAACCCCGAGTGAAATCGAAAGCTGTATAGAAAAAATGAACATTCGTCATTATTTCAGATAGTTTCAGAGGATTACCTAAAATCTGACCCTTCAATTGAAAGTACAAGAGAGCGATTCCAATTGAAAACAATTAAAAAAATTATTTCACATTTTTGTTTACAAAACGCCATAAATATACATGCACAGTTAAAGCAATATTTTCGGATGTCGATTAATTTTACTCGCTTCAGCACCAACTTTAAACGCAGCAGATATATTTTCAAAATCCAGTATGTTTTCCTTTCAGAAGAGGGGACAAAAATATTTTATTGTGGATGAAACGGGCTTTTATTTTTTAATTTACAAAATTAAAACTGAACACTGCTAAACTTCTACTGAGGCTTCCTTCTAAACGAGCAACCTGGAATAAAAACGAACAGAATTACTGGGGGGACGAAGGCAGCTGCAAATGGCTTGGTTACCCTCTGTGAGCTTGGCACGTCCTCCTGTGGGCTGACACAAAATTGTAGCGCATCCTGCACAAACGACCACGCCTTGAGCGTGGCTGAAGACGGTGGTGATTCTGTAGCAGCCGGGACACTTGACGTCCATGAAGTAAGAGTTGGGGTGCTGCACCAGGCGTTTCAACTTGTGCTTGCGTTTCTCCTCAGCGGGCAGAGGATGAAGTAAATCTTTTGCTAGCTGCAAGGAAAACAAAATTTTAGCCTGCTCTCTTGAGGTTTTCACATTTTGCAAAATTTATTTATCGTTTAACCTACGACGGTCAACCAAAAAGCAATAAGATTTTTTTTTTAGTTTTTATTGGCTATATATTGGAGAAATCATATGGTCGCCCGAAAAAAGCGATTATATTCCGATAAAACTTGAAAATTCTAAAATTAAAACTTTTCCTGGCTGTTTAATCACACACGGCTTTAAGTAATTGCAATTTCATCCGATTTTTGTCGACGACACAACCCCAATTTCCAGATTTCCACAGAAAACCATGTGAATACAAAGCAGCTATCAACTTTCAGGGATTTATTATTCACTTATAGCGGCACTCTAAGGCTTCTACACCACCATTATTTGGTTGACCGCAATCGGACCATCGAAAGTCACTAAATTCTTTGCAAACATTGTAAGCATTATGCGTTTTAAGCAGTTTTTCCGTGAAATTTTAACGCACCGGCATCTTCTTTTATTCACGGCTAACACGGAAAAGGAAACGTGGTTTGTGAACAGAAGTTAGCAGCGCTTTCTCGATGACAGAGCTGTCAAATTTAGCGTTGCGCTCGCCATCTGCCCGTGAGTAGCCGTATCTGAATAATAATGCATTTTAGTAAAACTGCATTGTTTTATTAATACTAACAAAATATTAATCTTATTAAACTAATCGTCAATAATTAAACTTCTTTACTGTTCCTTCACTACCAATTTGAAAACATTTTAAAATTATCTTCCTCTTACGTGTTCTTTCTTGGAAATATTTCATGAAAAGTATATATTGTGTAAACGATTGGCTTAGCTAAAAAATTTCAGAAATGTAAAATCGATTACTCGGCAAAAAATATAGAAATGCAGAACCGATTACCCGACAAATATTTCTTTAAAAATTACAGAAATAATTTAGGTAATATTTGTGAGAAAAATTTAAAAAATATAAACAAAAATAAAAATATTTTGAATGAATAGAAATTTAATATTTATCGAGTCTCCAATTTCACCGACATTTTGTTATTATATATTGTTTTGGTAAATTGATTTTTAAATAGGGCACAATTTATCTGAAGAGCACAAAACCATAAACTTGTTAATGTTGTGAGTCGACCTTTCGACATTTCTTTTCTGTTAGACTTTCATTTTTCAACCTAAGAGAAGCACAGCAGTAAAATAAATACATTTTAGAAAGAGAATTGTTGATCACTTAAATCAATTAAAGGAAAAGTTGAGTTGGGTAATTTTCTATTTAAAACCTCTCCTAAAAGCAGGCAATTGCGGTGAATACATATCAATATTGGTGGGTTATGTATAAATACCGGTATCTTTATTGGTGGTTATAGCTTTAAAACCCCCTCGTGGAATGAATGAATCTTCGTGGAAAATGGAAAACACGTTTATTAAACACGTCTTTATTTTGATCAAAAGTTGCCATATTCACGTTACAAACAAACAATTCTCTTAAGATTTTAACCTGGTATAAGCCGACATATCAAAAAAATACTTCACATTCATTTGGCTTTTGTAAAAGTGTAAAATAAAAGAGTTCAAATAATTTCGCATGAAGTAAAAGTAAGTGGATTTGTCAAAACGTAACTTTTTTCTTACAAATTTTAATTCCTTTTAATAACTTGGAATGTATATATTGTGACTTGAATTTGAAGTTATAGTTCACTTCAAACTATACGATAAACAGATCGGCGATCGATAAGGCACTATGTTCGATTTTACACTGGCATTATAACAAAAAAGCTTCTGTCATATAATAATTAAAAAAATTGTAAATGCTTTGTTATTATTAGACAGTAAAGCAATATAGAAGACAAACATTAAACATCTACTTAAAGAATTCATTCTAGCGGAAACTTCTAATGTAACTTGAGCAATAAAATTCTGTTCAATTCAATTCAGGCTTTACTTAGACACAATTTTTTTATGCAGTTAGAATATCAAAGTCTATAATGTTCGGTCTAGGAATATTTTTAAAGAAGATACACAATGTATTTGAATAATTGAATATCTGCCATACAATGTAAGAATTATTAGTGAAAAATTGAGTTTTATAACATTCTGCTTATCTAATACATTACAATTGATTCAAATTTTCGGTCACTACGAATTCATTTGTAATTAAAATCTAGCAATCCCTAAAATTTTTGAAGGTGGCAACAATGAATAATATTTTTCACAGCTGGAAATGAAATGGTGGGAAGAATTTTGTGAGAAAGAGTTATTTTTGTTGCGGAGGGATATTTTTGGATACACCAAAAATAGTGGTTAATTTTTAGGCCGATGTTTTGTCAAGCATGTTTTGCGCACATTTTCGTAGTGAATCTTATTGCGTACGCACTGTTGCGAACGAAGGCGCGTGAGAAACGGACGCAAATACCTATATCTTTACAATTCAATTGTAATTTTTATAACAGAAAATATTCGAAAAAATCGTGACAGTTTTTTACTACAAAGTTTGACAGTTTACTAAAAATAAGTGAATTTCTCCGATGAAGATACTCGTTAATTCGGGGAAAATCCCATGAATGTAATCTTAATGCAAAAAGTGAAAAGTGTCAAAATTTGAGTTATTTTTGTTGTGTACGAGAGTGACAGCAAAGAGAAGGCAATGGATTGCGTGTGCCAGAGAGCGAGAGCGCGCGAAGAGAAAAATTTCTTTACTCAATGTGAATTTAATTCATGTAACTAAAAGCGATGGCAGCACAAATCTCAAATTAATTAATTCCGCAAACAAATTGAATTTGGTCGATTGTGCAACAGTGTCGACGAACGGTTGACAGTGGATACGAATATTTACGAGGGCACGGCGACAGAATCATCTGTGAAACGGGGTCGATAGGTTTTCCACTGGGAGAACCGGAGGCAATTTGTGCAGCATTTTCGTAAAATTTTCACTTCAACGTGTGTTTTGAGGTCACGCTGCAGTGGATGCATGACGCCCAACGACCTCTTCTGTCCGTCGAGCGAACAGCTGCTCTCGTGCTTTGCAAGGGTCGGCAACCCTATTAAGCAGGTGGTGCCAGAATATATTGAAAAGGGAAATTTTAACACACCAATTTGCAACAACAACAATGAGAATCACAGCAGTTTTAAATGAAAACCAATAAAAGTGAAATGAATTAAATAACTGAGGTCGCCGAAAACAGCGGAAAGTGAAAGAGCAACAAAGAAGGAGCGAATAAAGTTATAAATTGCCTGCAAACTACGTGTTTTGTGTATAAATTAAATATTCTTGAATATTAGCAAAACAAACAGACGTTAAGGAACAACAACAGCAGCAGCAGCAGCAACAACAAATGCTTAGTAGTGAAGTTTAGTGATTACATGTGTGCGCGTATTCGTGAGCTCCAGTCACCCACTTTTTCCGCCTGTTTGTTGGATGAAGGAATTCTTATCGAAATCACTGCAGCATTTTTTGGTTCAAAATAAAGTTAAACACTGGAAAATCTGTAAATCGTCGCATTATATGGTGATATGATTTGTTGGTGTTTTGGGTGGAAAGGCACACAAAGATCAAGAGAGTGTCCTACTGCAATAACGAAAAGTCAATAAATCCATAAAAAAGCACAAACAGCAAACTGTGATCCTCATGAATCACAATTGATTTCCTACACGAAATTCCCTTGGGAATATGAAGCTCATGAATACACTTGGAAAACAGGTGAGTTACCAACTTTTCATTTTATTATGCTGGAGTTTAAAGTAGTGATTTGATTTTTGTTTATTCTGCGACTTTAATTTGAGGAGTTATTTAATTTTCTTAATCTACTTTCTTTTGTTTATTTTTGCTTTCTTCCAGTTTAATTTTATCTTATTTTAATTCGGTATTTTGTTTTATTCTACTTGATTATTATACTTTATTTTAATTTATATTTTTTGATTTTAATTTATTTCATGTTCTTTGAATTTATTTAGTTTGTGAAATTATTTATTGAATTTATTTAATTGTGAAATAAAACCATAAAATCGCTTATTTTATTGTTTTATTCTATTTTATTTCTTTGTCCTCCATTTTATTGCACTTTATTTTATTAAAAAGTTAAATAAACTAAACAATTAAATGTTCACATTCTTTGCACACTTTTGTGTTGCTTTGATTTTTGCTGCTGACAGCGACGCCGTCCACTGATGATGATCTAATCGTTAACACGTGAACGACTTGGGAGTATCAGTGACGGCACGCAAACAACAACGAAAGTGTCAATAAGACTCTCATGGGGATTCGGGAACAATTCTCTTTTTTCGTTATACTGAACTGAGTCATTTTTCATGAGCGCACGCTCAGCGATTGTTGTTGTTCTCTTTATTTAAAATCAGCTGAGAATATATACAAAATTTAGTCATCCCCAGATTATTCGGTTTCTTTAGAAAATAACCCACCTACCTGGGTTTAGATTGCTACTCCGAAATAGCAGTGAGTAACAACAGATGGCCCCGCTTTTTTTTCTGGCAACCAAACAGGTAGCAACAAATTAATTAGCTAAGACGATACAGTTAGTGGGATTAGGGGATTTGGAAGTCATCGTTGCTTACCATGAAATGGATGACGATATTATCTTGTTTCTTTTGCCTTACAGAAACTTCGACTCTTCGATAATTTATCGATATAAATTCCGGAGGAATGGCTGCAACAAGCGCTGGAACGCAGCATCAGCAACATAATCTAAGCGTCGCTGCGGCGGGTGCCACTCAGGGTGTTGCTGCCATGTCAAGAAACCATCGAGCGCAACAGCAGCACAAGCAGCAACAATATATAATGCAGCAGCAGCAGCAGCAACAACATGCAGTGACAATACAAAATCAGTCACAAGGCGCTCAACACTTTGCTGAAACACAGCAGCAGTCTCACCAACATCACAGAGAGCAACGGCAACAACAACACTTTAAGCAACAGCAGCAGCAGCAGCAGCAGCAGCAGAAACAGCAATTTCAAGAACAGCAGTTTTTGCAGCAGCAACAAAGAGTTAATTTAAGAAGTGGACAGCAGCAGCAGCAGCAGCAACACCAACAGCAGCAACAACGTCAAAAGTTTGTAACGCGGGTCGTTACGAGCGCCAACACTGCCGTTCAACTACAGCAACATCTATCAAAACAACAGCACCAACAGCGACAACAACTTCAGTCAGAGCAACAACAACCACAACAACATCGGCAACAACAGATTCTACCAGCTGGCTTGGTAAATAGTAGCGCTTCAGCTCCTGTTGCAAATGTTGCTCAGCAAGTCTCACAATCCAACGTGTACCAGCAGCAGCAGCAGCAGCAGCAACAACAACAGCAGCAGCAGCTACAGCGCCAACAACAACAGCAACAACGTCAACATCAGCAGCAACAGAATTTCAAACAGCAGCAACAACAGCTGCAGCAGCAACAACAGCTGCAGCAGCAACAACAGCTGCAGCAACAACAACATATGCAGCAGCAACAACAGCTGCAGCAGCAGCAACTTCTGCAGGAGCACCAACATATGCAGCAACAACAACATCTGCAGCAGCTACAACAGTTGCACGATCAGCAACAACTGCAGCAACTGCAGGAGGAACAAGAAGAGCAAGAAGAACTGCAGGAGCAGCAACAACTGCTGCAGCAGCAGCAACAGCAACAGCAGCAACAGCAGACTTTACATCCGAAGCCGTCGCATCAGCAACAACTGCAAAGAACGTCAAATGCTCAACAAGCAAACAAAATTGCTGCACGCTCGCAGGTTGCTGATCACAAACTGGTGGAAAACCTTGCAGGCGATTGCAACAGCAACGACGCTGCTGCTCTAAACTCAGCAACAGAAAATACAGAAATGCCCACAGCAGCAGAAATAGCCGCAATCATGCCAGCAACGACACTGGCACTAGCAAATGTGGCGCCCGGCTGGCGTCGCTTGAATGCCAACAACGAAATTGTCTACATCAGGTAAGCCAATGCAAAAAAATCATCCTAACAAAGCAGAAAATCAATTAAAAATTAGATCCTTTCTTATTTTCAATAACGTCAAACTTAAAGGAGAAACTTGGTTTCTATTTTTTTAATTTTCAAGGAGGTGATAGAAGAAGGGGCGGCTGATTCCAAAGGGTGGCTTTGGCGTTGTCATAGCCAATCTCTGGCATAAAATACTTTTAAGCGCTTTACACAGACAGAAGCGTGATAACAACAGCAGCAGCAATAACATGGTAATGAAGTGGCAGCAGCAACAAACTTCTCACTTATACGCATTAACCTTGACTTGTAGTAAATTACAAAGCAGCAGCAGCAGCAGCGGCAGCGGTGGCGGTAACAACAACCGCAACAATAAAATAAATCATTTCCTTACAAACCGACAACACGATTTCCAACAACATCGCAATCTACGCAAAAAGACGCATTAAAATTTTTAAAAAAATCGTCCACCCCAAAGGTTTCTCTAAGCAAATCCTATTTTCCCTTAAGCTGTAGCCTTTGGCAGCTTTCCTCCAGTATTCGTTGTTTCTGTTGTTGCCGCTGATGATGTTGTAGTTGGTTTTATTATGCCCGAGTTCTGCTGTTGCGTTCAAAAAGGATAAACTGCTAAGAAACCATAAAAATGATTAACAACGCAAGAGTGCAAAAGTTCTATTATTGCCATTGTTGTTGCTGTTTTTGTTCTCGACATATTCAGTCGCAAGCACTTGCTCTGGTATTTAATCGTGTACGCAGGAGATGATGTTTATTTTACACTTTGCAAGTTATAATAGAAAATCTGAGGAAAGTTTTATCAATGATCATTTTCATGACAGGCAGAGGTTTGATTTTTTAGTGATTCGGTCGGTCACTGATTCAGTTTTGGCTGGAATTCCACGGGAAATATGAGTAATAATTTCATTCCTTTCGTAGAAACAACAGAGTGCTAATAAACTTCGAGTGCTAATAAAGATCTGACTTAAGTATCATAGATAGATTGATGCCTGTTCGCAGTTTATCTGAAACTTTCGTGAACAATACAAGTTCCAAATACCTTCCTTGATTTTTTTTAATCTCTTGACACGTAAAGTATCTTACCAGATTCTAATATCTCACGTATGATCTCCATAAAGTGTGACCTGAAGCGAAGAAATTGCGTTGCTTTTCTTTGAAGGAGGCTGAGATGATGTTGCATACATTATATTGATTGTTTGAGTTGAGAAAAACGAAGAGTAGAGAAAATACTACGGATACCAAACAACAGAAACCTTTGCGTGTTCCTCTCGGACACACGATATTCAATTACCACCGCTGAGTCAGAGCGTAACGATAAAATGGAAACCTCAATATCAGGCTTTCATTATATGTACGTATATTTTATTAATTTTGAGCGATAAATCTGCAAAACACAATCACAACCACTTTCCGATTGAATTGAAGTGGTAGTCGTAAAAAATCGACTGGCTGGTCGATTTTTGAGGCTAAGAATTAGTGTCAAGTAAGGCTAAGTTGCGTGAAGTGTCAATCAGAAATAAATCAACTCAAGTGGCAGAAGTCTCAAAGGACAGTCGAAGTTAAAGTGGCAATTTGGCCACAGGACTCAAGTGACAGCTAAGGTCAAGCTTCTTGATAGATAGTCGCTCTTTATATCTGTGATGACTTAATGTAAATAAACCTCAGCTATGTTAAGTTAATAATAACATCAACAGCGAAAATAACAAAACCATCATTCATGTGTGCAAACATTTAATTAAGTCTACAGCAACAACAAACATGAGTCCCTACCAATTTAATTTCATTGCTTTTATGACGTACCAAAACGACACAGACGACAACAATAAGAATAAACAAACAAATATGAAGTCCTCAAAGAAGCAATTCTATCGTGTCTTTACATAGGAATACAGTGAACTAAAACAGTATGTAATTTAAAAACAAAAAGTGACTTGGAGAGAAAGAAGACGGGTTTCTTGAGGCTCCAATCAATGACAGACAATGAGGTTGTTAGTTTGAAGATTCTTAACGCTTCAATCTGAAAATATAATATTCGGAACGAGAATGTCTCAGTATTATTATTTACTAAGGTTTTAAATGTTTCGGTTTGCATTTGGTTTGAACAACTTGGACAACGTTGAACAGCGGGAACTTGGTATTGGAAACCGCAATTTTTACATTAGAAAAATGAACACAATTTTAATGTTTCGTCCTAGATTTTCCTATATTGTAGTTATTTTTATTCTATGAGATGAACATTTACGATATAGTGACAGTTTTGTTTGCCAATACAACAAACAAAAGTTAAATAAATACATTTAACTAGTGACTATTGATATGACGACTAGCGTTTTCCAGTGTATGTTGCTCCAATTAGAATTCCCCAAGTAAGTATCTACTGGTTCGTTTGTATGCCACAAAAGCACGTGAAGCAATCTTGTGTAGTAGCAATAACAACAACAACAGCAACAAGCCGAGCAACAGAAACACTTTCTCGACGATTTTAATTTATGTGCGCAGCCGCATGTTGAGCAACAACATGTGTAAACAACATTTCAGAGCAGATGTTTTTTTCCATATCGAAGAACTTCCTACCGAAAGTCGGTATCTGCAACTATTGTATTTGCACAAGAAGAAGAAGAACAACAAATGCCACTTCAATATAACAAAAGCCTCCAAGTTGTTGAGGAGAAGGCTTATTGGGGATGAGTTATTTGTAATTATTCTCAATATCAGATACCGAAAGCAAATATTTGACTACAGAACGTATCTGCCGGGTGTCCGCATACATTCATACTACACTCGGGCTAGCTGGGGCTACAGACAGACAGATAGATACACGCGTACGCGTTGTTATGCATACGCAAACACAAATAAGCACCCGGCGAAAAATGCCGAAGGAATGTTTCACCAGCGCGTTCCAGCAGCAACTCAACTCTGCTCGGCTCTTAATAAGTATGTATTTCGCGTAAATATCCGCCGTGTAAAACGTTTTAAAAGGCATAAAAGTCGAGATTATGTTTGGGTTCGTTAAGTTTATTGGTTTGGTTTTTTTGTTGGTTTTATTTAGAAATTATTGGTTGTTCCGCTCGAGTACCTAAACGCATGAGTTGTTTTTTTCTGCATTATGAGTGAAGTGTTGCTTCTTGTTTTCCGTGAGTGCCTATCGGAGCAACAGCAGCGCGAGCAACACGTCTTGAATAAACAAAAAACATTTACGTCTGATTTCACCAGTTTTATGTTTATGAATGGGATGAGAGCGTTTCCTCTTATAGTGCGCTAAAAACCACAATAAAGTGGTTGCACTCTATTAAATTAATTATCTGGCTAAGAAAAGAGCAGGCAATTTTATTTCATAATGAATTTATGTTGCTATTAATTATTAACATTAACATCTTTACAATTTTTAAGAGATATTTACATATGAGATCATATCCAAAGATAAGATATTCTTCTTGCTTATACGAGCGAAAGAAAACTTCACGTCCATCAGCATGGAAGCTGATGCTATTTTTAGTGCGCACAAGTAATATACAAATCTATTAATCAATGACTTCTGCGAAATACTTATCATAAAAACATCACACAAGATCCCGAATTGGTGGCGAAAACCTGACCTTAACTCTAGGAAATTTAGATTGAGATTTAAATTAAGGTTCGCATATGGGCGAAATAATCGCCAAAATTCCAAACCGGTTCCAACATACCTCGCTTTCTGACTCAATTCATCTCCCCTCGAATCGCAATGTGGAAAATCATTCTCTGTAACTCCATACAACGATGAAAATTGTTGCGCGTCGCTGTCGAAAATCAATAAACGCTTTGCATAATTTATCAATACAATACTAGGGAAACCCTCTTTATTTCACTAAGCTGAACAAATAGCCTCTTCAGAATTCATAAGCAAGCCTTTTGGGACGATTACCCCGTAGCCAGCTTTAAGTAGTAAGAAGCTTTATTATGCAAAACTATGCTTACTTCTGTACCGCCGACACCGTGATTGTTCCTAATGGCTCGTACTTTTGTGTGGCAGACCCGCTAGACAACCGTCACGCCCTCCTTTTGACATGCGTTCCTTTTGTCAGAAGTGACGTAATTTGTGCGTCTTCACTGGCTGATTACGTTCTCAGCTTACATGTCTTCCATTCCGCATGCCACGGCCTGAAATGGATGAAAGTCTGTGTGTCTGTCAGTTTGTTTGCTTTTCTTACTGCCTTTACAGTCTTTCCTACACAGCCGGCATGTCAACAGTTTCAACTTCTTGCTCTCAACTTCTTTTCCAGGTCAAACAAGAACTATAGAGATCATAAATCATGTTTGTGCCACAGAACAACAACTCCATACGCAATGGCTTTGGTTGCAAATTCAAAAGCAGGGCATCCAGTTGCTGCTATATAGCGATCTTCCTCCGGCGGGGGGTGGGAGGATTGGCTGGCAGGAGGTGGCTGAGGAACGCCGATGATACTGTTGGTAGAGGCATTCAAGTCGCTGCCTCATACGAATTTGAAGAATGCGGAATAAACTGCAGTAACAACCGCCACATCTTCGGCTCGTACACTGCGTAGGTAGTCGCCGTAGCTGGTTACCAAGCGTGTATAATTTTACCAGATGATTTTCCACGCTTTCGAGTTTTTAGTACTTCTTTCTTCTTTTCTTTGTCAGTCAGACTATCTGTCTGTCCGTCGCACTGCTTTTATTTGTGCGTAGGTAGCAAAGCAAAATTGTTTTTCTTAAAAAACAAACCGCGTTGCTTGCCAGAAAAACCTGGACACAGTGTTGAAAAACTTTACAGCTGAGATGGCAGGAAAAACGACATTGTATTCGAAATAAAATAATGAGACCTTTTTCGAAAATTATTGCCGTTCTTTGTCAGAATTTTATTTATTTCCACCACTTTAGAAGGTGTGTGAATGTTAAATAGTCAAAGATGATTCTTGCTGTGGAACTTATGACGATGATATTTGTTGAGCTCAGTAATAAAGTTTGTAGAAAAAGTCATGGCTAGAAATTTTAACTTAAGTTATGACTTCAGAAGCGGAAGTAACAAATTCTCTTCCTTCAATACTTTTTTCTTCAGCACTTTTTTTAAAATGTGATCAATTACTAAAAGTTAAGTAATTGCGTAGAATTAAACTTTAAAAACTTTTCGCCCAATTTTAGTGACATAAACGAGTTCAGGATGAAGCAATTAGTGATGCTCACGGAGCAGTTTTCATTCTAGTCTGGATCTCGTTTCGAATTCGTGACGAGAGTAGATATCGAAAAGGCCTATCAAGTTATTCATATAGCTTTTGTTCATCGTTAGCTTCTCCACCTCTACTGATATTATAAGGATTTAATATCAGACGAATCGCAATTGCTTCCAATTAAGCGTAATTTTTAATAAAGATCCACCACAATAAAAACTCAGACTACAGAAAATCTTCACACATAAGAAAAACCTGAATTAAACTTGTTCGGGAAGACGAGCAACATGTAGAGAAAATTTGCGTCGAGTTTTTTTTCATCGTGTTCGCACTTTCATTTAATCCTTCACAGAGTGCAACCCAACCAACTGTGCAGCTACCAAATCAGTTAGCAAAAACCTACACGCA
Source organism: Sicus ferrugineus (assembly GCA_922984085.1). Taxonomy (NCBI): domain Eukaryota; kingdom Metazoa; phylum Arthropoda; class Insecta; order Diptera; family Conopidae; genus Sicus; species Sicus ferrugineus. The sequence goes on along the minus strand of OV277352.1, from coordinate 13,681,142 downwards.
AAATCGGTGATGTTGTCTGCGACCGTCGGTGCTGCGACTGCATCGATCGACACAACAGCCATCGATGAGTACGCTTAGCCTCGGTTGTTGCATTTTTAACGCTTGTAAAGTTGGTTCCACTTTTTTCCTCCTCTTTGAAGGCACTTCTTGAAAGTCTGCTTTTTGCAAAAGCCTTCCTGCCTCTGCGAATGATGCAGCTGATCATGTTGCTGCTGCTGATCATGTCGCCAACAACACGAATGCGTAGCAATTCAATTCATTTCATTTGCGCTTTTGTTGCGGTCAAAGGAAACACAAATTTTATTGCCCACAACTTTTGAATGATCAAGATATCGAAAGCAACACTCCAGATAAACACGGTGGACCCGCCAAGAGCAGCAACAAATTAAAATTGCCTTCATTCTCGGTCCGCTTCTTTTCTTATTTTTGGCCGGTTCTTCTGTTGGTCTCTCTCGCACATTCGGCAGACAGACAGACACTAAACTCAAGACGAAATCGAGAAAGTGTAATCGAGCGCATTATAATCGTCATCTTAAGCTGCGCGCATGTGCAATGCGGTCAGCCACGTCGGCATCAGCAGCTGCACTCAAGTTGCCCTCGTCGTTTTCTTTCGTTGCACCAGTGTTGCCATTGATTTCAACAAATCTTAGCTCCGATTAACGCCTCTGCTGAGAGAGACCGCTTCGATCTCTATTATCGTATCAGCTGGAAATTATGCTTCAGTTTCTGTTATCGCTTCGTCAACAAAAGGTTGAACAACAATTAAGCAACCCGTCTCGATCTTGATTACCGCTTTGATGAAAAACTATTTGAATCTTGATTTACATTCCGATCAAAAAGCCAGTTAACATTTGGATTCTAATCTGTATTGAAAAAGCCCTTTCCGATCTCTAATATCGTCTCGATTGAAGACACCGCATCAGTTTCAATTACCGTTTCTACTAATTAAAACTTTCACGACCTCTATTACCGTCTCACTAAATAAGCCATCTCGATCTCGACTTTCGTTTTTATCGAGACAATCAGTTCACTTAATTTCGTTCCTAAAATAAGTGGTAGCAAAAAATTACCAGAGCGGAGGATATCCTGTCACGGTGGCAACACTGTTCTTCACCAAATTGCATTGAATTGAGTTACACCGAGTTAACGTTGAGTTGAAATGAGTCGAGATGAGATGAGCTTAGTTAAGGAAAACGAACGGAGACCTCAATCGATTCAGTCACCAACCAACCAGTTTTATTCTTCTTAACATTTGCTCCCTTTTTGCTTTCAACGCGGTTTTTGTTGTTGTTGTTATTGTTGGTGTTGTTGTTTTTGTTGTTGCCGTTGTTAGTATTAATAGTGTTTCTGTTGAAATTGGCTTCTGATGCTGCTATCATGACTTCAGTGGGCTCAACCGCTGTTGTTGCAGCTTGCGCATGTGCGTCGTCATGGCATGCAATGGGTAGCTCAGGGAAGGGACGGGAGATAAACCGGACTTTGTAGTCTGACCGTCTCTGCCGAGGTGGCTTCCCTCTTCGATCGCCATTACCTTGAGATACCTTATAAAGAGTAGCTTGCTTGTAAACAGATTTTTCTTGCTCTAAATGCCCTCAATTTAAGTCAGATATAATTTTAAAATTTCCGCCCTTTTCTTTTTTTTGCTCTGCATGATCATTTCGTAGCTCATGCAGCTAATGATCCATCCCCACGGCCGAGAAGCACAGCCTTTTCAATTTTATGCTGAGAAAAAACTACGCACTCGCGGTACTTGAGTACCTTTTTAATAAAAACGCTTCTCATCGCAAACATTGAAATGTCGCAACACTGCATTTCGCAGCCCTTCCCAACCCGCTTCCCCGGCACGATTCAGCCCTCGTGCATAACTTGTTTTCATTTAAATGAGGTTTATTCCCTTTATTAAATCTGCGCTGCGGTTTTATTCCACTCTGTACACCACGTTTTCATAATTTTTATCATGTCGCATTTAAAATCGCATTTCATGCGAATTTACTTCTCATACTTGGGCGATTTTTTCTCGTTGTTTATTTTCTGGTTCTTGTGTTTTCCATAATTTAACCTTCGTTTTAATTTAATACACAATCACGATATAAAGCGGAGTGTAAAGAAGGATTAAAAAAAACCTTACTGATCTTTCAGGTTTGATTTACTTACTTTCTTGCCCTTTTTATTGGCACTTGAGTGGTTTTACGAGTTTTTTCCTACACTCACATTGTGAATTGTTTTGCTTATTAATATACGAGCATAAAAATAAGTACTTGTTTTCGAAGGGATCTTGAAATCAACTACTGGAAACTAAAGAATGCCACTGTAGGTAAGGAAACAGGATTTCCCCTCTTGCATTTGGGGTAACCTTATCTATTTTGAAGGATGTGATGGCGACAGGATGTTTTGCCTTTTTTAAAAATAAAGTTGTGTGTTAGGATATTAAGGACTCCAAGGGTGAAAGATTGGTTTTTATAAAACCATTTATGTCTACAACTATAAAGAAATACTCTAGAATCAAAAATCTGAGAAGTTCATATTATTCAGGTTCACACACATTCGGCTTTAAAAAATCCATGAGTTCGAAAGGCAATGTATAATCGCTCTGAACTCATTAGCATATTGAATTCGTCCCGAGTTCGAGACGACAATCGAGATCAACAATCAGTAAAATATACCTTGACAAGTCCGGAAAACCGTTGTAATATGCAGCAGACAAGAGCAGTCTATCAGTTTCAAGAAACTTAAATCATATTTTTCAGGTATTTATAGCTCGTAATAATAACTTTATGAGAGTGTTGATAGTATTCAGGATAATGGCGTATATTTATAAGGAGAATACAAAAAATCACATTACGAGTATAAAAGTCACTATAAAGTCTTAATAGCTAATATAATCTTCTCCTCTTTTGATTCTTTATTCCGCGCTCTACCTACGGAAGTTTCTCTGCAATTCTAAAAATATTTTTACGAGGTATTTCGTGATTCGGCTTTTATGGCTAACTCCAATTAAAAACGAATTACGAATTCACGATTTCGACGAGCCAAAAAGAACAAAACAATTAGGCACTTTATAAAAATGAATTATAGGAATATAACGACTTTAGCAATGAGACACATTTATGTGATCTCATTGTCGGGGCTGCGTTTGCTGTTGTTGTTGCTATTGTTGTTGATGCTGCTTTTGTGATTACAGCAATTTTGTTTTAAAAAATTTTATTTCTTTAAATTGCCAACTTTGTATTGCAGTTGAGGCAGCTTGGACGTCTGCGTCAGCGATAACGATTACGATGACGATAATTGCGATTATTGCATATGAGAAAAAAAGCAAAATGTAAAAGTAATAATCAACATAAAAACTGCAGTCCCTGCATGATAATGACAACAACAATGCAACTTAATACGCCAAGATGGGCATAAAATGCAACACTGAAATATGAATTAAATGAAATTGCATCGGCATGCAAGGCACGCAGACACACGCAGTCGTAGCTGCAGTTTCAGCGACAAGATTTCTTATGATTTGTCGTCAAGTATGCTTTCCTCCGTTTCTGGGATTTTGTGTTTCTTCTCCTTTAAAGTTATAAATTTTTATAGTTTTAATACGACGGGATGACACTGAAGTGCACTTCAGCGCTGTCAGCCCGCGTGAGAACATTGATCAAGTTGACGGATAACGCGAGTTTAAGTGCGCACTCGAAAATATTGTGGTATCGTGATCTCCCCCTTTTTTTTACCAGATACAATGTACGAGTATTGAATGGCTTGAGCGGAATAGAGTTTCTGTGTTATTGCGTTTTATTAATTCAATAAAAGTGATAGTCACGGGATACATAGCAACTTTTTTGACATACTCATGCGATGAAAAGCCGCGAGGATTATTGTAGATATTTGTAGTTATATAAGAACGGGGGAAATTTCTGGCTTTGTTGCAAAAAAGTGGTTAGATACTGGTTAGTATTGTCGAGTAATAATAGTGGGGTGTTTGATTCAGAATACGGAAAAATCTGTTATAAGAAACTTAAAATTATCAGAAAATATAAACTTTTGTCCGAAAGTTTGTTCTAATCAATACAGATTGTTGTTTGGACGTATTTCAATGGGGTTTCTCTCTCAGATAAATATTAACGAGTTCACCTGAAAAAATTTTGGAAGTCGCAACTCAAATAAAGAAGCTCTGTTTCCCTTAAATATATACAAATATAGTAAAGATCCTTATGGTAAATTGATTAACTTAACAACTACATACTCTGTGTGCCGAATTCATCTCAAAAAATTCTTCCCTGCATAGTTATGAATACTTTACTTACTTAAATCTCACAGAAAACCACACCTTGTAAATTCCTGAGCTCCATCAACTTTTTCCCAACTTTTGTGATTCCATTGACTCGGCTACAGCTTATTTGCTTATAACTTGCCTCCGGCTGAACCCGGTGCATTGTTTTCTTTCTTTTCGTGCTGCTTCTTTATCTACTACTGCTTCTTAACTTTCAACCTTACAAAGTCTTGTTTAATTTTTCATATTCACGCTTTCTCATCTTGCTGCCCGCGTCCCTCGCTACCTGCTCCGCATTTTATTTGGCTTTCAAATCGAGGTGTGTTTATAGATAAGTGCCTTTAGGCCCTGAGACTTTGTCTGGTCTCGTCTCGTATTGTCAAGCTGCCAAAATCCAAGTTTAGTTCTCTTTTTATTTACGTTTTTCGCTCCGTTCCTGACTTGTGTGACAGCCTCTTTCTCCCCGACTTTCTAGTGGTGTTTTGTCTTGGAATAACACTTGAGGCTTCTCTTCTTATGATTCCTACAACCTTTATAGCCGCAGTTTAGTGACTCCTCATCCTCCTCGTCCACCTCCTCCACTCGAACTCTCTCTTAGATATTGTACGTCGTGATTGCTTAAACTCCTAATGAAACCACCAACAAATAACCACCTAATTTCTTCAGCATGTTGTCCATGTAAATATTTCGAGTGTTTGGCTTTTTGTGGTTTCATGCATGATTTTCTCTGAAGTGGGTGTAAAGAACAAAATAAGGCCTGCATAACTTTCGCTCGGCCGGAAGAAGTTTGTGAAGCTAAACAATATCCGAAGACAGGTAGTGGAGCGTTTTGGGCTTTCCTTACACTGCCGGCGGCCAAAGTCAACACAGTATTTTGTTTGCCTTTAATATTTTCATCTGCTTAAGCTTGCAAGATGAACTCAGTCGGCTGCGTGCTACTTGAGGAGGGTTTGCAATGCTCAACTTATGATCCCGAAATATTGTGTGTTGTGTTAGTGTTTTCTCTCCTGGGATGGTCTCAGACACCATGACACCAGGAGAGAGGATGAATTTAAAATAATATTAATCTAAATTTTCAAACCAATATTTTGTTGTGCTTTTCCATGTCAATGGGTTTGCCAATGGATTTTGCAAAATTAATTCTTTATGCACAGTATTTAAATATAACGTTCGTATAATTTTTATGCTACAGTATTTACAGTCTTTTATAGCCTGGTTTATAATCCGGTTCATTCTTCTGAAATTGTAAACATTTATTGACTTTTTCTATAGCCATTAATTTACAGACTAGAATATGGTGGAACTTTTAATGTTTAATACATACAATCCTTTATAATCTTTTGCAATTTTTAACTATAACCTCTTCAAACCCTACACCATAATATTGTGAAAAGTTTCATATTTCGGTATTTTTTAATCTTTAGAATACAAAGCACACCATTTCTACAATCTTTTAAAAAATTTACGTAAAAATCCTCTGCAATCCTATAAAATCTAACCATATCTTTAACAAGTATTCCTTAATTTAATTCTCAAAACCTAATTTTCATATGTGGGAAACAAGAATATTGCCGAACTTTGGTATGGGCGCATTTAATCTGAAAAGAAAAGTTTATTCTTCAACTACGCCTTCACTAACTCGGAGTATCTCTGAGGCAAACCAGCAAGTGTGCAGGCAGAGTTTTGACTTAAGAAGTTCTGCAATCTAAAGTGACAAAAGTTCATTAAATTTGGCTCACACCAAAAATATTGTCGGGTGTCTCTCCTTAACGAAGATATAATGTGGTCTGTAATTATAAGTAGGGTGGTATCTGTACACAAACAAAACACTCTTTGCTGCTGACAACAAATGCGTGGCAACATTAACATTAATTTAACCTTTTGTGCGTCGTGATTATGGTTAAAAAGTTTACACAGTAAAGACGGAAGAATATATTTCTGCCCAAAATGTACATAAATAATAATAGAGTTTTACTCGAGAGAACTACTTATTATTATGATTAATTATAATAGGTTTCTTGAGTATACGTAGTTGATTAATGTTATTAGATAATTTTAACCATGCAAGTAATGCCAGCTACACTGAAATAATAATTTTTTGAAAAGTAATTACTACAAATTTGTGGGCTTAGAAGGTATTTTTGATAAAAATTAATTTATTTATACATAGACTTCATTATTTTGTTTATACAAGTGTTTTTTTTTATTTTACTGACGTTATGTACGGCTGTAATTTAAATACAAACTACAAACTTTCTGGAAGTCTGTTTTAGTTGATCTACGCTAATATGAAGTGATATGTGCGAAAGTAACCATGAATTATAAGCCTACGGTAGAAAGAAGGAAAAGAAATGTCAAAATTTCGAGTTAATAAAATAAGTAAAGTAGTATTTGCTCCTATATTTTAGAAAGAATTTGCTCAAAGGTGAGAAGAGCGGGATTATTAAAGATAATATAGGAAAATGGGGACCTTTCTGACAAAATTTTCTTGTTATAAGTGAATTTGTATATAATTTGATGATCAAATCTGAGAGAATTTTTCCTTAACCTATTTTGACATGTAGCAGAAGTCGTAAGCGAAAATGTGTAGCTAAGAAGGGTTTACATATTGCCTTATTGAGACTGGTGAAATTATGATTCTGTTGCTTTATTGGGATCTTGGTGTTAATCAGGGTTAGGTTAAATATGAAGAACTATTTTCCTCTGTGTAACCAACCGTTCTATTATTTACTATAAACAAGTGGGTGGATTTTGTGCTGCTTAGGGAAGACTCGACTTGTGACTGAAATTTTCCGGAGAATCTTTGTTGAAGAGAAAATCCATGACTTGACATAACGAACGGATTCTCGTTCATTCGAAGTCAAGGGAAATGGTATCCGTTGCAAATCCTTCGGATCATCTGATGATTTATAATGATGATGGAATTTTTATTACAGAAATGAGTTGGAATGAAGCTTAACATATTATCATCACAACGATATTATTGATCAGTGCGGATAATATTTACAAAATTTCCCTTTTTCCCCATAACTGCGGAACATAAAATTTCACTTACCATCGCTGTTATGCAACACGATATTATATTCCGAATTAGATTTAAATTTTATGTTCCGCTTATTTTGTGTCGCTTGATCCCAGCTCGTAGTCCTTATATTGCTTTCGATATTACTTTCAGCCTGGCTTTTTTCTTCTGCCAGCAGACACTACACCTCTAAACATTTTTCCACCCTCCGCATAACCTTGTGTATGATTTGATTTTGTGTTTCCGGTTCCTTTGTTCCTTCAGCTGCGAACCCCTTGCGAGGAAGCTCGCGTCTCGTTATGTGGCTCCGCTGAAAATAAGCACTGATATTCGGATGTTTGATTCAATTTAAGAAGTCAGCCAACTTGAACACGCAAGAAGCGCTCTTTTATTTTTCGCAACAAGGAGCTGCAAAAAGACGACGTCAAATACTCGCACCCCGAAAGCGGGAAGACGTCGTAAAGGGTTAAGTGAAGTTAAGGGTTCCCAGTAGTGCTGTTTGCACACACATACACACTCACACATCTGCAAGTAGGTGGTGGTATATGTGTGCATAACAAACATTATTTTGCTCTTTTATTGTCCTTTTTATTTTACAATTCTTGCGATTTTTTACCAACTCGTAGTATTTTTCTTTTTAGTTAATATTGCTTGTTTTATTTACTTTTAAAACGCGTGTCCTCGTGTTTGTGTTGAGGCGCGTGTTGGTGTGTGTATGTGTGTATGTGTCTTCGCCTTACACGGCTGCTTATAGCGTGAACGTGTGTTGGCTGTCGTTTGTTTGTTCGGCTGCTGTTGGTTTGTTTGCTTGCTGCTCGCTTATTTGTTCCCAGCAAAACGTTTATCGTCGCTGTTAACAAATACGGCGCAACCCAAAAGAATTCCAAAGCAAATCGTCTCTTCCTTTGTGTTGCATCACATGTTGTTATTGCTGTTGTTATTTTTATTTGGGCGCTTCCACCGCGTCTTTATTCCGCCGAGATGTCGTTTTTATTTGATGTTTGGTTGATGCGATAAAAAACGCACGCTACACGACTCTACACGATTGTTATTGCAAAATTTATTGACGGAAATAATTGAATTTTTAACAGGTTTGAAGAAGGCTGCGATACATTTTTATTTTGTAAGGTGCTAACATCTACATCTTTGTGTAATGGAAAAATATATTCACATAGATATGATGGAAATGGAAAAATATATTCACATAGATATTCACAGTTTTTTTTATCTGATAACTTATATTTTAATATTAAGTTTTATTGATAGCTTAATATATTTTTAGTCATTTCCTTAGTGTTTAAAATTTTTTGATATTTTATGCCAAAATTCTCTTATTCTAAATCTGATGTTGTTTAAAATACTTTAAATTCACCACATTCTCCCAAACACATGCATAAATCACAAGAAAACAGTTCCGTTGACAGTTTTACATAATAAAATTCGAACAAAGAGAATTAATAATTAAGTTAAAATGTGCTAATTCAAATTACTAGCCCAGAATCACGTTCAGCATTGTAAGAAAAACCTCCATCGACAAAACTTAATTGAAAAATGCAAATGAAACGTAAATAAATCTATTAATTAATTAAATTCGTGACGTAGAAAAGACTTGAGCTTACTTGAGAATTCAAAAAGTTAAACACGAAAGATTTATCACTCTGAAAGCACGGAAAGCAGGTTAAGTGCAAATGCCGGAAAGTCAGGCAGAGGGGCGGCAGAGGGAAGGTAAACAGGTAGCCAAACAACCCGGGAGGAGCCGAACATAAAGACATCGACATCGGCGTCATCAGATGAGGAAAATAACTACGCAGAAACATAAATTGAATACCAAGACGTCTCCATAAACACAAGCATTTACACGCTTTACCACCCCTCAAATGCTGAGCAAGAGAACGCACGACGAAGCAAGGACGAGCTCAAAACACTCCACGTCAGGAGTAACTAAGAGGAGAACCGCATCGCAATGAACAGCAGCAGCCAACACAAGGAAATGATTATTAAATGCAGGAAATAAGAAGCAACTTTTGTCAATATCCGCTGGCTGAAGAGAAGGTGGCGGAAGAGAGACAACAACACTCACAATAGCACCCATACACGCACATGAAAAATTCCAGCGCATGAAACACAAAAGATTTTCATAAGGAAAAAAGGTATGAAAATCCGTAAAGCATCTTCTTTTCATGAAAGCCGCCGCCGCCACATCGGCCCTTTGTATTCAGGTAACGAGAAAAGGTAAGAAAAAAGTTAGGGAAGCATTTGAGCTCTACAAAGGAAATGGAACTTTTTTTATGCAGAACGTAATTATTTCTGATTGCGTGTGTATGTGATGGCGCCGTGATGGTCCAAGGAGGCAAGATAGGCGTACAATCGGTAGATACATCCATCCATTCACCACCCGCTTCTCTGCCAAGTTACACAGCTGAGAATGATTGCAAGGTGAAAATAAGGATGTTGTAATCACCTGAGAATGAGGGAGAGAGAGAAAGAGAGAGAGATTCTGTGGTGTGATATACGATGCGGTGTACTTGTAGGGTGTTTCTGCAAATTTAAGAGGAAGATCTAGAGGACGAGGAAGAAAATGCTTGAGCTGAAGTGGGAATCGGAGGCAGGAAAATTAACAATCACGCCAAAACAGTTTTCTGAATGTCCTCGAAAAGCATCTCAGGGACGATGAAACGTAGTGGTTGTGATAACTGAACGTGTGCGTAATTTTAGCACCACACAGTGGGGTGAATATGGCACCGTTGAGTCTCATTATTGTATGCGTAGTCAAATGATTGCAAAATTATATTGTGTGATATTTTTATTAAAATATGTTGAGAAAGTGAGAAGAGGGAATTTTGAATCTGTGACGACAAATCGTATATAAATTTTGATATAACAAAATTATATAAATGTGGCAATATTAATGGAAATAACCATTTTAAGCTAAACGAAATATAATGGAAATATACTGCAATCTTTGATATTAGCATATTTTTGAACATATAAAAATCTGTTAAGATTTCAGCTTTTAAACGAATTTATGTCTGTGAGATGGTTTTTGTTATTAGAATTCGGGAAATTAAACTAGATACTCTGTTTGGGGAAAAACTCCAATGTGAATCCATGCAGTTTCAGATTGAATGACTTTCTTCTAAAAACTCAGATAGAATTACAAATTTGTAAATGTTTAATTGTTGGAAAACAACTGCAACATTTGATTTCAACCTGAAATACAATTAAAAAAGTTTCTCTTAACTTCCAAATCAGACGCACACAAAAGTCTCAAGAAAACATTTACGAAAACAAACAATTAAAAATTACAAACACAAAGCCGACTGCTAGCGCTACGGAATAATAAACTACGTACACAAAGTTGCAAGAGTCCTTTTCATCGAACTACATTTCAAGGACTGGCAGAGTGGGCGGGCCATTCGAACAATGGCGCCGAAACAAGAACGACGACATTTCCTGCCAATTTAAAAGTTATTATCAAGCCGCATATCTAGTTTCGAGCCCACCGATACATCCTGCGACCCATCCTGCGACCCATCCTGCGACCCAACCCGCTGCCAGCCACCGCATGCCGTAAATACGGCTGAGCATTGAAAAATGAAGACAAACGGAAAACACAAAAAAGACAAAAAGACGATTTCCTGTCGCAGGATTTTATAGCCTGTTTCACCCAGAGCTTCATTTACACACCAACACAGCTGTTGTCTGTCTCTCTTATTCTCTTTCCCTCTCTCTCCCTCCTTCACCCTCACTCACTCTGTTTCAGTCTCGTACTCACTTAACATTTAGACACGACAAAGGCATTTCCTGTGCTTAAAACTATTTCAATTCTCATTCATTTGCATAACAATTCGAAGTTTTAAAATGTTCAACGACGTTGTTGCTGCTGTTGACTTTGTTGTTGTTGTAGTTGTGGTGAAACTATCGTCCTGTGCGGTTGTTTGACTGCATATAACATTGAATCCTTTCATTTACTCTGTGTTATCCCTTCCACTTCATTCCTGGCTTGGGTTCCCCCCGCCCGTTATACGTATTTCGTTCCATTGCGCCTCGTATTTCACTCGACTTCAATCTGCCTGCTGTATTTATTTTGTGGTGATCCTGTTTTTCCCCAGAATAAATACCAGATTTTTATCATTTTGTTGTAAAACCGGGCCTAGGCTACTCCGCCATACCCGACAAGGGTCCGTAGCACTGCCGCCTGGCCCTTGGTGTTGCTTTCTTGGGGCGAAGTTTTTAGTTGTTTTTTAAGGATATATAAAACCATTCAACACCCGAGTCTTCACAGGATTTTTTGCTGTTGTTGGCAGCTGTTGACTTCGTTTTTCCTGCTGGTTTTGCAAAATTTTTGCAGATTTCTGTTCCCGAAATCATTGTCTTCTCTAAACAAGGCGTATAATTTTCAAATTACGCCGTATTTTCTGGCATGACTTCATTATTTAAATATTTGCCCTGCTTAATGCACTGTTTGACGACAGATTTAAGCATGTATTTCTGGTTAAGCGGATGCGGTTTGTACTCTGGTTTGCTTTTCTGGTACGATTGCAGAAGTGAAGTGAGTACTGAAGTGTATATCGAATTTTCTAAACAGAGAAATGAAGGAAAAAATGAATTTAAGTAACAGAAAGAAAGGATTAAGTGGAAAAACCTTAGGTGTACAGCTTCGCATGGATTTATAGGATATACCTGTTTTAATCAGGTGGTATGACATACATACATGCATAGATACAAATAAAAACAATACATACAAAACACTAGTGATTTCACAATAGTGATTTTTTTAATATAGTAAAACTGAAAAAATATTCCGGCAAACCTGCGAAATATGAGATATTTTTACGTACGATGCATATTTGAATTCAAATTGTTATTCAGTATCAGCAAATACGTGATGTGCGAAAAAGTGAATCTTGAATTTAAGCTCGATATCATTCGAGATATCCTACAATATGCCGAGATTTCGCATTAAATCATTGTTGAAATGATATGAAAATCATAACAATTGAAAAGCTCGCGAAGAACTACGAAATACTTGCTATTTTTATTATTATTACTTTTTTTCCTTATTAACTAAAATTTTAATAAGTATCTTTATTTTGATTTCAGTTTCAGTATCTCTTGCCGATAATAATTTTATGATTTAATGTAATATAACACACATCAGGTCATTCATCTCATGTAAACTAATTCCAGTCTGATGTGGCTTATCTGTCCTCTTTTCTTGGTAATCTATTATTTTGCCTTCGAATTCATAGAAAATATTTCTCTCTGGAATTACACTCTATTTTCCTCTTCAAAGAGAAAAGAATTCATCATTATCTGCATGAAACGCGCATAATCCAGCAGCAGAATCCACAGTACCGTAAAAATAGCCAACAGAACAATAACAACGTCAGCAGCAAACGTAACACGTAGATTGTAATCTCGAATTTAATAATAGCAATCAATCAAAATTAATATACTTGTTACAATCAACACAAAGTAGGGGGCAGAGGAGGGAGGAACCAAACATGAAAATACAATTTGTATTCCATTATCATTCTTATTGAAAAATCTTGTTATCTGTATTTGTTACTAGTTAATATTTATATAAATGTCGAATTTAATAATCGGCTGAACCTGCAGAAAAAATTATAATAAATAAGAGAATCGAAATTAAGAAACTTAATTAATTGAAGACTTAATTAAATATTTAAGTCGATATTTAATCAAGTCAAATGGTTTTACATAACAAAATCTAATTTATAGTCAAATAATTAATTAAATGCTTATTTAATAGTAGACACTTAATTGAAGGTTTAGAAGAGTTCACTGCCGATAGTTTTGAATATTTTGGCCTTAATTTATCTTAGTATTCAATAAATTTGCGCCATAAAAGTTGACCAAATCGGCAAACACAGCAAGAGTAACCAACACAAAAAAGTTACCGCCACGATTTCTGTTTATTTTACAGCTACAATAATAATGATCACAGTTACCACAGCAACAACTATTTTCATCCAAATTCAGCTACAATAGCCGCAACTTTTATGCTGATGCTCAAAGTTGGTTTAAGCCAGGAAAAAACTTCGTTGTTAGAACGTACTTAATTCGTAATACCGGCAGCTGCTGAAGCAGCAACACCAACATCGGTAGCGTCAGATTCTGCTACGTTTTTTCAAGGTTTTTTGTTTTTTCTGCTTACAAAATCTTTGCCACAGAGTTTCCTTGCAGAACGATCTACCAATTTGCAATGAATTTACGAACAACCATCAACATACTGTTCGCTAAAACGGTATTCATCAGCAACACGATCAGCAGTTTAGCGATTAACGCACTTAAACACACACACACTGTTTCATGTTACTTAACCTTACGTTACGTCATACTGCACTACGTTCCCTCGTGCAGTTGGAGTGTAAAAGTGCTGCCAATGCAGCTCGTTAAAAAACGGTAAAGCTTTCAACCAACATCGCGCATCTTCTTGCCGGCAGGTCATCGTTATTTTGTCCAGCGGGCATCTTGCAGATACGAGTCGCCGCGGCGTCTTAATTTGTTCAACTGTGAATTTTATGGCTCGCAACAAAGACTTGGCAGCAGCAATTTTTTGTGCGTCGCCTGCAGAGTGTTAATTTAAAAATTAAAATTAAGCGATGGCATTAAAAAGCCTCGCGTTGTTACTTCTTCGGATGAAAAGATTATGATGTGCTATTTTTCGTGTTCGCCGTTTTGCTTTCACTCCAACTTCAGCTGGCGAAATCCTAAATAATCTGTGGAAAAGTGTGAGAAACGATGCTGTTTTTTTTCAATTTTGTGAGATGCTTACTACGGATATCAACAGCTTATCGTGCTTTCACTGCAAAAGTGGCTTAATCGACAGAGTGCAGTGCGATTTGAATTAATCAGATCCCGATGCTGCTGAAAGCAATGGCGTTCCGGCGAGGAATTTTCATTCCCCAACATTTTATTCCTTAATTTATTTAATCTCTTCAGAGAAATAGTTCTTCTGTTGGTCTGATGCACTGATAATCTCCTCCTTTTCGCAAGAAATCTGTGCGTTTCTCTGGAAGTGCATGCGTGATTCCTTGCAGCGTGTTTTTAATGGCATCAGCACTCCATCTCAACCCACCAGATCCTTTCTCTTTAGAATGGTTGCCACCCATATGGAGGAAAATCTTGTTTAAGTCAACGTAATTCATAAATTACGATTTTATAGAGTTCCCTTCGCTGCCAACACCATTAAAGAAAAACAGCAGAACGAATTCGTAGAGCCTTCCAACTTTACCTCTTTCTGTTACCGTGTGGCAACACTTGCGAAATTGGCGGTGAGCCAAAATATGTGCAGATTTTGCTTGTATGTCAATGAATTCTGTTTACTGAATGCCAATTTTGTGTGTGAAAAGTTTTCGTCGAACTGCAACCAGCTCCAAAATAGTGCCAAAAATTTGCCGCAACCAGACTTCAGTGGCGAGAGAGATGCGGGACGGGGAACTTCTGTCTAATGATTGATAATACAGAAATTCGTTTCCTTCTTTCGTTCGCATTGCATAATTGATCGATCGATCGATAAATGCCGGTGCACTTGCGTTGTCTGCGGCAGTCGGTTTGCATCTGAACGATTTTGTGGAACAGACAGGTTTCGGCGCATGTTTTGGTCTGACTACGAGTATTTTATCAAATGTTCAGTAGATACAATTCAACAAGTTTAACAGGCCTAAACAGTTTTTCATTAATCCAGGTTTATTTCTGCAGCAGTTTCATTGATAATGTAAATCTTTTCTAGATATCGATTATTGTTTCGAATAGTTTCGAAAGTATAGTTTTTATTCTCTTTTACTCCCAGTTTTTCTCTTTGTCACCCCAGTCGTTCTCATTGTCATCATTTACATTTGCATTCTTTTTATCATTGCCGGTATCATTTCCATTCTTATACTCATTTTGAATCTCGTTCTAATGATCATTCCGATGCTTTTTATAATTTTTTTCCATAATCATTCTGACTGACTCTTGTTCTCATTTTCATTCTGTTTTCGATCCCATTTTTATTTTCATTCTCATTCATAAATAGTTTGAGTTATTGATATAACAAATCAATTTAGTAATATCAGTTTAATTTCTGTTAAAATTCCATTCATATTCTCACTCTATTGTCATTTTCAGTGTTATTCTTATTCTGCTTTATCTCAGTCTTATTCTGATTTTCACACCATTCCCAATACCATTCTCCACATCTGTTCTCACTTAAATATCATTCCCATTCTGATTCAGTCTTTTGTTCCCTTTACCACGACACTTCTAATTTTCATTCCCATTCACAGTCTCATTCTTATACTTAATATCAGTGTCATTCTCCGTTTCATTCTCCCACTCTCATTTATTTTTAATCTCCGTCTCATTCGCATCTCCATCATCCCACAGTTTCATTATTCTACTTCACCGCTGTCAGTTTGATTTAAAAAAATCTGCACAACTTACTGGCGCGGTGGTCCTACTTGTCGTTGACAATCCAAGCATGACATCAGTCGGCCTGTCATTCAGATATGCAGGCCGCACAGAAGCAACGAGAAATCATGTCACTGCTCAGCGCAGATGCCGCCGATCGCACAATTAATTAAGCATCGCAATTAATAACTTCTATCGGCAGCGCGGTTGGTGACACAAGTAATGCATGCATGCCACACACTCGGGCACAGCAGCAACTCGGGCTGACTGGTCGACCGGCCATTCCATTTGTGGCCTACGCTCCGCCGACCCTCCTCGTCCCTCCTCCACGAGTCGGTGATGCTCTCGTTTGTTGCTCGCAGCATAGCGTGCATTTTTAATGCATTTTTGCCACTCGGTTGTTGGTCTCACTGCGGCAAATTGATTCGAATGCCAGTCAGGCGCACGCATCCAGCGGACAGCATAAATGCCGCCATTCAGTACGCTACACATTTACGCACAGTGGAGTCCTTGCGCGTGTATGCGTGTGCGGCATCAAATTCCTTACAAATATTTTATTGTTGCTACAAATAATTGTTGCTGCAAGTAATTGCTGCCGCTTCTGCCGGCGTTGCTGCTGTTGCGACTTCACAATTTGCACAAATATTTGGCGCGTTGATTCGCTGGTGCGTCTGCAGCGTGAAGTATCAACGGCAGCTAACGCAGTGTGGATGAAGATGGAATGCCGGGGGCGTCTCTTGTCTGCCGTATAAAAGCTGCTACAAATATTGACGTATTCAAATTTGGCACAACGACCGACGACACGAGCGACGACACTTCAGCTTGGAATGCATTGATTGAGTGCACGCGCTTTCCACTAGGGTTGACATCATTGGGAATTAACGACGAACTCGCGCTATTTTTATATTAATAGTTGAAGAAAGCAAATATTTTTATAATTGATAATTTTTACGTAGTTATCATAATTGCTAATAATAATTTTAGCCATAAATTTTAATAAAAATATTTTCCACGTTCCCTCCACACACACCCTAAAAACCTGCTTGCGATAAACGAAAATACAATCGCGTTCTCAGCCAGCAATCATAAACATTGCAAAAAATGAGGGTCTGGTGTGGCACATCGAACGTTGCCACCTTTTCACACCTTCCTTTAATTTTAATCAAAATTCCAATTACGTAAAATTCAAATGCATTTCATATTTTAGTCTAACCAAGTGCTTTCAAATTATAGTCCGCCACTCTAGTCACTCTGCTCATAAGCGCAACAAAGGGGAGCAGAATGGGGCAACTGCCACCAGACTCAGCAAAATCAGTAATTTTCAAATATTTTTCTTTTGAATTTTTTAATACAAAATTCATTAGTCATCCGCTCCGCGCCCCCTACTCTGGTCGAAATCCTGTGTACGCCTGTGTCTCCGCACATTGGCCAGCGAAAATAAAAGGAAGAAATCGGTAATCATGCATTAAGCGATGGTGACCATGCATTGCCACCAAAATGCAAAAACAAAGGCGTCGCGTCGGGTCGCCCATAAAAAGCAGCCACAAACCTGACCATCACAGCCAACCGCAGCAGCATACGGCGAAATGCCGCTGATGTAGAAGCCATCACGTGGGCGCACATGACGTCGGACGTTTCTTCCATCCTTTTTGTCTGCTGGCTAAAGTTTACTAAACTTTGTTCGCGTCCCTTAAACTCCTGCCATCCCACCACCGTCAGCGCTCAGGTTGTCATTGCCTGCTGTTGCCGCAGTCCACGCACGCCACAAACGCGTACAGTCAACGTCGGACGTCGCCGTGTCGCGATATGTCGCCGCACGCCCAACGCATTATTTGAAACAATTAGTTGAAACGCAATGAAATGCGTGCATAAATTCACGCATATGCGGCGCGCGGCCAAGCATTAGAGGCGATCGAGTGCACAGATAAGGTGGCGGCGATTGGGTGCGATGTCGGTCGGCACCGCTGCTGCACGCCAACGCGCACGCACTCGCCGTCGCCGCGACGTAGGGTGACATTGAAACCGAATCCGGTTTGTGGGGAAAGCAATGCAATGAAGTTGGCTTTAAATATGCTCTGAATTCTGTAGGAAAAATGACATTTTAGAAGAAAAGAATTTCATAGAGATACATTAATTTGAAATAATTTAAATTTTGCTATTTAGTCCCCTCTTCACCGCGCTATCGTGGGAAGGCAAGAGTAAATAATTTGTCTCATCAAATAAGAGACAAAATCAATTTCAACGCACACCCAATTTAGCGCGGCTCGTTAAGTTCTATTTAATCAGAATTGAATTATATAAATAAAAGTAGAGAAAAATGTCATCACTTGTGAGCACAAAACGAAGCGTAGCAGAAAACACACTGCGAGAAAATCCTTCTTTCTTCTTCTTCGTCCTCCGATAGAAATCGACGGGTGGCAGCAACAGTGTGTCTGCATCATTTATGCGCCTGCTGGGACACGAGTACACACGGATTCATATCAGCATCATCACCGTTCACTCGCTACTCACCGCCGCCGACAAGGACCGGCTTGAAATGTCTGTGCAAAAATCACAAAACAAATAAAATTCAGCGCCGCTCACTGCAAACTGTGAACAACACGAAGAATTGTCAACATGATCTGGAGTCAATAAAAGAAAATTACAGGCACGCACACATAGCGACACACATACTGGCACACTACTCACACGCCCACACGCGCCCACCGCCACATCTACCAGCAAAACTAACTCGCACACCTACAAATGAAACCAACAACACGAACGCAGTGAAAACGACTGGAAATGAACTTCAAATGAGCGCCAAGCACACTCAATTCAGTTATTCCGAGCCATATTTTATGATTTTCGCCCCGGAATGTTTTTAAAGTTTGTTGGTGCTGCTGCTGCTACTGCTGCCGTTGCTGGTTGCGGCGCGGGCAGACAGGCAGCTGTTGCAAAGAGGCGACAGTTCGTCCTTATCAGCCCTCAGATACCCTCGGATACAATATGTTGTCGACAGTGTCGGCATTGGAATTCCTTCCGTGCGACGAGGAGTCGAGTCGTATATGTAAATTAGGCGAACCAGCAAGCGGAAAACTTTATTCAGATGCGACGACATGTGCTGCTGCGTGCCTGCCACACGCCTCAGGACTTCGGGATAGTAATATTTTAGAAGAAGAAAGAAAATATGTACGTCGTCCTTTGAAGAAATTCATGATGAAATATTATGAAAAATCAAGTTCAGTTCTATTGTTGCCCTCACCTCGTGTTGATACAAAGATAATCAATATTTCTCATCCAGCACCAGCAGCAGCAATCGTGATTGCAACTTTTAAGTCCTTCGCCAGAGGATGACATCAGAACCCACAACGAGCGAAGACCATGCGACGCATGAGTATCATGTGACGTGGAGAACTTTTGTAGTTGGTGGCAAGTTGCTTGCTCCGTCCGCAACTGTGCCACGCCGAATGTCGTCCTCCGCAGCGAGCAGTGATTGAGATGGCGAAACACTTATAAAAGGCGTCTGGGCTGGACAGACAGACAACTGCTGGGTGGGGGAGGGGTAGAGCGTGCGGGAAGTCAAGTGAGTGGTGGCGACGGCAGCCGCATCGAGAGACAAAGAAAATCCCATTTCAAATTAATTGAAGTTGTGCGATGAAAAACTAACAACGTGCGGGAAAACTAAACTAAGAATAGAATCGTCGCAACTTTTCAGGTTTTACTACATTTTTCTGCACATGAGCGAGGAGAAGCGCTTCCCAAACTTTTCGCACAGTGATGCTGATATCGATTATAATTTTGGTGCACTTCAAACACCTCCCGAAAATGTTGGCACAATCTAAAGTTTGGGAGACGCTGTTGAGAGTTTGAGCAGTTCAAGAATAAACAGAATTAGAATCAAAAGTAAATCCCATCAGAACTCCCACTTGAACTTGATGTCAGTCTTGATTTACTTTTGGTTTCAATCACGTTTGCTTTTACGTTGCAGTTTCAGTTGTGTTTATTTTTATGCTAATAATTTAGCAGCGAGCAGAGAATAGAAGAAAGTTTATAAAGCAATTTCAAAAGGATTTCCAGAATCGTTAAATCAAAAGAAACTGAAAATAATTTATTAAACATGAAATCTTTCTCTCTTCTCGTAGTTGAAGTTGAATTTCTTGCATCGTATTTCACAGCATTAACTTCTTCATCACCGTTAATTTTAAATGCTCCATTATTTCGTTTAAGCCTTGCAATCCCGAAATCATTCGTGTCAACTGGTGCGCGGCAGTAACGGCACAAACAAACGTAAATGCAACTACTTAAATTCCATCGCTTAACTGCGAGCAAACGCGCCAGACGCTCGTTTACCGCTGTCGTAGTTGCTAATCGCAGCCATTTGTATTCCTTCCACTGCTGACGTGGCATGTAAAAATGCTAAATGGACTTTCCTAGACTGATTCTGCAGCAATTCCACCGATTCCACGGCAGGTAGCCACGGCCAGCATACTTCACTGCAGCAGGAGCAGCAACTCCTCCAGCAGTGCGTTGCTGGACTTCCCGTTTCCGCCTACTTGGCAGGCGCACTTTGAATTTTCAAACCACTCACTTTGCTGCCCTCTGTTTTGAATTCTTTGCACTCGTGGCAGCCGCTGCCTGTTTGTCTTTTGATTCCTTACGTGATTTCTTACTCGTTGCTTGCCGCTCGGCTGCCGGCCAGACAGGCAGGCAGTCACGCCGAACACTGTAAATTGCCAATTCCAGGCGCTGCCACACAGCAAATTGAGTAATTAGTTTGCTGATTGGTCATAATATTGCTGTTGCCAGCCCGATATCGCTGCCAATCACCTCCACACCCCTCACCAGCAGCACCGAAAAGGCTGCACGGCTAGACAAGATACATCGGGGAGTCGGACAGGAATGTGGAGCCAGACCTGCTTCGGAGAGGCGCGTGGGGAGGGAAGGGGGACACTGTGTACCCAGCATTCTTGCATTGTACAATAACTACTTAGTTGCCCGTTGTTGTTGTTGCTGGGCTTCTAATGACTTTTATGCTAACCAGAGGCTATAATTTAATTTACGCGTCATTGCAAGATTACGAATTAGTAGGCTGTTAAATGCTGAGTGGTCGCAAGTTATGTGCGCAGAATTTAAATTAGTTTGCCATAAACTGAAATAATTGGTCGCGCTTCGCTGAGGCGTTCGGGCGACTGACACTCGTAAAAACTGTGATTCGATTTGCTGTCATCAATGAAGTTGTCAGCCCTGAAATAAACTCTTCATCATATTTTCAATTTAAAACTTTATTGCAATTTTTGTCTGTGCAATTCAATGTCCAAAAAATTTACAAAAACCCAAAAATACTTTAGAATTTTTCACAACTAATGAAAATAAATTAAAACAGAATACAAATTAAAACAGAATTTATAAAGTATTTATAATTGGATAAAATAAGCCAAAACCAAATAAGGGAAAGTCTAAACAAATCAAATTAAATTTGATCAAATGTAATCGAATAAAATCAAACCGAATTAAATCATATTAATTCCAAAACCATAAAAACAATTCAAACCAAAATTAAAGAAAATTAAAGAAAATCAAATCAAGTCGAAAATCAAAATTAAATCAAATTATTGCAATTCTTATTTTTATTCATTCTTCTTAATTCACCAAGAAGACCAAACGCAGATAATAAAATACATTTAGATCAGGTGGAAAAAAGTAAAGTCAAATCAATTCAAATTATGTCAAGCTAAATGAAATCAAATCAAATCAAATCAAATCGACCCAAATTAGGGCAAACAATCAAATAAAATCTAGTCAAAAATTAAAGCAAATCAAACCAAAATCAATGAAAGTTAAATAGGATGAAATCAAGTCAAAGCAGGTAAACTGAAATGACATCAAATCAAATCAAACCAAATTATGACAAACAATCGAGTCGAGTAAGACAGACTAAATTAAAACAAATCAAGGCAATCAAAGCAAATCGAATCAAACTCAAAGAAAACGTTTTTTAAAAGAATCAAATCAAGTCAAATAAAATAAAAACTAAATGCTTTTTAAGCTAAAAACTCCACTTAAAGAACTCCACTAATTATGCTTTTGATTAAAAATTTTATTTTTATTTACTTTTAATATACAGACAAAATCGTTTTACTGTTTAACATTAACAATTAAATTCCATATTTTTTTACCGTTTATTTACTGTTTCGTAAATTCTGTATCTACCGAAAAAATGCGTTTACATTAATCTTTTTTGGTGCAATCTTATACGGGGTCAACGTGGCGTATGACGGAGAGAATTTAATTTAATTCAAGCCAAAACTGTTTACCGAGCAGCAGCAAGCAGGCGACAGTGCAGCACATGTGCCGCGTACATACACACGCACGCATACATACGCATAAATCACAGTTCGTGCATCGTATTTCAACAACTTTATACGCCAATTTAACGTATTAGCCTACATTAAAAATTGATGCACTGTTAAATGAGCGTAAATCGCAGCGTAAACAGCATTTTAAACGTAAGCCAAGGCCAGCATATTTCATGGCATGACTTGCGTCAACTCAAATTTTATTATTACTTTTTGTTGCCGTTGCTTGTCTCATTTTTGGTATTCCGTTTTCACTTTCTGGTTTTTTATTATTTTTCCTTTGCTCGGCTAGTTAATGTTTAATATGATTTTCACATATTGTGTTAAACAATTTCGTGTAAAAATCCATTTAAATGACAGCAGAAATTAATGAAGAACAGGAATTAGAAACAGAAAACTCTTAAAATGCTATAATAATTATTTTTCACACAAATAAAATATAATTTCAACACAAATAAAATATAATTTCAGGTTTATATCTTTATTAATAATGGTGCTGATGGTTTTGTTGCTTCTTAACGAGTATTTTGTTGTTATTTTGAGTGGTTTAACCATTTTTATGCACGGCTGCATGTTAATAACACTGTTAGCGACAGCAGCGCTAACTGTTTTATGCTCCCTTCTCCCCTGACATCAGCAGCGACAGCGGCAGCGCGACATTTTCATAACCTGCAGCAACAACACGAATAGGAATAACAATAAAAATAAAAATAAAATTAAATATTAAAAGTACAACTCATAAACAAGCAATTTCACCCGTGCGTCGTTAGCTCCTCGAGGTTTTTCTCGCATTTCCTCCTTTTATTTCGCTCCTATTACTTCCTTCTCTATTTCTGCGTTATTATTTTCCCAAGTATGCTGGAAAAATATATACGAGCAAACACAACAATAATAATTACAACTCTCGGTCGGCATAAACGCACATACAGATGAGTTGAAGACAAAAGCTTTTTAGCTCGCCGTTCTCGGCTTGTCTTGACAGCCACTGACAACGTCTGCAGCGCCGCATCTACGTAGCAGCTACACGTAGATACTCGTATCTACGTAAGCGCCAACATACTTCAACGTCAACAACACGTGAAGCCGGCAGGATACGTGTATCCTTAACGTGAGCAAAGGTCGAGAGGTCGTCATCGTATTTGCTCGTGGCTTTCGGTTTTTCGGGTGCGTCACGCTGTGTTTTTTCTGGTCATGTTGCGGAATGATTACTTCTTTCCATGGATTTCTACCGGAAGCACTGAAGCTCCCAACTTCTCTCGGTGCACAGGGCACTCAACTGAAGAAAATATTCAGTTCAAGTTGACTGCTTAATTTGATCGTCTTGCTTTGTTGTGATTTCATGGGTGCGCGCAATGAGGGACGGGAAGGGGCAGCTGACTCCTGAAAGTTTGTTAGAAGTTTTTTTTGGATTTATTATCAATAAAAAATTTAAGACTTTTAAAAAATTAACTGTTTTGGAAATGCTTAGATTGCTTTTGTAATATTTATTCTTAGTTTAATTTACAAAAAATTTATAATTTTAAGTGCAAAGGGGCAGCTTTTTGAAAAATGTCATACCATTCAGAAAATTTGAAATTTTTAATGGAAAGTTATGTTTTTCTTAATTTTGAGTGTTTTATTTTGATATGCAAGCTGATTTTTGAAAAAAATTTAGTGAGGTTTGAAAATCATTTCGAACATTTATGAAAAAACAGCACATATATATTTTTTATCGTAAATATTTGACCCCCCAAAAAATATCTACGGACTCCTTTGCTCGCTGAGCTTTGGTTCTTTGCCAGAATTACATTATAAATGTATGATTCAGTATTCCGCTGTGGTTGAGAGTGGAATATAGAAAAAAATTCAGAAATCTTTATTAAGGTTTGACCTTTTCCGTTCTTGTTTTGTTTTGATCTTTCAGTTTTAATCTGGTTTTTGTTATTATTTTCGCTTAAAATGTAAAGATGTTTGGTGTTTTAAGCTGCCTGGTTCAGATGTTTTTAGATTAGTCCAGACATGAGCCAGAAATATGACACACTGACCACTTAAGAAAGATTTCAAAGCAAGAAGAGTCTTAGAATTAACTTCTTTAAGTATTCACTAATCTTTTCTGCTTTAATTTCATCTTTAAATCTTTCATGATGTGTTTGCAACTGAATTAAGAATATTTCTTCTTATTTTTGCTACTTTAGGTTTGTGTATTGGCTAAATGAACTCATGGTTCATCCATTCACTAAATTTTGATCCTTTTGTAATTCCAAGCGCTTCATTCATCTGCTAGTATTTGTTCTTTAGTAATTATTTTCTCACTTTTTAATAATCGACATCATTTTGCATTAAATACAAAACTTTTACAAAAGTTTTAAGTCTTTTCAAAGTATGACTTCAACTTCAACGAACAAGCTCACAAAATACTTTCTTGCAAGTGATTTAAAGTTCTCTCCGGCCCCACCGCCGTACAACATATGTTTGTATAACTTATTTGCTCGCCTGCTGTCATCGTCTGGAATCTTTTATTTGTTTTCTACTCAATGTCATGCCGCCTGTGTTACAATTGTTGACGTGTCAGTAACATTTCATTACTTGTTCCCTCTTGTGTTTTCAGCGTGATATGAGTATTATGAGTGTAGTAATTTATACAATAACTTTTACGATATTATTTTTAAGTTTTACGAATTAAAAATTCGTATTTTGCTTAATAAATAAAAAGTTTAAGCAACTTACTTAAAAGTTAAGTTTTTTAAAAGTTTACTCAATAAATTTCGTTATTTCAGCTTGTTTAAATATTTCTAAACTCAGTTTACTCTAATTTATTTTTCAAGGCTAAAAATTGACACAAATTATCTTTAAAATCAGTAACCTGATATTTTTAATTACACACAATTAAACACGAATGAATGACTTACAATGTCCGCCACATTCATTAACGTCAATAGCGCGGACTTCGTTGCTGCCTAAATATTTATCATAGCATTATCACAAGTACCAACAATTTCATTATTAAATGTCTCTAAAAGCTTTTTCAAATTTTACAGCGCGCCCAGAAGTAAGCTAAAATTTTAAATAATGTCGCAATACATATGGAGCATGTCTCGTATTTTGTTGCTTTCTTTCGTCGTTCTGATTGCTTCGTTCCTGTCATTTATCTTTATGGTTGTTGCTATTGTATAGACGTCATTACAAATTAGATCATCAACATCGACACCACTCTACTGATCCCGGCAAAATTAAACGATATTGAAATAAAAACGAAAACTACAACAAATCACCACTCGAGAGCGAAAATATAAGCAGCTCAAGTTGCTGCTGGTGAAGCCGCTGGAAAGCGGTGGCGGCGTATCTTCTACTCTTTGCCGCCAGCCGGCTTCCCTCGTCATGTTTAGATTGCTTGTTTGTATTGCTTTGAATATTTATAAGTGGAGTTTAGTGTTTTTTCTGTGTTGCTGCTGCGACATGCGCCTGTAATTGACTAGTAGCTGTCAGTCATTCAGGTAGTCAGTCAGTCAGTCACTTTGTCGCACACTTCTAATGACTGTCTGCAGTGGAGGGCTGACAGAAGAGGAACAAAAAGCGGAGCGAAGCGGATCCCGGCAGCATGTCGAACGCGTTGGAAAAGCAATTAATTTGTAGTCTGAAATTGTTTTGGTTTGTCTTGTTGCGTTTTGTTTGCCATCATTTAGTTAATTGAATTTAATTCCTGTTCATTGTCATCATTTTCAGCTCTTTGCTTCCTCACGCTCTGCTCATGGAGTTATTACTGTGGAGGAGTGTATCGTGTTATTTCACGAATTCGTTGAAATCATTTGTTTGAATTTGCATTTGGCCGCTTATCGTCCAAAAATATATCATAAAATCAAAATGCGTTCAGCACACGAACCGACAATGGAGGAGATTCCATTGTTATGCTAATGAAATATCGTCGATCTGGTGAGGTGGGATTTTTCCTATTGTTTCACGAGGCGAACACAGCGAAATATTATTGCAAAAATGACAGCCAGACAATTGAATGTGTTTTAAATTGTTTATTTGTTCAATAATACAAATTGTAGCGAAAATTAAGCGCTCAGAAATTCTTTATGGAGGGAATTTTATTGGTTGGAAGGAATTTATCAGCAGTGAGCGTATTCGTGTATTTTTACAATTCATTAGAAGCAATTGTTTCTCCAGTTTATCAGGAGGGATAAACCGACTTATAAGGAGGGTTAAGGAGAACATTTTGTCCTGGAAAACGTAATTTACAGACTTAATTTGATTGTTATCAGCATTTTTCCCATATCGTGCGTCATTACTGTCTCCCCTTAAAGCAATTTACAATTTTGATTATGATTATGTTTCAAAAAATCAGATGTTGCTATTTCTTAATTGCGGACTTCATACTGTGAGCTGATTTGAAACCTGAGCGATTGGTTGCCCACCTCTGGCTAAACGGGGTTGAGTTTCTTATTAAGAAATCATCACTTCTACGTATTGCGCTGATTTTTATATATTGT
Organism: Sicus ferrugineus; assembly: GCA_922984085.1. Classification (NCBI taxonomy): domain Eukaryota; kingdom Metazoa; phylum Arthropoda; class Insecta; order Diptera; family Conopidae; genus Sicus; species Sicus ferrugineus. The sequence goes on along the minus strand of OV277352.1, from coordinate 13,654,631 downwards.
ATTTATATTACCTGTTGTTGTTGTTGCGGTGTTTTGTTGTTTTTGATTTTTAATCATTATATAGCTTTACTGCTGTTCATTTAACGATCAATTCAATCATTTAACTCGTGATTCATTAAAAATTCTGTATTAAATAAAAAAAATTGTTTTAAATATTCCCAACGTATTTAATTTTGCTTGTTTATTCATCTCTGCTTTGCTAATTGAAAATAAATTAAATTTAGCTTCATCAAACAATGAAACAGGTTTTTAAGCTGATTCATCCAAGGCTGTTAATGAAAATAAACAAAGAATTTTGTAAAATAAACGAATGAAAAGATTATAAAAAGACTGAATTCAGCAAAAGACAAACATTTCAACCAAAAATAAAAACCGCAAAATTAATTAAGTGGCAACCATGAGCGCCTCCACGGGCGCTTAATGGGATCCTCCTAATTTTTTCTCTCGATTCTGTCGCTCCTCACATTCTTTTGATTCCTTCCTTGTTTGTGTGGTTGCTGTCTTGTTTTTGTCCTTTATCATTCGAGATGTTTTTCCTTGTTATAACTTCATTAAAACTGATTTCGGACAAATTAAAAATGTCGGCAAATAATGCGGTTTTAATGGAATTCAATTTGTTTTAGCTTATTAAGAAATAACTGAAGGGTTGAAAAAGTTGTTTATGTAAATCACTATTAATTAAATCTTTAGTTTCCTTAATTAGGAAAAGCAGTCATCTTTCAAAGTTTGAAAGTAAGCTAAACAAAGAATAAATTTGTTAAATGTAAGCAAAATGCCACATTTTGTTTCAAGTCCCCAATTTGAATTCCTGTTTTTCAATATTTTGCTCCAATTTTTCAATTAAAGTTTGATATGTATGTAACGCAATATTATTTCTAAAGAAATTAAGCTTGTTATGAGTTTTTCTATATAATTTACGCTCTTTTCTCTTATATTCTTCATTTCGTAACTTCATTTCATAACTTAAGTTTCGTCTCTGCTTTTTATTCTTCAGCACTCTTGTCTTCTTATTTACGATCTCAATATTAATTTCAGACTCCTTTAATTTGATTTTAAAATTATTTTAACGATATTTTTCGTAAATATTTTCAGTATCTGTTTTATGGGCTGTTGATAATTAATGGATCGTTGTTGTTGTTGTCGTTTCTTTATGATGCCCTTATTTAGATTTACGTTAAAATTTCTGAACTTACGGACCCAACAAGCTTCATTATCTGGTCGCAACACCTGAAGCCATTCGAGTTATGGTTGTTAACTTGGTTGTTAACTAAAATATTCATTTTAATAACAAAAACACCAGCATTAATAAGAACAACAAGAACAAGAAACTTAAAAACAACAACATCATTTAGGCTTTTATTAGTTGGGACGTAAAATTTTAATACACTGAAGGAAAAATTTTTCCTTCGCAATATTTGAATATCGTAAGTTTTTAAAATAACAACTACCACTGTCAGCATGACGAATGAATTTTTTAGTCAACAACTGCGACTGTCAATATGACGTACGATTCATCAATATAACGACGTAATTTTTTGAAATGGGAACTCGCGTTTTTCTTATTAAAAATCGCAGTTGTGACTTTGAAAACCTTGAAAATGATGATAGGAGAAGAGAGAGGGTTGAATATTATCGCAATGAACGCGTGCTTTATTGAAAACCTGAATATTTAAATTGAAGAAGGCGGTTTTCAATTTCAGAATTGCGATATTTAGTTTGTTGAACATGGTTTTCAATTAGGTTCGTTTGTCATGTTGAAAACTATCGTTACTCATATTGAATTTTATTGACAATCGTTTGTACAACTATTTTCTAATCACGTGAATCTAAATTCACGTCATATTGACAGATTTGTTCTGTACAACAACCGTGAGGCTTTCATTTAACAACCGAATTTCATTTTACGTTCAACGATTTTTGATATGGCAACCCAAGTTTCTCCAGTGTATCTGCTTGATTTGTAGCTTCTGTTGTTATGGTTGTAAAATTTTTAAGTAGTCATTCTTGCTGTTGGCATGATTCTCTGCCCTTGTCATTGCGAATGATTGTTTTAAGACTAAGGCGAAAATTTATAATTTCTGGATTCTTCTCAATTCTCTGCGGTTGCTTCTCGTAGCTTGCTTATCTTATTTTGAAATTATGCGTGCTGAAGTTTCACATCATTCAAGAAAAGTTCTCTGCCTCAAGTTATTGCTATTGTTGTCGCCGCCGCTTTAGTTACGGCGCTGCTTGGTTTTCTAGTTGCTGCTGTTAAGTGGTTGATGAAAAGTCAAGTCTTAAGGGCGACTCCACGCTTCCCAGCAACAACCTTCGGAAATTTTGTTGCTGTCTGTAACCTGAAGCAAAGGTTGCCTTCTTGGATTGTGACCTTTCGAAAAAAGCTGTCGCTACTTAATAGCGTTAAACAACATTTCTGCTTCTCGAGCACGTACCGAGTTTGCTGACAGCGTTTTTTTTTGTTTTACTTTCAGAAATAAATTGATACTTTTTTTGAATCTTTAAAGTTTAGTTTTAGCTAAGAAATGAAATGAAAGAAAGTAGAAATAAGATAAAATGAAATAAGTAAATTGAATTAAGTATAATTAAATAATCCCCAATGTACAAGAGAAGCAGCTTACTGCGTAAATCCCAAAATTCGCAACTTGTTCCCTCATGCGAGGTGAACACCTGCGTTTCAGACTCTTTATAATCGTATTTAATGCTTGAGTTTAAATTGCGGAAAACACATTTAACATCTCTGAAAATTTTATTACTATATTTATGTGCGAGTAAAAATAACAAGTGAGAGTTTACAGATAATGAATGCTAGTCCGTGTCCCGTGTTGTCTGCTATAATAACTCATATTTTTGCTTACAAAACAATTATAAAATGGAATTTGTACCTGGCAGACACACACATTACGGTCACCTGCACCTGCACACCGTCGCCCGACTGAACGTAGTCCGCCCGCCCGTCTTCTGCCATCCCGCACCTGAGCACACCACGTTCAGCACCACATGGGGCGCTGGTGTCACTGCAGTGTTCAGTGTCGGTCCGCTTAATTAATCGCGCAGCAAGTAATTAATTTAAATTGAAAAAACAGAGAAAAAAGAGGAATCCAAACGCAGTAGCGAATTCCCAAAGCACTTTTTAGCACGAAGCTGCTGCAATACTCGTCCTGTATAGGCCTGTACTATGAAAAACTCTCTATAAATGGACTGCGTTTGTAGTTGTGTGTGTGTGTGTGTGTGTGTGTGTGTTTGTGTGTGGGTGCGTGTCACTATCTTTGTAGTTACATTACATCTAAAATACCTGCTGCAAATTAACAACAAATGAATTAATTTACTTTTACTCACTGCCGTCTGCTTACAACTTAACTGATGTCATCTCATTCATGGATTCTCATTTCTCACTTTTTCTGCTCTCTCTCACTCTCTTTTCAGTCCCACCGGTGCGGCGCTGCGCACGCCATTTCAAATTAAGGATTACCTCTTGTCGCCGGGTACTTGTAAATGTGGTCTACCTTGTCCTCTGAGACCGGAATTCTTTTTCGACTTTAACGCTCAGGTAAGTGGGGAGGGCAGGGAAGTGACACCCTAAAAAGGGTGGGTAAATATTTATTTAGGAAAGCATTTTATAAAAAAAAGATAAATACTGAACGAAAATCATTATTTGAGGGGGAAATAAAATCCAAACGACCTTTGTTTACCGTGTAAAAATTCAAATAATCCTGCTTTTCGTAATATTTTGCATCCAAATCAATATTCAGGCTCTTCCGCAACTTTGTTCTACGCACCCCACCATGGCGCTCAGGAATGGAATAGCATTTTGTTCTCGTTCGCTTCAATAGGTTTTGATTGTATACAGTTGTAGACATCTTTTTTCTTGTTATCGTTGCTGTCATTGATTATGTTGTTGCTGCTGTTTGCGTTGTCCCTGCTCCAGTATTGCTTTCTATCTTTGGAGACATACGTGCGCGTTTACACATCGTCTATCCCTGTTGACCATGAATTGCAATAATTACTAGCCTGCTGCCAGTTATAATTACGGAACTTAATTACTGTTTTAGCCACACAGATCGACAGGCAAACGAGTTGAAGAGGAATGGCCGGGACGACGGAGTCGCTATGCATAATTTCAACAAAATTGTTTCTGCTCCATATACTGCCCTTTGAAAAATTAGCCCTATGGGATTACGGGCAACCACAGCAACACCAAAAACAAGAACAACAACAACAACAACAACACGAACAACAACAACAAGAAGAACAACATCGGCCACACTCCAACCAAATAATCAAAACAGCTTCAAAAAGCAAAGAGTGGCCATTAATTTAAAACTGGAAGCATAAGAAATCTGCTAAAACCTGTTCGATATCCTTTACTACGAATGTCAGAAAGTTTTCTCCTCTTTTTGCTGCTGCAGGCGTCCCTTGTTTAGCCGGCGTCATTCGTCTTTATTCTCATTGACAATTTGTTAGCGCTACATAAATATCTACTGGTCATGACAAGGCTACCGAAGGCGTAGCGTTGATGCAGAGGCTACCGAATGACTAGAGTTGGTTCAGAGCGAGCCAGATTAGTTGCTGGAATGGTTTGGCCGGTTGGTCGCTTGGTTGGTTGGTCGGTTGGCAGGCTGTTTGCAGGAAGTGCAGAAAATAAATCATTCGTAAACTGAAATGTCCGAGAAGGACGACATCTCGACACTCAATTTGATGGGAAAACCTGAAATTGCAAGCGGAATCAACTTTTCTACATGAATAAATATGATTTTTTATCTTAATTATATTGGAACTTCGGTCTCAAGTAATATTTTCCATTAATCTGAATTGTGTAGATGGTATTCAGTATTGATTTTGGTGGATCTATTTATATATCGATTGCTCAGTATTTCTGAACTTATAAAAGAACTATTAAGAATAACAATGAAATATTTAAAAACTGAAAAGTAAACATTGTATTTCCCAAAATTTACACTATGTACATTTCTCAAAAAAAAAAATTTCGCCGAAAACCCATTTTAAGGTCCCTCACTGCTGTTCTGAAGATATCGTCATTCTGCAGTTTCAAAAAATGGTCTACTAAACTTCCGGCTTTTTTTGAAACCGGATTAGTTAGTTTTATTCTCTAGTTTTTCTCTCAAAAATTGTCAGTCCATTTCCTCACCTCCCCCCACCCCCTCCTCTTATTCGGCATAACTATGCCATTCCGTCATCATACCATCATCATTCGTCCCCAATTTAAAGGCTAGCAGTTTTTTCTATCTTCTATTTTCTCATACCGTCATCGTCGTCATCCTCGTCCTCATCCTCATCCTCATCCTCATTGCCATTGTCGACTTATGCACCGCCTGGTCTTGATAACAGCATGACTTGGCTAAACAAGCAGGCCGCTTCTACTAGCCAACGTGTTCAACATGGAATTCTATCAGATTAATGCTTGTTAATACTGTCGCCAGTTTAATAGATACATGAGTACAGTCCACCATCCGGTTCATAGGGCCCGCCTTCCTTCTCGTCCTCCGAGAGGCTCCCTTGAAGTTTATCGATTCTTTTCTGCGCGCTGAATTCCAGCAGTTGGCTGGAGCATGAAAAGTTCATTTCATTTGTTAGTTTGTTGGTTGTTTCTTGTTCTCCCGTGTTTATCGGGTTGGTGTTCGTTTTTTGCCATCATAGGTAAGCAGGTGCTTCTTGAAACATGTTCGTTTTAATTGATGAGGGATACGCTTCTTATAGGATTCTTTTTAGTTGCTTTTCCATCCTCTCGACTCGCTTTAAAGCGGGAATATAATTTGTATGGATTCCCACTTGAATCCGAGCGATCGGTGTGGCGATGTCCGGATGATGAATGCAATAAATTGAATCAATATAAAGGAAGTTTTGATTAACAATAAATTTGTTTAATGGATAATGGAATGATAGTTGCAGTCAAGTGGTTTTTGTTTCCCATTTTACTGAAAGTTTTCAATAGAAAAATAATAAAAGAATGAAAGGAAGTAAGAATAATGACATCACTATTATAAGATAAATTTTAGATTTACGATCAGTTGACAGTAATGGTTTTTCAATATAAATGAATAGGAGGTAATTTCGATCAATCACAAACGTTATTTGCGTTTTATTGATAATAAATTTATTTTTACATCTAGAGGATTCAGAAAATTAAAAAAAGCGATATAAATAAATGCTAGGTTTTTTGTATTTTTGCCTATATTAATTATATTCTAATTTTGAAATTTACTGAAAATTACAAGAACTCAAAACTACAATTAACTAATTAAATTTAAACAAATAGGTACACAAAGAATCCACAAAATCGTTAAAGAACCCGTAAAATAAGCGATCTAAATCAGTTTTATGACCCGTGTAATTCAATTCAAATCAGTTTCAATTCAAATAGGCACTCAAATCGCTTTTCCGATTTATGTAGGGCCGACACGTCAGGTCGAGAGGCGACAAATGACATCAAGCGACTCGCGCCCCTTCCCAATCTTTGAGCGGATTAGTTTCGGCTTCGTCTCTAAACTTTTAATTCAATTAATAACGAACCAGCCAGCCACCCAGTCGCCCATCAGCAGACCCTAAACACCACTCAACGCTGCGTAACCAAACACCGTTGTTTCGTCGTCGCACCCCAGGCAGACGCCTGCTACGACTTGCAAAACTAATCGAAGCAATTTGTTAAAATGTCAGCTTTATCTGGCAGAAAGCACAGCACAGTGCAGCGCGACCGAACGGAAACAAAGCCAGCCAGTCACTCCAACAGCACCTTGCAGACAGACCACATGTGAACCCCAAGGGGCTTCGGCGGGCTTCCCCATCGATGCGAGCCACCGGAACCACCTGAGCCGCTGGCTGATAGCTGGCGAACGGGCGGGAGGCACCTCGGATTACACACAAAATTACACAGAGATATAGTTGAATCTGAATTGTGTTCATTTATTGCATTCATTTGAATGAAAACAACACTTTTCGACACTCAGCCGCTACCCCGCTACAAATGAAGATGCATTACACGCAGCCCCTCGTGCCGTTCCCCCGACCCTGCTAAGTGAACCGACACCCATCTGGCGTGCAGCCCATCGGCGAAGAGCTCGCCGGAGCTGGCAAAAGGCAGCCCTTTCGGCGCATTCACTCCAGTGTGAGTCTGTTTACATGTCATGGCGGGGAGGCGTGCGAATGTCATTCGAGGTGCTTTTTCTGTGATTAAATTAATGAGATTTTAAACCAACCCCTTGTCGGAGGACGCCACCAACAACAACAGCCAGTGAACTGTATCCACAACTAATAGCTCGAGGCGCAAAAAACCAAAAAAGGGAGGTGTTGTGGTTTGTATTTTTTCGCTGTTGCGGACACTAACCGCAATTGGAGCGAGGTTCGTCCTTACTTGCTGTTGTCATGATAAATTATACATTATAATATGTAAATGTCTTCATTTAATTAAGACTCTTGAAGGTTTCTCGCACAGAATTTCATATAAATCGCATGGAATTTTTGTGCTCGCACCAGACGCGATTTGTTGCTGAAAATAATATCTCAGCGAATATGTAAATTCCCTTAAAGCTTAATAAAAACAAATATATTTTATCTTCAAAACCAACTTTAACACATTTTGAAGTTCAAATTACTATTCATCGCCTACACGATGCGATAAAAACTCATTAACTACATAACTTCGCAAATAACTTTGATATAACTTAGAAATTTGATCCCTCACTTACCTAATCATAGACTATAAAACTCCTTATTACAAAATTGAGATTCAAACTCAACAAAATTCCAAATTCAAACAACGAAATAAAGATAAACCTTAAAACCGCCTCAAGCGATATTTGATAGATAAACGATACTTCGCGAACAAAAATTATCATATGCTGAAAACTTCGCAACCCAGCAGCAGCAACAACGACAATAACAACAACAAAAAAACAACAACAACAATAACAACTATTGTATAAGCCATAACAACAGCAGTCAAGCCAGATACAAAAACATGCTGCTCGTGGTGGCTGTCAAAACGAATCTAATCTGACAAAATCTAAAAAATCTCTGATGACATGTTTGAGAAACGCGCGTGTAGAGGAGAACAATAAAAATTCATAAAACCTGAAACGAGATACTTTTCGAGTTGTGAACGCTTGATCTCAGCGCCTTCGCGCTTTGTTGCTGTTAAATTGCAAACTGTTTTGAATGCTTTGCGTGCATTGCAACGATTTCATTTTCAACTCAGTGTTTAGTTGAATTTTTCTGCATGAAACTGGGTCAACGTGATGTTTAAGCTGTATGTAGCTCAAACCAGGGTTCGGAACGAAGTAGTATATTTCAGTATGAGATGGAAAAAAAAATATAAGACAGAACGCATTTGCTTGTTGCTTAAATTAAAAAGTTTCGGCTGAGACAATAACAGTGGGGAGGAGGGGAGTCCCTGTGTATCTTTGTTGTCGACGCTCACAATTGTCTAGAAAACAAAAACACTAGAAAATTTTAATGAAGACTTTGGAATGTAGAAGTCGCTGACGCTCTATAGAAGCGTCATACTTGCGCAAAGTTGGCTGGAAGAACGTGCAGGTGTTTAATTTTAATTTTAATTTGATAACTTTTTCACCAACAGAAGTTGGTTGCTGTCTGCCTATCCGCGTGGATGGTGCGCAGACTGCCAGACATTTTAATGCTTGTGGCAGCTTATTGGCATGGCGACAAAATTGTTGTTTTTAATTTTATTTAGGCTTCCATACCGCGTTCCTCTTCCTTTCATATTTATCTATAAAAGCCGAATAAAATCATGTTTTGAGAGCGTGTATATCAGTTACAAACACTCGAAAGAGCGCAGTTAAAAAGGCCTCATAGAATTCAAAACCAACCTGCCCACTTACAATCCGATCCGCTGCTGTGTGTTGTGTGTTGACGGCTCTCGGTCTTCGAAGACGGAGACAATAAATCCGACTTAAATCCTGCTAATGACATTAGGTATTCAAGCCACGCTGAATTTGCGCCATACAGCGAGCTGGCTAATGATGAATACCTACGGCACAAAAGCGGGTGCCATAGCTGTTACCTGGTGGCATATCGACTGTCTGACGGCTGCCGTTGGTGGTGTCGATGGTGGTAGCAACCGCCAAGGTGCTAAAACGATGCTAATGACATCGCCCGCTCCTCAAGTGCGGAGTTATTGACAAAATCATTTAAGCAAATCGCAAAATTATATGCAAATTTGTTTTGACGCTGTTTCAATGGAATGAATTTCTTTCGGTTTTTTCCTTCCTGACGAGTACGAATGAATGGATGAATGAATGAATGAATGATGTGTTTTTAATGATTTGTGTTTATATGGATGGTAGGATTTGTCAGAGGAAAAAGAAAAAAGTTTTAATTGCACCTTAACGCAGATGTGGGTTTGTCGAAAAAGGAGGATAATGATGATGACGTCTTTTCATCTATGTGGAGAAATTATACATATTTAATGGAAAAATAACAACGTGTCTCCAAACAATGCGAAATACCATCAGAAAAAACCATGTCGGTGGAAATACTCTGGGGAACAGTAATCATTATCATTTCGTAATTGTCAGAATTCTTATATCGCGCCCCGATTTTCGAGTTAGAGATCCACCGTTGAGTTCTGCGTACTCTTTCAACTTTATTGCACGATTTTATTTAGCTTCTTATTTAATATATTTTGTGTGTACTGTACTTTCCGTTCGCTGTACTGTGCTTTTTGTGTACACTGTGTACATTCTACTGTACACCAACGCGATTATATTGTATGTGAATACTATAAATTCTTTTTTAAAACAGAACAATTCTCGATATACGACTTTTTTAACTTTTTTTTAATTTTTATTTTTAATTTTATAAAAATGTTTGTAGTTATTATATTTTGTGTGTATTGCACTTGTGTATACTGTACTGTACTCTACTGACTCTTCACTAACGCGATTATATTATATGTTAAATTTTAATTCAAAACAGAACGACTTTCGAAATACTGGCATATATTTTAACGAATTTTAACGATTTACTTTTAACGACGTGAATAAATGTTGCAATATAATCATATAAAATCCGTTTACGATTAAATCAAATCAACTTAAATCTGCTATAAACGAATCGGTAATAAAAAGTAACAACAAAATTTAATTCACCCAATAAATTTTACTTTCAATTTTTATATTAAATGTATTTCTGCTTTTGCCAACTTTCTGTCGTGTCTGTTCATAAATTTGAATGAATTAAAATCGTATTCGTGCTGTAAATACTTCGAATATAAAATGAGCGAAATATGAATCATATTTAAATATTCTTATGGACGGTTATAAATTTCTTAAGTTGTTGATAATAAATTATTTAAGTTGTTGATGATAAACATATTAAAATAATTCTTATTCGCAACTATGCAGAATATTAAAAAATAAAATTATTAAATGAAAGGCAAGGAAATTTATTTTATTATTTAATTTCATAACTTTTTGCATGCTCTTCGATTACTGAATTCATGTTGGTCTATCGTAACCCAGTTTAATGATTATGCAATTTTTAAGCTTTGCAGTCAGTTGCAATCATTTTTCTTCATTTGGTAACATTTAAAAATTCGCTTGTTAACACGGTATTTTTTGCAATTATTTAGCGCTTAAATATCAGTCGAGAATGTCAGCCAATAAATTGACGACGTTCACGACTCGTTAAAAAAATCTATTAACGAATCAACAAGCTTTTAGTTATTATTTAGCCTTACAATGGGAATGGGAATGAGAAACGAACGAAGTGTTTTAGCATTTGCTGAGTTTTCGTTACTGTGTTGTTATTTATGGTTTTTTAATTGTGTTTTTTTTGGGTTAGTAAAAAATAGCATTTATTGAGCTACCGAAACCGACAAGCGATTTCGCAATCAACGTACGAAATCGAAAAGAAGGCAAAGTGAAGAAAAAACCAGCAGTGACGGGAAAAGATAAACTTTTAAAAAAGGTTTTCGAACAGAATAAATTTAAGCAAGAAGTATAGTGAAAACTTGCATTATTAATTATTTTACTAATTTATATAATCAGTTACAAAACTAAATTAAACAATGCGTAAATTAACTTTTATAATTTCAAAATGAATTTTTATTGATTTCTCCATTCTTGCTTCAGTCTGTATTTATTTTTTACCTATTTTTAGCCTTCATTTATTTTTGTGTTTCTCCAGTTTTTTCTGGTTTTTATTGTTTATTATTTTTTTCTACTTTTCATTAATTTTTCTCTTTGCAATGCCAAATTTTTTCCTTTTTCTCCCCCTTTTAACTCGTTAAGTCTCCATTGTTTGTTGTTGGTGCTGTTGTGTTGTTGCCACTAACTTGATTTTGTTGATTGTGCACTGAACCCGCGGTTGACCAACTAATGGCGCTGACTGACTGGCTGTCAGTCGATCGTTTGGTCGAACCGCATTAGGACGCAACACCACCGAATTCTCTCAATTGCAACGAATTGTGTTTACCGTTAAAAAGTTGCGCAAACATTTTACAAACACATAAACAAACAGTCGCGCAAACACACCCATTACCACTTTGGGAAAAATACGCCTCGTAGTCGGCCTTTTAAATGCTGTGCAGCTAATTAAATGAGCACACAGAGCAGCTCGCGCGCGCACGCTGCATTTGCGGCGGCATCCGATGTTGCGGCAACAAATGTTTGCACTGCCATTGTTGTTGCCGCCGCCGTCGCTCACATATTGGCCCGCTTCGAGATTCTAACTAACGCAAATATGTTTGTTGATGTTATTCGAGCCAACAGCGCTCCCAAGGGGCTCCTTTTTGGTCTTCCTTTTTTTCGGTTTCTAAAGCTGTCAATAATTCATAAACTGCGCCAAGAGTGAAAAAAGAAACGAACGTTTTAACAACATGCAATTTTTTTTTGCGGCAGTATTGTTACGCTAAAACGCTGAATTGCTAATTCCTGCTAAAATTCACAGAAATAAAAGAAGGCCTACAAAACAATCTGAAATGTTTTTTGTAACTAGTGACGGATACACTCCGAGGAGTTGCGGATTTGTGCCCTCAGATGAACTGAATGTTCGGTTGTAACTAGTATTTTAATTACAAAAAAAAGTAAAAAGGAACAACTAACATTTCAATTCCTGGCTTTTAGAATCCAACACACTTCACTCACCGAATCGAGGTTTTCGATGAAGTTCCGTCACGGTTTTGCTTTGTGCGGCGTTTAATATCGCGTTACCACGTGCGTTTTATCGCTCTGTATGTAGACAGTGAATTAGAAATATTCGTATACCGTTATTTTCCATTTAACACCCGCTCGATTAACCCCTCCTCCACACCACCTCTTGTACCTCACCACCCCGAGTGTTTTTTCAAACAATATCATTCGAACCTCATGCTCGTTGCTTTGTAAACATTTACGCTGATGACCAAGTTAACAGAGAATTTGATTGACGGCTAACAAAACGGGAAAAAAATGTCAGACGTCCAACGATGAGCAGAGGGGAGGGAGGGATGTTGATGTTCAGACGCTAAAATAAGTAAAGTAAAACTTGCCGTTTTAAGCTTTTAACTTAAATGGAAGTTGCAGTGCAGTGCCACCCCAGTAGGAAACTGAAAATCAGAAGGAACTAATGGGAATTCCCGTAATAGAAATACGGATAACGATCTAAGTTCTTCAGTTTGTGTGAGCGTGGAAATGAATAATTAATGAATTTTTTTCTAAAAATAAGGACTCTAAAAATAAGTGAAATTGCTCGTAGTTCGATTAAAATTAAAACAATCCCATTACTAAGAATTATTCAGATCATCTGTATCAAATTACCTAAAAAATCAGCGTTTGTAATCGTCATCTGAAAAATGAGATTACGATTATTACTTAGTAATCCTGATCTAACATCTCAAAAAGCAATCGTAATCTAAGCTTTGCAGCTCTGGATAAAATCAAGATTATTTGCTAATCGACACAATTGGAACAATTGAAACAATTGGAGAACGAAAATAGACACTGAAGATGCCACATCGTCGAAACCGGTTTGTCGCCAAACTGAACTTGGCAGGGAATGATGGGAATTCGTTCCAAATGTCTTCATCGTTCGACCCTGTCGGAAGACTTAACGAATATCGTGAAATATTTTCAATTATTTAACTCCTTACTAGAGTGACTGATTACTCAGGGTAATCAGTCACTGCGACCGGGTTCAAATAATGTCGAGAACACGTAATACCGAAATCTAACACGTCAATTGGTAATGATGATCTGATGATTATCTCGTTAATAACTTAAATAAGGATTTAAGTTGACTTCAATTTATTTCACTTGCTGCCACTCGAGTGATTTCTCGCCTCGGACCGCACGTTTGTTTCGTGTTCTTTTTTTATTGCTCTTCTTGTTGTTGTTGGTGTTGTTGTGGCGTTCTGTTGCGGTTTCGCTGGAGCGTGTAGTTGTCAGTGTTCTGACCTTCCACGCTGCAGCCAAAGAAGCCTTAAGACTTTTCAACCTCAATTTAGACCCGAACGTAAACATTTTTATTGCCAGCACGCTTGAGCTGCTTGTTGTTATTGCGCTCGTGATTTGCGCAATCAAGTCGATTGCTTTGCAACTGTTGCGGTCTGGCCGCTGGGACCGAATCCCAACGGTGGGAGCTCGATTAGGCACTCATTACGTACAGCTTGAATTAATTTAAAAGTTGTCTTAACAGATTCGAATAAACTGGAAATTAATTCTCAACACTTCTTCTAAGTGCGGCGTTCCAACCGCAGTTCCTTCCCTCGCAAGAAACCCTAGCAATTTCCAGAAGATCCTCGGTCCTCGACCATTTCTAACGGACGTCATTCATCTCTGTCGGGCCAACCGACTCACTGATGTCCTTCCCCCTACCCAGGCCCTTCCTTACGTGTTGTAGGTCGTCGTCCAATCAAGCCACGAGACAATGGCAATAATTCGCCGCTCTTTTGACAGCCACGAAAGGACATCCTTTCCGACTCCTTGCAAGCAGCATCCACCCTTTCCTCATTCGCAAAAACGGAGCCCGAGTGATTTGGATCGCTGGTGTTTTCTTAAAACCAAATCCCGCGGCGTGGTTGTCTGGGTCGCTCGGGTTTTTGCGCGCCTTCACTCTGGTTTTATCTGGAGTCTGCTTGACTGAAGCGTGTAACCTTTTTGCGCTTTGCGTGCAGTGGTGATATTTCATCTCCTCCGCAGTCCATACTTTTTGCTCAGCTGTCAAATTATATATTCAAAGAAATGTAAATTTACAAAATGGCTGGCGAAAACATTTTGCTACCAGTTCACGCTGGCTCACTCAGCTCACCCAGCTCATCCAGCTTCGCGTACCATCGTCGCATCATCCCGTCGTCATCGCCATCACGCTCATCGAGTGCCACTTTTGATACGAATTCTAATTCCGATCCGGTTCAGAAATCTGCGAGTGAGAACGGAATTGAATATCTTCCGTTTTATGTCATCTTTGCCGTCTTCGCCGTGAGGAGAAGGCCAATAACGGTGCTAAGAGGGGCGCCAAGGGTTCCTTTGATGCCGACCTTGCCGGCGTGTTTCTTCTGTCGATTCCTGCGTGAATTTTTTATTTTATTTGATTTGTACCCATTTTTATTAAGCAACTCTGGAAATATTTTGCGTTGGCACTTTTGCTGGGCTCGGTGTGCGGTGTGGGGTGCTACACTGAAACCCCCTACAGGGATTCTGAAAAAACTTACCATGGTTTCTACTTAATGCTACCGCAAAAGGAACAAATCGAAGAAATCTTTCGCTTGTCTTGCACGCTTCATTGCATCCCTTCAATGGATTTGCTGAAAGAGGGTTTCTCGGCCACCATTGTTGTTGTATTAGCATTTTGTCGCCTACCCTTGCGAATTTGAGAAGAATGGCTCGAACTGCGGGCCAACTTTGCCGAGGTGTAGCACGTAGTGGTGACTGGGAAACATCAAAAACATGCTTTTTGTACAGAATTTATTGACTGAATAATAAAAGAAACTTTCGAGTTGTTTCTCTTGGCGTTTTCTGTAAGAGAAATTCATACTGACAAAATTTAGAATACCTTTATTCGATTTCTTTTTATTTTGTTTGATGTGTCCTTCTCACCGCAACTACATGATATCCTCTTGTACGCCAACATAGCAGTTGTTGTTGGTGGTGCTTTGGTTGCTCATGTTGCTGCTGTTGTGGTGGGCAACAATCTGGCAGGGCATGCGATATGCTAACTTGTGACCACTAATTGCTGTGCTCTTTGGCAGCACTCTTGCTTCGGCCCAGCGAGCTCATTAATTTAAATTTATGGTTTCTTTGGTTGGTGGCGTCGGCGGCGGCGGCCGAAATGGACCGGCAGCACAATCGGTGTCCGTGGCGGTCGGCTGGCCAGCCGGTTAGTGCGGAAATCAAATTCCGAACGGGTAGTTGTAGGAATTGCGGTGAAATGGTGTTTTGCGAGGGGTGGTGGCTGATAGTGCGGAGCGCAGGGCGGAGTTGATAATAAATGGAGAAGATATAATCGGTTTCAATGAAGTGGGTGCCTTAATTTGCGTTAAAGTGGTCTCTGGTGAAGAATGAAATTTGAATGGCAATAAAACACCACGGTAAAAGGATCCCTACAACTTGGTCCACAATGTATTAAGTGAGCCGAACGAAGTACAGGGGAAGATCATGAAGTGTGAAATTCGAGGAGTTATGGGTACGAACTTTCCACGATAGGAATGTTTAGTTTGCAACATAAAGCCTAATTTTCTCATGACAATGTTGGCTAATGATGACGAAGTTAGTTTATTTAGGCTTACTATTACAATGGCTAAGCAAGACCTATTGAAGTTCGTCACCTAAAAGGAAATGCCTAATATTAAAGTGGTACTTGCGATGATTATGTTTGGTATCGTAATCAGTAGTGATATTGACAGAGATTGTAATTGTAACAAGTAGTAATGAACAGAAATGTCGAGATAGCGATTGCAACTGAAGAAGGTGTCTGCTGGCAAATAGAGGAGGATAAGATGAAAGGATAATAAGGAGTAATGACAAAAAATACGGACTAATAGTAAGAATATATATGATAATATAATCACAATGAGAAGTATTGTTACTTATGATAGTAATTATTAGGACTATAACGAGTGATGGTCAAAATGATAATGACTTTGAGAATGATAATATTTAATACTAATATGACACTAAAGGTAATGATGGGGGCTGATGGATTTGATGAATTCTAAGAAACCTTTTCAAGGTGAACACATGGTATAGAATTTATACACATTTTTATATATACAAATCAATATAAATGTTTCGGAGATATTTTGGTCTTTGCCACCAGAGAGAATTTATAACAACATAAAACTTCTTGCGAAAAATCCATTCTCAAGGCAAAAGTTCCATTGTGTGACTTTTTCAAGGCTGCCCATCTCGTGTCTTCCTTAACTACCGCTTCAAATGTATGAAATGCAACTAATATTTTAATTTTTCCAATTAAAATCTTAACTGAGAGTTTCTTTTCTTTATTCTTTCGTTTACTGTATAATTAAAACACTGCGCTCTTAGCATATTTTTTCTCACTCTCGATTTCCATCCGATTAACGAACACGCCATCCCACTCATCCAGAGAAATCACGTGACTTAATTTCGCAGTCCATTCACACACTTAATTTCGCAGGCAAAGAAAGTCACGGTCGCCACGCTTCCACGATTTTTATTTGCGAAATTATAAAATTAACACAATTCTTGAGACAGCGACGGAGCGCTGAACCCGCAGGCAGGTTCAGACGGTCGCCGGGCGCACAAGTTGGGGCAGAATTAATGGCTACCAACAACAGCGGCACGCTACACGCCCACTGTCTCAGCGCAGCCAGCGAACACAGCATCGGAAAAGGTGTTGATAATCACAATCACGATGCGCCTCTGGGACTCCCCTGAGGCCTGAGGTACACCGAGCAGCACGAAATGATAGAGCGGAGCGGCCTTGAGGAGCGTGCCACGCAAAACTTTCAGGATCGGCTCAATAGAGAGCCAGATACAGCCCAGATAAGCCTAATTGAGATAAACCGATGAAACAAACATTTAGCAAATTAGCGCTGGCAACAGCGGACGACGAGGCGGCAGCGGCAGCGGCAGCGACTACTAAAACATAAAGTTATTTGTACAAGCGCACGAGCTACATTCCCGCCTGCCGACTGGGAATATGATACACCAACAATTAAAGTAGAACAAATAAACAAACAACTCGTCTGCGCTGCCGGCGCAAACGAGCAGTCGAGCAAACAAATGAAGCAGCCTGAGGATGACCGCCGAACTCAACTGCCTTGCAACACTCTCGGCCGAGGAGCCGAGAGAAGATTGATGGCTGGCAGCAAAGTGTTGCCTCGAGATGTTGCTGTTGCTCCTGCTGAGTTCTTGTTTTTGTTGCTGCTGCCGCAGCCGCTGCCGCTGCCGCTGCCGAGTGGAGGTGGCGAATGTATGCTAATTAACAACATGTCATCAACGTCATAGTCAGCAACCAAGAGAGCAACAACAACACAGCGTCAAGATATGCTGTTAACATAAACAGTCGATGATATGATGAACGCTGTGGGCAACAACAAAAACAACAGCAGTAGCAGCAGCAGCGCCAGCATCCAAGGCAGAGAACGTGTTGAAATGCGGTCGAACAAGCGAGAGCACCCGACAGTGCTGTGAACTGCTGAAGGAGCCACAGAATTCAAGTTCAGAATTAATGCCAACACCTCCTGTGCATGACTAAGAGGGGCACCAACGGCTGCAGAGCAAACAAAACGGGTGCTTGGTGCGCAAGAAATAATTTATCATCGATGCTTCCGCAAGAGCCGCGCAGAGAGAATGCATAAAAACGCTCCGCAACATGTTGAGATTTGCACTCAAAAACCCTGACAGCGGATTGATTGGTGTTTGTAAACAAGTTTGCGGTTTGTGGCTGAACTCCCATGGGTGCCGTTGATTGGTGACAAGCGAAAATGAGTTAACAGAAAAATGCGAAAAGTAGTTTTATTTTGTGTTCTTCTTGTATTTTGTTGGTTTTGTTTGATAAAATATTAAGTTTAAAGTGCGAACATTTTGTACTTAATAAAGAGTTGAAGAAAAAGCTTATTTTTCCATGTAAAAATTGTATTCCAATTAAATTATTTATATTATTTATATTTGAAATAAAAAAAAACTCAATTTTTGCCTAAAGAAAGTTAAAATTAGCTGAATTTCTGGCTTCACTCAGGCCAGAGATTGCGCTCAAATGTGTATGAACGTCAGAAAATCCGTTTAAGCTCCAAATACGAACTTCCGACCAAAGTGATGGCGGTGTTAAGAAATGTCGTGTACCGTCAAGCAGCCCTTGAAGGTGGCAAATTACCGCGTGAAAACAATTGAAGTTGTATGCAAATATTTTCTCCTCTACCGACGAAATCATTAATCAAAGTCTCGCTGAAATTGCGCAGACGAAAAAATTAAATCAAGAAGAAGTATTAAGCAGGAAAACAAATAAATTGAGCAAAAAATAACCACCACATTAATTCCATAAAAAATAAGTTGCCGCCCTGCTTTGAAGCTGCCTGCCTGCGGAAGTGCGAGTTCATTACGTCAGCAGTTCAGGAATTTAAATTTATGCTAACTAATAAAAGGTGAATAAATTAAAAAGCATCGTCTGGCTCATCAACTCACCTCAAGATGAGTCGTCCTCAGCCTCCGCCGTCGCCGTGGCCATCGCCGCCGCGGCTGCTGCTGCTCTGGCTGCCGCGCCCAAGATGTGTCTCACATGTAACTCATTCACGCCCCCAACTAATCCTGACTCAGCCTCGTTAATGACATCATTTTTCGTCGAAAAACACTGCCTGACACGGCAGACTGTACGCGAAAGCTCTCGAGCACCAAAACCATATCGTCAAACAATGAAAAGCACTTGAAAGGCATAAATTAACCCAACTGCGTGGCGTCGGTGGCGGCGGCGGCGTCCGGCGGGGACGGCAGCCACTTCGAAGACAACGGATGCCGGCGGTGACAAACGTTGTCACCGACGACGACGACGATGCGCGGCAATCGGTGCAAACAATGTGTTGCAAATTAAGCAAAACACAGGAAGGACCTGCGCCGCCGCCAGGACACGTTTGTAAGTGTATTCGCTGCAAAGACGATGCGTGTAAGTGAAGAAGCTTTTGCGGCGAATTTTAAGTGGAAATTACGTACGCATACGTCGGCGAAACATTACGGTGGCCCTTATTAGCTCCTCGGAAAAGCGTTAAGTGAAGATTTTCTTGTCTGGATGATGAATGTTTCTGAAGGGGTTTCAATACTTGTACTCGTAAGTGTCACTGTATACTGTATGCGAGTGTATTTGAACGAAAGCGCGAGTGTATTTGAACGAAAGTGCGAGTGTGTGATGGTGCGAGTGTATAATTGCTTGGCGGCAGACTTTAATTATTGTTGCTGTTGAAGAAGTTGTAATTTTGGAATTGCGGAAAAGCATCATTCGACTTTTTTTACATCGAACACCACGCAAAAATAGCACCGATTTCCAGCGAACTTGACATATTTATTTCTTACTAACTGGAAAAAGACAAGGTGTGGGTGGAATTGGTCAAGGGGCGTGGCTTTCAAAACGTCATATCTGCGAAATCATTTGAAGTAGCGATTTGTGGCTTGACACAAATTATTAAATAGAGGGAGCTTATTGAATAGAAAGGCGTGGCCGCTGCGATACAACTGAAATATCAAACCCGTGAAGAAGTCATGACATCATTACATTTTAAAATTCCTTTAAACTCTAATTTAAGGTTAAAATTTTCCTAAATGTGACTCGTGCCGTATCTTTAATAAAAAAACAGTGCGAAATTGTATTGTGTAAGAAACACCGCATTCCAGTAAACAATTTTAATTACTCAACAGATGCAATTTATTGCTCCCTTCAAAATTGTTCGTTACCATCCATCCACATTACTGAGTGTGCTGTCTGTATTTCCGCAAATATCTCAATTATTTCAGCAGCTTTTTCCCCTCAATAAAAATAAATAATAAACATTAAAATGATGACAGCACTTGCAAAATAAGAAAAAAATATATGAAAAGTAAAACTGCAAGAAAGAGCAGCAACGACCCACAAAAGGTGCAAATTTCTGTTTCCTCAACTTCGAGTTCAGTGCTTCTCAAACGTTTTGAAATAGCAGGTCAATAAGCTTACAAATTTTTGAACAAATCAAGAGAAAAGGTATTAAGAAACTAATAAATCAAGAAATATAAATGGAGAATATTTAAATAAAGTTTTAGTTGGTATTTAACGAATTAATTGAAAAATAAAATATTAATAAAAAGATAAGGAATTCATTGATATTCGAAAGAACTTAATTAACATTTTTGAAGACTGTTTTACACGTTTTTGGGCAAATGTTAATATCTAAAAATTACATTAAAATGAGGAATAATATTTAAAACGCTGCTCGCCTTACCTTAGTTAAAATAAAAAACATTTTATTTTGCATTTTTTTCGCACCAAAACCGAACTACCATCGCTTGCTCGGGAAGCACTGTTCTTGTCCACCAAAGTAGACTGAAAATGAGACAAATCCCAAGGCATGACGCGGCTTGGCGTGGCCTGCCAAACAGAAAAGCACTCAAGCGCATCTACGCGTCGAACGAAATTTGCATGCACATGCATTTCAGTGCTATCTGTGGCAGAATCTGAAGTCGGGTGCTGCTGTTGCTTCTGTCGCTGCTGTTGCTTCTGTCGCTGCTGCTGCTGCTGCTGTTCCCAGCTCTGGTGCTGGTGACGGACTTTCATTTGGTGCTGCTGCGACGGACGGGCTTCGCAGAGGTGCCTCGGAAACGAAGTCCACCATGCAACCAGAAGCAGAGCGGCGACGCTAACAGCAGGAAGAACGCATTTTAGACGATTTAGCTGGCTTTCAAAAAATAATTACTTGCCGCCAAGCTGAAGCGAGGGGACGGCAGCTGTGCCGCCTGCTCCTCCGCACCTACTCGGGGTGGCGTGCCGAGGCGGCAAATCGCTTGAATGATTTCTTTCATTGCGTCTCCCGGCTACGTGGCGCACTTGAACGTCGCATCAGCAGCGACAGCAGAGGACCGACCGACTCTAACCCGGGGTGAAGTCAGTGAGGAGGAGCTCGCCACCGCCGCCAGCACACGGAGTATTAATGTCAGCTCTTTTAAGCAAATAAAGCATTAGTTAGCTGACGGATGCGAGCCGAGTACAGACCGAGGCGTGCTGGGACAATAAGACCGAAGCGCACGCACACACGCACGCACACACCTTCGCCGCCATAAATAAGGGGGCGTAGACACACCCTATTTGCTCTGGTCCGTCGGCACATTTAGTCAGCACAACGCTTCCGACACAGTGCAACGCGCATCGGTAACGAGCAATAAGTTCCTTGTCAAGCGTCCCATTTGGCAAAACAAACGAGGACGCGCGGATCGAGAGTGGGTCGGCGGACCGGATGGATGACTGCGAGCATTGCGAGAAAAAGCGGCGAAGGTAATAAACGACTTTCGAACGTTTCTGCTGTGGAAGGACGACGGCGTTTCTTTCTGCTGACTGGCCGGCTGACTCAAGGAAGATACAGGGATGTCATCAATGTAATCTCGCTCGATAACTATGAACCAGCGAAGCGTATCGAGGTGGAGTCATCGATGGGAGTTAATCTTCGATTGTAATCTGCCAACTGATGGAGCGAAAGCACAGGCAAACACATTTCATGGCCATTTGAGCTGAGAAGTAATTAATACGCATTGAGAAGCAATTTCAGACGTCCTCCTTGCGAAGCAGCATTTTTATTCGCAATAAATTGTAATCAACATAAGTTGACAGCTTAATTCTGCTGCTCTTGCCAGATACTGAAAAACGTAGTTTTAATGAACACATTTAAAATACAATTCAACACACTCTCAGTGGTGCTGATCGCGATTCTATCTGTTCGTCCCTCTGCTGCTCACTTCCTCCCCAACTGCGGCGAGAGCACATGCTCGACCTACTGCACTTGCATTCTTATGTCTTCGGCTCGCTTTTAAACGTGGCTAAAAGCGCTGAAAGAATCTCGTACCAAATCTTGTTCGCATAAAACAAGCGGAGCAGAAATCGTGCATTCTTGCATGCCACAAAAAAAGACATAAGAAAAGAAACGAAAACTAAAACAAGAGTAAGAAAACGAAATCAAAGCAAAGAGGCGCGCACTGTTAAAACATCGTTAGTTAAAGCGGGTCAACTGGAACCGCCAACAAAGGAAGAAAAACACCAGCAACTACAAAAATTAGTTACTAACTAAAACAAAGAAAAAAAAATAAAAGTAATGAGAACAATAAAAGTAAATGAAAACAAACAACGCTTGACTTTCAATTCATCGTTTGTGTCCAATTAGTCTTGAAAATTATACAACACACCAACAACAACACTAACAACAACAACACTAAAAACAACAACACCAACAACAACAACGCGGTTACTTAAAAGAAATGAGACGATCGTATAACTTTTGCGGCAACCCGTCTGCCGACTCCGGGAATTTGTAATTCAAAATAAGCTGTTATTGCACGCATCAGCACCGCCACCAGTAAAGCGAGAAGAGAGGGTTAAGCACGCATACATCCATGCGAGGGTTAAGGATGGCATGAAGTGGAGTTAAGGATCAGAGCTCCACAGCAACGAACGACGAATGCTGGCGAATATCGTGGAATTAAAAATTAACTTCGAAAATCACTTGCTTAGCGATTTCTTTCTCGTATCTCATGCTACTGGCGAGCGATGTGTGCGTATTTTTTCCCTTCTCGCCATATGTTGGCTCGTCATGCTTGATGGTGCATCGCGTTCCCGCGACCGAATTTTCGAACAACACGCTGACAAACAACAACACATCCGCGAGTACTTGAGCGATAAGTTGACAGCGTAAAATAAAAAAGGGAAACCAATTATTTAAATAAGGACAGCCAAGGAAGGATGCAAGCAACGACGGGAAGTGACAAATTGTTGAAGAGAACGAACATCAGCATGTCAATCACGATGGTAGTGAAAGGGAGGGCAAACTAGTTTTCTAGAGAAGAAAAGAATCGCATGTGAGTAAAATTTTTGTGAAGTAAAGCTTTTTGAAAATATTCTCTAAATAAATTTTATTAAAAATTGTATTCGCTATAAAAAGGAGAAGAAAAACATTTGCAAGTGGGAATTTTGTGGCTCGCACGCACAAATCGTGCAGATGAATTGATAGTCCTGCCCGGTCAGATATAAATCTCATGAAATTTGCAATTTATTTATTGCAACAACACATGTTTTCTCAACTTGATGTTCGACAAGCGAAAGCAAAACATCTCGTCTGCTTCAGAGCGGACCAAATCGAGACAGGCAGCAAGACAGATTGCAGCAGTCGACGATATGGAAGCCGATATATCTGCACAACAGACTTTTTGTATGGCGCGAGGGCACAAATAACTACCCAAAATTGAGATAAATCTTCACACCATGATTGCCGATCGAAGTCGTGCGGTTGATCTCGATAGGCATCGCATGAAGACGGTGACGAGGTGAGGATGAGGACGCTGGGCTGGTTTGAAAAGCTGTTAAGAGAGCGTGAAATGAGACAGGATCAGAAGTCAAAACAGTATTTTTGAAGCCAGAAACAAGAGGGGAGAAAAACGCCGAATGCGAAAAAGAAAGCTAAAATTGCCATGTTGGTCCTCACAGCGAGGTTGATGAGGCACCAAAAACGGACCTCACGGCTGTCGCATCGAAGGGAAAGACGACGCGGAAGACGGAGGGAGCGGGTTAGCAAGCAGGAAGATGGCAACCGAGTGGAATGGAGGTGAATGAACGCTTGATTGAGACAACAGATGTTCCTCGCTTGCATAGCCCAGCGTTTTTGCCTCTTTCGACACTTCAGTTATTTAATATCACAAACAATATTAATACTTCGTAAATGACAGCAATTTAACGCTTCAATTTATTGCAGTCCACGATTTTGCGTATTTTAAAATTGTTTGCCATTTAAAACTTTTGCGACTTGAATCTGTGGAGTGAGTGAAGAGGTTAATAACAATTTTGGACTCACGGAAACTTAAATATGCTCTGCAAAATCCTGTTTATACATCCGAAAGTGAAATGAAGAAATTAAACAAAAATTTACTGATCTGGAAGAGCAAAAGCAGCCGGAAAGAAGAAATCTTTGAAATGATTTCCGCATGAATTGAAATTCAAATTTATTTTGATCACGCTAACAAGATGACGAGATGCTAATAAAGATGGTGAAGTGGAATGAGATCGTCGAAGCACGAAATCGTACGGACCACTTAAAACGGATCCCGATTTCGATTTGGATTGCTGAAACGTACAAAAGTACGAGAAAAATAAATGAGAAAAACTAATAAACGGAAAGATTTGCGTGCGTGCTTTGATTCTGTGTAGTTATTAGAATATTATTTCGCGTGATTTCACACGAAAATCGACCGAAATATTTGTTTTTAGATGACTCGCAAATTTCTCGATGGCATTTCGAAGCAGGCAAAGTCTGCTTATTTAGCTTTCAATGCGTATTAAGTTAAACAAGAATTTAGATTGTGCTAATTTCAGCGTTTGCTGAAATTCTGCTGAATTGAGACCGACAAACTTCTGGTGAGATTTAAAATTTGTGTCGAGAAATTCCAATTTTTAGCGGAATAAACAAATCAATCCTTTGCTAATTAATTCACAAATTGAAATCTGGAATTTCCCGGAAGTTTCCCAAGGCAGCACTGGCAAGTTTACACTCGGCGCACCCAGAAGACGACGGTAACATGATAGCCTCTGCAGCCAGTGTGGCGCCTAACTAATGAGTTGAGTACTCAATTGAAGCCAGCAAAAATGCAGCATAAAATTTTTCATTTAGCAGCAACCACAGCAGAGCGAAAGTGTTGTAAAATAACTCCAGTTATGCTGGCGGCGGTCTCTCAACGCTTTTCTAGGCAACACATAACCCAGTAGGCAACTTCAGGAAATTACATTGTGTTCAAAATCGGTTTGTGTCTCATCCACAAAACCGCTTGAAACTGAAACTTTCCTCTATGAAACGTGCAAAGTTGATGTTGTATTTGAGTTTTATTAATTAAACATTTACACATTTTAAGCAGTAAAGTATGAAATTTGTTTTCTTTTGCTTTAAAACAGGAATTAAAAACATATTAATTCTCTTCTTTCGGAATAATTTCGAACTATTTGTGAGATTTTGAAAATTGTTAGTAGACACTAATTTTGTAAATATAAATAGCGTCCAAAAACACATTAATACTCGTAGAGTTAATATGAAATTCCAAAACTAATCTTACGTATAAAAACCATTCCATTTAAACATTTTAAAAGTTGAAATTACAGTAAAAAATCTAGTTTTTACCTTTGAGAATTTTAAAATAGTTTGAAAACTCTGTGAATTTCGTCTAATCTTAATATGGATCGTTTTTTATAGGTCTTTCTATTTTATTAATAAATCTTTTTGTTGTCAAAGTCGTGTGCATTAGAAAGTGATTTCGAAAGAAACGGTTTATGATTGACGGTTTTCCGACCGGGGTACTCGTAGATTGCATGAGCGTATTTGTGTGTATTTATTTAAGTTTTCATTCTATAATCTTACTTCAAATATTTGTTTTCCCCCTAGCATAAAAATCACACTTTATTTATAATTTTCCCTCTTTTTCGGGTAAAAAATAATGTGTAAAGTTTCAAAATTCTTTGCTCTCGCTTTTTAGACATAACGTGGCCCTTGACGTTATTTAGACCGACCCGACATTGTTTTTTATTCTTTGAATGCGAGCATGTCAGGAAAATGTAAATTTTGTTAATTTTAAATTCATTCTGCTGTAAGTATAAAAGATCAGCAGTAATAAAAACATATTCGAGCTGGGAGATTTTTATTATTATGATTTGCATAAATCCAATTTGAGGGTTTTTGTTCATCTGAGTTCCTTGCTCAACCTGCAAGTCTTACTTGAGTGAAATATTTGAAGAACTTAGTTCAGCCATGAAATTGCATGACATACAAATCGCGCAAAAAGAGATGCAAAATCAAGGCGGCCTTCTGTGTACTTAATTTTGCATTAAATCGCAAATTTGTTACATAACAAATTTTCGCCCATAAATTTAAGCAATAAATTTTCTCAAACAAATGCATCGAATTCAAATGCTGCAACCTCGGTGCTGGAAGGCGTGAACGAAGTGCGGCGAAGTGCGGGGTCTCACTTGCGATACGAGTCGTCAGGCAAACATGCAGTCGTGATCAAATAAATCATACGTACGACGATTATTCAAGCCAACACTCACACATGCAGCGCGACACTCACACAGGCAACACGTGCTTGCTGTGGAAGAAGGACCAAAACGACGACAACAACAACGACAGCAACACCAACAGCAACCTCAAGCACATCAACTGTGAAAACATTTGCTTGAAATTCCTTTTGCCACATTTATTACGATTGCACTCAACTTAATTCACAGTGGAAGCGACAAACTTGCGGAATTCCAACGAAATATGATGTTGGCGCAGAGCTCTCGTGCATTCAGCCAAGTCAACTGCCACTCCGCCGAACCGTCAACGCAAGCAACGCAAGCAACGACGCAACCAACGACGACACGACAACGGCGACAACGACGACCACTTAACTTGAATTCGAGTTGATCCGGAGTTGGTTGGTGGCTTGGAATCGATGCGTTGGATGAGTAAATCCTCCCCAGTCCAGCTCGGCTGCTGAGGTGTAACTATGAGATACAATATCTGCTGGGCGATGGTATAAAAGGAATTCCGTTTCATCTCACAGCCAGGTTTTGCTTCATCGCCGCTTATGATGCCGCTGCTTCTGCTGCTGCAGCCTTGCATGGGACGCTTTTCTTGATACGAGTATGACAACCAAAGCTGGGCCAACAT
Source organism: Sicus ferrugineus (assembly GCA_922984085.1). Taxonomy (NCBI): domain Eukaryota; kingdom Metazoa; phylum Arthropoda; class Insecta; order Diptera; family Conopidae; genus Sicus; species Sicus ferrugineus. Next base: position 13,627,795 of record OV277352.1, on the reverse strand, counting down.
GCTTGGGTAGCTAAAAAGCTTTGATGTTGTTGTTGGCGGTGGTGTTGTTGCCGCTTTTCTCATTATTCTATGTCGTCAGATACGGGTTGCCGACAACGAGGACAACGTTGAAGACGAAGAAGACGGTGGCGGCCGCGACAACGACGACGACGACGACGACTTCAATAGTTTTTGAATGGGAGCTGAAAAATTTATGCGAGTACCTTTTAGTCTTAACTCAATTTACTGCAGGGTTGCCAACGCAAATTATGACGATGTAAAAGACACGAACAATTCCACTTGGTTTGGAGTCTGCAGTGAGTGTTTAGGTGGGAGATACACTGAGAGAAGAGCACGACAATCGTCATGTTCTATGCAACAATTGAATTTTTCACTTAACAATCCTTTTTGTCAATTTGTTGGACTCTTGTCAGTCCAACAAATGTAAACCGTAAGGATGACAAACAAAATTGATAATAGGGATCGCAATACTGTAGTTGCTACAGTGCACGTGCGGTGCGTTTTTGGTTTAATTGCAATTTCTGTGGAGTTTCTTCCAAACCTCGTGAGGTTTTCTGTCTCAAGTTTGTCACGTGACGAACAAGTAACAATTCTTCACAGTGCCATGAAAACAATTAAATTCATCGGATTTTGTAATTAACGTGAGATTTTTTGAGTGCGAATGAAGAACAGCCAGCTATTCTTCGTATTGACAATCATATTTAATTAAATCGTTACATCATACCGGCAATCTTCTCGTCAACACAATAGTTTTCTCTTAACGCGCATCGATTGTGAAAATTACGGTCTGCATTTTTTCCAGTGTAAGAAGGTGAAGGTTCATTGCTAGAAGAAGAGGTGGGGAGGATGAGAAGGGGCGTGTTAAAGAGTGGGCAATATATTCCCCGCCAACAAGTCAAAGAATACCGTTAGTTAAGAACCAGGCCGCGGCAGGGTTGCCAAGTATCCGTGAAAAGCCAACTAAAAAAACCCCCAACTCGTTATTAGAGTTTAATGCCTTTTATTTTTACACTAAAAATTTACCGCTATAAGTAGAGCGGAAAAAGTATAGCGAAATCTCTTCGAATCCCATGAGTCTGCTCATCAACATAACTGTGGCAACTTGAAACTCGGGTATTCGATATTTTGACGTACAAAATCTTTGCTTTATTTTGCTGAATGGTTTCTATGATGCTTACAAGCTTTTCCTGTTTTTCACTCGCCTCTCCTCCTCGTCCCACTCCCTACCGCATACTTCTGCATCTCGTCGTCCATTCAACTTTCTTGCGCGCTTGGCAACAACGACGGCCAGCGACCAGCTCTGCAGCTACAGCTACATGTTGCCGGTGGTGCTGCTGCGGCGCTCGATGCTTGTTTGCCGAACTGAATGGAGTCTCTGATTAACTCTCCTTCGCATCGCAATAGAAAAGAATACCTCAGAATACCTCGGAATACCTCGGAATACCTTGTTTTCTGTGTGTGAAAATGTGACTCGAGTTGCTGCTGCTGCTGCAATTCGACTCCCCTCCATCTTTGCCACCTTTGATTATGCAGGCTGGAGCAGCAGTAGCTGCAGCAGCTGCAGCTGAAAGTTTTCCGTAGTTTTACCTTCTGTCCCCGTCTGCCCCGTGAGCGTGTGGGTGGGTGCAACAACCAGCCAGCCAGGCAGCCGCACCGCCAGCCAGTTTGCTTAGCTAAACGAACGAATTTATGCATTTAGAGGATGACGAAAATCGATAAAATTTCCATAATTCTTCTTTTGTCTCTTGTGTTCTTGTCGGTTGTCTTTTCTTCCCTTCACCACCGGCATCTCCACCACCACCAGCCCTGACTTCTTCTTCTTCTCTTCTTCTTCGGTTACCGTGTTGTTGTCCTTGCTCACCTCGGTTTTCAGGTGTGCAGAATTTAAATCGCTACAGACAACAGCAACAAATGTTGTTCGGACAACAAGAACAACAGCAATGAACACTGTGAAGATAAATATACCTTAAAACACAAACTAGTGATGGAGCTCCGAGTTTTTAAAGGGTGTGCGGAGGGTGTTTGACACCAACTTTTATCCTTCATTATTCGCTTAACTCAAATTTCAGCAAAATAATTGATTTCATGAAAAAAATTTAGTTTTTTAGCGCTGGTACTCGTATTATATTTTAATGAATTCTTTTGGAAAATGTAAATCTCAATCTTTAGAAGGGGTGAGCGGGTGAAACCTTCAGAAGCTCCCTCCTGGAACTCGCCACTGACACAAACAACTAGAAAACTGGAAGTGACGATGTTGCTGCTGCTGTTGTTATTGTTGTTGTTGTTGTTGTTGTTGTTGTTGCTGTAGTTTCTTTTGCCACAGTGCGCTTTCATCAGTTTGATGGGAACAAATTACCCTTGTTATTGTTGTCGTTAATCTATGTTGTTGTTGCTGTTGGCATTGTTAGCTTCCCTGTTGTTTTTTTAGTTCTGGCTGTTGATGTTGCTATTGTTTTTGTTGTTGGTGTTGTTGCTGTGTGTTTGCTGCTGCTGCTGCTGTTGTGTTGTTTCTGTTGCTGTTGGTGTTGTTGTTAATGTTGTTTTTCGCTTGTTATTGTTGCTGTTGATCTTGCTCCTATTGTAGTTGTTGTTGTAGTAGTTGTTGTTGGTGTTGCTGTAGTAGTAGTTGTTGGTAGTGTTGTTGCTGCCTTTGACTTAACTTGGCTAGTATTGCTGTTGCTGTCATTCGGTGAAAACCATTTAAAACTTTGAAATCGTTTCAAGTTGAGTTTGAGTCAGTGAAGCAGTGAGAGATGATGAAGGAGAGATTGAAGTATTGAAGTGGAGTAAGGAGAAAATCGAGTAAACTGGTGTAAAAAGTAAGCTAAACGCATACACACGCACACTCGCTACAAGTGGGCGGAAAGCATAATAATAAATGAGAATCTATTTGTTTTTTGCAGGGAACTTGAGGTGCTGAAACGTGGGCGTAAAACAATAAGAAAAATATGGACAATTTTAGAGATTTCACTAAAACTGATACATTTCAATTTTTTTTACTTGATTTCGAAAGGAAACACTTGGCTACACTTAATTTCGCTTCAGCAATGACTGAGTTTTTTTGAGAGTATTCGGAATGAGTTTACTGAGGGAATAAAGTTATTTCGTTTAGAATTTTCCGAATTTTGTTCGATATTAACGACGAAGTCAATAATTTTATTCATAGCTGTTTTGGAATTCACGAAAAGCGTCTCGTTTCTTTTACAAAACTTGAAATACATTACAGAGTGCTATAAAAACACAGAGGCAACAACCAGCTGACTTCCTGCGTTTGAAATTTGCGTAGATAATCTTCACCTAGCGCGTAATATACACACATGCATACACATATACTCGTGCATGTTACGCGGCGCTCTTTTAAAAGGTCGTAAATTTTGCACTTATGTAAATAAACAACCATTAAACGGCACCAACAGACATCGTCCTGACAAGATAAGGCAAAAAAATTGTTCCCATTCCCCACCCTCTTCTCAATATCCATCCCAGACTAACCTTGTATTTATTCGCCAAATCTACTTTGTTATCTTACTTATTTATGCTCTCAATAACTTCTCCCTTCGATGGCATTTGAGAAAAGTTCTACCTTGTATATTTCCCCCACTGCAAACTGCGTATACCACCGTCTCTAATATGAACCCATCGTTCGCCTGATATATTAAAATATCGGGTAGATTAAAATATATTAGTTGCTTTGCTGAGTGTCTCCCAACACTAGTTCTCGCCCAGCGAACTCGCCTCCCGACCATTCGTCACCCTTTCGACCTCCAGCTCTGTCCTTCTGCGCTTACCTTGCGAACTCCACTCATCGATCCATTATTTATACATCATTCGTCCTCGTCGTCGGCGTTGGTGATGGCGACGGCGACGGCGACATCCTCGTCCTCATCGTCGTTGTAACCTTCGGTGTCGCCTGCAACATTCAGCCAACCGACATCAACTTCATGGCGGGTTGTCATCTTTTCAATTCCGTCGCATTTTTCTAGAATGTCGTACGCGAATCCAACCATCCTTGAATGGGACATGCAACTATTCCAGTTGTTGTTGCTGCTGTCCTGTTGTTGTTGCTGCAGTGGCTTTTTCTTTGTTATTGTTAAGTTGCTGCTGTTTTAGCATTTTGTTGGCTCCTTTTATTGTTTCTGCTTTATTGTAGTTAATATTGTTACGGCTACGGTTGTTACTGCTGCTGTTGTAGTTGTTGTTTTTGTTATTGTCGTTCTTGTTGTTGTCGTTCTTGTTGTTGTTGTCGTTGCTGTTTTTGTTGTCGCTGTTGTTGCTACATTTGTTTTGCTCGCGGTTGTTGGTTTATATCAACAGCATCCTTTCACCAACATTTTGCTTGTCTTGCCTTGCCTTGACTTGTGTTCGGCGATGTCACGTCATCATAATTGCTTTAAACCGCCTTCATCACGATGTGGATCTCCCTGTACATTTCCTCTTCTGCCCCCACCTCTTCTCCTCCTTCATCCTTTTCGCCACACCGACGGCAAAAGGCTTTACAATAATAAAATACAATTTAAGCCATCAAATAAATGGAAAGAAAAATCGCGCCGTGGCAAAGTAAGGACGCGATGTCAGTGTAAAATCGAGTTTAGGCTGACAATGAAAAATTTATTTAAATTAAAACTTGTAACTCCTCTCGACCGAAAAGGGTTCCCATACTACTGTCACGAGCGGATTGTTGTGAGAAAAGAAGCTTTTTACACTTTTAATTCAGTAGTGGATTGAGAAATCTCTGGAGGAGAGAGAGGGAAAGAGAATTATTGATGCCAATTTGAGTCCTCTAATGGATAGAATCGCCTTAAGGTGAAACAAATAAAGTGCTCAAAAATGCTTAGGACGAATTATCAAAGTGTTACTCTTCGAAAAATCCCTTTTGTGAGGAATTCCCATATAAAGTGCTTTAATATTAAATTAGTTTTAATGGTTTCAACAATAGTTGGTATGATATATTTGGCTTTTCTGTAATTACAACAATTTATACACCTATGGATGTTTCCGACTCTCTTTTACGCCTCCTCGAAGTCCACCACTGCTGCGATAGAGAAAAAGCGCTTCTCAGAGGTAACGAAAAGCCTTTGAAGCGATTTTGATTGTCATTCCTTCCATAGCAACACGAACCAAAACAACAAAAGCAACAGCAACAGCAACATAAATAGCAACGACAGTTGCTGTAGGGAATCGCAAGGGCACCATACTCAGCACGTTTGTCGAACACAGAGAGTTGCATCGAATTTAACAAACTGTCGAAGAATGAGAAGAGAGTCGGTGGGTCTCGTTTTGCTGCTCGGTCTGTCAGCCTCTCACACGAATGGTTGGAACTGAGAATGCAACTAAATTGCATTTGAATTCATTGATTGCAATAGAATAGCATAAAACGGCAGACAGACAAAGAGAAGGACAGACAGACACACACACACACCGAGCAGTTTGTGCTGAATGGCAGTTTTTATTTTTTTCTTTCTTAGCTTTTATTGTACTCTTCGTTCGACTTTCATGCATTTAATTGAATTTAGACATCAAAATAGTCAAGGATTAAATCGGCAGAGCAACAACAACAACAGCAATGACTGACAGTCAGCCTCTGTAGTTGAGTTGAATGACATGCCTTGGAATTTTAATTTAAAAATAATAATTATATAACGGAGATCAGAGATATGAAATGAGAACGAAGTATTCTGAGATGGAACGATAAAGGTTGACCGCCATCATTGATGGTTGCATTGACTGAATGGTCAGCTAGTTCGAGTTCACTAATTCAATTTTTAGTTAATTACACTGGTAGTTGGTTAACAGAAATAATGGTTGCTTAACTAGGTTTGCCCCATCGATAATAAGTAGTTTTTGTGCGTGTGAAATCAATAACAAATAATAACTAATTTTAAAACTAATTTTAACATTAAAAGCAATATAACAAGTGTAAAATTTTTCTATAAATTTTTACCATTTTACAGCTTCTGCACATTCGATTTTTCATTGCTATCAATTTTTTGCATATTAATTGCTGTTATCAATATTTAAAATTTGCGAGAAAACTCAACTCACAAACTTCGTGTTTACGTAAGAATTTATATTTCATTCAGTAATTTTATAACCACACAAATTGTTAGTTTTACTTACTAACAGCAACAGCAACAACAACAACAACAACCGTACAGTGCAACCGACTGACCAACCAACTGCTGCATTGAACGTTGCATTGAAATAACAATTAAGCGAGAACGAAGCGCGAAAAATGCACTCGTAACAAAAGCAGAAAAAATTGATTCAGTCTCGCAGCGCTATGTAAAATTTAAAAAAGCCATAATAAATGCCATTAAATATTGTAGACTGCAAATAAACTAATAGTAATTGCTGTGACAAAACCACTGAAACAACAGCAATAACAACAACAAAGAAATATGGTCACCATGCAATTTAAAAATCGTTCTTTTCGACCGTTGTAAATATGTGTGAATAAAGTTTGGTTTCATTTAATTTCATTCGGCTGTTGGCGCAAAAGATGTCAGGGGCAGTCATTCGCCTCTAGAGATACGTACTTGTACGGTTTATCGATTGTAGAAGTGTCGACCGCAAGGGCGAGAGAAGGGGGACAACAAGCACGTTTCTAGTGTAGTAAAAATATCGATGTTGACAGCAGAGGTATTCGAGCGGATTATTTCAACTGTGAATGATTTTCGCACTGTAAATTGTTTGCTGAAAGATACACAAAAGCTAAAAATATCGTTTGATATTTTAACCCTTTCGTCTGTACTGGGATTACGTGGAAGGTGCCAGATATTTCTCAATGAAAAACGTCCCTACAAGCCTGGAGAACATCTCCCTATAATCATTTTCAGATACGTATTTCCAATAAGTTAGAGAAAAGCTCTAATAGTATACATTATACCATAATATTATCAGTATTATACTCGTGTGTATGTCACACCATAGAAATTATTCTGGATCCCACGAAGAGAAGGATTACAGAAACATGTTCACCTCGAATTAACATTACAAGTAACATCTTGTTACATGATCTACTTTTCTCCTTTACATTTAGTTGCTGTTGTTTTTCTCATTGCTATCTGTCTATCTATCTATCAATCTATCTATTTATTTATCCATCCATCCCTCTATCCCTCTATTATGTCATCTCTAGTCTTTGGCCTGCAACAAGGTCGAATTCAAGTGAGCAAGTAAACTTCGTGAATATTTTATGAGCTTCACATTTCGTGCTGTAACATGCATCGCATGTGTGAAACGGGGAGAAAAGTGCAATCACATCACAGCAGAAGTCGACAAATGACAGTTTGACGTTGAGTTGTCTGAATTCAATTAACAATCGCTTCGAATTTTATGGTGACACAAAACATGGTCTTAGTCTGACGCTTTACCAGGGGGAGAGGTTGGGGAAAATATAGGTACGATTTGAATAGTAAAACAGTAAACTAGAAGTTGTTTTTAGCAATTACAACTGGCGAAATGTGACAACTATGACGTTTTCGTCGGATGATAAATCCCAGGGAATTATAATTTACATCGATTTCCACACAAAATCCCACAAAGTACTTAAATATTCAGAGAAATTGCGGAAAACATAACTCATATAAATTGAGTAATCCCTTTAAATGGTAATGGTCCCATTAAAAATCTCATTCTCCCCCACAGTTATTTCAAAATCCTATACAGACGATTGAACTATGATGAAAAAATATTTGTTTATAGGATTCTGTACCACTTCCTTCTGGATCTTAAAAATTAGAAAAATATTAATGGAAATCTAATCTTCTCATGCGCTAAAATCTTATTTTTGGAGTGTTACAAGTTACATATAATAGAATGCGATAAAAATTGTAATGTGTTTCGGTTTTTCAATTCCGTCTAGAAATTTAAGTGGCCATTAGAGTTTCAGTATCGTTAACTTTAACTGTCCTATTTTTCTACTTCTCTCTAGAGCGTTTGCCTTTTTGTCCTTCATCCTTCATCCTTTTTGATCTTTCACCAACTGCACAAATGCATTTCTTCCATTTATCGATAATCACCACGCTATGCTGCACATGCTATCTCATTAATTACAATAATGGATTACAAAACACTTTAAATCCAATCCAATTAATATTAATTGACTCAGCGCTCGTACTTGTTATGATGCGCGCCGATATTTCGTTTTGCCATCCTCGTCGTTGTTTTTTTTTTGCATTGGCGAGTTCATTCATTCGCGCGTTTGCTGTTCTGTTTGGCCGACTGTTTGTCCGTCTGTCTGCACCGCAATAAATATTTGCTGGATTGAGCTTGGTCGGCGTCGTCGCCTCTTGGCAGGCCGGCGCTAAGCAAAGCCAACTGACTGCACCGCTCCTGACTGGCTCGCTGCAGCGAAGGCTATAAAGTGCAGGCAGCCGTCGCCGTCTCCGCCGCTTGTTTCAATGCCAATGCAGCGACCAAGTCAAATCCTACATATTTCAGGCGCTTAATTAGGCCGCATCGTGTGTGCTGCTCATGTTTTTATTTATTTTGTTGTGCTGTGCAGTTGAATCGATGATTTCTTTTAATTAAATTCTGTTTCAATTAATATTTCATTGACTGCAATTGTTGTGCAAAATTTTCCTACCCGACGCTCCCGTCCCGACCATCCACCCCACAATGAATCCAGTTCACGGCTAAACGATGTGCGGTGGGAATCCGCTGGCCGGCCACGTTCAGCTGCTGGAATTTATTTATTTATTTATTTATGAAGAAATATTTGAACACAGAAATTTATTGTGGTGCACCGTTCTGTGTGCTTAAGGGATCACCGAATTACGGTGGGATATGAGGATTGTGTCAGAATTGAGGGTCATCAGGAAATTAGATATATCGAATTTAAAATTAAAGAAAATTACTTCATTGGAAATCACTTCATTTTTAAAGTAAAAACCAAAGTAGACACATATACGAGTATCTGTATACTTATACGCATACATATACGCATAACTAACTATAAATACTTCCATATCATGATGAGAGTCATGCGTGACTGTACCTAACTAAGCATAACTGTGAGTAATGACCCCGAGATTGAGCTAAATGTGAAAATTCTTTGAAAGTTCATCCCTTTATTCATTATGATCTTTACTCACATAATTTTGATGAAATGATCTATTTGAAAATTGAAAATATTCATTGAAGCATTAATATTAAAATCACTTTTCATGACACAATAATTTAAGAATAACATGTCAATTTTACAGCATTAGATAACAAATGCAATAAATTTTTTACGTAACCTTCATGCTTATAAAATATGAATGTGTTTTTATTGAAATTCGTCGCACATGAGTGGCTTTTCATACAACAATCTTGCTAATTATACACTTCAATGCTCTCAATCTGTGAATGAAGGTCGCAACTATTAATAATTTTATTGATGCTTATGTAATTATCTACTTGCGTAAATCTGCTTAAGCAATTATTTGAATATACAAATGTGATAGAGAAGACACGAGGGAGGTGAGAAGAGAGGGATAGAATCTTGTAACAGAGTGAAATAATTTGAAATCGCTTATTTAATCAGCTGTCTAGCGGACGTTTTTCATGCTCAGATTAAGAATAAATCATCGGATACTGTAGTTTCTGTTTATTGCATAGTTACTGCATTGTGCATAATCTGGCTTGTGAATTTGAAATTTTGATTTGCATTTAAACTTTAAAAATGTCATAGTTAATGGAACTTTTTCCTACTGGGTCTTGAAGTATTAAAAGTTGGCAACATATGTTGATATTTCTACATTCTGTCATAGAAGTGAAATGAGTGATATATTCTTAAAGTGTATGGGTGTGTGTGTGTGTGTGTGTGCGTAGGTGTGTAAGTGTTTGTCTTTGTATGCGGATGTTGGCCTATATTTGAACCCCGTTTGCTTTCCGCTCAGTTTTTCTTTGAAAACTGAAAATGGCGACCGCATTCTTTACGCTCTCTTTTCATTGTACGTTCTTCCATTACTAAATTATGCATGCCATGATGTAATCTAATTTTTCTTTTAATCTTTTCTGTCGACTTCAAGCGCGTTCGAGAGCAGCAGCAGGTTTGTCTGTCGGTGTTCTTTGCGCGCTGGTGTTTGTTTCTCGACTGCTCGTTTCTTTGATTGTGAACGTTAAAAAGTCCTTGCTTGTTGCTTTATAGTTGTTGTTGTCGATGGTTGTTATCCTTTGTCAGCGTAACGGTGTTTATTCAATATGTACTCATTCATTTCTGACTCTTTGGAAGAGGCGCACTCTGTGAGTGGGTGGCGATGGGTGACATTTGGCGGGCTGGAACACCCCGAAATTTTAATTTCGAAGAACTCTACATCCCCGAACACCACAAAGAAATTTTCTAATTACTTTACTGCTTTCTTTATTCGCGTGTGACTTAATTTTAAAACATTAATCCGCACCGTCCTTTCCCTGCCCTGTCATCCGCTAATAAAATATACGAAGTAAAGTTGAAAGGGTTTTTCTTTGCCCGTGTTCGTGTGCGTTTGTGTACTTTAATTAGCTTTTCAATTCAAACCACGTAAAAAATTAAGTGTTGACACATTGTTTCTTTGATATGCAGACAGCTTCATCTGTCCAATTAGTTGTTGACTTTTGATCGTTGCTGTTGTCACGTGTTTCACGCACACTTGAATGACAACTGGGTTTCTTCAACTTTGCGCTTTTCATTGAGAAATGTCATAAATGTTGAGATTTCACATTTCGCGCCATTTTCAATAATTAAAACGTCACAAACGCGCTAATTTACAGCATGCAAGTTGAGCACTGACAGATTTACAGCCGCTGGTAACAAACCAAAATTTTATAGCAGCGCGTCACACACACTTGAAGTTTCACAATGCAAAATGTGTTTGCTATTAAAAAAATTTATGCCGCGTAATATTTTGTCTTGTTTAGAACGTAAATTAATAAGGAAAAACGCGTCAACGTGAGGAGACACTTTATGGACCAAGCTAATTGGCAGGAATTTTAACGATTGCTGAAAATATCTCATTTTTCTGTTAACAAATTTTACCATTTCGCAGCTAAACTTTACCTATTCGCAGAACAACTGCTATATAAGTTCTTCTTTCTGAAGGAAGTAAAGATAAATAAAACTTATTGCATAATTTTTATTTTTTAAATGCAATAAAATATCATAATTTCTTCATGTTTTTCTGAAACCCAACCAAAAAGAAGCTAGTATTTCGTTATATCATCGAGAATCAGGAACTAGGGCCATTTAATGTAGTAAACCCTACTATATTCTACTAATATACCTCCAATCCTCTTTAATTTTATAGTATTTTTACAGATCCTACACTTGGAACTTCTTTCATTTTTAAAACTGCGAAAAATTAAAGTTATGTATGAAAGCAAACACAACAAAGAACCTTTCCTTACGTCAATCATATGAAAACGTGATTACCTATGCTCACATCCTTCTCCACATCGTTAAACTGAGAAGTTTTTGCACAGCAAGCCGTAAAAGAGGTCTCAAGAGGCTTTTTAAAGCTCGCTTTCTTCCAGCAATCTTCTGGCATGAAAAAGTAAAGAACACACAGTTAAAAATTTATAGGTTCCACTTAATTTTTGGCACACTTAAGGACGCTGCTCCACAAAGGAAGCGATTACACATCATTCGCATGCGGCAGGACCTCCTACCCATCTCGTTTGTCGTCGTTGCTTCATTAGCCCGAGCGCCTCACTGAAGTCCTCGTATAGTGTGAGCGAGCCAACCATTATTGTTACAGCTTTCTGGAGTTACTTATCCGTGCAACTTGATGGCTATAAAGAACTCGTGCAACTTTCTAACTTACACGTAAAAGCATTTTATATGAAGGAATTCTTGGTGGATTTTTCTCTTGTCACTTTTCAATGCTTTTTTCCCTGTGTATTTGAGGAAGCGTAAGGAAAAAGTTGCTCAAAGTTTTAAACAAAAGTTTTTATAGTTTTTCTCATTTTTTTCCCATTTCTTATGAGTTCCTTTTCCTATCTTGTCCATCCGCATACAGGGTGAAGAGTAACTAATTCAAATTTTATGACATGAAAAGCATGCAAAGTTTTCTGCAAGTCATTCAGAAACAATTTGAGAATTTGTGAAAAAACGTGTTTCAGCACATTTGCTGAGTTGTTGGAAAAAAAGGACAATCTGATTATTTACATTTGTCACATGAGAATAAAATGTTTGCGTTTGTTTTATATTTTTAAAAAGTTTATGAATATTAAATCAAGTCGACATTCTTATTGACTTACATTGTAACTCAAACTGACTTTTCAAATATCGAGTCGTGTGTTATTATTTCAGCTTTTTCGCCCTTTTTAGTACGGGTATCTATTATTTTGCTTTTAAGCTACCATATTTTATGTTAGGTTTTATCCTTCGCCTGTTAGGAGGTCGTAAATCTTTTATTGTTCAAATATTAGAAGCTCTGCGGCGAGTTCCAGCCAGCTTAAGTCGCTCGTTGACTTGTATGATTTTTATATGTTGGCCATTTAAACTGATTTCTTACCGTTTTATTAATAGTAAAGTGTGCTTCTAATTTCGTCTGTCCTTCTTTCTTTCGCTCTCTATCTCTCTCTCTGCTTCATTGCAGGTAATCGAGCTTTTCTTACGCTTTTTATGCCCTAATAAAAGTCCAACATTCGCGGCACTAAACTTGCAAGGGAAATTGCAATTTCTCAAGCCTTATTTAGTTGTTGCTTAAATTTTAACAACTCTTTGGCTGCGCGTTGAAATTTATAACGATCGTTAAGTGCATTTTGCGTTGGAGTTGTTATGGTTTCCCGGGGAAAAATAGCAGTTTTGTCAGCACAGTGAAGCTGGCGAAATCGTGCAACGTCATTATTATCGAATGAAATTCGTGAAAGTTAACATTTTAAAGCTTCCTCTATCTCCATCCTTCTTTTATTCCATCCATACCATGTTATATCAGATAACCTGAATATAAAACCCCTTTTACATTTCACAGTATTTTATATAAATTAAATTTCCTGGCAATGTTTGACCGTAAAATGCGTCCTAAATCGAAATTAAAAATGAGTATCTATTAATTCTTTCCGAAATTTACATCCCTATTTATATAAATTTGTGATTTTGTTTCTCTTTCATCATAAAATTACCCAATTTTGTCATAATATTTTGATAATATTGTTTTTTAAGCCTGTGAAATTTATTACTCAACCAAACCCAGTCAAGTTTTTAGATCGCATTTAATCCACGTCGAGACACAACGCTAAATTATAATGGTAATCCTATTAGCGTGAGTCAATGCATGCTTGTTAGTTGAATTGGCCGTAAACAGCAACAACAATTACAACTACAACACCAACAATTACAACTACAACACCAACAACGACGAAAGCTCCAGACCCACCAACTACTCAATTCTTCTGAATAATTGCTAAATTGATTGAATTTTAGCCTTCATGTCGGCCCGTATTATTGTTCCTGACGTTGTTGCAGCTGTTGTTTACTGCGAGATACAAGTATGTATAAACAAAGCTTTTCGCACCAGAATCGGATGTTTCTGGCAATAGTGTAGCCTGGCAACACCCTTTCGCTTCTTTTTTTACGAAATATTCAATACAATAGGGCGTTCATGCGCGAAAATTACTTTATTCACTTTAAAGTTTTTGAGTTGATTTCGAATAATCCCGAAAATTATATAAAACTATTCTAAATAAAGTAAACGATTACTATAATTGCAAAATAAATTAATTGAAAACAATTGAAGTCTCTTAGAGTTTTAGAATAAAATAATCCTCCGGAAATAATGTAAAATTTAAAAACTGCATTCAGGACAACCTGCATAACTGGACCAGTTGTAACTTTTATCCTCGATTTTGGGTGTGATAGTAACACCTATTTCGGAATCTGATACCCTGCGTGTGCACAGAAATCAAGGGAGTTTTAATTTCTACTGATAATCCGACTCCTTCCAAAAGTAAACACAGTCGGTTTGGGAAATGATCGTCCACAATATATGTAGGAATTACAAACTGCGTTTTGCTGCAATAATAACTGCATTCATTGCAAATACCTACACGGTTGCAATAATTTATGCTTCATGCACAATCGCAGCTGCGACCGACATCAAAAGAATTTTCGCTGTTTTTGTTACAACAACGTAATTATGCGTATTTTTAATATCAAAATCCCTACTTAAAAATAATAATAATAACAAAAAGGGGCAGCGCTATGAAAAAAGCGGTTTATATTGTTCGGATGCTGTGGTTTCCGTGCAAGTAGCTTCTGACCTGCCTGGATTCCTGGCTCGTTGCTTGCTTTCCTGCTTGCCTACCCTACCAGACTTCCTGCCATTCGGTTGCCTTCCGACCAAATCCTCCCATCATTCAACTCCTCTTCCTCCTCTTCCTCGTCGTCGTCGTCGTCGTCCTCTGTTAGTTAAACGGATCCTAGGCGTATCCTTCCCACGTGGCTTGCTGCTCCGCTGCCTGGTGTCGCTTTAGTGGGTGTGAATCAGACCCTCAAAAAGTGCGAAATTAAGTGTTGCCGCCGCTTTCAATGCGGGTTTTCTGCAAGCTTGACTGCCGCCTGCTTATGTTTTAATTTTCATAAATGATGAGTGAAGGACTCTTGACGATTTATACAACGTCCTTAAACGGATGAAGGTATTTGTGTGTGTGTGTGTAGGTTGCTGGCCTTCATCTGTAACGCATCCGAGAGAAGCTGCATTGAAAATATGTATTTAATCTCTTTACGGCGCTCTGAAACGGTTCAGTTAACTTGAATTGAACTTTTTATCCGTATCTCTCTCTATTTTTACCTCTTCTTTTATCCTTTTTTGCAGCCTTGAAATGCAAGAGGATACACTGTGGACTCGCTTTGTCTTCTCTTTTGTATCCTTTCTTTCTTCGCTTTTTTTATTTCTGTTTTTCTTCTTATCCTTGCTTATCTCCGTCCGCTTCTAATTTCTCTGATTAAAAATAATCATTCTTAATTTTCTTCCAAGAGCTACTGAAAGCTACTTCGAGCTACCTCGCTCGAGTCCTTGAGGGTTCAAAGTGCATTGTTTGCAAGTATAGCCTCCGACTCAATTTTACGAAGTGTGAAACTACTTTGTTAGAAAGTGTGTGTGTGCGCGTGTGTGTTTGTGTGTGTGTGTGTGTCTTGTGTGTGTGTGTTTTACTTTGCATGCTTGTGTACTCGTATATATTTGTGTGTGTGTGTGTGTACTCGTACGTATGTACATCTGTAGGCGGATGTTCGTCCTTCAAAATGTCATTAATTATTTGCGCAATTTAATTGTGGACAGAAGCGTCCAAATTGGCTTACAAAGGATACTCTTGCTCGTCCTGCGAGCTGTTATTTATTGACTACACGAAGTGGGATATTCTTAGATTTAGATTACAAATAGGTTTCAATTCTATTAAGATGTTGGTTGCTCTGAAATTAGTGTAACGTAAACGTTGCGATCAATTTTAGTAGAAAGACAAGGAAAAGTTTTGACGTTCTCTAAATACTAGTGTCTCAACTAGCCTACGTAAGATAATAAATACCGTAAATATCACAATTGAAGCTTAATTATTTACGCTATCGTGTGCATTCTTGAAGAACCTTTAAGTGCATCTGAGTACCTCGTCCTTAAAATATTTACAAGGAAATCATAGGATTTATAAGAAAATAAGAAAAATAATAATTTATCCTTTCTTCTAAAGTTTAATTCAAGCTTTTGTTCTCATCTGCTGCCTTAGTAAAAGGGGAAAAATACACGATGATATCTCTTCCTTTTAAGATTAGCTTTCCAGATGGTAGCAATTAATTGTTGATATTTAATTTTTAGCTTAAAGTGTTATCCTTCACTATTTTCTTGACTGCTTTCTTTCAAAATGACTTTTTTTATCTCGCTATAATTAATAACAAATTGCATTTTACTTACATCTCTGGCTTTTCCTCAGTTTTTCTTTCTGTTCTTCTATTCTTAATGTTTTCCTACTGTCAAGTTGCTTTTCTTGACTCTGACTTTGACGATGATTTATTGCTCCGCATTTATTTTGATCGCATTCACCATTTTGTAGTAGAAAATTGTTATATTTTTCCAGACAATTTTTAAGCTTGTTAAACTTTGTTGAAAAAGAAAAACATGGGAGATTTTTTGCCGATTTGTTACTCCTCCTTCTTCATTTTATTCTTTAATTTTTTCTTTATAAAATGAAAGATAGGAGGAGAAAAACATGTTGAGTTACACGTTTTATTAACCTTCAGGCAAAGGCTGTCTTTAAGGTAGCCGTTACCGCTATCTTCCTCCACTGCTCGCAGAATTCTGAGGATTTCATTGCTTGAATTTAATTTCTCTTAATGAACCCTTTTTGTAAAAATGATTGCATAAAACTGCTGCTTTCTTTTCTCGAAAATTGATTCCGGGTCTGCAGAACTCTAAATGGCTTTTTGTTTACCTTTTGAACCATTTGTTTTTGTTCTTATATTGATTTAAAATTTCCTTTCAGACTTTGTTCGAAGGCCAAAAATTAATTAAATGTTTGTTCTTTTCCACGAAATTAAAGGCCGTGTAATTAATTATTTTTCTATTACATTTGTTGGCATTTTGTTCTTCTTTTGTAACACATTTTAGAAGGGTTCCTGCAGATCTTTTTTTCTCTCCTTGAATCCTATTAAATCAAGAAAGACTTTGAGGTCCAATTAATGCCGTAATGTTTCTTCACAGCCGCCCTCTTCTCCCCTCCAATTTCATTAGATATCTTTAACCTTTGCACGACCTCTTTGTGTTAGAAATAAGTTCCTTTTAATGAGAATAGCATTACTATCAATTATATAAACGCGAACATTCTGGATTTCTTATAAGAACATTTTTATACTTCACTACTTTTCATTCTACTTTTCATCCCGCTTTAAGTTCGTTTTATTCTTGTTTTTATTTGCCTTTCTACTAAAAACTGTATTGAGTTACAAGAAAACTTCTTCCCACAACCTCAATTTTTTGATTCCAAGCTGACATTTCAGTTTCTCCCCTCCCTCCATCTCTTATGTTCCCAGTTCCTGCAATTTAATGACTTTTTGTCTGAAAAAAAGCAAGAATGAAACCTTTGGAAACTTTTGCCTGCCAGACTAATTGATTCAATTGACCGCAAGCAATCAATTAAACTTCTAATTGAATCGACTGCTTATCTTACTCTCTTCTCCACGTTTTATAATGATGGCAAATCCTATAAATAAGAATTTTTTACTATCTGCAAACAAGAAACGAGATTATATTTTTATTTAATTATGATTTAATTATGATGATTCGATTATGTTTCAAAGAACTTTGTGGAGACTTTTGATTTTAGCGAGACTGTTAAGGTATATAAGGGATATATTTGAAAAAATCTATTTCCCTACATAATCTTTCACTTTAAACGTTGAATAGAAAAATAGAGTTAGCTATGGTAATATTTGGTTTTAGCAGTTAAAACAAGTGACAGAAACAACGACAGAATCTTTAATACTAAAGTGTTATTATGGGATTTTTATAGTTCTTCCCATTCGTGAATAGTACTGATTATATAGTATTAATTATAAGGGTTAAATAGTTTTGATAGATCATTTCATTAATTTCAAAAGGAATTACTATACAATATTGTAGATGATCTCATTTATATCGCTTGAAATTCTGAATATTACGTAATCTACACACATAAGCTACTTGGCTACTTCGTCACGTTTCTCAACTTCACAATTAAAAGTTCTTATCTTTAAAAATTCTGCTCAAATAGCTATTTTTTAATTAGAACAATTTGAACAAAAGATGTTCGCAACATTATTCGTATCGCCAACAATATACAGCAATTCTCTTATTTAAGATAAAAATAATCAAACACATTTTATGATGAAATATCTGAAAAGCAGAAAAGCTCAAAATAATCAAATAAACAAGAAGTACAATAAATATTTCTTTAGAAACGGCAATTTTTCCCCATATCTGTTTATCGATAAATAGAAAGAGCTACACGTGTTGCTCTCAGGGTGTGGAGAGTTGG
This sequence comes from Sicus ferrugineus, assembly GCA_922984085.1. Lineage (NCBI taxonomy): Eukaryota > Metazoa > Arthropoda > Insecta > Diptera > Conopidae > Sicus > Sicus ferrugineus. The sequence goes on along the minus strand of OV277352.1, from coordinate 13,609,828 downwards.
GAGGGGGGAGAGTACAACGATTGACGTGTGCTAATTAACGAAAAATAGCTTATGTAGGAAATCGTATACTGAAGTTATTATTGTGTAAGCTTAAAATTCCGAGAAGACCTTTAGAAAATATCGTAGATATCTTTGATTAATGCTTTTGTTCGAAGAGATTTTTTTTTTAATTTTTCAATGATAATGTTGTTATTTTATAACTGAAAATACACCTCTCAACCCTTCCTTTCCTTTTAGCAAGTTCTTCATTTATCATTCTAATTAGTTATCTCGAAAATGGTATCATGTGTGTTTTTCCAACTCATTCAAAAGGCTTTGAAAGTCTTAATTTATGAGTTGGTTTAATTTACGCTACCAGAAGGTACTTCGTGTCTGTCGTTGATTATGCTAACAAGACAACTACAAACGCTATAATGTTGTCGTGGCTGGTAAAAATTCACCTGCTCTTTGCACGTGGTCAACAACAACAACGCGGCCGTAATAGTCGGTCAGTTTTGCTACCCTTCACTTTAAGGGAAGGTTACGAGACCTGCCGGCTGCTTCCGTTACCTTTTCCCTTTCTAATCGACGGAATCGTAATACAGTAGTTTCCTTAACTTTATTTCGCTTTATTTACGCGCTAAATAATGCATTAATTTTAATAACAAGCAATAGATATGGACTCGAAATCGGCTTTGATATATATATGACAACAACAACAACCGCTTGTCCTACTATAGAAAACTTACCGTCATTGCGAACTTCAAGGCGATCAGCGATTCCCAAGTTACAAGTTCCTCCAAATAACTAACATAATTCTGAAGGCCTTGAGTTGAGAAACGCTGGCAACCAACTACAAGTTCCTGCTTGGCTTTCCCTTGACACCCTGGTGTTGGTTGTTGCCTCGTTATGGTTTAGAAGCGAAAAAACCTCCCCTCTCAATAGCAATGCTACCAAAATAAGTATGTGTTTCATAAAAGCAGCAAGCAGCAAACCCACTCAGCATGTTGCTGCTGCTGCTTGTGCTTCTGCTGTTGCTGCAACAAACTACGAGTAGTTAAAAATCTACTTGAAGTTCGACCAACTTTGCACACAACAGTAGCAACGTAACGAAATAATGACTGAAGTAGGGTGTTATTTGCTCTGTGTTGTGTTGTTGTTGATGTTGATGTTGATATTTTGCTGTTTCCTCACCATAGTATTTGGCCAACATTAATTAGCTTTCGCTCCGTCCGTTGGTAGTGACTGAGTTTAATTTGTGCGCCGGCACTTAAATTTTGCGTAAACAACCCTCTTCGGAAATTAAAACGTTAACTTAATGAAGCTGCCGGTTAGTGGGAACAGTTAGAATAGGTCGGCTAGGGTAGTAGGACTGGTAGGGTAACTAAGTGAAACCGACGGAAAGTTTTTAAGCAAATAATTATATCTTCAGTGATTCTAATTTACATTTGTTCCCTTGCATTATGTAAGCGTCGAATTTGAAAGTTCGAGGAATTAACGTGACTTTGACTTGCGCTTATTTAATCAAATTAAGAGCTTTACCTCATTCTCATTATGGTTGGCCTCATTCAAGTTGGCCACGTAGAGAGCTACTCCTACTTAACTCTCGAGCCAGAAATACATTTCAGCCGCTTCTTACTGAGTATGTAACTTTTTACTATTTTATAATGAAACATTAAAAGTAATTACTGTTATATTTAATTAAATATTTAAATTAATATAGAGGATATTTCACGGTTACATATAATATTTTCGAATTTGAGACGGGAATAACCATCGAGACGGCTATTTCAAATCGAGGTACAAACGTCGAGATCGCAACAGTTTTTTTATTGAGGCGATAAGCGAAAACGAGACGAGAATAGAGATCGATCTTCACTCTCGAATTTGAGATCAATTTTATTTTCTTCCATTTTTCAATTATATTAATTAAAAAATAATTGTCGTTGCATAACGTAGCTTACCGATCTCGTTGCTGTGATTTGCTCCGGCACTAATTAACCTTACCTTGTCCAATCTGGAGTGCGATCGTGCACCAAACTCCCATGACGCTTAAAACTCTCTAATTACCTTCTCCCAATCGCCAAATAATCACTAAAGCGCCGAACAACACGCTCATGCAGGTGACTGGCAACCGTTGCCAAACCATTTCGCCGCATTCGTTCCGATCGCCGCTCCACTGATCGCCGCAAATACTGTTACACTTTTCAGGCCGTCAGCGATGACTTTTTAAGTAACTATCATTCAGTCGTTCGTGAATGCTTTGCTTGTGCTCGATTTGAGCGGTTTTATTTCCTGCTTTCTCTAAAAATGTTTCCACAGAAGATCACCGCTGATCTGATCAGTGAGCGGAGAAGAAATCTGCAGAATGGAAAAATACAGATGCTGCACTTAACGACGCTGGTGGCGTTGCTCTCGGCTCGATTGTGGCTACTAAAATCGCAAAAATAGCCAGGAGTTGCAGCCGTAGTTGCGATCGGTAACAAAAGATTGCAACGGCCAGGCTTAGTGCAGATGCAGCGTTTGCTGCTGCTGTTGCTAATCCAGTCGTAGTGAAGATCAGCACAACAACAGCATATAAAGTCATCAATATTGTTAACTGGTGGATGGCTGTGGAAAACATCTGTTATTATTGAAAGTTACTGCTGTTGCTGCAGCACCTTCACAACATGAGCAGCAGCAGCAGCAGCATCAACAAAGGCATCAGCATGCAACACGGAAGTTAAAAGTTTGAATTTATTATTTGTAAAGATCAATGAGATAAGTTTCAGTGGTATTTCTTGTTATTGTTGTTGTTGCTACTGGTAATGGTGGTGACCGTGATGTTCTTGGTGTTGATGTTGCTGGTGTCAGGAAAATAACTACAGCAATAACTCTGAACTCCAACTTGAAGCCCATTAGCCATAATTGCTGGTACACGATCACCTTATTAAATATCTTAAGGTTTTTTCCGCATAATCTGAGAGGCTTTTAAACGATCGTGTTGCTAACTGATCGCGTCAAGACCTCTTTAAATTGGTACCCAGCGCTTATTTGCATACGAGTATCGCTAGCAATTTGTTTGCGCGATCATGCCAACGATCAGCGTTTATTGGTCATGCTAAGCCACACAGTATCTGCCGTTAAAGTTATTCAATTCAAAGTGTGCCTCGCTCTCGACGCAACTCAATCATAATCTTTAGAAAGGCCTTCGAGCTACAGCTATCTTAACCGCTTTATTAACTGGTTTCCAGCCCGTTCACAGACCGCAAGATCAACGCCCTCAATTTTTTACATAATCCGCGGGATTATGTCATTTTTGGTTTTCTTCAGAGTGTTACGATATTTTTAGTGCCGATTTTTATACGATGCTGTGTAACTGACGATCATGTTTCTGAGAAATAAAATTTTACCTCTCGAATACCTCTACCTGCGACTGTTATTTGGTGATGAGAATCGTTATGGGTGGCCATAAATATTTACGAACATTTTATCGCATTTTAGTCTTCGAAACGGCTTCGATTAGCAAATTGGGTTAACTTGAGGTGAACTATTTTCGAAAGATCACCACAAGATCATCGAAACTTAATCGTAAGCAGAATTGATTGTGAAAATTTGTTTGCTTTTGCAACACACTGAACGCCGGTCGAGCTTAATAAAATACACGAATACTTAACTGCTTGATTATACTCTGCACGGTCGGCTAACTGATCGCGATCGCAGGCACTGATCGATTCTTCCGATGATGCTGTGGCTGGAAGAGCGGATCCACCAGACTGACCAGTGCTAGGTGAAGTAGGCAAAATCTAAACATCTACATTCCCTCATGCCTGCTCTCTGCCTCCGTTTTATCTCTTAACTCAGTGTAAACGGTGGAGCGGATGCACATTTCGCGTCCAGAGTAACCTACGGGAGCGCGCGTTCGATATCGGTGTCCAGTAGGACCAGATAAGGGGGCTCAGGAATGAGGAGGAGCACAAAAAGAGCGAATAATCAGTAAATTGCTGGCCTCGGAATGTTAGTGCACGTGTAAGCATGTGGTACACCGCGCTATAATGTAGAGCGAAAGAAGATCAGGGAGCAAGAAAAAGTTCCTTTTTTCTGCAAAACTCAATTGGATTGTAATAAATTTTTCTCTTTGATCACTTAATACACAGGAGTTCGATTTAGTTCACAAAAAGGAATCGTTTAACACTTGTCTAGCAATAAAGTGACTAAAGTGATTGCTGTTGTGAAAGTGAAAGTATTGAACTTTACTGCAGATAATAAAAAGGAGGACTATAACTTTTTGTAAAATTAAACTGTACAGAAGGTTAAAAATGGGATGTTCAATTGTGTATATGATCCAATCGGAAAAGTTAGGAATGTTCTAGTCGATAAGGCTTTTACAGCAGAGGCGATAATCGAGATCGGAACGGTCGTTCCTTGCCTATAATTCGGGGCGAAATCGTGATTGTGATTGACTGTTTTAGCAGAGACGATGATCGAATGGTTTTTTCAATAGAGACGATAATCGCGATAGGAATCGCCTTTTCAATTGAGGGGATAATCAAGGTTGATACAGACCCCTCTCAGTCGAGACGATAGTCTAGATTTAGACGGTTTTTTTAGTCCTTCGATTTTTATCTCTTTCAAAAGTATGTTTTGAGTTCTTGAACTTTTTAAACTTTCTTCGAACTTTCTAATTCTTTACACTGGTTACATTATTTGAAAGTCCGATAAGAGTTTAAAAGAGGAAGCTAAGTAAAAATACTTGCCTACTCCAAAAAATATCTTATTTCACTTTTCCGATTTCTTATCCTGTATTGTCGTTCTACAGTAACTTTTTTAAAGTTCTCACAGTTCTAAAAACTCAACCCATGCAATGCTAAAAACTGGCATTACACTCAGTTACAACGCATCCTGCGTTACACCTCGCAGCGGCAACCCGACAGGCCGACAACTCGTTTGCTTTTATTGTTTCGCGATGTATCTGTCAAGATAGCGTTGCGAAGATAAGCTACAGTGTGCAGCAACCACCGCGCCGATGCTAACCGCCAACCAATTGAATTGCTATCACCATATAAGGATCTCCACAGGCCTCTGCGCAGCCTTAAAGCTGCCTTGTTGCAGCCACTAAAATAGCTCGCTCAACCGCCACAACAAACAACCAGTGAACGCTCAATTATTTTATCATAGCGCGATCGCACGTTGATTTCTCAGCTCCGTACCGCGCTTGAGGTTGAACGCGATATCGTGTTCCTACTTCTCGCCGATGCTGCCACCAGAGAAATCAAGGAACATCGAACATCGAAGTTGCCGCGGTATCGAGTGCTCACTGCTCACTGATTACTATTTCGAAATCCATAAAAAGGCTTAATTTTGCCACACTTTCATGCGACTGTTTGGCGTTGTTAGCGGTGCGGTTTTGTTGTTGCGTGTGCTCTGCGGTGTACGTCTGTTCGCTGTCTTTGTCGCTGTCGGTGTCGTTTGCGAGGCGATGCGATGCGATGCGATGCGAGTCTCAAGCCATTTGTTAGCAGTTTATTAGGCCTTGTTTAACCAGATTCCTGCGTTAACTTGGCTGCGAAAGCCGCCTGGTTGCTGAGTAGAGGCGGACATGCTTGTATTGCTGTTGCGGTTGCAGTTGCTGCTGCTGCTGTTGCCGTTGCTCTTGCCATTACAACTTCATTAAGCAGAGTGAAACCATCTCTTGCATACGTAATCCAAAACATCAGCGCAAAATCGGTTAGCAACGCGCAACAATTTGCTCGACAGATGATCATCTAACCCTTTCTTGCCACTTGACTTCTGCTCTTTTCATGGCTAATAGGAACCTCGTCGTACCCAGGCATCACGTCGTGACATCGTTTATATTCAACTGCACTTTTCTGCTCTACAAATTTCTAGTCCTCCGTTTTCGCCATCCAACTTCATGTGCAGGATTTACACATGCATTCGCCAAACAAGGATTGAGTTTATGGTTCAGAGCTACAGTTCGCTACAGCCATCGCAGCAAACTTGTTGGGGTTTCATGAGCTGTTCCTTCGCAATTCCCAGTGCAAATATACGCGATCGTCAGAGGGTCGCAACACCAACAAAAGCGGCGAACCATGCCGCCAATCGACAGTAACCTCTGGCAGCCTTAAACAACTTATAAAGTCATTTCGCCCAACTACAATAGCAACAGCAATAAGACGGAAATTCAGGAAATCAGCGAAGCATTTAAATATTCAGCAGTCAAGTGTAACATATGCGTTCAGAGGCCAGGCAGCCCTGCACAGTGACGCGAATCTGGGGATGAAAAATTTGTCGATTTTCATAGTTTGTCAGTTTCGTTAAAAGATTCTTAATCAGTATTAATTAACTGCTGATTTTGAATCACAAAAACCGCATTGAAAGTCTTAATTCATTCAAAACATTCATAACTTTTATCTGTTCAAGATCTCTGACCGCCAATTTCTGCTGCTGAACCACTGTACGCGTACAGAATGCCGCGGACGAAGAGGTCTGGCAAATAGCAAGCTGCAAGGTTTGCCAGAAGCCAGAAACACTTCATCTTGCAGTCGGGAGATACGTTGTTGGCGCGCAATTTGAATAATTAAAAGTTGCATGTGTTCGTCAGTCGGTTGGTTTATCTTTCCGACTGTCAGTCTGTCTGATTTTCTGTTTGTTCGTTTGTCTTCCTGCACGTTGGTTTGTATGCATCCTTGTCACCCGTATGTTAGACAAGACTGTCTCGACTGAGCTTAAAGGACTTCTGCTGCATTTGCGGTTATTTTTTCTCATTTTTCTTTGGTTTTTCACTTTCCGCGTTGCACATTTTCCGCGAGACAATTTTAAGCTGAAAAAGTTTTCGTTGCTTTTTTTATCCTCGCTTTCTTCCCACATTCTGTATCCTTCGTTGAAGTGAGGCCCTTATTGAATTTCATATGGTAGCGAGTGTTGTACGAACAGCAACATCAACACCAGAAACGACATCACAACCATCAACAACTCGAAGGAACAGCAGAAAGTTACCAAAGTGGCTTAAAATTGTTAAAAGTTTCCTTCTGTATAGGCAATGAAAAAAGTATAAAAAGCTCAGAAAGAGAAGCGAAAAAACGATTTACTGCTGCAAGTAAAAATTACTGCCGTAACTTAAAAACTACAAAAGTCAGTTTTAATAGTCGGTAGTTAAGGATGTGTTATGATTCCATAAGTGGTTTTATGCCGTTCTGGTCTGGCCTGAGAACACGCAATACCGTAAAACTCAAGATTTTGAGTAAAATTAGGAGTGACTTTATTTGATTGGGGAAAAAACGGCAGAACAATTTTATGGGATACTGGAAACGATTTCGATCTTTAGAAACTTGGGTGAATAAAATTTGGAAGCCTGTTTTTGAAGTTGTTTAGTGCCACTTCGTGCTAGTGGCAACATTATGTTGTACACACCATTTTAAATCTCTTACTGGACACACGATTGCACATTCACTGAGCTCCTAAAGTGTTCTAGCCAAGTGCCACCTGCCCCTTGCTGGTCCTCCTGTCCGCTCCGCTCACGGGAACCATTAAAAATGCGGTAACTTAATGATGTCTTGTAAAAGTGAGATTTATGTTCGACTAAAATAACCCTTCGTTGTAAATACTCACTCGTAGCTTTTTGGGGAACGAGTAGCCAGGCAGACAGACAGACAGACTAAACAACCGACAGAGTCTGTTAAGGCAAAAAAAAATTGTTGAAAAATTACTACACAAAGTGTCGGAAAGAGTTTTGTTACAGTTTTGACAGCAGAGTGTTGGTGGTTTTCGAAAAGTTATTATTGAAATTTACTGCAAAAAGTTTAATTTTACGTATCCAAACGGTAAAATTAACGGCGCCAGTTTTTCTACAAGGGGTCCTCGACTGAAAATTGCTTCTCGCTTGAAAAAACAGCAGCAGCAGCCCTATTTTAATAATTTTTGACATGTTATTTAATTATGAAAATCTACCTTATGAGAAGCAGATTTAAACCCAACCTCTTACTAGATTTTGTTTTAGCCTGCGGATTTGCGTCTTTCCGGATGATAAAACTTTTATAATAAAAATCACACATTAACAATTACCTTTCTACTAACGTATTTTTCAATTAGAATCACTCTTCGCCGATAGCAGCCCACTGTTTGCCTCCGTCACTGAGCCAGGAACATTGTAAAAAACCTTGAAAGAGGAAGGCATTTCTACTTCACATCGTTTTGTCCTTATTTCTGGTTTTCCTCGTTGTTGCGGCGAACAACATGAATGAAGAGGAGGCATTTTTCGTTGTCCTCATTTATGCCGCGTAATAAAGTTCTCTTTAATTTTACTCGTGCTAGTGGCTGCTTTTAATTGTTTTTGTAGTTTTCCCTCCGCTGTTGTTGTTGTAGTTGTTGTTCATGTACTGGAACTCCGGCCTTTTGTTGTTAAGTAATTAAAATTCGCGCCGATTTCTACTAAATTATTTTGTAGCGCCCTCTGCGATGTGCGAGTGCCTTTGGCAGCTTCTGTTTTGCAGCTTCGGCGGCGTTGTACTTGTAATGATTTGTTGTTGCCTCCATTGCTACCGTGTTGCTGTTGTTTATTACTTAACGCTCAACGCGTTTGCAGGATATAAATTATTTTTTGAAAACTCTTCGCACACTCCCAGTGCTCTTCTCTGGTGAATCTGGTGGGTATCGCAGAACATCTCGATGTTTGTCTATCCGTGTGAGTGTTGGTGAGTTTAATTGCTTCGTTCGTTTGTATCTCATATTGTTTATGAGTTCCCGATTGCATCTTTGCCGGAAAACAACTTGTTGATCCTTGCCACTTACTTAGCTCAACTCTGCACATCATCAGGACCAACAACATCCCGTCATCTATCTAGATTTCATCCCAACCGCTCCCCTCCTCAGCCCACTTCTCCAGCTCCTATTAACCTCTTATGAGCGAAAAATTTGCATACGTATTCATCTGTTTATTTGTACGAGAATCTTCTCTTCTTCGTCTTCTTCTCTTCTGCGTCTTGCGTAGCTTTTGAATATGATTTAATGTTGTACAGCAGCGACCTTCCTCACTTTAATATTCCCTCTGCGGCCTTCGGATCCTTAAAATTCCTGCACGCTTCCTAAAGATTTATGGGCTCGCAGTATTCAAAAGCAGTAAAGCTGAGTTGTTAAGCGTTTAAAAGCTAATGAATTTAATTGAATCGGCTGTGTTATTATTATTTTTGAGTAGCTCGCATGTTGGCAGTGAAAATATAAATAACTGCGGCCGATATAATGATCAGTTAAGTTGTAAATGAGTACTCGTTAAAAGTAAATCAGATAAATCTGTATTTCAGTTTAGAAACGACGATAGTTGAGAAAAGATATAAAGATGGTTAAATGATATTCAAATTAATGAAAATATTTACAACAGAGAGTTGATATTCTTTTCAATTATTATGTCCTACTCGAGAAAATATTTGAAGTAAGAATACTAATTATATTAATACAATAAAATTTAATTAAGGAAAATAAATTAAGAAGCTGTTTACGTTCATTATTCGATTAATGGTTTATCGATTAATTGCTTACTTAATTGCTTACGACCAATGAATCATTTTCGATTACTCCACTTCGATTGTTCCATTAAATCGACCATTTTTGATTATTATACTTCGATAACTACTTAATCTGACCATTGGAGTAATCAATCAAAGGGCAGTTTGGAACCAATAGTCGATTGACGATTAATTGCTTAGTTGACTACTTACGACTAGTCGGCCATTGTCTATTATTCAACTAATCGATGAACTATTCTTTTCCATTTTGGATCAATAAAGGTTTTAATTAGTAAAATAATTGCTATTTTATCAACTTGTTTGTACTATTTTTGCAAGTAGTTGACAAGAACTCTAGATATTTCTGCATCCTCCGTATTCTATTTTACCACATCTCTATATTTTAGTTCCTCGGTTTTTGTAGACATACACAGAGGCATGGACTGACTAAATTATCTCAGAATACTCTGCACTATATATGTACACATATATAAACATACATTGCTACATCTAACTTGCATAGAACAACCCTTTCCCTTCGGGCGCCGAGTTTAAAAGGATTGACAATTTGCTGATCTATCTTCCTCATGTTGTTGCTGCCAACCTTAAATTAGTGCAAATTTACGCCCGTCGTAATGTGTTTAAATCAAATGAGCTGGAATTATCGGCCACATCGGTACACGTGTGTGTATTGGCCGCTGCACGATTTACACTCACTGTCAACGTGTACCTACAGACGTGTGATTGCCTGTCCTACCCGACGTTTCCAACGAAATCTAATGACAGCTCACAGACATAAATAAGAACTTTAGCAATAAATCCATAATACTTTATTACCGATTGAACTCAATTAATGCACGTACTCGGTGTCATTCATATTCATTGCGGGTAACTAATTGCGTTGCAAAACAACCCAGCAGGAGAAAAATATAATTTAAATAATACGAATTCGACATTTTTACTGACAACGCTTACAAAGCCATAAAGTCATTATTTGCATTTCTGATTGTGTGGAATAAATTTTTGATCGAACCGAATGGCGGCGAGAAAGGGGAAAAGTAAAGTAAAATTGTTGAACTTGTGAATTTCTAAATCAGGACTAATTTTTAGTTTATTTAACCTTAGTTTTTTGTTTATTTAACCTTATCTACAGGCACCTTCTGGACCAAAAGAAGTAAGTAAACTAAAGTAAAATCTATATTTATCTCTCTTGAAACCAACTTAAAAGGCCAAACCAAGCTTCAAGTCAATATTAATTAAGGTATTTTGGTTGCTGCAGCATTTTTAAAATTATATGTACTCGTTCTTAAATATAGCCCGCTGAATTTCGAAAGTTAACTTCAAAATGTAATTGCATGTTTTATAATTTGTTAACCTTAAGGTTAAGATTAATCCGAGATTTTCCTTTATCTTGGCTTGTAGAAAAGGGAAATTCAATTTTCAGCCAATATTAATCAATGCTTTTAAGGCGTTAGTTGTTGTAGTTGTCGTAGCTTTTTTCGGAGCAAAGATTTCCTACCATAACTGTTATGCCACTCAAGCCTTTCACCACACAGCCAACACAACGCTAACCAGCATCTGATGAAATCAGCAACCAACAGCAACAACAACGACAGAATTCTATTTCAGATACACTTAACTAAAGTGTAAATCGTTTTTACCTGCATCAAACCGTAGCAATCATGACGACTCTCAAAGCGTCAGTTAGCCAGTCAAACACTTCGTATTGCCTCCCGCGGCGTTGCTGAGCTTAAACTCGGTTTGACACTCTCAAGTTGCTGCAGCAAATGCACGGCATTCTGGCCACAAATAGATTACATTGTAAGCCGGTTACGTTCGCAAGGCTCCCCGGAGACTGTGTGAAAGCCGTCGCTGGCTGACTGACTGCCGGATCGGCGAGAAGCCAAGTTAAGCTGTAGGTTAACACAGGCCAGGCTGTGCTTGATTTGGCAATCGGAGTTTGTTGGTGGCGTTTAAACTCGGCACGGCTTTTGTCGCAAACTCTGCTGTGTAGTTTGTAATGAGCAGGTGGGATGGGGGTGGGAGGGAGTGGTGAGGTTTACATTTTGACGAGTTCAATCATGCAAGCTGTGTGACGTGACAGGGAGTAACTCGCTTTCCACTTCAAGGCAACAGCAGTCACATCAGCTCTAAACATCGATTGCTCTTTCTTCGCCGCGCCGTTCCTGACGTGGCGACATTTTTTGCACCCTTTTCAGCAGGAAATTGATAATCAAATAGTTGATCGTGTTTGCAGATTGCGGCAGCGTGTTACAAACCAGCTACACCGAAATTCAAAGAAGTGATTTTCCATCCTTCCACGCAACCACATCATCCGACCTTTCCTTTCTCTCGCTCTGACCCTTTTAGGGAAACGTGGCTAAAATCGTGATGTTCGACGGAAAGTGTAAGAGAAACTGAACGTTTGTGCACTTTTTCTTTAGCTTCTTCTTCTTCTTCTTCTTTTTCCACTAGAAACTCCATGTCTGTAAACCATCGCCTCCTGGATCGCATGGAGGAAAAGAAAAAATGTGTTTTCTGTGATTTATGAAATTTTGCGACACAACCTTTGCACTTGCAGAGATTGTCTATTAAAACCTTCCTCATTCCCGCAGACTCAGAAAAAGGTTATTGAATTTCGTCGTTTTTTTATGGTGTGATATATTTTGCTTTCGGTGCAGTCGAAACGTCACAGGTCTACGTGTGTCTGGGAAGCAATGGAGAAATTTGAATACGAAACACAATTCTACATTTTGTCTTTTGGTTAAGCAATATTGTGGAAAAAATAAGGTGGTGAAATAAATAATAGAAACTGAATATCAAATGCGCTCGCTACGTAAGGTATATCGATATTACAGAATCTTACAGTGGTGGGATATTCCGACGAGATGCGAAAAAATGGTTTATACATTTGAGTTCAGCGACCTCGAATTATTCTAGGATCAATAGAAACTATATAAAATTTGAAGACATGTGTTGCTTATGAAGCTCCATGTATAGCAATATAAATTAAGAAAATATTGCAAGTGCACACTAACGGGCGGAAGTTAGTCGACGAAATCGACTCTGGAGGTAACGTTGAGCGAGAATATCTGCCTTTTTATAATGAATTTTTAATTACCCTATGTTAAATTTTGGAAATTGAAAATATTCATAAGGAGAAAGAGAAGGAGGAAACGGTGTTTTATGCGAAATCATCAGAGGAAAGCGAAAATAGGTGTAACATATGTATTTTCATTATACATGTATTACATTCTGACATATGATTTTGCATACAAATCCACTCGCTACTCATAACATTTCAACGTCAACTTATTTCAATTAAAATTATAATAGTTTTGTTCAAGATTTCTTAGAAATTTGATGTTATCTTTTATACATTTATTATATTATATAATACATATATATTATATAATATAATCTTAGTTTTTTATTATTACAGAAACCAGCTGCAAGGAAAGACAACACCATAATCCTTAAATTTTCCTTATAAAATCGTGCAATTTATTTAAGTGTACTCCTCATTTAATTAAGAATTCCACTCAAACAAATCATCCCCATCATCATCGTCAAAGAAAACTCTTTCGTTCATTTTGAAACTAATGGAAATTCAGACGTGGCCAATAAAATCATAAAAGAAATCGTCTGTCTGGCTTTATTTGATGAGTTTTTTGTGTATTCTTGCTTTCTTCTCGTGTCTCCGGCAAAAATTACCTTTTTATATCGTTCCTTTGTGTTGTTTACCTTGCGCTGGTATCATTTTTATTATTGCGTTCCACCCACCGCTGCGAAAGTCATATTTATTCCTCTCGTTCACGTTGACAATAATAACTAATTCGCTGTGCTCATTGTTGCTGATGTCGTTGGTGTGTCCTTCCCGTTGCAGGTTCCTAATATGCCATTGAAAGTGCCGACGCACGAAAATGCTTTATCCGCAGCGCAACACACAGCAGCAGCGTCGCTGACGTGTTTGCATCAGAAGCGTTTTCTGGAGACTCAAAAAATGCACATACAACCGCCGTCGTCCGCATCGTCGTCCTCGTGCCCGTCGCCAGCGTTGTCCTTGTCGGCGTCTTCTCTGGTGCAGCCTCCGCTGGCCTCGTCGACCACGCCGTCGTCCTCAGGGAATAATATAACAAAAGGTAAGTATTTTTGTCATAAGGTATTCGGGAATAATAGATCTACGAGAAACAACAACAACCATAAAAAGTTAGGAAAAAATTAATTTGAGGAAAAAATTAATTTACGAAGAATTTTCATAAATTGAGGGAAAATAAAGTTATGTAACTGCTTTGCCGAGTTGGCAGGAAGTAATGAAATTTAAAATTCTTGGAGAAAATTATACGGGTTAATAAATTCCACCAGAAATGCAAAACTAATTTGGAGTGGAGAGAATGTCGTTCGTGGAATAAAATTACTGCTGCTAATTTAACTCAACTCTTGATCCTTTTCTTCGCAGAGCCCTTACATGGTCAATTAAGCGGCTACAGCGTTGCCACGAGTCCTCGAGTCCCCAGAGTGCCAAAGTTCTCACAACAGAGAAGTTCTTAAAAAGTTCGAAACACGCCCTTTCTTACCTTCAGGTCACGCAAATGTCCCGCGACCCGCCTCCCACCCACCGCTTGGTTGTCTTCTCGCAAACATTTTTCCACACCTTTTTTTTGCCACTTAATCTTTACTGCGTATATAACTAAAAATAAATCTGGGGAGGTAGACACTAAAATTCCGTTAAGACATTTAAAAGACAGAAGAAGAAGAAGAGAAGGAAAAAACGATAAAGTTTGCATTCTTATATTTTTAAAATTACTCGCTATTGAAGCGTAAAGTGTGAAAACACCCATTTTTCTACCCTCCCTTTTGTCGTCACCCACCACCATATCACCATCCACCCACTTACAGAACTTTGCACTTAACCCTCTGACGCATTATTTTTCTCTCTTGGGAAAAAGCATTGCTTGCTTTATTTAGTAATATTTGAGTGCTTTTTTATGCCACATATTATATATATGTGGCATAAAAAGTCATCAGCATATTATGATGCCATACGTTATCTAAAATTAATGTTGGAAATTGTACTCGTGTATTAATTATTTCTCAGAAACCACTGGAAATCCCTCTTAGAAAATTCTATATAACTAGTTAGGCATATCGTCATATACGGAACCGTCAAATTGTTCAGTACAAAATAATACAAGATACGATAATATTAGTTAGGTTTTCTGAGGGGAAATATTTAGAATTTTTCTACGAAAACTACTCAAGAGAGAAAAATCCATTTTTCTGATTTAGATGACTATGACTTTGAGGGCATCGATGATAAAGCAATATTGGTTTTCGACAATTATATTTAACATTATTAAAATACTCAGTTTTCACTCAGATTTTCTATAAAAGCGGAATGTAACGTCAAACTCGTGGAATTTTTTAATACAGAAGACGGAAGCTGTGTAAGACTTTTTCAGCAGCTGATAGAATATTTTTTCACAATTCTGTGCCTAAGAGGGTTAAAGAAAACCGTTCCCCTAAATGATGTAGAGGTTCCGTTTTGTAGAAAAACTACATAACTTTTTCGGATATAAATAACCGCAACTTTCATTTACGCGATAAAACATAACATTTATGAAAAGTAACGTATACCGCAATATTTGCACCACTTTGACACAATTCTGTGCGTTAGAGGGTTAAAGAAAACCCTCCCCCTAACGAACTCAATAGGAAGGACTTGTCTGGAATGTTGGTTTGTCCCTGCTGTGTTGTTATGCTTTTGTGTTGGCCCGCAATTTTCACTGTCAATGCATTATTTATTCATCGTTTGCATTTTTTAAGCATTCTTGACCTTTCTATGCCCTACACGCGAAGAGAGTTTACTTGTTCTTCCGTTTGTAATGCAGAGAAGGAGACGAGATAGATATAAAAAAGTATATATATATATTCCTATTAAGAATCACCTCCTGAGTCGATTTAGCCCTGTCCGTCCGTCTGTCTGTCTGTTGAAATCACGATTACGGGAGAGCGAAAAGAGATATCGCGATGAAAATTTGGCACAAATATTCCTTGTTATGTAGGGCCATTTGGCATTGAAAATGGGCGAAATCGATTACCAACCACGCCTACTTTACATATGGAATGTAAAGGCACTCCGCCATAACGTAGTGTCCACAAAAGTTGCCACCTGGCGAAATTATTATTTTGTTTAGCTACTCGGGTGTAGGGTATTTTGACTTCAGCCTAACCGCAGACAACACATTTACCAGCTTTCCTTTGATTTTCCATGCTTTCCGCCATTTTTATTTGTCTATTTGCTGTTATTCCTTTCATTACTTTTTTATTTTTCCTCCTTTTTATTGGGTTTTTTGTGTATTTTACATTTTTTTATTCTTACTTTAAAATTTTCATCTTCCATTCCCTTCGTATTATTTCTCATTTTGATTTTTTCTTGATTTTATTTCTCCCTTCATTTCACTTATAAAATAAGAAAATTATTTTTTCCCCTTTCCCCCTTGTTCTCATCCTCTTTTCAATCATTTTTTCCGTCGTTCGTCTCATTTTTCTTCTCCAACAATTCGTACACACAGCTCTTGGCAACTAATTTGAAATGAAATACTGAGATATCCTGACTCTGACTGGCTCCTTGCGTTCGTGGTTTCTTTTTTTTATTTTTTCTTTACTGCATTCGCAGTAAAATAAGAATTGCAAGCAAATGAAAACGAAACGAAATTTAGCGCTGTACAATTTTTCATCACTGCACAAAATTCTTTATGATTATGAGCGGGATTTTGAAGTGTTTTTTGAAGTTTAACGCAATTCTCAGTTATTCCCTCGCCCTCTCACGCGCGCTTCCTTAAAATTACTTTGCTCATTTTGTTCACTAAACTGTAAGTAATAATCAAATTTTGAGTTCTTTGCTAGTCGGAAAAATGATTTCACTGCATAGTCAGTGATTGCTGGCATAAAATTGTATTCCCCACTTGGAGAGAATCTTGTTTGCTTACTTTTGAGTTTATTGTTGCATGCTTTTTGGAGCGGAAACAGGCATTTCGGGTTTTTAAGCCAGGGTAGTTTGAGTTGAAATAATTAAAACAATATTTCAATTAACGATTGTTATTAATTTTACAGTATTTAATTTATTTCTTGTAATAAACGGGATTTTAACAGTAGAATGGAAGGGGAAATAAGTAGTCAGTAAGCCTACAAGTATGCAACACTTTTTTGAGCTCAAATTTTCCAGTAATTCATTCTGGTGGCAACATTTTATCTAACCTTTCATTGAGTCTCAACTAAATGCGGTCATTTCTTCTTTATTTCTACCTGTCATTTAATTCTTGTTTGCTTTTATTTTTTGAAACAAGCATACAATACGTTTCGTAGAGCATAAAAAATTATCAAAGGTAAATTCATTCTACTCATTCTATCGTCATTTTTGAAAAAATAGATGCTTGCTTCACAAGCTCCATGGAAGCTCCGAAGGGACTAATTAAGTTTTTTGTGAAAAAAGAGTAAAAACCAAATTCATTATTTCAGAAAAAAATGTATAAAAAGTTATGCATAATTAATAAAGCGCAAGAAGACTTCTTTCAGCAAAAATCGTTACAGTTTTCCACTGAAAATAATAACGTTGTTAACTGGATCTTATAATTTTTTAATAATATAGGAATCGTTCATAATTTTGCATTAAATACATTATTTCTCAAAATATTTTGTAATTAACCTTTTTCAGTATTTTATTGTAGAAATTTTATTGTGAAATGGTCCCTCGTGTAACACTTTTTGTTGTAAAAAAGTAGAACAAATCTAGAATTATAGAGTATTTTTAATAAATGCAAATATTTCTTTAAAATAAAATGTTAATTTTAAATCCTTGTTGTAATCCTAACGAAACTTCTAATATTAACTGCATTTTCGACAAATCTTCACCTGTCTCAGTTATAATCTGAGATTCTCAGCTTTAAATAAATCATTTCTGCTCTTTTGAGCTTTGAACTCATAAGCGAACTTCGAACGAGTTTTCATCGTGGTCCCAACCCAGATTTGTTCATATCAGTGTAAAAACATGCATGAAAAGCAGAACAGAATGCAGTGCATACAAAGAATCACACACACACGCACACACACATACACAAGGAAGTATCTAAAGTTGCTTGTGCTGTATACATGCTCGAACAATAGATATCGCATCTAGCGCGTGCGTTTGTATTTGTATTTGTAGCTCCCAAAAGCATGCAACAGACAAGCAGACAGAAGCAAGCAAAGCAAGTCATACGAGCGAAATGCATTCATTCGTTGTAAATACGTTGCGTACATGGTCGAGTGAGAACGGCAAGATACGTGGTTACCTGTTAAGCGAAATGGAAGAGGGAAAGGGAGGGGGTGGGAAATTGCAACATCATCATTATCATCACTGAAGTATGTATATCATTCGTTCTTTCATCTCGTAACTCTTGTTTCCGTCCTTATTGGCCTTCTTTTCTACGTTTACTAATTTTTGGTTTTACTCACCACACCCTTTTTTAACCCACTTCTCACGCTCTCTTTTCTCTCTCTCTCTCTCTCTCTCTCTCTCCTTACCACTCTCTCTCTCTCTCTCTTTTCTCTCTCTCTCTCCTTACCACTCTCTCTCTCTCTTTTCTCTCTCTCTCTCTCTCTCTCTCTCTCCTTACCACTCTCTCTCTCTCTCTCTACCACTCTGTATCTCTCTCCCACCATCTCTCTCTCCCTACCTACTTCTGCACCTCTCCCTTTCCCCCTTTCTCCCTTAACCTTCTACTAATTTCTCCCTCTACCACTCCCTCCCTTTCTCACTATCTCTCCCACCCTAACTTTCCCTCTCTATCTCCCTCTCTCTCTCTCTCTCTCTCTCTCCCTCTCTCTCTCTCTTTTTCTCTCTCTCTCCCTCTCTCTCACTCTCTCTCTCTCTCTTTTTCTCTCTCTCTCCCTCTCTCTCCCTCTCTCTCCCTCTCTCTCTCTCCCTCCAGCTCTCCCTCATCTTGTATTTACTACTATTGGAAAACTTTACTCTGAAAAGATACACAAATTTGTTGTTATACCAACACAAACTACTACTGTACAACAAAACAAACAGCAACAGCAACAACATCATCAAAATTGTTCAAAAAGTTTTTTACCGGCACTTGAGTTGTCCTTTTTAGTCCCTAAGCGTGTATCCTTGACGTGTTAAAATACTTTTTCTTTATTATGCACACAAAAAAACAAATTGCTACAAAATAAAAGGGGATAAAACTGTTTGGGTGGAAGGAAAAAGAACAATAAAAAATCACCATACAAAAGAAAACTTCTTCAACTTATCTCTATCGTGTGCATTTTTGCGCAAATGCAAGAAAAATGTAGGTACGTGGGGATGCAGGTTGGAAGGATTCTGAAGGAAGCACTGAAGACTAAAACCACTTAGAGAAAAGGAGGCCTTAAAACTACACTGATACTTCATTTATATCCTTATAATCCTAATAAATGTTTTCACATTCTTGACCGTGAATAATCTAAGTTAAGATTACGATTTCTGATTTTTTGAAGGATGTTTACAAGAAAAAGGACGAAAAATATAAAAACGAGGACCAACGTTTCTTGATGGCCTTCCTCCTCCAAAAGAATCGCTTTCAACTCTTCTGATTGATACACACAACCGACATTTTTAGATATAAGATTATCTCGAATTCACTCTTCTCTCGCCAGAAAAGAGTGAAAAAAACTCTCGTCCCGTTTTCGCAGGCTTTCATGACAGTGAAACTCAAAATAATTTCATACACACAAGTTTTGTAAACCTTTTGTAAAGTAGATTCTAATATTTTTTTTTCAGAGTTTCATGACAGTGAAACTCTGAATAATTTCATACACACAAGTTTTGTAAACCTTTTGTAAAGTAGATTCTAATATTTTTTTTTTCAGAGTTTCATGACAGTGAAACTCAAAATAATTTCATACACACAAGTTTTGTAAACCTTTTGTAAAGTAAATTCTAATATTTTTTTTCAGTTTCATGACGGTGAAACTCAAAATAATTTCATACACACAAGTTTTGTAAACCTTTTGTAAAGAAAATTCTAAAATTTTTTTTCAGTCACATATCTTCTTCTATTCCTTGTTATTATTTATTTCTCATATTTTCGGATATGCAATGCTATGCCCTGCGAAACCTCAAAATTAATGCTGCCCCTTAAACAACCTCGTAATTTTTTATGTATGTATTCATCTTTCTTTGCGCTTTTCCTATTCTTCTCTCTCACATCATTTCCCATTTCTCTCTCACCTGCAGTCAGAAGGAAAGGTAAAAATAATATTTTGCAGTTGCAGCAACAAAAAAAAGGTATTCTTCTTGTTACACATACAATATGGTTTCCCTCAGGATGGCGAAGAAAACGAAGAAGAGAGGGAGAGCCAGAAAAAGGAAAAGGAAGCGTGTATCCTACGTGCCACATACATAAAAGCGAGAACCTGACGCTGTACTTTACTGCCTGCTGTCAGTAAAATAAAATCCATGTCGTATGGAATAACAATAAAGGAAAAAATAATGTTAAAATGAACACCAGCAGGATGCCACCACCAGCATTGTGTCTCACACCTGCAAAGTACCTTGCAACGCAGGGCTGTTGCAAGGGTGGCAGAGAAGCTTGGGTTCTGGGAGGGAAGTTTGTCCCCTGGGAGGTGAACAGAGATTAACGAACTACAAAGTGGAAAAAAGTGTGGCAGAAAAATAATGCTATTCCCTGAAATTCTTGCTGGCAAAATCCACAATCAACGTATAGAAAATTTAGATTATTGTTTCCTGAAACACAGCCATTGGATACGATGGTTTTTTCGGCAAAAATGCCTAAAAGTATGTTATGCAAATTTGTCTACAGAGAGAAAGCGAACATTTCAGCAAATGGAGAAAGTGAAAAATGATTTTTGGGACTAAAAGAATTACGTTCTTTATACTCTGATAATTCAGTTCAATTTGACAATTTTTATAGCAAATTTTCACAGTTTTCGGATCTTTTGAAGTAGAAAAGGAAAACTTAATACTCGTTCTTTAGAGTCTATTGAATTTTTCCGAGTTCATAGAATTGCTTATAATGAAATTGTGGCAACATTGGGATTCATACCTCGAAAAGAGAGCTTAAAAGTATGCAACATCTTATGAGTTTAAAATATTTAGTTGTTTTGAGGTCCTCGTTTATGTTGAAAATTGAATACTATGCAGATTTGTGGACACATAAAATTGCTTAAAGAATAATCATAAAAGATTCCTAAAATTATACAACAACTAGACGAAAGTTTCAATTAGGAAACTATGGAAACGGATATATTATTGTTAACACAAGAAATTTTCAAAAAAACCACAGGGATTTCTTTCTTCCATAATTAACTTTGTTGGCCATAAGATTATGCAACAATTTAGAACAAATATTAGAAAATAGTAGAAAGGTCGAATAACTTGCTGAGATTAAAAGTAAAAATTAGAAACAGTTGATAATTTACCGTCAAATTTCGCTAATTAAAATCTTCTAAAATTATACGACAATTCTAAGCTTGGCAATTCTAGGTGTCTAAAAGGAACTGAAAACGTAATGAAGGGACAAAAAGTTATACTTTAGAAATTTTATAAATTGACGGCTTGATTAGGTCTTCGTTCATATCCCGAATTACACGTGCTAATGACGAAAACTCATTGTAAAACTTTATTCTTACAAATTGCTCAAAATGATATTCCTGCAACGATGGTCCAAAATCATCCAATGAAGTTTTCATGAAAGCAAATCATTCAGCTGTGTGTTTCGATAAACATGTACAATATGACCATTCCATTTTAAAGTTTTAAACGGCTCCTAAAATTATGCAACAATGTTAAGTCATCCAAACTTCAATTTACAAAGCTACACTTTGGTAAACTTACAAATTCATATTTTTACCAAAAGTTCTAAAGAGTTCATAAAATTATGTAAAAATTTTAACATTTTTAAGCTTGTGAGAAACGTGCAAAATAAATCCTTAGAAGATATGGAAATCAAGGCAGGATGCCTTCGAAAGGCCATAAAATGGTTTAGAAAAAATTATGCAATATTTCTCCTAACAAAATATTGAAGGTGTAAATTTAGCATTTAAAGAAGTGATGAGTAAAGAAAGAAAAGCATTAAAAAGACTCTGTATGTTAATACACTCGAACGTGTTAATTGTTTTTGTTTATTTTTAACGTTTTTATATTTATTCTCCCCAGAGAATAAGAAACCCCGCCCGAAATTGTACGCTGCTGTTATCCGTTCTTAAAGCACTTATGTTTCGAAAGCTTTCCACTTTCCAAAAAGTTGTATGTTTTCTCGTTAAAAAATTTTTTTTAAAAAAAACTTTTGCAGTGTTACTAAAAAACGGTTATCTGAGCCACCTAATAACCGCTCAGAGAATTGAAAACTGTTAAGTAGCAACAATAAGAACTTTCCAACTTTCGCGGCACTTTCAGCTTTTGCTATTAAATGTTGTTTGTTTCCACAACTCGGAAATAATATGATGCGTCTGCCGAATTGAATTTGAAAAGGAAGCATCCTCAGGAATTTCCCCCGATCACCATCCCAGGTTTTGTCTTGAGCTTTATCACGGATTCTTGTACGAGTATTAATCACAGAGCCCGTCAGAGGCGTTTGTTTTCTTTTATTATGTGTTGTTTGTGTGTATCACTCTGTTTTTATTTGCACTTCGAGGTTTTCATAATGAATGCGAGTCTTTACACTGAGTGTTGCTTGGTTTCTTTTTCCGTCTGCTCCTCTGTTGCCGTTAGAGGCACAACACACTGTGGTACCTGTGATTTTCATGCTAAGCCGCATTTCCGGAAAGCTACTCACTCACCGGAGGACTACCACCTCCTGCCATCTTACCTCCGTTGTTCTACTTTTACGTCACTTCAGTTCACTTTTCATCGACTCGTCCTTTACGTGCTGCAGCACTTAAATTGCAAATCCTTCCATTGAGCTTCTTATGAAGTCAGCACGAAACGTGCCAACACTTGAATGAGTACAGAGTTTCCACTTATAAATTGGGGTATATGGGATGAAGAGGGCCATGAAGAGGGGAAAGAAGAGGGAAATCTGCAATAACAAAATATAAAAATCCTTTATAAAAATGTACTGAGCACTTTTACGTCCTCTATTTTGCGTCATCTTTCGCGGAACGCCAGCGAACGCTTGACATGTTTCCCTAGAGACTTAAGTGACTTGATGTGGCTTTATAATTAGTTAAGTTGGGTTTTAACTTTCGCAGACGTTTGAAAAATTATTACTGTGAAGATAAGAGTTCCGAAACAATAAATTAACTTCGCAGCATGAAGTGCACTCTTGAAAACACTAAACATATTTCTAGCTGTCTATCTATTTAAAGAAGCCTAAAAGTGTGCCTTAAAAGTACCTTCACCCCAAAAGTTTTCCCCTTCTCAAATTATAATTCACTTAATATAATTCTCCATTAAAATAACCTCATAAAATTTATCATCACTGTTTAGAGAAATTGTTTTTTCTGCATTCAAATCGCATTACTTCCAAATAATATCTTTTAAATCTAGAATTACATTTCAAATATTATGTTAATAATATCAGAAGTGCTTCATGTTTACACATTTAAATTAAGATTCTATTCCATTATTATCCTTCCTTCTTAAAATTCCGCTCATGTCTCCAGGTTATTTGAATTCTGCTGGTTTCTGCTTTCTGAACCCAAGGCAAATCCTTTGCTTAAATCAGAACGAAAAACACGATTGCTTAAATCCACCACCAGCAAATTTTACTACCACTTCCGGTCTCATTCATCCTGCTGGTGCGTGCGTGTAGGTTGCCCGTTTTGTTTTTCCTTCCCTTGCATGTACCAGGTTTACGATTTTTCTATTAGCATGTTTTCACTTAGTGATTCTTTTTTCATTGTACTTTTCTTTTTTCGGCATATCACTGTATTTTGTTGAATTTATTTAAGCTCTCGCCATCCCTTTTATCGCGTATCCTATCGGTAAATATTACATTACGTTCTTCATCGCTTTGATTCAGTGTTACACTGTAAAAAATCGAGTTTGGTATTTTTTCTTATATATTATATATATAGGAATTTATATATTAATCATGAAAATTGTATGAAATCTTCTTTATATCTAACTGAAAGGTAAAGTTTTCTTAATGTAACCCTGCGTTTGTCACGTTCAATCCTGAGTATATTTAAAAAAGCGTTATATACACCTTCAAAATCTGCTCCTCGATTAGTTTACACAGTGTGAATCGTCGTCGTAACTCTGCATTAAACTTCGTTGTGTGAATAATTCTGTCTTGCACACCACGAAAGTGTTGTCTGCCTTGGGACTTGTGTTCTATTCACTCCTTTTTCTTTCGTTGAGAAGCACACTTCCGTTATTCTTTCCTCTCCTTCTCTCCTCTAACGCACACCTAATCCTTAAAATATCAGTTTCTTGTCAGTCGTGCCTTTTCTCCCTTGCCACACAGCTTCCCGTATTACTGCACTTCGTTGCAACACCGACCGTCATCATCGTCCCACACAAAACGATTTTAATTTAAGATTAAACTGATCTCCAGCCCTATTACGACTACGTCGTATTTCCTCATTTCCTCAAGCAGCCCCACTGTAAGCTTTTCTTTTCGTGTTGTTTGCCTACTTTGTGCTCAATTACTTTGCCACATTTTCAGCAGATCTGCTGTCGAATTTTCTCAGGTATTTCCAGCTCAGTTCCCGCTCAGTCCCATTTACCACTTGACAGGAGTTACTTTGGCTTTATTTACCTCTACTTTGCCTTTTCTGCTATTTTATTTTATGTGTTCTTTATTTGCAGGCGTTTTGCTGTTAAGTTTTTCCTCTGCTTCAGTTATCTTCAGTCTTATTCTTCAGCAATCAGTGAGCATCCTTTGATTCCTGCTTGTTGTACCCGTAGAAGTTCTTCTGGTGATGCTTCGTCTGCTTGTCTGCCCTCCTATTTTTGCTTTTGTTTTTGTTATGGTCGTTGTTTTGTTCTTGTTGTTGTTGTATTCTTATTTGTCCTCATGCAACGGTCAATTTATTTTTCTCAACATCCTGCTCACTTTATTGCCGGCCAACTGTACAGCTAGCTACCATTTTTTGCACGGCATTCGTATTTATTTGCCTACAAGTATGCTTCAATAATCTTCAGCTCAACGTCTGATGACGGCAGCAGCTGCTGTATGAGTGGATGTCCTTTTCTCGCAAACAAAAGAAAAAAGTCCGTTGGAAATTGCTTTGCAACGATTGGCTTCGCTTTGCATTTTAACTAAATTTCATCGCCTTGCTGTCCTCAGATTCTATTATGGGTCGCTAACTGCTTACCTTTCATCAGGCCGTCCTCCTCCCGCCCCGTTTAGCCCTCCACCCTCGGGAAATTTCGAATACTTATTGATTGGAACACATTTTGCGTTATTTACCCTCGCCCGAGGACGTCTTCATTTGGTATTTATTTGGTTTTAAAATTGTTTCTGACTGTCTCGTAACATCTTAGAATAGGGTTCTCATACGAGCTCCCGTATACTTGATTTGGCATTCCGGACTGCCTGCCAGACAATCGCCGCCGCATAGTTTCTCAAGTTTATGTTGTTTGCTTTTAAGAATTCAGCAGCTTGCTTGCATTTCAACCCGCTCCTGTTTGCTGTCAGTTCCGGAGGTCCTCTCTCAGGACGTGGCTTTTAGCCGCAGCCGTTCTGTTTGATTTGCGTTTCGGGTACGCATTTATTTATTGTGGCAAGTTTTGTGATGCCACAATGATTTATGATTGCCGAAAGTTGTGCAGAAATCCGTAAGAAAACACGTCTGAATTGTTCTTGTTGTTGTTGTTGTTGTTGTTGTTGTTGTTGCTCCTTAACGGTATGTCTTCCATATACGTACGATGATTGGATTTTCTGGCAACGGGATATAAAATGTATTGTGTATTTTATACGCTTAAGCTTATGCTTTATGCGATAAAAGTATTCCACAGTCACCAGCCAGCACACGAGGCAAGCGGAAGAAAGGTCCTTAAAAATGTTCACGTCCTGACGGCAGGTTTATTTTCACTTCACACTTTCTTGCTTCTTTCGCTTGAGTTCAAGTTGTGGTCACTTAACTATGATGTTGCATCCTGTCCTGTCCTGTCCTGTCTGGACGATAATATTTCGGGCTACGTAGTGTTTCCAGCCACGGGGACACGCTGACAAACGCTGTCGTCTGGTCTGGTTCTGGTATCCTGAATGGTTGCCTAAGTAAACGCCGTCGTATCCAGTCTTACACTTGGTTAAGTGCAATTTGTTTGTTTATTCTCGAGCCAGGACGTACACAGGAGCCATATAGTCGGAGACAGTCTTCGGTTCGCTTCGGTTGGTCAAAGACAGTCACCTGGACCGTCAGTGACAGTCGGCTGGTCAGTCGTAGTGGCCCGAAATTCCTGTTACTCTCCAAATAAACATCCATGCAAACATTTTTATAACTCATACAGTTAGTCATCCGGACTGTCGGTCACTCAGTCATCCAGAAAGTCAGTTGTTCAACCAGTCTGTTCTCTGTTGTGCGTTGAAGCATCCCACAATCATCTTGAGCATCTTGGGATTCATCCAAACAGTCACTCGTCCGCCCAGTCTGTCAGTCACTTAGTCGCCCACATTGTCGGTTAGTCAATTTCATAAGTCGCTACTGTGTCGAAATGGCTCTTAAAATCGTAGGTACCATTTTCGGAATACTCCAGTTGACTTAATTCGAATTCTTCCCTCTTTACAGTTCTTTCCTTACGACTTAGCAATTTTGCCCATTTATTTTTGTTAAGAAATATTTTTGCTGTGAAATGGTTTTGACGTAATCCATGATTCCTTCAAACCTCCTTTCGCTCCTCCATTATTGGTTATAATCCACCTCTCCACCCACTGATTCGATTCCATTTTTATGTCCATCGTCCATCGTTCTTGCCAATCTTGTCCATCTCCATTGAGTTTTCTCTACATCAGTTTAAAATCTTAAGTGACAGTTATTTGTAACTACAAGGACTTGTGTTCTATGTATCCTGTGTTCTGCCTGCTCGTCGATTTCGTGTGTGTGTGTCAGGTACATTTATTCGTGTGCCAGTAAATGTTCTGTGTCGAATTTCAAGCTCTGTTTATCTTCGCTTATGTGTCACTTTAAATTTGTTTCAATTTGATGGTTGTCAACGAAAAGTTTCTGACACGTGTGCACATCAATCTCGGGAAAGCATCTTGCTTTTCAATTTTTAATTTAGATTATACTCAATTGAGGCTTGTGCGTTGAGCAGGTTATAATCTCCTCGGAGATGATTGCTCCTTTCCGTCGTAACACTTATTTCGGGAGGCAAACTTAATCATAACTTCATAAAGATAATCATACTTCGACGAAGGAATATTGCTCTTCCCTTCTTACACAATTCACACATTATAAGGGAGCAAAGAGGGAGAGAGAGAGGGAGGAAGTGAGGGATTATATGAATTCCTCGGTCATTCGTTGAGTTAAATAAACATGCACACTTGTCCACTGGGAGCAATAAACTTCATGGAAATGAAATTCTACTCAAGTTTTTCATTATGAGGGTATTTCTGTACCCATCCCATCCATTCGGCATGACAAAATTATTCCAGTAATAGCATTGGGTTCTTACTTTAGGTGGTCTACAATATGTTTAAAGGATATGCTGGGTTATAAATTTTTCAGCACTTTGTTAGGGTCCGTTTATGGTCCACACCGTCACAAATTGGATCACAAACTTAGTCAGGAAGCAAGCCTCTTGCTTTTTAATATTTAATTTAGATTATACGAATTCAAAACATTGGAAAGCCGGGACATATTAGCAGCAGGTTTTAAAATTTGTAGGTGGTGCATAAAATTGTAACAGTGCTATCACACAATATAACAATGTTCGAAGAAAATTTCGGAATAACATTCCAAAAACATATCCACAGAGATGTCACCGGCTTGTAATCCGCAGGTCATATATAATTTTGGTAAATGCACGAGTATTAACCTTTGAAATAAACCCATGGAATTTCATTTCGTGATCAAATACCCCCGAAAGAATTAAAATGAAGAGGTGAAGCACTTTATCACCCAGGTAACATAATACGAGTAGCTTCCCCGTTGGTTTAAATTTAGGGTGTGATATTAAGTGCTATGGCCCCACTTGTCACTTACATGTCCTTCAAAAGCATTACGAGGTGTCATTTAGTTACTGCCATTAAATCAGGTTGAAACTGGTGCGGAAAACTAACAGACAACCACTCAGACGGAAGAAGAATGGGAGCCCATACCAGACAGCAGGCGTGTCAAGTAAGGTGGGCAGAGCCAGGTTTGAGTTCCCGTGTGCAGTCATCCGAGTTCGGAAGGCGGGCGTGATATGCGCTTGAAAGGTCACATCGACGCATTTTATACTCGCATGAACGACAAGGTTATTTTATACAAGTGGATACAATGGCGGTTTTACTTTTGTTACAGTTATTTTTACATTTTCATTCAACTTGATTACAGTTATCGACTTGCTTTCAATGGATAAAATTCAGTGATAAATGGATCAGAGGTATGGAATGTTGATGCTTCATCCGGAAGAGGATTTTTTATTCTCTCTCCCTTCTTTTGTCTACCCACCTTAATGCCACTCTATCTCTCTCTATCCCCTCTCTCTATCTATCTCTCTCGATGTATCTCTCCCTTTGTCTCTCTCTCTCTCTCTCAACTCAAATGACCACTGAAACTCGGAATGACATATAAAAACACATGAGAGAAAAAGAAAAAAAAAACAAGATTTAATAGCGATGAAAGAGTGAAGGACAGTGTCATTTCACAGATGGAAGAGGTGGCAGACGTGTGTGTGGGTAACCACATCCATTTGCAATCAGCCAGGTTGGAGTTGTCATTGGCTTTTTTTCGCTCCTTTGCGTAAATGCAATTATTTATTTATTTATAACTCAAGCTGTGCTGTGCTCTCTCCAGCCACGTAATCAAATAATCTGCGTTTTCATTCACCCTTCATAATCCTTTTGTACTTAAATACGTATACGCATCAGTGAATGAAATGCTTAATTTTCCGAACTCGTAATTTCGTGGTATTCAGCAATCTGGCAAAGAGGCAGGAGTTGCCGCGACAGGATGGTCAGCGTTCGGTTGAGCGCGTGTTGCCGAATCCTTTATAGTTCGGCGAAAAGTTTTTAATTGGAAAACTTTTGTGCGTGTGGCGTGCACATTCCGTCGCTGTTTGCGTGGCCCACCTGTCTCAGGAGTTTGTGGAATCCTGCCGCATTCGCGACTGCTCGATTATTTCAGATCCATTCTCGCTTCACTCTAGTAGCTTACCTTCTCTTACCTTTCCCGTGGGGGATGGAGTTGTTGTTTTCTACGATTGTCATTCGCTGCTGTCTCTCGGTCCGTGCCGCGGTTCTTGTCGATGGCGAATCTGCATTTGAAGTTATGAAATTTTGTTGTTCCTCTCTGTGTAGCGTTAGACGTAAGGGTTCTGTTTACCCCTGCAAATTGAAGCAAACAATAACCATAACAAAACTGCAATTTTAATGTAGTTTCTCTTGGGTCGAGACTTCGGAATTCCCTGCGCATCCATTAATTCCTGGAGACGAATGCTGTGTATATCCTTCCCGGAATTATTCCGTAATTAAAGCCTTCAATGGTAGAAATAGTTACTACTCTGTAAATCCTTCAGTTTGTATGCATCTTTGAATTGTTTATTTTCAATTTTTCGTTATTTTTATGATTTTCATAAACGAAGCAAAAATAGGAGGTATTCTTTCTTTTCTTCTTCCGTCCGTCGTTCCTCCTTTCCTTTCCTTCCTTCCTTCCTTCCTTTCCTTGCTTCCTTCCTTCCACAGCAAATAATTCTTTATTTATACAATATAATTTCTTAATGAGTGGAAGGAATTACGGGCAGAGAGAAACTGGGAGGGAAGTAATAAAAACCTTCTGCGATAAGCAAACCGTCTTCACTTAAGAGTTAAAACGAGCGCTCGCTATATTCGCTTTCGCCATTAAAATAAAATCGTGTCTAAAGAAATTCAATTACCGAGAACTTTTTCCTTCAAATACTTAAACTTAATTACCTTTCCCAAGCTACGAGGCATTATAAAAATCTAAAATTAGCAACTTTTGAAACCATCTTTAATCGTTTTTAATCTCCTTCTTGAGAATGGAATTCAAGCACCTGCCGGCAACTTTGTTGTGATGAAAGCTTTTATCTCCACCATCTATCCGTACTTGATACTTCGAGACACTTAAAATCGGATAGACACAGCTTATTTTATATTCTGCCATCAGCACGTATTTTCAGTTTAAATTGAGCTCACATAAATCTGAACTCATAAATACTCTTGCAGCTTATAACGCTGTCAGCATCATTGTCATTCGCATAGTCATCATCTGTCGCGCTCATCCTTCTTATCACTTCAACACATTATCCTGCACGTTCGTATATAGTTGCCATCAATGATGTCTGAACTCACACTGAAATGAGTGTGTGTGTGTGTGTGTGTGTGTGTGTAAACACTTAGTTTAGTTGTGAAGGTGATTTTGTTCTTATTACACATTAAAAACCGTTTTTTTGTAAACAAGGATCAACCAACTATCGATCAATTCCGATAATTTCTTATTACCTCAACTTCTTCCTGGAGAAAAGTGCTGATATATCACTCCAGCTTAAAATTTGAAGGATATCCTCACCGCTTCGTGGAAGAACAATTTCCAGTATCAGCCTGTTTATCGTCTGCTTCTAAAGAGTCTAAGAAATCACTTCCTTCCTTCTTGCTCCCCTCCTCCCTCCTCCTTCATCCCTAATCCTCATCAAATTTCATTACTCAACACCTTTGCTTAGTCATTCCGTAATTCTGGGTTCTCGTTATACATTTACGCTTGATTTGAATTTCAAGTAGCAATAGAGCGGCACCAGGCAGCCACATCCGCATCCTGATATTTTATCCTTCTCTTACTTTGTACTTCTCATCGCCATCCACTCTTCACACACTAAATCTGTTAACTTTGGCTGTTAACTTTTACCCTTACCTTTCAAGCTTTCGCTGAATTGGTGGTCCTTGATTTTATCCCGCCGCAGGTTTTTATATATACACATAATCACAATCATAGTCATAATACTAATGATAATGTCGAGTATAAAAAGCATTATTTGAGTCCTATCATCGTTCGCAGTTTCAACAACGTCATTATCCTTGCCATTATCGCATTCATCAATGATTTTTGAAGGTGTCTGCGTGAAGCTGCGTTTAGTGGGCATTATAATTATTTTGGCGTTAATGCTGAAAATTTTCGCTTTTGATCTTAACGGTACTTGTTACTTCGACCCTCTCGGCGATACTTTTGTTGCGGTTGAAGTTGCTTTGTGGTTAAAAGTTCATGCGAAGAAAGGAACTGCAGTGGGGTATTCGATGCGGTTGATTAGTTGAGAAGAGAATTTCAAAGGAAAAGAACTCTTTTGTTTTGAAAACGAACAGGAAAGAATAGATTATCGCTATTGTCTTGAAATAAGAAAATTGAGGTATTCTAAATATTAAAATGAAGGTTTAAATGAAGGTACTTAAAGCTGGGACTCCGGGGTAAATGAACCAGTTTTAAAATGTTTGCTCAAATTAATCCAAGACATATAGTCCAATTATGTGATTTAGTTCTATGATGAGCATACGAGTCTCAGAAGTTCGAGTTCGAGCCTATATAGCTTAAGAATAATGGAATATGATAAATAGACTTATAGATTTCGATGGTGCTATTTAACTGTGTAATGGACAAACGATCCTATAAAGTCCGAGTCCGAGCCTATAAAACGAGTCTATATATCCTACAAAACGGGTCTATATATCATAACGATAATGAAATGATGCTTGTACCATTATAAAAGTTTCATTGGCTTTTATAATTAAAAATAGTTGAAATTTCGTCTCTTAGCTAAAGATTTAAAGTTCCTTTCATTCCACAGTTTCCCTCTTTCACTTTCTTTCCATATTTACATTAAATTAATTTCATTCAATTAATTCCACGTAAGTGCAAACAGGATAAACCCATCTCGCCACGCCACTCAAGTGCTTTAATGGCGGTAAGTTTAATTATAGCTCATGTTTATGCAAATATAATTTCCACACCTCGTCGATAACAAGAACGTGGACTGTAATTTAATAATCTGAGTGATAAATAAATGAACATATGTACCAATCTGCAAAATACATATTAATGTGACTGACGTGTCACATAAATTTATGCAAATTGCACGCTCACTCAGTCAGTCAGGGATCATGCTAACCTTTATGAGACTAAAAAAGCATTCGGGAGCAGTTTGCATTTTTAAATAATATTTTTATCCCTGCATGATTTATACAGTAAAATGTGGTGTAGAATAGCGAAAAATATTATAACAAAACACTGTCAAAATATTTCTACTGTATGTTTTTCCCAAACCCACATAAAGTGAATTATAATTCACAACAGAAGTACTAAAAAACTGTAGAAATCGTCAACCGTCAGTAACTAATTGCCGTTATGTAACCAACACCTACCGCAGCAGATACCGTACAGAAATAACTGAGTTAATCGACTGCATAAATCTGTTAATGCAAATTCCGAACAACTTCCGTCGGCGTGCCTAATAGAACGATTTCGTTCACCTTTTCGGCCGGAAATGATTTTACTTTCATCTCTCAATCAGTTATTAAAATCAAAATTAATTTCTGCCCCCGCTCCCTCTGCACCGCTACTTGAAAGGCTCAAATGGCTCTTTTTTCGGCACCACCGTCAAAGGGAAATTGCAGATTTCCTACTCTGCACACTCCGACTTCCGCCCGGAATGCAGTGCATCCGGGTCGGCGTCGTTGCTCAGGGGAAGCAACCGCAGCACACCGGTGGTGCGTAAGTTGCGGTTGATGAACCCTTATTGTGCCCAGCTACTGCCCCCACCCAGCCTCTCCCTCAGCCCACCTTCACACCCACTGTGATGGCCGGCCAGTGCTTTAGTGCTTTAAAATAATTCAATTTTGTTATTAAACGCATTTCAAACGACGCGTGCTATTTTCATGCCGTTTTTCTGTTTTCGGTTGGCGTGCTTTGATGCGGATAATTAGCGATTTTTAGCAGTTTCATGGCAACATTGATAGCATCGCCCATGATGGCGGATGGTAACCGGATATATTTTACAGTGGATACATTTTATCACAGCAGACTTCAATGGCAGCAAGTTAGCACCGCAAAATAATGAAGCTGTTTTAAATATGTAAATGAATTGCTGCTGTGGTGGTGGTGGTAATGTTGTTGTTTTTGGCTTTGTTGTTGTTTATGTGTTGCTTTTTAAGTAACGAAAGGTGCAATCATGACAACTACAAAAACTCGGTGAGCAACAACAAATTAAATCCTAAGTAAATGGAAAACAAATATATGAGGACATTAATTGAATAATGAAATACAGGCTGACTGAAGCTAAGAGTTCTGTACCAAAATAAATTACTTTGTTGAACAAGAGAAGGTGGTACAGGTTGTGCCGCAAGTAGAAGTACTGAAATACATAAAAATAAAAGGGTTTCCTTGCCATTTTCATTGCTTCCACTCTGAAACTCTGTTCCGCGCCATTTCTTATTCAAAAAGTCACTTGAGAAGAGAGTGCCTTGATGATTCCTCAATCACCCTGTTGTTTGCTCAGCGAAGGTGGTACACGACACGGCAGGATGGGGAAGTGCTGGTGTTTGCACGTGTTTGTTGCGGAATTTCCATTGAAAATTTAATTATCCTGCGACACATACGTTGCACATTTTGCGGCGGAAATGCGTGAAGTTTCTGTGGTTGAGTTAATGGAAGCTGACAGACAGCAGGCAGGAAGATACGTACAATCAAAGCTCAGGTGATCACATATGCTCGACTTCCTCAAAATCCATTTCAGGTAACAGACGCGTGTGTACGATGAGTGCGCATATTTACATAAAAGCAAATGTATTATTGTTAAAATACTGCAATAAAATGAATTTATCGTATTTACACATTTCGAAGATTTCCACTTTAATTTGAGGCGCTTTGATGGATGGGATATAAAAATGTCTCTTCTATATTTTTGTATATTATTCGCAGTCAATACCATGATGAAGATCGGGTTGTTTCTCAACAGTAGAAATAATAATCGAGTTTGGGGTTGCCTTCTTCCCCCATCGCATTCGTTCTGGTAATCGAGATTAAGAAATTGAAATTTCAAAAATTTCAAGTTGAAATTTTGAGTTGAAATTTCTCTTGTGGGTTCGAAAAATCTCAAATATTATAAAGAAATATCTAAAAATGGTCACATTCTCCGAAGAAGCCCTTTAAAAATCCTTGGTGGAAATTAGATCTCCCACCAACAACAACAATCAGTAATATTTACACAGAGATTTTCATCCCAACCAAGTCATTTGGTGCGTTTGTCCCAAGTAAGCAAACCGCAAGCCACGCACAGTCATCACGTTGCAGCAGATTCCACCGCACACACACTCTCTGTGTGAAAATCATGCGTTCATCGGCAAACAGCAGAAGCAACAACTAGGCAGCAACAACATTTCTTCCAACTACCAACAAGCCGGGCAGCTCCGAACACTCAGCTGCCAGCAGCAAAAGCGTCGCATGCGAGCAACAGAAAGTGCTACACATCCTGAATTT
The DNA here is from genome assembly GCA_922984085.1 of Sicus ferrugineus. Lineage (NCBI taxonomy): Eukaryota > Metazoa > Arthropoda > Insecta > Diptera > Conopidae > Sicus > Sicus ferrugineus. The sequence goes on along the minus strand of OV277352.1, from coordinate 13,575,746 downwards.
AATTGACCATAATTGCAATTAATTGCAACGCAAATTGCTGCAATCTACTGCACTCGGACGTCAGTGTTTGCATATCACAGCCAGCAACTGCAACAGCAACAGCAGCAGTAGCAATGAAATCTGTTGTTGACAGTAGCATAAAAATTTAGAAAAGTGACAAAACAGCGGAGGGAAAGGTAGACAATAAAAAAACCATAAAATGCAATCGCCCTACAATTAGAATTCATGGTGGAAAATATAACGACACAGCGGACAAGAAATTAGAATCGACAACAGACGTGTGACCTGGCGTGGCATGAGTGAGTCGCAACATCATCTGCATCAGTCGCAAGCTTCAGCAACAGACAGCAACGACAAGAAAGTTTAAGAGTTCTGTCGCAGGCGTGCGGTGGGAGGGAGTTGATTAGGGGACCACTTCTCCCACCTGAAAATTTGAAGTGAACTACATTCCAAACCTAAAATTTTGTGAAATCACAATTCTGCAACCTCGTTCCTAGAAAACATCCGAAGACGCCCGTTAAAACGAAAATCCGCCTACGCCCACCGCATGTTGCTACTGCGCTGATGTTACTTTGCATGCAAAATAAATGCAGCTGCCCTTGATTTATAAAAATAACTTTTTATGATGGTTGCTGCTGCTGTTGTTGTTGCATTACTATTGCTGGAAGTCAGCTGTCTGATGTTGTTGACCAGACTGCACAAATGAATTTAAATTTTCTTCAAAGCTTTGATCCTGTTGCTGCTGGTACTGATGCTGTGTGTCTGGCCACCAACAGTACTATTACACTTTCTTGGTTTTATTTTCATTCTTGTTGCTGTTGCTGCTTCTGTTGTTGCTGCTGCATTTATATTTGAAGCGCGTAGGCCGACACTGGGAACGCATTCTGTTCGCTCCTCTCTCACGCCTTTTGTTCGTACCACTCTCGGTTTTTGCTAAGCTGACAAACGCTGTCGCTGTAGAATAAGAAAAAGGAAACTAAAAAATACGAAGGAGAATCTGTTTCTACATCGTTGTCATCGTCGCTCAAATTTTCATCCTACCTTTACATTCCTGACGTCGCCTCCAATCCGAGGCGATCCTGTCCTCTTCTGTCCATGCTTGTCAGTTGACTTTACACTGACCCGCATGGGTAGCATCCATCCAACCTGCCTTCCTTCCTTCCTTCCTTCCTTCACTCCCTCCCCATCCTTGTAATTCCATGCTAATTCAATTTCAATTCTCTACTGGTCCAGTCAGTCCTGATTGCGTTCCTCTACACGTCCGTCGGCCGCCGTACGAGGTTGTTGGTGCGTATTTCTGTAGTTGTCTCCGGAAAATAATTGCTATCAGCTCAAAGCCTGACATAAACATGGATTTTGCTGTGTTGCTGCTGTCGCTGCTGCTGACAAGGTGGACGTTGCGGACGGACGAAACTATTGATTGAAAGTAGAGCGCGGCGCGAATACAAGCAACAGAAATTAGTTCTTAGTTTTCTTGCCTTTCCTTTTTCCTATTCTATAGACGAAAAAGTGCCGTCGAGTGTCGGAAGTTAATTTAATGAACCGAAAAGGGTGGAGTAAAAGGTTGAGGTTTCTCGAGATTCTCCCTCGACGTCGATCGTAATAATCGTCGGCGCACATAGTTGTCGTGACGACATAGGCGTGATTATCGCCTGTCTAGGAAAAAACTATCGCGATCGCGATAATCGTCTCGTGTTTAAAAAAGGGTTTTTCGATCAGAAAAAAACACTACGATCATCACCCTTCATTCGATTGTTTACAGTGTACTATTCCTGATATATTCTAGACATAAACTATCTTCATAATTGTATCTCGCGTTTATCCTATTCACGATGTATCGCGATTATTGCCTCGGTTTAGTGAAGCCTTTTCGATCAGAAAATGCCATCTCGATTATCATCTTTCATCTGTGTTCGAGGTATATTTGAGGCGTAAATGATCTTGATAAATGTATCTCGCATTTATGTACTACGATATTTGCTGTATTTTCACATTTCATCACTTCATTGCAAATATAATCTTATTAACTTGACGCATTTGTATCAAATTTTGTATAAAAATTCTCTATCTTCTTATCTATTTGAATCAGATTTGTTGTTTTCATGTTGTAAATAAAATTGTAAACATATGCAACATTCTTACAATGAGGCGGTTGTACCTTTTCCAGCATACGACAGAGAATCGATCAAATAAATAAAGGGAAACCTTTCATTTTGGCAAAAGAAAATCCTGAAAATTCACAAAAAATGCGTTCGTACACAAAACTGACCATCATTCGTTTACTTTACGAGCTATTTTACTGCCGAAGGACCCAACGATAAAGGACCCTTCCGATTAACGCATTATTGCTACCATAAAAAGTGTCTCGTGAAACCGAGGTTCGATATCGAATGTGTGCCAGATTTTTATGGTTTTTCTACACCAGTTTTTGTGCTTACAATTTTATTTGAGTCCCGTGGTGCGTAATTTACTTTCAATAAATCTTTTATTTTCTTATAAGCAAATTACACTGAAAAAGGATTTGCAGGCAGTATACTAACTGAACTCAAAGCTTTCAAGCTTAAAAAAGTTAAATTTCTTGGGAAATATTTGTGAAACGTTTACAAATAATATGGAAATACAGGGCTTGAATTGGATTCGAGAAGAGCTTGAAAGACGTTTCAAATTTTAAAATAAATAAATTTTGTCAAGACTGAAAACACGTATAAAAAGGAAAGCATTTGTTACAATACTTTTACAGTAGTTTTCCAAGCTTAATTTGAGAGAGTAATTCGATTTGTTTTAATTACGCACGGATTTCTACTCGGCTTTAAACTTAATTTCTGACATAATTATTATGACAAAATCAAAAAAGTCGAACTTGAATTATTAATTTAATAATCTTAAAGCTTGTGCAATTACAATTCAATCAATTAAATTGACTTAATAATTTTAAAATTTGTGCAATTACAACTCGAATAGAATTTATAAAATCGAATTTTCCGATTCTTCATTCAATTTCCTGCTTCCTATATTTTTATTTTCCCATAACAATTCCAAATAAGTCTGCTAAACATCTACAAAACATATTTATTTCGCAATATAATTCAGCGGAAACAATTTAATTATTTTTTTATGGTTGCCACAATCATATAAAAATTTGTGATTTCATTAAAATTTCTTCTCCCCTCTTAAGCAATTTTAATGAGATTCTTCATGATGTCTTCTGCTGTACCGCCACCGCTCGAATCACCGTCGTCACTCGAGACAAATAACCGACAATAGCAACAACAACAGTGTCAACAACAACAACAACTGCAGCAAACCCCCCATAACTACAACAAACAACCACAATAACACTCAAAAAGTATGAAATAATCAACTTAAAGTCTGCTGCGATTTTTAATTTTCCGCACAGAAAATTAATAAAAAGGGAAAAAATCGCTTCCGTAGAAAAACTTCATCCTTCGCGCTGTGTGGACTCGACTGTCGCAAAAAATGAAATTAGCCAAAAATATACAACCGCATAAAATATTTTGTGTGTTTTTTACGCACGTATTCGCCGCTTTTATTGCTGCCGCACCCACACATCCTGGTCAGCCGGTCCTGCGGGTACGCGTTGTCCTGCCAACGCCAACACAACACAGCGCACAAAACAGCGCAGAGCAGATTGATGTCTGCTGTTTTCAAGGCTGCCTGATAGCAAGGACTCTCCTGCGCAAGGACTCGCCCGCTCTCCTTCGCTGCTAGCCTTGACAAAAAAAAATTAATTTTTGTTTTCACTTCTGAACAAACTTTTCGACATCCTTAAAAGTTATTTTTTGACGTCTGTTCGCTTCAGGTGTAATTTGAACCCCACACCTCTTCCCGCTCCTTCCCCTCGCTCAAACAAAACAACGAAAAAAGCCATCAAAAATTGTGGCTGTAAAAATTAAATAAAAATTTCATGCGCCACCCTTTGCGCTCCACGGATGTCCTTCGGCGCGATGGACTTGGCAGCCTGAGCGCTGAGGATGAGTGTGGTGGCGTCCGCCGGAGTCCATGTTGCTTTTATTTATTTATACAGCCAGATTACCACCGATTTCTGCACTGATATGCGATACTTTATAGGAAGGCGCGCAAAAGGTGCGAAGAACTGACTGAAAGTGATTTTTTGCCCTTCCACTCACGCCCGAATCCCACACCGTATCCTTTTTTGCTATCTGCTGTTCGTTTTGAAGCGAGCGAGTGACTCGCAATCAAAAAAAGATCAGAAGCGAGCAGATGCGACCAACCGCACGTTTGAGGATACAACTTGTGCGATACTCGACTTTGTTTGGCGGTCTGTTCGCTGGAGCTTGCGGCTCAGATTGGCTCTCCTTCAACGCGTCCAGGACTCTTGCTTTTGCTTCTTTCATTAATAGAAATCACCGAAAGGTTGGACTGCGTTTATTTCGCTTACCATATGGTGTCTGCAAAGTTGCTCCTTCATGTTTGCTTCCATTTTTTCCTTTTTTCAGATTTGATTCAAGAGGTCGCCCTGCTGCTGCTGGTACAAGAGGGTTCAAGAGGGTTTTGTTGGTCGAGGATTGAGTGCCTTTAATGCGACCACGTGTAAATTCAAGGTAAAGCCTTGCAAATATTCCGACAGATTTAAATGAAACCACATTGACGGGAATGCCGGCCAGTTATGAGAGAAAATAAGTGAAATAATTTGCGTAACTAGAAACCAGTCTGAGTCCTCCGACATAAATTAGTCACAGTTTAATTCGACCCGTGAATTTCCGCACAATTAAACTCGTTCCACAAATCGAAGCGAACACATTTTGCAAGTTTTTCGACATCGAAATGACAGTCAGACAGGAGCGACACAAATTGCGTTGGCGTCAGGACTACCTAAGCAAGGAATTTAACTACGAAACCTTGACTTGTACTGGCTTTCCAGACACTCCAGGATTGCATTTCACAGCGACAGCTAACATTGAGTGACCTGAACGAGGAAGTGGATGCAACGAGCACGTGGGAGAAGGAGGAGCGGAGGCAGGAGGTAAAGTAGCAGGAGCACGAAGTGCCTTTCGGTTGCTAGAAATTGAATTTCAAATGAACATCGACAACCAGGAAGGATGTCGGTTGAGTGGAAAAGAGGGAAGCAACAATGATGTTGTGTCTCATGCCGGAACCACAAATGGTGAAACAATAATTACAGCAACAACAACGAGAGAGCCACGGTAACATCAGGGGCAACATTAGGAGATGACTAAACAAATTAGAGCAACGCAGACCTGCTTGGAGCTCTAATGTTCTTTATACTTGCACACTAACAAACACACACACACATGAACGCACACGTGCACGCATTGCATTCAATATCTGTTTGATGGCCGACAGCACAGATAGACAGATAGACAGACAGGCAGGCAGACAGGTGGACAACATTAAATTGCATGCGACCATTAAATCGAAAATTCAATGCTTGAGCAACAACAACAACAACAGTCACAACTCCTAATTTTCAATGCATTTTGCTGCTCCATTTGCAGCAACATCGTCTCATCCTTGCTAGCAAAGAAAAATTGCGTCAGTTGCAACCTTTGTTGCGACGTTTTGTTGCTGCCAATGCATTCGGTAATTGTAGCCATCTCGGCTGCTTTTGTTGTTGTTGCTGTTGCTGCTGCTACTGTCGTTGTTGTTGTAGCTTGCACAACAGGACCTTCTCCTGCTAAGCGCGGAAGGGGATTCGTCGTGCAGCACGTTGAGATGATGCATCGTAGCTGCGGTTGCACACAGTATTTGCATTTGTTGCTCTCCCCGATGTTGATACTGTTGTTGCTGTGGCAAAAATCCAACACCAAAAAAGAAAAAGCCGAACGAAATGAGTCCGCCTCCTCCTAAACGTTCAGTGGATTTCATTTTGCTCCGGGCAGGATAATCAAGGATGATGACGACAACATCGTCGCTGATGGTGAAAAAGATGAAAACAGAAGCAACGTCACACAAGCAATTTAGATAAAGTTTTGCACACATCGGCTGCTGCGTGTCATTCATTGCGTTGTTGTTGGGGTGATTGGTATTGTTGGCGGTGGTGGCGGTGTTGTGGGTGTTGTTGTAGTTTCCGGCGTCGTTGTTGCTGGCGTTGTTTATGTTGTCCCGGGTTAAAATGACTCGGCGGCTAAGCTACTTTTATGCGTCCTTGATTGCGTTTTATTTGGCACAAGGGGCTGCTTTAATGATGCGCGCGGTTAAGGGTCACAGATAACATAATTACTGCGTTCGCCGAAAGGGCGTCGTCATCTGTTGGAGTGTTGCGGTCATAAAATCGTAGGGCTTTGATTGCAAAATTTCAATGCATTCTGCGAAGTTGAGAAGTGCATTTTCTCAATTCGTATCCTTCTTTTAATTGTTACAATTTGTTTTATTCAGTTTTTATTCAGTTCATATATTTAAACAATAAAAGTTCAACTTCCTTATTCACAAAACTTTCGAAAAACTTTTTGTGAAAAATTTTTAAGCAAAGTTGAGAAAGCTTTAAGCTTTCAGTACAAAGCTTCAAAGTTCCAGCAAAGCTTTCAGTAGAGCTTTTCGTGTTTTTTACTAAATAATTTATGAAAATGTTGCACATAAATATTTTAAAATGCCTCTTAATTCTGGCATAAATTTGTATATGAAAAGCTTGCTTTATTTTTTTACTTAAATATGTACGAGTTTTTGATCAATTTTACCGAAAACTTATTGGAACTTGTAAACTTTGTATCTAAAGTTGAAGCTTTTTCACTTTTAAAAGCACTTCACTTTTTCAAAAGCTCTTTAAAGCTCTCGCATGAACTGTCAGTAATTCAAGAGACCCGAAATTCCCTTTTTTACTAAAATAACGAATTTTTTCTACGTTATGTGTGATGATGTTACAGAGATGAACTGACACGAAAATTACAACAACTACTGATATGAAAAACTTTGCAAAATACAAGTATGAGAATAATACGTTGAGGACAAATACTTCTTTCCTTTGTCTTTCATTCGATTTATTTCCACAGACTTATTTTCTAATTCAATTCTATTCATATTTTGAATGTCCAGCTCAGAGGACAAACGTTAAGAACTCACGGCGTGGTTGACCTCTTCCTTTCTCTCTCTCTCTCTCTCTCTCTCTCTCTCTCTATTTCTCTCTCTTTCTCTCATTCTCTGTCGTTTTTGTCCCAAATTCAATTTAAGGAAAAAGCAAAGTTTTAATGAAAAGTTTTGCAATTATTCCAAATTTATTTAAACTCTGGCTTACATTAAGTTTTTGCGCTCGCTGACACTCCCTGAGGGAGCCATTTAAGGGAGCCACATTAACACTTTCGGACACAGACACACCAATATACATATACCAACCAACACTCACTCAAACATCACCAACATGAAGCCACCAAACCACATCCCACCTCACAACTTGTCACGTTTTCCCAGTAGACGCGCGTACGCATCACCAGTATGTCAATCTGGCAACATTTTCACGACACAGTCTGCTTTAAAACTTCTCCTTTCTCTGTCTCTCTCTTTCTCTCTCCCTCGTCCTCCTCCCCCGCAACCCTTCAAATAGCTCAAACAATTTCTAAAGTCTAAAATTTTGCTGACGTGGCGCATATCGTTGGCACCGTTTGGGGTCGAGCTTTTAGCATTGTTTTGAGGTTTTCCGAGGTTTTCGGGCGCACTTTGCTGAGTGTGTCGTAAGTGTTGGTGTTGCTTAGCACATACGTAGCATGCTTTTTGGCTTTGTTGTGCCAGCCGTTTTAGAAATTTTTGGCAAGCTTCGAAATGGCAGTCTGCCGCCGGGTGAATTCATGGATAAATTCTGCGACCGACCATCTAAAAGGGTGAAGTGAACCGAAAGCTTTTTAAAAGGTTGAGTTGGTTTGGGTGCAGCTGGATTTGTGTGCGTGTTGCGTGTGTGGATCTCAAATTGTGTTTGTTGCCAGGTAAAAAATATATAAACGAATTTGGTCTCCACTTTCCACTCTTTTCAGCGTCAATTGTAGCACCACGTAGTGTTCCTGTCTCCGTCAGTCTGACACTTCGTCTGTCTGCCAGCTCGTTAGTCCATAATTTTGCCCGTTCGTCAGTTAGTGCGCCTGTCTGTCATCATGCAAATCGTGCTAATGAAACACTTTGCATCGAAGCTAACATGAAAATGAAATTAGGCAGGGACGCTACCTAAATGGGGGGTCGTCTATTTTATGGTTAAATAACTCCTTGAACCTTATGCGAATCCTGCAATTTTTATATAGTATAATATAATTTAATAAAAGTCGTCCAGCCGAAATACCGAAACTTTTCGGCTGCCTTTTATATTTGCCAGTTTTTACAATTTTCGCTGTAATATGTAAAAATTCAAACATTCAATAGACTATTCTGTGCGGTGGGGCGTGGAGGGGGAGGCTGAATGTTGGGGTTTGTTGAGGTTGTTGGCAGCTGATGCTGTTACACCGTGGAACAAAAAACAAGGAACATCTGATCACATTTTCGCTTCGATGAGTATCAAATTAAATTGAATTTCATGTCTGCGCATTGTCAGCATTGTGTTCGCGAATACCAACAACAACAACAACGAAAACAACAACGACAACATCTTTCTCCCCTCCCCATATCTTCTCCCTCCCAGCCCCACAACAAGAACAACGACAAGTACAACAACGACAACCACAGCAGGAGCAAAACAGTAAACATTCAAAATTTTGTTCATTTCGTCTCTTCTAATTAACTTTATCGAGTATTTTGTGTGCCGCCATGGAAGGCAACGAGTTCAATAATTTGCAGCATCAAATATTTTCAGTGTGATTGGCAGACTGTACCGTTTGGCACGAATTTGTTGAAATGCAATTAAAAGGCAGGCGGCGACTAACTAACATTTAGCGAACGGCAGAAACTCAACCAGGAAGCGACGAATGAATTCAATTACTATTGGTAAAATAGTCACTTGACATTTTATACTCTCAACGACATTCACAATACTAAACGGACTCGATTTAATTACTGACGTATTTTGTAATTCAGTTTCTATTTTTCCCTACCAATTGACATCTTTGAAAAAATATTAAAAACTCTCCAGTTCTGTTTAATTTGAAAATTCTTTTAAATTTTGGTACAAATTTAGCGAATAAAGTTGAACTTATAAAAAATTATCTTCATCACGATATGATCGTTATTGCGATATGGTCGTTATCACTATATAATCGTTAGTGATTTTTCATTTTTATGGTAATCACAATCATAATTGTTGTCATTCACTATGTCATCGTCATTAGTGTAGTACTGCCATCAGCATTATCATTATTTTTACTTTAGGTTCAGTATGATCTAAGGTCAGTATCGCTACTATATCATTATTATTAGCCGAATTGCTAGTACCATGTTCGTCTTTCATTACCCTGTCTGTCACCTTCATTGTCGGCCTTACTACGACCGTAAATATTTTCTATCCATCTTCAACCATTTCTCGAAATAGCTAAGATTTTGTGGTGTTCCAACACAACTTGAAGTGCAAACGAAATCGAAAAGTGCCTCACCAACCATAACATACAACAATCGAACATCATTCCCTGATAAAATAATAAGAAATATAAACAAAAGTAAAACTTTTCATCCTATCCCTCAGAATTCTACTCTACATCGTGGCGAATCGAGTTTTCAAGATTTCGCACAAAATTCTTCAAGAAAAGAAAGAAAACTTCTTAGCTAACAATAGAAAAATTCATTGACATTTAAAAGTTTGAAAAAAACAAAGCAAAAGTTTTTATTGGGTGCCATTATATGAATTCTAAAATTTATTCATAAAATAAAATTTTTTTGTTCTTATTAATATTACGCAGAACAATAACTTTTTCGAACTCAATTTAGCTGCTCAAGCAAGCGTGAATTTTGCACAAGCTACCTTTCGAACCTTTTTAAATTTATTACCGCAATTTTTTCATTCTTTCGATGCCGTCCGTCGATGCCTTTCTCTCCGACAGCAATAAATTTTCGGTCTGGTCATTCTGTCTGATGCGTACACCTTTTATTGCCTCGCATACAAACCGACAGTGGCAAACTTTGCAAAGACCTTCATTTTCGTGTGTTTCCGTGCCGGCCACTTTCTTGCATTTGATTAGGAAAACACATGCGAAATAAGAGAAAAGCAACAACCACCCGACTACAAATTCTGCCAATTTTATATTGAACTTCTTATTTCCGGCACATGTAAGGAGGAAATTGTTGCCAACTTCACAGAAACATAGAAAAACTCGGAATCAGAAAAACTCGAAATTGAATTCTGCGTGTTTGTGTTTGTCCTTAATGTCTGAATGTGTGTGTGTGCACGATTCTCCCCACCCGCACCTGATATGCTCAATTGAAAATGTAACAAAACTTTTGAAAAACATAAAAAGCGGATCTCCTCCTCCCACAGCCCTCAGATGTGGCAGCCAACAATTGAATATAATGGCCAGGATGCTTACCTTGATTCTTTATCGTCACGTTTTAGCATTCATTCGTTGTGTTTCTCGCAAACAAATAAACGTGGAACCTGGAAAAGGGTTCCCCCGCGGGTGCCGGCAACACTTCAGCGACCGCGACCATCAAATCGGAAACAAATGGAGCTGAATTTCGTTGTAAAAGTTGCGCTCCTTTTCGTTTCCTCTGCATCTCGGGCTGTGGCGTGAGTTACTTTTTTATTCGCTTGAAATAAAGCAAAAGAAGCAAAGCGAGCCTTTTATGGCTATTAAAACGAAATTGAATACCGAGCAGAAGTCTGTTAAGCTGCTTTGAAAAGTTGCCACAAGTGCGGTCACCCTCAGGAATTGTGAGTTCCTCAAGTGGAGTCATGAGGACCACGAGAGCTATGAGAGCCATGAGAGTCCTGTAAAGGGCGTTTGTTGGACCCATTTGATGTTCTTGCGTTTTAGTACTTTAAATTTTAACCTATTTCATTTTAATTTATTGTATTTTATTCTATTTTACTTTATTTTATTTCGTTTTGTTTTATTTTACATTTCAATTCTGTTTTATTTACTTTTATTTTATTAGATTCTAATTTATTTTCATTTTATTTTATTTAGCTTTGTTTAACTTTTATTATTGAAATTATTATTCCTTTTTCCTTCGCCCTCTTTTCTGCTGCTTGCCTTCCCTTCTGATTGCTCAATACCTGCTCGGAGAAAGTTTGCTCTTTTAAGAAAGTTCAAAGGTTAAATTTTGCCACACAACCTGCTGCAAAACTCTGCTAATGAGCTTCACAATACAAACAACAGCAACAAACAGCAGCAGCAGCAGCAGGAGCAGCACCAGCAGCTCCAACAGGGAAGCCAACAGCAGGAGGGACCTCGACAGCAACAACAGGCCATCCTTGTACTTGGAGGCAAAAGGATAATTACAGAATTATATACTTGTGAGCATTTATTTATATTGCATGCATCCTAACAACAACAGCAAGTGAAACAAAAACAAACCCTGTAAACAAAAGTCACCAACCATCTCATAATTCGTGATGCGGTGCAGTAGCGGTGGGAGTTGCAAGAATTTTATAAATTTTATGTTTGAAGAGCTTTTCCTCTTCTTTCTTCATAAGGACATAAGGATATCTCTGCCCTTCAGAGGTAGATGTGGGGGAGGGGAGGAGGAGAGGAGGCAACGTTTAGGAGGAGACTGCTGTTATTGCATAAGTGCAACAACAATAAACGGAACGGAGAAAGGAACGTGGAGAGCAGCGAACGAAGGCGGTGGGCACCGTATCCTGCACATCCTGGCATCCTGCGAGATAATTCCAATGTTTGCAAAACGTATCTGATGCTAACCTCGCTGAAGTCATCTTACCTTGCAGAAATTAGAAAAAATTGAACGCAAAAGTAAAAAAGTTTTAAATTTTACCGATGAACACACAGATAGACAGACAAGGCAGACAGACAAACGGACAGACAGGTAGACGGGAAGACAGCCAGAAGGCAGCCCCACAAGGCACACACATCAACACAGATACACAACAACACCAACGCGCACGCAAACAAACGGACAGACGCATAAAAAATTAATTGTTCTGCGTTTATGAGTTTTCATTCATTTTTCATGCTTTTCGAAGTGTGAGATCTCGAGTGGTTTTCCAGCGATTATTCTACGAGCTTTATTGTTGTTGCTGTTACTGCTGCCCTACCAACAGATTTTGCTCATATACGTTTGTTTGTTTTAAACTCAATCCTCCCCCAGCCCCTTCATCGCTCCCTTCCCCCTTCCCTTCACACACACCTCTTCAATTTCGCCCTGCTGTTCAGACTCAACAACCGCTTAATTTTTATTGCGAGGGAAGTGGAGAGCAGTCGTCAGTCGCAGTTTTGACGTGGATTACAATTATTACGGATTGTTATGGAAAACAAAAACCAATGCAAAAAAGATACACGACTTCTTTGTGTTATAAACCAAGTTCGGGTTCGGTCTGCAACGCTTTTCATGTTTGCTATAGCGGTTGTTGTTTGAAGAGGACTCGGATCAGCTTGTTATTCTCTGATTTTGTTTCTCCCCAATACAGAAGTTGTAAAGTATTGTAAAACAACAGTAACAACAACAACCCCGGGTTGGAATTTAACTAAAAAAATATTAGAAAAAGTTGGGGAAAAATATAAAAAGATACACTAAAATAAATACAATTAATATACAATAAATAATATAAAACTAAAACGAAACCAAATGAAATCAAATCAAATAAAATAAAATAAAATAACATTAAATCAAATCGTATCTGAAATCAGCTTGCAGTGCGTAAAATTAAATGCAAATACAAATTAAAGTGAGATTAAACCGCAACTTTGGATACCTATTTCCTCCCCCTCCTCCCGTCCCCCAGCCTACCCACCTTTTTCGCTCGTCCGAAAAAAGAGGAAGCCACCCATGCGTCCCTTAATTTTTCCCTTCAGATGACTCGTCCTTTTATTCCGCTTACATCGTCCTGTTTTAATTTTTCATTTTATCTGCTGCACTCATATGCTTGACTTGCTCTGTTTATGTTTAAATTTATTGTCTTCAACGTTGGTTTCCACGTCGTTGTCTTCTTTTTGTCGCTTTCAGCTCGCATAACATTAAACTTCGCTTGCGTTCTTCTTGCTACTGCTGCTGCTGTTGCTGCTTTTATGTCGCTGCGGTGTTTATTTGTGACGTTGCGCAAATAAAATTTAATTTTGTTTGTCATTTTGTTTGAGATGTAGATGTATTTGTTGTTGCTGCTGTTGTTGTTGGCTGTGAGCTCATTCTCTTTTTAAAATTTCATTTAAACCTGCAACAACTGCCTTGTTTCGCTTCTCCCCCTCCCCCTTCACACCCCCTCACACCTCCTTCCGTAAATCCCTTCCCCGTCTCCTGATTGTTCTCTCAACTTTTATTTTCATTGTCATTTTAATTTTTTCGAGTGTCTTTTTGTGTTGCCTCTCGAGTACTGCGGCTGCTGCTGCTGCTTATCTCAGCTCTACACTGTTGTATGTCTTTGGTTGTCCTTTGTTTTTATTGTTGTTGTCACTGTGCGATGTTCCTTGACCTTTGTTAACGTGCGCCATCCTTGAAAATGTTGCTCGCTGTCCTCCTTGTTTATTGTCATCTCTGCCTGGTCTACGAATCTGTCTATGATTCTTCGAGTTGAGTATTTTTTCAAGTGTTGTCCTTCCCTTCTCAGTAAATAAATTAAATCACTTTTAATAGACGCACATTTAAAACGAAACGCCTCTCACAGGACTCTGAAGTCCCTCGAGAACTTTAAAGTTGATACTGCGTTAGCTGTTGCGTTACGTTACGTCACGTTACAAGCAGTAGTTACTACGTTATAAAAACAATTCCCTCATACTAAAATATTTAAATTTTGAGAACTTGTACCGCGGGGATTAGAAGTTTGTATGAATAAATTTTAAATAATGGTACACACAACATAATTCTGGGTTACACGATGCTGATAAAATGTATACAAGTTAGGAAATGGTTGCATTCTTCTCGAAAAACTTAACCATTTTGACTCCTGATGGGATGTCATTCATATCTGCCGAAAACAAAATTATGGCGTAAATAGAACTTTGTGAGAAGTTGTCACAAAAAGGTCTCAATTCTGCTGAACAATGGAAGGAATGTATGAGTACAGGAATGGGGAACCTTTTTCTTCTATTATATAAGTAAATTTGTTTATTTTAATAATAGGACAATTCAGTTAGCAAAAGATTAGATCAACAACTCTTCATATTTTTGAATAAAACTCTTGATAAACAAAGCAAAAAGTCAATTTTTGTTAGTATTTGTCTTCGTTCAAGGTAAAATTTAATCAAAAATACAGATAAACAAACTGTATTTTATACAATAGCAATTCTAGCATTAAAAACCCAATAAACGAAACCTTAACAAGCGGGTGCCTACTTTATATTCCTAACACACCTTGGAAAACCTCGAAATTTAAATTTCACAATATCTAAATAATTCATTGCTTCTTCCCGTGTCTCACTCGACTCTCTAAACAAAGTTCTTCTTGAACTCGCAAAGAAAAGCATTGTTGAAACTCAAAACTTACCTTTCAGAAGTTACGCAAATATTGATCCTGCCACTGCATGAAGGATACTAAACAGCCGTCGTCGCCGCCGCCGCACAGCTAATATATTAAATGGAGATACTAAAACTTTACGGAACTTTCAGTCTTCTAAGAAATTCGCACAGGACACTCTGGACTCTCACCACACCCACCAAAAACCCCTCCCATTCCTATCCCCTCTCCATCCCTATCTGCCTGAAAATGCAAAATGTAACGTCTTGCAAGAGTTTCTAAAACCGCTCATCCTTTTAAGCAGAACGACGACGACGGCGATCTTTTAATTAATTAAAAGCAACCCACAGAAATCACTTTCATTAAATTAAAACGACCAAAAAAATGGGCGAAGCATAATAAAGCCGCAGGATAACAAAGTGAAAACATGATTTTACTTGTAGATCCTGATGCTATATCTTTCCTTTGCAGCTGTTCTTGTTGTTGCTGTTGCTGTTTTAAACTTCGGTTGTTGAAAGCTTGTTCTACCTTCATTCTCAACTGAAGAGCCTTTATTGGCTTCTGTTTCTATTGTTGGGTGTCGCTGTTCTGCACTTTGTTACTGTTGTTGTTGTTGGGATTTAATAACTTAAGCAGCACTAATTTCAGTACCCACAGCAACTTCGGTCATTATTCGCACCTTACCACACGATACCAGCAGACAGAAACAAAAAAAAAGATTCAGAATCTTAACATTTTTTACACCAAAGAGAAGGGTGAAGATTTCAAGCAGACCAGTATAGTAAGTACAGTGGCTGGACAGACAAACTGGCAGACACACAGAGAGACGGACAGAGTGTGAAGTAGGCGAGACAGAATACCCGAACATATTTGTTTGGTTTGTCTGAAGCGCACTTGTCTCTGCTCTTTGGAAATTTAATACCTTTTTACCCTTTATTTAGTAGGCATTGAGTTCAAAACAACAATAACAACGACAACAAAATTATAACAACAACAATAACATAATCTACAGCTAAAATAAAACACATTATGATATAGTAAACCAAAGTAGAAGGTAGAGTAGGAGAAAATATGAAAGTCCGTTTATAAAATGTTATGCAACCACACGAACAGACAGACGTATAGACAGGATGGACAAGAGGACAAGAGCTACAGACAGGTATGAAAGATAGAGAAAAACAAGAGATGGACCTAAAGCAAATACAGGCATTAAAAGAAAAGTATGGGATAAAGAGACTAATGGAGAAACAAAAAGGACCAGGAGAAAAAAGGACCAATATATAGAAGTGTTACACTGAGAAATTTTAAAAAGGAAACAATTAACCGAAAAGAAAAAAGTAAGCCGAAAAAATTGTTGAATTGACCTATTGGATTCTGTGCACTTATTCTGGTTAGAAGAATGTAAAGGATAATGAGGGCTTGATCTCAAAAGAAATTGAGAAAAAAATGGGTCTACAAAAGTGTCCGTAATGTACACATAACAGACCTATGGACGGCTTCGATATACTATACTGAAGGAATCATGAAACCGCATTAATAAAATACAAAGAAAATTTATAAAGTGTGCACATGTCGCTTCTGTGTGCACATACTCTTAGTAACAGAAAACATGAAGAAAACGCAACATTCCAAGTATTTTTGCAGTGTAGCCGGTAACTTGATAAATAGATACTTCACTCGGTTATGAGTTCCTCCCTAATAATAACAGAACATTAGCCATAGCATGCATAAAGCATAATGGTCGACTGCTCCACCGTTCTGGCTATCCGTCCATCTCAACATGTAAACCTCAGCCAGCTACCGCAACTGCACGCCGCATAAAATTAGTCAGGGCATTAAAGTAAAAAGCTTTATGTTACTTAAGCTTTTATGTAACTACAAGGTGCCAAAATGGTTTCATTCATATCATATTCCAAAATGCTGCTGGCTACCTGCCTACTGTTTTCCACACTTCGCCACTCATCACCTTCCTGTGGTCGTGTTGTTCGTGTTATTAACCAGAGACCCAGAAACAACCTTTATATTCCTGCCTATCTTCCTGTTGTACGCCGTACGTTGGTGTTGTTTACGTCTTCTTTGTGATTTGGTGCCCCCCCCCCCCCCCCCCCAACTATATAATTGAATTATGGGATTTTATGATTTTTTCATGTTCGCTTCTCGGGTTTTGCATATTTCTTAACCTGCCTGCAGCTATTTAATTTGATCCAGCTCTAAAAACTCCACTACTTAGTAGTCGCCCATCGCGCAACTGCGATACTTCGCTGTCACTTTTATTGATTTCGACGTTTGCCGTGCTTAATAAAGCGTAGCGAATTCTCCCGGCAGCAGTAGATGCTTCAGCCCCACAGCGCCCTCCCCTCTCCCTCTCTCCCTCTACCGACCCTAAAGTATTCCCACTTGTTTGTGGCAATACTTGCCTAAATCTTCCGCTGGCAATCCTGAAGACGCACACACATCCATACCGAAATATTTATGCGTAAAGAAGCTTAAAAGTATCGATACGAGTCTGTTGGTAAGTGAGGAAACAGCTATATATGCGGAGATAATGGCTCGTGTATGTTTGTCTGTTTATTTTTGCGTATGTAAATCACATGAAATTCCACTGTTCCCTCATGATGAGGGTATTTTCGGGTTTTCACAGATGTTGGGTCGCGTAGAGCGAAGGACACGAAACACTGTAACGTTATTTATTGCAGGATATCCGATTATAATTTTTGTTTTGTTCTCCTTTAAATGAAATTAAAGATTTTCGGGGATGATAGTGAAGTGTATGATTTACACACTACGTAGGATGCTGTAAAGCAGGTGGCAGCCTCTACGCTCCCCATGATAGTCTATTTTAATATCGAAAAGTCATTCCTTTCCACCGCCATCGGGAGCGTCCTTCGTTTTAGTTTTATTACAACGAAGTAAATTGTAAATCAAATTTATCTTCGTTATTTCTGATTTATTATTTGAAATATTTGCTCCTCATTATTTTGCAACTGTCAACTTATGTCTGGATACGGATTTTATTTCTCTGTATTTTATGTTCATCAGCTCTTATTTTTTGTGCTCGTAAATCTTTCAAATCTTACTGTTGCTTTAAGAATATTATAAGTTTAAAAATAAATACATACTATAAATTATGAAAACTGTCCGAAATTATTTTAATAACAACTGTTTTGTAGAGAAAAAGAAAACACAGGCTATATATTTCAGCTATATCGACCGAAAAGCGCTAGAGAACGGTGACCATTTGTGATTATTCAGCTATAGAATTTTTGGGGTTGGGGAACTTGTTTAAATCTTTTTTATTTCTTCCTACTTTGAAAAAGAGAGAAAGAAAGAAAGTCCAATAGTAGCTTTTAAATAATATTCCATAGGCATTCATGGATACATCTGGTCTAAGATCGGGTGTGGATAGTTCAGATTTATTCTGTTCAAGAGTCTGTGATTTTATTTGGTTTTATAGCGCTATTTCCAGAAGAAAGACGATCTTTTTAATGATAGAAAAGCCTCCTAAAATGACCATTTTGTTTTCTTTGGGTTTTTTAGTTGTTTCACAACTCTTTGGTTATTCAAAATCGCCACTCCAATCACTTTCCTTCGCGCTTGATGGCTTATAATTCACATTATGTTTGTGCGAGAAAAGGAATGACTGATAACCAGTTCGAAAAATCCATCCCACATCGAAAAAGATCGCTGAATGATTGAATAACAACTAACGAAATAAGTTAATTGAGTCAAGTGTGCTTGATAAAGTAATCAATCAATCAATCGATTAGAGCGCCACACGCAACAACATTGTAGCCACCCTCCACAACGATTGTTCGGGCGATCGGCAATACGACGATTTAACGATACATTTAATTACAACAAAACAAGTCAATATTTGCTTTTTCATTTCTACAATAATTACACATAAACGAAGAAATGAAGGTAATTTCGGGAAAAAACAAACACACGCTTACTCGCACTCGCACCCACGACCACGTACACATGAGCGAGCAAACGGGAAACGTTTAACCAAATGACTAAAATGAAGGCATCTTTTTTGGCTAAAATCAGCACATAATAAAAATAATGTCCTGTCTTGGCTGGGCCGCCTGCTGTGAGAATTGTTTGCAACCTTACAACTGCTTTCTGTTGTTCGCACACATCTGTGTGGCACACATTGAAAGCCATTGAAATGAAAGAATTTATTGATGTTGTGTGTTCCGCTCCGTTGTAATATCAACGCAGGACGATTAAGTAAAGGGACGGGGAATTCTGGAGACAAAGCTAGTTAAATTCAACGATGGGTCATCGGTCGTCCGTGTTCGGCAATAAAAGGTCACATTTGGTCATGTATGCATGCTCGCACGAGCTTTTGTAGTGGTAATTGAGCGGTGGGTTGCGTTGGTGTGCGTTGGTGTGATTGCTGAAAGTAGTGTTATCGTCCTTGTTGAGCCGTCATTACTACAGTTTTATGATGTCCTTACATTACATTTCAGGACAATATAAAATAATGTAAAAAACAACCTTTCCTCAGACGGTCGACTAGAGAAGGACGAGTTTCTATTTTTTTTTGGAAATTCATGTATTTTCGAATCTTCTAGAAAAACTAGCAAGGGGGAAAAAGTAGCATGACAGAAAGGGTTGAATTAAAAAGCTACCTTTACTGAAATGGTCAGCTGGAGAAGGACGAATTTCTATTCCTTTAAAAATTCATGGATTTTCGAATTTTCTCCTAAAGAAACTAGCATGGGGGGAAAAGTGGCATGAGAGAAAGGGTAAAATAGAGAACCACCTTTTCTCAGATGGTCCGCTAGAGAAGGGCGAATTTCTATTTCTTGAGATAATTCATGTATTTTAGAATTATTTTCCAAGAAAACCTAACCTGTCCTTACATTTCAAGACACCACAAAATACATTTGCTTCCCTCCGTTGGTTTGCTAGAGATGGACAGTTATTTTCTCAAGAATTCCACAATCTCCGAAAACTCATTTTTCTAACTTTCTTCAGAAATCCTACCACGAGAGAAAAAAGCTATAAATCATGAAAGAAATATAGCTGTAGGTAAAATGTAGCATAAATGAAAAAATAACAAACAAAATAATTAAACAAAAATATGAAACTATCATGAGAGAAAATGTAAGGTAGGAAGCGCTATAAAGTTGGATGTTTTTAAAAATTTCAATGATGGATACAGGAAATTGACCGGTTTACCTAACAGACGAGCAAACATCGTGAGAGAGGAAGAGGGTGGAAGAGAGAAAGAGAGTGAGTGAACGCATTAAAATGCAAATCCATTAAAATTTTATACTAGAAAATCCTATTAATATCTTAATTATCCCATCTAATTAAGACCAAAAACGGACCGTATTTTTTCTAAACTGGTCGCATCTCAAGTGGAACCAATTTTATCGCATGAAATGATTACTTTTTCATTTGCTCTAAACGAAAAAAGCTCGACTGTAAATAAAACCACGATGGCCGAATAATTCTTCGCATAAGCAGCATACCTCAAATAACTGTTGAGCTACAACCCGGTAATGGATGTCGGGCCAGAGGACAGCTGCTGGAGTCAGCAGGAGCGATGATACCGCGCTTTGGGAATTCCTCGAATATTCGCACGACTGCAAAGCCGGCGACGAGCACAGGCGAGCTTGCGAGGGACGTAAAAATCACGTTATCTGCTAAACAAACTGGCTGATATACTCGCACACACATTAAACTCAACTCGACATGTTATCCTGGCTGCGCGGAGAGGACGTGGTAGGGCGAAACTAACGCAAAAAAGGAGAAACGAACTCACAGCATCCGACACCAACACCATTTCAGTCCCACTCACCCACTCGCACAAGCACAGGATTGTTAGCCGCCTGCTTAGTTGGTTAGGGTGCCCCTATCACACACACATACACACACGCACACACCCCTGGCACACCCATCGATGACGGTGAGCTCGCGCTCGCTGCTCCTGCTGGCCCGCTGGAAGCGGAAGCGTTGAGACGAGCAACTGATGACGCTGTTTTTGGGCGATTAACGTGTTTCCGTTTTATTTATTTGCGTCGTTGTTGCGTGTTGTTTTCGGTCAGCCGATTATAATGCCCTCGAGAGTAATGAACAGGGTCAGTGCGGATGTGCGTGAGTGCGCGGTGCAGAGCGCGCAGACGGCGTGCTGGACCGGGAAAGTGTAGAAAAGATTACTTTTATTGACAAGTGTTAAGCTCGGAAATATGTTGAGTGAAGAAGATTATTGGTGGGTATTATTGGTCGACGCATCGGTCTTCGCCTCTGCATGTTGCTCGTAATTCTCTTGCCTTCGTTCTGATGCCGCCTTATGCGGAAAATAATGACGTGCTATAAAAGCGGAAGATAAGAAAACAAAGTGCAGGTGTGTGTGTACGAGTATACGAAAAGGATTTTTATGGTGAATATAAGTGAAGAAGCTGTAGGAAGAAATTAATTTTATATACTCCACTCCTCACAACTCGGATCGAACAGTAATAAAAGTTATCTTTGACGTGATGCAACACGCATCTTCTTTCTTTAAAGGAATTAAACTTCGTTATAATTAAATTGGGATGGGATTCTGTTAATTCTTCTCGCATGATACAAAATTCTGAGAGACTTCATCCTATGCAATAAAAATTTTAAATTGTATTGTACAAGTAAATTTAACACGATAATAATTTAAGTTTTTCTTCTTTTGCAGGTACACACAATGATTATTGCGATGATTTTGAAAATGTTTATACAAAACTAGTTTCCGAATTTGGTAAGCATAAAATTAGAAGAAAACTTCTCCGGGAAACCGAAGAGAGAAAGAAAAACAAACAAAGGAATAATTTAGGCAAAAATCGAAATCAACCCACTAAAATTATTATTACTTCGATAAATTTTCATGAGAAACAGATAAAAACCTTCAACTACATTGAATTAAATTGACTGCAAAAACTGTTTCGCCCAATTCAATGACTGCGCTGATAAACGCTCTCATTTCAACTCGAATTCCTTTATTTACACCGCGGCGTAGCGTGAAGCGAAACCAAATGATTGCATTGCATGCTGAAAAATTGCACTCAGGCCACAAGTGCAACAAACATAAATTGTTACGATTTCTCATTGCAGAGCGAGTTTTTTTTTTTGCACGCTACAATTTTGCTCGCTGTTTTTTGTTGGCGCTCGTTGTGGTGGTGGTGGTGGTGTTGACCTTGTTGTTGTTGTTGCTGCTGGTGCTGTTGTTGTATGCTGGTGTTGTTGTCGCTGATGTTGTTTAGTTGTCGCTGCGCTATTTATGTAAATACAAATCGCTTTAATAATGTTGTCTGCATTTAGACGATAAGCTTCCACACTGCTGCACTTACACATTACTGACACACACCCACACAAGCACGCACAACACACACACACTATTGCTAATGCAGCAGCAAATGCACGCGTGCATTTTTGCGCCAACATCATCATCGTCATCATCGTCGTCCTCGGTCCGTGAACCGCCAGCCCACATTGAATCCCATAAATCACGTATTTGCCGCTTAACACTCTCGGCTCAACATGTCTGTTTGCCCTTTATTGCTTTGTGCGAGTGGCTACGAGTGTATCTGTGTGCGCGAGTATGTGTGCGTGTGTGCGTCTGTGAATGCATGTGAATGCACTTCTGTGCGTTCAGCGCAGATATCATCGCCGGAACGTTCTCAGCCAACGTTAGCAGACACGAGTTACTATTATTGCAACTCTGCTTCGTGACAATTGATACCGAGTTCTCAGTGAAAGGAACTGCCAGGGGCGAACTTCGATTGGAAGGAAGCTTAATTGAATTGAAAACTAATCAATGCAAACGGTTTCCAGAGGTTTTACTATGAGGAAAAGCGCATGAGATTTTGAATTGCAGCTCCTCACCAGCTCGTTGTTAGTTACAATTATTTTATTGCTTCATTTTGTAGAAGTTGAGCAGTTCAAACGAGCAGCTCAACAGATTTCTATATCTTTTCTGTACTAGGAAAAGATTTCGGTCACAGGTGGATTAAATAAAAATTAGGGAAAAATTAGGAAAAAGTTTCTATAATTTGATAAAAAGGTAAAAAATATATAAAGTGTCATCTAAAAAGTGGGAAACTATAATTAATTCCATCCATTTCTTTATTTATCGAGCGTTCAACCCCGTGTATGTGAACAATTATTTCGAAATAATATTCATGTTTGAATATCGCATGACTTCATCTACTAAATGCATTTCTTATTGCACGCAACAATTTTTATTTCCCTCTCAAAGAGAGTTGATAACAGTGGTGTGCCGGTGCGATGAAGTAGAAGCGAAAACTTTCGGAGCTTCTGTGCTGTCAAAACACGTTCGTACATTTATTCCGTCAACGAGCATGGCTGCCGCCCCCTTTAAAATATGCTTCCGCTTCCTGTAACAGCGCCATATTTGTTTGCTGAACTTTAGCGCGCAAAACTTTTAACTCGTGCATTACTTTCGCAACAGTCGCCGTTGCCGTCGCCGGTGCGCTGAAGTTGATGTTCGGAAAAATAAATGTTTACCCTTTTTGCCAGCGCACCCTCGGTCCATCCTACCCCATCCTCAGCACCACGCTCCTACCCACCGCCCTCCCCACCCGTCTTTCCCACTTAACACCCACTTGACTCCCAAGTTTTCTTCGTCGGAATCGCTTTAGTTGGGTAATAATTTCCGCACTAGTTGCTGAGCCACTCTGACTTGCTAAGCAGACCCGTCAAGGACGCGCAGAACTCGAAGGAAGCGACCGGCTGGCTATGCAGCCGCCGCCGTACGTGTCGGTGGCGAAGTTTTGCCGCCAGCCGTGCGAGGGCTTGGGGTTAAACTGTGGAAATTAGTTTTTATCACAGCGAGTGCAATTGAAAGCGCGGCCCGAACACGTACTCAAGTAGGTGTGAGCTTTCCTTAAATTATTTTCTGATTTGTTCTCGAATCAAGTGTTGCATGCCAATAATATTACACTAGCGTGCGATCTTTCCGCGATGATTGTGTTTTGTAATTTCAGGCGAGTTGTCTGCTCTTTTCTGGCGCTGGAACCCATTATCGAGATCAGCAATAAATTAGCAATATCAGTGACCGTAACTGTGACAGACATGCTAACCACGAAAAAAGCGAAATGATTTAGTCACTGAAATAATCGCGTTTAATTCCACAGACTTGAAAAGGGCAAAAAATTTGACAACCGTAAAGTCAGAATATTTTATTACGTCGTTTAAAAATGATGATGGTGTCTGCTCTTTTTATATTCGATTCCTATACGTTTTTCGCCTCTTCATTGCGAAAAATGGCAAGCTTGGTTAATAAAATTGTTCGCAGTGGCAATAAAAGAAAAGTAAATAAAAATTTATTGAGTGTAAAGTTTACCGTAGAAATTTATTGCGATTGATGAGGTTTCCAAATTTCATTTTCAGTTTGATCGAAAATACAAAAGATGAGATTTTCACGTTTTTCCACAATTGTTTCGTTATTATTTTTCTAGAAATTTTTATCAGGACTTAAAATGGGAATTTAAAATAGAAAGCATTAAAAGATTTAATAAAATTAATTATAATGACAACATAAATGAAATTCACTTCATTATTTATAAAGAGACAGTCACGAATTTCTTGTAGTGTCTTGGGTTACATAACTTCAGTACTGTTACGCCGCTACACTTCGCCTCCCGCTCCTTCGCACTCCTAATGATTTCATCACAATTTATAGCCGAGCCACGGCAAACAAACAATCCAATTACCACATACGAACGCCTTGCATGCGAGCCACTTGCAGCTGTCAAGACGGCCGAAATTTATGCAAATTGTACGAAATTAAAAACCAGCCGGCGTCACTCGGAATGATCGCAAAGTGATCGCCACTAAATCAAAATCATGAGCGGCCGCGTTGCATTGTGTGTGGCAATCATAAACACTCGCCGCAACAGCTACAATAGCAGCAACATGACAGCCATTCACCGCGCTGCACAAGCAGTCGACATCATTAAAGCCATCCGCGTGCAGCAGCAACAGTTGCTGCGAATTCTGGCAACGCGGCTGCCTGTTGACAGTCCACGCTTGTGACTCCGACGCTGTGCCACTTCTGCCCTGCGACTCGTTGCTGTTGAGGTTTTTGTCTTGCTTGGTTTTTCTTGGCTTTTATGTGGTCGTCGACAGCGACAACGGCGACGTCAGGCATGAAATTCAATTTAAAACTAATAACTCGCAACTGCAACGTGCAGCGGCAGTCGCGTCAAGGAAGGAGAGGATTGTTGTTGGCCGTCGATGGATCGTCCGCGTCCGGAAAAAGTCTGCTTGCCGCGTGAAGCAGAAATGGAATCAACGATCTCTCGCGTTGCGCTTCAACGCTTATTTATTTTCGTTAAACTCTCCCAAATACGCGTCGCTCATGCTGTGTGGACAGCAGCAACAGCAACGATGACTTTATAAGCGGCTGCAGCAGCCACCGTAACAGTTTACTTGCACCGATGCACTCCAAATGAAATTAGAAAGTTGCCAGCGAAGTTGCTGCCACTACAGAAAAGTTGCTGGCTGGCAACGATGTGGTTGCCCCAGAAAATCGTGCCGGCTTCTCAAGACTTAATCTCGGAATTCTTGCGTTGTTGCGATGGTTGGTTGCCTTGCTTCGTCAGAGTTGCACTTCAGTCGCCTCGCTTGCTGGCTGAAGCTCGACCGTATTGATTGTTCGCTAATTGATTCTCCTAGAATGAAATTATTCCAGCATATTTTTGAATTTTTAATCAAAAGTGGATTGAAAAGTTTTCCCACTTTGCAGAAAGCAGTTTCCTTCCTTCATTTCGGGCTTCCTTCCGCTTCACTTTTCTCCATCTACCTCTGCTACCTTTTCCTGCTCTTCTACTTAATCTTCTGTTGATTGAAGTCGTAAAAACCGAACCTTCCGTAATTGTTGCCTTGTAGAAAAAACGAAAATTGAGCTCCCCCGATCAAAAGTTTACATTTCACAACACTTAACAAACCTCAAGTTAGAGAAAAGTTCACGGACGAGCTTCCTTTTTTACGCACGGTTTAATAGAGATCTTAAATTGGAGTTTATTTTGGCTCCTTATAAAAGCGGCGGGAAGAGACGACAAAAAGGGAGAGAAAATACAGAAAACGGCAAAAACGGAGAGAAAACGAGACGTTTTAATACCAGTTAAGTATTTTCGGCACCGTGCGAGAATCTTAAATTGAAGGAGCGAATTAAATCCAAAGGACTCTCGAACGTCCCGTCCTCTCTAAGGCTTGGAAATCTCAGGCACACATAATCTTCCTCAATTGAATTTCCACAGATTTTAAAGTCCTATTATTGTTCTCTATTTATTCCATCTCTAATTTATAATGAAGGATATGTTATTGTATTTTATTCTCGAGAGGCTCATCTTGAAAATTCTATTTTAAAAGCTCTTTACTCACAACATGTACGAGTGCTTTACAAATCAAAGATTTACTTTGCAGCAGAGTTTTCGTTTATTTTCTTTGCTTTTCTCTACCTTCAACTGCCTCGCAACAACGTGTATGAATTTATTTCTAACATGTTATTTCATTGCCAACAATAAATGCAAGCAAAACCCTCTCAGTTGTATTTATGATTGTGATTTCCTTAACCCTTCAAGTCACCCCATCACCAGTGTCCATCCCTCTGTGACTGCACGCCCACAGGATTTGCTCGTTGTCGATATTCTGCCGTGCAAATCTCACCCATTTCTCTTCCAGTGAGCTCCGAATACATTACAATGGATGCTCAACTGTCCGCAAAAGCTTTCATTGCTGAGATACTAGTGGTGCCGCCTCTCCTCTCTGAGCGCTGAGCGCCGAGCTCACCTCCATCACCTCTCCTCTCTGAGCTTTAAGCAGACTTTATTAAATAGTAATCCGTCCATCCTGCATGCAAGTAAAATATGAAAAGGTTGCTGCTGAGAGAAATGAAGTTGCATTAAAATTTAATCCATTTTTGCGGAACACTTTTTTCGCACACGAAACCATAAACTTAATAAAATGTAGAAATTTCGCTCACGTCCCAGCTGACTGCCGCAGCATATTTTAATCCTTGGCGAAAATAAAGAACAGATAAAAAGTAGATAAAAATAAAAACAAAAACATCTCGCCTCGTCTGGCAGGCGGCGATAAATGTGATCTTTGGTTGCAGTTGTTGTCAGTTTTGTTGGTGTGACTTTTTATATCATGTTAGACATTTTCATCAAATATCAACAAACAACAAGAGGAGCCAAAAACTTTTTCCACACAATTCCGAGTGCGACGAGTGAAGTTTTTATTGTTTTATTATACTTGTATTTTGTTATTTCTAGTTTAATATTTTATTTTATTTTCGCTTAGTTGCTGTCGCTGATGTTGACGTGTTTTTGCTGCCTTTTTGCTGACTGCTCCAGCAATTAAATTGTTGAGCTGCCTATTGTTTAACCCCTTAACCCTCGGGCAGCCAACTTTACGCTTATACTCCTCCACAAAATTTTATATTTGCGGTAAAACACATAAAAGTAACTTTGACAAGTTGTGAGAAAAACACTCGTGGCAAGGCCGTCGCGGGGTGAGCGTGTGGGGGCCCTCTCACACCCTGCCCCTCTCCCAACAACTGGCCCTCCGGAAATCTAAAACTTTTTGAAGATTATTCCGTATTTGGTTTAAACCAAAAAACTTTATAAAAACCTCCACCCGTTAAGTGAAAAAATCACGTGCGCCCCTCTGCTCCTTCCTGCTCCTTCTTGCTGTTGATTGCTTAACACGACGCGTAATTGTTTTCATGCTCTCTTAATTTATTCCTTTTTTAGCTTTCGTTACGTAAAACCAAACATGCTGCTGGCAATGAATGTCATGAAACGCTGTCAGCTTTTATTTTTTAGTTAACCGTACACGGTACGGCAGCAGATCCACAGCAAAATACAAAATCCTTCTTCATTTTATTAAAAATTTCAGGCCTATAAATGAAATAATTGCCAGCCAAAAGTTTTACGCTATCAAATAACACGTTTTTTTCGTTTGGTTTCTTTTTTTATTTCCATTTCATTCCAATTCATCCATGCAGCATTCACACCACCACTCTTCTCCCCTTCCCACTGCCTCTTCCCCATCCTTCTCCTCATTCACCTGCATCATCCTCTCTTTCGCATCTCATCTTGTTAGCCTATAGCTGGTGCTGGGGCGGAGGGAGCGAAAAAATAATAATTCTAACTAGCAGCTTTTTGTGGTCGTAAAAACCGTTCAAACTTCCTGCCCCACGTGGCCATATTTCATCGGCCTGAGCTGCTCTCGTCTTCCCGTCTGTCCGCCGACCTCCTCTCTGCGCACTGGTGCCGTACATATCCGGTACGAGTGTCCCGCTGCTGCAAACATCGTATTCATTTCCTTAAATGACACCGAAATACAAATAATGATTGTCCTGCCATATATTGACATCTCCCAGCTGGGCAGCCTCATTCCCGAGCGATTTGTTGTTGACTCGACTTTCAAAGGCTTTGAGAAGAAAACCTGACCCGAAAAAGGTGGCAAGAAATAAAACGAGGAAAAAACAGATGCCAACACATGTCGCCGCGCTCTGGTCAGTAAAAGTTAGTCAACCAGGCTTTTCATTGGCTTCACGGAGAAAAATAATGCTCTGCATTCATGCAAAGTATTTTCTTCCTCAGAAATTAATTAAAAACATGAATAAAAATGTACAGGTTTCTATATTCCCGTCTTGAATTTGATGCGATAATCGGAAGAGATAATCGCTGGCGAAAGAATTCGAGACGGAGATCGATACAGTCATCTCGTTTCCGAATTCCGAGGCGATAATCGAGCTCAAAACGACGTTTTTCAGTAGAGACGAGAACCGAGATGGTGCCAGCTTTCTTTAGTCGAAGCCAGAACCGACATCGAGGCGATCGTTGTCAGACGATGTCGTTTTCAAATATTGTACTAATTTTTGGGACTTCATGGATGAATTCTCCCCGTGTTGTGGTGGTGGGCTTACTCGGTCGGTTATTCGGGTGGCTCGTTGGTCCTCGTCTTTCCGGCAAATTATTTCTACGGCGATTTCTTTAGCGGAAGTTTCTCTGTTTTACGAGTTCGATTGCAGGATGCGATGAGCTGCCAACGCCACGCCACCGCCGTCGCCTGCGCTTCTGCTGCCGGCGCCGCTGGTGTGCATGTTCGATGAGGTCAGGCGATTTATAGCTCCCACAGGACCAGAAACAATCGAGAACAAGTTAGTCGGTTGTCCGGTGTGCGATGCGATGTGGTTTGAAAAATGTTTGGTTTGCAAATTGAAATGATATTCCAAAATTGTTTTAAATTTAGTCTAACAATCAATATATCGTATTTCTCATCTCTCCCCCAACCCCTCCCACACCCCTCACCCCTTCGCCATCGCGGACATGTAGAAAAAGATGACATGATGAAAAAATTTTTATGAGCCAAAAAAGGAGTGCGACGTGCAAAAAGTGCTTCACACATAAAATTTATTGAGCTCGATTAATTTAAGGCATCAAATGTTGCTGCTGCTGGTTTTTATGGCGTTCTTGCTGATGGGACGTCGAATGTTTGTACCGTCTAACAGCCATCGGACGCACACGCACACACACGTAACTATGCGTTGCGTGAGTTGCACGAGTTGCGGTGGCTGACTGACCGCCCGCCATACGGAGCATGACAAAGTGCTGCTGCAGACTGACAAAGTGAATCAACTGAGCGCCACGACGGCACTTCCAGGGCGACTCAACTTTTATTGAATGAATTATGGTAGGTGATAATGTCATCGTTATAGTTGTTGCTGTTGGTTTTGTTGCTCTGTGTGCGTGTGTGTCTAGTTGTTGCAGTGGTGACGCTTAATTTAGCTGAAATCAAGCCACCATCAGCAGCAGCAGCAGCAGCAGTAGCAGCAGCAGCAGCTGAAGAACAAAAGCTGCAGCGAAAAACAAAGCCAAAAAAACCAACCGCAACAGACTAATTTATCAAGCATCATCAGATACCATCAACGGCATTTTTATATCGGGAACAATAACGGCAGCATCGACAATAACAATAACAACAATGGCAGCTGCAATGCTTTATGTTCGCTTATCGACAACAATAAAAACGCCACCAACACCAGCACCACCACCGTCAGCGATAATAGCACCAACAACGACAACAACAATAACAGTACCACCGACGGCAACAACAATCACAACAACAACAGCTCCAATAGAAGCATAAATTAAGTACAAAATCGATAAATGCTAACGTGCATGAGCTGTGAATCTGTATAGAAGATATCCTTTTTGTTGTTGTTATTGTTGTTGTTGTTGTTTTTCGGTGAGTCGCTTTATATTACACTCAACGATAACAGAGTTCCGTGCTGATATTTATTACCATTTAACCCTTAACCAACCCTAAACAAGCGGATGACCCGCAAAAATGATGCAAGGAATTTTATGCATATACGAGAGTGTCGCGCGATATGTATTGCGGCAAACAAGAGGTGGGGAACGGAATGTTCAAGAAATTATTCCAAACCTTATAAATTTGATGTTCTTGTTGAATTCGAACGAAATTCTATTGTTTGAATAGCAAAAATGAAGTTCTAATCAAAACTTTTAATGTTTCAAAATGAGATTCTGTTTATGTAGTTTCAGCTTTTATTTAAATTCGTAAGTTCAGATTAAATAGAAGAATAGTATTAAAAATACACAGTATTTTAATACTATTTCCCTCAAAGTAACCCAGCAAAACCTGAAATTCGGTTGTATTTTACTCAAGCTTTCCGTTTAAATTATTTTTCTTAAGCCAGCTTAATATTTTCTAAGTTTATATTACGATCGTCTTATCCTCTTCTTTATTTATCTCTCTTCTTCCTCCGCCCTGCCGGTGTGGTGGTTAAACTTTTACTGCCTTTCCTTCGTTATATTTTCAAACCGCTCTTCATCTAAATTATTAACTTGATAGCCGAACTTATAACAAAATCAACTCAGTAAACGCGAACCCGATTCGTGGTCCGTCCACATTTTCCGTTTAGAAGTAGTCCACACAGACACACATCCCTTCGGAAATTGCTGAATGCCAACCCGAGCACACCGAAGCGTTCGATATTCAAATATCGTCTGCTGGCTGGAGAGTCATCGTAATTTCCACATCGATAGTTCTCAAAAGTTTTCGATATTAGCAAGCTTGCAGTGTCGGCTGCTATGGCACTGTCCTGCAGCGCCAGGACATCACCGTTAGTCACCTTTATACGGTGGTGCAAAGCCGGCAAACATCCTTCGAACTCGTACAGCACCGCCCCCCACCTTCCTCCTCTCCACACCTCTTTTCGCGCTCGCCTTGTTCACATGCTTAACAGCGAAATTGAAATCCTTTTCTGAGCCAACAGTTTTCCTTCCTTCCTTCCGTCCTTCCTTTCTAATGGCGATAAGAAAAACAACAGCAGCAGCAGAGCAATATAATATGTAGAACGAACACCGTACAGTGGGGCTGAGATGGATTTTGTGTGGACATTTTAAGATTTCAAATAACTTAAGCATGATAAATCTCTAAGTTAGGCGTTTTTAGTAGAGTTTTTAATTTAAAAAAAACTAATGCTTTCAAATTATCTAAACTAATAACATTTATACGTTGAGGTTTGAAAATACACACATAAAAAAGACTAAACTTTTGCCAAGCTGAGCCCACTGTGGCGAAGCGAGTCCTTTATTGAAATTGATTTTGATTTTATCGTTGTTCGATTTACGTACCGAGTTAATAACATTTTTGAGCGTGTATTCAGAATGGGATTGAATTGAAATGGAGTGCCAGGTAAAAATTACTGAAGGGTAGTTTAAGGAGACAAAAATAATATAAAAGGAGGCAAGGTTTCGTTGTATTGTACTGATGGATTGTTTGTTGTGCGGTATCCGTATGTAAAACAACTTTTATTTAATCTTGACTTCACCTGAAAAATTTCATTCTATCAGGAGAAAATCCTTGTTAGAGCTACAGATATTTAGAGAATTTTAATTGATTCAAGGATCGATTGAAAATAATGATAAGGATGATAAGGAGAAAAAACCGGACGTCATCTTTCGCTGAAACATTTCAGAAATTTCTTTTGACATCTAAAATTAAGCAGGGCAGGCAAATTAGATGAGGAAAAATTTCGAAACATTAATTCATTTCCGAATTCCTTTGGTTGTCATTTTAAACAGCCTTTTTGAACTTTTGTCACGTCTGTTTTTAATGGCTTAAAAGTTTTTGCTCCGCCACCATTAAGAAGAAGAAAGAACAAAGTGACATTTTCCGAATTCCTGCAATTGAAATTTAATTTCAGCCCTTTGGTGGCCGCTTGTTTTCGCCGAAGGTTGATGATTTTCTCCGCAAAAAGAGATTCCAAATTACCTGCGAAACGTAGGAAACCGAAATCTCTTTTCCGCTTATTGTTGCGTCATCAGCTCTCTTCTACTTCCGTCGAGACTCCTGTGCATCCTTCAGTGTTGCAACGCTTCACTGCACTAGCGCTCGAACACGTACGAGCTAGGAAATTCGAACTCCGATGTCCTCTGCTTGAGTGCGTTAGGCCGGGATGCTTCCTCGCGCTGGTTGCTGGTTGTTGGCTGTTGTTGCTGTTTTGGTTTTCGGCGGAATACTTTAGAGGCTGTTAAACTGCTAATGGTTGCTTTGTTGTTGTTATAAAGTTGTTGCTGTTGCTTTTCCGTTGTCTGGCATGATTTTCCAGCCGAGGGAGGGAGGAGACGAGGAAATGTAAGAAATAACTGTAACTGGAAATACAGCAGTTTTCACCAAGGATTTTATGGTTCGAGACACCTGTGCGTGCATATTCATGTGTGTGTGTGTCTGCGTGCGTGTGTGCGAGCATGTATGCTATGCATTGAAACTAGAAAATTGTGCGCGAAATCAATATCGATTCGCTTCTTTCGCTTGCACCTTCGTTCAGGTGAAAGTCGACGAGTACACAGGGTGATTTTTGAGACCATTTTCTTCAAATATACTATTTAACACATGAGGTTTCTCAATTTATAATTAAATTGAAGTTAATTCTTATTGTATGTTATTCTGCAATTGTTACTTTTTAACGAAAAAATAAATATATTAAATTTTTATTAAGTTTTTTCTTTTAATTGCTGATCCTCATCACCTTGATGACTAAACGCGCGCGCCAACATTCACCTCAGTGTTAAATGTCGTCTAGACGTTGCATGACTGCTGGCAGTTTTCCCTATCAATATGCATAGCTGACCCTTTTTGAATCGCTAATCCTTGAATACGATCGATATGTGGTTCTGGAAGGCGGGACGATGATGATGATGTTTTTTTATTAACTTGAGCATTGAATGCGAAAAATTGCAACATAATTAAAACATGCAAACCGCACATAAGTGAACAGCAATAAAAGTAAACACAACAACAACAACACGACAACAACAGGCGCAGCAAATAACCAAACAAGTAACCAACTGCTCGTGCCTACACGCAACAAACACTTCCGCTTCCGTGTCACCCTGCAAAGCATGAGGATTTTTATGCAGAAATGACAATAAGAACAACAGCAACAACAACACCAACAACAACAACAGTAATAATAAAAAACAAAAGCAACCAACATGCATGAACTTCCTTTAGCAGCAAATTGAAATTATGAACTTTGGCGATAGACCCACACACACACACATACCGCTACACAAAGGCACACGCATACCTCATGCATCACTAATCCTCTCTTTCATGCACGTATCCACCACACATATGCACCCGTTTACCACGCTTTGGGACCTGAAATGGCAAATGAACTCTGTTGCTGGTGCAGCAACTCACGTCATCGCGCTCACCGTCGACACCATTCGCGCCCGCCACGCAGATCGCAGTCCTCCTCCTCCTCCACCACCTCTTGCTGTCACCAACACCAGATTCCTACACCACACTCGACATACACTAACCTTTCATCTCCCTGTCGCCCACCGCCCTTCATCGCCGCGTCGCCCCGTCGCCCGCCGCCCGCCGCCATCACCGTTGTGACTCATTCAGAATGCACGGCATGCGTGGCACACATACTCATAACGCCGCAAAGCATGTGCTGCGCACTCGAGTGGAAATCACGTGAGTCCCGTCGAGTGTATGCGAGCGACCAGTGCGCGCCGCGCCAAATGTCCTGTGCGAGGATATTGAATTTGGTTGGATTTTCGATTACATCCTGTAGCGTAACGTTGCGTTTCCTCCTTTTTTCTCGTCGCCTTTTCCTCTCAACATGCAAATTATTTTGAAGGGTGCGTCGTCGTCCAAGTGTTCAAGTGCGCCCTGAAGGGTTGACACAGCGAAATCTCGAACCGAAAATATGATTTAAAATAAATACTTTAAAATCGAATATTTTCCAAATTAACGCAATTCAACCCTCGCGCGAGGCGGCGTGGCGTGTATGTGGCCTCTGGGCGCGTGGGATGATTAAAACCGTGAAACCGCCGAGCTGAAAAATTGATTTGCTCTGCTCCAGAAATGGAAAGGCAAGTAACGTTAACCTCTTCTGGGCGGAACTACAATGAGAAGGACAAATTGAACGCATTATAAAGATTGTGAAAAGAAAAGTGATTAAACGAGTTTGGAACACGAAAGAAATCCTTGATAGGTTTTGCCGACCAGATGGTAATCGTTGTTCAGGCTTATATTTGATGAAATCCTTGAAGAGATGAAAAACCGAAGAGCAGGAATAAACACGAAATCATGGAGAGGAAAATGGTAAAGAATGATAGGAAGGAAAATAATAAAAAAAGATTGCAAAATTAATGAAAATGTCAAAAAGAGAAAACTGGTGTCAAAAAACTTTTCCCACAGGAAAATCCTCTCGATAGCATCCGTTTAATGAGAATTAGCGGAAAGTGATTAAAACGAAACAAAATCTTTTAATTACTAAGGTCAGTTTGCGTACTTTTTTATTCGGTTTGAGTGATTCTTACAGATTTTATCGTCTTTCTAGCGCATTTGTTTACACTTAAAAAACTTAAAAATAGGAGAAAATTTGAGCGAGAAGCAAGCAGTAACCACAAAAATTAAAGACATCCTTGGATTATCGTCAGCTTCTCGAGAGTTAACATTAAACGGCGATGAAATCATAGAAAATTTTAATTGAAAAATATTTGCCCAGGTTGCCGAAATGAAAAACCAGCAGCAGCCTTTAAGGCGGCGAAGGGTTAAGGAACACAGCTGACCCTCCCACACTGAGTCGAGTACCTCGATACACGCCCAACTCGCACGCCTGCCTTCACTTAAATTAACTTGAAACACTCCCTTTTCTCCCCCAAAACGGGACGAATGCGTTCTTTTATTTTCTCATTTGCTTTTTCTAAGCCAGCAACGCCTTCTGTTTTATTTTTCGAACCTTTTTTTTTTTGTTTTTATGCTTCACACGCGTACATATAGCAACAGAAGTCCTTTGAATGCGTATTTAATGTGAACGATATAATGTTGTCGGTGTTGTGGTCGTTGTTGTTCTCGTTGTTTTTGCATGATTCTTGACGGTTTTTTAACATGTTATCAAAACAATAACGCCGCGTCGCACACCATCCGCAAAAAAACTACTAAGAAAAAAGGATATCGCTGCAACACCCATTCCCGGAACACCATACGATGCACTTCAATTCACTCTGCAGCTTTGTTTTCGTGTCCTGTTTGTTGGTTTTCCTTATTTTTATTGCAAAATCTTTGAATTTTCAATACCTTTCGAATATCTCAGTCTGAAATTGAGAGACGCATTTGCGAGGCTGTAAGTAAATGTGGAAAAAAAGTAAATGTGGAGATGAAAATATCACATTTAGCAGGAATTCCTTCTTTTTGTCTTTGATACTCGTATTGAGAAGAAATTGCTTCTTAATGCGCCGCATGTCTCCTCAAGTTTTCTTGCTTTTCTTTCAGTTTTGAAAACTCCCTGACCTGATTTTTACTCGGTTCTCTTCTTCACTCTTTTCCTACTGGCATGTTCACAACACACACACACACACACACACACACACACACACACACACTCACTCACTACGCTTGTACACTCAACACTAACATCAAAAACTGAATGAAATGCACGTTTGCATTGAAATTTTTATCCTTTTAAAGTGCTTGGGACATTTTTCTCCTCTTTCTCCCATTTTCTCATCCATTTTATAACTTACGAGTACAAGGAAAAAATAAAAATACGAATACAAAATCGCAGAAAACATAAAAATATTGAAATAAGTCGCTCGAGACTGGTCTGCATGTCGCCGCGAACGCGCTCAAGTACCATCCGTCCTTCGAGCAAGGAGTGCACTTGCTCTGCGTCCGGTTCCGGTTGTTCAAATTGCACTTGAGTTACTTAGCTGGTGCTGCCGTTGCCGCTGCCACTGTCGCTGCCGTCTCCACCACCGTCGCCACTGCCACTACCGCGTCCACTTTAAAAAAACTATCAGCGCCGCGCGACTCCACGCTGAACCTCTTTGCTTTCATACGCTTGCTACTCGAGAAGTGTTGCCATCGCCAGAGGTGCTGGCCGGGAATTCGTATTGTATGAAGGCGCCAAGCTGCAAAAATGGTGCCGCGGCACATAAACACACACATAAACACATTCATTCACATGTAAAGCCATTTAATCACACACAAGCGCATTTATTCCCTCTCACACACACACACATTCACAGCGGCATAGCGAAAATGGCCTCACGTGTGGCTCTTTTCAAGTGGTTAAAACGTTCAGTTGCTGTAAAAACGTCTTGTAAATAATAAAAATGGACCTCATTTCGAATTCATACGTTTTCCCTTTTTCCCTTTTAATAAAAGTAGCAATAAAATTTTTGTTTTTCCGGGTCATTTCTTCGGTGGAAGAATGTGCATTCCTTTATTTTGCGAATTTTAAGCCTCTTACGCCTCTCGAAGTGTCCTGGAGTTGAGTTAATGTTAAGCGTGACAAACACCTGACTGCCTGTCAGGATCTGTAGCGAGTTATAAATGACAAATGACGTCATTATCTGCCAACTGTCACGGTTTGAAGTTGGCTTGGAGGCGAAAGAAGTGCAACGACGCACTGCTTCACGACGCACATCTTCCCTCGTCTTCTTTTTATCCTTCTTGTTTTCTTTGATGATAATGTGCCGAGTTCAAGAAGCTTTTAATTATAAAGTTCAAAGTTTAGTGCAAAACGGTTAGTGAGAGAGAGAGAGAAAGAGGCAGAGGTGGAGACCGAATGGAATGCATAAAAATTAAAAATAAACGCTGGCGGCTGCAAGTTCTCGCATTCAGACGAGTGCAGCGAAGATTACGAAGTGTTGAAATTTTAAGAGATAATAAAACACGTGACGTTCTGAAGAAGAGAAAATAAGAGAGTTAACTTTGCGTGGAACTGGAATTTTAAGGTGAATTTTTGGAATAAAAATTTACGTGACGCGTTTCATTTATGAAAGACGTAATTTAAGCGCAAAAATACTTCCCACAAATCGTTTGTGTTCTTCTTTCCGCAAAGTATAAAAAACATTCGCTGATTTTCTGACATATTTTGGAGATTATTTTCAAAAGAAATGGAAAACTTTTCACTTGAATTGCGAATCCGAAGTTTTTAGAGACTCCTATATTAAATAGCAATATATAACCATAAATCCATAAATTGATATTTAATGAGATTCTTCATTTTCTAAAAGGTAAATAAAAAAACCGAAAAATGTTGACACCCACCTTTAATAGCTTCGTTGCTTTTAAAATGATTACATCTAAATTGCAATGTCATGCAAATGAACTGAAGGAGGGAAAAAACATCAGCAACAAAGAAACAAGAAACAAACAGCAGCAGAAAAGACCACCAATAATAAAGTGGACATGCGATGCATTACATTAGTTTGTTTATGTCGATGTCCTTCGAAAAAAATCCTCATCAAGTCGAGTGAATTAAAAGCTAAACTTTTTTGTGCAAACCAATTCATTCAATCCCCTCTTCCCTTCCTCTCTTCCTTTTCACACGACCTTTTCTCTCGTTCTTCTCTCTCGTTCTTCTCTCTCGTCCTTTTCTCTGCTCATTTTCCCTTTTCCCTACGCCTCTTCCTACGTCCCTTCCCCTCAACGCATTCCTCTTCCCTTTTCATTTTCCTTCCTCCTCTCCTAATCACACTACTTCCCCTATTACCATACCATAGCCTTGCCATCCCTCTTTAAGCTCTTCCCATCCTCTCATGTCTCCCACTGTCCCCATCCTAAACTACATACTCCAGCACCATATGGTTAAGGTGTGACTAGCGAACAATTTAGAAATTTAGAAAAAAACACGCAACACTAAATAACAGCAATATCAACTGCAATGTTGACAACATAACTTCAAACCCACCCCTTTCAACCCTTCACAGTATTGTAATTTTGTTCAGTCACAGCTGATTTTATGTTGTTGATAGTGAAAATAATAATGTGGACTGCTGTGAAAAAATACTGATAAACAAACTACAGCCAAGAGGAAGTGATGAATAATTTCTGCCACTACTGTGGAACCAACTTCTGCAACGGGGTAGACATGCCATTTTTATTCGTGTTTTTCTACTGCTTCTGTTGTTGCTTCCCCGCGCTACACTTACAATCGTCAACAGCAATTATAATTCAGGCAATGATTAATGCAGTTTTCTGTTGCAAGGACCAAAAACAACGACGACAATAGCAGCGGCGACAAATATGATAGAACGAACACCGACAGCAACGATATTTCATTGTCCATTCAGTAGTGGAACTTTTTTACAAGTTGAATGAACAAACAAAAAACGGACTGACTGACTGCACAAACGGAAGGAAAATGCTTTCCAAATAAATGTGCATTCTTGATGCCGGATGAAGACCAGCCAGCCGGTAGATTTTTTGGGCGCCATCAAAAACGACAGCAAAACCAACTGTTAATTACATCACATTTGAAAAGTGAGAATTGAAAATCCTCCTCTTTTTATAACTCTCTACGTGACAACGTAGCTCTCTCTCTCTCTCTCTCTCTCTCTCTCTCTCTGACTCCCTTCTACTCTGTATTTCACTCTCTGTATGTATTTCGAGAGCAGTGACAGCCTCCGCACAATCACGAGCCGTCGCGATGCGGTTTTTAGGGGATTTTCCCCCAGAGATGTTTAAGAACTCCCTCCACGAGTTCCGTATTTCCTTACCATTTTTAAAAAGCTTCTATTCATCAATATCTTCAAATTATTGTACCAGTTTTGAAACCAGAAACTTCTACATTCCTGACATATCAAAAATTCGACTTTATTAGAAGGAACAACGCGGAAGTCCATTTTGTCCTTTAATTATGCATATTCCGGAATTCATTTCTATTCTCAGCATTTTGTTCTCATCAAAAAAACTGAGTAATTTTCTAATATACAACCCGCCGTCAATCAATGAAGTTCAACCCTTTACAATATTCATATATCACCAAATACTTTTCACTTTTACCCTTAAGTGTAATTTTTACATATTTTTTCTGTCTGTGCCTTTTTTCGGTACAAAATTAAGACTTTCCATTCAGAAATTACGTATTACTCCACTTGTCAAAGCCATTTGTCATGTGCGCCCTTTAGAGAAGCCAAAAAAAGGGAGTTTCATACTCGCTCAAAAGGGTTTTTACTAATCGATGAGGCGTGAATTTCAAGGCACTTATTATAATGAAGCCTGCATGGTTGTTGAGTAGTATTACAACGCTATTGTAGACTTACTAGAGTGTTTTTCTGCAATAAGTGCGAGATTTGGCACATACTTTCTTTTTAATGTTTTATATTTGTAAAGAAAAACAGAATATCGAAAATTTTGTATTAAAATCATTTAACTAATGGCTGTGTTCATGAAATATCGGTAGACCTTTTATGTATTTTAGGCGTGATAAATCCAGAATTGTTGATAGACTTTTCATAGCACGTTCAATTTTTTGTATACCGATATCTAAACGTCAAAAAATTCTTTATTTGTGTTAGAATTCAATTATAAGAGTTAAGATTTTACTATAATACATCTATACTAAATTATTATATTGAAGCTTTTTTAGCATTTTATTAAACGCAAATCGTGAATGAGACTCATTTTAAGCGTGCAAACAAATGAAGTCAATTAGTCTGTTTATAACCACTCAACCACACTCTCTCACCCACTCGTTCACTCACTCACTCACTCATTCGGACGCTTCGACATATTCATTTTTATTCATGTACGACCGCATGATAATTAAGAAGAACTAAAATCATTACCTGGCAGCATATAAAATCCGATTTAATTAAAGTCACTGGTGGACCAACAGATGTTGCCGTCAACGCTCTCCTCTCTACGTGACAGCGATTGTAATGAAATCGATTAATCGCAGTGCAATTTAATATTTTATCAACCGATAAAAAGTGCAAATAATAATGAATTGTTTGAATTGCTGCTGCTTTTCACACTCTATAAATTATTAATTACCAATGGGATTTTGTTATCGGTCGCCGCAGTTCGGATGCATGCACTTCGAGCAAAAGCCAGAAATGGAATTTTTATACGCAGTATATTGACGCTATTGTAAACAACATGAATTTAATAATTTTTTATGCCGTTTCAATCACAATCTCTGCAATTTCAAGCTGTGGATATTCATCTCAAGGGACTCGAATTTCCGGTATTTATTTGTGATTAATTTAATTTTATATTTATTTCAAGTACATTAAATGGTCTTGGTGAACAAGTATAGCAGAATTTATTGTAGTAGTTAACGAGGATTTTATGCGATTTACAATTTAAGAACGTATTCAATTTTTTTTAAATTAATAGACTTTGATAGATCTTTCGAAAAAACTCAATCATGAATACAAAATGTTATCGTCAGCTTCTTCTCTTTCTTTTTAATCGTTTGTATAAAAATTATATTTTAATCGAATTCGCTTTATGAATGAATCAGTTTTTATTGAGTTAAAATTAATAGTATTTTCTGGAAAAATTGTTATTTGCAATGTCTATATTTTTTAAAAAATCACATAATGTGCTCGATTTGTATCGCGACAAAATATTGGAAAACTGTATTTCCTTTAAAACTTCAACTTCAGACTTCAAAATTTAACAGCAAATAATCTCTCTTT
Source organism: Sicus ferrugineus (assembly GCA_922984085.1). Lineage (NCBI taxonomy): Eukaryota > Metazoa > Arthropoda > Insecta > Diptera > Conopidae > Sicus > Sicus ferrugineus. Next base: position 13,535,273 of record OV277352.1, on the reverse strand, counting down.
TCTCTGTAACACATTATAATGGAGAAACAACCAACGTGTTTTAAGCTGCCACATAAAAATCATCAATTTCAATTTTATTGACACTTCCTCTTTACACTCTCATGGGATTTTTTATTTCTGATTCATTTGGTTCACCGAAAATCACTCAGAAAAGATTCACTCCTACTTTGTTCGGCTTTCACGCACTCTTAACCGCGGCATAGAGTTCGGAGCGAGCTTTTAAGTTGAGTTAAAAGGTTTTTGGTGTGGTGCTTTTTGGAAATATTTGCAAATTTGATTTGGACAAAATATTCAAATAGTTCGGCGTTGATTACATTTGGTGATGGTGTGACGAGGTCCGTGTGTGTGTCCGAGGCCCACAGCGCAACGCATTCATTACGAATTCACTTTGATCCTTGTCGGCGTTGCCAACCGCATAGTTTTGCAGTATATTTAAATTAATTTGCAGCCTGCAACCATGTGCAGGCGCGTTACTGAGCTGAGGCCGAAGGGTTCGGCAAGTATTTGCGAAAACCATTGAATGAGTTTACTTAATCCTGAGTTTCAAGTGGGTTACAATTGTGTGTGTGTGTGTGCGGGTGTATCCATCTGTCTGTGTCTGCATGTGTGTCCCTCGGCATGGTGATGTTGATGATGTTAATAATTAAATATCAAGTGAGCCCTGGGGAGCTCGTTTGCGAACGAGAGAGTAGGTAATAAAATTTTGCGAAATAATTTTCAAAGCAGATAGAATTTGCAAGTATTAATTTGAGGCTTACGAATAGGATTCCGTTAGAAAGGTGAAAAAGAGTAGTTGTACACTGAACGAAAAAGCTGAGTAACTTCTTATCGCAATAGTCACGTTAGACTATACTTGCTCAAGTAAACAAATTTTTGTTAAAAATAATATTTCCTCATCAGATATGTAAGAAGAAATTCTAAGAACTTTGTGAGAATTATAGTTTTAATACGAAGGAAGGCAAAAGGATGAAGAAAATCAACGTGTATAAATATATTACATCACGACTTAAACACTCTACGGTTAACAGATAATAAAAGGGGTGCAACTACTGCGTCTCCCTCTAATTACCTCCTCCCCCGCCCCACTCTATTCCCACACTCCTCTCCAGCACCTCATCATCAGCACACCTCAACCATCTGAGTCACCAAGAGTCACTTTGCGTTCTCGCTTGCAATCCGAAGAACTCCAAACGAGACTATTAAATTGTAACTCGTAAACGACACGCAACTCATGCATCACCAGCAATAATTAAGCCAGAACGGCATGCATTCGTGCAGCATGAGTAGCTGTCAGCAACACACGCATGTTGTTGTCGTCGCTGTTGATGTTTAAGAGGGACGACGGGGACCGACCACCAGTCCGTTGTGGAGCGATGAGGGAGGGAGTGAGAGGGGGACGCCTATCTGCACCTCAACATCGCAAAAAACGTTCGCGTTGAAATTCGCGGGTAACTTTGCGAGAATTATTTTTGTTTCAACTGGCGGCAAACTTTTTTCGCTTTTATTCGCAGATTTTTATCTACTCCCGGTTAAATGTTCACCCCCTCCCGCCAACCACCCACGCACGCACACTCCACCCCCTTGCCAACTTTCGTTCTGCTGAGCGGGTTGCAATTCTACGGTTGCCGGCCCACAGCGATCCCCACTATCCGCCGCTTAGCTTACGTTCATGCATCGCACACTCGCATTTATCAACGTGTCGCCTTCCTGCTGCAGTAGTTGAGCCGACTACTGTTCACTTCCGGCCGGCAGCCGCGCGCGCGTTTGCCGTGAGTGCGTGTTTTCGTGCAGATTTTTATCGCCGAATCTAATTGATTGCTTTTATTGGGCGTCTGCAGGTGGCTGCGAGCACAATTAATTTACAACAGTTCATATTTGTAAGAACTTCCGGTGGGACTTCGTGCTGCGGCATGAGTGACACACAGTGTTTAATTGACAGTTGGCGTTCGCTTGTCTTAAAATTCGTTGCAAATTTTAAATTCGAAATTTAAACTCGCTCCCAACTAATTTGAACTTCTTTCACCATCTTTTTTCCTGCAGATGCCAAACGCCGCAAGCCGCCTGACGCACTTGCTTGCCTGTCGGCCAACAGCAATTTTGCGAACGGCACACCTGGTAGTCTACACCTGCAGCAAACTAGTCAGCTAACGCAACAGCAACAACAACAGCAGCAGCGGCAGCAGCAAGATCTTGACATCAACAAACTGCTGTCGACGTTTGACCAACAACACGTGATAACAAATCCCGCACAAGATGCCTCACTGCACGCGGCACTGACAGATGATGACGCGACAGATGCCTCCTACACGCGGCAAATAGGCTCAGTAACCCTCTCGAAAACTCCGCCCTGGTGTAAAAACACTGAAGCCTACGACGATGAGCGCGTGCCGCCCCTGCCCGAGGATCATTTGATTCAAATGTCAGCCGCCAACGAGGACTCTTCTTCGGGTGCGAGCACTCCTTGGCAAAGCGTACCAGCGCGACAGAGAAGTCCATCGCGCTACGCGGTTGCTGCCAACTCATCCAAACGATCCCTCTCTGCACCCGCCAGAAAGCAACCCAACTTCAAGGACGATCCGACGGGTTACTTGCAACAACAAACCGAGTTGTTGCACAGCTCCATGATGAACGTGGCAATGGAAATGGATGACGATGGGGATGCCGATACTGATGATGACGGCGAGGCCGACGAGTATGCCGATTTGCTGGCTGAAGCTGACGCAGATGAAGATGCGGAAGCGGACGCTGTTTTGGAGGCGTCATATGCAGATGAGACGAGTGTCCAGCTGCCGATGCAAAAGCGACGTCGTAGTGATGCTGCTGACTTTAAACACCAGCAGCAACAACGTCTGGAGAATGTTGCCGATAGCAAGACAGCAGCGGCGAGTTATCAATACGCGGGCCGCGTCTGTACACCGAACGGGATGCATTGCTACCAATCGCATCAGCAGCATTTTCGAATACAGCAGCAGCAGCAACAACAGCAGCAGCAACAACAGCAACAACAACAGCAACAACAACAACAACAGCAACAACATTCATCGCATTCCCAACCGGCGCAACGTAAAGCGGTCCACATGCTGCAACAGCAGCATCAACGAATGGCTTCCCCCTCCTCTTCCAGCTCCTCCTCTAGTCAGGCAGCAGCAGCGCAACCACAGCAAAATGAGCAGAATGCTCGCAAGGCATCCGCTTTATTTCACCCTCAACACCTGACGACCACACTGGGCGGGCAGACCGTCACCCAGCTGCCGAACGGGTTGGTCACCATCGAGCAGACCTGTGACGCGAGCGGCAACCCTTTAAAGCCGCAGCCACACTTGCAGCTTCAGCAACACAATGTCTTGTATCGCCACAACCTGCAGCCTCAGCAGCAACAGAAGACCGCAAAACTGGTGCCCACTGCGCAGGAGTCGCCCGTGTCCTCAAGCACTGCATACGCGCGGTCAACACCTGAAATGCAGCGGCGCACTCCAGACGGCGGCACCGCTGGCAACAGAGGTGCAGCCCAAATCGGCGCCATCTCAACCAGCAACGGAAGTCCGCGTCCTTGCCCTCCATCGCCGGCCGAGAGCATTGAATCAACCAGCTCGCGAGCGTCTTCAGCAAAGACCACCACGCCGGCACCGTCACCGCAGCAGCAACAGCAACAACAACAGCATGCTACTCAGCAACACGTGGTCCACATGCGGCAACACAAACCACCATCTCAGGCGCAGCAGGTGAAGATTGTGCGGCAGGCGTCTCAACCGACACAGCAACGCTTGTCCGCCGCGCAGTCTGCAACGCGCAACACGTTAACGACCGTTGCTGGCGGCCGCGCTGCCACCACAACAACGGCATCCACAGCAGGCACTCCACTGCAAACTCAGCTGCACAAAATTGCTCCGAGCGGAGGGGGCGGCGGCGGCAACATTTCTGTCAGCAACATCCAACTGCAACCGGTCGTCCACCGCTCAGGCGACGGCGGCAACAGCCAACTCATCATGACCTCCAGCGGCCAGTTGATCGTTATGCCGACCAATAGCAAGCCTCAAGTGGCTCAGCAACATGGTCAGCAGCAGCAAGTTATTATCACCGCTGCCGGCAGCAATGCGACTGCTGCAAACGGCCAACAGTCGTCTTCAAACGTTCTTCTACAACAGCAGCCGCAGCACAGCCAGGTCGATATCATCAGCGGCCAGCATCTCACCTCGGCCTCCAGCGGCAACATCATTCTGCAGAGCAGCCAGCAGCCACAAGGCAGCTACATCGTTAGCCAGGCACCGGGCGCCGCAACAGCAGCAACTTCATCGCTGCAGCCTACGACGGTGATACTCAACTCAGCCGGCCAAAATCTGCTGACCAGCAACGGAACCAAAGTACTGACGACCAGCGGCGGCAACATAATACACACTGGCAACCATCAGATGCTCGGGGCGTCGCAAAATACGACCGGTATGTTGGGGCAGCAGGCCGTGGTGCTTAACACCCTGCCGAACGGCGGCTACGTGATTCAACAAACGTCTACGCAGCAGCAGCAACCGACCGCAAACCAGCAACAGTTCGCCACTCTGGACGGCCAGGTTGTTAGTCAGATTGTGCAGCCGGACGGCACGACCACTTACCTGCACCAGTCCGCGCCAGGTCAGCAGCAGCCACAGGCGGCACAACGCATCATCATAACGTCGCCAGAAACGACGGCCAAGCGAAGGGCCAAGAAGCGCAAGAGTTCAGCCAGCTCCTCGCCCTCATCGACCTCATCGACTCTCTCGCCCCAAATCTCGCCAACAATACCCAATCAGACAACGACGATCATCCAGCAGCAGACCGCGACAGTTCCTGCCGCAGCGCAACCCCAAGTGGTGCAGATCGCCGCCTCGGGGCCTCAGTACCAGCAGCAGTTCCAGCTCAGTCCTGGCATACAAGGCATCGTGGTCAACAAGGCGCCCGCAGCGCAGAATTCGCTCCCAGCGCAACCGCAACAAATCCTCCTGCAGAACGGCCAACTCATCCAGCCGATGAACCTGATCGGCCAGCAGTTGATCGTGCCGGCCGGGCTGGTGGTGGCACCCGACACCACACTGCTGCAGATACAAAACGTCGGCACCTGCGGTCCCAGCATCCTGACCGCCGCGCCTCAGGGCACTGTGATGCTGCGCACGCCCTCGCCTCAGAACAAGCAGTTCTTATCACCCACCGCGACGGGTCAGCAATTCATTGTAGGCAGCAACGGGCAGCTGAGTCCGATCGGGCAGATTTACTCGACGCCGATGGGAATCATGATGCCGCAACAGAATACCGGTGCAGCTGCGTATGTGCAACAGAATGCAACCATTCAAGTTCAGCAGCAGCAATCACAACAGCAGCAACAAGTGGCCATGCAGCAGGCGCAAATGCAACAACAACAGCAGCAGCAGCAACACTTGTCGTTTGCCAGTGAACAGGTAGTCAACGAGCCGGCCAGCTCATCGACGTCTTCATCGCTAGTTGGCCGGCGTTCCGCTGCCGCCAGCCCGCCAGATACCACGACCCGCAGTCCCAGCAGCCCAGAGCGACCGGCCAGCAATCGCAGCGGCGGCAGTGATATGGTGAGTCATGCGTGGTGAAGAGCGTTTTCGATACAGCCTTGTTAACGACTCGTCGCCTTTTCAGGTCCAGTGCGTCTCGAGTTCCGAACCAGATGGCGCCGTCTCACCGCAAAGTGTCGAGAGTCGTCAGTCGCCTTCGACAACCGATTGCGAACGAGGTGAGTTGGGTTCAGTTGGGTTAATGTGGCTGAAGTCACTTCATTTGTAATTCAGAGACCTCAGTCGGATTCAGTGTGATTTTGTCGACTTCAAATTAATAGACTTATTTTGCCGACTTGAAGTCGAGACCAGAAAATGACAACCCATTTTAATTTCCAGCCAGAAGGCTGTCTAGTTTGCATTCTAATAAGTTAATATCTCCAGACTGAACTACAAATTTGGGATTTGAAAGCAATACTTTAATTTTATCAGTTTCTAGACTTAGATTTTTACTTTTGGATCGACCATTTGATCCTTTCTCAGCATTCTTCACTTTTCTTAATAGCATATCGTGTTGCATCGTTATTTCGTTCGATCTTTCGAAACTAGCTGTTCTTCTCAAATTTTATCGCTCTGATTTATTAATGTAGTCATTAATTGAAATCCATAAAAATCCACTTAATACTTGGCATCAATTGCCGTCAGAACTTTCCGGCCTTTTGTGCTGCCTGAAAGCGAAAACCGTTCGCTGCGTATCGCGTATCAATAAAAATAAATGACAGGGAAAATCATTTCAGATATACGCAGAGCGTATTTTGTTACGCAAACGAAATCCATAAATAACGGGGAGCGGAACATCTTCGAGCGATAACGAAACAATGCAAGTGGGAGGGGCCGAGGGGCGGCAAATAGATTTCCTCTTCAAATTCAGAACACATCTTTGTTCTTTGGTCTTTGCGAAAATCAAGACGTTAAAATTCGTTCCATATTAAATTCGTATGCTAGACGACCTTCCCTCGGTGGTGAGGCAGCACCGAATAACTAATAGAAAAATAAAACAGTAACAGCAAAAAGCGAGCAGAAATGTAACGTTTCGGAAAACCGTTAAAAAAGTGGGCTCGTAAAAAGCACGCGCCATTAGCCACAGCTAACTTATTTCGTCTGTCCCTCCTCCGTCACTCCTCGCACTTCACTCGCAGCACAAGAGCACAGACATCCTTGCGAACTCAGGCAACAACACTCTGTATATCCGACAGCATTAGCGGGAAGCTGATTTTAACCGAATTATCCTCGAAGCAATCAGTATGATCTTCGTGTAACCAAAGCGAAACCTCGAGAGCTACTCTTGAACAGAAAGTTGGCAAGAACGTCACTTCAGCTTTTTTTCACCCTACATTCGAGGCAGGAGGGTGTATTTAATTTGGTCTCCGTTTTTAACTCTTAGATCTCCTTAGAAAATCCTTCTTTAATAGCATAAATCTGTTTCCGAAGGACTTGCTCTCTGAATGCAAGTTTTTCAATATGAATATGTGGGTGTGGTCCGCCTGATTTAACATTTCACGTGTAATAGGAATCCTTCGGTAAACAACTCAAATAACTTGGGCAGTATAAAATTATTAGTTTTGAGGTCAAACTTGTAATATGAAATTTGTGAAACTTTAAATCGATAGACGTCGAGTATGAAGAAATAATTCCATTTATTACTTCCTCAACATGCCGAGCGTAGGGCATCTATTTAGACTCTGTCCTGGTCTCGAGTCCTCATACCGCTCGCTGCCCTTTTTTTATTCTTTCTTTTCCTTCTTATTTTTTACGAGTTTGTGTTTCATTCCGTCTCATTTTTTCTCCGTTTAGGCATCGTCATGTCAACCTCATATCAAAGCACGAATTCCTACAAGCCATCGGAAGCTAAAATACGGCGTGTTCAGACGCCACCACAGTACGGTACAACAACAGCAGCAGCCACCGCGGCGGACACGTTGTCATCGTCGAGTACAGCAGCAGCGGGCTCGAATCAGCAGCAGCATCCGCATCATCATCACAGCCAACAGCAGCCACATCATTCAGACATCATGAAACCTGATTCACATGGTAAGTAGTCGGTGGCGGTGGCGGCCGAAACAAACATCCGGACACACACACACACAAGCACGCGCACCCACACCCGCCGACTCATAAGTATACATTCATATGCCACATAATTGAGTTTTACTAACACACTCGCATACGTCACACTCACATCGTACGCCTTTTAACTTAGTCACCGGCATCAAGTAACATTCATATCTACTTTGCTATCCCTACCTTCATAAATCCTTAACTAACCCACGCACACACGCCCATTAAACGTAACTGTATCTGAATTATTTAGTTGTACTTATAATCGAATCATCCTGTCTATCCTTGGCCACTTAATTGCTTCCATCCATCGCAATTCAAAACACATAACTTTGGTTGTCCTTAAGCTCTACCTTCTCCTCACCCTGGATATCCCTTTCAATTAACACTCCACACTTCTTTTATTCTTCCGTCATTTATTAGTTCATCTCTATCAGTATAATAATTTTGTTGTCCTCTTCCTCTTCATTTCATTGTATTGCTTTCCTTACATTGCAAGTAAAAAAAATAACTTTTGACTCTTCTGATTTACTTGTTCATTTATTATTCTGGCAGCTAATTTCGTATTCCGGGACGGTATTGGGATCAATTCCTATTATCATTTCTTCCACTTGAATCTTAATATTGTAGTTCCTCACTTTTACTTTTGTTCACTGATTTGAGGAAGTTTCTGAAGATTTTAAATTAACTTCTGATAAGAGCAGTGAAGAGTACGAAGAAAATACGGGCAGTTCCGGAAAAAGTAGTAATTTGCTGAAGAACTAATTTTGAATCCGGGCGCAGGTCGCCGTTTTTGAAATGTTATGTCTAATTTTTTAGGTTATACCAACAATATTGGAGTATAATTGGGCCCTTTGCAAATCTCATTGAATTTTATAGAACTTGGTACACGTACAAGTATTAAGTTCAAAAAATACCCGATCCTTTCTATAACTTCTTCAGTTTACAAGCTACCGCCTTTTAGACAAGGCCAATTTAAATTAAAATAGAGACACAGGAAACAACCTCAGGTCTTCTTGGTCGTATATTACGCTCCATTTCTCTAATTTTAAACAATTTATCCTTCTTTTACAATGTTTTTCCCATAAAAAGTGTGAGAGTTGCGAAGAAAGACTTTTTTTAAAACCATGAGGAATAAAAAATGAATTTCTTTAAAGATTTGACTTGAAATTTTCAATAAAATTAAATATATTTATGTGTGACATTCCAAACAGCTAACCATACAATGATTTCATTGTAAAAATTATATGTGCTTCACATATTGATTTGTAAGCATTAACAAAAACTTACAAAAAGACAGACAATCAAGAATTCAGTCAAGCCTTACGCAATTGAAAACAGTGAATGTCAAAGAACTCGAAATAAGTCCCTCGATAGAACTAATGTCAAAATAATGATGAATTCTTGGCGAAGGTGAATTATAAGTAAGCTCAGAGATTTATAAAGGATTCAAGAATCTTGCAAGCTAAAATAATTTAAAGTAATCTCATATTCTTAATAACTTGAATTAGTATTTCTGAAAATGGAGAAATTTTTGGAAAACCATTACTTTTAGAAAATAATAAACTGAAAAGCTTCTAAGCGTTTCGAATCAAAAACTTCCGAAAATATAGAGGAGAATTACACGAATTCGACGATTCTGCAAAATATTCCTCAGAATGCCTGCACTTGTACAAAGTTTTAATGGAGAGACTTCGCTTTAAATCAATTAATTTCAGTATATTTTACATTACATTGCCTTAAATAACGATTGTTCTGCAGAAAATATTGCCTCATGCCCCACCCTAGGTTTTGTGTACCACATCGGCTGCTGTTTACCTGATTCCACGGTGCTCCAGCGCACACCTTTGCTGTGTATACTCGTATAATGGCATTCGGTACAGGTGCGCACGCAGGCTTGAGTGAGTGCATGTGCGATATCGTCGCTCTTTAATGAAAGCGCTTTTATAGCGTGCACTCGTGTGTACTCGTGCCTTTACAAATTTGCCGTGAATTGCAAGCCTGACTGCACCACATGATTTATTACTGCACGCATCCGTCGATATCGAGGCGATAAACTACAAAAATCGCTTTTAATTTTTCTGCGTATTTCTCACTCACGTCGCCTTTTAATCCTTTGTTCTGAAATTAATATTGATTTATTCAAAGATGAGGCAGAAAAGGAAGAAATGAGGTGATGATGAGTTTACGGCCATTGCCACATTTTCCTCCTCTGTCTCTCCCTCACTCTCATTCCGTCTATTAATTTAACCTCCCCCGTCCTTCGCGTTGTGGGTCGATATTGCGTTCATTGACGGCCCACGTCATTATAAAAAAGAAAAGAGTAGAAAGGCACGAAGTCTAATTTATCGTTTTCGACTTTTATCAGTCTCTTTGATGGGTGGCTGGTTGATGGGGCTGCAAAGGTGGGTTTGATTCAGTTGAGATGGGAGATGGTTTGAGTTTTTGTGTCGCAATAATTTATTGTCGGTACAATTTAATCGATTTACTTCTTTATTTAACGGAATGTCATGATAAAAAAGAGAACACAAAAAACACGTGGTCAGGCCAGCTACCGTAAGTGGTTATGACTGCTTTTTCATCAGCTTAATACTTGCTGATACTTCCTTAATTCCTTTAAAAATTACAATTTCTTCATGAGAGGATTCATTGCTGATATTTGACTGAATCCCCATCTTTCCAATATATTCAAGGATTTCCTATATCCACCACAGATTCTTTGTTCTCTTCGCTGGTTCGCTAAACTCTCTTCTTTTTGGTACTTAACGTGTTCATGATTCTTACCTCCGATTCCTGGGTTGTTATCAAAATTTGTTTTCTTAAAATGTTCACATCATTTATAGCAGCTTCAAATTCCTCAATACTTTTTCACCATATTCCGGTATTTAATGGTTCAAGACTTTTATTTGCTTAGCGAATTCAGTTAACTTTAGGGACTTCAAAGTACCTTAATGAGGAAACAGACACTTGACTGACTTCAAGGCTTTGACGGCAGATGATTCTATAAAAAATACGGTACTGCATTGACTTCAATCGATTTAAGTGACTTCAAATGAGCTCAGTAACTTCAATCGATTTAAGTGACTTCAAATTAGCTCAATAACTTCAAGCTACTCTGAAAGCCAAGTATCTTAGCAGATTTTTCTTACTTCACAGACGAAACAGGTATTTTAGTGACTTAAATTGATTTAGGTGACTTCAGAAAAAATCTGCGACTTCGAACGAACTTGTACGAACAGAGTTAAGTACAAACGTTAATTGAATAACGTTAATAAACGAATTCAAAAGTTCAGGACGCGAAGCGACAATGAAGTAGGCTTCAAACAACTTGAACAAACAATTATGATGATTTCAATTGATTGAACTTTCTCACAGGCATCATACGAAGATCGTAAAGGCATTTAAATATTTTTACTTAAATAATCTTCACCCATCGTGCATTCATCCGGGGGCAGCTTCTAACAATCTCATCAACAGCAACAAAAAAGCAATCATTCCAAACAATCCCTTGCTTAAAGTTTAACCCTTTCCTTCCAACCCTATGCTGACTGACCCGCAAACGAGAAAAGCATTTAACTACCTACAAAACTCTTTAGAATCACCAATAAATTCACCAATGAGCACATCGACCACAACAACGCCACCACCACCAGCAACAGCAACAGCTGCAGCAGCAGCAGCAACTTCACCCAATCAATTGAGGCAACAACAGCCACTAAATACAAAAACACCAACAAAACAAACGCGACAACGCGGTGTAAGAGCACCGAAAACACCAAACAAACCAAACAACAGCAACATCAACACCAATAAAGCAGCAGCAGTGGCGACAGCAACATTGGCCACTGCAACGAGTTTGAACCAAGTTAGCAACAGCAGCCAGGAATTATCTACGTCGGTGGTGCGCTCTTTCACGGTGGGCGAGTTGATTTGGGGCACCGCACGCGGTTATCCTGCGTGGCCGGGGAAAATCGTACGCATGCCGGACGGCGTTTGCAGCCCCTCGCTGCAGCTGGCCGAGAACGTGTGGGTGCAGTGGTTCGGCGGTGGCGGGCGTTCCAGTGCCGAGCTGGTGGCGGTGAGCACACTGCAGAGCCTCTCAGAGGGCTTGGAAGCGCACCACAAGGCGCAGAAGGACACAAGAAAGTGAGCATGGGTGTTAAGTTAAGCGAGGGTTAAGGAAATGAGAGAGACAGAGGGACATTTGGACAGGTTTTGAAAATTTCCGACCCACTTTAAATCGAGTGAATTATCGAATGAGTTTTTAGTGTAGAATCTTACGCTCTTTTTTAAGCAATAAATTAGAAAAAATAGTTATTTGCATTTAGATCCTCAGTAATAAATAGTTTGTAGATTGGAAACCTAAAGCATTTTCGATTGCGTAACATTTGGTTTTTCTAACAATGAGTTTTAATGATTTTCCGAAAATTTTATTAATTTTAATTTCTTCGATTTTCTTTTCTCATCCATGGAATTTTCTTCAACAATGTTTTCCCCACACCACAACATCCACACAAACACCAAAATCAACAAAAAACCCTGAAATCGGCGCGAACGACTCCACGACCATCAAATCCCACTTGAAACACTTATCCGAACACGCCCACCAACAAAAACTCCCGCACGAAAGGAGTCGAAAATTAAACTCTCAACTCGAACGCGCCATACAAGAAGCAATGACCGAATTGGATCGTATTTCAGCTTCCTCTACCACTTCGACAACAACAGCAGCACACAATAACAACAAAGCTCAACACCAACAGCCTACATCCACGTCCCACAGCTGCAACAACAATGTAAGTCCTCAACGGAATAAACGCGGTGCTGCGCGTTACACCGTCATACCTGCAACAGCAGCGTCAGCGACATCAAACAATTCGATCTCAACAACAACAACCAACAACGTACAACCTCAACAACGCTCGAAACCCATACGTATCGCGCCAGCGCCACCTGGTGGAGCCAACAACCACAACTCATCGGCGAAGAGCCATCCAAGCCTGCTGTCCAGTCACCAGCAACCGCAGCAGCATCAGACGCACTCACAATCGCAAGTGGTGTCCAAATGACCCGCAGAGTCGTGCGCTCAAATCTCCTGGTCGATGCAAACCTACACGCTAGTCATTCACAATAAATAAGATCGAGTCAGAGTTCTGCGAATCAATGGAGGCGAAATTCGATTATGAATCATTATTTCCACTCCTATTTTCTTAGCTCTGCTTTTTCTGCATTTGCAACGATCGGTTGAAAATGAGCGCTTTGAGTGCTGAAATATTTTTACTAATTTTTGATTTGCTTACATACTAATTAACGATTATACTATATATAAATCCTAAGCTGACTAACGTTTTAATAGAAGAGAAAATGTAAAAATTCGTATATTAACTGTAAAACTGAAGTGTCATTATTTGAACTGTTAAAAGAATCATCAGTTCAGTTTCAACAATTTTCAGTCACTAACATTTCATTGAAATCAACATTTAATTAAGAGGCTTTAAAATGTTTGAGAATTGAAGTCATGAAATCAAGGATAGATTTTCAGTATATGTAACAGAACGTTATATATTAAAAAAATTAACAGTTAAAGCTGTGTATTTACTTGAAGTCGATTTAAGTGCAGAAGAAATGCGTAAATTAGAATTTGAGAATTTTTACAAATTTTACAATTGCTAAATTAACTTTCAGGTCACAGGAATTTCCAATCTAAAAAAATCGTTATAATTAAACAATTTTAACTAATATACTAGAAAATTTAATTTCTAGAATTAACCTTTCTTTTAAAAAAAGAATTTACTACAACTACAATATGTATTAAAATATTAATTAATAACTAACCTGCTATATTTTTGCTCCAAAGCTATTATTGGAAAGAATTTTTTTCACTTTTCTTCTTTGGGAGAAGAACGAACAAGTAAGCAAATTAAAGCCAAGTTTCTAGAGATATTGGTTGCAACCACATAGAAACGATATCTCTATATTTTGACGAGTAGCAATATCTACAGAGTTGCCTCTGAGAGTTTTGATTCTTCAAAGCAAAACATTTACAACGTTCACAACAACCAAGTGATGAGTCATTCATAAACATGATTTTTGTGTTTAGCCTTCGTTAATAAGAAGTGAATTGTTGGATATATAATTACAAACATTTGTAGAATTAACTATCAAGTATATATAAAATATATACGAGTTTAATTGAATTTCTGTTATGCGCTTGTATGTATTTCCCTTACATAATTTATTCAGAGAAGAACAACTTTTCACTAGAATATCAGCTGTACAAAAAATATTTAACTTTTTAGGTATTTAAGAAAATTGTTACTAATTTATTATAGTTTTAAAGTAATTATTCTTAACTTAATCCACATAAGTTGAAATATATATTGGAAAAGTGTATTTGAAGCTGAGTACGTTTCTTTCCGAAGTAAATAATAAATATCAACAACAACACAAAGAAATAGACAATAAAATATTAACAGAAAATATTTTGTAACAATTTTTAACGCAACTCAAACAAAGGAGGGAAAATTTCGTAAAATGCATGGAACAAACCAGCAGGAATAATTATTTTAAATAAATACTTAGATTTAAATAAACTATTCATCACACATACTTTATGAATTAATTCAAAACTAGAAATTGTAAATACCAGTTTATCTTATCAATCTATCAATGCATTCATGAATAATTTAAGTACGGCTTTCCAAACATATTACGTGGATTCACAAATGTAAGTTGAAAACTTTCTAAATACGTCTTCGTTACGGAAAACCCAAGCAAAACCAAAATTTAAACTGTAATATTAAATTTAAAATTACCTTTATGATGCTATTAAATAAATTACAAAATATGTTACCTCTAAAAGTTGGATTAAGCATAGCATACCCACAAACGTGGTAAGATTTATCATCATATCTTTAAAACTTAAAAACCTTAATGATTTCTTTCAGTATCCTAATTAACGCTAAAGTTGGCTTACTTTCTGTTGCTTTTCAAATTTGATTGTGGACAGCTCTTGAAGAATGACACTGGGTAAACCTTGCTGTGTAGTATAAAATCTGATCAGCAGCAAAATACAAAGCTAAAAACAAATATTAACACAAAATGTGAAAATATAATACAAAATAAAAATTGTCAAATAATACGAACGTTTTATTTCTTACTGGCAATTTACAAAAGGTGAAGTAAATGTTTGAATCTTGTGAACAATGAACAATGAATGCTCCAATTAATAACAATAGAGAATGTTTTTTTGGAATCGGGAAATAAATCCAGATACCCTACAACTGCAGAAGTACATTATAGTTTTACTCCCAACATCCTATTTTCAAAAGTATCTATCCTCCTCACGTAATTGAGTTCTCTTGAACACTGATGCGGTGTACCACCACGAAAGCACTCATTTCACGTAAGCCACTTGTCAAGTAGCATTCACATACAACGAAACGCAAGCAAGTGCAAATCGCTTCCATTCACAGAAGCCCGAGTATGAATGTTAATTCTATTTATCTATGTACGTCGTAATAATTGCTTCAACGAAAAACTCGCTATCTCAAGATCTACTCTAACTTATGAGCGCCTGGTAAAATAACTCAAGAAAACATTTGAAAACTACTCGGAGGAATTCAAAGTATCAGGCGACCATAAATTGTAAGCAAACACGTTGTGTTTAACGTTTAGACGTGTGTGAATGTTCCAGTAGGAAAAATAGCGCCAAGAAAGGCCCTATACAGACTCACCATAGCCTTGCACACAACCGATTGTGAACTGCGTTGCTATCGATTATTTGAAAAGATTTGAAGAAATTTAGTGGATTTTGTAGAATAAAACAAAAACGTAACTAATTTATTTTTGAATTTAAAATGGTTAAAACAAAATCAAACGTCTCTCTTATTAAGTTTTTAATTTATTAAAACTTTAATCTTTTTATAATTGTGTATTCAAGACTAAAACACGAGAAATGAAACTTGATCGATGAATTTTAAAAACACAGTTCTAAGGACATCCGAGGTATTGTTAAAGAGGAGTGAATCCAACTAGTAGCTTCTGCCAAATAATGTGTAGTACTTCGGGTTATTGGTGCAACTTGGATGAATGCATTTGTCGTCAGCAGTTATGGCAGTTGGTTGATCGAATGGTATGCAAAGCGATTTTGCACCCATGGAAGGAGCACCGGGCTCAGCTTCTTCGTCCCTAAAATAACGATTACAAACGCATTATAAGATTTAAGGAATTAGCTTGCAAAGCAATTTCTGTACTAACCTGGCACTATCAGCCTTAACTTTATCCTCACAAGAACATTCGCCACAGAAGGGAGAGAGAAGCAGATTTTTCTGATCAAGCAGTTTACAGAACTCACTCCAATCTTTAGTCAACTTCGTATGTTCTTCCAAATCTTTCCGAGCCTTGTTTAGCATACTTTCATGCACAGCATCTAAGAGTTCCTTTATCTTCGATTCCACATTTTCCAAAGCTAGAGTCAGTTTCTCGCCCGTATCTCGTCGCACAGCAACGATCTGGTTGGCCTTCATATCCTTGGGACCCAGTTCGATGCGCACAGGTACACCCTTGAGCTCCCAGTGATTGAATTTCCATCCGGGCGAGTAGTTGTCACGATAATCACCCTCACAGCGCACACCTCCGGCAATCAGAGAGCTCTCGAGCTTTTTGCAGGCGTCCAGTAGTTGTTGACGCTCGGCATCTGACGTGTTGACGGTGATGCCACATGGAACTATAATCGCCTGAATGCAAGCAACATGCGGTGGCAACACGATGCCTTGATTGTCTGCATGCACCATAATCATGACTCCAATGGTGCGAGTGGTGATACCCCAGGAATTCTGGAAGACGAATTGTTTCTGCTGTGTTTCTGGGTCTTCGTACACAATTTCGAACATCTTTGAAAAGTTTTGGCCCAAATGATGACTTGTGGCACCTTGTATCGCACGGCCGGAGGCAGAAACAAAGGCTTCGACGGTAGTAGTGTAACTGGCACCAGCGAACTTTTCTTTCTCAGTTTTACGTCCCTTTACCACAGGTATGGCCAAAAGATCTGTATAGACCTGAGCATATAAATCCAAGATATCTAGTACTTCTTTGTCGGCGTCGGATTTCGAGGCGAAAGCGGTGTGGCCTTCCTGCCATAGGAATTCTCTGGTGCGTAAGAATGGTTGTGGATGTTTGAATTCCCAGCGCTAGAAAAAAAATGTATAAGATTCTTCTTGAAATGTAATAACTGCAAACTCTTGAACACTTAAAATGTAATAATAAAAATTCTGCACACCTTTCAGATATGGAAAACTTTGTAGTTTGAAGTCTTGAAATTAAGAACAAATAAAAAAGTTTTATTAATACAATCCTCTCCGATGAATATTCACTACTGGTCAGGATAAACGAAATCATTTCGAACTCGGACCAAAAATTCTGTCTGAATGAGCGAAAGTTCAACCCAATTGACTTTTCGTAAAACATTTCGAATTCCTCAAAACAATATTTCAAAGCATCTTGCCGAAGTAATTTCCACTGATGCGTTACGTTAACACTCAAATCGAAATTAGCCTGTTGTTAGATTAATATTTTTAGTTACTTACCACAACGTTACTCCACTGGTTCAAACGAAGTGGCAAGTCACGATACGACTGAATCCACTTGGCATAAGCTGGGTACATTACAGTCTCCGATGTGGGACGCACAGCAATGGGTTCAGCCAAATCGGATTCACCGGATTTGGTCACCCATGCAACTTCCGGTGCAAAATCGGCAATATGAGTTTTTTCTCTCTCCAAGGCCGCCCTCGACACAAACATGGGAAAGTAGCACTCCCTCACACCCATCTTCGTGATTTCGGCGTCGAACCAGTTTCTGATGGCCTTCCAAATAGCAAAGGACCAATGGCGCAAGATGTAGCAGCCGGACACATCGTAGTATTCAATCAGCTCTCCTTTGGTGATGACCTGTAACAGGTTTGATATTAGCCTCATCATCCATGAGTGTACGTTTCCTATGTTGCACTTTTCAAATTACTTACTTGTGAGTACCATTCGGAAAGATTCTCTTGTTTGGTGGCTTCTAAGCCCAACCGTGTTTGCTTCTTAACATTACTTCCACCTTCGACCGGATCAGTTTTCACAGCTGGCGACTTCTCCTTTTTCGCTGGCTTTTCTGACTTTTGTTGTTGTTTCTTTTCAGCCGCCTTTCCAGATTTCGAGACGTTGGAGCGACCAGCAACTGGGAAATCTGTACCTGTTGCTTGTTTGTAACGCTCTTTTAGAGCCAGCAATGTTTTTACCTCCGCCTCAATTTGTTCCTTGGACGCCTTACTGGCTTTGGAAGCGCGCACTTTTTCACCCTGTTCATTGATTTCTTTCGTTAGCTGTTCCTTTTCTACTGATGATGAAGACATATTTAGTGAAGCAGTTATTGATTCACTCGCTGCAGCAGCAACCGTTGGTTCAGCTTTTGCTTCGGGTGTCCACTCTTTGCCGGTTAGTTTTTTATACTCTGCTTTCAGGGACAGAAGCGTTTGTACTTCTGGTTCTATGACGGTTTTTGAAGCCTTTTCTGATTTAAGTTTACGTATTTGATCACCTTGCAATTTAATTTTTTGCAAAATACTGGCAACGTTCAACTGAGAATCGCTGGCAGTCAAATCGATTTTAATGGGTTCGGGAGTTGCAGCCGCTTGTGTTGGCGCTGCAGCACCAGGCTTCCACTCTTGTCCAGTTAAACTCTTGTAATCCGTTTTCAGAGCAAGCAGAATCTTTACTTCTTGACCAACGGTATTCTTATCGGCTTTGTCAGCTTTTAGCTCGCGTATCTTATCTCCCTGCAGTGTAATTTTTCGAAGCAAGTCGCTAACAGTACTGATCGCTGCTGGTTCTGGTGATTTTTCTTGCTTTATATCGAGTGGTGCAGTTATACCCGGTTTCCACTCCGCTCCTGTGAGCTGTTTGTACTCGGTTTTAAGAGACAAAAGTACCTTTACTTCAGCGTCTACCGTTGCTTTGTCAGCTTTGGAGGATTTCAGTTGTCTCACTTTATTACCCTGAGCGTTGATTTTTGTTGAAATTTCTTCGGCAACATTTGGTACCGCAACATTTTCGGGTTTCCGAGTTTTAGGTGATTCCTAAAAGAATAAACACGTTTTGACTACGTTCTCCTTATGTAAATTGAATACAACTTGGAATTTATTTCTTATGTTACACTCGACCAAAGTTTATATAATATTAACTGTACCTTTATAAAGAAAGAAGAAACAAACTAGAAGCAAGAAACAAACTAAACGAAAAGATTTTCAACATTAAGCTGTGCTCTGCATGTGCCTAATTGAAAAAGAGAAAATCGGTGAGGAAAAGTATACGTGATCGGCATGAACCTCAAGACCAGAACAGCAATCAGCTGATATAATTACGCTCAAGTAAAAGTGCGACATGTCACTTAGGTTGATGAGCGACTATACATTATCATAAATAATTAATTAAATAAAAATATATTTTTTACACCACGTTTTTAAGATGGACTAAAAAGTTTAAAATAATTCTTCCTAGCCCCATATAGATTTCTAAAGCCATACAGACAGCCCTGAAAATTGGTGATTGTGAATTTCTAAAATTAAAAACGTGGGGTGCATGCAATAGATAATTGATGCCTGAGTAGTTCACCTAAGTCACTAACAATTTTATTGCACTGCAAATGATATGAATCTTGGCGTGAGTTTTTTCAACGGCTGCTACTCTCTGTACTCCTGACTATTATCTCGCGCTCTACGTTTTTCGTTTACAAGTATTACAAGATCTTACAAGTATTTTCACATATATTAAAAATTTACAATCAGAAATTCTCAAACTATCTGTATTTAAAAATCTATTTTTATTTATATAATTACTTTCTGCTTTTTAGTCTCGCGTGTGTGAAATTTTTCAGTCGATTTTAATTATTTTGTTGAGATTATAACAGAGATACGTGATAAATTTCGTATTTATTTCCGTTTCTCTTCATCTGAATTCTTAATCTCGAAGCAAAGTTTCAAAATGTCCTGCCTCAAAGTGGGTCAGTTTATAACTAATATTGCGTTGTCATTCAGTTTTGTACTATGTTTAAAGTTTCAAGTCTCTAATTCACCGGGAAGCTAGTTTTAAACTAACTTTCAAACTAACTAACAACTCAATTGCAAATTTTTGTCTAGCAGACCAAAAAAACGAGATGATAAAAACGTTATAAAATATATCTCACCAAGTATCTCCAAAGAGAAAAGAGCTTCTTGTTTGAGCGAAATATAATATAAAGTCCAGGGACTATCAGTATTGTACCAAATTTCGTGTGAATGAATCAATCTTAAAATCACGAGTACATTTGCTTGATAACGTACAGTTGGACAGTGTTTAGATTTCAAAATATAATGTAATAACAAAGCAATTAGGAAATAATATACTTTTGCCTGATAACATACAAAAAAATCAAACATTTTACGTAGTTTTTCTTCAACGTAAGGTACAAGCATTGAAAAAATTTCGTTAATGTTGCCTCATCGATAGTGTAAAAAATTAACTTACATTCTTTTTAGCCTCTTCCGCAACAGGCGCATTGATTTTCAGCCCAGACGTTGGCATATCCTTGGTATGGCCATCCGGAATGGAGAAGAGAATAACCGGTGAAATGGCGTTCGAGAAGGGACTAGCGGGAGCGTAAGCATTATCGACCTTAAAGAAACCGCGACGTTGCAACTGTATGATGTCGCCCTTTTTACATTTCTTCAGCTCTGGATCACCCAACATTTTTACTTCCTCCTGCAGTAGAATTATATATATTTTGCCGTATAAATCCGCAAAATTAAATAAAATATACTCTTGTTTTGTGTCCGATGTATTGCTTAAAGTCTTCGTCTTTGCCCAGCACTGCCTTACTAATAATATTATCGAAGTAAACACAATATGTGGGCGGATATTCGAGAGAATCATCTTCTATAGAAAGCCATGTTAGTTTGAGTGTCTTTTTGAAGTCCTTGTTGTCCAAATTTAGAGTAGCGTCCACTGAGCTGATTTTACCACTCGCCTTATCTTTGTTGATTTTATTAATCAGAAGGTTACCCCAATTGATGAAGGTAGCGTTTTCTCCTTCTTTTAGAGCCTCAGCATCGGTGTAATCAATGTAAACTCGCGGTCCTAACGCAACGGTTTTCTTGCCTAAGCTTTCATTTTTCGGATGTATAGGAACTTCTACCTTTTCACTTTTAGCACCAGCTACATTAACTATTACGCGGTTCTCATACTCTAGAGCAGTGTAACGCGGAGCAATTGGGTCGATCACTTTCTTGTTGAAGGCCCAAATTTTATCCCAATTCATGAACACCACCGACTTACTTGAGCCTTGAGCAATAATGAATTCCCTGAGACCCTCCACGGTCATACCACGTCGCAGTATACCACGAACAGTGGGAAAACGGGGATCATCCCTGAAAAGCAATTTGAATTTTAAATAAAAGTATTGGAATTGGTTACTTCAAGTGTATACCAGCCATCCACAAGTCCCTGCTCAACGAACCAAGTCAACTTGCGCTTGGACAATACAGTGTTGGTCATGTTGAGCCGACTGTATTCCCAAATGTAAGGCTTGCGCAGGCCGAGTGCGTCAATGAACCAGTAAAACTGATCGTCACGATCATGATACTCCATGGTACGTAAGGTGTGCGTAACGTTTTCGATGGCATCAACTATGGGGCAAGCAAAGTCATACGTGGGATAAACTCTAAAAATTTGAGAATATGAGTTGATTTTAAACAATCGGCTAAAACATTGCAATGACTAACTTGTATTTCGTGCCAGTGCGTGGATGAGGTTCATTTTTGCAACGGTAGATTGTGGGATCTCGCATACAACCATTTGGCGAAGACATGTCAATTTTTGCGCGCACGCAGCACTTTTGTCCAATTTCTGATCCTTTCAACATTTCTTGCCACAGCAACATATTTTTCGCCACATCTAAGAGCAAAACAATACTACAAATTCGTTGATCCGACTTCGTAAGTAAAAACTAACCATTTGAGCGGTTGGTGGATTCGATTTTCTGTTCACGTTCCATCTTCATCTTCTCCGGCGCGGTGTCATCGACGTACGCCTTTCCAGCTTTAATGAGTTGCTCGCAGTAATCCAGCATGAGATCGAAGTAATTCGATGTGTGCGTAAAAAGATCTGGCTTAATTTGCAGCAATTCCAAATCACCCAGTATAACGTTTTCGAACTCCACAGTCTCCTTGGCAGGATTCGTATCGTCAAATCGCATGATTAATTTCCCGTCAAATGCCAATGCGTAGTATTGATTCAGAAGCGCCGCTTTTGCGTGTCCGATGTGCAAATAACCAGAAGCTTCTGGTGGAAAGCGAACCACAACTTTGCCCATTTCAGCACCTGGCAAATCGACAAACTTGCCCTCTTGCTTGCGTTCACCAGGCGCCTTAGGCACACTTTCCCGCTCCTTTGAAGCCGCTTTGTTGCTTCCTTTCTTTACAGAGGCACTGGCTTCGGGTGGCAAGGTATTTAGAGCCCGCTGGATAAGAGGTTGAGCAGCAATCAGATTGTACCACCGCTGAACGTGCTGTGGAATACCTTTGGAAGAGAGTATCTCGTACCTTGAATGCATCTCATTGAAGAGCGCAAAATCAGCAATGGTTAATTTATTCGCCACCAAATAAGTAACTGGAGCAATTGATTTGTCCAAAAATGACATCGCCCAGGAAATGTCGTCTTCACAGGTGAGCGAGAAGGAGAGCCAGTGGTCGATTTGTGTTCTCTCGATAGCAGTCTCTCCGTACAGACTGTATGTTGGAGCAGCACGCGCCAAAGCGCGCAACACATCGTTGTTGGAGTGACAAACCAAGCGTCTGCCGTCCGGGAACAGTAAGGATGTCTCGTTGCCCCATACAATATCAACAGGGTTGGTGCCATGAATCAGGTGTGCCGTAGCTAATCCACCTAAAATTAATTCAGAACACAATTAAGTTCCAATTCAAATTTTTCTTTTTCCAAAAAAGGTTTAAATGGTGAACTTATGACACCATGGAGGTAATTGCTATATATGGGATGATACCAATTATAGAAACCTATCATTAAAATTCTATCATTCTTGTAATAATACCACGGGCTCATAACCTCAAAATTTTCAGTTTGATGCTACTGTTACAGATAACACTTACTGATTGGTGGATTGCTAATATTTGCTGTCAATTTAATGGACATTTTCAAGAATTCAGATAATTTTATGTTTAGAAATCAACAAAAAATAAGCAGGCAAACAAGTTACAAACCACCGTGTGGAAATACACTGCCACATTGCAAGAAATACACTTGACTTTTCATTCAATAGATGCATTCAGAGAACTCGAACTCAGAGTAGTTCAACTGAGCGGTTTTGCAGTATTAAATATATCATTCTAGAGTCGTCACGGCTTTATGCGATTCCTGCAATTTAAATACTCCGACTAAAACATATGAGGCACCAGTTTTCCATGGTCATCATCTAAAAACAACGCCGTAACCGGTTTGTTACCAATTCCTATCGTAAACGTGACTTGTTTACCTGAAATAGTAATCTGAAAGTCGAATCTGAAATAATATAAGAAACGAAAAAAAGACTCTGAATCATCAGAAACCGGTTTGTTTCCAAACCAAAATTTGTGAGGGCTGATGAAAATTCGTTCTCTCTTTATATTTTAATTATTATGTTATATCGGTTCAGCCATTTACATCATATAACAGATTGTATTGTAAGAAAACACGATGGGTGATGCCTGAACACAATTGGAAGCACTAAACACAAAATCAACTGTCAAATTACATAGACTCTTATGGCACACGGGAAAAAAATCATTTATCTGAGAACAGTAGTCCTTAGATAAACAGAGAAATGTGTTCGGTTTGGATCTATTTCCAATTTCACACACACAAAGTGCTATTCTTTTGTTTACATTTCAACACAGGAATTGAGGGAAATGACGGATTTTGTGTTTTGTTCGTAAGGTGTGATTATGTTTTGTCCGTAAGAAAATTAGATAAAGATAACCGACCACTAATGTATTTAGTGCTTCAAATTGTGTTCAGGCATCACTCACTGTGATTTCTCAGAATCTGGCTCTGAATATATTTCTCAGCACTCTAGAAACAGTTGGCAATTCGATGACTGCTTTACCAACAGAATTTTCATATCTTATAAAGCCCAATTATACTCATTGCGGCAATTGTTTTAATGCTTATGTTAGACACACCAGAGCTCTACTCAAATATTGTAAACAGGGTAAAATTTTAAACTTATTTACCTAAAGTACTTGCTTCTTTTTTTTTATTACGATGAACTTTGTGGTTTTATTTTTTATTCCTTCACATTTATAACATCTGAATTCGTGTACATTGCTTATTGCTTGGAATATACTGAGTCCTAATATTGTGGCTCTCTGTTACAAATTAATTAAATAAATAAATAAAAGAAGACTTCTTTTGTAACGTCGTGGCAGCTCTCATCAAGAGATATATTGCGCCGTATTTGAAGCGACATTCAAATTTCGGCTCCGGTCTTTAGTTGTATCTGAGATTCCTAATTTTTTCCCAAATGCAGTAAGTTAAAGTGTTCTTAAAGTAATTAGTTTTGGATATAAAGTGCGTTAACTATATAAATAAGGCTGCACGATGGTGAGTTATGTATGCTTCCTGCGAATGGGCATTATTTTGCTGGAAGGGTACTAATTATAATGACTGCCACCTACTGGAGGTTGGCCTTAACTTTATTTAATTCTTTGTTCCACTTATAAATTTATTGATCTGTTGTTTCAGATGCTGTTTATGTTGCTTTTTAGCCGGCAGGGTAAACTGCGCTTGCAGAAGTGGTACGGAGCCTACCCCGACAAGGCCAAGAAAAAGATCACCCGCGAGTTGGTCACCACGATACTGGCTAGGAAGCCAAAAATGTGTTCCTTCCTAGAATGGAAAGATTGCAAGATTGTCTACAAGAGGTAGCTACAGTAGCTAAAGGCTTTAACACAATGGTCTTAATTTTTATATAATTTTCGAGGTATGCAAGTCTATATTTTTGCTGTGCTATCGAGGAGAACGATAATGAGTTGCTGACGCTAGAAATAATTCATCGTTATGTGGAGCTGTTAGATAAATATTTCGGAAGTGTAAGTTGCAGGCCACAATTTATACAGAATTTAATAAATATAAGTTGTGTCAATTTAATCATTAATTAAATATAAAAAAAAACTTAATACTTCAGGTTTGCGAATTGGACATAATTTTCAACTTCGAAAAAGCTTACTTCATACTCGATGAACTGCTTATAGGTGGCGAGATACAAGAAACGTCCAAAAAAAACGTTCTTAAAGCGATTGCATCGCAGGATTTGCTACAAGAGGTCAGTACAGCAGAAGCATATGATTTATAATTGAATCCATATAATTGAATTTGCATTCAAGTAGTCATCTTGTTACAAAATATTAAGCTGTTTTTGAATAACTTGCTAGACGAAACCATTTTTAGTAATTACAAGGCACAAAAAGTTTTTATTTTTATTTCATTTTTATTTTGATTAATACAATTTGTACCGATTTGTAATGTGAACAACGATTTGAATTATCTCTTGCATTAAATATCTTATTCGTTTGTCTGTTTGTTTTGTTTCTCTTTTACATTTATTTGCATCCGTACCAAAAAACTCCTACTCTACTTAACGCAACTACTTCAACCATTTTAAACTTCTCAACTACTTTGTACTAAGAAATATTTATATTTAAACGAAACAGCAGCAAACGTATTTCTATTCCATTGAGTAATCAAAGTATCGGTTATGCATGAATTGTTACATTGCGTATTCTGTATCTTTGTCTTGCATTAATATTTAATTTTAAGTGCATATTCGAATTTTGAACGAAACATTATCTGTTGTTATCTTTTAATGAAGTGAATTGTAATTTTTGTTATCAATAAATTATGTTACTGCATGCGTACATTATTAACACTGGTGTCACTTTCTTGTCAGCTATCTAGAAATATACAAAAACCAAAATAAATGTATTCAAACTCCCAATTATTATGTATTTAAATTGTTAATCAAATAAATTGTTCGAGCAATGTATAACTCTCGCAGTATTTTTCATATAAATAATTTTTCTTTAGATTCTAAATAAGTTAATAAAAGAAGAAATATATTTTAACAGTCCTGCACATGCGTTGAAAACACCTAAACTATTGTCGACTTTTATTTGTTTTGTATGATTATACCTCAGTAAAGGATTTATCTAAAAAATTCTCTAAATATAAAATACTTATAGGGATTTTGTCATACAACTATTTTTATTGCATGAGCAGAAATTATATGTTAAAACTAATGCTAGCATTATAAATCACAAATTAATAATTGAGGTGTTGGTTTCAAGACAGCATTGAGTCAAACTGTAGTTATTAAACAGTGAATTGGGTTTAATTGGAGTCCTTGGCTTCATTAGAACCTTAAGAACTAGTAGAATTTAATGTTTTGAATTTTCCCGACTCAGCACTTCAATTATTACATTTTGTGGAATTTCCAATTTTTAAATGTATTCATAACAGAATTATAAACCTCCTTCCCTATTTTACGCTAACCAAATGCATCGATTTAACAACCCGACCAGGACTTCAATGAGTATCTTAATTAATTATTTAAAAGTGTTTATATAAAACTAGAAATTATTTATTCCATTACAATGTAAACCGAATGATTAATATATAAATTCAATATACTGAGGAAGTGTATTTTTTAACTAGTGTTGAATGCGGAGTATTAGAATGCACACAATTGGAAAACACTTTCGGATTCAATAATGAGCAAATATAAAAATCTTATATTACTTATACTTATATTTGCTTATGTAATTCTGTTAAAACGTGTCAGAAATTTTAGTCCCTTTACTCTCATACCCTTATCTCTTTAAAACATATTTCTGCAATTTAAATACAGTCTTATCAGGAAATACTTGGAGAGGCATAATAAGATTTAGCTGAGCAGAAATTGTAAGAGAAAGACTTATTTATATACGATATTTTCATAGTCCTTGATATATTCGCTATCTCCTCATACCGATATCCGACGACATATTTTTTTAAATAAAAATCAAATACAGCCATTTTTGATATACTCGCTAAAATATTTTACTATTTAAGTTGGTTCGTTACAGCAAGAAAATCATTGAAACCGAGAATACAACAAACATTTAATCTTAATAAAGTATTCCAACATTCCATTTATATCTCAATAGTTCAGAAGCCTGAACTATATACGAAAAGAAAATGAGAAATTACTTGATTTCTTTTAAATATTTGTTGTATTTTCTATAAATGCATATGATTTTCGTTGTATGAAACTCGTTTTAGTTTTTCAAACACTTTAAACATTTCAGTGGTTTAGATGTTAAATCCGTATTTTGAAATTCTCAAACACAATCACTTCATAGTGTGTCCATTGAATTCTTCATTATTTATTGAAGTCCACTTCGAAATTTAGTGTTTACCTAAAGTTTCTCTTGGAAATTTAAAATGTAAATAAATATATTGGTTGAGCTCACTGTGTTTGTGCACCTTCACCCACACACGCATATTCGCTACATACTCGTATCCTGTTGCATTAACTTTTTTAAAACACTGTCACATTTATCTAGAATTACACTGAATTTGTTTTCTTGTACTTTAGGATGAAGCTGTTGAGAGCACTTTAAGGGATATTGGACTGCTCTAGATAGATATGTACTTTGCAAAAATTCACGCATTCTTAGAGCAGAGCAAAAATATGTACTTTTGTCCTGGCTTTAAATACGAAGTCTTCTAGTAAATTGCAGATTTCGAGCGCAATATTAACGTATTAACGCCAGAACACAAATTTGACTACTGTCTTATATGTTTATTAATATGTTTTTAAAAATTTATTTGAAATGATTTATGCACTATTGTCTAGTGTTAAAATTTATTAAATAACTTAAAAGACTTTGTGATAGTTTTATAAAAGAATTAACATTTTATGAAAAAAAATGTTTCTAACATATGTTTTTCATATATCATTGTTATTCACACGAAATAATATTTGCTTTTGGAAATATCGTGTATAAGCTAATAAATTCCCCTTTTTTTCATTTGAATACAATGGATGTTTAAAAAAGTATACTTAAAATACTCAGAACAAGCACAATATATCTCGTTTTTAATGTCCAAAACTACTATCAACGATCTACTAAAGCCTTAAACATTCTAAATCTTAAATTAAATATAATATATCATCAATCAGACTTTTGTATTAATATTCACTGAGTTAAGTCGTCATATGGGGAAGTTGGTATTAGTAAATAATAGAGAATTTCATGTCTAATCAAAACCTACACAAAGACAAGGTTTCCGGGACTATTCGAAGCTATTGTTAAAAAACGGTATAAAATTATCTCACGATTTTGTACAATTATATACATGTACATTTGTATATAGATATCCCAGTCTCAACATTTACTAATTGTTTTCGTGTGAAGCAAACATTTAAATTTTTTATGCCAAAAGATCGCAAAGTTGTATCTATCATTTTAGTAGAACTCTTAAAATGCAACTGAATATTACCATACCAAATGACGTAATACAACTTACCGTACAATATACAATGTAATAATGTAATGTATTTCAGGCAATAGTTATTGAATTCATGTGTGCAATATAACTGTACCTACTTAAACGCGTGTGTATGCTAAATTTACGTTAGTTATATATATATATTTTCTAAGCTTAACTAAAGATTTTGTAATCAGGCAGTAATTATGCTGTTAAAAGAGTTTTTATTTACTACAAAAGAGCCTACATTTTCTAGCTTTATGATTACAATTTACATGTGTACATAAATATTCGTAAAATTTTAAATAAAATTATAATTTGGTCAAGGTAGAAGAAATGATGTTTGTTTTTATTTATTGTTGGAATTCAGTTGGAGTTTACATATCAAAAATGGCTGTAAAAAATTAAATCGAAGAAATGTGCAGAATTTTCTGCGCTAAATAATTTAATCTACCAATATTATATTTAAATCTTCTACAGTAAATAATATTTCATGAGATTGAAAGAGGTTTTTCTAAAAAAATGTAACAATTTGCATTGTTTTTCTTGTCTGTAAAATATGTTATCTTTCTGAAGTTTGCACATTACTTACCACGGACCACCGTCCACCAAGTCTGCTCTACTATATTCTTATCTACTCGTTTCACTACCTGCCAATTTCCACTCGTGCTTCCAAAATTAACCGCTGCTGTCGAAATTGTTTACCTACCACGCTTTTTGGTGTCTGGAGCTTTTATGTGAGAGTGAAGAAGTAAGAAGGTATGTAAATTTGTAATTACTTTGGTTGGGTTCTTTGCCTTCACCTTTCCGGTTTTCTTTTCAGTGTAATACATGGGTAGTTTTTCTTTCATTAGTTTTCTTCTGTAACTATTTCCTTCGTTGCTATAAAATGCATAGAAGCTGTACTTCCTTTCAACTAAATAATTAATGAAATTCTTTGCACTGAAATTAATTTAAAATCTCTTATTTTCAGGACGAAACTCCGCAAGGATTTTTCGAGGACCACGGCCTTGGCTAAAATCACAATCAAATGAATTCATCGACAGTCAACGTTGCAGTTTATATGTTTTCATCACATTCTTTATCAAAACTTGCGAATTGATAATTTATTTCTTAAAATCCCTCTTAGAAATCATTTGAAAAATTAAAAGTCATTAATATACAATATTTCGATTTTATTGGGTCTTCATATTTAAATTGAATATATATGGATCGATTGATATGCTAGATATCATGATAGAAGTGTATATTATTCTTTATATAAGGAATAGGGAAGAATCTTACTAATTTTTTTTTTGTGAAAGATAAAATAGGACTAATGAATTAAAAAACCAGAAAGTTGAAATATATAAAGGTAAAAAATCCGAATTCAGAAGGATTTCTAAAACTGTTCATACCTGAAGTTAAGAAACAACTACGACATCTTGAAATCTACGTCATCTTGAAATTCAGCGAACTTTTCAGAAGTAATAATATTTAACTAACCACTAATTCTTTTCTTTTAGTCGAAAAATGATGTTCCACTCCGGCAATCCTAGGGTTTCGAACCTGTTACGCCGACATCTGAGGCGAAAACTTACACGAGTCAGTCATTTCCTATATTGTTCGTGTAGATAAATTCGATCAGAAAATATACAAGGAAACCTGAATTTTGTTTTGATTCATTATTGACTTCAATAATGACAAATGTAGTAGGCTTCTTAGTTACATTCCATGGCTGAAATCCAAAATGATTAAAGAAGAACTATACAGCTTTAAGATTTCATGCTAGAATTCAGGAAAGAATGAAGGAGGAGTGAACAATTTTTACTGCTGGGAGTAATAATTCCGGGGCAATCCCAAGAAATAATTCTGGCATCTCCGAAACATGAACATGAACTACAAATATGAACATGAAAACCGGAAATTTAGAGCGGCATCTATCGGCAATTTTATATGTTATGTCGACCGTTTCAAAAGTCAACTGATTGTTTAAATGTTTTTTTAATCTTTTCACAAGCTTTAAATAATGTTTGACATTTGGTAAGTAGAATTCAACTTAAAAAATCTTTTCTTTAAAAATTCTAAAATCTCTGCAATGGTAGTGTGTCAGTGTTTACACTATGAACTCTCATTTCGAGAGAAGGATCCTCTCTTAGGTGCTTCTACTCAAAGTGCAGTCTGATGTCCTCTCAACCACCACCTGTCAGTTGTCAATGCATATGAATTCTTAGAAATCTGCCTTCCAACAGGTATGTTATTACTAAAAATTTCCCTTACTTAACCTCCAAATATCACCATCACCGCCGCCCCCATCATTCAACAACGAACCGAAAATTTACTCTCCCAAAAAAATCCCAATTTTCCAAGTTGAATTTCCATCGTCCGTCGATGAAAATCTGCTAAGAAGGAAATTTCAATGCGATTCGGAGCGGCGCACCACACATTCGTTAGGCGTGCGCCTCGTACGTCGTTAGGCACACAGAATCTCCGTGCAAGAAAAACTTTAAAAAAGAATTTTCAATTTCTAAAAATTATAAAGAATCATTAAAAGACAACTAAACGATTTGGTAAAATTTTCTAAAAAAGAAAATCGGCCGACTGAAAATTTAGTAACAAAACTTCCAACAGGAAAATGAAGAAAATGCTTTCAAGTCATGAAGAAAATCTCTGTGCGTGATAAAAGGTGTCTATCTATCAGTGTGAAAAAGTTTTCACTTCGATACGCGACGACGGGTACACATTAAAGCGAAAATTGTAGAAAAGCACAAAAGATGGAAAATTTTTTCTGAAAATTGTGTGAAAACATAAGAAGAATGCGAAAAATCAAGTGAAAAATAAAGAATTTAATTCAATGCTGCTGAATCGAAAACGAGCATTGAAGTGAGATAAAGAAATATTTAAATTCAATTTTGATTTCGTACCAAATTCGTAAAAAATGTAAAAGTTGTAGCAAGCAAAAAGGTGAAAATTGAAAGAAAAATAAATAAGAATACTGTTAAATTTATTTAGATTTGAAAGCAATAAAGAAACTATTTCAGAAATAGAAAAATAAAACTTTGCAGGAGAAGAAAAAAGTTCGCTGACAAATTTTCAAGTGCAAAAACAAAGAAGAAGAGAAAAATTCTCTATCTGTAGCTATTTTGCTAGCAACATTCGATGGGTGGTGGTGGGTTAATTACGAGGTGGGAAAAATTAAGGATGTCAGCAAGTGGGTTGGTTGGTTGAGTGAAGAGAAAATTAGGATGAAATAAAGACTGGAAAGTTGGCTTGTTTAAAACTCACATAATTTTCTTCTTTTTGCGAAGAGGCTAGAAATGTGGATTACTTAGTTCAACATGAAACGAGGTTTTTAATTTCCTATTTAAATAAAACATGATTATTATTATTAACAACTGTTTTAAAATTTCGTATTTATTGTTCTAATATTTGATTAAATTTGAATTTTATATCCAATACGATTGAAAATCAATTATTTTACTGAAAATTGTAATTTTATAAAATTGTATTATATTTTAGTTGGTTGTATTGGTTATTCGTGTATAAAAATTTAATAAAAAATTAATCAAAACATAACTAATTTTTAACAATTGATAAATACATAAGTTTTTTAACTTTTTAAGTGTTTCTTATATATTTTAAATTTGAAAATCCTCAAAATTTCCTATAATCTGAATTTTAATCAAAGAGGAGAAAACAGCTCACCACTTTTCTAGCAAAATACGATTAAATTTGATAATGTTTTTGTTATTACACTCCCTCTTGTTGTTGTGTGAAACAATTTCTCTCCAAATATATGCTGTAGTGCGCATGAGCTCTCCAGAGAGGTGAAGAGCGGGATTTCTTCGTGTTATTTGGTATTTATACAATTTATTATTATTATAATATATAAATATGATATGAAAACTTTAATAAGGGAGGTAATTTCACGAGTGGATTTCAAATATTACGGTTAAAAGTGAACATTATCGTTAATTTGTTATATTTTCCAATTATTTGTGATTAGGATCAATGAGTAATATATGGTTCATTAATGATTTCTATAGTTGACAACGTTTTCTTTATGTTAGCAACATTTCAATACAATACTATTAAACAGAAACAAGTTTTGTAAAACCTACTTTAATTAGAAATTTACAAAAAACAATTTAAAAAATTCAAGGTAACGTTTAGTTCTATCTAATTTCTTTTTAATAGTTACTTTTCTATTCTTCCAGCTTGTTTTATCTACATTTAAATTCATTACTTTTTCAGAGATTATTGTACACTCTGTTGATATTTTAGTTTTCCCTTACTTTGCACAGGGAAAAATGGGATATTTTGGGATTTAGTGATGTTTATGCTGTAAGGGAAATTCTCTTCAGTACGCATGCAAATTCGTGCACACATCTACATACATACACTCGCAGACAAATGTACATGCGTAAACTTATATACATAAATAGATCGAAATACTTTATGTAGAATGTAAAATCACTAGGAGGTATTTTTTGGAAGGTGCGGCACCGAACTGTATATTATTATTTTTTAATATCTGTGCTTTTAATGTGGTTTAAAATATTTTATAAACATCAGCAACAACATTAAATACAAAATATTTCAGTTGTTAAATCGAAACAAAAAAAATTAATGAAATTCTTTCAATACCAATACAAAGCTCACCAACAGCTGGGGAATTTAAAATCCTTCTACTTCCGGCCAAATGTCTGGATGAATCGAACAAATGGATGAAAATGCCGTTGTCGCCATCTCTGTTGCCGTCGTCGTCGCCATTTTGTCATCATTATCAGCCGCAACAGCAACAGCAGCAACAACAAGATTATCCAGATTATCCGTCTCGTCTCAAAGATCGGCGAAACCCAGAAAAGCAACAACAACAACTTTTTCAATACTTTCATTGCTCTCACAAGCCGTCACATCAACAACAAGAGAAGCATCTGCAACAAGCGCAACATCTGCAGAAAGAGCAGCAAACAGCACAAAAGCGACAATCGCGGCAACAGCTGTATCAGCAATTTATCAACGACATTTCAGTAACAACAGCAGAAACGTTCAAAGCAGCAAGAGTAACAAAAAACCAATTTTTGAACATTACTAAGCCGATCAGCACCCTTCACAACAACTTGTTGCTGCGGTTGCATTTGATTTAAGACAAAACGGCATTAACGACATCCTCAAGTTAACAACAACAGTAGCAAATATTCATGCTTTCATCACAGCGGCAATCCTACTAAATTCGCCGATCGGCCTAAAACTGAAGCTGCTTCCCATAGCCAGCATCAACGACCGGCCGACGGCGATCGATCCAGCAGCGAGGTGCAAACGTGTTAAATCATACGACACAAAATGGCGGATGGTGGACACACATTTGTGAAGAAGACATTTCATAAACCAACGTACTGTCATCATTGCTCCGATCTACTTTGGGGTCTCATCGGACAGGGATACATTTGTGAAGGTAGGTCTCATATATGTTAAGATAGTAATAACAAGTAAAAGAGTCTTCGGCCAAGCCGAAGATATCTCTTTTCGTTACAAATAGAAGAAGAATAAAAAGTTTTTCTCAGGGAGCGGATGGTAGAGGAATTTAAGAAAAATGAAATATTACGGGAGGAGAATTATATTCCTAACCCGTGACGAGTAATGGGGTCATATATGACTGCATGTGGCTTCATTAAAGCAAGTAAAAGGCGTATCATGTACAGTCTCTTATAGTATAAAGTTTATTTTAGTATCTTATATACACGTTACCTAATATCTTATACATTTTTGAATTTATACTTCTTATGCGATTGATATAGAAAGAAATTTTAATTAATAATACCAGAATAGCCTTTATAATATCTAACTCGTCTTTTCAAAGAATATACATAAATTGACAACAAACATAGGTTTTCCATCATAGTCTATTTTGCCTCCAAGCATTTGGAGGACTTTTCAACATTAACTTGCAAAACCTTCCTTTACCGTTTTTTGTTTCAATACTCCAAATTTATTCGTAGAAATGACTGCATTTGTATTCGCTAATTTCGTCAGCTCATAATTTCTAAGAATGTGTGCGTACGAAAAAAATGTGTACAGATTTGCTACGTCTTTTAACACTTAATACACGCAGATGTTCTAAATCAGCTAAATATACAGTATTCTAGGAAATCAAGTATTTAGAACTATAACCTCTTTCTAAACTATAATCTAAGAAATCAGTAATTTTGCTCAAAATAGTTGTAAACAAATTTATATCGAAATCACAAAGGAAAACGTACAATTAACACAATATTTTAATTTTCTAGAAATAAAACCAAACAAGATTTTCTTCGTACGTCACAAATCTGCTAAATTTCGAATCTATAAAATTAAATATGTAGTTATTTTCGGAATGTTTGTGGGGTGCGGCCGTTCGTTGACTTTACGTTTGGCACGTTTTGCCAATAATTTCTGTATTTTTCGCCTCTTATAAGAAGGATTCTGAGAACACATGGTTTTTGATTTATCAGAATATGTTTCCAAGTGGGATTTTTACAGCGGATTATTACAACTTTTTTGTTTACAATGCCCATATTGAAAGGCACACGCGCTCATTACATAAAATTTCTAAATATTATGTTTATATATTGATCCATCATTATTTGTAGTTAAATATTTGTCCTTCCTGGAAAATATTAAGAATTCTCCTTAATTCCTATTAATAGTGCGATAATCGTTGATAGTGTTATTCTTCGATGTAATCAGAATAGAATGTCATTACAATCTTCGATTTAATCTTCAGCATTCATAATTGTTCTCTCCGAAATGAGGGATAAAATGAAAACCGAAAATTTGCTTACAATTTCACCCTATGATAATTATGATAAATTTTGTATTCAAGTAGAAATCAAGCAATCTGTTATTAGTATATCTTACTAATTAATGTTAATGATTTTCTTATGTATTTTACTTCCCCTCGTATTTATCCTGTTTATATGTTTCCCCCCCAACATGTTGCAAGATCTCTTGACCTCGCTCGAGCACTATAATGTGCTGAATGGAGCATTCGTGCCAAAGAGTTTCTTTTATTTGGTTCACATGGTCGTTCAGTGATGACGCACTTTTAGCCCTTCGCCGAGCAACGCGAGTGTGGCGTTTCATTGAGGCGTTGGCGACCGGCTCGATTATCTTCGGCGAATGCAGAAAAGCAACAGCGTATGGGGGCATCGCTGCTGGCAAAGATATTGGCTGCTATCGTGGCTGTTGATGACGACAACAAGCTGATTCGTTTAGATTTCCTTAGATTTGTTTGTGTCGTGAACAGACCCGCTTTCACTTGGAGCAACATTCTTAAATGTTACCACCTCCTATGCTCCACTCCCTCCTTCCCCTCTCCATCTCGCTGTTTGAGTCACCTTCCCAAGGACTAACATCATGTTGCGCATGTAAATATATTTTTCACATTTCTGGTGCATATCGTGCGAGTGACCTACTTCGATGTCATTGATTTGGCTTAAGGTTTCATGCTATGTACGTAAAAGCGTACCACGACGTCGTTTGCACCATGAGAGGGAGGTAAATATGACGCATGGAAGCCAGGACTTCTTGTGTACGTAACAAGGAAATTCCATTGATAGCATTAAAATTGTATGTTCGAATTTGGAAAGCTATTTTAATATTAAACTATACTGATACTGATATAATAATCCGGAGTTCCTTTAAGAAATTTAATGGCTAATGACCGAATCTTTTTGTCTTCTTTCAAGTGGACTAAACTTCATTCTAAAAATATCTTCATCTATTTTTAAACCAAGGCAGAAAGACGAGAAATGCAAAACCTTCAGAACTAAAAAAAGTACAGAATTGTGCTACAGAGCACGTATCTGGTACAACGACGTCTGCCCGATTTTCTACCCTCAGATGCACAGCAACAAATATGCTGGTGCTTTCTATCGGGCAGTACGATTTGCTTTTCCATTTTGCACTCGTGCACCTGAGAGTTCCATGAATGAGTTCACTCGTGACGTCAGAGCGGAACATCAGGTCAGCGGCCTAATTTCAACGGCCCAGAATAAATATTTGTGAATGCGAGTTTGTATATATGTAAATACATGCGTACAACGTACATACGTCTAAATGTACTTGTAGATGCAACAACTGCAGCAAAAGCAAAAACAACTAATAGATTTGGTGTCTGTGTACAAATTTAAGTTTGAATGAATTTAAAGGAACTTTTGTTATTGCATCTGAAAAGAAGATTTTTAATAATGAACAATCACAAATTTCAATTATCAGATAATAATTTAGTTAGTTAATTAAATTGAAGCAGAAAGTATATATATTCTCCTTTTTTCTTTTAAAGTTTAATCTAAATTCTCGACCTGTTTTTCATCAGCTTCCTTTACAATAGTTTTGAGCGATTTTTTCCAACTGAAACATGGAATGTGAAACCGTCAAAGGTTCTTCGCGGCTAAATTTATGTGGGTCAAAATAAAAAATTGCATATCACAATAAGTATAAAAGATATTTCTAAAATCTCTTTACACACTTCAGTTTTACTTACGTGAGATAAAGTTATTGTATCTCCGAAGTCCAGGGATGATACCTTTTTACCGTATGCTGGCTTTCTTTAATTTTAATTTAATACGCAAAATTCTTCCTTTCCAGTTTGTAATTTTATCATACACGAAAGATGTGTAGTCAGCGTGGTAACGCCCTGTTCTGGAATAGCGCCATGTATTATCAAGGTACTGTTAGCCGACAACTCCTTTTCCTCTAATCCTTTTATTATTTGATACCATAGAATCCTATCGCTCACTGCTGGTCCGAACCAACTCATCACAAGAAGAAGTTTTGCACTGTTTGTCGAAAGCGTTTGGACGAAACACCTGCTGTACACTGTTTAGGTAAGTATTTCCTCATCTCGGATTGAAATGTGTTTTAATATTGTACTGGAAATGTATCTAAATTTGTCCACAGTTTGTGAATATTTTGCCCATATTGAGTGCCAAGATTTTGCCGTTCCCGATTGCACTGAAAATGCAACTTATGTTCCTGGCAAAGAATTACAAAATGTCAAACATCAGGTGAGTTCTATATGCAATATTGACCAAATGTGATTAAAATATTGACTTGCTGTTCGCAACAGCATCACTGGCGAGAGGGCAACCTTCCACAAACTTCAAAATGTGCTTACTGCAAGAAAACCTGTTGGTCCTCAGAATGTCTAACAGGTAAATGAAGAAGTGCATCCTCTACTTCTATTATTATTTTCAGTTAAATATTCTTTAATCTCTTATAAGATATAAAAATTTATGTTTTCACTTATTATTTTCTATTTTTCGCAAGGCTACCGTTGCGAATGGTGCGGAATGACCACACATGGTGGCTGTCGTATGTACCTGCCAACCGAATGCAATTTTGGCATATTGCAACCTATCTACTTACCTCCGCATTCAGTTTCAATACCACGTACTGAGGTGCCAACCGAAGCTATAATTGGCGTTCAGGTCAAATCAAAAACAACACTCGTCAGAGACTATTCGTGTCGTAAGTATTTAAAATCAACACGGAATTTTAGATAAAAGTAATACTCCAAGTTCAAATAAGCAACTCAAGTGACAAAGTTATGTACAATATTATTAAACAGAGCAGGATTTCTGTTATTTGTTATGTTGTTAATAACAGTTGTTCACCCAACAAACATATTTAGAAATCTGTTCCAAGAGTTTGATGAGCAAAATATACTGTTAGTAGTTTATTTTATACACGCCGATAGTTTTACGCAAATTACTTGTAAATTTTTACTTTTGTAGAGTCATTCCGCATGAATACGTATAAAAATGAGGCGTTTAAATCTTATATGAGCTTGTAAATCTTAGTGAGGTATTTAAGGACAGTTAGAGAGATTTGAAAAAAACTGGTGGCTTAGTGGTTACTTATGACAGAATCGTTGCAATAAAGTTTTTATTTGATACCCCAAAATACAACGAAAAAATGGAAGATATTGAATTGTTTATATTAGCTATTTGCAGAACAATAGCAAATGAAAGCATTGCTAGTGAAAAAGCAATAAAAACTTGAAACTGCGCATCTTCCCTTCTCCAGGTGCTTTAAATATCATATCGCACTATACGTTCGAAATAACATTACATTTTTCAAGAAAAAGTAAAATTTGGGTATATTTGCCATTTTTATAAGTTAAAAAAATTACTGAAGGAAAATCTCTGATAATTAGAGGTTTTAATAACTCTTGAATTTGAGCTTCAAATGCCCGCTTCATTTCATATGGAATGACCCTATGCACAAGCAAACGTCCCATGTCTCTTTAATTTGAATGTTGTATGGAACAGAACGTTATTTGGAAAATTATTACACTGTCCCCATTCAGACCAGAATGTTTGACTTTTTTCATTTGTAGCTCTTTGCACAAAAAGTTCGATGATGCTTTATGTGTTGATAAATGTGTTCATCACATCACATCGTACATTCCTTACCAATCATATCATTAATTATGTAACACTTCTTCTATACGTTTTGGATATTTGGATATATTTTGGATATTTGGAGATGAAAAGGAATTAATATTATATTATATTGTATCATAACGTTTAATTTCAAATTAGAGTTAATATAACTTTTGACCATTATTTCAAGTGTCTTTCGTTTATATTCTTAATTTCACATTTGCCTTATTTGTACAGCATTTCAAAACTCAATTATTTATGATAATTTATTGTTTTAATTGTCCTTTAATGCATAATTGTAACTATAATTTAATTTCTGTGAGTTTTGATTTCTTCGGTTTTGATATTTTATTTATTTTTCCTCCTTTTTTCCCAATTTCTTTTCTTTGTCGCTAAAATTATTTAGCTGAATTAGATACGATCGTTTGTTATAAAGAGGCAGCTGCAGCTGACGATTGCAGCCAAGAATTGTCATTAAGCGAAGTTCTGTTGCTCGAAAGACAGCGACGTGCTAAAATCAAGCACGATTTTTTATTCTCTTCCACGCCTGCGTCATCGATTGCGTCCGTCTCGCCAACTCCTTCTCCAACAACGGAAACACCAGCGGAGGGCACAGCGTTCATGTTGGCTGCAGGCGATGGTGAGCAAGAGAAACATCAGCAAGGGAAGCAGGAGTCGGTACTACATGATCCTTGCATACACGAGAGGCTGCCAGTCACGCCCACCCAGCCTAAGCATGAAGAACTACTGCAGAACTCACCATCCAGCTCGTCGTCTATGCATTTATTATACTCGAATATAGTTGGTAGGATCCAAGGGAAACATGGCGCGACCAGTGGCCGCAAACATCTCGCCTCGAACACGGACGACGACGATGAAGATGTTGGCCTGTGTGACATAAGCGGCGACATCAGCGATGACTACGACCACTGTGACGTCGAACTGAGACGCAATGAGACTGAAACTGTGCCGCATTCGAGTTTCTACGAAACGTCCGACACCGGCGGCGAATTGACCACCGCCGACGACATCGACGTGGACTCCAGCATAAACGTAGCCAGTAATTTTAGCTGTAACAGTAGTAATAGCAATACATCGATAGATAACCGCTGTAGTTTGGAGACTCGCCAAAACGCCCGAAATCTTCAGCTGACGACTGTAAGAGCGGTTGGATCTAGGAAGCGGCAGACTGCTGCTCTCTGCCCTCCTACGAGGGCCTCGAAATGCGAGTCATTGAGTTCGCCGAATGTGAGTGAGTGCTCATCGGCCTCTCCAGTGTCGCCGTCAAATGTAACCATATCCAAGCCCCAGCGCCCGTTTTCACCGGTGTCCAGAAGTAAATCGTTTCAAGAACCCAGCGTGACCACCAAGTTGAACATATCGTCAACGCGTCAGAAAAAATATACGCGCTTTTTTACGCGCAGGCGCTCGAAGCGCTCCAAGTCTGACAGCGCAGCAGGAAGTGACAACAACAACCGCCTGGGATCGGGCATCGAGATAACTATTCAGGATGAGGATGGCAACTACCAGCCGTACGATGACAACTACTTGGCTTTGAGCTGCATGCGAGGGCGTGGCGGGCAGCAGACCGACGCAGATGCTGATGAGGACGACGATGCCGACCCACATGCCGATTCTGATGAGCAGAACAAGCTGCCGGACAGCGATTACGAAGTGTATTTGTCTATCCGTCCCAGACGACATGGCAACCTGAGTGCCGATACCGCTGGCGACATCAGCGATGGCAGCAGCAGCCACAGCCACCTGCGTACGGGCAACAATGAGCCAGTTCTTGGACGCTTGATGAAACGCATGAGGCGTTTATCCTTGGGCTGGCGGAAACCACGATATAACAAGCGCAGAGGTGAATGCAATGACTTTGAGTCCCAGTTATTTTACGTTGGCGAATTGCTTTCTCCAACTCGTTTATCTCTCGGGTTTTAAGAATCTGCAATAATTTGTTGCTAATATCTTGTTGATCTTTATGCATATTTGTATTATGTTCTCTTATGATTTTGTGGCGGATAGTCATTTACTTCTGGTACAAAACATTTTAAAGCTTTTTACTAATATTTCTTATACAAGTTCTTACTTAATCAAACACTAACTACAGTCACATATTTCGATCATCATCGATCATTAATTTAGCCTAAGCATGGTCATTTCATAGATTATTTTAATGTTCAAGTAGTACGTGTACCTAAATTTACTACTATATATCATTATACATAACTGCAATAACTAGATATTTGTGTCTCGTTGAAGTTGTAAACCCAAATCATGAAAATATAGAATTTGTCCATCATAATCAATTTCAAAGTGATAAAAAATCTAGGGAGTAGAAATAGGCTGGGCACTATTCTTCTAATGCGAGTGGCAAATTGGAATCCCGAATTAAGATCCTTAATTACAAATTTATTAATTGAAACTTCAACCAAACTGATGTCATCTTTGAATGCAAAATAATAGATTAAAATGACATGGCTAAGACCACTTAGGCTGGCCAAGTCCTCTAAGGAAATCTACACCGACCAAAAGTGGTTATATTTGAATCCTAGTGTGAATCTTAGAAATAGGTGATTAAAATCAAATTGAATATTAAGAGTCCTTTAGAATTCGAAATAATCAAGATGAAAATTATAATCATGATCTTTTCGAGGCGAAAACAGACACTGTGACGGCTTTGCGATCGAGACGGTAATTGCTGGCGGAACACCCGTTTTCAATAAAAATCGGGCCTTTTTCAATCCAAACAAAAAAAAGGATTTTTGAAAGCATAATATTATTTTAAGAAATTTGTCCGTATTTATTATTTGCACGCTACACTGGAATGAATTAACTTTGTAGAGATTATTTGGATGAATAAATAACTAATACCGCTAATAACTTATTTATTTATATATGAAATTTACTATTTAGTTATATTTTCGAAATTAATTTCTAAGAAAACTAAAAAAAAGCATTGTACGCAGTGACGTGCGTAATTTAACTATTTGCAAGAAGAATAACTTCATATTTTTTATTGTATTTTGTGCTTGACCTTAGCTCGAAGTATATCTGAAGAATTTAGCAGCGGCGAAGTGCCACGTTTTAAGGATGAAGATCCTTACAGTAAAACGGAATCCACTCAGGGTGGAGGCTGCAGCAGTGGCGGTTCTTCATATTATCGCCCAGAGTCCAGTCACAAATCAGACAGATCTGACAAGGAGAAGGAAAAGAAGGAAAAAGAAAGGGAAGAAAAAGATATCGGTAACTAAGCTCAGTACTAAGCGGGACATTTTTTAAAACGTATATAATGATGTGAATTTTTCAGAAATGATTAAAGTTTTCGACGGCAACAATTCCTTGAGACGACAATTGTATCGCGTCATTATTTTGCCCCGAACAAGTACGTTGGAGGAGCTACTTACCATTGCGTTGAGAGCTTTCCATATAACACGAGATCCTGGTGTAAGTAATCCTTTCAACGCAAAATATAGTAAAACCTGGTCTTAGAAAACTGAAAAAGTTAAATCGCCCAAAAAGTGTAGGCAATTTGGTAGAATATCAGATTCTAACACTACGAGCAATAAAGTCGAGCAATATCCTAAATCGCACGAAAATCACAGTCACCCAAAATATTTATTGTCTAAAGTCACAGGAAAAGATATTTGACCAATGAGATTTTATTATACAATATATTTTTCGCTTTGATGAAATCTATGTTTAAATATTCCCTTTACAGGCATTTTATTTAACTGATCTTTACGCTCCTGCTGGTATGGAGGATACGCCTTTACAAGACCCTAACCCAGTCCTTAACTTAACCCACATCGAGGGAAAACGACCAGCTATAAACCTCAGGTTTCACGACAGAGATAAAGGTTTTGTACGCGTCTACCCGGGCAAACTGCAGTGCTCGCTGGAAGAGCCGTACGTTAGTGTTCCTGTAGATAATACGACGTATATTAAGGATTTGATACGCATTGCATTAGATAAATTTGGACTACCGGATAATCAAATACAAGATTACAGGTAAACTGAAGATTAAAACAAGTATTTCACTCTTGTCCCATTTATAGTATATCTTTGTATACTATTCGATCAAATTGCTTTATATTCCCTCATTAATTCCAACTACAACTGTCATACCCATTTTATCAATCTTAATCATTCCCTCATATCCTGGCCATGCTTTCATATCGAATTCATGTAATTCTCCAATTTGGCCACCCCATTTCCTAATCCAATTGCACCTTTATGACACTATTACTCCCTTATAACTAATTTCTAAATATCTCATCCATACCCCGTATTAGTCTCTTTATTTTTTTAGTTATCTCGGCATTATTTTTGTTTTATGCTTCTCTTATATTTTATTCGAATCTTATCAAATTCGTAACCATTTTTCTAAGAATTATAATTAATTACTCCTTCGACTCTCTCTCTCTCTCTCTCTCTCTCTCTT
Source organism: Sicus ferrugineus (assembly GCA_922984085.1). Lineage (NCBI taxonomy): Eukaryota > Metazoa > Arthropoda > Insecta > Diptera > Conopidae > Sicus > Sicus ferrugineus. Next base: position 13,492,210 of record OV277352.1, on the reverse strand, counting down.
TCTCAACAGATGCTCTGAGGTCTTGTTAGATCGCGGAGTCACCGAGCGCATTCTCTCTTGGAATGAACGCCCATGGGATATCATGAAGCAGCTAGGAAAAGACTCAATACGTCAAATGGAACTAATGCGATTCTACATGCAGCACAAGCAAGATCCGCATGGACCCAATATAGCGTTGTTCGTAGGGAATCTGCCACCGGGTTTGTCTCAACGCAACTACGAACAGATTCTCAATAAGTATGTCACCGAAGAGAACAAATTCACCAGTATTGGTCCCATATATTACGAATACGGTTCAGTTGTTTTAACCTTTGAGGATGTTCAAAAAGCGGTGAGTATTTGAATAATTTCCATATCTAAGATGAATTCTAACTCGATTTTGTCCTCGAATAGGTTCACGCTTTTTACAATCTGCGCGAAACTATTATTGAAGATAAGAAACTATTGGTGATACTGTTACCCAATATTGAACCGAGTATGGTACCTCCAGACACGCGGCCATTATTAGTCTTCGTTAATGTGAAATCGGGAGGCTGTCAAGGACTGGAGTTGATTTCGAGCTTCAGAAAACTACTAAATCCCTACCAAGTATTCGATTTGGATAATGGTGGTCCCCTCCCCGGGTAAATTGCCAATTTATTGTCGCCAAATAGTTTCGAAATCTTACTTGACAATTCCTATTATCGATTCATTCACAGCTTGTACGTATTCCGCCAAATCGCCAACTATAAGATTTTGGTCTGTGGCGGTGATGGCACAATCGGGTGGGTACTGCAATGCCTCGACAACGTTGGACAAGATTCAGAATGTTCCAGTCCACCGTGTGCTATTGTACCACTGGGGACCGGTAAGTCTGACTTATCAAAGGAATATTGTTTAGTTTTATACAGCAGTAAACAAATAATAACTTTCGCTAAAGGCAATGACTTGGCGCGCGTACTTTGCTGGGGTTCCGGCTATACTGGAGGTGAAGATCCATTGAATATGCTACGTGATGTCATTGAAGCTGAGGAAATACGTTTGGATCGATGGACGGTGGTATTCCACCCCGAAGACAAACCAGAAGAACCAGCGCTCAAGGCGCCCTCCAACACGACCGGTAAGAAGAAGAAGGCTCATCAAGCACACCTATCGCAACAAAAAAATCAGCATCATCAAATACCGGTCATTACAGCGAGTGATATACAAGGTCCTTTGATGTTCGAAAACTGTGCTCTTTTTATTTAGTAGGGTTTTGCTCTATTTTGCCTGTTTGACATGATCCATCGTTTTATATTGTTTTTATATCGTTTTATTGGAGTAAGTTGATCTTATTTAATACTTCTATATAAATTGATTAGAAGAGTGTTCTTGGAACACTCCAAGAATATATAAAGATGAAAAGCACATTCATGTGTTGTATACGTAAGAACATGTTAGCAGTATAATGGCAATTAATGGGTATCTGATAGTGTTGGATTTTTGATTGCGATGTTCTCTTTCGCGGGAACTGGATGCCGCATGCAATAAATGTCTTGGATATTTATGTCTCTTGTAAAGTGTATTGTTAAGTGTATGGTTGTCCATATTTTTAATTTAACCTTGAATTTTAAAACTTAATTATAATTTTTAATGTATATTTCATATTTGTTATAAGTTTTAATTTAAAATAGAAAAAAACTTCGTAATCAAGATTAGTTTACCTTCTAAATTTGATTGAATATTATAGGGAACACTAAATTTAGTCGAGCAAAACCGTGTAGATATTCCATAGTCCTAAATCTTTAAAACGTGAGAATTTTTCACAATTTTTCAATTACCTGGTATGGTACCTCTAATGTGTTACAAAAGAAAATCAAGGATTATTCCTTACAAAGGAAAATTAATCAAATTCTTTTAACAGAACGCATTAAAGAGTCAACAGCAAAGAACAATATAAATGCATGTAGCCATTTTTCTGGACAGGCGATCCATAATATTTAGTTATAACATTGATTTCAGTACTGGTATAAAGTAAAATTTATATTTATAAATGGAAAACGATAGGTATTTCGATGTAATTTTATGATTGATTGGTGTATATTTCGAATGCATTATAGTGCAAAATTATAGCGCACAATATTTATGCGCTATAGTAATTTATAAAAAATATTAAACATAATCTTAATATTTAATATCATGGATCCGAAATTTAGAAACTATTTTAATCTCAGGTGGTGCACAAAATGAAGATAATTCTCAAATCTTTGTCATGAACAACTATTTTGGCATCGGCATCGATGCAGACCTATGCCTAGATTTCCATAATGCGCGCGAAGAGAATCCCAATAAATTCAATTCACGTTTGCACAACAAAGGCTATTACGTTAAAATGGGTTTGCGGAAAATAGTCGGACGCAAAACTGTTAAGGATTTACACAAGGAACTACGCTTGGAAGTCGATGGGAAAGTCGTGGAATTGCCACCTGTTGAAGGAATCATCATTTTAAATATATTAAGGTGAGTGTAATAACATTTGTATGTTAATACCGAAAGATAATTCCGATACTTCTACTTTCAGCTGGGGTTCTGGTGCCAATCCTTGGGGCCCAGATAAAGATGATCAATTTTCGACTCCCAATCATTACGATGGCGTGCTGGAAATTGTGGGCGTAACTGGGGTTGTACACCTGGGACAAATACAATCTGGTATACGTACGGCAATGAGGATAGCTCAGGTAGGAAATTGTCTAACAAAAGTTTTAACCTTTGATAAAACAAAATGGGTTTCGAAAATCTTTCTCACTTAAGGGTGGCCATATTAAAATACATTTGTATTCTGATATGCCAGTTCAGGTTGATGGTGAACCTTGGGTTCAGAGTCCCGGTGATGTTGTTGTCCTCAAATCAGCACTTAAGGTGAGTTTAATTTGTATATATTTTGACTAGGATATTTTTATTAAATTATTTTCAATGGATTTCGAGCTAAAATGGTTGTATTTCATTATTTTTAGGCTTTCTTTCTTTAGTGATATATGTATAAAGTTATAGATATGATTTACATATATAAATAAATATTTTTCTGCATGAGATATTCAATTAATTAACTAAGCACGCTTTATAACATGCTTCACATTTAGTATATCTAAATCCACAGACATCCCCAAATTTACTTCTACAATTTTATCTGCGAAAAATATTACATACCCTAGCTTCCGCGATATACATACATTCATATCTCATTCATCTCATCAAACCGAAAATATCAGTGAGATAAAAGGGTCCCATTTATGAAATTCCTTATGGTATATTTTTCAGCTTAATTCTCCACAGCAAACAAATTCACAAGGAATGAGGACCAATCAAACCTCACTATCCACTTTTCTTGTTTCGTTTGCATATAGGCATTTAACAAAATATATCAACAAACTAAGCATGATATAAAAGCATTCGAAAAAGCGAAGTGGAGCAATAGAAAACTCTTCTTGCACCTGCTAAATAAAAGTCCTTTCTACTATGATAATTCCTACAAAAGTTCTCATCTAATAAAATTCTATATTCGAACGAGATCTATTTTAGATTTATTTTTATATTTGTTTTATCTTAAGTCTGTTTTATTTTTCTTTATATTTTTTTGTATGATACTTTTAAAAGTTATCCGTACCTATGATGCGTTTAGTTGTTATTTATATACACAGATTACCTTAAATGGAGCAAACCCTAGTCTTCATTTCTATATACAAAAAAGTATACCTTATACCCAATAAATCATAACTGCCTCATAAAGGTTTATAGCAAACACTCGTTACTACACAATTTAGCATATCAAAAAACTCCTCCCTGCCTTCCTACCTTCCAAACAGGCCACAATGTTGAAGAAAACCAAGAGCAAACGCCGCCTAACCGAGCCGCACATTCCACCCGCTATCATGTCGGTCTCAGCCTCCTCAACTGCATCAGCTACATCCGTGCAGAGCGGTACCTCGAGCACCATACAAGCACCGCCTGAAAATGGAAACCGCGAAAAGGAACCAGTCGGCACATAGAGATCAGGTCCGTCCGGTCCAAGTTTTCTATTTTCTTGTTTTTTGTAGGAGAAGCACAAGATCGTCAAAAAAAAATACAATTTTAAAAATTTTAAAGTTTTCACTTAAAAATATAATAGAAACAATAGTTGAAGAAGGAAAGCAGAAGCCAAAAATACACAGAGTGAAATTAGTCAATAATCTTGCCGTTTATAAACGTTAAAATAGAAAAACTTTAGTAAAAGCCAGCTATCTCTCAAGATTCAAAGCAATAACAGATAGTAACACTCATAGCTGATCACTAAATGCTTTATATGTCAGTTGAGTTAATGTATGACCAGTGTGATTTAAAAAAAAAACTTTTTACTAAATTATAGGCGAGAAGTGATAAAATTCAATAGATGTAATGCGTTTGGAAAAAAGGAAGGAACTATTTTGCGGGACCTAAATACGAGCGATTTAAAAAAGTACCACTGTTTCCAACTACTACTGTTTCAACACCAAACCATCACCAAATTTAAAACCACAAAATACTGACTTATTTTCTACTCACTTCTCTGTTTTATTCAAAATTTTTCTGTCGAACTCTTTTTCACATAGAAGCACGCCTCTTGCCACACATTTCACACCTTCTTAATAATGTTTCCACCATAAAACATGCTAAAGATCTGTAATCCTTTAATACTTTTGATAAAAAGAAATTCTCTGCATTGAATCCTCCATTCTGTTTAATAAAGCTAGAATATTCCTTAAACTTGTCAGTCTGTGAATAGCTTTTATTAATTCTCACCCTTTCAAAATCCAATTTCTTACTTTAAGATCGTAAAGTTTCTGCTGTTTCTATAAATTACTAAGGATTTCTGCATGCAGTATATATTAATAACCGCGTTATCTTCATATTAAATGAAATAAATTATTATATAAAATATATCAAGGAAGGAATTTAGGAAAATCTACCAATCCCGATATAATTTTAATAATAATTCCTGATAATTTCCGATATAATTTTCTAGCAATAAATGAAAGTAAATTAAATTCTCAAAATATAAGTGCTTTTTAATTATTCAATTGCTGATTTAATTAGTCTCCACCATATATTGCATACGCATTTTTCGTAATATTTGCTTTTTACTAGAATTTGAAATCTTTTGCAATTTTCAACTACTATTTATAAATTTGCACTATATTAAAAATATTAAATTACAAATGAAACGTTATTAATTTTATAAAAATCTCTTTCTCTCCTTCTCTGTCTTTTTCTCTCTTTTCATAACTCAACATGCATTCAATTAAAACATCAATTAAAACACCAACAATACAATTACTACAATATCAATAACACCTCCAACAAAACCATCATCAACAACAACAATACAACCAAATCATCCAAACACCTTTAAACTCCTGTCTACTATAAATAATATCTAACTCTTTCTTTCCTGCAACTTGGATCGGATATTTGTGATAACAACACCATTATTAAAACAAAAAATTCTCTATGATTTTTGACTCTCAGGCCACCATGTTAAAGAAGAACAAACTAAAAATGAAGCGACGTAATACCGAACCTACCATGCTGGTGGCCGGCTCTGCTTCCGGCCCACAAATGTCGCTGGCCCTTCAGCCGCCACTGGCGGAAACTGTCGCCGGCGACAGTGGTGGCGAGAATGCACCAAACAACACAGACTTCTGAATATGGTATAGCGAGCGATTAATTTAACGTGCTACTAATTAATTTTTGTAATACATATTTATTTATTTTCTTTTGAATCAATTTAAATTGGTTTACCTGAAAATCCGTTGTTTAGTAAAAACCTTTTTTTTTACTTTAAAATTACACAATTTCGAAATTAAAATTCAAAAATTAAGAAAATATATTACGTTAATATAATTTTTACAGTATCTTTCCTCTAGTTGAATTTTAAATTGAAATTCCATTCCAAATACTTGAAATTAATAAAAGTGTTGCCACCTTAATAAGTACGTTAAGAAATTGCTCACTCATCATTCTTTTATTGCATAAAGCGGCACCAAGAAAGCTTCAGTTTAGACGGTAATTCCAATGAATAATCAATAAAAACTGAAAATTATATGAATTAATAAATAAACGATTTCCTAAAGGAAAATAATAAATTTGAATTATCGTTAATGCTGAAGTTTGCTTGATTTCTAAACAAACAACAGTGCTGCTCTTAAAACAACAAAACCACCGCGTGTCCTCTGAAGAGAACAAAAAAATCTCAAATTATACTCTTGAATTACGTATTAAAAATTTTAAATACAACATTTTAAAAAGTGCTATATTGAAAAATTAATACTAAAACAGAAAAGAAAAGAAAGACATCAAGATAAAAAAAAGTACGCTGCCAAAGCTTTTCATACACAGAAATGAAGTAATGAGAATTTCCATTTGACGAGTGGTATACGTAAAGAATTTCTTCAAATTGACACGTCACTATATACCAAAAATTTCTTCAAACGTTGAGTCCAAGTCTACAATTAATTATCAAATCGAACGAAAAAGTTCTGCAGACAAATTAAGGAGAGCTTTGAGAAAAGATTTATGAAACTTCGAATACACAAAAAGAGTTCGAACTTGAGAGAGAATGTTTACTCCCTAAATTAAATAAAAGAAAAATATAGCAAGAAATCAAAAAAGAACTTGCAATTAGTCTCAGAAATTATGAATATTGAAAGAATTCACTAAAACCGTAATGTTCTAACTGAAATAAGGTATAAATAATAACTTTTCTAATTAGATTTAATTTAATTTTTAAAAACCAAAGGCTCATGTATAACTTATTTTTAGTTCAACGATTTTATATTCAAGATGTAGAAGATTTTCTCACTTTAATCACAGACTAAAAAAGAGATTGAACGATACGAGTACTAATCATATTGTGAATAAAATCTTCTCGATATTTTCTACAGTTTTTATTTAAAAAACTCTGAGAGAGATCGTATTAAAAATAGAACTGAATTATATACAAGTACTAAAAATGCATTTTAATGTTTATGTTCATCTTAATAATTTCTATTAAATTATTGTAATTAAAACTTATAATTTGCATTGAAAACTAGAGAGACGATTTTAAGAATTGTTAGGTATGCATTGTTTCTGCTTCTTAAATCAGGCTCCTCAATAAAGGAAAATCATTTGAATAATTTATTTTTTATATATAAATTCAAATCTAACAGTTGAATCGTGCTCCAGCTCCAAATGCTGATATTGCAGTAGAATAACTGATTCACGGTGTCTAAATAATATCACAAATTATCGAAAAATGAGCAAATAAAACCTTCAGAATCCACCTGAAACCAACTATTGAATTTGTCTCTGATTTAAACGAAAACTGCAATATCAGTGCTTGGAGCTGCAATATTCAAAAAAAATTGTAAAATGTATGTGAAGGACTTTACAGCTGTATGCTGTATGTATATTTTGTATTTATTTGCTGAAAAATATATACATGTGTGCATATAATATATATTTACGCATCTAAATCAGCTTTGAATGTTGCACGGAAGGCATTTAATGTTGATTTGATGGCTGAGTTAGTTAGAAAAGGAACCAAATTGTGAAAATCTGCTTTCTTTTCTAACAAATCGATTACAAATTCTCCTGCAACGTTGATAGGGGCTCTGTGTAAAAAGTGAATCACCCACTGCCACTTCCGTCTAGATGGCATACCTGCCCCACACATTGCTGCAGCAGTCTGCTATACAATCTCACCAGATATGCGTGTCATACATACATGATGTGTCAACTGCTAGATGGTGTAGCTTTCTGCCCCACATAAGCAGTTTAGACTGGGCCAGAAAATCGCCAACCCTGTATTCACCTTCTACACTAAAATCAACGGTTGCATGAGAATCATTTTATAAAGAAAACTTATACGGAAAAACATGAATACGTAGCACCTAAGTCACCAAAACTACATTATGAAAATGTAGTCTAAACAAATTAATATATTGTAAGCAAATATTTGAAGAAATCCACTTAAAGCATAATTATTAATCAAATACGAAAAACTGGAAACCATGCATAACAAATAACTTTAATTATTGTTTAGTTAATAAAAAGTGGTTAAAAAATTTAAAAGTGTATATTTAAGGTAATGGAAGAACAAATGACAACTGTTCATATATATATCTGGGGAATAACTATGTAATTAAATAAACCAAAAGCAAAACTATTTTTCTCACAATAAAGAAAAAAAATTAAAAACAACAACTCACTGAGTCAACCCGAGGAGGAAATCAAAATGCAAATCTTTAGCAATTTTAATCTACATACGCGCCTAAAATCACACAGAAACAACAAAGATATTTTAGTGAACACATCCTAACGAAGCTAAAAGTGCATTCCAAGCTTTCGGGACGATTGCAAAACCTTAAATTCGTGAAAAGTTCGATTCTAAACTCAAAAACAAAACAAATGCTATTGAAAAAAGGAATTTTGAGCTTGAAAACAGTACGAGTAGCTGGCCTGCAGAGTACTCGTGGAAGCTTATCTGTGAAATATGTATCCATGCACATTCTGCAGCTTAGCCACTGGAATTCGTTAAAAAGAATGACAAAAGGAAGAACTTATGAAAGGATCATTTAATGCTAAGGCATCATGTTGAAATATGTAAATATAATAATTATTTACTAAAAAACAACACACCTACAAAAATAGCATCCTGCACACACAAATACTCCAGTAAATCAACATTATACAGCTTAATTATATACACACATATATTGCAGATATATATTGGATATAATTATGGAGTATATGTATTTAAAAGCGGAAATAATACTGTAACAACCCATCAACTAAACAATAGTTTGTGAAAATAGAGTAATAATACAAAACCAAATAGAATAAAAGTAATAAACTGACAAGAAGAAGACAATTTGATTGGTAATTTTATTTCATTTTCATTCATTTTTTGAAGAGGATTGTAGCTTTCTCTGCTTCTCCACTTTTAATACATGCGGCGTGTCCACTCGGCGTGTAGCGGAATAACTACCAGATCATGTAAGCAGGTGCTGTATAAATTTTAAAAGAGAATTCACAATTTTCAAATAATTTGTGAATAGCGCTTGGACCGAGTTCATAAGGCATCAGTTATATCGTTTAACCCACCCATTTGACTGAATAACTTAGAAATTTTTTTTGTTGTGGCGTCACCTTCATTATTAACAAACCGCAAACAACATCGCAGGCATTTGTAAGTTAAATTTTCGTGGCCCGTTTCTCACAATATAAAATAAAAAACTTTTAATTTTCAGCAAAAACTGCTTCACTTAGCAGTTTTGTACTTACCGAAATGAAGCATGAGCGTGAATCTTCTCTGTTCCGTTCCGATTTTGACACTTCTGCATTTTGCTTCCTTTGATTATAGTTGCCAAATTTTTTCCTGTGGAATATTCCCGTTTTCCCATACAGAATATTTTTGAAATAAAGCTACACGCAAAAATCCATACTTAAAATTGGATATAAAAAGGAATTTTACAGTCATTAAAATCCTCCTCTGAACTTAAACTCCGATATAACTTAAATCCCAAAAGGATTTAATAATGCTTAAAATAAAATAATTGAGGTGTTGTCTTCGGCTAAGCCGAAGTCTAAGTAACCTACACCCGAGTAGCTACAAAATAATAATTTCTGTAGTTGACAACTTTTATGTGGGCGGACCATACCCATTTTCGGAAACAATTTAGTAATGTCTTTAGGTACCCAGGGGTAAAATAACATATTAATATCTTGCACCGTTTATGAGATATTGACAACTTTTGTATGAGTGAGCGTGCCACACCCATTTTTGGCAAGAAGATTGGTAATGCCTCCAGATACCTCGCGATAAAATCACGTCTTCATATCTTATGCTGTTTATGAGATATTGCAAACTTTTGTATGAGTAGGCGGACCACGTCCATTTCTTGCAAAAACTTTTGTAATGGCGCTATATGTTCCGGAATGGAATTATGCCTCAGTACCTCAAACGGTTTTTGAGATATTTATAACAGTTTTTAAAACGAGGTGGCTTTACATTCCGTTTGTAAGGTAGGCGTGGCTTACAACCGATCTCGTCCATTTTCAATCCCATACAGCCTACATAACAAGGAATATTTGTGCCAAATTTCATTGTGATATCTCTTTTCGTTCTCCCGTAATCGTGATTACAACAAACATACAGAAAGACAGACGAACGGAGGGGACTAAATCGATTCAGGAGGTGACGCTGAACAAGAATATATATACTACTCTATATATCGTCTCCTTCTCTGCGTTACAAACGGAAGAACAAGGTGAATATACTCTTACTCCCTTCTGGTGTAGGGTATAAAAATAACATTGTATTGCCATTTGAAATTTTAGAAAATTGGCAACTGTGCGCGGAATCTGTTGAATTGTTTATTGTATTTGTTCTCCTAAGGATTAAGTGAATAGTTGAATTTAATCTTGAATTTAACGACAGAGATGGCTTTGGCGAATGTTTTACTGCTCAGCCAAATTACGGGCCATGTAATCCTCGTAATCCTATCGTTGTGCATTGTCGTGCCTCTCGGGTTGAATCTGCGAGAGTTTTGGTAAAACGCAATAAGATAGTCAACCTGCAGTCAGATCCATTGTTGGGCGACTAATTTTGTCATGCTTGCAGTGGACACTGTTTGCTCTTTACAACTGGCAAATGGAGGGAGGAGGACGGTATGTTCGATGTCAACTGGTCGTCCGCAGGCTTCTGCAACTTTCCACTCACCACGGGCATCTTTCTGTTTGTAGTATCGGCTGTCCAGATATACCGGCAAGCTAAACTTACGAACTTGACTGACTTCCGAACTTTGTTGATTTTTCTCCTCCTCCAGCTATGCACGCATGAAGGAGGAACCCCCCTTCCTGTCGCTTTTTGTAGACGTCGTGCTTGGCATTCTGATGTTGGCGATGTCAATATTTTCATCCATCATGATTACGTTGGGTTTCATCGTGTGGTGCGATGGAATGACTGAACGCTTCCCTTCATGCGAGATTTCTGCGGGACAGAATATCATACACGGCGACAAAGAGCAAATCGACACTTCAGGGTTCTACATTGAAATGGGAACCGCACAGGTAGCTCGAGTTTTAAAGAAGATATCTTTATTCTGTTTATCCGTTGTGTTTGCCATTCTTGCAGTTTGGCGCTTGGGGCAGTTTTGCCATATCAGTTGGTGTTAGTGTGATCGCGCTGCTTAAACTCATCAACAATCATCAGGTGCGTAACATCAAAGTGTCCATGTATTTGGAACGTCAGCGTTTGGTGAATCAGCACCAACCACAGTCGGATGGGCGTTCAACACCTCCTGTTGACGTTGATGCGGATGCCGATAAATAGTGAGGGTCATAAGTTATGATGATTAAGAAAAGATTATGTTATTTTAACCATAATTCTATAATCGCATGCTAACCGATAAAGTTAAAACTCATATTTATTTATTCTTCAAGTTAATTTCGATATCAAAGTAACATATATCTATTAAAGTTATTGTAACCCAATTTATTCATTAATTATGCATAGGGAAAATGTAATTAGATTGAAGGTTAGAGTAGAAATACAGGTATTTAAAATTACTGTAAACCACTTTAATTACAATGGTTATTATTTTTCGCAATACATATAAAGCAAACAAGCTTTAAGAATTCGTTTTCTTTCTGTAGATTACGTCTACATCAGTAGGATATTTTTACCTCCAAAAATTGTTTTAAAAGAATAGGTACTTGGGTTTAAAACTCCAAGGTTCAGCAGCAACAAGAGGTTGACAAATAATAAATATAACCGTGCAAAAATATATTTCTATTCATACGATGCTAATTAAAACAACAAAAACCTGATCCAAAGCAATAGCGGGTTGAGTCCATAGTTTCAAGGTTTTCAACAATAAAAAGTTGATGAAATAAGTTGCAAAAATATATTTATATTTATAAGAAGCTAATTAAAAGAGTGAATATATCAAACAGTATACAACTAATTTCGTCAATTTTAAAGTCTATTTTAAAGAATTTCTTCCACGAAAACACCTTATATCAATCAAACTCTTCTGTAATATATTTCTTTTTATTTATCTTTGGATGATACATTTTGTTGGATTTTTAATTGTAAGCGAGGGTTTTGTTTGCCATTACTATATTTCAGAGCGCTTACAGAGGATTCGTATAAAATCTCTTGACACCCTTACTTGGCAAAAAGGATTTCTGACTGTTGTGTGAACTGTTTTTCACAGCTTCAAATTGAGTACAAATTTTTCAACTGTAATACTTTTTAATTGCTATAAAAATTATAACAGACGTTTTAAACCATTCTACTTTCGAACGGCAAACATTTTTACTAAATAGAAATTATGATTTTATTTGTGTGTAACTAAGTCACTAAATTACCTATTTAGATAGATATGGTGAGAGTGCGCAAAGCGTATAGTAACGCTATAGTAAAATATTAACCTTGACTTGCGTAGATTCTGCTAATCTTTTTTATTGTTACAATTGAAACGCTAAAGTATATGTGCGTTTTTTTTAAACAGGTTTTATGCGTATTTAAGCCTGCAAATAATTTGCAGTTATAACGGAATGTCCTAGTCCTGATGCAACGCAGTAATCTACAACGTAATGGGTGGTTTAGATCATTAATATCTTTATTAAAATGTTAATATAAATTAAGCAGCCACTGAAATGTTTTATTTAATAACTGAATACAAAATGTTATAGGTAATTTCAAAGTAAGATTCATAACTTCCACCTGTGTTTAGATTTTCAACTTATAATAGCAAAATAAGAGTTTTGCTTTATATTAAAATCTACTTGTACGTATAAAATGTATTGTATATTGATATTAAATGAGCGCATATATGTGTGCGTTTAAGTAACACGTTTTAGAAAACCCTCTGCCCTACTTTCGGATTCATTGCTACCACTCTACCAATTTATTTCGTATGCTTCATTAAACTCACAAAGCACGAGCACTATGTAGCAGTTAAAACGTTCCATTCGAAACGTGGATTTTTCGAATGTGTAACCGGCAAACAGTCGGACTCAACCAGATTCCACATACCACCACCAACTTCCTCTGCAGTGGCCAGGCTGCAATACGGGATTTTGTATATAATCTGACGTAGTTCATTGGTGGAACGTGGTGCTTCGCCGATTAACTGACGTGTACAGGTGTCCAATGTGGTGGCATGAGCAACAATCAAAATGTTACCTTCTGAGGAGAGGACAGGAAAAATAAGAAGAGAGAGAGAGACTATAAATTTTTATACTAACTAACTCACCTGTTGTGTCGATAATTTTCTTCAGCACTTCGTAGTTACGAGTATAGAATTCCTCCGATGTTTCTTTTATACAATCATTTAGCTGACTAACGCTTACGAATGGCTGATAGTTGGCATCTATATTGTAATCAGCACTGAGTAGCTCATCCTTGGTTAACCAGTTAGGCACACCATCAGGATACCAAGCCATCCATTCAAAAAGCCCGGGTTCAAGTTTTATTTTGCATTTATCATTCAATAAGTTAAGACCTGAAATTAATGAAGGCAAAAACCGTAACGGTTATAAATAAAAAACTAAGTTTACATTTTTATTTTATAAAGAAAACGGTTTTCAATTGATTAGGACTATATTCACAGCATTTTTTTTTCTTACAAAGCAAAAATTGCTGGGAGAGAAAAGGTTCTACCCCAAAATATATATTTACAAGTTAAAGCGGTTATTTATATGATTGATACTAACCTTCCAGAGCACTTGTGCATGTTTGCACACAACGATATGCCGGAGAGCAGAAAACATGCTCAATATGTGTTCCAACATCTGAGAGACCTTCACCTACTAGCTTAGCCTGATAAACACCAATGTTAGTCAACGGCGAATCGCTTTGCCATCCTTCTGGACACTTTTTTCTATGGTAAAAAATTATTTTCAATTATTTCCACAAAACAACTGATTTCAATTAAATACCTTTTGGGCAGCACTTTAGGCATATTTAGATCTTTACGTACGTAATTATTGAATTCATCGAAACAATATGGTATCCAGGTGCCAAAAGTGAAATCCACACGTTCTCCATGGCGCATGACGTACAGTTTACGGTTCTTCGATTGTGAAGAGACTAAACTTGATGGATCTGAGCATATGCTAAGTGTATCATCCGCTCGAGGAGCAATTGAAGCTATTGGTTCCACCATTATATCTATGAATTGTGCCTTCTTTGTAGTATGTTGTTGCATGTTGCCGCTGTTTGTTATTTCGATGGTAGGTGCTGGCTGCCTGAACTGGTTGTGGTGGTGATTGATTGCTTTTGGTAAAGCATCCAAGCAAGGCTGCAAGGTTTTGCGAAGAAACTTTTCAACCGACTGTTCGGAGTCGTCAGTGATCGAAGCGCCTTCAGTTGCTTCCATATGTAAACCAACTAAATTAATGTATAATTAATGGGACTTTTTACAAAACATAAAAAAAAACCAAGGCTAATGCAATTATTTCAATACATGCATTCTGTTTTTACTAAGTTTCGAAAATAAAAAACTCACTCTGCTGAAAATCTCTCCGCTGTTCTTGCTGCTCTTCATGCTCAATTGAAACGCTGCGACCGTCCACCATATCAAGTTCATCAACCGAAGTCAACGAAGGCGTTATAGACTTCGATAGTTGAACAACGCGGTGCAAAGTCCATGCATCTGACTCGGCTGTACGCTCAGTATAGTTTACTGGCAAGTGACCAGAACTACCAGTCAGCCAAGAGATGCCCTCCACCCAGCCATCACATGAGTTATCCACAGCGTCGCTGTTGAGATAGATAAAGTCGCCTATGCGTAATTCCAACTCATCAATTTCATGAGGACTGTGAGGATAGACAACTTTGTACACCTGAAGCATGTGATAAAAAGGACACATTGATAAGAAGAAATTACTGCAGATAGGTATACTTGTTTGGTAGCTAGCCTAGTGTCACGTGAATATAAGCGCAGCTCCCAACTAGATGCACAGGAGGGATCCAATGATTCCACCAATGTTTTCAATGTATTAAATTGACTTTGAGGAAATTGATAGGCTAGAGTCAGATGCAGTGACTTAACGTGCGGCTCCAAGGAAATTGCTAAAAAGGATTTGAAAAATGGCGAAAGAGAGTACAAATGGTTAAGTAGTTTTGAGTGGAGTGAAGTAGTAGACAACATTTCAAATTAAAAATAAGATGTTACTGCTATAGTGTAAATTAGATACCATCACGATAAGTTGATAAAATATATAATTATTAAAATAAATAATTATTAAAAATAAAGTAATTACTTTCGGAACGGTAGACCCGAGTGTAAGAGTGTTATCCCTACTCTCATACAATTCGAATTCTTTACAATTGGCTTATGAATTAATTTAACCCAACATCTCAACTTTAAATAGCTTATAAAAAATATTCTACACTTCTACGTTTCATACAAATGGAAGAACCATTACTGTATACAAAAAAATTAACTTTGTTAAGAATAATATATAATATACATATGGAATGAACCATCAGTGTATATACCCATTAGTTTGTAAGCATAGATTTAGTATAAAAAATTTAAAGAAATCCGTGGGTTTTCAACTTTTTTTGCATAATTAAAAAAGATTATAAATAGAACGAAACTAAGTTTATTATCATTGAGAGAAAAGAAAATTCTCGGTCTTAGAAAAATACACATTGTTTGTTAAGAAATAAAAAATAAATGTTAAATGTACAAGATAATATTGTAAATTGATCAATAAACAATTGGAAATGGAATAAGATTCGGGATGCAATGATTCCGTTAATGTTTTCAATGTTTAATATATTGACTCTGAGGAAATTTATAGGCTAGTCAGATGCAGTGACTTGACGTGCGGTTTCCAAGAAATCGCTAAGGATTTGAAATATGGCGAAAGAGGATAAGAAATAGTTAAGTAGTTTTTAGTGGAATGAAGTAGCAGACAAATTAAAACTAAATGAAAGTATTACTGCTATAGTGAAAAGTAGATACCACAACGATAAATTGATTAATTAATAAATAATTATTGAAAATAAAATAATTCTTTTCGGAACGGTAGACCAGGAGTGTACGAGTGTTATCTCTGCTCTCATACAATTCGAATTTTTTACCAATTTGAGGATGAATTCGTTTATCCCAACATCTCAACTTTAAATAACTTATGAAAAATATTCTAGACTTATACGTTTCATACAAATGCAAATAGCTAGTTTCTTACATCGACTGCTACGTGGTATACAGCGAGTACCAGATGAAACAGCTCCACACCAAGGAAAACAGGCCACAATCGCATCCAGTTGCTCGTATGTGTCGCTTATTACTGCCACAGCAATCAAGAAAGCAGCACCAACAACAACAATTACAATAGAACAACACATTCCACCAAAATGTTTGCAGTAAAAGAAACAAGGTGAATGGTAGAAACAGTTGATGCCCACAACCAGAAAGAGTAAAGAAACTCAAACTAAAACAAAAAGGATTCCATTTAAAAAGCTGGTCATACTTGAGTTCGACACTTCCTTAACATACTGAAGTGCCAAGCGCTTCAAATAATTAGCATCATCTTCAGCCACAAAGAACCCCATGAAATTCGGACTCATATAAAGTTCCAACTTGATGGGACGGTCCAGTAAGGCACCAGTCATATCAACAACTTGCTTGAGAGCTCTTGACAGGTGCAAAGAGCTTTCATCAGGTGCCTGCAAGGAAGCAAACATGTAATTTCCAAATTAATTACTTCTTGTCCACCTTTTACCTTGAAAAATGAAACCAACGTAATGTGCGGCACGTAGTTGTGAGCCCCATTCCAGCCGCACATGACGCGCGACTTGGTCCAGAAGTCCTGTAGTTGCTGTAAGAACGGACCCGTCGGACAGGCGTACAAAATATACTCCCTTGGAGTGCACTCATCGAGAGTGCTGTCATTGACATGAGCGAGCAGCCAGTCCGAAGCAATTTGAACACTGCGATTACCAGTGGAAGCCAGCGCCTTTTCGCTGAGAAGTAAAGAGTGGCATCACATTGCATTCAGTTACGGTTTATAGAAAAATCAATATATTGAGGCTAGCATGGCGATGATTTGTAACTATGCGAATCGCCATATATGTAATATATGAATCGCCATATCATATCTTATATCTCACGTGGTAGATCGATTTTTTTAGCCCTGACTTACGCTCTGTGCTTCTGGAAGCCCATCTGGAGTAGCGTCTGTAGTGGCGTCAGATGCTGTTTCGATATACGGGTTGGAGTTGGATTCTTGCGCGGCGGTAAGGTTGCCATTTCCTATCTTGCTGTCACAAACTTCGTTTCTTTAATTATCAGATGAGAGAAATAATTTGTGGAATACAATTGATTCTTTATTTCGCAGATGAAAAATTTTCCTCGTTGGCGTTTCCACAGTTCCACCCATTATCCTCATATCCACCCAAAATAACCCACTCAGAGTACTAAGCCGAATAATTGCGAACGCGTCGCAAATGTTAATAGATTCAAATTTAAAACATAACCTCCAAAGCTAATTTAATAGTACGGGAGATGATTTTAAGCGTTTAAGCAATTTCGAAATCTTGCTATCATATTTCATTTTAAAATAAATTGCTTTTCCAATACATTCAATTTAGCCAATATGTTTCGGCGTCGGATTGATATACCGGCTTATTCTCCTGAAAGCTCAAATGTTTTCAACGATTCTTCTCTATTTCACTGCTTTATTGTTTAGTTTTACAATCACCATTTATTCAGGAGTCCGTAAATTATCCTCAATTTATCAATTTTGTTGTGACGAAAAAAATAGCATGAGCCAGGTTACCATCTCCACGCAAAAATAGCAATATTTCCATAATTGCCATCAAAATTCTCTTACGATGAATTAAAAAATCTTTTCTGATTTATGTGATTTATAATTTGTCTTGAACGAATTAGATTTATTTTTCTACGCACCATTTCAGTCAGATAGATATAAAGAAATATTAGGACAATTCAATAATCTTTGCATAGATTTGAACTTGAAATTCAATTAAAAATATGTTCTTTTAGTTTTCTCTGACAAGCAAACTATACAATTAGACTTTTGAAGCATTAGATTTTATGATCTATTTGTATTCAAATGTTTGAAAAGTCAAAATTTGCTTTATGGTAGGTTACTAAAATTTTTTATTTTTATTTTGTATTTTTCCCGTAAAAAAACCCAGGCAAACACAGGAAACTATTTATACACAAATGCACATGCATAAAAGAAATTAAGAACATATTCTCCAATGACTGAAAACATATATAGTATTTGCACAAATTTGAAAACTCCGAAAATATAAAAGTATTATATTATCAGAATTATTGAATTTATAAAGTTAGGCGTACATTTCGTCCAAAACCTTGCTCAGTCTCTTCATTCTAGGGCATCGATCTGGAACGCAGGGTTCTTCGTCGTATTGTCTGGGATCGGGCATGACCGGTATCGGCGCCAACTTAAAGTCGATTCCATAAAATTGGCCATTCAAAGTCTTGCTGCGTTCTAATTTTTTTCTAAAAGCTCTCATTAGCGGATGATATTATTTAACATTTGCTATTGCATACTAACTTTGGTATAATATCCTTGTAAAGTTTGATCCTTACATATTTCTCTGTCTTTTTTTCCAGGAACTTCTCCCATCTACAGCGCAAGTATTCGTTTGTGTCCAAAGACAAAGTAGAACGAAATTGACTCCCCTGACGATTATACACTGGCAGAATGTCGAATTCTTGCTGCTCTTCAGCCAGCAATTTTTCGGCGGCAGCTGCTTTTAGTTCTGCATTTTTTGTAGCAAAATATTTGTTAGATTTTCGTAAAGATCCGAGAACAATCTTCTGCGGAAGACTGGAATTTGGTTCACAAATCATTAGGTTGTTTGCCATTTTTATTATTGTTTATTGAAGGAAGCTTTTAAATTTTAGTTATTTAAATTTACAAGTATGAAATTTCGTCACTTCGAAGACATTGTAAATCTGAAATTCAAAGCATGTTTCGATGGCTACAAATAAAAAGTGTGAAGCAAAAATGAGGCAAAGTATTATGAAAATTTATGTTTTATAGATTATTAGAACCGAAAAGCTAATTTAAAAATCAAGCGAAGGAATTCTATACTTACAAATTTTTTAGTATAGTGTTAAATATTGTAACTATAGCTTATACAATATAAAATTTAACAAAATAAAATTATTACAACCAATAATTGAATATTTTAAAATTAAAATAAAATCACTTAATTTACTATATTATTTTTGAAAACCGATTTTCCTG
Source organism: Sicus ferrugineus (assembly GCA_922984085.1). Taxonomy (NCBI): domain Eukaryota; kingdom Metazoa; phylum Arthropoda; class Insecta; order Diptera; family Conopidae; genus Sicus; species Sicus ferrugineus. The sequence continues at coordinate 13,472,926 of OV277352.1, read as the reverse complement.
AATCTTAATACATACGTATAAATAATTCTTGCAAATATTACAACCAACAACAACGAGATCCCACTGTAGTATCTGAATTGCAGTGCAATTTTAACAACTCAACTCTCAACATGTTGGATGTTTTGTGTTCCCCGGATATTCCAGTCTGCCTTTGTTACTCACGCATTAATTTTCGCAGTTGCCGACACAAATATGAAAACCAGTGCGTTGAATAATTGTTGCCTAATATGTGCTGATGAAACCACAACTACTTTAATCTCCGTTTCCGATAAAGAATTTGATTTGGTGGAGAAAATTAACAAATACTTACCTGTGCAGGTAATAAAAAAGTGGATTCTGTTTTGTATATAATAAAATGAATAATCTGTCTGCAGCTTGATGCACGTTGCGATAGCAACACCAACAAAACGCAAGCAAGATGTTGCCGCAGTTGTGTAGATACAATTTGCAACTGGGACAAGTTCTACAAATACTGTGCAGAAGTGCAGGATAGAGAATTGCAAACATTGTTGTCGAAATCGGATGCCATCGAACAGAATGTTGCTGGTACTAACAGTTGGCAGGCAACAATTACTGACCAGACAATTAGTGAAAAGGTATGTATGTATTTCAAAATTGGAATGAAAAGCATTTGAAAATCTACGTCCGTCCATTTGTCTGTCGTCCATCTGTTGAAATCATGATTATAGGAGATTTAATACGGATATCACGAAGAAATTTCCACTTTTTTTTCACTTTTTTTATTTTGTACGGTTTGGGGTTGAAGATGGATGAAATAAGTTATAAGCACGGTCTACTGATTTTTTGGAATATTCAATCAAATCCTTGGATTATTAATGCAAACTGATTTAGAATAAACTTACTATTTCAGCAATTAACTAAAAACTTTAGCGATGTTTCCGAGGAACATTTAACAAAGTAAGTAATACTAAAATCCAATGCTTGTGCTGTTGAAAACAAATAACTGTATAACCTGCAGAGATAATAAAAATAACTGCTACTTTTGCGGTTTGGGACACGTTCTTGTAGAAGATCTCAACAACCATCTTATAAATTCACATTCTGAATTGATATTTTGTTGTGATATATGCAATAAATATCTGCCAGGTCAGCAGCTAATATCACATATGTCTGATCATGCAGAGAAGCCTGCCGACCCTTCCGACCGAGACACCTCAACTAAGGATGAGTTTAAATGTGACAAATGCCAGAAAGTCTTTCGAAGCTTTAGTGGCATCAAATATCATATGAATTCAAAGCATGTCCAGCTTAAATCATACAACTGTGACATCTGTGAATGCCACTTTACATCGAATCGAGTACTGCTCAATCACAAACGCAGTATGCACAACAAAGAACGGCGCGCGTATGTTTGCAACGAGTGTGGTAAAGCTTTTAAAACTGATTCCACATTATATACGCACGTTCGATCCCACACAGGATCGAAGCCCTTTCATTGCTCGTATTGCAACAAAGGTTTTCGGCTGAGACATCATCTAACTAGTCATCTGGTGCAGCATAGAGATTCCACAGAGCCATCTTGGAATTGCAGTATCTGTCATAAAAGTTTTTTGGCATTAGATAATTTAAGGAAACATCGGAAAATTCATGACCAAACCTTGGGAGATTTTACATGTCATATTTGTGGCGTTAAAATGAAGCAACAGAGATACCTACGTACGCACATGAAAAAGGTTCATTTAAAACTATATAAATAATGAATAAAAAGATTTCAGGAAAATAAATTTACTTTATTTCAAAAAGAATATGTTGTTAGTTTTTTACATATTTGTAGGAAACGCATTAGCGATTTAGGTTTCTGTACATACAGCTATCAACTCTTTGAAATACATTTATGCAGAAATTTCTCTTCTGTCCAGATCTTAATGAAATAAAACTACAATACTTCTTATTATTTCTTATTACCAATTTATATTATATGGTATCATACTACAATATTAGTGTTGAAATCCGTTGTGGTCTTCTGTGATATGCCATTCCGCTTACCAATACTATTACCTCTTCAAAATTAAACTTTCTTTCTTAGCTCCTGCTTTCGAAATTTACTTTTACATTATAAGAATTAAGAGAAAACACACTCTTTTTTGGTTAGTGTCACAGCTGTAAGAATAATCAATCCCTCCGTAATTCTTAATTTAAAATTACCAGGAATCCAGGATTAGTAACCACTAAATTTTCAGCTCTAATTGTTAAAAGCAAGATGTTTTACTTCCTCAAGTCGAAAGCGTTTTCTTTAGACCTTAAAAAGATTCTCATAACACCTGATAAAAGTAATTATATAGCTTACATTACATTACATAGTTCATATAAATACTTTCAAACATCCATTTGTTAGACTTCTCCGTCCATCCAGGATTTCGCGAATTTCATTTCCAGTTTTATACTTTTAGTCCTATTTATCGTTTCAACTTCGTTTATTTGGCAGTATTGTTCATATGCTGGCGTACAATTCATTCTCCGCGCTCCTATTTCTGCAGCTCAGCCATATTGGCCTCAAATAGCGCCGTATTTATTTTATGTTTCAGAGCGATCAATATCTCTCGGGTCGTGATGCTACGCATTTCGTTAGCAACGTATTCGCCGTATGTACTGAAGTCATCACGATACTGATGCTGCGGCGATGGCCCAAGATGTTGAGATCCGCCGTTGCTATTGCGCCGCAATTTTGTAGCAGAATGCCCGCTACTCAGCAAAGCGGAAGTGCTCGCGGGTGGACCGTTACAGGCAGGCGTGGCTAAAATTGTAGCTGTATGTGGTTGACAATTAGTCTCATAGTATATGCGATGCTTTGAGCCACCGTGTCCTTGTTGCTGCAGATGTTGGTGCTCATCGTCTTCATAGTAATCCTCCTCCGGACATGTGTCGCGACGTTGTATCTTTATGATTCGCGCCGGAATGGGCTGATGATGCAGTGGTGGATGATGCGTGCTTCCACCTGGCGAGTCTGATGCATGATAAGTGATCTCTTCGCCCGCTTGCAAGTCGATATTCTCGACATGTTGCTCCTCCTCGACGTGATGCTGAGGCTCATGAGGACCTGGATGCTGCTGCTGCTGTTGATGATTCAACGTGTGTTGCTCGCTCATCATCTCGCCGTTGCTATGTACAGTGTTATTGTAAACATGGTGTTCCATCTCCATGCTGTGGGTTTCGTTGGGCATCTTCGGTTTCGCCTCTTCCACTTCTCCTACGTCTTTAGTGGTCTCCTCGATGAGTTTCTCCAGCTCGCGTGAACGAGAAGAGGAAGCGGCTGCCGCAGCTGAACTTGAAGTGGCTTCATAATTTATCTTGGTGGGCTTGCGCTGAAGACTGACGAATTCTTCATTTATATTATTATTGGACCCACTTACCGATCCACCAAGAGCTTCGGTATTTTCCTTGTGAGCAGCTTTTGGACTCTCGCGTATTACGTACTTCGTCACTGTGCCCTCTTCAGTGATTTCGGACTTCACGCGTCCCTTTCCCATGCGGCAGGCCTTCGGTGAACTCAAGAATTGCAGGTTTTTGAAGCCGAACCACTTGGAGTTGTAAGGTTCTTTGCGTTTCATGCGGTTTATTTCACGGTGGTACTGGGTGCGCAGCGTGTGGAACTTCTTCTCAATCTCAACCACTGGGATGCTGTCGCCCAGGCTGGCTGCTACCTCAAGCAGTAGCTTCTGCTTCATGTCTTTCTTGCGGTAGTCATCGTGTGTCATGTCCCAGAGACCGCGACGCTTGCGGTACTCACTGATGAGGGCCAGCGTCTTGTCTCGGGTCCACTCCATTTCGGCAGTCGTCGTGACGAAGATGTGTGGAAAGTACTTGGAGTCGCGAAGTAAGAGCTGCTAAGTTGTCTGGAGTTTCTGCTGCGTCGAATTTGTCTCCTCTTATCTTCTGCGGTGCTGCTTCAACAATGTTGCCACTTTTCCTCTGCTACAAATTTCTTTCAAGTTTAAAACTATGAAGCTGAATTTAGTAAGCTTATTAGAACGATTTCACAACTACACCTCGAAAAGCTATTAATTAATTTTTCATATTGCACTGATCCAAAGATGGTGAAAGATATTTTAATTTGATGATGGAATTAAGGACAGAATTTTGTGTATACGAACAACGAAATCAAAAATGTCGCCGCTGCTGCTGCCACCACACTGCCGAACATGTATACAAACACAAAATGTAGCGTCATCGTACAGCCAAACTGCTGCATTCGTTTTTTGTGTTGATTTCTTTTGTATATAAAAATCCGCGATCTACGAATGGGAATTCACAATTAATGCGACGTTTAACAAACTCTATTCTATTGTATTTCCATTCCAGTGAATGGTAATACGAAATGTTGTTTATTTGCAGAACTGAAGGTTTGTTTAAAACCAACACTTCAAGCTGTTTTAACTTTTCGGCGATTATTATTATTATCTATACCATATTTATACAGTTAATATTAATTTACGAAGAAATCTAATTGCTAAGAGTTGTTTCTGTAACAAATATGTTCCCTGATGCTAAAATTCCCTGCTTTTCAATTTAATGTTTCAAAAATTAACTGAAAACATTTACCTTTAGACATAATTAAAAATTAATAAAGAACTGCAACCGACGGTGGTTGAGGACAAATAATTTATAAATTTTATAACTGATTTTCCTATTGGGTTTTGTGGAATTGAGAAATAATGTTTATAATATTGGAAACATGTTGCATTTATACAATTGTGAATGCACAGCAACAATCCAATAGCAACATAGTTTATAGTGCCAAAAAAACATGCATCAATACATAACGTTCAAGGTTAGAATTCAGAATACACCTTAAATATAAGGCTTTTGTTTTAAGAATATTACTTAAAAGGTATTTTAAAATTACTTAAGAAAACTCAATTTTTTATTGCGAAAAAAAACGAATTGTTTACTAGAAAGAAATCAAAGTTGTATTTACAAATATATGGTCCATCAGTGTCTCTGATGTCCTTGGGAAGAATGTGAAAAATCGATTTCTAACACACTGTTTAAGTAGTGTGGAATTTTTTAGTGTTAATGTTCTACCACTAACGTAAAGCAATTAAAATCAGTGTTTTCAGAATTTTTAATGTTATTATTAATAATAAAAAGTGTCTACCAGAAATTAAGGGATTACAAACGGAGATTCTTGGTTAATAAGAAAGTAAAAATTTCACTTTTTAATTAATTTGAGGAATTTTATATCCTCAAATTAATTAAATAGTCAGCATAAAATAACTTAAAAATTTGTATCATGCGTGTGTTTTCGTTCAATATCAAGAGAAGGGAATGAGTTAAGAATACTAGTTGCAATTTTAGATTAATAAAAACAGAAGTATTTAGGAGTAAGTTTTAACAATGAAAACAAAAAATGATAACATGAAAATAAAAAGCTAAAAATCCTAAAATGCCAGTAATTTATAAACAAAAAGAAGAAAAATATAATTTTATCGGTGTATGTTTTTAGCTATCAGATTGCTTCAAAGATTGTTTGTTATTCAATATTTCAGCAAAGTCTAAATGCTTCTTGTGGTCGTGGGTGTAGCTGGAGTACACTAAATGCTTATCAAATCCCATCGAGAAGCTCTTCTCGAATTGGTGGCTCAGTGCACAATGAAGCGTCAAAATGTCCGAACACTTTCGTTGGTCGTCTGTACATTCACATATTTGCTCATCGGTGCGGCAGTCTTCGATGCCTTGGAGTCTCATACTGAAGCCAAGCGCTGGGATTTCTTACAAGGTAAAGGACTTCATTTTACGATCGAAATATCGACTGGAATGAATGGAACCTTTTTCCTACCATTGGAAACGAATTTATTTTGTATTCAACACAATTCTTATTAATTCAGTTCCATATGAATTTAGAGTTGTAAAAATAGTAATTAAATATTTTTGCAATGATTGAGTGAATTATCCCAAATTTATTAAATTTAAATCTTATGCTTTATCATTCATTCGCTCCGCACTTGGAACAACTCACCCAAAACATCCCACTAACATACTTTGATTGGCTCACTCATTCAAACATCAGCGGTGAAAAATAACTTCGTGAAGAAATACAATGTCACCGCCGAAGACTACCGCATGATGGAAATAGTGATTATCGAGAATAAACCACACAAAGCTGGGCCACAGTGGAAATTCGCCGGCGCCTTCTACTTCGCCACCGTGGTGCTGGCCATGATCGGCTACGGGCACTCAACGCCCGTCACGATTGGCGGCAAAGCCTTCTGCATGGCATACGCAATGGTAAAGGACTGCAAGGCAGCGAACATTGGATTGTTAAAAACCCTTCAGAAGCTCTGCTTAAATTCTAATTTAAGCTTTTATTTTAAATACTTCGGTTCTCGTCTCGTCTCGTTGATACTTAGGTAGGCATACCGCTCGGTCTGGTGATGTTCCAGAGCATCGGCGAACGCCTCAATAAATTCGCTTCTGTTATAATACGGCGTGCGAAGCGCTATCTACAGTGCACGCACACCGAAGCGACGGAGATGAACCTCATGCTGGCCACCGGGATGCTGTCCTCGATCATAATCACCACAGGAGCGGCGGTTTTCTCGCGCTATGAGGGCTGGAGTTATTTTGACAGCTTCTACTACTGCTTCGTTACATTGACCACCATTGGCTTCGGCGACTACGTAGCGCTGCAGAACGATCAGGCTCTGTTGAACAAACCCGGCTATGTGGCGCTCAGCCTGGTGTTTATACTCTTCGGACTCGCTGTGGTTGCGGCCAGCATAAATTTGCTGGTGCTGCGCTTCATGACAATGTAATGCTTAAACTCGTAACACTTTAATATCTTCTTTCCTTTGAAAGTCGTGCCCAAATAAACGTTTTAATTGTTTACTCTTCCTACAGGCAAGCTGAAGATGCTAAGCGTGATGAGCAGGATGCACACAATCTCGCTTCTTGCAATCAGCCGCTTACATTCGACGGTGACACCTCGTCTTATAATGTTCATGGCAAATTGCTGGGCAACTCCAACTACTGCACCGAATACGACGAGACAGCATCGATCTGCTCATGCACCTGCCTTGGCGGTGCTCGCTGCATGAACCACGAAACATTTCAGGACCCTGACTTCAGGGCCCCAGATATAGCATCGAGCACTTTGAGTTTAAAACGAGCCTCGGTTTAATAAATGCACTTTTGCATAGTATATAGTTGAATTCCACTGAGTAGGTGTACAAGTATTTGCTGTACGATTTCCGATTCATTACAAATAGACGTTAGATAACCACCGATGTAACTTAGACGTTTCAATCTACTCACAAAATTTTCATGGCCGGAATTAGTGTACCGGTTTCGAACAAAATTTAAGTAGCTCCTCGACACAAACAAAACCATTCTAATTAAATGGAAAAGTAATTGAAATATCAGTAAGTTAAGTTAAATGTAAAATAAAATAATCGTTTAAAATATATATGTGTGTAAAAGGCAACACTGCTGATGTGTGTTGAAGTCTCCGAAACTTAGAAACGTAATTTACAATCACAGCATTTTGACAAAGCAAATCTATAAGGATTTCAGCAGCTCCACTCCAAGTTTTCACTTTGCTCCAATCAAACTTTGCATTGTTTGTTCATTTAATTTCTAAACTACCTGAGTAGGCTTCGCAAGAAAATATCGGAAAAAGTTCATTCGAGAAAATTTTCTTATATTTGAAGCACGTTTCCAAAAGTTTCAAACGGGCAGACAAGAGGAAGCCAGAAATCGTGTTAAAATTCGCATTTGCAGGAAACCTATCCTCAATACTCATCAATTGTTTAACGGTAAGGATAAAATAAATTTAGCGTTCCATCGAGCCACGCAACAGATTTGCAGGGTATCAAAGAACTTAAAAGTGCCTCTGTTTAAAAAATTTTTAAAACTTGCCTCAGTTTAAACAATGGGCTTCTTCAGAGTATATACTTCATTTCCGCCGAGTAGATGTATAAATATTGCTTGTAAGATTTCCGATTCATTAACATTCTGTCTGTCCAAAGGCTGATATTAGCTGATGAATATATATATATATATATATATATATATATATATATATATATATATATATATATATATATATATATATATATATATATATATATATATATATATATATATATATATATATATATATATATATACATATGTGTGTGTGTGTTGAGGGACTACTTGCATTTTAATACTTTCAAATAGACATAATATAATTGACCAATAAATTTACCTTCAATAAGGGTTCTACTATCTAACGATTTTTGGCAACCTTGGATCAGCCATAAAACTATGTAACGAACTTTCCATTTACTTTCTTCAAACCGTAGATATACCAATTATCGCTTGAAGCCTCTGAAACGTATAAACGTAATTTGCAATCAGAAATTTTGGCAAAGCAAATCTATAGTATAAGTATTTCCGCAGATTCACTCCAAGTTTTCACTTTGCTCCAATCAAACTATGCGGTGTTCGTTCATTTAATTTTTAAACTGCCTGAGTAGGCTTCACAAGAAAATATCGGAAAAGCTTCATTCGAGAAAATTTTCTTATATTTGAAGCACGTTTCCAAAAGTCTTAGACGTGTAGACAAGAAGCCAGAAATAGTTTTAAAATTTGCATTTGCAGAAAACACCTACCCAGCCTCACTACCCATCAATTGTATACCGGTAAGGGTAAAAAATTTTGCGTTACATCGAGCCACGCAAGAGATTTGCAGGGTAGCAGAAAACATAGAAGCGAACAAACGACAGAATGCGGGAAATCGTGCACATGCAGGCTGGCCAATGTGGCAACCAAATTGGCGGTAAGTTCTGGGAGGTCATCTCGGATGAGCACTGTATCGACGCCACCGGCACCTACTACGGCGACAGCGATCTGCAGCTGGAGCGCATCAACGTGTACTACAATGAGGCAACAGGGGCAAAGTACGTGCCGCGTGCGATTTTAGTCGACCTTGAGCCGGGCACCATGGATTCGGTGCGATCGGGTGCATTCGGACAGATCTTCCGACCAGACAACTTTGTGTTCGGTCAGTCCGGGGCAGGCAACAACTGGGCGAAGGGTCATTATACAGAGGGCGCCGAGTTGGTGGACTCGGTTCTGGATGTGGTGCGCAAGGAATCAGAGGGTTGCGATTGCTTACAGGTAAGTGAACTATGGATAGAAGTAAGGGGGAAGGGTTTCGTAGTGATTAAAAAATTCATTTCATTTTCGCTTTTTTACAAATTTCGATTCAAAAAGTTGACAGCTTTTGCAGTGTTCTGACATTTTAATTTCTTTTTTACAATTTAAGTGAAGTTAAATTTTAAATTTTTTGTATTTGAAATCTTCAATTCAAATTTCAAATGCTTGTGTGATTGAAATAATTTCCGTAATTCCTTAAAATAACTTGATCTTCAATAATTCCAGACATTTTTAAATTTTAAATCTATTTTTATTCTAATAAATTAGTAATTGAATTAAAATCTTTAAAGCTGATAATCGTGAAACTAAATTAATATTTATTTAGTTTTTGTTATACGTCAAAAGTTCCAGGAACTTGATTTTCTACAAAATATTTTACTACAAAGATTGAAGATAATTAAAGAGAATTAAAAATACCTCTGAAATTACGTTTCCGTATTTTTACATAAGTTTTTTTTCTATTTCCAAAGGGCTTCCAAATGACCCATTCCCTGGGCGGGGGTACAGGTTCAGGAATGGGTACTCTACTCATCTCCAAAATCCGAGAAGAGTATCCCGACCGCATCATGAACACATTTTCCGTTGTACCCTCTCCAAAAGTATCAGACACTGTTGTGGAACCCTATAACGCGACACTGAGTGTGCATCAACTGGTCGAAAACACCGACGAAACATACTGCATCGACAATGAGGCCCTCTACGACATCTGTTTCCGTACTCTAAAACTGACCACGCCTACATACGGCGATCTGAATCATCTGGTCTCGGCTACAATGTCTGGCGTTACAACATGTCTGCGCTTCCCCGGCCAGCTGAATGCTGACTTGCGAAAACTGGCCGTCAATATGGTCCCATTCCCGCGTCTGCACTTCTTCATGCCCGGCTTTGCGCCACTCACATCACGTGGCTCTCAACAGTATCGCGCCCTCACGGTACCCGAACTGACCCAGCAGATGTTCGACGCGAAAAATATGATGGCGGCCTGCGATCCGCGCCACGGACGATATCTCACTGTGGCTGCCATCTTCCGCGGCCGCATGTCGATGAAGGAGGTGGACGAACAGATGCTAAACATTCAGAATAAGAACAGCACGTTCTTCGTGGAATGGATACCGAACAATTGCAAGACTGCTGTTTGCGATATCCCGCCCCGTGGTTTGAAAATGTCGGCCACCTTTATCGGCAACTCTACGGCCATCCAGGAGCTCTTCAAGCGTGTATCGGAGCAGTTCACAGCCATGTTTCGGCGCAAAGCCTTCTTGCACTGGTACACAGGCGAGGGAATGGACGAGATGGAATTCACCGAGTCAGAGAGTAACATGAACGACCTGGTCTCGGAGTACCAACAGTACCAAGAGGCTACCGCTGATGAAGAGGGTGAATTCGACGAGGACGAAGAAGGCGGTGGGGATGAATAGGATGGCAGGATATAAGAAGAAGAGAGAGGATCACTAGCGCATCTAGAAATAATAGGAGTTTATGTGTGCAAAATTTTTATAAATATGTTTATGAATATGATATGTTTGAAAGGAAAATGGAAATTATATTGTAACTACTTTTCACCCCACCAACTTGCTTAGCAATTATTGTAACTTTATTTTAAGTGATTTTAGAAATATTTCCTTACCAATAAAAACGATCCTTTTCGATCCATCTCAAATAATAAATGGTGAAGACTTTATTTTAATTAAATTCATTTACAAACTAACTTATGGGTTTGGATTTATCTATATACGATATATAGTTATATCCTTTCCGCAATATCTTCCAATGTATTAACTATTTTAAAATAAAGTGTAACATTACTAGTCACATTTAATTCCTTTATTTAAAACATAAATACTTCAGCATGAGAGTTGCAGCGCAGTTGATTAAAAAAACTATTTCAACCTACGGTAGACGACCTTAAAACTACGATGTACATACGCACATGTATGTATTAAAAGTATAAATCCAGCTGCAATATGAATTCACTGCAGTTGCAATCTGGCGTCATATATTTCTTAAACATCGTCGAACAAATCTCTGGGTGGTCCAGTCTTCCTACGCTGAGCCTCATCACCATATTCATCGTAGTCCCCCCGTTGTGTACCTTTGAATTCGATCTCGACCTGTGTGCTCATGCCAAAACGGTCGTTTATTTCATCGGAGAGACTTTTTCGTATCCCCGCAGCAGACGTTGAGACCGTGGCGTAATCAAAGTTTTCACCATCGCGTAGCAAACCATCTGCCGGGGTGCGACTACCCTGGGGCGGCTGCGCTGTTTGACCGAAGTTCCGATATTTTGAGATGAACTCATTCGCTGCCAGTGCATCATCGCGCGTAACATCACGACGTCGGGCCATGGCCTCCTCGGCGCGTTGACGCCGCCTTTTCTCACGAGCTATAAGATCCTTGCCCTCCTGCACCAGTTCGGTCGCTATAGTCTCATTCCGAAGGAACTGCTGGAAGCCCATAGCGTTCAGGAAACGACTACCCAAGCTGAACCAGGTGGCCAAGCAGAAGGCCAGCATGCACATGGGGAAGTAGATGTTGAAGCCGTTGGAGATAATGCCAATGACATCCATGTGACCCATGATTTGAGTATAGTAGGTTTCCATTATGCGCTGGAAGGGAATTCATTCAATGAAGTTTAATTTGAGCCTAAATATTCGCCTGTACCTCCTTTATGATGTGTGAGTCCATGTGTATTAGACCCAAGAAGTTCAGGCACATGGGCGGCGTCAGACGACACAACAGCATTCCGCTGAAAATTAAGCTATGCTCGTTGGTCTGATGGTGTGGCGCCAAATAGTAGAGATTCAGGAAGCGGATGCACAGTATAGTAGAGTACGTACAGTAGAACAGATAGCACAGCACCATCATCGACAAGCACTCAATGGTGAGAAAGTCGTTGCCTCTTTTGGCTACGTCGATAACATTTGCGAAGATTGAAAGTACCGGCCGCACGTTGAAGAACGTCAACTCGCTCCATACAACCATGAAGGACATGGTGGCGGTCAGTACACAAAGAGCCTTCAGGAAAGGCGGTTTCAGCAGGCATTCCCAATACCAATGCAAAGTGGGATTGTATATAAAGCGTTCCAGATCCGAACGTCTCTTAGGAAACTCAGGCTTAAAGCGTCTCTCTGCGGAATGCGTATTCTTTGCCACGTCCTCCAGGTGCAACACCGTGCTTACTTGTACGCTCCATAGGGCCTCTGTGCGTTGTAGTGTCTGCAAGGATTTGATAACCTGCTTATGAATACGAACCAAAGCCTTTTCGGAAGGCACGATGGTAGATGTGCCGCCGTTACCACCGCCACGAGTATAGTTGCGATTTGCGCGCTCCTGTAACTCGGTGGGCACCTTGCGAAGTATTGTCTCGACGCAAGGGCGCAGTTCATGGTTGTTAGGAACAGCTCGGCTGATACCTTGCAGTGACTCGAGAACATCGTCTACATTCTCCTCTGCCTCAGCTTTTTCAGAACTCAATTTGGCCGCTTTAAAGTAAGCATATTGAAGAGTAAAGCCAGGTTTTGCATTATTCCACAGAGAGCGAGGAACCTCTACGAGAGCGTAACCTACAGCGGGAACAATGTTAACTTGTATGTAACAAAAGTTTACTTCTTTGTAAACTGAGAAAAATAAAAATACGCTAATTAAATACAAATATTTAAAAAATCCATACCCAACAGCAACACAAGCAAAAATAAACCCCATGTATTGGATGCTGATGAAGCGATGGCCTTCAGCTTTTGCCAGTCTAGAGAGACACCTTTGGCCGCTATGTAAACCAAGAGGACCGCACAAATGAACAAATACGATCCGTAGTAGATAGCATTCTCAATCAGTGCGGACTTCAGCTTGCCCTTGATGGTGAAGTCACCGGCCTTCAAATACGACTGCATCAGTGGCATAATCAGCCACGTTAAGAATTGCGAGGTCCAGTAGATGATGCGCCAGAGGTTTGGGAAAACCTCATCAGGTATCATGCCCCAAGGCTTCTGGCATTCTACGTTGCCACTGCTAGAAAAATGGTTTTGTGACGCATTTGTTTCTGTAACGTTGCCGACAGGCACTGATATCTCGTTGTTCTCTTGCAAACATTGTCGATAGAGAGTCTACGGATTAAATCAAATAATTTAGAACAGGCCAAGTGAAGGGAGCAAAACATGGTTATTGCTATCCTACCGATGTTACATCCAATGGAATGGTAAAAACAATCAGGAAGGAGAAGCACCAAGCAGTCAATACGGAGAGCGTCACAATTATATGTTGGCGTTGTATGTTCCCGTAGCGATAAAGTGAGATTCCTGCCAGCAGCAAGGCTACGCATATAGCAAAGGGAAGTAACGAAGCCATGCCGTGTTTAATAGATTTGGTCAATTTTAGGTGCGGTATTTAACCTCGGAAACTGAAATTCTATTTTCCAATGGAGACGGTGGGGGCTTTTGCGCGTTTCTTCTGCAGTTGCCGTGCAGTTTCGCGTTGCATTTCCTCCAGGCGTTCCAGCGCCTGTGACTTCAACGGAATTAGATGTGGTTTGCAGAAAATTAGCTCAGTTTTGTGTTCGAAAAACAGTTTTCCAGTAGTGGGTACAATCAAATCGATTTTTTCGCTATTCTTATTGATTTCCTCTGACGACATAATACAATCCGGCAGTCGTCGATATTTTAGCCAGCCATCAGCTAAGCCTTTTGTGTGTGTTATATGCTGTTTGTTATTGTTGCTATGGCTCTAGCAATGTTTTGTTGGCAACTTAATTATGTTGCTTGGAATGCAACTCTAGCAACAGCGGTTTGAATAATCGGTCACAAAAACTCTTCGTAGTACTACACAGAAGATACTCTTACACAAAAAACTACTTTATTTCTGTTATTTGTTTGAATTATTTTGGAAAATATATGTTGCGAGAAGAAGAATTGCCCAGGAAGATTTGTATTGAGCAAAATTAAGGCTGGGAAAAAATACTCAATCTTGGTACTGTTTAATGTTCACCCACGAAATAACATTTACATACACGATGATGCAATTAACCTAAGCAGTGAACAAGTATACACTGTAAAAAAAGGCACTATATAAAAACATATGTTGACAACATAAATAATACGAAAACGTTTGGAAGCGTTTTTAATTTAGCTTTCTCGAACTTTCAGGATATAAAAACTCGCGAGTGACAAAATTCAAAATAGTTGAGTTTTTAATACATTTATTAGATAAGAGTCGCACCAAAAAATTTATAAAACTACCTTCAATAAGATATTTGTCACCCGCGAATTTTCATATTAGCAGCGGGTCACCGGCCATCTATATTCTTAAATCCAATGGAAAACATCTGTATAGTTATGTCAATACAATGAAAAACATCTGTTTCACCAAAGTTTCTGTCTTTTTTACTTGATGTAATAAAGGCGCCTAATTTTTCTGAACGCCTCTGTGTTTCAATTCAATTCTGTAGAGTTGATTTAATTGTTCAGCAAAATTGATATCTTAGCGAAGGTGCCAGCAATTGCAGTTTTTTATAGCACTTTATAGCACAGCGAAATCAACAGAAAGTCCGTCCACTCACACGTCGTAGTACAAAATTAAAATGATATCACAAGCTTTTGATATAGAAAAAGGTAATGTAAGAAGTGCAAATCAAGTTGCAGAGCTATATATCAAAATCTAATTCAGGACGTACCAGAGGTGATGGCATGGAAGAGCAACTGGATAACCCTAAGCAGGAATGTAGTCTTGCAACGGTAGCAGAAGGGGATTCAAAGCCAAAGCAACGGCGCCCCTCCCTACACCGCAAAGATAGTTTCTTGGTAGAAGAAAACATCCATGCACGTACTGCACCTATCAACCCAGCTGGCTGTGAAGTCAACTCACTAACACTGCCTGGTTTGCATACACTTTACAGACGTCCGGCAACCGTTTCCCGCAGTTTGCCATCCGTTAAACCAATGGGTGAATTGGTACCCTTGACACCACGACTCATGACAAGGGCAAACATGCAGCCAGATCATAAGAAGGCAAAACCACCTAAGTTTGTTCCATGTGAACCATATCCGGGGGCTGTAAACCCCATAGTGCCTAAGGGTACAGGTAGTGGGCTTCCAACTTCACGTGCTGTTCAGAAAATCGATAGGAATAACTTAGATATCGCAGTACTGGTGAGTCAGATGTCCAGCATGCGAACGCAGGAGCTCGATGAAGACAAAGAGAAGAAGCCAGCAGCGGAACAAGCCGAAAACGAAAAGGCGTTGAGCTTAAGAAATGAATTGAAGGAAGTAAAAGAGCAACGCGATTACCTTCAGAGTCAGCTGAAGTTTCAAACGAATGTGAATTCGGAACTGAAGAATTTGTTGGTTGCTTCAGTGGGCGAGGACCTGCAGACACGTGTCAACGTACTGACAGAAGACAAACTTCAGCTGGCGCAAGCGCTTCTTCACACAGCAAACAATTTGACGACACACACGGTGAGTTCAACATAGCGCATTAATGCAATCTCGAATTTAAATAAATTTATTCAACTTGAAGGAACAAATTGAATTCCTTGCGGGCCAGTGTGAAGTATGGCGTTCTAAATTTCTTGCTAGTAGTGTTATGGTTGAGGAATTGGCGCGTTGGAAAGCCGACCTAACGCAGAAAAATCAAATGCTGATTGAATCTAGTAAGCGTCTTCTAGAAACTACGCATCAAATTCGAGAAATGCAGTTGGAGGTTTTGAGGAATCTAAAATTCCTCGCGAAAGTACGTTATCTTAATGTACCCGCAGTAGATGTCGTTAGTTTAAGTGCGGAGAACCTGAATATTGTGCAACAAATGGTGCTCCACTCTGGCGTTGGCATGCCAGAGAACTTAAATATTCTCAGCTCCAACGCGGATCCATTATGCCAGGCAGAAAAACGAGTATTGGAGGTGAAACTCTGAAAGCTTCCAATAAATTCATCTTAATGTGCTAGAAAAAAATTCAATTTCAGGCTATGCAATTTACAAGCCAACCCTTGATGGCACCTGATGAGGCAATACGTGCATTATTTGGACAGGTGCAGCGACCTTACTCCACACCATCTGCTACAGAAGAGGTAACTGCAGCGGATAGTAGCACAAACTTGGAGTAGTTTAGTGGGGCCATTAAAAAACTTTTATTTTTGATAAATTTATTCAATAAAGCTTTAACTGTATAATAATAGGGAAAACTGTAAGAATTTATTTTACTATGATTATAAAAAATACCCATAAAGCCCTGGGCATTGTAGTGTAATATATCGTATATACTGTAATAGATAAACGTATTTCAATTTTAGATTATCAGTTGAACTGTTAAGATGATCCGATAAAGCTTGAGCAACCGACATATGGAGGATGGTTTCTTGAAAGACCTCGTACAAAAGACTAACACGTTAGGCTTTGAAATATCTTAAATTTCTACACTGAATTCAGATTTAAACCAAAACGTGTGCATATTTCCACTGAGACTACTACTACTACTACTACGTTTACTCTTACTACTACTATTATTCATATATGTACATACGTATATCCGAAAATTGTAATCATATCTAACATCTGTTCATCTATATCTTTATTTGCTTTCTCATTTGCATTTTTTTTCGGTGCCATATAAATCGGTGCGGCGTTGAAGTGACACAGGAATTTGCTGACGTACTTCCTCCACCACTGAGAAATCTAAAATGAAAAAGAGATCAGTAACTCCTTTGAGTTGCTCCACCATACCACATACCAACATCGGCCACCACAATCTCCTCATTTGTTCCCGCACTCTTCATTACCTTTGCCCAGGGATCGACAATCATCGAATGTCCGAATGCGACATAATCTGCATTTTCATCTCGGGCTGGCGAAATGCTAACCACAAATAGTTGATAATCATTGGCGCGTGACCGTTGCAACAACTCCCAGTGCAAGGGGCCAGTGGTCATGTTAAAAGCAGCCGGATAGATTATCATTTCGCAACCTTGTCGAAGACAGCAGGTGGAACAGAAATTACTATTTTCAACCCTAAGCGTGCTCACCTTCGTTCCTATAAATGCGTGCCATTTCCTCGAAGCGTATATCATAACAAATGCCAATGCCTATCTTGTGACCATCGATCTCAATCATAGTGAAATCGTTGCCTGCAGAGAGTGTGTCCGATTCCTTGAAGCGCAAGCGTCCTTTGACATCGATATCGAACAAATGCATCTTGCGGTGCTTGGCTATCAGGTTGCCAGAAGGATCCCAGACAGTGCAAGTATTGTAGATAGCGTTGTCCTCTCCCAGCTCCGGTATGCTTCCCCCCACAATGTAGATGCCGTTGTCCTTGGCCAACTGTGATAGCGCCTTCGAGGTTTCGCCATCCGGAATCGCTTCCGAGTACTCGCGGAAGTACTTGGTGCCGTATGGACTGTTGAAGCATTCTGGCAAGGCTACCACGCGTGGCTGACAATCCCGAACCACCTGTTGGATTTTTTCTGCTGCATTACGTATGTTTGCGTTTTTCTCCTTCGAACATTTGAGTTGCAGCAATGCGACACGCATGACTTTTGTGTTCACCATAAAAGAAAATACTTGTTCCTGCTGAATCACTAAATATTTGGCTGATAAGACACTTACGTTTTGAAACCTTATTCATATTTGCAGATTATATTTCCACACAGTTTATCAAATTCGTAATAACACAATATAAGTTATGAAGATCGTTAACATGGAACGTAAACAATGCCGCAGAGTTGCCATTTCGACGTCTGGCTCTAGAAGTAACATCAAAAGAAAGGGATTTGGTTGGAAAGGGGTTGGAACTTTTATTAAGACCCAGAAAAATCTGTGTCACCAATAATTAGAGGTATAAAATCATCTCTTTGAAAAATGTTAGATGTATGTATAGATAGAAGGTAATAAAAGCGTACTCATAATTATTTAGAGTGCAAAATAAAAGTATAGCAGTGGACGGTAAGAAACGGCTCAACTTTCAAAAAAACGAGATTGTGTTGCAAACGCACATCACTAAACTATCAAACGAAATGAGTACAAATTTTTGTAAAGGAATAGTTTTCTTAAAAACCGTTTGGGGTGTCCCCGGGTGAATATAGTATAAGTTTAAAAACTTGTCCCTTTTAGTGGTAAATTTTATTTCAAAAAGTTGGTTTTGGCTTCAATGTACTCGTATTCGGATTTTTTGCACATTCTTTATAATTTCTACTATCCAATTTCCTGCAAAGTTTTTTAGCACCACAACTTTTCAACATATTGTACAAAATCTTTTTGCATTAACTTCTGTTGAAGTCCTTATAATCATAATCTTTATACGTATATTCATTTAATGTTTATAATCATTTCTGTTGAAATCTCTTCTACATTATTGTACGTAATTTATTAACTTTGTTCTTCCATAATTCAAACTATAATACAGTCAATTACAGCTTCATTATTATATACTATATTTTTTACTGAAATAAAATTCGAAATTAATTTGAAGAGCTAAACATTTAATTTTTTCTCTCAAACAAAACAGGGAACGGTTTATCCTTCGGAGGTTGGAGCCAGTTCTCCTCGGAATACTTGATGTTGTTTTCAGTCTCGATTACATGAAAAGTGTAGGCATGGCGGCTTTTCTGTGATCGATTCGGTTCACTCTTATGGACTACGTTGCCGTGAATTACAATGCAGGCTCCTGGTTAGGGAAAACAAACGTAAATCCAGTTATTTTAGAACATTCAACACAACCCATAGTGTATCATTGTACTTACCTTTGCTGACCTCGAGGGGAGTAAAGCTCGATTGTGGGTAAACCGGAGCGGGCCTGTCATATATCATTAGCTCCTCTGCGCTTTTGTCAGGGTTTCTGAGATAGCGTCTGTGGACACCACTTCTATGTGAACCCTTGATGAACTGCAGACAGCCATTCTGCAGCGAACAATCCTCCAGAGCGAACCAGAAGCCGACCGCTGAGTTGGGCTCCGTGTGCAGGTACCAGGAGTCCTGGTGCGGTATCACCTCGCCACCGATGCCGGGATTCTTGTAGATGTACATGCTTTGGCAGACGGCGGGCTTGTTGAAGTTCAGCTGCCAGCAAATTTCTCTAACGCGATTGCTAAAAGTGATCTTCTCGAATGTGGGGTTCTCCGTGTGCAAGGCGTGGCCAACTTTGTTGAGGGCAACCATGGGGTCGACCAGCAGTTCGCCGTCGCTGCCAATGGCGCCCTCCTCGAAAAAGTAACGCACCTTGTCACCGGATTCCAGAAAGTAGGTCTCTTTGCTGTGCGCATCCTCACAGTTGACGGTGCTGAAGATTTTGCGATTGGCCTGGGGCGCCTCCATACACAGCGCACGCCCGGCCCTGTACAACTCGTCAGTCTCCTCGGGTGTGAGGAAATCTTCGATTACAATGTAACCATTTTGGTTCAACTGAAAGTGCGGGAGAAATATTCATTAGACTTATTCTATCTGGAGCGCGACTACTCTGAATTTATTGACCCCAGTTCAGATGTGTCTGAAAAATTAAGATCACATCATTACCTAATCTTCGCTTTTGCTTATCGCTACATTAGTCGTGTTGTGTAATTTAAGTGATGCTACCCAGACATTCAGTCCCTCAGTAATTTAGCGTTATATCATTACAGCTGGCTTCGCCCCAAATGCTCCCAATTCAGTCTGATAGCGTAATGCAGGTCGCCCTGTAATCTCTAGCCGCGTGTGACCCATGTTAATATGAGTTCTCAATTATAGAATATACTTTTTAGTTTCACATCTACGGAAGATGTTCCAAGTAAACTAAGGTTATTCAATGCTGTTTGAACATTACGTCGAGCTTGAGGATGAACTTTGAGTTAGGAAATAGTTTTGAGTAATAGCACGACTTCGTCTAATGCTAATCTTGAGACACAAAACACATCAATTTCCATTAAGTTTTGTTATAACAATGACAGCTCCTGCCCGCGTCTTATCAACGAATTTTTTATTTTGAACTGGACTATCGACTGGAACTTCTAGAACTGTGGCTTGTGGAACTTAAAACGCTATTTTGTGTTGGAAGTTGGAAATAGGAGATTTTGCATACCCACTGTGGTGAACATTCTCTTCAAGTCACAAGGAATCTGATTCTAGGGAATCTTAATGTCATAAAAAAAAGCCAACTGAAATTGTGTCATAACATTTTTTGTAAAAAGTGAAATATTTGATCGATATAGAAGTTGGCATGGCAGTATACGAACCACCATCGCATGTCTTTTAGTGGAACTCGATGGCACGACATTTTTCCAACTTTTTATTTTGCTTCTCCCTAATGCGGGATGAGAAGGAACGAAGTAGTTAAAGAATCTCTTCGAAATGGGGCTTCCCCGAAATTGTTCTAAAACTAAGACCAAAGGTGTTTAAAGTGCCCTATATTCATCATTAATAAATGTATATTCATCAGGAATAAATGCGGAAGCATTTTTATGAGTATATAACTGCATAAATTAATATTTATATAACTTGACATAATTTGTGACATTTCCGTTTTCCAATTCTTAATTTATTGCGCTGAGTTATTGTCGTTTGTTGATTTTGTGAATAGCATGTAATATTCACTCTGTGCTTTTATACACTGATCTATCTATCTATTAATGTAAATTAGTTTAACTTTACGTATGCATCAGGGAAATACCATGTTCATCAATCATTTATATGTCATCGGTATGGTATGGCATCTACGCAATATTTCTTCTCTGAATATTCATTTTAACAACAATTAATTTAAAGTTTAATTAATCAAGTGTACAGTCTGAAACTTTTTCCAATTTTCTTGGTAATCAACAATATATTAACTTTATTAAGGTTCCAATTTGATTTATAATTAAAAATCCAATAGAAAAAACTTGATTTTTCAATGTAGCGTGTTAGAAACTAAAATATATGCTATAAAGTTAAAGGAAAATTCTAAAAAAGAAAGCTATTTAATTAAAAATAATCATAGTGACTAAACACCTGAACAAAGTATATGCAACAAAGTATATGCAGCAAAATGAATTTCGAATTCATGACGAATGAAAATACGAATCTAATGTGGGGGAAAAGCGGAATTGTCATTAGAGCTATAATTAGATTGGGTATTTAAAAAAATGCTTTAGATATTTTAGGTACGTAATTGAAGACATTTCGTATTATAAATAAATACTAAACATTTCTTTTTAATGAACAAATAAAACCAATCATTAGGAGAATGTAACTGATTTCTAATTTCATAAAATCTGCTACTTGCACAAAGTAGAGTGCTATAGGACGACGCCAGAGAGTCTGGTTGCTACCTCATCCCCTACGATAGTGTGTGGCTAAAACTTGGTGCCATTGAAATTATTGTTTAATGAAGAACTTAGCACTTCGAATCTTAAATTATTACATTAACAGCAGTAATTTTTTGGTTATTATATTTTAAAATTGTTAACATTATGCTATGGAAAACTAAAATAAATATTTGATTAAACAAATTTTTTCCTTTATATTCCATTAGTTATGAAATTTTTCTAGAAAAGCCAAATAACGTTACATATAGTTATAAGTAATGTGAATAAGAATCACATAAGGAAAAGATTTAAAAATCCATTTTTCCTTTGTCACATTTATAGCTTTCAGGAAAATAACGAAAGAGAAGTTTGGTTTTTTTTCTTAGCTTGTTTTTCGCGTAAAATCTTAAGCAACATTTCCGCAATTACCAAAAATAGATGGCATTTTCGCTAATGGTGCTCTACCATCGGGCCTTTCATACGCTACATTAAAAGAGGAAACATGTATTCATCCTCAGACTGTACAAAAAGATCTGAAATTAATTCTGGTTGAACATTGAATTGAAATTAATTCATTGAACATAAAGAATAAATAAAATTTAAAATCAAACTTCGGTTACACTTAACTTCCAAAAATTATGACTTTACATTTTAAATTGAATTCGAATATTATGGCGTTAAATTTTGAATTTTAGTTTAATTCAAAAAGTCTGTTATAAATTTTATTTTTCATTGGAATTTCAGCTTATCTAAGCAAGATATTTTCCAATCCTTCACCCAAAACATTTTAATCATGGATTTGTTAAACTCAAATTATTACAAGTTAAATTAACTGGTTCTTAAAACTGACCCTAAGACGTGTACAGATAGGGCATTAAAATGCTTTGGTGAGGCCTGCGATAAACTGTTTTCTTGTCTTCTTTGAGAATCGTTTGGCAACTAATTAAAATCTGAAAATTTTCCACATACATTTTTACTTTCATGCTGCTTAAATAAAGTGGACTGGAGTGTGTGTGTGTGTGTGTGTGTGTGTGTGTGTGTTAACGTCGTCACATTTTTCCACGCATCTTGAGTTTTCTCCATGTGGGTAAAAAGAAAAATGAATGACAAACTGACGTGAATACGAACTGAAAAACCCGAAGCAATGCAACTTAATAAAAAACAAGCTACAGGAAAAACATATTAAATGGCTGACGCACCACAGCAATTAGACGTTGGCTAGATTTGGCTTCTTACCATCAATAAATAAAGAAAAAGCCAAAAATAAGTACCTGATTAAGAAAAGGAAAACGCAGACGTTAAACCTCCCGTCACGCGTTTTCTTAGATCAACCGCTCGATTTAAAGCACAAAAATTGATATAACTATCAAACAGAAGCTAAACTACGAAACTTAATAAAAATTAAAACCTTCTTAAGGCAAACTTATTCAATACAAACCTCATCCAGCAGTGTGGTGTGCATGTTTGTCTTTCTTAATTAAATTTATGGTATCGAAGCAGATTAAAATACTGTTAAAAAATGTTCATTCGTACACTTTTCAATTAATTCACAGATTTCAAATTTCTTTCGAATTGCTTTGTACTCATTAATTTAACTATTAAATTCTTATAGCTGCTATTTATTATTATTATTTGTTTGAATTCGATTTTATTTGTGTTCAATCTGTTAAAATGTTTACTTTCTGCCGTTCCTTATTTTATTTTCAAGTTGTTACACTTCCTCATTCAAATTCAAACTGAACTCGATGAAGTGGGAAAACTTCCTCAGTGCCGATTTATCATAGTTCAACATATGTTTTCATTATTGGCTTTGCTTTTCTATACACAAACTTATGTATGTATGTTGTCGGTTTAAGTGGTGTAGGAGGAATAAATGATCTGTACTTTTCTCTTCTTTTCTTTGTCTCACTTGAACTTTTTAATGACAACCAGGGGAAAAATGTGCTCTTTTCTCACAATATATTGTGAGAGAATATCTAAGGGAATCAATCATTCTCATTTTAAAATACTGGGTGGTGGTTATAAAGAAAAACGGAATATCTCCATTTTATTGCAGGTTTTTTGAGAGAATAATCGGAGAACAAAAATTAAATTATTGCATACCAGTAGGGATTCGAAGTTAATAAATCTTTAAAAGAAATAATTCCTCTAAGATTTTTGCGGAAATATTGTGCTTTAAAGATAACAAAATATAGGATATATGGATGTTTCCTGTATCTAAAAGGTTGCTAAATTAATCCATTTTACATCATTTAAATAGTTGTACTTAATCGTAAAAGTGTAATAAATTTACATTACGAAGACAAGAAATTCTAAATTCTTATGAATTGTTCCTTTCAAGCAGAGAATTTAAGAAATTTTCAGTTCGCGAAACTATAATAATATGAAATATTTATGTATTATGAGATTTTAATGTTGCCTTTACTTATGACATTTATATGTAAACCTTTTCTATAAGTTTGCTTTGCAGTTTTGTACAATACTATGGAGAATACGGAAAGATTTGTCTTGAATAAGATAAGGGAATTTTGTAATCTTGCAAAGTTCCGCTCCGAAGTTATTTGAACTGATAATATATTTCAAGTAAGAACCAGTATTAAGTGAGTTTAATCGCACTTGTAGACTTTGACACCAAGTTGATAATACATTTTTACTTTTAACTTATGTGTTCTTATCTGGTTGTAGGAATAATCATAGTTGTCACCTAAAGTCTCACGGAAGATTGGCAAATTCTTATTTCCTCACTGGTGAAATTGAAATAATCCCCAAATGAGATTGCCCCATTAAAAATTGCACACTAATGAAACAATCATAAAACAAACTGACGTGCGATCTTTTAAATTAAAAAATCTCACGGGACACAAAAAAATTTACGTACAAAATCTGAAACTAGGTTCAAAATCTCACGCTGAATTAAAAAATCTCATAACAAATCCAATCTCTCACACTAGGTTAAAAAACTCACACACTGAATAAAAAAATCTCATGACAAATCCCATTTTTCAAGGCAAAGAATTCTCTAAAAATTAGCTTTTTCGTGCAAAACTGACAACAATGGCACGAATATGTTAGGCAGATTTATGATTGAAGCAATACTCGCAGTGGGAATTCTTATATAAATGAACACATAATATATTTTATAGTAAAAATGAAAAAGTTCTAAAAGTTAAAGTTTAAAGTTTTTTTTTCTTAAAGTTATTTAACCTGAACTTTTTTAAACATGACTTTAAATTTCCCGCAAAATCTCTTTCACTAAGGATATGAAATATAGGAGAGTTATTTTTACTTTTTAATGAAGTTTTTAAAAAATATATGTATGTTTTCTTTTTTTTTTGTTTCTAT
This sequence comes from Sicus ferrugineus, assembly GCA_922984085.1. Taxonomy (NCBI): domain Eukaryota; kingdom Metazoa; phylum Arthropoda; class Insecta; order Diptera; family Conopidae; genus Sicus; species Sicus ferrugineus. Next base: position 13,448,192 of record OV277352.1, on the reverse strand, counting down.
GATTTTTTTGGATTTAAATAACACAAAGGTTTTCCCCGCTTAATCGATTATAAGCCAAATGAACCGCTAAATAAACTAGAGAAGTCGATAAATCATGAGAGAATTTCGCTATATTAGCGGTTAGAACCTTACTTTCCATGGAATTTCATGTCTTCCGCATATCGATAAATATAACAAATGAATTGAAAATTATTAAAATAGAAAGTTGTTCCTGTTCTCTTGTTTTACATTGAAATCGATAGATTACACATTATTATCTGCGTCAAAATTGAACTTCCTTGCTTCACATGACTTGTTTGCGTATCGAGTTGATTTTTTTCTCTATCCAGTATCAATTTCAATATTTCTTCATTTCCTCATGTTACGCCGACATCGCAACATCTTTTGAATGCCCGGCGGCAACGCTTGTCGGCGGTGACCTTTTGCATTATGCAAAACATCATCATAAATTGTTGCATTCGCTTGTATGCAAAGTAGTTTGCGAATCGAGGCGAAACTTTCTACCAAGCCGTCATCGCAACAAACACAATCGTCCGTCTTTACGCGTGCGTGTAGCGTAATACAGGAACAACAGCAACAAATTTCGTATTGTATTTATTAAAAAATGGGTTTTATGGTCAGTAAATCAGTAGAGCAGCCGTCAAGAGTGGTTAGGAGTGGCAATTAAATGATGCCGAGAATGTTTTAATTTGATTGGTGAGTATCATTTATCGATAAGTTGTTTTTGATTGGTGACCTGATAATGAGTTCCCCATCCTATTTTACTAATCATAATCGACTATTTTACTATTTTAAAAATTTAAATTGTACCTCTCATATATAGAGATAAATATCCGAGTAATGATTCGGAAGATACAAGACAGTTCCTGGTATGGCGATACCGATATATCGTGCCGACTTTAAATCTAGTTTGGAACGATAATAGATGTGTTTTTAAGGATGAGATGATAATAGAAGAAAATCGAGATCCGGACAAAATGTACAGTTCAAAGCGGAATAGCTAAATATCGGGACAGCTTATTTCAGAGAGGAAAAAAAAGCAAGGTGGAAAAAGGCAAACGCCAAGCTTTATAAATCTTGATCGTAAATACATCATATCCAAGTTTTTATTTTATACTTTATTTGAAAGTTGTTAAAAGTTATAATGGCACATTATAATTATGATTATGACTTAGGACTACGATTATCAATATGCTGACATTGAAATATTTTGTAGAGGAAGCAGATGTCTTCGAGTTTCACCTCTAAATATGTTGCGACAAGAACACAAGATTAAAATTATAAGATTTATCTGTGCAGATTTACTGCAAAAGTCATTCAAATTTCAAATTTATGGTTCTATTTAAAAAATAACCTTGAGCCAACATGCTCAAATGTTAATCTAGCCAATCTATCTATACAGGTTGCTTCCGATATATAAAATAAATTTAAATTGCATTTCGACAAGTTTAGTTTTGTGGCGAGAATGCATGATATGAATAAATAAACGTGAGTCTCCACTTTGTCTGAAACTACATCAACTATTTTGCATATTCTACAATAATGTTTAGTAGTTTCCATTTGCTAATTGTTAAAGACAGTCGCCACTTCCTGTCGCGGGTGTCAAGTGTTTTAAAGATCTTAATACGTGTATCACTAGTAACTTAAATACTACGAATATATTATAGAAAGTCGGTTTTGGAAATCGTTGAAAATTAGAAATATTAGAATGTACTTTTATGTGGAAAGTTATTAATGGATGATTTAATATATGGTAAAAAGGTTGAATAAAGTTAATGAACAACTCTACAGGGTATAATTATTAATAGGCGATTATTTACATCTGATCGTTGATGTGAAAATTGTAATCGTAACAATTACTTGATGTTTTACCTTCTATTATTTCGGATGTACTTTACTTTAGTTATATCGTATATTCATATATTGAGTCGTTGAATTTCCAAAGGCAAAAACCAATTAATAATTTTTAAATTGAAAGTTAATTAAAGGTTCAATTACCTCACTACATGTGGAGTGATTATGGTAGTTGTATTGAAAACATTTATATAAACATCTCTGAAAAATTGTTTTTCAATTAAAAGATTTTGTTTGAAATAAAATATTGACTGCACATTTTTTGAAGCTATTATTAAATAAAAAGGGTTAGGAAAATAACTTGTTGATATTATGTTTAAGATAATTAGAAGATATTGTAAATAAAGGAATATAAATTAAATATTGCAATAAGATAAATCTTATTGAAAATTCTGTCTGAAAGCTTTTAAGACAAAAATTGAGATCAGTTTTATTAGATCGAGAATCTGGAGATTTTTTATAAAGTGTAAAAAGTCGTTTATGCAGAATTTATTAATATCTATGAAGGTTTTACTGGAACCTTCCAGTTCAGACTTAGAAATAATGATGAAGTCTTTCAGGAACTTTTAATATTCAGAAAGAAGTCAAGTTAATAACGTTTATTCTTTAAAAAAACACGAAAACCCATATCCTAATATATACTTTCAATATATTATTAGACCTGCGTAGATACATTGCAGATATATATTCTCAAAATTGGCAGTTTAATCAGATAATTTATTACGTAGCTAAGTATATAAGTAGTTTTTACCACAGTCCGAAACCATCGCCAAAACCTGAGTTATTGAAGATGGATTACATTAGCCACAGCCCTGACATCAAGTCAAGTTGCTGCAAGCTGCTGCCGACTGGTATTTTTGCATAATTTGTTTAGCTAAATGTTTCAGTCGAAGCGCACGAAATAATTATGCTTGAACAAAAACAAGAAGAAAAACAAAAAACAAGAAATAATAACAAAAAAAAATAGACAAACTTGTTATACTCTACACTCGGATACACTCGGATATACTCTACACTGGTATATTCACTTTGTTCTTCCGTTTGTAACGCAGAGAAGGAGACGAGATAGATATAGAGAAGTATATACATTCTTGCTCAGCGTCACCTCCTGTATCGATTTAGCCCTGTTCGTCCGTCTGTCGGTCTGTCTGTCTGTCTGTCTGTCTGTCTGTCGATTATGGGAGAACGAAAAGAGATATCGCAATGAAATATGGCACAAATGTTCTTTGTTATGTACGGCAGTTTGGTATTGAAAATGGGCGGGTTCGGATAACAACCACTTCTATTTTACATACGGAATGTAAAGACACCTCGTTTTAAAAAATGTTTTAATGTTAATATCTCATAAACCATGCGAGATATTGAGGTATAATTCTATACCGGAACACAGCGCCATTATAAAAATTTTTGCAAAAATGGTCGAGATCCGCTCACTAATACAAAAGTTGGCAATATCTCATGACCGGTATAAAATATGAACACGTAGTTTTATCGCAAGGTATCTGGAGGCATTAGCAATCTGCTTGCCAAAAATTGACGTACCGTCCCACTCCTAAAAACGTTATCAATATCTTATAAACGGTGCAAAATATTCATACGTGATTTTATTCCAAGGTACCTGGACACATTAGAAACATTTTTACAGAAAATTTGCGTGGTCCGCCTACTTATACAAAAGTTCTTAACTGGCGAAAGTATTATTTTTTTAGCTACTTGCGTGTAGGGTACTTAGACTTCGGCCTGGCGGAAGACAACACTTTTACTTGTTTTTTAACTGTTGTTGTTGTTGTTGTATAACAGTCTATATATTCCACTTATATGCAGGCAGCAAAATATTATTGTTATACTGCATTTACAGCTGATGGGAATGTTTTTGTGATTATATTTTCATTTTTCATCTTTCAGATACTTTTCCCACCAATAAATTTTATTCGTCCACTTGTAAAGCTGTCTGTGGAGACTTTTTGTACTAATCTCTTGGTTTGTTTAGATCGCCATCATTTTTGTACCACTGTCTGAATTTCTCTGTTCTCGCTTAAAGCAAGCAATTTCAACTTTTCACTGTCAAATTCACGCTATGAAGCTCAAGGTGTAACTTTTCTTGTTATTGTTGGTGTTGGGTTTTAACTCCTTTTGAATAGTGTGGGAGTTTAAGCGTATTTTATTAATTAATTCTGTATCAAATAAATAAACATCTACGACATCATCATCATCTTCATCATCTTAATTATTAATTAAAAGCAGCGAAAATGTCGCACCGACACCAACTGGTTGTAACATCGACAACATCAAGTCCAAAAACTCAGTAATTATTACAACAACAGTAGAACAACAACAAAGACAACATTTAATGACAGCATCAACAAGAGTAACAACATGCGAAAGCTTCGAAAGCAACTAAAATAAAAGTTTAACAACAACCAGGGCTTAAAATGCTGCTGCTGCTGTTGTTGCTGCCACTGCTGTGATGCTGTGAGTTTGATTATTATTTCTCGTTGTTTTTGTTGTTGTTATTGCTATTGTTGTTGTAATTGTGGAAGTAGTTTGGCTAAAGCAGCAACTCCACACAAACGGTTAGCCAAGTTAAGACTTTGCTTGTGGCCAGCATTCAGTTCGGTTTTGGAATCAACAGCGTTTGGTTGAGTTTTTTGAAAACGCATTTCAGCTCAGTTGGTTGCTGATGAAGTGTGAAGCATAGAAATAAAAAAATTAAAATTTCAGTACAACAAGAAGATAAAATTTTTCTGCTTTGACTTTAAATTATCAAATAAAAAGTAAGATCGATAAATCTATAAAGTTTAAATAAAGAACGCAAAATTGAGAAAAATACAAAAAAAATTTAAATCAAAATTAAAATTAAAGAAAAATTAAAAGTTATTAACATTAAAAATAATTACGTTCTTCGATTTGTTTCGCGTTATTTTTTGTGTTATTTTATTTGATTTTTTCTTTTCGTTTCAAAAACTGCGAAAACTAAAATTTAAAAAAATTTAAAAGATTGAATTTAAAAGAATTAAAATTTGTTTTGCGTTGTATTTTAAAAAGTGTTTTCTTTTCTCTTTACGAAAATAGAAGTGCGCGTTGTTCTTAAACGGGCCGAAAGCTGTTGAGCTCATAGACAGGATATACGGTCGAACGACCCAGAAATAAGTTAGATAGAAAAGCGCTGAAATGGGAAAAACTCAGGAATTGGAAAAAATCACATATTTTGGAGTTTTAGTGCTGACATGTACGTATTTACATTAATTTGCATGATAAAGACGATAGCAGTAATTAATATTTTGAATGAAATGAATCAAATTAACAATTTTTATTCATAAAACTTTATATTTAAATATGTATTATTCTCTGAATTTCTGACGAAAATCTAATCAACTTATTTTTAAATTATTTTTTCAAAAATTCAGGCCAAATGCAAAAATGCTGAGATAAATAATTGCTGCACAGACAAACAACTCAGCGGCGTAGAAAACACAGAAAAACTTAATACTAAAATAATTTGATTAAAAACTCCAGCTTCATCTTGGGAATGTGGGTCGTTCGCGAGTGCGCACTTCTTAGCGTACACATTTTACGCCGCACTGTACGCCGAAGTGTTTAAATAAATGCGGCAGCTGCTCGTAGTTGCATACTGCATTTAAGCATCGCTTCGACCACCTCAAAGTAGCTCCATGCAATTTACATTCGTAATTAACTAAAACATAGAAACACAAGCGAGTTTCAACATTATTCTACTTTTATTATTATTGTCAATTTTAGCTTTTCTTGAAAGGCTTCGAAAGATGGATTTATTTTTATTTGAATAAATTTAATAGTCGTGGTTTAAGAATGTGGAAAACTAAAGTTTTAAGTTAGAGTTTTATTATTTTAACTGCTTAGTTTACCTTTTGATTTTTTTCTACTCAAATTGTTAACTTCTATAATTAATTTAAATGTATCTTTCAATCTTAATTTCAAATTTTGTCTTAACAGATCGAGATGCTTTTAATCACTTCGTTAAAGGGTAATAAAATTAAAACTATCGTATTTGCTGTTTATTGCATAGTTAATTGTTGGCCTATAAAATACACAGGTTTTTTTGCTTTTTTTCTTACTTCATTTCATTCAGCGTCATTATAGCGAGTTGCTATTGAAAATTTTTTTATTTTTCCGCGAAGCATTTCGACATCTTTAAAAATTGTACAAGTTTCCAAGCGCCACCCAAGTCCAACCTTGGCTTTAATGAAACCAGATTTTTGTCAATAATTGCGTTTTTAACAGCTCACTATATGTGGCGCAAAAAGTTTCACCTCAACACTGCAATTTGGTTTAATAAACTTTACAATTTACTTTCTAATAAAAGTTAAAAAATAATATGGAAAAATAAATGGCTTTCCCAGAGAAATTAATTTTCACGGTTTGCTGTTTTAACAGGATTTAATTGAAAAAATCCAGTTTTAGTGGCAGCAATCTAGTTTCGTTGACAGTTTAAAGACCGTTTTAAAGATCGAGTTGACAATCATGATTGGCCAGCTTTTAACTGTTATTCAGCTAGACAGGAAGAATTGATTTGAAAGTTGATGGGGGAAAATGTTACAAAATTTCAATATTTAAAAAAAAGGAAAGAAAAATGTGAAATGTAAATGTAAAGAAAAGTAAGGTAGTTTGCTTGAGTGTATAATGTGAAAAATGTAGCAATTTGTAAAAGTGTTTTACAAATAAATCAGAAAAAGAGAGCGGTCAACATTAACAGTAACTTCCAACAGGTTTTTAATTAATCATAATCATTTAAATTTTAAATTTAATTTTCACTAAAATTTTCCTTCTTATGTTGAGACTTTGAACCACTAAAACCCTCAGTGGGTGCACCACACTTAAAAAACCAATTCTAATATTATATAAACAATTTTAACATCTATTTTTTGTTATCAAATATCTTCAAGAAAATTAAAAAGGAAAATGGCAAAGATAAACAACCGAAATCAAAGAAAAAATGTAAATAAAAACATAAAAAACTTAATTCTCTTCTAAGCATGAAATTAAAAAAAATCACCGCTGAAAATTTAATTTCTAGCATTAATCGAGTTTTTGTTGCTATTTGACCTTCACACAAATGTCAAATAAATTAAACTTCACCCTCCATAACGCTCTCAGTGGACAGAGATATCAACTTAGGGATTTTGCATTGTATTTGCAATTTAAATTTTATTCAAATGAATGAATTGCAATTTAATTTCTTAATGAATAAAGGTTACGAACTAGATTTATATAAATATGATTTATACCACTTCATCACTTGTGCGGTGATGAACTTATTGACATTTTGACCAAAGTAAATAATAAAATGCTTTTTGCTTAAACATGTACATATTTTAAATTATGAGTTAGCAATTTGTTATTTTTGGTGATTCTTAATCTTAGACATTTGTTAATATTACTTCTTTTGTATTTAAATTTCATACACAAATTTTGCTGTAGATTCTTGAAATTGTATACGAACTGTTATCTTTTTCTATGCCATCTATTAAGTCAATAAGATACTGACTGTTTCTTTATTTAATTGATAAAAGAGTTCTCTCATTAATTAATAAAAAACTTAGAGCCAAAAATCAAATTTGCATATTTATAAACTGGAACTCGAAACTTTCTTTTATATAAAACCTTATGCGAATATTAATAGAAAAGAAAGAAATTAGATATTTTCTACTAAACATTCTCCTTAATATTCAGAAAAGAAGTGAAATGATGTTAACGTTGTTAGTAATAAATTAGATTGCTGATATTTTACCAAGTGAAGACAGTTAAAATTTTGGTATTAATTAAAAGAAAACCAAAATATAAAAATATAATAAACTCAAAAAAGTTGGCCGTTCTTTATTTATGCGCCTGGAGTGGTTTGAATTTATTATACATATATGAATTAGCTTTTTGATTAAAGTGAATACAAAAAACAAACCTTTTTCTACACAAAGCAAAACCTTTCTATCTGCAACAAGTCAAAAGTGGGTTTTAATTATAAACAGCTTTAAAAGAATATTTTAGCCAAGGTGAAGGTCACTAGGTGAGCGGTTATATAAAATGGGTTTACTGGCGATATTTGTGTACGAGTATATCTTCAATATTAATTTCAGTTTTCGTTTAAATTTATTGTTTTTTCTCGGCTTTTATTAGATTTGGTTGTTTTATTGTTTTGTTTTTATCGTTACACTTTATTATAGTGAGTTTTTTATTTTTGTTTTTATTAGGCCTATTGTTTTCTTGTTTATTACTATAGAATTATTTGTTCGTTTATTGTTGGTTGTTTTACTATTTTTAGATACATTTACTTTGCTTTTCCTTATTTGGGAGCTTTTGTTGTCATTTTTGATATAAAAGTTAATGAATATGAATTATAGTTTATTTTCTTTTATATTGTTATTTAGACTGCTTTCAAAGTTTCACGCTTCAAGTAATTTAATTTGTTGGTTTGCCAGAATTTTTATCAGAATTGGTATACTAAAAAAAAGGTAGATATTAATCAAAAGTCAAACTAAACAATGTGGCGTTTCGTAATAGATTAAACCAATTTATATTTTTACAATAGAAAACCTATATTTTCTTTGCTTTTTAATAATCTATGAAATTTTTACCATCTCATGTACGAGTTTTGGAATTTACTCGATTTTACTTTATAAATTTTTTCAAACGCCCACCGTTATATTTGCATGCATGATTCTCAGCTTTGTTTAGTTTAAGCTATTTAATTAGCTATTCTTTTGTGCAACATCAAATTAGAATTAATTTTTAGCCTCTTCATCGCCTTGTGGCGCGCTTTTTTAGTGATGGTGATAAAATTAGTCACACCATATTGACGTATCTTAAGCTTAATGATGAGAGATTTTATTTCAGTTTACATAAACAGTTAGATGATGATACTTAAATAAACAAGGATTTCCCCTCACTTTTGATACTCAATAGAATTAAGAATAAATATTTCTCATGGTTCACACGAGGGCAGTAGGTGTTTAAAGCCAGTAACGGCGACATGCACATAAGTGCATTTGCAGAATGCATGTATAATTTGTTAACATCAACTGGGTAGGGTTTGAATTAATTGCATTCTGCGATGCAAAATAACCTAACTTAATACAGACGTTAAAGAATTAATTTTGATATTGCTCATAATAACGTTAAATAAATGATAAAAGTTATTAATTGTCATTATAAAAAATTAAAATATCGTAGAAAAATTAAGGAATAAAAAGCTGATAATTGATTTTTACAGAGTTTCTTTACATCAAAATGATTTTGAATAAGAGAAAATTTCGTGTTTTGTCGTTTATAATTACCAAGGAATCAGAAAATTATTTTCGAATTAAAAATATTATTAAAGTCTCTGTTCTTACTCCCTTTTATCTTTTAAATAAGCTTATTTTATCACTTTACTTTGTAATTAAAATAGTTAAATCGTATTACGTTCGTTTCTTGAGTCTTTTGTTTTTACACCGTATTCAGCGTTCAAATTCATTCCCTTATTTTCTCTCACTATTTTCTCTTTCTATTCCAGTTCTGTCTCACACATATGCCTCATTTCCTTATTATGGCACTAAAATTGGTTCCCTCAAACGTCTGCATCACGGTGTCTCCGGTGACGTATACGCCGTTGACTCACGCACAATTTTTGTTAAGAATTTTAACTATGATGGTGAAGCACCAGGTATGTTTACTCGCTTTTCTCCTAAAATTAAATTATGTATTGCTAAGTATTCAAATTACTCCTCAGCGGCGTACTTTTATGTGGGCAACACCAACAAGCCCACCAATGAGGGCGCCTCGCGACTTCGTGATGAACGTGGCAGTACCGCTGCATTAACGCGTCGCTATCGCAACAAGGACATCACGTTATCACTGCCGGATGGCAAAACACTGAACAACATCAAGTGGTTCTCCGTGTGGTGTGATGAATTTGCGGTAAACTTTGGCGATGTTGCCATACCCAGCAATCTGGACTACCCGCGACCACAGAAAGTCAATCCATTGAAGGGTGTGCACGGTGTGTCCTCCGATCAAATCGTGATTGTTGATGCACAAACGCTGTTGGTGCCAAACTTCAGCTATGATGGCGAAGCACCAGGTGAGGTTTTTACTTAAGTGTTAATTCTACTAACATTTTTTGCAGCAATAATATCATAAAACTTTATCTTCTGTTGATCTTCCATTCTACAGATGCCAAGTTCTGGGTTGGACGTGGTCAACGACCTTCCGCTCAGGGAGTGCGTATTCCGGACGAAAATGGCACCGAGAACCCCTTGCGCCGCTACGATAGGAAGACAATAGTTTTGACGCTGCCTGGTGATCTGACCATTTTCGATATCGGCCACTTCGGCGTTTGGTGTGAAGCGTTTACTGTCGATTTCGGGCATGTACGTGTGCCAGAGGGCCTCAACGTGCCGCCATCCTTGAAAATGCTCGGTATAAGTCCTCAGGTAAAGAAGCAGTTGAACGATATATTAAATGATTTTAACAGAACTTTTTGAATTTGAAATGTCTCCCTATTTATAATTTTTATAGTTGTAAGTTTTCTATCTCATACGTTTAAACGAATTTCAAAGGATTTTAAATATTGTAGTGTTTATTTAAAGCAAGAATTCAATTGTGGGCATTTCAGAGAAAAGTCTGTGAAATTTGAAAATGGCAGTCCAAACTTCTGTGTATGCAAATTCATTGTTATAAATAATTTCCACTGCAAAATGACAAAGATTACTAATTATAAATGTTATAAGATACATTTTAAAGTGATGAAATAAATTATTATATTTTTTGGAATTATACAAAATGAAATATGGAATTTTTATTACGACTTTTTTGTTTTAAAACGAAACAAAATGCATGTTTATAACACTCGTGCGACTAATAGTTTAAAGAAAGGCTTTATGTATCGCTGGCTTGGCTTGGCTTGCTGTCAAAATTTTCTGGGTATTCGTATTAATATCACTCCCAAAATACTAACTTACTCTTCATTGGCTTCAAACTGTTACAACATTTTTCATTTTGTATACTTCATTTTTGAAAAATATAATAATATATTGCTGTGCTGGCAACACAACAACAACAACAATAACAAGTACAACACACACTTCTTTTTGTATTTAACATGTTTTTTGGTGAATTAAGCAACCTGCTTGTGCAAACGCTTTTTACATTTATAATTACATTAAGTTAAACAATGAAACAAATAGGCAAAGTAGAATTCCGATTTGAAAAATATGCAAAAAGGATTTCGATTATAATAATAACAATATCGCAGAAGTATAATTTCCGAATTGGAAATATAAAGTTATGAAAAATGAATTTGTCATAATAATCGATTTTATGATATATATAAACTCAAATAAGAAATAATTTCTTTGCCAAAAGCAATAACGAAATCGTTTTCGAAGTTAGAATTATTATGAAAACCATTTCGTTGGGAACATTCATTCCCGCGAAGTGCATATTCCACAAAATACGTTAAAAGCTTGGTTCCTCTATAACTAAATAAAGCCATATCGGTCTCGGAGTGAAGAACACATCCGGAACTCGAGAGTATTGCGATCATTCACATTTTACCACTCTTTATTTTCAAATTAAAAATGGGATAACTGTGTTATACGCGGATATCACTGCGAGGGTCTGTATAAATCTTATAAACGGCTATTAGATTATAAACCCAAAAGGTTGCCATTAATTTGGTAGGTGAGTGTGCAAGTGTTACACTAATGAAAAATTACACATTCACATTTCAGTCAAAGTTAAACTGCGAAGTCCTGTACGATGATTTAGCCTTCGAGGTACGCTGGGCTGTCGCTGGTGAAAGTATCGTGGTACAGCTTGTTGGCAAACTGGGTGAGTTCCTCAATCTAATTTTTTTAAACTTAATAAACACTCAGAAGGAGAAATACAAAATCAACATAAAAGACAAATTACTGCGCAATGACAAAGCGAAATTGCACGAAATGACACAACAATCATAATCAGAAAGAGGGAAAAGGCGAAGAAAACCTTTAACAGAAAATCATTAATCAAACATTGCCAAATCTATAAAAGCCAAATTAAATTAATGGATTAATATTTTCACAAAGTCGAATCGTAGACTTTATATGACTCGCAATTCCGGTAAATTTCATAAAATGTACAATCAAATAAATCGAGCTTAAGCAACAGTTGGTGATGGAAGATTTAAAGTCGAGTAAAAATATTTTTATCCTATTCGGATTCCACTAAAACCCACATTTTAGTTTCATACTTTGAGAGGTAAAAGACGCATAACGTAAAAGTCAAGAGAAAAGCAAGGAAAAAGTGTGCATAACTAGTTTTGAATATAAAATGTAAATTAACTGGAACTTAAAATGGAACTGACCGAAATCGGTGATGTTAAATAAAAAATGGAAATAATCTCGTGTTAAACTTGTAGGCAGAAGCCAAAAATCCAGTTAACAGCAAAATGTTGGTCATGTACGAGCAGCAACAGCAGTGGAATAATAATTTGCAAATTACGACAGGTTATTGCATAATCGGCATCGGCATCGCCATCGCCAACACTATCAACTGCAGTATCAGCAGCACCAGCAGAAGCTGCAGCAGAAGAAATCCATAACTTATTTTTGTGGAGTTTGCCGTATCTGTTTGCTTCATTCTGCGTTTCTTCTTTCTTCATACTCCTCCTCATTTATTCGCTAACAAAATTGCAATCTGGCAAGACTGTTGCAAAAACAGTTGAATTAAGATACTTTAAATAACTAAGATACGTATCTAAAATCGCTGATTCGGAATGAATACGCGTGCACTCTTTCAATGCTTGTATTTTGCAAGATTGTAAAATTGTAGTGCTACAAAATTTTTAGTAATATCCGATTTTATAAACCTTCGTAGAACAACTCATATTTACTTATCACAAAAAGCCAACTTAATCAAATTACTCCCTTTAATACGAACATAATGAGTCCATATTAACTGGAAACTTAAATTCTTTCATTTACACTGGAAATCAATACGGATTGAGAGAAAACTTGAATAAAAATGATGGCTTCATGTAGACCTGCTTAAAAATGCAAGTCCTCCTTTTATCTGCAACAAGATTTCTGCATATGGTTCGGAATGCATGACAGCCTGACATCGTAACAGAAATAAAAAACTTAGCATTTATTCCTCTCTACTTACGGTTGTGATAAATGCAGTCGTATCTCTGCAAACAAGTATTCTCTAAAAGTCAACATAGCCATGGAATTCTTAAGACTTTCATTAATATATTAATAATCTGTGCTTTCGCTGGAAGTTAATAAACGAAAGACATTGCGTATTTTTAACCTTCCGCCATTTATTTCAGCTAAGGATGAGTACATGTCCTTCGGCATTTCACCCTCAAAGGATCGCTCCGAGATGATTGGAGCAGATGTAGTCGTCGCCTGGGTTGATCATGAAACTGGTAAAGGTTTTGCTCACGACTACTATTTGGACGACAAGTCACAATGTTCCGGCGGACGTGGTACTTGTCCAGATGTCAACATACAGGTATCTACCGAACTAGCACTCGGGTATCCACTGGCACTACGCTAAAATTGAAATGCTTCCCACAGGAAAATACGAACTCCATACGTCTTCTCAATGCTGCAATGGTGAATGGTTACTCAATTGTCACGTACCAACGTTCACTACAAGCGACCGATAAGTACGATCTTCCCATCGCAACCAACTCTTCACAAGCCATAGTTTGGGCCATCGGTCCACTGAACCAACGCAAAGAAGCATCATTCCATACCCAGTATACGAAAAACACACATATAATTAATTTCGGTCGACAGCCCACTTGGAATTGTCCCATGCCCGAAAGTAGCACTAAGGAGTCCGATGAGACGGATGAAAGTGAGAAGCAACAAGGGATCGACGGCAATCAAGGTCCGACATTAGAAAATAGTGAACCCGAGGAAGAGTTCTACGAGAATCGTTCTGAAGCTCCAGAACAGCATAAACGGCAGCCATCAACAAACAGACGTTCCGAGACAGTAGCGCCGAAAAAGCAACTCGAACCGACGCCAAAGCCGGCGAAGACCGATGACGCTTGGGACATACCGGCCATTCAGTGTTATGAGCCGGAAGATGGCGTCTTCTACGCGCAGATGGGCCCCACCGGGGGAAAACACGGCTACCCAGCGATTACAGGTAAGTTCTGATCGCTAAAAGAATTACTCGAATTGAGGATTATTTCGAAATTACTTTTAGGACATGTTGGCTGGGGAATCTCCTGGTATATTAATGGCCTCCTTATACCCGAAATACATGTAGTGCGAGGTAAAACGTACACCTTTGTGGTAGAGGGTGGCAACAACCCAGATATACCTGCCAAGTATCATCCCTTCTACATTACCGACGATCCCATTGGAGGTTACGAGCACAAACGTGATGAAGAGAAACAAGTAAGATCCGTGCGAGTACACACAAGTGTGGATTATATTACACACACCCCATCCGTATCTTCCTCTTCTAGTCCGTCCGAATATATGCCGGCATTAACCGTTCAAGAACTGGAAAAATCACTCCGAAAGGGGTAGGTCGACTCTGCAACTGGACTCCCGATATTGACGGCCCGCCTGCCGATGACTTCCAGTCGTTTGGTGCCTACCAGCGCACTCTCACCCTGAAATGCGATCCCGGCGAACCAGGCGTTATAACATGGAAACCCGACAGCACCACACCCGACACTGTCTACTATCAGTGTTTCACACATCGCTACCTCGGCTGGAAAATACACGTCCACGATTCGTGCGACGATGTGCCCTTCGCAGCATCCGAGCGGCACGAAGTAAGAGTGCCCTCTGCGGCTGGCGCACTCGAAGAGGACAGCGCAGCCGAGTCGTCGATTCGTCACGAAACCAAGGTCAGCCCAAACGACAATTTTTTGTTGAAGCACCAAACAGACTTGATTAAGAATCACAATATGAACGGAACACCGCCTAAATTGTCTTTTGAAATAACGAAATCCACGGAAATAACTAAACTGATTTCAGATGGGATCCGCGCTGCTGAGGCTCTCGAAGAGAGCATTCTGAGGAGTCAGCAACTGACTGCCAACTCGGGTGCGCCGGCCAGTCAATACCAACCCTCATTGCCGCATGGCAGCCAGCACTCTTTGAAGCACCAACAACCCTCACATGTTCCAGCAGCGAACGCCATTGCGATATCGCCTCAAAAGCCACACATCTCAACGGAAGAACCAGATATTTTACACGGCGAAACCCACATTCTCCATGCAAACATTCAGTCGCATCAGAAAATTCACTCACAATCACCTCCACCATTTCAAACACTTTCGCCACCACCGTCATCAGTGCATCACCATCTTCCACACCCCTACCATCATCATCCGCTTAACCTTTCTAACATTCCAGCTCACGCTCAGAAAACCATTGGTCTTTCAGAATATCTGCGTCCCCCACAAAATGCGCCCCTCTTCCGTCCGGTCAAACTTCCTGGCCGACGCCCATTTCCGACTTCAATAAAAAAATCACCTCAAGTGAAGCCTATTCTGCCGCAGCAACTACACCGCTACCCTCCCCTGCAACAGACCAACGCGGTTGTGCCGCAATCTGCGGTCATAGTGAATCACTACCGCAAACCCCTGCCGAGCATCCTGAAACCATTTGGGAAGGAGCCGTCCTTTCCCATTCAACCCATAGCCGCCTCGGTGTTGATGCTCGGCCAGCCTACGGAGTTAGTGAACCAGCGAAAAGCGGATGGGGTTCGCCCTGTCCACGCAAGACCTAAACCCGTCATCCCGGTCCCTTACGGAGACTCGGTACCATTAGGGACTATACATGTAAACACCTTCCAATCAGTAAACAGCAACCCCAGTGTCAGTAAGCACGAGAAAAAACCCGTACATCCAACCAAACTCCCAGCACAGAGGCAGAAACCGGAAACTGCTAAGCCTGCACTTAGTGCTTCAGCAACCATTCCGGTGCCAGTATTTAAAAAGCCATTCGATGTGCATCAAGTAAAGGAAGAACCAACTTCGCTCAAAATAGCGACCATGAAACCTGCCGTAAACATTGGATTCAAACCGGATTCAGTGGTGGTGGAGAGCGGATTCCGTCCCATAATACATCACAAGACGAATGATGAAACTTCTGCCAGTGATCCACAGATTGCACACCGTCGTGAAGATCCCGGTACTGAGATAGACGAGGTTATGCAGACAGACATGCTCTTTCTCACAGTTCCCAAGGATTCGCAAAGCCTGAGCTTTGAGCCGATGTTTATACCGTCGCCACCGGATAGCACCAACGTCACCATTATACGGAAAATCATATCCTCTCCGCCGATATTAACGGCTGCTTTGCCCTTGGTAGGAACCATAAGCAAAGAAGCACCAGCTGAGTCGCGGAAGCCTCCTTTGGAGGATTTCTTGAGTGACCCTCAGGAGGATGAGATGGATGATCTAACGGCATACGATGAAGTGACCGTAGAAGTAGAGCAAGACCGCGATGAGTTTGAAGATGAGCGAAGTAACTATGAAGAAGAGTCCCAGAAGGAACCATTGGTAGATGAAATGGTATCAAATGAAAATCCCAGCGTTGATGCTGATGACGAGGACAAGGAGGCACAGGCCGCCGAGCGCATTGACACCTACTACCTGCCACCTGATAATCGAACCATTCCACACGCGACATTCCCAAGTGGCGCCGTAGTTACTTATGATGGAAAGGAGGTTGTGGATACTTCACTAGTATTGCCGCCAAAATTGGAAGGGCGTTCTTCTAATATACGACGACCAAATAACGGACTCTCCAAAATCGAAGAACTTGTGCGAAATACACCGCAATTTAGACCCTTTCGTGGTGAAACTCCACCGCCTATCAAGACTTTTCTCTCTACAGAAAGGTCACTCGAAGTGGGCGTCAGTCCAATGACCGAATACTTAAGTTCCCATTTAACTAGCAGAGGACCATCTTCACCATCTCCAATAGCTCTAACATCATCATTGTCATCATCGTCATCGGCATCATCACTACTAACGAGTACAACCAAATCGCATTTGTCCCCATCTCAACCACTATCGACAAGATTACAAAGTCTGAGAAGATTACGTGACCTGCGAAGATTTTCGTAGAAGGATAATAAAGATTTAGTTAATTTTTATTTCGTTCTCGAACAATATTTAGGATAATTAGAGGAATCTCGATAATACTGATGGACAGATAAATTAAAACATATGCTTACATGCTTTTTAAATTATCACCGCTGCGTAAAATTATTATATACATGAAAATACAAATGTAGTACTTTGCTTCACTCCCACATTATCATTGTTAGCATCATTGCATGTGATCATAGCGCAAATCAGCACACGAACACTTTAGGGGACTTCATTGTGCTCTAATAAATTAATAAAACATAACCGTATGTAACGCAAATCTTACATAATATATGGTTTTTTAGAATGACAAACAGTTCGCTTGTTTTCTTTTAAAAGTTTTCTTTTCTATTAGAAAGTAATTGTTGAGGACAATTTTCTAACTGATAATATCTCAACAATTAAGAGTTTATATTGTACAATGGTACAAATATAACATTTACTTCAAATTTATTATTTATGTATTAGACGTACCTACGTCCAACATTTTCTTTAAAATTATATTATTGCCGCTTTCGAATTTAGAATTTGTATATATACATGCATATATCTGCAAATTATGAGGACCATAACGCTTTCTGCTACAACTTTCTTGCAGTGTGTCACATCGTGTCACATCAAAGCGAGCTACCTACTTTTTCTATACAATTAAAGCCACACTCTATTACAAATAAATAATTTTTATGTTTGAAAACCGTTTTTCGCCTTTGAAATTTGAACGGATTAGAATGTTGTAAGGCGAAAGGATTAGTTGCTGCAAATCGACCTTAATGTGGTTTATTTCGATAGATGGCAACGTAAGAGGCTGCAAATGCGTTTTGGCTGAGTTGCCAGTTCGATGGGAAATATTTTGTCGACGAAAACCGGAATAGTCTGTAAGCCGAAGAAAAATTTTATTCTATCGGCTTATTCCAAAATGTTACTATTTAACAAATATATAATACCTTTAACCATATTTGGTACCTATTCAACTTATCTAACGGTGCCTTTTCTTTCTGAAAAAGCTGAATAAATTTCCGCTGGCAACGAGTGTGTTTCTATTTGCCGCGACGTCTTTTAGGCGGTTTTTTTTTATTTCGGCGCCGTAATCAGATCACGTGCAGTAGGTGCTGTTTTTCTTTATCAAAATGACAAGGCGTGAACTTGGGTTCGCGCACTCAGTGAAAGTGCCCACCCAGTATCGACGCACTGCCTTTGTTTTAAAATCTGCTCTAGAACGCAAAAAATCTGTGAAGAATTTAATTTTTGAGGAGAAACATGCGGTAAGAATGAACCAAGAAATGACTACGTCTGCATTTAAGCTTGCGTCAAAATTTACCAACTTTTTTCATGCTTCCTTTGATTAGCGCATGAGCTCAATGCAAGCAGTTTTGAAGCAATACGCCGACAACCGTAAGCACATCGATAGCGCCATCGAGAAGACCAAAATACTGGAGGAGAATCCACGCCTGAGTCCGGAGTTGTGCAAAGTACTGGTAACGGAGTTGGTTTACGGCCGAAAGGAGCTGAAGGGCGAAAGTAAACCGGTGCAAACGGTACGAAGCTATCGTGAGAAGTTGTTGGAAGCACTTGGTGACCAAGTAGCGGTGGTGCCGCCCAAAAAAGGCAAGCAATATTGGTAACAAGCATTATAAGCTGAAATATTTGAAAGGTTCCAACGCTGTATGCAAAGAGATGACAAAGAAGAACAAGCTGAATGTTAAGAGGGTGTCTCGTGATGAGACCGCCGAAGGTACTGAGCCGATGGCAAACGCTGAAAGCTGTAATGAAGAAGTTGACTTGACATCAACGGCTGATGATCACGACGACAGTGTGGTTCCCTATTTGTGGCTACTGGTATTCAGTGTGATGATGTTTACGTTTCCTTTCGTTACCTTTTACGGGGTGCGCACATGGCTTCAGGAAACGTTTCACTTGGCCGTTTTTCAAGTAAACTGCTTCTCCGTGTTTGCTTCTGTGCTGGTGGTCAATCTGATTATATGCATTTATATTCTCAAAGCCTTCAGTGAGGGTCGCAAACCTTCACGGACTGCAGCGATGCGGAAGAAGAAAAACTGAAGAGATTTGAATATAATTTACAATACAACTTTTATCCTTGAACAATCGTCTTGTAGATGGAAAATAGCCTGTTATTATTTAGTGATCTATTGATTCAAGAAGGTCTCATTCGAAATCGATTATTCAAACTTATAAAACTTTAATCGCAAATTATGGATTGATCGAATATGATTGATCGCTCACTCTCACTAATATGATAATAAAAGTCAATACTCTCAATAACGGTATTTTTACTTCTCCAGAACAAAAACCACGCTATGTCCGAATCAACACCAATTTATTCAGCTTATCCGAGGCTTTTGAGGCGTTGGCATCTGAAGAATTTCGTAAAAAGGACTGCGCCCCGTTTGAGTCATACGCGGATTATTTAAGTGCAGTCACCGCGCTGGATGAATATGAGTACTTGGTCGATATGCATGTGGATGATTTATTGGTTTTCCATCCCACACTTAAACACTACTGGTCAACCCATCAATTGGTGCACGAAAAGAAAGTCATGCTGCAAGATAAAGTAAGCATTTCAATTATGCTTCGGTTTATAGCCACTCGTCAGAAGAAAATTCAGTGTTAAGTAGAACTTTTGTAGAGAAGAACTGTATTGAAGCTTCATTCTAAAAAATATCCATTCCGTAAGAAGCAGCATTGTTTCAAGGCATCATTCGTTTCTGATTTTTTCAGTAATGTAAGCTTAAAGAATACAAATATAAAACAATCTAAGTAGTTTCAGTCAGCGATAATAAACGCTGTTTAGCATGATTTTCTTGACGGGTGGTTTAGAAAGTCAAGCAATTACATTAGTGCTCTTAAACATAATCTTGGTTTTAGGGAACCAGCTTGGTTACGGAGTTGCTACATCCACCCCCTGGTGCGACTGTTTTAGATATGTGCGCTGCTCCTGGCATGAAAACTATTCACCTCTCGAATATCATGCGTAAACAAGGCGTCATACATGCCATCGAATGCAATCAGGAGCGCTACCAACTTCTTTGTAAAATGACCGAATCGGCGGGATGCGGTGATATGGTACGCACAATCAACGCGGATGTATTAACAATTGGTATTTAAAACAAAAAGTCGGCTTATATTTCCTGTTTTCTTATATCAGTTTTATACATCGCAACAGATTCAACGAAATGTCCCAATGTTGAGTATATACTGGTTGATCCCCCATGTTCCGGTGTTGGCATGCAGAATCGAATGTCCTTCGATCCGGAAGAAAAGGATTCCAAACGCTTACAAAAACTGGGCGGCTTGCAGATAAAAATTCTATCGCATGCCATGCAAGCATTTCCAACTGCTAAACGCATCGCATACTCTACTTGCTCACTGTACGAGGAGGAAAACGAGCACGTTGTTCAGAAATGCTTAAAATTAAATCCAAATTTTAAACTGCTGAGTGGCAAAAAAGCTTTGCGCAACAAGTGGACAAATATTGGCAACCCGAATTATAAGAACATTGGAAAGAAGTGTATTTACACGCTTCCAGATAAAGATTTAACGGATGGTATTTTCATAGCAATTTTTGAGAGGCGACGTGATAACGACAATGAATGAAATATATTAGTTCTTGAAATGGAGTAAATATCTTCATACAAAGTTATTTGAAAAATACAAAATTTGAAAGAATATAAAAACTGTTTTACTTGAAATAATCAAGCAAATTTTCGCGTAAAGAAATAAAGTAGAACAGGCAGCGAATTTAAATAAATCCACAATTCGCCGCCTGATCTGATAGAACTGTTGACATGTTTTCGCTTATCAATTCATTTCTTATCTTACCACAGTCATTTGGAAACTCTTGCATTAAACTTAATACATTTTAAAGTTTGAAATACATTAATTTGAGTACGTAATGTACTTTCTAAAATCCATTTTATTAACACACTAATATTGTATAAAAATGAAATTCTAAATTGACATTTACATCAATAACACAATGAGTTGATTAAATAATCTGTAAATATTTCAATTTAAATCGAATAATAGAATTTTAACATTTGTTGTGATCGAGAAATTCGATATTGGTGTACTAAGAATTATGAATAGAATGATTAATTAAAACAACATAACCTTGATTTTAAAATCGAAATAGCCATTGCTAACGATAACGATTTTGCATTTCAAAGCAACAATTCATGGTAAATATAAATTTTTGGTCCCCGCCTTAAAACATCTACTTTTTCATCATGTAAAGTCAAAATGATTAACATAATTCCAAATAACTTAGAAGTATGAAAACTTTCATATACTTTTAACTACACAGAAGATTCAATAAAGAGAATATTCTCATTGATCTACAAGAGAATTTGTAGGATTTAAAAAAGTACAAAGAAGGAAAACAATTCTTACGAAATTAAATAATTCATAATAATATGAAAAGGTATACGAAATATTAAGTTATTTTTGTAGTATGGATGTTTCAATTGTTCAGTGTGAGATAAATAAAAATTTAGTTAATATTCCATTCAAAATTCGAAAATTAAAACTATCTGATAGACATAATAAATGAGAACATTTTGAAAACGTAAAATCGAACGCGCTTCAAGCGCTTGAATCTATCAAAGACTTATCATCATTTGCATTAGACTTGCATTTGCTGCTTATAGTAGGTTCCTTTGGCCAAACGGTACGACTCCGCCCTGACAGCATCTTCCATGGTGATGATAGGCTTTTGAGGGCAGTACTTTACGGTGTGTGCCATATCACCAGAAGCCTTGCATATCGGACAAGTATAAGTTCTCAGCTTAGGGCAGAGCACTCGACCGAGTGAATCACGTACGGCGTGACTTTTAACAACGGCTTCGGGTTCATTATTATTCTCACAGAAAACACAATGCTTCACGGCCGTCTGTAATGCAGAAAATTTGGGGGAAATTTAAATGTAATAAACTAAATTAACGTATTAGAATTGAAAATGTATTAACTATTTCAATTAATTAATAAAACTAATTGAATGTAATAAAGAAATTATGGAAAGCATTGTTTAATAAAATAACTGACTATTTATTGAACTATTAACTGGCTTTTAAATTATTAATTATTTAATACAATAATTACATTGTTTCAAATCAATTCTGCACTTTTATTATTCTAATATTAATTTCCACACTTACATATTTGTCATTTTTAGCGCCACTGAAGCGTTTTACTTGAACCCTGTTTTTGTTGCTGTTATAATCAATGTTAACAGCAGCTGCAGCAGTAGCGGCTGCAACATGCGTCTGTTGCACATGTGCTGGCAGCATTTTCCAAAAGTTGCTGCTTACATCATTAATATTAACATTAAAATTATTTTGCATTGGTGATGCGATATTCTGTAGGATGTTGTTGGCGTTGACGTTATAGAAAGCAGGAGTGTTCATGATATTTCCGCCATCGTTAGCCAACTGCAATGCTGCCTGGTACTGATGATATCGATTTAATTCGTCGCATATGTACCCATTGCACGCAAAATCCTGCATAACAGCATCAACAGGGGCTGGAGGATTCGGCATAGGCTCTGACATCATGCGTTGTGTTATTAAAAGAAAAAACATATCAATGAGTCACAGGCATTTCTTAAAACTTAGAAGTCTTAAATGCTATTTAATTCAGTATGTAAGTAGTAAGAAGACTGTCTTTGACCAGGCCAAGGTCTGAATACCTGCACCCGCAAAGTTAAAACTATCTTAGAAAGCACTTAAAGGCTCTGAAATCCTTTATAATGCGTAAAGTGGAAGAGCTACACCCATTTCTGGGGAATTTATGCTAATATCTGAATAAATTTCTTCTTAATATTACCGTATACAAAATGTACTCGTAGAAGAAGAAAAACCATGTGAATACTGCCTTCAAAATGTAGTCTATATAAATGGGTGGAACAACGCTTATTTTTACTCAGATATGTAATGTTCTGCATTTACTGAAGGAGTGTATTAAGCATAAAATCTGCGATTACAATTTTGCCAGTTGACAACATTTGAATGGGAAAGCGGGTGAGAATTACCAGGCCCATTTTTTGCAAATATTTTGGTAATGTTGCTACAACTTCCAGATAAAAATGTAATATTAATATTTGGTATCCTTTATGAGATTAAAGCGTGATTATTAACCGCTTTCGCCCATTTTTAGTACCAAACTGCTCTACATAACAAAGAATATTTGTGCCAGTCGCAATATCATTTCACCATCTAGCATAATACCATTTTATCGCAATATCTCTTTACGTACTCCCGTAATAGAGATTTCAACAGACAAACATACAGATGGACGCACAGGTCTAAATCGATTCACGAGGTGACGCTGAGCAGAATATATATACTTTTCTATATCTATCTGGTCCCCTTCTAAGCGTTACAAACGGAAGAATATTTTAATTCGGAATATATGGGCGTGGTTTGCCAACTCATAAAGAAGTTCCCAATATCAACATAAACAGAGTATCTATTACCGAAATG
Organism: Sicus ferrugineus; assembly: GCA_922984085.1. NCBI lineage: Eukaryota > Metazoa > Arthropoda > Insecta > Diptera > Conopidae > Sicus > Sicus ferrugineus. Next base: position 13,424,717 of record OV277352.1, on the reverse strand, counting down.
CTTGCCAAAAAAAGGCGTTGTCCACCCATCCACTAAAAAGTTGTCAACTGGCGAAATTATAATTACTGGCGAAAATTTGATGCTTAATGTATTTGTATAGTAAAAGCAAAGCATTTTATATCTGAACAGTTATAAGTTGTAATGCTGTATAAATAATTATTTAAATAAAAATAAATTTTTAAATACCACGGCTTTAAGACGGTCTAAAAAGTTAAAAATTTTTCCTAGTCCCAAACAAACAAAACGAAAAATGAATGCTGTCAGTTTATACCTAATATTGCATTCTCATCTACTTTTGAGTTATACTTAAACTTTCAAGTCTCTAGCTCATCGAGAAGTTAGTTTAAAATCAATTACATAATTTGTACCTCAACAAACAGACAAAAAGGCTACCTAATAAAATCGTTTTAAAATATGCGTGTTCCAGCCATTTATATACCCTACATTTTGAAGGCAGTATTCACATTGTTGTTCTTCTTCTACGAGTACATTTGGTATACGGTAATATTAAAACAAAATTTTATTCCGATATTAGCTTTTTTACTCAAAAAATTGGTTTGGCTCTCCCACTTGAATGGCTATAGAGGATATCTGTGAAAGCTTTTAATAGTTATTCTTACAACTAATATCTTCGTTTTTAAGTACTTTTATTTTCACATACAACTTTTTAATAAGTCTTCAGATTAGAAGCATTTTTAAATCTTATTGCAAAAAATATGTGTGCTCAACACTATGAAAGCGCACAGCTTACACATGACTATTAGAAAAGTCATTCTACGACTATTAGAAAAATCCTATTAGACTATAGGGAAGTACTAATTCGAATTTGTTCTCGAATTAATATATTTATCATACATCAAGACCACAGATACTTCGTATATATATATGAAGCAGTAATATGTAAACGTTGGCAACTCTGAATGCAAAAACTGCGAAACAGATGTGCGAATTCCTAGAATTATGTCTGCACAATTCTTGGAAAGAGTTTGCAGCTTCTGCAAGGTGCCGAAATGGCTGCACAATTCTTGGAAAGAGTTTGCAGCTTCTGCAAGGTGCCGAAATGGCTGCCAGAGGAAATGCGAGTATAAGAACCAATAGGAAACGGATGTACAAAGACTCTACTTTTAAATTGAATCCTTGTTATTGGAACTTAATTCCATTGAATATTCAGGAACTCACCAGCGCCCGTCTTGCATGCAGCCAGCATAGCAAACATTTTCAGTGATTTTGAAATTTCGTCTTGCTGCTGGTTGTTGCCAGGAGTTTCTGCTAATGCTAATTGCTGTTGGGCAACTGTTGCAGCTGCAGGCTGCTGATTATGATAATGCAGCTGGCTTTCCGGCTGTACGTTGATGAGGTCTGCCATTTGAAATTGAGGCGGAACGGCTGCTAGGCTTGACGATAAGGCACTCCCAACACTTAAAGGATGTTGGTGAGATACTAAGGCACCGTCCGTGGCATGTAAAACCGGTGACAATGCTGACTGTGCTAATGAGTCACCTCCTGATGAAGATGTGGATAAAACGCTTTGTGAGGACGGAGTACTTCGTGTATCCAAGTACATCTCCTGAAAGCATTTCATGTTGATTTCCCACAAATTCTTGAACGATTCCTAGAAGAATTGAAGAGGTAAAGGTCAAGCGTTCCAACCCACAAACACCATGTGCAGCTGTTAATACGAACCTCCTGGAATTCGGTGCGGTTATCCCAATGCCTCACGTCGCAGAGCATGTTCTGGTGGTTGGTTTGGTTCTGGTGGTTCATGATGGCAGAGTCGTGTACCAAACACTGCAAAAGTTACATATATTTTAAGTGTAATTAAGCGCCGTTATATTCCTCTGCCCCCTCCAAGTTTTATGCTTTTATAACAGAATCACTAAAAATTTTCACAATTTTCCTCGTATATTTACACAAATAACTTTCTTCAGCTGCCAAACTATCCGTGAAGATACATAAACTACAAATTTACAATTTTATTGTAAAATTTATGCAGTTATATAACAAAGGAACCGACTCTTCAACAAAAAATTCCGATTTGTCCACGATTCGGCGAGGTAGAATTTGAATTCCGAGAATTTAATTTTTTGTTGTCATATCAAGGCACATATTTATAACGGTTCACTATTTGTAATCAGTGTTGCACATAGAGGACTAAAAAAGGGCGAGGTGGAGTTTTATGAGGTTCGGGATATTTTAAGTAGCAGGCAAAAAAGCAAAACTTTCTACTTTTCAAAATTTTCTTTGAAAAATTCAGAAGCAATTTATATGTTTCGTTGTTAGATGATACGATTAATTTCTTTTTCAACGATCTTTATTTACTTATCTTTATTTAGCACAGTTCTGTCGTAATTTCTGAGGTACACTTATTTGAAAGATTGATATATTAACCTTGAAACTTCATATCTGGATGAAATAATACGGGTGAAAATTCACTTCCTGTGAAAATATTGCACTCCTAAAAACATAAACAAATCATTCAATTATTTATTAAATAAAATAATATGTCTACTATAATATTGTAACTTATTTAATTGATGATGACTAGAAATGAGGATTTTATTTTATATAAAATAATTCTTTTTACAGTTCTGTTTTCTACTCTAGTTGAACCTAAAGCCAAAGAAAAATTTTAATTCCAACGAAGAATTTTTCGAGTTAATCGCTTTTATTGTCTATATCTTGCTTAAATTCAATAAATTATATATTAAATAAATTTACATAAATAGTACTTCGAATTAACATACTAAAAACACTAGCTGGATTGTCTATTTTTTTGGAGGAAAAGTGAAAAATGCCATATCACAAATTAATAAGAAAATCACAAATAATTTTGAAATCACAAATTAATAAGAAAATAAAAAAAAATTTATACATGTTCTTCTTTGCAAAAAAGACTACTTATTGAGGGATTAAATCTAATAGGAATACAACTCTTTCTCGTCAAATGGCCCTTTGATAGGAATTTCACCACTTTGTATGGGCCAGTCACAATAATGAAATAAAATTGTGCAAATGGCGGTTGTTTTAGACATGGTTGGTGAAAATCGCGGGTTTGATTTATCATAGGCAAATAATATTCAGGATTCCGGATAATTATCAATAGAAATGAAGAGAATCCTTGTGAGGAGTGAAGTCATTGGGTCATGGCCTACTTCTGTCGTCCTCCTGCGGATGTTGGTAAAAGCAGAGCTCTTTCACGCTGCCGATTATGGGGGCATTAATTATTTTAATTTTAAAGAAGAAATAATCCAAGTGCTACTGTTGCGCAATTTTATTTCTCACATAGATCCAATAGCATAGCCTCGACATAACTTCCTAGAGTGAAATATTCAACTACAATTGAATATTTTTACCGGTTATTGTCTGTGAATCTGTCGGCGGTTGTGCTGGACTACAAGATGCACATTGACACCGGAAGGGTAGAATACTACTTTCAGTACGTGCAGGCAGGAGCCACCGTCTACGTCTAATTCAATCTAAATCCAATGTATGCGTTTTTCGCTGTCCTTAGATAACCGGCTTCGGCGGAAAGGTATTTATATATATAACGATACGGTACTTGGGACAAATACGCCAAAAAGATTGAGGACCTGCATCTGAACATGCAGAACTTCACAGTAAGTGAAAGTTGAACTAAGGTGAGTTAGACGCCACTAGTTTAGGGTAGCAACCGAAATTGAACTACACCTTTTTGTTTTATAGTTGTACCCAAAATATACGCAAGCGGGCAAGGGTCACTCCAATTTAGATAAGCTATAAAAATTGTGACAATTTAAGGAAGAACTTATGTACAAAACAATATGTAGTTATGTATATTCTTCATCAGCGTGATCTCCGGAATCAATTTCGAAATTTCTGTCTTCTAGACGGACTAACATATAACTTTCTTACTTGTTATGTTATTCATTGAATATATATTTTTTTACTTAAAATTGCGTTTTTTTCATTTTAACGCTCCATATAAAAACCCCTTTTAGTGAATTATGTTATATAAAAAATAATGCTAAAGAGTCCACATAACTCCCACCATCATTTATTTAAATAATGGTGGGAATTTTGTGGAATCTTTAGCCTAATTTTTTATATAACTGTATTCCCCAAAACGGATTCTTATATGCATATGTAGCGTTCAAATTAAAAAAGCGCAATTTTAAATCAAAAAAAGATATATTCAATTAATGTCCAGCGGACAGAAATTTCGAATTTGATTCCAGAGATGATGCTGATGAAGAATATGAATAATATACATATCTACATATTTTTTTAACATAAGTATTCCTTAAAATGATAGCATATATCAAATGTACCTGCATGAGTTATTTCGTATCATGAACTGTGTTAAATTTCATCTGTTTACAGACAAAAAACTGTTAAAAATGTTCTTATATATTTTAATATGAATAAATATCATAAAATAAAACTGGAAATTGTATTTCTACTGCAAAATTTAGCTTTTATACATACAACTTTCCTGAGTTTCTATACCATTTTCCTGAATACGTACAACTAGTGAGATGGCTGTCTGGTTAGACCAAAGTCTAAGTCCCATACCCACAGAGTTAAAAAAAAATTATGTAGGGGAAAAAAGGTCTAAAATCCATTTATAACAGTTTAAGAGGAGAAACTACTTCGAAAAAAGTCTCGCCTTAATATATCATACACGTATACAAAATATACACTTAAATATTTTAAAAAATTATCTGCTGGTGCATTTGGTCAAAAAAGAAGGACTGATTGTCAATTGTGATCTCTATTCGTTCTGAAGCAATGTAAAACCTGAAGCAATGTAATAAAAAGTAAGTAACTAAAAGTAATCCCAAAAAAGTACTTACTGTTAAAAATTTATTAAGTTTTAATATATAGTGGCCAAACAGTAAACTCAAGTACTATTGCCAAACTAGTAAGACTTCTACAACCATGAATTGCAACGCGTTAACTGTCAATTTCGCTTGAGAAAAAAATTTTGACATTCCAATTTTACAGCATGATTAGATAGCCAAATGGAATTTTTCTGAATTGTAAAAAAGAAATTATATAAATTTGTCATTATTATATACCAAATTTTATATTTAATTTGAAGAAACACTAACTGTTCGATTTAAATTTCAATAAAATGGTAAGTGAATTTCGTGCGAAAGTCGGCAGGAACAATGGTTGCGGAAAGAAATTAAGAATTTGATGTTATAGCTGAAAAACTGCAGCAGTGTTCTGATTTGTTCTCTTTTGCAGTATAAATTTTTGATTCTAACGCGAGGGGCAGTTGGCCGACTAGGAACACAATTCTGCACACAGGGACTGCAAAGCCAGGTGGGTGCCAGTGATTCACTTCATAATTTAGACTCTTTAATGTTGCCTCCAGTGCTGGTACTCCCAAGGTGCACGAAGACCCGGCTTCTTCTCACAATTTGTGGACAATATCAAAGGTGAGATCGAAAAGAACAAAGAAATGAAGGACAGCATAAAGAAGTTCCGGGAAGAGGCTCAAAAGCTGGAGCAGTCTGAAGCCCTGCAGTCAGCGCGGCAGAAATTCAATTTCGTGGAGTCCGAAGCGCAGAAATCGTCGACCATTCTTAAAGAACAGCTGGGCTCTATGAAGGAAAAAGTTAGCGATGTGCTCGACGAAGCGAGTAAAACTGACATCGCCAAAAAGGCTTCGAAGATAACGGAAGGCATCTCGAAGACAGCCAAAGGAGTCAGCGATACGATATCAGAGACTGGAGTACAGATAGGCAAGACCACCGCTTACAAAGCTATTTCGGACACAACGAAAATGATTCAGCAAGAAATAGAGTCGCAGAGTATTAATTCTCGTGTTTACCGAGCGCCACTTAAGCTACGTAAACGAGTCGAAATAAGTAAAAGCGCCGACGAACGCGTGGTGGAGCCTAATCAAAATGCTACGGGTAACACAAATATGATTAGATAGCGCAGATTGAATGTAATAATCTCTTTAGGTGTGGAATTGCACAAGGACTCTAAGTTCTTCCAATCCTGGGAAAATTTCAAGAACAACAATGCTTACGTGAACAAAGTTCTGGATTGGAAGATCAGGTACGAGGAATCGGAAAACCCTTTGATACGCGCCTCTCGCCTTCTCACCGACAAAGTGTCCGACATAATGGGCGGGCTCTTCTCGAAAACTGAACTGTCCGAAACAATGACAGAACTGTGCAAAATTGACCCGAATTTTGATCAGAAGCAGTTTTTGCGTGACTGCGAGACAGACATAATTCCTAATATACTGGAGGCCATGGTGCGCGGTGACCTGAACATACTGAAGGACTGGTGCTTCGAAAGCACCTACAATATTATATCGACGCCCATATCGCAGGCAATGAAACAAGGCCTCTACCTGGACTCCAAGGTGCTCGATATCGAGAATATCGACTTAGCCATGGGCAAGGTGATGGAGCAGGGACCGGTGTTAATTGTGACCTTCCAGGCGCAGCAGATCATGTGCGTGCGCGATAGCACCCATAAGGTGGTCGAAGGCGATCCCGAAAAAGTTATGCGCGTGAACTACGTCTGGGTGCTGTGTCGAGACCCGAACGAGCTGAATCCTAAGGCTGCTTGGAGACTGATGGAACTGTCTGCGAATAGTCAAGAGCAATTCGTTTAAACTAGAAATACATAGTTGACCTTTCCCTAACTTAGCTAAATTACAATACGTTAAGACCAAAAATTTCGCTGCTAATTTTTCTCATGCAATAGCAGCCAAATTTTTGGGGATAACGTTGTACATTGCTAACTCGATGGCAAGTTTGCAACAATGCGGCGAATGTTAACTTTTTACAGTGTGGCAAATACTTCTGCCCTGTAAATCAACATTTGCCGTGGTGTTGCAGGAAAATACCACTCGAGTAAGCAAACCGGTCCGGCGGAACTCTAACGTTACTTTAAATTTATAAGAATGTAAATTACATATGCGCAACAGTTAGTGGTTTATGTATATAACAAAATTACATATAACGAAATTCACAACCAGTTACGTTCAACAAAACAGATCAACCGGATTTGTTTTTAAGCTTAAGTACGTCTATAAAATTTAAATCGTTTCATTTCAACCTAAAAGGACAGAAAAAATAAAACACGAATCTAATTTAGTTACTTGGTATGCTAAATGGGTGTATTATGGGCCAACTGCTTACGATTCCTTGCAATTTTTGTTCCGCATTGATTAATAATTTTATATTTTTCTACATGTTATTTGTAATTTTCCGAAACTGAAAATTTTAAACGACAAAATATTCTGGGGCCACCTCTGGCCAAGAAATCTGGCTTTATTTACCAGTATTTCTCGTTTTCCCGCTTTTTGGGTGTAGTAAAAATATCCCATCCTTTCACACATTTAATTAAACCAACTAACTCACCATCTCAAGTTCCCATGAGAAAGTCCCCAATTTTCCCACGCTTAAAGGAATTTTCCCACGGGCCAAGAAACGAGTATAAGCAACTCGTTCCCAAATGTTCGCTGCTTCAGTTCCCACCGTTTTATTCCATAACGTGTATGTTGGAAAGCAAATGAAACCTGGTGAGAAAAATGTACATAAGGTTGCCAAAGTTTTAATTTATTTCTTTTAGTATAAGCTCGAGAGAAGCCTACAAATAGAAACATTTGAGAGGAAATAGTTTATTACTCAATGAATGTTCAGTATCCCTAATAAAATTTTCATTTTCTTTTTTTTCCATTTAAATAACCTATTATTAGTTAATGAAATATTTTTTATATGATATAATTTCGAAACTGATAACATAATCAGGACGTTTAGACAAATATCATCGATATAATGCCAAATGCATTATATAATGGGTGATTATAAAATTCCGACTGTTTAACGCAGGAAAATGCCGTATTTTTCTAAAGATATCAAAGTTGTTAAGGAAAATATAAATGTCTTTGCAGTATGGATCGTCCCGTGAGGAGTTCTTCATAGATATCTGTGTGAAATATAGAGTTCCATTTGTTAGTTTTCGAATAATTTTTATAGGATCTGTAAATACTTCCGTATTCTTTTATTTTTAATTACGTATATCTTGCTATTAATTTTTATAAGGTTACAGAGATTTTAAATGATGAAATGGATTTATCCAGTTGACAACCTATTCCGGAACACCATTTCATCCCTTCCTTCAATTTTTCAGCACTTCTCACGCGTTCCTTCTTTTCATTGTTTCGTTGGCTGCTCTCTCATTGTAGTGTGTGCCCGTGCTGTGGCTCTGCATTTTCCCTTTAATAAATAATTTTTCATACGATTGGAATTTATTTGTGTTTCTAGAGGTTTTAAACAATAAAAAAACAACATTTAAGTGCGTTAACCTATCTGTGCTGTAGATGAGTGTAGTGCAGTTCTTTTGGCTTGATTAAAGTGAAGAAAACATTTTTTATTTAGTTGGTGAATTCAACTTTTCTCTACTTCTCCGTACAATTTCCTCAACGTAATCTTGCTGCCTGCTTCTGTGAATTTTTCAGTTTATCAAAGCGCTGGCCGCGCCATAGGCCAGCGTAGAGAAAAGTACTCCTGGTAAAATATAAATACGGTGTGTGTACGTGTTGAGGACGAATGTGAAAAAACCAGTACCCAAAAGAAAAGTGCAACCGAAGAAATTGTTTAATTAACTCGCTCATAAAGTGCTGAATTCATGAATGAGTTTGGACAGCCGAGCTCTCACTTGTTCCTCCAGTCCAGTGAATGGGTGCCCACGAAAACCGTTTATGCCGTAGCTGCTCTTCCACCGCGGAATGCACCCACAGTTTTTAATTCACCTCGTTTGTAACAATATCAACATGATGATGTTTCCGTTTATCGTTAATTGTTCAGTTACATCAAAGTATATTTCTAACAATTCCTCGACCAGGCCGGAAATCATATAAATATTAGGAAGAAAGAAGACGAGATCGTGCTTTCTCTCTATGTGCGTAGGAAGAAAACGAAATTACTGTATTGAACTGACCATGTTTTCAAAATCTGTTTTAGAGTGTGTAATTTTATTGTAATTTTTTGTGTAACAAGAGCTGAAAGGTCTCATGGAATGGTCTGTCGGTTCGCGAGACCTTCAAACTGCGTTGATGGTTGGTGCTTTCTGTGACAAACTTCGTTGGACTCGCATAAAGTCTGAGCGGGAACCATTCCATATCCAAAGTCTAAATGCTCTTCACTCTTGAAAAATTAAGTCATGCGCTCGCGCCAGGAATTTCCACGAAATCAAATTTAAAATCTATTTGTACCTACGGTTTTATAAACGATTTTAAGTTTTTGTAAGATTTGGAGTCGCGAAAACAAGACTTCGACAAGAAATTTTTATTATTTTCTCCAATTGCCCTTTTCTTGCAACTTTGTCCTGGATCGTGAGGAATCCTAATAAGAAATAATCAAGCTTACAAAATTTAGCTTACCGCACACAAACTAAACTTTTTGTTTTAAGTGTAGTGCTTTTATATAAAATAATCTTACAAATTTCCTTAATCACAAGGAGAGCATTAATTTCCATTATTCAATTCAAATTTTGTACTGCGTTTTTTTATAAACTTTATAAATGTTTCTCATTAAATTTATGGAAGTCCTATAATTTTCTACAATCTAATCCTTTTGCAGCACTCTGGATTTTCAAGGTGGCAGCTGCCTCATTTCCTTCTCCATGTGTTTTTTAAACCCCTATATATTAAATGTCAAACAAAAACTCCGCCCGCTCTTCCTGTCTCCTTCGTGATCATAAGTTCGGTTACTTATTTGCTGCCATTTCAACTCTGTTGATGGGAGAGTCCCAGTATCAAAGTAATAAAGTTACGGAAGAGATTTTCAGTTTCTTTTCTTTTTCAGTATTTCCCTTACGTATTACCCATGGGGTTGATCTTGATAGAATATAACTTTAGAGATTATCGCAAACTTAAAAAATATCAATAAGGAATAATTATCTTTTAGTATATTCTTTGTCTGATATCCCCACTCAGCATTCGTTCAATTGAATTTAGTTCATCAGTTCGATCCAAATTTAAGGGGAAACGGATATGAATTTAACTTTAAAATCTTTCAATTTATTTTTATTTTTATTAAATGTTTTAAGTGTCTCCAGAAGAAGAATAGAAATATACCAATTTTCCTTAATTTCACCTTATGTGTTTCACAATCATAATTTTAATCAGCTTTCCTTAGTTTTCCCTACAATTTATGCGTTAATTCTTAACCCTTTGACATAAACAATTTCCACCACGTGGTAAAATTAATATTTGACCATACTTTCAACACACTTCTGTGGAAAACAATAAACCCAACTGAATTCAACAAAATCGTACGTCATAAAACAAAATGGCAGTTGAATTGAGTCAAAGTTGTTCTCCCACAGTCCTGCTGTTCGCATTTGGGTGTGAATGAACTGGCTCCGGACCTCGCTGCCAAAGTTGCCATCGAGAAATCCCATACTCTGAAAATTCCTTTTTCCAGCGATCAAAATTGAATTTTGATTGAGATTGGCTCTCGAGTTTTCTTGAGTGATTGAATTTTTACTGCTTCACTGAAAATGTGATTCCTATAAATTGTAAAAATTAGAATTTATTCGAAACTTTTTTCCTCAACATGGCACAAAATTTAAAACATTTACATAGTTTGTGTTTTTGGAGTAATAATGAAATGAAATTTGTTTATAATGTCATATGGCAGAAATTCAATAAATTTTTTCGCAAATTCTTATGGGTTTCCCAGTTCCAACAAGGACGACCAATTTGTTAGTTTGAAAAACATAATTTCAGATTTACAGATCGCTAAAAAATTGAACAAATGTAATTTTATGAGCACTGGCAATCGTATTCTCAGCTCTCATAGGAATGTGTGGAAAAGAAACATTTGACAATTAAATGTTGGATTGACTTGTCATGGAATTTACCAAATGCTCAGAGGGAACTGACCAATGGTGAAATTATGCATACGTGCATATTTTCACCATTAGAGGTAAAAAAGTGTCAAAATCAAAACGGTTGCATAGAATAGCGGAAAGATTGTGATATCGTGTTGCCAGTGTCGTGGGAATTTTTCGGTATGGCCAGTTTTCATTTATTATGGAAAAGAGGATTTCTAATTCTCGAAGTTATTTTCAACAAACCAGCAAAATAATGAAAATCGCAATTCATTACATTTTAAAAAATATCCTCATTAATTGTTAGAAATTCTTGAGGAATATACGGAACTGCTAGAGTTTCGTGGGAATTTTTAATTAAATATTGCTACTAAATTGTCATGAAATTCTACGTCTGTAAGAAAACAACATAATTTCCGCATGGACATATTTAATAAAAAATTTGCACGTTAGAATATTTATAAGAAATTCCTTCTGGGGAATTATGACTGTCGGGAAAAGGTACTCTGGTGGGAACTGAGACTGGCAACTGTGGGAAGTCCTAATAAAAGCCAGAGACAGGCGGAAACAAGTGTATGAGTGCAAATTAAAAGGTGGAGGAATTTTACTATAAATTTAAAACTAAAGAAAGCACGAGTTTTAGAATGAATTTCTTGTTTAATGCCCAATCAGAAATAATTTCTAAATAGCAACATAACGACAAGAAAATTTTTTCCTAACAACAGAAACATGCTGATGCAGTTGGGATGAAAATTGAAGACATCGATTGCCAGTCTGCAGAAGCCACACCTCACTCGGAGCAACAAGCGATTAAAATCTGCTCTTCCTACAGAAGTCAGAAAGATGTCACCAACAACAGTACATCTGCTGCAGCAGAACCCTACGCAACATCAACCACAGCAACAACAACTAAAATGACTGATGAACGCAACAACAACTCGAACAACATTAATAACAAGAACAAGAAGTGCAGTCATAACGATCATATCATTACTGAAGCCACAAAAATCGTGCTGAAAAATGGTCTCAATGGAGCAACAGCGCCGACAGCAACAGATGCGACACTATTGACGTCTGCAGCGGCTGTTATCAATCTGTCGCCCCATCCGCCATCAACGCATGCCAACTTCGCACTCCACACAGCTCTTCCCACCGCTGCTGCGGCTGGGACAACATTCGGTTTCTCCCCAAACAATGGAACGCCGTCAACAACACTTCGCACTTCAACAGCAGCAACTGAAGCAGGTTCAAGCCAGCACCAAAGTATATCTGCGTCCGCAACACCATCAGCAGCATCGACAAGCACAACAGCGAATGACATGGCCGCAGCTACTGCAACAACCAAAACAAAGGAGCTCCTCAACCTTGCAGCACCGCCTGTTCCGACGAGTTGTAGCGGCGGCAGTGTCGGGCTCAAAGTGGACAACGGCGGCGTCATAGATTACACTATCAATTCAAGCAGTAATGATATTGGCAGGAACCCGATATCGGCTACAAACGAGTTGCCGCGTGGCCAGAACTTCGGCGGACGATTGCAATTCTTTAAAGGTACGTAGAAGCGGGAGGAATTCTACTCTCGATTCCTCACATCCAATATCCAAATAGCTTACAATACACTACAGAATTTCCAATTGCATAATTCTCAAGCACAAAGTCATTAAACTGAAAAGATTTTATATTCTAACATTAATTTTTAAAAATGGTAATTAAAAAAAAAATTATAATCGCTGATAGGTCCCTATATAAATTTGAATTTTTGGGTGTCAAATTAAAAGAAAGGACAAGATTCACTGACTGATTTTAGGATATTTGTGTTTGGGTAGTTTGTATTTCGAAATTTTGATAATTATATGTTCGAAGAACTCGAGGGTAACCTAAGTGCTTAACATGTTTAGGTATCATAGATTAAAAACTGCCTTCCATTTTCAGATGGCAAATTCATACTTGAGTTGGCTCGCTCCAAAGATGTTGAGAAAGGCGGTTGGGTGTCGGTGCCACGAAAAATATTCCGAGCGCCATCATCGGCCACCTCATCCACTATAACGCCAACGTCGACCACATCGACAACGTATCCAAAGAATGAAAGCTCGACATCGTTAAGCTGTAAGTTAACAAACTAGCTAAACAAAGCGCAGTCATGCTCATAGTTTTGTTTTCCCTACAGTTTCCGACGATAACAGCTCCATACAATCATCTCCTTGGCAACGGGATCACTGCTGGAAGCAGGCTACACCGCGCTATGGCATCTCGAAAGAGATGTCGCTCTTCTATCGGCGTCCCAACTACTTAACATTATCAGCAATTGGTCTGCAAGCGTCCCGCAAAATGCGTCGAAGACCCTTTGACAACACGTGCACATTAAATTGTCAGAATATTTTCGCGCCTATCGGTTTTTTGGCGGACAAAAATTTATCGACGAATGTCACTTTGAAAGCAGAGACATCAGGCGCAAGTAAGCAGGAAGATTCGTGTCTCGCACCTAAATCGGAAACCAGCAAATGTGGTGGCGGTATGAATGCAGAGGAAGATGCTTGTTCAACGTCTTCAACATGCACTCTTACAGGCGTAGACTGCATCGATGGCTCCGCCACAGCACAGCCGCCCATAAACAGCACGACATCGATTGAGGACACATCAGTTCCACCAGAGACATCAGAGGAGGCGAGCATTGTAGCAAATAAGGAAGAAATTAAGGCAGAAGCAGATAATGCTGCCAGCAGTGTCAGCAAAGATGTTGAGGCTGAGGTTGATGCGGAGAAGATGAATACCAGTGAGGAAGATCGTAATGAGGAGGATGTGGCGATGGCATCAGCAACTGCTGCAGCGCAGAACGATGAAACCAACAAAAGTAAACTCAGTGCCGATGTTAAGGTCGACAAAGTTCCTGTGACACCTTCGTCACCGTTGTTGGTTTCAGAAAAGAAATCTGAATTTGAGGCAGGCAGAGCAGGAGGAGAACAAAGACTTAAAAGACGCAAAACACGAGCCAAGCTCATCACAATAATACAAAAATTGATCGATAGAATACCAACAGCAGGACTTTTGTACCTGTCGAAGACACTGCAGCCGATGATAAGTGGTGCCGGTGGCGGAGCCACCTTCAATCACTGCAACGCACTGACAAACAAGGTGAGTAGTAATGAACTTATTGAATTAGTCGGTCGATTAAGCAGCCTTCTAGTAATTTATTCGATAGTTACACATGCAAAACCGATTATCCGAATCCCTCAGTGATTAGCTATAATTTACTTTTCGACTATTAATCGCATAATTAGTTTTTTTTTTAATTGTAGTTTTTCGAATTACGTGTTGCAATTGTCGATTTCCAATTCTATTTACAGATTTCACCGCCTTCGTCCTCAACTTCTTCGCCCGCCTCTGCTACCACTTCGCGTCTAGTCGAACTTCAATATCACCAACAACATGTCTCTCCCCGCAAGCGAATACTAAGGGAATTCGAAAAGGTTTCGCTGGATGACTCTGGTACCACAGCAGCTGGTGGAAAACGTCGTGCCAAAGGAAACACTGCCGCAGCCACAACCACCATGAAGTCCTCGCCGCAAAGAGTGCAATCTACATCCTGCGCAGTTCTTACGTCGACATCTATAGTGGCGACAACAGCCACAAATGGCTGCCTGCCCAAGAACGCTCCGAAGTTGACTACATCTGCCCCACCGACCAGCTCGACGCCCCCGCGTCTGAACAGCTCATACAGCATACACTCGCTGCTGGGGGGAGGCAGCTCATCTCTTAACGCATCCGCTTCCCCCACTTCACTGGCAACCAAGCGTATGAATGATCACGCTATTGTTAGCAACATAAACTATCAGCAACATCAGCATCAGAAACATAACTACGCAGACCCGTCGTACCTCCGAGCGATGCTGGCATCACCGAAGTCGCCCGAAAATAATTGTGGCGTTGGTGCTGGGAGTGGCAGTGGCGGTTGCAGCGGAGGCGGCGGTAAATCGCCTTCCAATCTGACAAACAAGAAGCGATCTCCTCCATATTCTTCGCCGTTACACGAAAGCCACTCGCGCAGTCCTATCGTATCAGTGCACTCCAGTAGTGACTACGGACGCCGCTCGCCGGTTGCGTCGCCACCTGATACGCATTACAAACTACGCTTTGCCGCAGAGAACTCAGTTGCAGCGTCTCCATCAAGTCATTTGCCACATCAAGCGCCGAGCTTCTACTCACCATACATGACGTCACCCAAATATGTATCCGCGCCGCCAGCATCCATGTCGCCGAATTCCACGAACAGCGCCAATGCGGCGCGTTCACCACGTCATCCATCCGTGGGCAACGCACACATTCCAGCTTCCAGTATATCATCATCAGCGGCTGCAGCGAACTGCATTCCAACGCGAGAGCTGTCGCCGCCGCGGTCTGCTACCGCACCTCCTCGCGACTCCACTCCACGTACTGTACCAAAAAAGACTGCATCCATACGCCGGCAATTCGCGTCACCCACCAGCTCTGCGTCTTCGAGCGAGCGAACTGATGAGCAGCAACAGCATCAGCAGGAACGCAAGACTTCCCTGACTGCAGGGGCAGCCGGTGCTCCAGCGCTTCAGCAGCACAGCTTTCAAGCGGTTTCGCCCAACCCCCATCACATTGGCGGTCCACCCTTACCAACATCACCCCTGCACTACTACATGTACGCACCCAGTGCTGCTGCTGCGGCCGCTGCTGCTGTTGGTTCCTCGAGTCCGAATGGCATAGGACCGTCGTCATCTAACGGCAGTGCTTCTGCCGCCGCTGCCGCTGCACAAGCGGCCGCCTTAGCTGCCGCGTACATTCCAGCGATGGTCCCGCCATCCTACTATCATCCCTACATCTCAACACTGGCTGCGTTGAGACAGAATCCTCTGTGGATGCACCACTACCCGGGCGTGACGCCGCCCTTCATGCCACCCCACAACTCAACGTCCCAGGCCTCGTCACGACTTTCGCCCCCTTTTCATAGCTTTGCGTACAATGGCGTAAGTGCTGCTACGATGGCGGCTGCTGCAGCGGCAGCGGCTGCATTCGCTGGGCCGCTACCTCCATCGCACTTGGCGCAGGTCGGATTGGGGCATCCCGTATCGGCGCCGAGTGCAATTCATCACGCTGCCAGTGCCTTCGTGGGGGGTTCAACGACAACGCAGAGATTGACTGACGAAAGCTGTGTCCGCACGAAGACGGCAACGAAACCGACTACTGCAACAACAATTTTGCCGAGTAGTATTAAAGATGAACAAAGTTCAGGTAAGTGGTGGGAGAGCGATAGACGTAGTAAAGAAAAGTTGAAACCATCGGATTCCTTCTTTACAGACGTTCCCTTGAATTTATCGAAGCATTGAATGTGGGTGGCATTCATTTCGTAGCTAAGTAAGTGTTAACTTGTAGTTTATAATTTAGTTCTAAAACATTCAGAATAGAAAGCAACAGTAAATTTTGTTGAAAAAAGAAAAACGTTAATTTATGCGTACTGAAGAGTGAGGAAAATAAGAAATAAATGAAGAAAGAAAAGGAAAATTATTCCAAATGAAAAAGTGGTCCAAAAAAGAAACAAACAAAATTCCAAATAAACGCAAAGTGCCGATAACAAGAACTAGTAATTGTAACGGAGTGACAGATATTTTTGTATGAAACAATAATTTATTCGAAGTAAATAAAAGAAAAAAAAAATGTGGAAACGCATAGAATCTCAAATCTTCGAAAGGCTTTTTCAAATAGACTGAACAATCACAACTTTCCACTGGCACAAATCGCTAATAGAAGACGTTTTTGCGGAAAGCTTGAAATGGTTTTAATTTTCCAAAGTTGCGATTTAAATTGTGTTATTTTTCTTTTCTATATTAATGACGATATATGTACATCTTTGCCTGCTGCAAAACTTTGAAACAAAAAACTACACAAAGCACGTGCCTTTAGATACAAAATTTTAAAATTAACTGCAGAAAGTATTGATATTGAAGTAGCTTCGCAAAATGCAGAAAAAATTATAAGAAAAGAAAACGCGCAGGCGCAGCAACACTTCTCTGAAACAATTTTTAATTTTTTTTAAAGAATTCATAATTTGAAAATGGTTCTTTAAGGTCTAAAATCATGTTTGCAAACTAAGCTAAAATACAAAACGTTCTTAGTGGGTCGCTGATAGTAATGGATTTATAATATTTCCATATATTTGCGAAACACTATACAATGTTTTGTTAATTTACTAAATGAGTGTTTTCTGTGTATTTAAAATTTTAAAATTAAAGTGAAAAACTAGAACAGCTGGTTGATTCTAACATAAAAGTACGAGTATTTTAACATTTTTAAATGTTTTAATTTCAGAATATTTGATCAGTGTTTCCTAAGCTTTTAAAGATTCCTTTGCATGGTCGTAAAAATATCGCGGTTCTCCTAATAATATTTAGAATAATAAAATAGAGCGACTTTAAAACTGTCTAATCAGTTATTTCACTAGTATTTTAAAGAAATTAAAGAGTAAAGAAAGGCTTCCGGATTAAAAAAGAAAGGGATCTGGAACCTATTTTTAACATTTTTACGGTGCCAAAAATCTCCAGGTGATGACTTCCCCAACCGGTGCATTGTAGGAAGAAAAGCTTTCTCTCACAACATAATATTCTGCTTCTATTCAACAGATTCGATGTTTTATAGATTCCAATCACCAGAAACTAATATCCCTGGAATCCCTCGAGCGTGGGAAATACTGTCTCATGAGATTATAAGGTTATTTCGAATCAACATCAGTTAAAATTTTTCTTTTAAAATCGTCAGCTTGTTAATTCTTTCAGAATTCGTCACAGTCCCTAGAAAGCGAAAATAGTGTAGAAATTTCAAGATCCTCTTTTACCGCCTCTCGAAATTAAAAGGCAAATTAATCGAGTGGATTAATATAGCTGATAGTTATTTTCTGTTTGCAGAAAGACACATTTGAACCCAAAGTTAGTTTTGGTTGAATTTTTCAGGGTTTTGCTCAGTTCTATCATAGAGTTTGTATCCGTCTGATAAATCTTAACGTAGAATTCACCATTATGGTCACTTTAAATAGACTGCCAAATAAACACACTAATATTTGTTGTAAACAATTATTTGTGGAGCCGATTTTATCGGTTTATTAGATACGATTTAAAATAAAAATTAAAGCAGTTAATTTCGTAGCGATTAAAGAGGTCCTTAAATTTCGGAGTGTGATGAATTCTGAACTCAATTTACAATTCTGCGATATTGTAACAAAATAAGTGAGTAAATTTATTATATTGCGATATACAAAACTTTTTAAGATGATTATATGGTACTTAAATTGTTATATGGTACTTAAATTAATCACTTTGAAAAGCTTTTAGTCTAAAAAAAAATCATAGTACGGAGATGAAAGCAAATTTGTAAAATAAATAAGAATTGTTTCAGAGAAGAAGGAACCTAACTAATATTTTTACAGAACTCAGCCAGTTTGAAAAATCTTATGAAAAACTATCTTAATATTTGCCGATTGTTGATATTAACGTACAAAATTCATATAATCATGTTAACACATACCAGGTAAAGAGTCAAAATTTGAAAGAAGTAAATAATTAAAGTTTTTTATAAACATTCAATGAAAAGCGTTAGAAATCCCGAAAAAGTATTTTCGAAATTGTAATTAAAACTACTACTCAGATTACCGAATGTCCAAAATGTAACAGATTCCTATTTATCACATAGAAAGAAACGAAACACAAAATGGAACATTTTAAAACCACGTAGAGGAACGGAGTGAATTCTTATTTATTCAAGTTATTAGTTGATTTCCTACGAATTCTTCGGTTTAAGCAGTACCTAACCTGTTGGCAGTTACCTATCTAAATAACTGGGTATTGCTAACTAAGAAATTATTTGATTAATTCAAACAGAGCTTTCGTATGTTTTATTTTGAAAATAATTTATATTTTCATAGAATTTCAAACAGTAAGTAGCAGAATTGATGAGTAATATTTTTTGCATTAAAAACAGTAAATTTAAGGGCGCCATTCACATTCTAATAGATAAGTGCGAACTATCGGCTTCTTTAAATTCTTATAGCCATTATTTGACCCTTAGAAGTTTCGGTGAGTCTCTTACGCGATTTGGTAGAAATCGCTCTGAGTTTGAACATAAAGGAAATGAATTTTGGCTGTCAGCTAGTTAGTGCTTGAGTAGAGGCGGTAAATATTGTCCTTAAATCTCTAAGTTTCACTTCGTACCTAAAAAGGAATGAACAAGAGTAGTTGGCGCTACTTTCTTAAAACTAAACATAAATAACTAAAAGTTTTTCTTTTTAAATATTTCCGTTCGGTTAGGGAAAATATAGTAAAAAACTGAAAAGAAAAAAAAGAGGAATCCACTCAACATAAAAACCAGCCTGTTTTCATATACATATTTTGAAAAGCCTTAAATTAAAAAACCCGTATTTTGAAAAGTCGCACAAGGAAAATGCAACATTTTTATACATTTTATTATACAACACGTTTTAGTTTATTTTAAGTAGCTTTCACATGCAAGGTTTTCCAATAACTATCAGGAGAAAACACACTGAACAAATAAATCAATCAGATTTACGGAATATTAATGTAATATAGAATATATATATTTTTGTATCTTGTTAGAGAATTAAAGAGAAGACAACAATTTCCGTGCATATTCCGTTTTAACTCTAAGCTAAATGTAACAGATACAAAAATAAGATTAAAAACTTCGAAATAAAATGAACAAACCGATGTGTATGTATATATTGACGCATACTAACTGAACATATTTTATATAGGCATATATAATTTACAATATATATAGTATTTACTGGAGTATGTAGTATTCTCATCTACAGAATATCTACTCACATAATATTCTTGTAACTCGACAAACTTATTTTTACGATTAGAACTATTAATAATTGCTGTATGTAAAATAAATTAGTGTTAAGTCACATTATTCATAACTACAATATTTTATTATGTATTTAATGTAATATTGATGTAAAAGGAAGAATATTTTAAAAAATATATACAAAAATATATCATATTTTAAATGATCTTTTAATTACCAGTTACCGGTGGAACTCGTGCTTTGAAACCATCTGGCTTAAAGCAAAATCAGTATTTCGCAGCTTGTCGGTAAGCACCATGTGCAATCAACTCAGTTTATAAGATCCACTCGGCTAAGTTGATTGATTTCATGATACGAGTGCCAAAGTCCACGGATTCGAATTTAGGAAATACTTAAAGACTCCAGAAGTTGAAATTCTATACCTTTCTTGTAATTTATTTTATTTAATTTGTATTGCGCTTGCTTTTTAACTATTTGTGCTTACTTTCGATTTTCATTCCAACAGCCTTCCACTGACAACAAGAATGGCGATTTATCGAGAAAGCGCATTTTCATTACAAAAAAGGATCGCACAACTTTTAACCAATACAACATTTGAAGTCTCCGAGGACTGGAAATACCGCAAAGAGAAAAACGTTGCTGTTACAATAACTTTTTATTGTATCTCATTGTTTTACAATTTGGAAAATCTTTCCATAAAAAAAATGTCAAAGCAATTCATCGAAAAAATAATTTTAAAATAATAATTTTTTCTTCCCAAGCAGCTCAAAATTTTACGCAAAATATTTGATAGTCACACTTTAAGGATCTGTTATTTTGCAAAAATTCAAGCATGAGTCCAGCACCAGAAGAAACAACAACGACCCCGACAGCAAACGAGCAACAGTGGCCAGATGACGCTGCTAGAGTGGCAACAACAACATCGCAGCCTGCAACCACAACGGCGGATGTGCTCAACAACTCCAACGGCAACCACAACCATTACAATGGCATGGGCAGTCACGGCAACAATGACGCTCGTCCGAACGACCAATTCAATAGCGTTTCTCAAATTGCGATCGGAAGGCCAAACAGCCGAGGATTTCTATTCGGACCGTTCTTACCTCAACCAACTTCTGACCGTCAAGCCGGTTATGATGCTGATGATGAGCGCGAGAGTAGACAGCCCAGGCGACTCCACCGACGATATCGCCGCCGTCACCGACCGTACGTTGGAACTTCTAGTAACTCCTACCGCCACGGCGACCCTTGGATCCACCGCCGAGTGAGACACGGTGAAGAATTGTACGGTTGGGATCGGTCTATTATTCGATCTCTGCATTTGATGAACAACCTTATGCGAATAGTGAACAGTTTGCGGCGCATCAGAAGGCTGATTGAGGCGCAGATGAACACAGGTCTAGATTCCAGTGAGGAGGCGACGTGGACCCTTCAGTGAGGTTTTATTTCGCCTTATTTTTGGCAGTCAGATTTTAATAAAAAGAAACGGCATTTGAAAAAAACTATTTTAATAAAAATGAATTTTTAAATACCTTGAATTTTTAAAATATTTTTCAAAATATAAAATCTACAAATATCAGTTCATGTGACTTTGTTTCACAATTAAATAAAAAAAAATATCTAACAATGTTGACAAAATATTAATTGAGTACTTGATTTTGTTTAAAAATCCGTTTTATCAACTCAGGGTTTAGAAAACTACACTCATGCAAAAAGCGTTAGCTTTTGAACCCCAACTGTAGTTTTTACCGTTATTCCGTGCGTGCTTTGATTGATGGGAGTCTTGTTCGTTCCGCTCGTGTATCAGTAGCTCAGTATTTGGCTTTGAGTGCAGTGTTGCACTTGACAAAAATGACGACTGAAATATTTGCGTGATGAAGAAATTGAGGTAATTTTGTTAGAAAGCGAAAATGAAGAAGATTTTTCAATGGAAAGTGGGACGATGGTCAACGAGTGGTAACGATGGACAACTTCTTTTCGTCTTGCGAACTTACGAAAGTTGTTACAGAAGAAAATAATTGCGTTGCAACAATGGGGAAAAATAAATTATCAATTTCACCAAAATTACTAATATGAAAAAAGGCAGTTCGACTTTTGCATTCACCACAAACACTACTTTGGTGTCCTACATCGGCAGAAGAAATAAATGCACCGTCCTCCAAAGCACTTTTCGCAATTCAGGAGAAGTACTCGGAGATGACAGTAAAGAACTACCTGAGATTATAAAAGTTTGTAATCAAACAATGTGCGAAGTTAATACCGTAGATAAAATGCTTTCAGGCTACGGCTGCAAGACTCTAACGGCAACCACAACCATTACAACGGCGCCGATAGAAACGGCAACAGTGACGCTCGTCCCAATGCGCCGAACGGGCAACTCAGAAACGTCTCTCACATTAGAATCAGAAGGCTAAGTGTAAGAATACTAAGTGTATTAACTTAATAACTTTTAAAGATGGATATAGAATTTATCAACCAAAGAACTATTTATTGAACCGATAAATTTTAATGCGGCAAGCTATGATGTTGAAACGTGCCATCTATAAAGAAAAGGTTAGGCAGAAGGAGAAAATTGTTAAGAAGCGGATATTCTACCGAGCCAATAACTTTATTATCTTGTAAAACTTAACCAGTTTTATACTCTACACCGAACATGAAGTTGTCTACCAAACACAAGAGTAGACCAAGTCCATTTTCTTAAATCGTGTTAATAATTTGAATTCAAAAACACACATTTTCTTAAATGAAGAATATAAGTAAAAGTTAATAAAGTTTACTCTTCCGATTTGGTTTAAGAATCGACCTTCTACGTAAATCCTTTATTTAAATTGTTTGCAATCAAGTTTACTTTATCTCTGGACGACTAAGCCAGTGCTAATTTAATCCCAACAGATTAGACAAACTTAAAAGGACTTTGCGAAAAACATGTAAAATACAGCATTTCGCTTATCCCATCCTATCCATCTCGGTATCTCGGTGCCCCGGAGACCGTTCGTTTAATTCTAATGATGATCTTAGCATCCTCGTTGACTTTAGTGTCGGATTATTCGGTGTGTCTGGAACAGGCAACTGAACTGAATTCACAAGGAATCACGTGCAATCATACATTCATACGCAACGCACACACTCGCACGCCGACACTGCGCACAGAAGCCACACCACAATCACGACTGCGACATCCTGCAGTCAGGGCCGCACCAAAGTCACAAACAGAGAAACAGGATTCCAGCAATAAATTACAAAATTTGACATTGTCAGTTGTGGGTCCGCTCGGATCGCAGCGGGTCAGGGGGAGTGGGTAGGGGGAGCGGGTAGGGTGAGCGTCGATGTGTGGGGTGCGGCTGTGCATTCGTTCGGTTGTGCGTTGAGCCAAGCCGAGCGCAGCCAAGCGGCACGCTAAACTCAGCAAGGACGTCATCAGGATGCATGCTGGCTGCTTGCCTGCTCGCTCGATTTTTTCTCGTTGTTCGGCTGCATTCTGCTCGGCGCTGATGATTTTGACTTTTTGGATTCGCTGGTTGTCGTCCAGCAGCGCGCAGTGCATAGAAGTCCTTTCATTGGGCTCATCATGCGGCCGCATGGAAGCCGTCCACGGCGGTGATGCTGTGATGGCAGACAGTGGGACTTGTTTGGAGTGCAGCGCGGAATTTATTGTGCCTCCCGCTATTTATCGTGATCGCAGCGTGACTTCTGTATGCATAAATTTCAGTTTTAAATGGTGGAAGATGAACATCCGCGATGCGTGCTTGTTTTTCTCCGTTTTAAAGCAGAAGCGTTCTTCATTCGGTTTAATTAATTTTTGCATATATTTTGAACAAGGATATAATACATATAATCTTTAACAAGAGTCTGAATTTACTACGAATATCCTTCGAAGAGTGTCTGCCATGTGTGCCTATTTCGTGAAGGCCAAGAATGCGTGCGCTTTGTTGCTGCATTGATGGCTGCTATTGTAACTCTCCGAGCTGAGATGCTTTTAGGGTCAAGGATAATCAATCATTTGTAGGCTTTGCCACGGTTGGTCTACCATCATGGATTTCCCCAAACAACAACTAAGTGACTCTAGCAGGGACACAGGCAGCAACGGGCGATTGTTGTGTGATTTGAAAGCCTGTGCGAAGCAGCGCCATCTGCGAAGTACGCACATTCCAGAGTCTAATGATGAGAAAGCGCTGACGTGCCGAAGTCCTTAGAAAGGGTGGTCGGAAATGACCCGTTAGGAAATACAAAAACCGTTGGCAACCACGATGTATCATTGTGAAGGGAAAATAGGTCCGCCGGTAATAAATGGGGTTTGTTAGCATTACAATTAAATGATATGGATTCAAATTTACAATTTCAATGATCAGCGTTCAAAACTCAGCGATCAGCAATCAAAGTTCAGGACAACAGCGAACATCCGAAGACAAGTTAATTCACGTCACCAATTCCTACCGGGTTCGTTCCACTGTACCTTTCGATGCCATCGTCTACCTAACGTCTGTCGTTTCATCCCACCATAAATCAAAATTAACGAATACAATGTATCTTCCCGAGCACCCGAGCCATGTACGAGTTCAACTCAGTGTGGGTCAAAATTCTTCAAGGCTGGAACTTCTTCAAAACGCAAACAAATCTTAATTCAGTCGCCGGCGAGACGTTGAACAGTGAAATCAAACAGCTAGGAGCGCCGACCGAAAGAAATTCCCGTCTCAAAAACTTAGATCTTCAAAATTAATGGACGCGGTTACCAGAATTTCATAAAATAGATTGTGGGAGTTATAAAAAAAATCTTAAGAAGTCCCGAAATATAAACAACAGAAAAGCAGAGAACGAAAATTTAATTCAATTTTATCAAATTCTCAAAAAAGATCAAAAACATCAACAAGTCAAGTGTGGCTGCTGTTGTTGCCTTCGTTGATACCAGTGCGTCGAAGAGAGCGACAAGAGTGAAGTTCATTGATAAGAGTCTGCGAAGAGATCGCGCGAGACAGAGAGCGGAAGGGGAAGCCAGCTCCAGATCAGAAGACGTAGAACGACCCCTGGCGAGATAGAGGGGACGCCGCCTGCACATCTGAAGAATCTGCTGCCACTCCCGCAGCGGCCACTTGAATCCCCGATCGTCAGTCCCGAGTCGGAAGCATTAAAGCGCGCACAAAGCGGTTCTTCGAAGAATTCAATTTCGCTTAATTGGAATAACAATTTTCTGTCGGTTCCGAATAATGAGGAGTTCCATGCAGTTGCTGTTGCTCAGTCTGGTGCTGCTCGGATGTTCGCCCCGTGCTTCGCCGACGGCCACACCCGTCATCAGCGACATCACAAAAGACATCATCGCCAGCATCGGTCAGGATGTCGAGTTCAGTTGCACCGTCATGAATGTGGGCCGCATGTCCGTCAGCTGGGCCAAGCAGTCCAGCGGCACGGGCGCCGGCACCGTAGTGCTCTCCATGCGCAACATACTCAGCCTGAGTGACCCCCGCTACAACGTCACCGAGACCAAAGACGAGAAGACGGGCAGCGCCACGTACACCTTCAAGATAACGAAGATCGAGACCAGCGACATGGGTTCGTACGAGTGCCAGGTGATCGTGTCGGCTGTCGACAAGGTGACCAAGAAGCTGAACGTGTCCGTCAAGCATCCGCCCATCATCACGGAGACACGCACGCCCAAGTCGAAGTTGGTCGTCGAGGGTGAAAAGCTGGAGATCAACTGCTACGCCGAAGGCTTTCCGCAGCCGACGATCTCTTGGCGCCGCGAAGACAACGCCATTCTGCCGGCGGGTGGCCACATTCAGCCGGGTGCGGTGTTGCGCGTCAAGCAGGTGCACCGTCTGGACCGCGGCAACTACTACTGCATCGCCGATAATGGCGTGGGCAAGCCGGCAGAGCAACGCATCCTGGTCGAGGTAGAGTTCCGGCCGCAAATCGCGGTGCAGCGTCCCAAGGTAGCGCAAGTGCTGTCGCATGTCGCCGAATTGGAATGCAACGTGCAGGGTTACCCCGCACCGGCAGTCTTTTGGTCACGCGACGGCACCAAGCTGGAGTCGGACTCGCACTTCCAGATCACCAACATGGCTTCGTCGCACGAAACCACCAACTCGGTGCTGCGCATCGCGAGCGTAAGGCCAGACGACTTCGGCGACTACTACTGCAACGCTACGAATAAGTTGGGTCACGCGGATGCGCGTCTGCATCTCTTCCAGTCGGTGATTCCAGTGCCGATGTCTGCTTAACCTCTTAGCCACCGCCGCCTGCCGCGAGGGTCGGCTCGTCTACGAATTGAGTGGAAAGTCTGAAGCTGTTCTACGAGTACGTATTTGGATTAGGTTTGGATTTTTTGGTTCGAGTTTTGCAGATTTTTTAATACTCTGAATTTTTGCTCGAAGTTCTGTTATGCAGAGAGTTAGAATTAATTAAGATTCATTCAAGTAAAGGTCTTCAAATGTAGGATGATTGGGAAATAAAAGTTATTTTCTTTTATAATAAATCGAATTTATTATATTATGCTGCTTTTTGTATTGCATTGTATTGGAAATTTAGAAGGTACCAGGATGCCATCACATGACTTCGTGCCACAGCATCCCTGCTGTTTTTTGCACGATTTCTTTTGTTTTTCCCGCCTTCTTCGCCTCTGAAGAGGTGACGAAAAAGCAAAACGCAAATGGAATCCTACTAATGTCTGCCTACATCGCATTGCTTTAGTAAATCGGACGGGTACACACGCACATTCACAGGTACCGACAAATACACAGTCACCTTGTTTTTCGCACCCGTATAAACAGAACTTCAAATAGCTGCTTACAACTGAAGCGGTTCCTCCTTCTGGTGTGCTGGGTTTTTGTTGTCCTTCCGTCTGCGTGTTTTCAACGAACTCTGCACGTGGTTCCTTTATTGATTTTCCCACAAATTCTTCAAAATGTCCTCTCCAGCCACATGTTTCGGTTGGAAGCTGTGTGAAGTGGCAGAAAAAGGATGGAGTTGCTGCTGTTCGTGTTAGCGGCACAGCAGTCTTCGCTTCTAGCTGTGCACGCTTCGTATGATTCGCTTGAGTGTGTGTGTGTGTGTGTGTGTGTGTGTGTATGTGTGTGTGTATATGTGTCTGTGCGTGTGTGTGTTGCTAAGGGTTGATCCTGCAGCAGAATCCTCCCCTGGTAAGCAGTTGTGAAAATGGCTTCTACATCAGTTCTGCAGAAATTCTCGCCGCAGTCGTTTCTCCCGTCTGAGTGCCCGCGGACTTTCCGACGTTTTTCCTGCTTTGATTTCCCAAAGTGGACAGAGTCCTTCTCAGAAGATAATGGGAAAACGATCCATGCGTACCTAATTAAGGACTTCTTTCAACTTAGGTTGGGATTTTCCTCCCGAGGAAAGGAAAAAATAAAAATATTAGAAGATAGAAAAACCAAATTTTTGTAACACATTTTTCTAAGAGTTAATTTTCTTAAATATTTATTTTATTTTAAATTTGACTGATTTCGAATATCGTCTCAACTTAAACGAAACTCGATTACCGTTTCGACTACAAATTCACCTCTACCTTCGCTTCGATTGAAAAGCCATCTTGATCTCGATTCTCATCTCGAATTCGTGGTCAGCATTACCAAGTACAAAAAGTGAA
This sequence comes from Sicus ferrugineus, assembly GCA_922984085.1. Taxonomy (NCBI): domain Eukaryota; kingdom Metazoa; phylum Arthropoda; class Insecta; order Diptera; family Conopidae; genus Sicus; species Sicus ferrugineus. Next base: position 13,397,437 of record OV277352.1, on the reverse strand, counting down.
ATCAAATATATTAAATAGAATTATATTCAAAAAAATTATGGCGTAAAAACTAAATAAACTTTAATGGATAAAGTAGCTTGAATTGAAAAACGACTTCTATTTTTCCTTTATTTTGTCTAAAATAGTATTTTTTTAAGAATGCTCACTGGTGAAGCTGCTGCAGTTCGTCACCCTGTACGTGGTTGGCATTGTAACGAACAACTTCACGCTGTCTACTTGAAAAGACGCGTGCGCAGTTGCGCGCTCACTCGCACAAAGGATTCCTTCCAATTGGAACTCGCTGCGGTCTGCAAAAGGACGCTGTGGGCGCGCACCCACCACAGCAGGCAACCATAGGAATCTGCTTCCAAAGTGGACCGTGGAATGCCGCGCGATGGTTGTCAGCTTCGCATCTTCGCATCTTCGCATCTTCGCAAAAGCGTCAGCTTCTGTTACTCGTCCACATCCAACGTAAACCATTCAACGCAGTAGTGAGTCGCTGCCACGGGACGCGGCACTTCATCAGAGCGCTGGTGGTGATTGCGGCAGTCATAACGCTCCAGACAGGCAACGTGGAGTGCGCGTGGAGCATTCAAAGCGCTCCGGCAGCGAGGACAACATCGTTGCGCGCCGTTTTCGCACGACAAGATGGTGGCAGCAAGTGCAGCACGCTGAGACTGTCTGCCACGTCGTATGCACGGATGACTGCTGGATGGTCTACCCGGCATTCATTCAGCATTTCCAGTCGACTTCTGGCGGGATCTGAAGGATGCTGGTGATGATTGTTCTCGCATTTAATGGCTGCCATCATTGTTGTTGCTGCTGTTGTTGTTGTTGCTGCTGCAGGCATCTCCAGTTGGTCGTGCGTAATTTCTGAATGAGCTTCTCAATAACAGTTAAGACGATGGAAGAGGAAGTAAAGATATTTTGATCACCACCATCGCCACCACGTTGTGTGCTTGTGTTTGTGTACTCTAGTGGTGTACTTTAGTAGTGTTGGTTTATTGTTTCGGTGCAGATAAGGATGTTTATTCATTCGGAAGACAATCAGCGTCAATCGCTGTAAACTACTTTGTAAACAAAACTTACAGATAAACGGAATGGAGTCAATGAACTTCACCCTGAAGAAGTGGAGTGGAAAATCTCCTCGCGAAACCCTTTGCTGCTGGAACTGATAAAATTGCATGTTATTCTGTAAGTATTTCATACTGTAAAGTTATCAATTGAAAAATTAAAAGTAGAAATAACCAGCAAACAACGAAGAAGGAAATGCCTGGTGAAGAGGCTGCCAGATCAGCTTTAAATTAACCAATCCATGTTCGTTCTTTTAATTTAATTATTCAATCAATTAATACTAAAAAAATTCATTTTACTTCATTTCGATTTTTAGCTTGATTTATCGTTTATTTATATAATTAATGAAATCCTTTGATTCTAATTATAATTGCGTTTTTCAGCGATATTTCCAGATATGAAAGTACTATAGGGAGAATGTTATCCAGCTTAATATTTAGAAAGTAATATTTGATTTGAAAAATAGAAAAGAAGTCCATTAATTTTACAGATTCCACTAGTTAAAGTGAAATGCTGAGTTTTGCATATAAATAGCTCTACTATATAAATGCACAGTTTGCATCATTTGTTCAGGCTCAGTAATGTAGCTGCATTCGAATTCGAAAAACAATGAGATGGTACTCGCCGGCTACTCATCTTCTGTGCTGCCCTTGGCAGTTCGTGAGGCAGATGAATTGGCTTTCGCAATTCATTGCTAAAGTAGAAATAATAAACACAGCAGCCATATTAACCGCAACAATAAGTTATAATTTCGCAAAAAACAAGTTATTTATTGCTTTTGTTCACGACTCGGTGGATTTTTGACATCCGTTCAGCAGCGGCGAGAGATTCGATTGCAGTTGTTGTTCTGTTGTTTGAGGTGCGTTGTTGGTTTTCGCTTTTCGCTTGCGAACAAATGCATCAACCATAAATAAAATACAGCTTTCTGTGCATCCGGTGTACTTGTATGTGCTTCCTTTTCGGTTCGCCGGATATGCTGGATATACAAACCTACAACGGAGCGGGCGGTCTGCAATGCAAATTGATGGCTTAAAGTATTTGGAATTATGTAATGTAGGTATCTGAAGTAAAAGATACAAATGAATTTTAAACGGCTCGACAATTAAACTGCAACTGAAACTGTATTTTGTTGAGTCCTTGCTTCGGAGAAGCAGCAATAACAAGCAAATTGGCTTTTGTAACTTAAATTTTGCCATTATTATGTATATAAATATGCAAATCATACCGAAGATATACGTATATTTTGGTTACTTATTTAAAACACAATATTTATTGCAAAACAGTTGTTTGGAAACAATTTGGAACAAGAAAATCTGTTCCATAAAACAAATATTAAAATGCTGTATTTAAACATCTTGGAATAAAATGTTTAAGTGTAGCAAACGAATTATTTTCTGTTCTTTTTAAAACAATAAAGGTTTCTGTAAATATTTTAGACAATATTAAGCAAATTACTTTGTTTAATCGAACTTCATTTACGAATTATCATTTACGAATTATTATTTAGGTCCTTATTTATTTTAAACATTTTAATGTATTTTATTTTTTTATTTTGCTAAAAATTTCTTTACGTGTTCTTAAATCCCAGCTGATTTTCTGCTGTTATTGCGACAAAACATTGAGAGAAAGACGGACATTTTTGGAATGAAAAGACGAATCAATACACGCAGCACACGAGACAGAAAGATTGGGCAGCCAGCTGAAGCCGGTTTTGGTAAAGGTGGCTCGTCCCACTTCTGGCACCCACTGGTGACCAACGACAAAAATGTTGTGCTTGCCAATTCGAAGGATCCTGATAAAGGAAGCATCCACGTTGGAACGTGTGTACGGAATGCGGTTCGTGGAGCGGAAACCGACTGCACGGAGCGAATTGCTGGCAGGAATCCAGGACGATGTAAGGAACGTGTGCAACCGAGCGTTGATTGTTGCGGGTTATCGTGCTCACTTTACACGAAATTTTAAATCAATTTGGGTAAAAATGTTCGTGAAACTCGTGGCTGCATTTAAACGGCGCGCTACGACTACACCAAATTTTTCACAGCATACGCGCGCGACCATTAATGAAAATGCGAATGCAAATCATGCAAACTTTTATGCGTTTTTAATTTTTGCACTCATTTAGATAACAGCAGCCATTTGCAGTGAAATGTAAGCGCAACGCAACTCCAAGGACGTGAAATGGCAAAAACGAAATTAAAACTTTTCCGAGCTGTCCAAGTTGGAGCTCCCAGTGGGTCGGTCGGGGCCGCCCCGCTGGACGAGTTTTATCTATTTATGTTTTATATTTGCATTCGATATCACGATGTTGCAAAATTAAAAAAAGTTTAATTGTGCAGAGAGTGCAGATTGCATTTGCGTACTTGAAATTCAGGACCGAGTTTTGTACTGTCGTTCGCAAGCGAGCGCGCCATTAGCGAGAGGGCTGCGCTGACGAAGGATGGGCGGATGTGGATGGACTCGTAAAAAAGTATTGGCAGGAGAGAAAAAGTTTTTAATTAAATTTCTGATTTTATTACCGCACATACAGGGTGGGAGAGGTCTTTCAATGGAGGCAACGGGGCCAGTGTTGCTTGGTATTCGGACTAGACTGTCTTTATTTTTGTCTCATTGAGACGCTGTTTTCCACAATAGCACAATAAAATTACATTCCGTGATCCTTCAAATGTTCTGTATTTACATGAAAAAGTATCGAAAACGTCTAAAATTCCCTTTAAATAAAGGAACAATACAATGTGCTCAATTTTATTAACGCTCGAATGATGTATCGAATGAATGAATTATAACGCTCGGTATGTAAGTAACTTTTCAGCGCCTTTTTTGTTGCAACAAATTGAAAAAGTGAAAAGTAATTCAAACCAGTCTTCCGTAAATCCAGTTTTGGGTGCATATTGTAGTGTAATATCTTGCAAATCGTATATCATCTTATCTTAAAATTAAACTCTGACAGTTTGGAAGTTTCAAGACTCCAAAATGTCCACCGCTTGATTGTGGTTGGATAAAGTTTCGCTTTTCTTTTACATCTGGTCGCATGTTCTGCATGTAGCGAGGATGCGAGGAAGCTGCTGCCGAAAAATGTCAGCTCAGATGCTTTGCCACAACACTGAAAGATTTAATGTATGAAAGCAAAGCACTTTAGATGGATGCAAGCGAGTGTCGACGACGAAGAAGAAGAAGAAGAAGAAGAGGAAGCCGTTGTATGTAAGAGTGTAAGCTAGACACGTAAGGACATTTTACACGAACGATGTCAGTGGATGAGTCTGTGTGGGAGGAAAAGGGCGTGGATGGTACGCGGTACTTTATCGCTCAACACTTTATCGTGTTTAACGCTCACTATCTCAAAACGCACGTATATAGATGATATTAGGGTTTGCTACTGGCTGGGATTTCTTTAATTCACGGGTAATAAAGTACTTTTTTAGAGTACTTCTAAGAATGCGTGGTATTTTGGTAGAAAAATTAAAAATGGAACTAAATAGTTGCAATGGCAGCACTGGTCGATGTTCTGCTTAAGTTTATTAGAATATAGAACGAAAAATATTTATACGTTTTTCACGATAATGTACATCGGTTTTCCCAACTTTATTTGCCGTGCTTAGAAAATAGTCACAACCATGAAAATTAAGACCCGGTTGAAAATGGCAACGGAGAAGATATTCCAAGTAATATCAATCAACATCAATGGTCGGTGCCATAACCATCCACCCATTCACGGTTAAAACCACCCATTTTTAATTTTTCCATACATGGCGTTTTTCATCTCCTTATTCATCCATCCATTCATTCATTCTTCCCACCACCGATTCATTCATTCATTCCTTTGGACCGCACGGCAACATTTCATTTCCTGTGAACGAAAACAGGACGCTATGCAATTCATTGTGAGCGAGTACAACGTCCCTCGCACGTACTCCGTACGTATCTGACGAATGTATCTACAGCTGCAGAACTGTATCCAGATAACTGAGGTGGGGGAGGGGGTAGGGGGTTGCTTGTGCTTTGTGTCTGAGTCGAGCCGTCGTGAGTTCGCCCAAGGCCAAAACGTAAAATTTGCATATAATTCCCGTTATGCCACGTTTTATTTGCTTCTCTATTATGAGACTCTGCGTTTTATGCGAACCTTGCGGTTGTCGTGTCCCATCGTCATGGCGTGACCGTGGGATGCCACACGATACTGGGCGGTATAGTTTGGCCCACCATACTGAAGATGGATTTTCCGAGTGGGTGAAATTGTGTAGGGAAATGCGGGGACTTTGAGGTTCTAGACGATATGATGATGATGGAAATGGAAATGGAGGTGGAGTTGAGAGTAGTGGAGATGATTTCCTTAAATTACGTGTATGATGGTTATTACTGCGTAGTTGGTTGTCGGCTCATTGCTATCCATACAATGAAATTTTATGACCTCGCCCCACTTTCACAGTAGTGAGCGGTAATTTAACGGTCAAGGCGAGGAGAGAAAATAGCATAGAAATTTGTGATCAAAGATATGATACGAGTAACTCTGATATGACGATGATGGTGATGGTATAAAATGAAGTTTTAAGTTGAACAAACTTACTTCATGGAATGGTTATGTTAATTGCTTAATTAGCCACAAAAGTTAAATAAGATTAAATTTTTAATTAAATTCAATAATATTACGGATAGTAGAACTATAACGATATTCTAAAAAATTACGGAAATATACATTACAAATATAACACTCCCTTTTTCCAGAAGCATTCAGAAAAAATATTGCTATTTGCAGTCATTTCATTTCCACGATATATTTACAAACAACGATTGTAGTTTTCGAATAAAATTCTGGCTTAACTTGGTAGTTGCAACGCTAAATCCTCCTCCATTTCGGTCAATGCGGCATAGAAAAGCAACGGCCAGCAGAAATAATTTCCGAAAAGCTAGAAAAAACGAGAACATCGACGAAAATAAATGCTTTCCGCAGAAAACAAAGACCGCCCACCAGCCACCGACTTCTGACTTCCTTGAAACAAATGCGAAGAAAGCTTGCTTCGAAAAAAGGATGCTTCGAAAAAAGGATGCTGGAAAAGAAAAGTTAATTTGTAGGCCGTTCAGCGTGGAAGGCTGGCGGCTGTGCAGCTTTCAGGCTCTGGTCGCGATTTATTACGTTCGACTTTTAGCGTGGCGGCTGATATTGTTTTTGCGATTTGAGCGGCCGGCTTGCTGGCCAGCATGAGCTGGCGGCATAAAAAATGATTGCCTCCTACCCTTGCTGCATTCGTGCTGTGTGCTGTGTAAGGGTAGCGGAGGAGGCGGTGCAGGTGGTGGAATCTATTAATAGTTGCCTGCGTCGAATGGCTAAAAGAATGCAAGAAGAGAAGTAAGAACGAGTATCAGTTTGTAATCCGAGTGGGCCAGTTACAGGACGTTGGATGCATCAGATTTCGCCTCTTCTCAGTGGTGGATCAAGAAGGGAACTCGTGGGGTTTCAACTCGCCTTCATAGATTTCATAACTGCAATTTAATTGACTTGAAAACTTTACTAACTTTTTTACTTTGCTTCTTTAGTCGCAATACAAAAGCAGTTTTTACCCGACTTTTGATTTCAATTGGTTTATAGGACAATTGTTGTCGATATTATTGATTTCGTGATTGCCTGTTGATTTCGAAATTTGTAAAGAAAATATTCAATAATTTGTTATTCAATAGTTTTCAGGATATCAATATGTAACACTTTTCCTAGTTAAACAAAAAGTAGTCATATTTCCAAAGCCTGAAATTGGGAATAGTCATCAGATTTCTTTGGAAAGGACGATTTCTGTAGTCTCCACACACTCGTGTGAATCTCCTGACATCGTTACACATAAATCAGCATAATTGAATTTATTAGATTAGTTTAATATCTGGAAATTACGCAAAAGGCAAATACTAAGCTGTACCGACTAATTAGCAATAAATCGTAAAATAAACAGACGCACATAAGCTGAAATACCAACGACAGAATTCCAGCGACTCAGCACACATTCCTACCTGTGTGGATATATTTGCCGAAATGTTTGTATTGACATACATTCACCTATATGGATGTATGTATGTATGTACACAAAACACATATGCAAGCGCTGTATGTATATTCTGTTGCAATGCAGACTCATGCGAAATTCGTATTATTTGCTTTGCTATAGCGATAAATTCCTGCTGTCAATGTAATTCTGACAAAATAATTAATTTTGTCACAGCATCAAATATTTACCGTTGTGTAGTTACACATACATACATCAGGTGAGAGGGTTTATGAGTGAAAGCATCGTATTTTTACACATGGTAGAATCTTGAGTATTTTGAATACAATTTAAACTTGAAGGTAAAGACAACTGAAGAAGAGTTTTGGTGGAGTAAGCAACAAAATTGGTTTTAATATCAAGATTCTGATTTTAATTTGAAAATGACGAATAGAATTATCTCTTCCCGCAGATATATGGGATGGTTTTCCGTGGAAATACAAAAGGCTGATGTTCCTTAAAGTCTAAATGAAAGTAGTGAGGGAATAAGTGGGCGTAACAAACAAGTAATGTTGTGAATTTATAATCGTACGGGATCGCAAGCAGACAATCCGTGTAGAATTTCAATTCATTTATATGTATCGACCTTTATTTGTAGTTATGTCAGATGTCTACTATAAATTCCTACTTGGGCTGGAGGGTTATCGAAGGCGCGGTCGGGCGAAGTAATTAGGAAATATTCATTAATTCTTCGATATGTACAGAAGTTCAAAATTTCAATTCGGTAAGCTTAATGAAAGTAGAAGAAATTTGAGTTCAGATAGCCATACAAATAATTAAAAAATATAAGGTTATGATTGAATAAAAGCGTATAAAATGATAATATTGTCGAAAACATATTTTTCTTTGGCGATACGAACCGCAAACTGACACGAATTTATGAAATTGATGTGTACTCATTGTACGAATCTCGTATTCAACATGAAATTCTGTGCTATTCATACAATTGATATACGTGTACTTCATGAAAAGAAGACGGGTTGAACATTTATATTACTTCCTCCATTGAATTTACAAGCTCTTTTCAATTCTTCTGCTAAAATAGTGGTGACATGTATTTCATTGCAAAGTTTTATGATTTTATCGCAAACTTGTGCGCTCACACTACAAATGCAAACTGCAAATTCAAACCATTTGAAGTTTAAACAACAAAAATAGCTTTACGAACAACATTTGTGGCGCGTGTCCTTTCTGGATGCTTAGCATTTATTTGCAGAGATAATTAAATTCTCAAAACTCCGAATCTATCCGTTGGTTGCAAAATGCGCCGGCAGCTTGTGGCACGCTGGCAAGGCACATAAACATCCGCATTAGCGCCGACATGTGCAGCCCGAGCACCAGCTACCGCTCCGTTCACATGCACACTCACATCGGCCACCACAGCCATGGCCCCAGTTACCGCCAGAACAACCGCCATCGCCACAGACACTCGGGTCACAGTTGTCATGTGTGTCATTACGAAATTTATGAAATCCACTCCGTCGCCGTAATGCAGACTATTTCCAGCATAGCGCACTCTGCATGTGCCTCGAACTCATTTGTTGTGCACTCGAATTAGTGCGCCCGTATTTGCATTCGAAAGTTTGTGTTTCAAGTTTGTATCTGTTATTTAAGCCTCTCTGCACACGCAGTAAATTAATTAAGTTTTTGCACTAGATTAAGCTTTGAAATATTGAATGAAAGTTTGCCTCGTCGTATTGCGATGAAGTTGGAAGATGTCGCGCTTAAATTCGGCACGATTTGGCACGATTTGTTGTTCACATTAAGTTATTATAGAGAAATTATTGTAGAGCGATTGAGAGTTCTCCCCCCTGAATATCCTTCGGACGCAGCTGAGCGAACAAATTAATAAAGTTTATTGGATCCATATTTTGCTATGCAGCGTTCAATTTTTTGTTAAATTGATAGGATAACTAAAACTCTTGTGGAATTTTCCATAAATGAAAGAGTCTCGAACGATGAAGGATAATTTTAACAATTTGTCGCAATAAATATAAAGCAAATCAGGATAAAAGTTCTGTAATTGAATTCTGTTTTGAAATCTTTGGTTATAAATAACATTCATCATATCAAAATTATCTTTCCGAGTATCTGAAACATTGGAACGAAATTAAATGCGATTCAAACAAAAAATTACTGCAAAAATTTATATTTGCACTTAAATTAATAAATTAAATGCTTGTTTCAGGTTGTTGTTGTTATTGTTGTTGTGGTTGTTGTTGTTGTTGTTTGAGATTTAGTAAAATGTAAATGCATTCAACTGCAACTTCAACGGCGCAGAGACAACCATGCAATACAAAAAGCAATTTCGAAAAACATAAATTTTGCATTTCGTTACGCAGCGGCGGCTACAACGACGGTGTGCGTTACGTGCCAGCAACAACAACAACATCACAAATAGCAGCAGGACAACCGACAACAGCAGCAGCAGCAGCGGCAGCAGCGGCAGCAGCAACATTTCACTGATTAAGTTGCTGGAAATTGAAAATTTGTAAATTTAAACAGAAAACATTGGTAGCTGTGGTTTTTCTTGCGTTTTTTTTTTAATTGTAAGAAGTTACAGCAGCAGAAACAACAGCAACAACAACTACGGAAAAACAACAAATACTTGCAGTGAACTTGCAATTTCGGAAACAGCGACGGCAACGGCAACGGCAACGGCATCATCATCATTATCATCATCACCACATTCAGGAAGCGCTCGAGTTTTCGATTCCCCCGCTAACATTCATGACTTCATTTTAATTTCTCCTTCCTTCTCGACTGTCGTCTGCTTTAAGGACACAAAGGAAATCTTCTTGTAGTTGGCAGTTGTTGTTGCTGTTGTTATTAAAATGTCCTTTTTGCTATTATTGCTGTCCTCTTCAACTCTTCCTTTTTTGCCGCTGTGATTTTAGCTGTTTGTTCCGAAGCAAGTTTGTTGTTTGTTGTGAGTGGAATGAAAGGTACGGACGGCGGCATTTTTGCCGATGGCTTTCGCTCGCTTCTTCAGGTTCGTTTTTGTTGGTGTCCATTGTTTTTGTAGATCTTAGCTGACTTTTTTCGTTATTAAGTTTTATTTTGCCATATCGTCAAAATGTCCTTGCCTCTGCTGGCGTGGTTGTTGTAGTTGCTGTTGGTGTTTATTTGAACATCAGTTCCTTGATAAAGTTTATTTCGTCAAGCAGAGTGGCTCACACATACATTCGCTGTTATAGTGCAGCATTCTGTGTGCTCGTCTGTGTGCGCGTAGGGTTGCCGCGTTTCTGCCATCAAGTCATAAAGGACCTTCCAAGTGCTTTCGTCCTTGCAAGTGCAGCGCTTCTACTTTATTACCGCCATGAGGAAAAACGCTTCAAGGAGATGCCAAATAAGCGTTTTATATATCTTCGGAATTTCGGTTTTTACTACACTCACTCGAACTTAATAAGAGTCCGAGTTAATTAAAAATCAAAATGCGCATTTTAATTAATTTAATTTTAATTATTCAAGAATAACAAAATCTTTGCGCAAATTATAACGAATTCTATACGTTTTCTAATACAATTTCTACATTTCTATTTTCTCCCAGATAATCTGAGCGACTCTCAAGTGTTACAACTTTTTAGATGCTCCCGTCATCACGCCGCAAATTGTGGAATATTAGGTGCGCCGTGATTTTTCAAGTGATACACTAAAAACGCTCCCGTGATCTACCCTGTAGTTCCGGGCTTTTGTTGCTTTCGCTTGACTACGCTAATCAGAAGCTCGTCTCTACAGGTATCTCACAGGGTAGAAGTAAACAGCGCTAGTTTATGCAACCATTTAAATATCTGGATGTGTAGACGTGCCATCAGCCATCAGCTTGATGGTGCGATAGACTTCAGAAGTCAGATCTCCTCACCACAGTTGATGAAAACCATCGTAACAAGGGATTCCCTGTGGATCGAGCGTGCAAGGAAACCGCAGCGAGGAAAGCGTGGCGAAGAAAACGTATTAAATTTGCAGCACCTCTTAGTCGATATTAATATTTCATCTTCATCAGAAGTTCCGTCCTCTTCTTGCTGTTGCACCTGCGTTCATCAAAGCGGAAAAGAGAAAATTTGTGGTCTTTTCTCCAGTGAAAGTGTGAAAAAATTTATTGAAATAAAGACAAATGTTGAGGATGAAAAATGGATGAGAGAGCGTTTTCTGGTTTAAAGTAGCATGAAGAAAAAATTAGTAAAATATAATTAATAAAATTTTTGGGCTCAATTTGGAAATACCAAAAGTGAAGGAATAAGAAATTAATAAATCACTAAGCAACTAAATACGAAAATAGTTGACAAAATGAAGGAATAAATAAAGTGGAAAATATGTATATAAATAAATAAATAAATAAGTAGATAAATAAATAAATAAATAAGTAGATAAAAAAATAAATAAATAAGTAGATAAATAAATAAATAAGTAGATAAATAAATAAGTAGATAATAAAATCAGAGAATAAGTAGAAAATAAAATCAGAGGGCAAAAAATTGCTGGTCCGAACGAAGGAAGTTACAGCGCTGCGTGTGAATTCAGCGGAAGGTAGTTTTGCGAGTTGAAAACTCGTGAATGTTCTTCGCTTGGCTGAAGACGACTGAGAAAAACGCAGCGAAAAACGCTACGAAGAACGGAAGCAGTTTCCGGCTGAAAAGTTGGCTTTCTAATGATCGCCTGTGGAGCGGCGGAGTGGGAGGTAAACAGCCGCCATTTGAAGACAGTCAAAGTTTCTCTTCAATTCACAAACACGTTTCACGCAATATCATGAAAAGTACTGCAATTTTGTTGATACGATTTTCGAGAGAAATTTTATGTATTTGCAGACGACACTTGAGCGTTTATTGAATTTACATTGATTGTATTATAAAATCAAAGTTTTTCACAAAATAACAACGAACGCCAGAACTTTGCAGGTGACGACAATTTGAAGACATCAAAAAGAATTTGCTGACTATCATCGAATTTGCTTAATTCATTCGAATGGCGGTGCTCGACTTAAAAGCGACCATCAAACTGAGAAGCGCCGATAAAATGGCATCCAAATCCCACGTTCAGGATAAGAAGTCGACAACACATCGTTGCGAGATACGTGAGGGGGCAGCACCACCCTCGCCCGCATACATCTGCAGGATTTGAAGAACGCGATTTGAAGAAACGCGGATGATGAGCGAATGATGGTTGCTGACGATGCGATGGGTGACGGCGACTGCACGTCGCAGCTGGCTGACGGTGACTGAACATCTCAACTCGCGCAGTTTTATTTCTCTTGACTTTCATTGCCGCCGATAGAAGAAATGTTTTGCAAGGCGAAGTTTTATGCAAAAATCGTAGAAAAACGAAAAGAGTGAGAAAGAGGAAAAATTACTTATTTTCTCGTTGAAAAACGTTTGATTTTTACGCTGTTTTATTGTCAGGCGCTGATTTTTTCTCACTCATCCATTTAGTGCAGCTGTATGTGTGTGCGTTTTTTGTTTGGCTGTGTGGTTTTTGTTGTCTGTGTTTGCATGTCTGTATGTGTGATTTAATTTTTTCTCTTTACTTGGTGAGAATTGCTTTTTATTGATTTGATTTTTCCTTACTTGTCTTCGTTTATCACGTCTGCTGCTTGCCACTTCTAAAGCGGACAATAAAAACTCTTTGTTTCCTTTCAGCAGATGCAACGCCACCCACACAAACCCGCCACCACCCCCACACCCTAAAAACCGCCCCACACTGTGATGACACCCACAATAAAAATCATCCCCGTGTTACTTCCTGCCAACGCGCTGAAACAATTCGTCTGGATTTATGCGAGTAAGCGACGGTAATGCCGTTTATTCGGTGGGTGAGGAGGAGGAGGAGGAGGAGGAGGAAGCAGCAACTTGAGCTTACAAGGACGATCTGAAGGAGGAGCGCAGCAGTGACACACGCCGACAGACGCAGCAGATACACGATGACTGATGCTGCATCTGCCAGATGTACTCGTACATTACTCGTCTATCTGCGAAAATCGAGAGGGAGAGAGAGAGAGAGAGAAAGAGAGAGAGAATGAGAGAGAAAAGCAATCTTGTTTCTGGTGAATGTTATTAATTCTTCCTGTCGCGTTTGACAATATAACGCGGAAATATCAATTAAAGTTTTTGCTTCATTCCTGTAGGAAAATGAAACAAATAATAAAAGCAAATAAAAATGAATAGCAAAATCGATTGATTTGCTGTTAATCGATTGAATGGATTGATTTATTGTAGTTTTATTTTTGTGCTCAAAGTATTTCAACTTTGAAGGAGGATTTTCGGATGAGTAATCGAATTTTAATCGACTTTTAGCTGCTCAAATATTCACTACAGATGAATTTTACCTCGTTTGACACGCAGGTTTCTTCTCAGCGAACAGAACAAACCATTTCTGTTCTGTTCAATATAAAAAAGGTTCAAAAAAGCTTCTGTTCAATAGAAAAAAGTTGTATATATTTTTTACAAAAATATAAAAGAGGTTCAATATAAAGGGATTTTTAAAGAGACGAGACTAAAAATTCAAAGTCGATAGAAATTGCAGTTTATTGTCAGTTAATATTCATCTCTACTGTTAATGATCTGTTAATTATCATCTTTCTACCTTTCATTATCTGTAATTAATCTAAAATATCTGTTAAATACCTGTTAAATATCTGTTAAATACCTGTTAAATATCTGTTAATTAACTGTTACAACGGTTAACGCTATGTTAATAACTGAAGACATAAACCACAGAACAGCTCATTGTCACCCTGTGGTGTTTGCCATATTCTGATTAAAGTAACCGTAGACACAAACCACGGAGAGTTCTATTGTGAATGTAGTTCAGAAAAACATTGAATTACGTTGAGAGCTGCTGAATATCAGATGTCGCCGGCAACGTTGAAAATAGGAATTCACGTTTTTCTATGGCATTTATAGAATTTAAAAATTACCTTTTAAAACAATTAAAAAAGTTATTATTAATATTTTTAACTGCAAATAACTTAAATTGTGACAAATTGAGTTAGTTTTAGAATTTAAAATTTTGTCTTTCTTTTCATATTCAAATGTGGATTTTTATTGTATTTCATTTAATAAAATTTCTTATATCGCCGAATTTCTTTCATCACTGATTTTTGTCTTAACTCTCGGAATCGCTTAAATTTTTTCGGCTTCTTTGTATTTTTTTCGCTTTCCACTTAAATACTGGAGTTTTCTTCAAGAACTCATTTTACGCAAAACCATTCAGCGGGCAGGATGAGCCGCCGCCGCTGCTGATGCTGCTGCTGCTGCTGCGGCTGCTGTTAAAAAGGATGCGGATCGGATGTGTTTCCACAGAGAGTCAGGGTGAGAAATCAGCGAATCATTAATCAAGCCTTTCATGATGTGACGCGGTGCGTGTCCTTTTATGTGTCACAAAAAACAAAAAACGCACGACGCGCTGCTCGCACTTCCTCGCCCTCATTCGAATTTCGACAAAGTAAATAAAAAGTAAAACGAAGCGAGTGAAATAAAAAGCAGGACAAGAACGAAATCTGTGTGGCGAGGCGAGACGAGCGGCGAGGCGGTACGAAGCAGCGGCATGTTAGGCAAACAGCGAGTGAAATGGAAGCGACGAAGGCACAGCAAAATGGCGACGATTCATTGCGAAGGATTCGCTTTATTTACATTGCGGGACTGAGTTGATGAAGGATGAAGGACACCCTGTGGGGTTTGTGGAGTGCGTGAGAATACCGGGGACTGTAAAGGTTGCAATATTTCCAGCAGATATCGTTGTGGGAGGATCTGGGGGGACACGAAGGAGTTCTACCGAAAATTACGGCGATCCCCATGAACACGAGCTATAATTCGTAATTATTCTTGTATTTTACGCTTCTCGGTTAAGGAAAACTTTGTGTTCCTCGGCTTTTTCTCAGTTTTCTTAGCATGAATTGCGAATTATCATTTTTCAATGTTTTCCAAGCTTAAAGTCAGAAGAGATCTTCAGGGCTGTCTAAACTGCCGTCTTATTTCAGAGTCGTACATATGTACAGCGCTCGTTATATACACAAATATGCGCTTCCCAGGCCTGTCGCTGCCACTGACTTCATCCCTACAGATGTCGGCTGCCACCTTGAGGTCTCCTCGACGGCTTCCATCGCGTTTCGTCGCTCATCCTCCTCGAGTCTTTCAGTTTTTCGGAAAGTCGTCCAGTGCGGCCCCTACGTGCGATGTGTCGAGAGATACACAAGTGACAGCTGAACAAAGGAAAGAAAGACACGGCCGAGAAAAAAACCGGCATGAAATCGTACGAAAATAAGAGGAGTAGAAAAGGATGCGCAAAGGAAGACCTCCGCCAGTGCGTGGACATGGACGTGGCTCTCGCACTCGTGTACTTGGAGCAGATCATTAATTATCTGCGAGCTCAGAGCCATCGAGCCGAGACGTTGTGAGTTCCGAAGTCGGGCGGATGTCAACTTCTTTCGTTCTGCATGCATGTTTTTCAATCCTCGCGTTTTCTTTCTAAAGATACTCCATGTTTTCTTCAGTGTTCCCACTCCGCAAACGTATAGAAAAATCGGGTTAATTGTTGTAGCTCCTCTCAGTTTTACGCTTAATTGTGTCGACTTAAACGGATTGAGTCGTCGAGGTTCTACGGAATGCACTGCTCGAAATTGCTCTACTTTTGCATTCACAGGGTCGGCGTATCGTCAAAGCAGGGGATTCAGATTACTGCAATCTGTTCTGGATGCGTATTTCTTGTAGGGGAAACTATTAAATTGAGTTGTCGCTGCAATCTGGTCTCGTCCTACAATGAGTTTCTATTAATCACTTACGAGAAACAGTGACCAAGGTCAGCAGAAGTTGTCTCTTGCCAGCAGTCGTCAGTTGTAGGAAACGTCATACCAGACGAAGTGATCACCTCTGACTGTCGCGGTGATGTCTTAATTGTTATTGTTATCCACTCATTTGAATATCTAAACGAAGTTCTTTAATATACCAGCAGAAATCTGGTTCCCCTACTTGGTTCTCTCATGAATTCCGGTCTAAAAACATAAAAATTATTCAGTCTTTTGTTATCCCACCTGAAATTGAACAAATCTCGTCAATGCTTCGATCTCGCCTGGAGTTTGAGTTCGAGATAATCGAGTTACAGGCGGCCTTTTTTTTGAGGGTAGAGGTCGAGATAGCCTCTTGAATTCGAGGAATATTCGAGAACGAGAGCGATTCAGGAGATACGATATTCAAGATCGAGACAGAAAGGAAAGAAAGAAGAGAAAAACAGATTTTCTAGTCGAGAAGATAACTGAGATCGATATAACTTTAGGTGCAGATAAATCCCATCATATATAAATGGAAGGGATCATCATATTCTCTCGACTCCGTGAAGTTATACAAGATTTGGATCAATTTTTAAGTAGATACGATAATCAAGATCGTTTCGTTTTATTTTGAAACAGTTTTTATAGTGAAGAAGACAACCGAAATCGAGATAACCAAATCTGAAAACGGCTGGATCGTGTCCATCACGTCCCCCACTCACATTCTCAACTTATTAAGCTACTGATTGTTGCTAATTATTTACGCCGGCCCTCGAAATACTGCGAGAGAGCCAAAGATTTGCTGCAAGGCAGAACCCCATCGAGGTCTAAAATGAAGGCCTACATTTACACATTTATATGCAGAAAGCCCTTCCAGCCAACTAATTCGTTATGCAGCGCTTAAAAACACGTTTAGAAAAAGGGAAAATATTTAAATATTCGTTACGCACGGTCGCGGTTCTCTTTAATTTGTGGTAAACATTTTTGGACTTGTAATTATTTGAAATTAAGTCAAGCTTTTTGTATTAGCTGCCGTTATAGAAAGTCTAGAAAAACTAAAAGAACAACAACAACACTGTCAGTAATGCAGAACTGAAACGTTGTAAATGGAAATTACGATTTCCTTCGTTGAAAGTCGCCATCATATGTGAATCTACGATAGCAACAACAACAATAACCACATTAGCTATAGCTACGCACTCTTCCAGATGGGAAAGCAACAACAACAACAACAACAACACCCTATAGCTTTAAATTTGTTAAATGTTACAGCGTTTAACGCTATAATCGCGGCTGCCCTGCGCTCCGTCGCTGTAAATGAAGGTGAAAAAAGGCGTTTGAGCAGAACAACCAGCAGGTTGAGAGAAGGATGGTCGAAGAAGAGGACCGAAGGGGAGGAGGAGGAGGAGGTGGAACCTCTGAAGGAATCATCAAAAGCCACACGCAGTCGCGTTGCACGAGCTGCTAAACTGAGTTGAAACCAACGCTGGCGATCGGATTGGTACACCGCTGGCGGTGGTGGTGGCGGTGGTGCCGGCAGCGGTCGAAAATCACGAGGACGCGGGACGTTTAATTTCAGGCTTCCATGCTGGCGGCGTGTTGTGCTCGGAGCTAATTAAATTTAAAGATTTTCGTAAGATTATCAATCTTTAGAGACGCCTTCCACTCGCAACTTCGACAGCTTCGAAGTTCGAACGCAAGCAGCTGAGCGGAGGGAACTTTGGGAAAATAAAGCAAAGCGGGAACAGCAACAACCGCACCGGCAGACGCACCGCAGACGCGACCAACGTAACGCAGCGCACCGCACCGCGTACCTCGTGATTGAATAAGTGATTAATGATGACCCCAGCGACGCGCACCGAGCCTCGCTTCAGCTGCTTGGCCCCCGAATGGGTGCCTCTGTACGGCGGGCCCACCAGCAGCTGCTGGTTCGCCTGGCTTCAGGCTGGATGACGCTGATCGCGAGCGCGAGGAACAAGGAATGCGCGTGCAGGGCTGACTGCAGCTCCCATCACCATTTTTCAGTTGGTCCCTCCACTCGGCTCGTCTTTTCCTCCACTGAGGGCCAGCTTTCGCTGCAATTCGCGAATAAATTCGCTAACAACTTCCGAGCGACTCTAATAAATGCTTTTTTAATTGACTGCCTGCTCGCCGGAGGTGTCGGAGTTGAAGGCGTCGGATTCGCGTTCGCTTTCCTGAGCCACCCACTTGTTCGTTCCGCCAGTGCGCACCGACTCCGGGACGATCGTTTTTCACTCTCACCTAACTCGTTAATCAATTAATAATTTATTTTCCTCCGTGCGTGCGTGGCTACCGTGTTGCGCATGCGTCGCTTGATAATGCTGACGTCACAAAACAGTGCTTCCTTCACTGTCATTCCATTCATTTACACATTTAATTAGTTTTCGGATTGTAGTTCTTCGTTTTATTTGAATTCTTTCATTCTTCTTCACAGTAAATTCTTCAAAAAATGTCCTTCATGTCAAGAACGAGGAGGATACGAGGGATGAGTTAAGATAAAATGAGGTGAGACGCGATGTAATGAGATGACTTAAAGATCAGATGAGATGCCATGAGATGAAATGCAATCATAACGAGATCAGATGAGATGAGAAAAGAAAAGATGAGATCAAGTGAAATGGTTGCCATCATTTCAGGTGAGATGTGACGACATATAAGATGCTATGGGATCCGATGAGATGGGATGAGATGAGATGGGATCCGATGAGACATAAATGTCGAAAAGTAGTTTCTAATTTTCTAAACATATTTTTAAATTATTTAAAGAAAGAAGAGAGATATAAGAAGCCCCAAGGATTGAAAGCAATAAATGGTTAGAAGTATTTATCGTTCTCCGAGAATTGAGTTTGTCTTTGTCACGCTTTTCTCAAATGTAGATGAAATAACTCACACTGATGTGCCTAAAGTGGCTTAAAGCGATGCAATGGTCACCCTTTGAAGTCACTCAAGTCATCAAACCAACAATTAAAATGATATCAATCAGCCAGTTCGAATCGGTTAGTGAGTCGAAGAGGCAACCCGTCCGCCTTCCGAAGAACCGCGTTGGACGCCGCAAGGTTAACTCAGCTAATGACTAATTATTTAAATGATACAGAGTGAAAAATATTTAAACTGTTTGGTTGCAGGGGTTACGAGTTCGCCCCTGGTTACCGCTAAAATGATAAGTCAGAGCCGCTTCCCAAATGATGGAATCCAGAAAAGGGCTTCGAGGGATGCTTTAACTTCATATGACAGCCGATAGTTTGAAAGGGTGATAAATGGAACGCGATTTGGAAAGACGTCGCTTATGTGAATTCCTGCGGGCTTTCGGGAAGAGGTTGTCAAGCAGGGAACGCCAGGAATTTCAATATTCAGAGGGGATTATAAGCCATTAAAATAAGTTATTTGTATTGTTTTTAAAGCTGCAAATATACAGAAGAATGCGAAATTCAAAATTGTGTTTTTGTTGCTGCTCCGGTTGCAAATTGCGAATTCATTTTGAGGAAAATTCAACGATATCCCGCTGCTAATTTGCAATTTAATCCTTTCTGTTTGCTTTGTGTGGCGATTTGATACGCTGTCTATGTGAGGTCCGAAGGAAGGGCGTTTTTCTAAGCGCACAACAAACCAGAGCCATCGCAAAAGGGTGCGGAAGGAAAGGGTTTGCGCAGAGGTAGTCCTTCTGTTGGAATGAACTGATCTGACAGGGGAGGACAATGGAAAAACCATCCACATGAAGGCAGAAAAAGACCAGATTTTGATCGCCGCTAAAGTGGTTTCGAACGCTATGCAAAACTCAAAGTAGTTTGTTTTACAAGCACAACCCCATCCGTCCCCAAAAACAACTTAGAGTCCCTCAAGAAGTCGAAGAAGGAATACCTCTTCTACATCTACTCCCCGACCTCTTTAAAAGAATGTTTGCGCGTCCCAAGAGGATGGAAGTTTCCGCTCATGTCAAGAGGGTATTCATGCGCCGTTTCTTCCAGTTAACTGAGTGTTAATCAAACCCATTGAGACCTGAATCAGTGGATATCGAACAAAACTTGAATGAAAATGTGGCAAAATGACTTGCTGACAAGTGTGATGAAGTGTGTGAGGCTCACAAAAGCGGAACCACTGTTGTGTAACCTCAGAAAAAACCCGATATATCACAGTCACCACCTTGGTTTCGAGGAAGCTAATTTTGGCCAATCCTTTCAAAACTCTTCGCTCGTATGTCGATCAATTCAAGAAGCACAATAAAAGCGGGCGCGCAAAATTAGCAACACGCCGATGGCGACATTAACCCTTAAACGGGAATTGATGCATATATGAATCGTCTTAAAAATTCTCTCTAAAATCACCACGTTGATGCAAAATTAATTGTTCGCTGCAAATAATCTCTTGAAATTAATCAATTAAACTTTCTAATACCTTTTGAGGTTTGTTGTTAAATTACAAATAAATATAAAACAGGGACAAACTGAAAAAATATTTTTTTGCGAATTTTTCATTTTTGACAATGTTTGAACCAAAATTATTTGTACAAAATACACAAAAATCCTACAATAAAAATATAAATTTGCAAGATTGATGGGTGTTTTAGCTAATTGCCTTTAAAATTTGAATAAAATAATTATACTTTAGTAGCAGCGGTCATAAATGAAGACGATTCATATATGCATCAGTGCGCATAGGATGATACTTTTGTTCAGTGTGCCTTTGCCGAATGCGTAAAGATTTTGAAGCGGTATGATATATTTATGGGAGCCAATAAACTCATCATAGCGGTAATAAATTGAAATGTGGTAAAGGGTTTTAGGTAATGAGTTTTCCTCAGAATTTTTTAGCGAATTTATCATGGTAAATGGTTTCGAAACCGTTAATGGGTCGAAAAAAATGACAGATAACCCGTTTGCAAATTGGTTTACCTGACTTTTCCAAAGACCATTACAAGGGTTATTCAGTCAGATTTCGTTGTATTTTATTGAATTTTTTGAATATACCGCTATAGCAGTTTTTGCATCTGTGATCAAATGCCCCAACACACGTTCCTATTGGAGCTCTAGCATGGGTTCGGATTTAGTAAAAGCTGCAATGCCAATGAAACAGTTTGAAAAGTTAAAACGCATTCTTCACTTCAATGATAATTCCACCTATATAACTGATCGAAACGACGACAAACATGATAAACTCCACAAGCTGAGGCCAATAATAGAAGCCCTCAACAAAAATTTCTGTAAAATTCCAATGGAGGAACGCTTGTGTGGGGATGAATAAATGTGTGCCACGAAAGCTCGCCATCATCTAACACAGTATATGCCACAAAAACCACATAAATGGGGCTATAAACTCTTTGTGCTTTGTGGGATATCTGGGTTCGCCTACAATTTTGAAATATATTCGGGAGAAGAAAATAAAGTGCCGAGGCGCCTTACACATGAGGTTGATTTGGGGGCGAGTGCTAATGTTGAAGTTAGGCTATGTCGCCAAGTGCCAAAGGACAAGAATTACAAATTGTACTGCGAGAATTATTACACGTCGATGCCACTTTTTGTATATGTACGAAAGCAAGGCATCCACTGTCTGGGTACAATAAGACGATACAGAATTCCCAAATGCAAACTTCCCGAAGAGAGCGAATTCCAAAATAAACCTCGAGGATCAGCAGTAGAAATGGTCACCACTTTGGACGATGTGGAGCTTTCCAATACTGTTTGGAAAGGTAACAAAGTTGTTGCGATGATTTCAACATTTGCTGGAAAGGAACCGGAATCGGAAGTGAGAAGATATGACCGGAAAACAAAAACAATTACGAAAATCAAATGTCCTGCCGTAATCGGAGATTACAATATGCACATGGGTGGAGTAGACCTGATGGACAGTTTTATAGGAAGGTATAGGATCACCATAAAATCTAGGAAATGGTACAGACGAATATCACCTTTTGGATATGACCTGCATCAACTCCTGTATTCTATGCAAACAAGCATGTCAATCAAAAGGCATTGTTCCAAAAAGTCAGGCGGATTTTATATTCGAATTAGCACAAACTTTGTGTCAAATTGATTTTGCTGGCAAGCGCGGCAGAAAACCAAATCCTTCTTTATTATTGGTTGCAAGCCAACATGAAGCAAAGAAGAAAAAGTCGACTACAACTCAACCCATTCCGTCCATTGACGTGCGCCACGATGGTATATGCCACTTTCCAGAAGTGGTAGGCAATCGGACACGATACAAACTTCCCAGCTGTTTAGGACAGACTTTTATAAAATGTAAAAAATGCAATATAGCTTTATGTTTAAATAGCCAAAGAAACTGTTTCTTACAGTTTCATACTATATAATAATTTTTTTTTTATATTTACCTAATAATTATGTTATTATTTAGCTAAAAATTAATAATAATTAAATTTAATATTAATTTATTTAAGTAATTTAACTTATAACTTATAAAAATGAAAAAATAATTAATAGGAAATAAATAATTTAAACACAAAAAATATTTTTCATTTACAAGCACGTTTTTATGCGCTGGCGGGCAGTGATGCATATTTGAATCAACTAGTTTTTTTAAAAATTTGGCAGTAAAATAAAAAAATAAAGAAAAACTAAGTATGCTACTGTTTTTAGGAGTGCCTAAATAACTCATAATAATTTTTTTATTCAAATCGGAGATCTTGCCCGTTTAAGGGTTAATTTTGCGTGCTAAGGGGTGAGTTTGAGGGGACAGTTTGCATTTGTCAACCAATCACTGGGTGAATTGCCAGCACGCCTATTTTAAATACCAACACCGATTTGAATATCAACGCAGCATTACGAGGGCATCGGCAAATGCAGGGAGCCGCAGTGGTAACGAGGCGGCAGCTCAACACTCACCTCATTAACCATCATCGAAGTTTGCGTACTTCGCAGAGATTCCGCTGATTGATGCAGTGATTAATGATGGCGGCCTCCTGCTTTTCGGTGGAGTTCGAATTCTTGCAGCGATGAAGTTGGCGGCTGCTGCCAGCATTTGAATTCGCAAAAACTTTTGCCTCTTCGTCCGACTCGTGACTCGTGCGGTTGCCGCTCGTAGCTTATCGGGATGTTTTTCGTGCTGATAACAAGTTATTAATTCGAGATTTATTACTTTTCTTCTCGCATTTGTCGAAATCGCACGAAATGTAGCTGTCAAGGGTTTGCGAGTCATAACGACATCGTTTGGCGGCGCATTCCGGAGTACAGCCGGCCAAGGTAATCATTATTTTCGTATTACTTCATTACTTTGAAGTAACGATTACAAGTCAGCTAAAGCAATAATAAGGCAGTCAATGTTATTGTTTGGTTTTTTTATTAGTTTAGGCTTTGAAAACAATTGAAAATTTATCTCAATTTCGTTAGCCTAACAACGGCTTTAGTTGGAAATAAGAATTTAATTTTTTTTAAACTTCGGAGTGTTGAAGTCTTATATTTGACAAAATTCAAAGAAAAAGTAACTCTATTTGCTGGTTTCTCCTACTTGAATCTGTTGAAATAGAGAGAAAAATAAAACTTCAGGCTGAATTCAAGGATTTCTTGCAATCCTGCGTTGTTTTCTCTTTGCAACGCTGCGATGTGCTGTCATGGGTTACTTGATACAACAACAACAACTACATTAACGAGGAAAACTTTATGAATCCCTTAACAACTGTAGCAACATATAAGCCATCATCATCTCCCTGAGTGAGCCAGCGAAGCAGCGAGGCTTCCCTTCATCTTCTCCCCCTCCTTCTGCACCACCAACAATAGCGACAACAACAACAACAACAACAACAACAACAACAGCAGCAGCAAGAACAACTGGATGGTCCCACCACCAGAATCATTAATCAACGTGGGTACAGCAAGTGAACTTCCTTTAGTGTTTGACAGTCGCAACTGATTGCGCGAGTAACTCGGAATTAAGAATCCCAACTGCGCTCCGCTCGCGTCCCCTCAGCAGCAGCAGCAGCAGCAGCAGCTGGAGGATGTGGCCACCCTTAACGTTCCCTGGCTGCAGAGAACCCACGGACTGGACTGCCGCCGAGTGGACAGGATGGAACGGACCTCACTGAGGCTCGTTGAAACCACATTCGCCACGCGGTGCTGGAGGAACTCGCCCGCTGCTGTCACGTCGCCCAGTGGACCAGAAAGAAGTGAGCGGCTACCTGACGGTCCGACCTGCAGTTCCGCGATGACGGCGACTGCAGCAGACTTTCTGTTGCGGCTGGATCGAGGGTGCGGCTGGATCGAGGGGACCGATGGATCGAGGGTACCACTGGATCGGCGCTGCTGTCGGTGGCTCGCATGTCGTTGGCTTGGGTTTCATGTTTTCCAGCTTGACATCTGTGTACGAGAGCCACGGTGTTGAGGCGTTGAAAGGCTCCCTTCTTCTCCACGCGAAGATTACATTTTTGAAGTCAGTTAGTTAGAGGAAAGGTGGCCCCCAGATAGCCCTTCACAGAAACTTTCGAACAAGCAGCCGTTTTCCCCTCGGAATCCTTCAAAGTTTCTCGATTTAAGTTTTCGTTTTTGAATATCTTTCATTTTCATGTGTTGTCGTGTGTTAAATATTCCAAATCATGTGTAAAACATTCCATTAGTTAGCTTCAGCCGTGGTATTGTTAATTGCTCGCTCATTAATTACGTTTAGCACTCTCGTCGTCACCGAGTGGCGGCCGCTTGCCGGCTGCGGAGGCAGTCAGTGCGTTGGCTGCGGACTCCTGCGAGCCCCCGCGACCCCCCATGCAAATTCATTAACTTGCTGTCGTGTTCTAACGAGCTTTTGATCGTGATGGCCATCATCAAAATCGAATAAGTTGTAGTCGATTAATTAGCCGCACAGGCCGACTGTGCAGTCGGCCGATGTGTCGCTCAAAATGTGGGAAGAGAAGCGATTGAAGTGAATTGAATTCGTTTTAATTGTTCTGCTATTGAGGACGGTCGCTACAGAAAGAATGGGATTGGGAGTGCGGGAGGGGCTGTGGAGGGAATGATTAAATTTAAAGAGTTTGCTCGGAAACCGATATTTTTAAAATTTAAAACAAATGAAAAACCTCGTCTAATAAATAAAATTACAGCAACAACGGCAAGAACAGCGTAACAACTAATAATAACAGTAACAATAACAACAATTAACATGTCTTGAGCGGCGACAAGAGCACCAGCAGCACGAACAGCAGCACGAACAACCGTCGCAATAACAAGAACAACAAAAGCAACATCAACAACAATAACAAAAGATCAACATAAGCGTTGCTACAGCAACAACTATCAATAACAACGGTAGCAATCAAAAATTTTGATATCGATTTTCGCGCATCGCTGGCGTTGATATTTGCTTGTCATCGCTGATGGTTAAAAACCAGCAGCAGCAGCAGCAGCAGCAGCAGCAGCAGTAGAGCAACGTGAAACAATAACGGGAACGTATCGCGCTACATGTGAACAACATGTAATCCGTGAATAAAACTGCAAGTCATACGCAGCCCTTCGCACAACCAGCTGATCAGTGAGAGCTGCGGTGCAACAGCTCGTCGGTCCGTCAAAAGTTTTCAACGAAGCGGCGGCGGTGGTGCAACAACCGAAGCAGAGGACGGCATTTGTTTTTGTTGTGTTTTTATTGTATTTTTACCAATTAAAAGAAAAAATCACACCACGTTTGCGGTGAAATGGAGTGCAAACGGCTTTGAAAATGAAAGCATTTTCAACAAATTTTGCACAATTTTTCAACAATTTTCGGTGTGGTAGAGCGAACTGAAATGAGAGAACCAAGTTTCTAAAGTGCAAAAGAGAGAGAGGAAGAGAAAGAACAAGAAAGAGAGGGAAATAGAGGGCGGAGTTCAATGTGTTTGTTGCTCATGCGCCATTAATAGGCTTTCCGAACAAAAGGGAGTCCAGGATACGCATCAATCATACACACTCGCACGCACTCCATACCTGTTTACACGCACACTACCACCTCTTCTTCCTCACATTGAGAACGACATTGTGAATGAAGCAACCACAGAGCAGGCAAGAAAATTAGGTCATTCAGATCTCTGAATTATGTAGTGGTATTTTTATTTTAATCACAGGAGTGGCCACAATTTTAAATTGAACGTTTTTCTACGTTTACACAGTTTCAGTTTTTATACTGAAGACCGAACATTTGATGATAGAGGTGAAAATGTGGATGATATATATTAAAAATCTTATATGGTTGATGTACAATAATGCGGGTTCTATATTTTACCAAAGTAGAAACCCAAGAACTGATGGATAGAAACAAAAACTTAATTCGAAAGTATTGAATGTAAATTAAATTTTCTAA
This sequence comes from Sicus ferrugineus, assembly GCA_922984085.1. NCBI lineage: Eukaryota > Metazoa > Arthropoda > Insecta > Diptera > Conopidae > Sicus > Sicus ferrugineus. The sequence goes on along the minus strand of OV277352.1, from coordinate 13,371,319 downwards.
TATCTGTGGACTGCACTGTAAATTTGTAATAGATTCACCAGAAAGCCATCATTCATGGGAGTGTCTAACAAAATTCCCTCTCTCACTCGCACCGGTTGCTTCTCTTTACACATTCGACAAAGCAGCAACAATTCAAGGCATGTAGAGAAAAATGGCGTGCTCACTACCTTTTTTGTGAGCAGCTAGGGAAGAAAAGGAAGCAGTGATGGCTCCGTAAACAGCGTGTTTGTGGGCTGGCGCAATCTTCCCCTCGCTCTCCAGCTAAACAAGCAACAACTTTGCGGCCAGCTGTCCTGAAATGCGAGATCATGAAGAGCCTGAGTTTGAGAACTCGTAAATCAAGTTTGAGCGGAGCGAACTGAATGGTGCACGCGGAGCGCAGACTGGACGGGGGAAGAAAATCAATGGCGTTCAAGCCTGCCAAAGAACAGAGCGGGGCAAACGGCGTCTTGAGGAACGCGGCGAACAGGTTCGGGTTCGTGCGACTTCAGTGCTCTTGCGCTCGCACATAACAATAGAAACTCTCGCAACGCACGGAACGGAGCCGCACGAACGTCGCGGACGCAGTGTTGTGTGTTGATGGACGCGCGCTACTCGAAGTCCAGAGCAGGCGGCAGCTTATTGGATCGAGTTGCCAGTTAGCGTGTTTAACTTAATTCGAAGCTTCGGGGTACCCAATTGTGTTTCCGCTCGGTTTACATTGTGTTCAGTAAGAATTTATTGCGCTTGTTACATTTCAAGTACGACATTCTCGTCTTCTCAGACGAAGTGAAGTCATTTGAGAGCCAAAATGAATAAAATCGCGCTGGCAAAGAAGTTCGTGTAGCGGAAAAGAAGAGAATGAGTGGCAAAAGCATAAAATTAATTAGTGTTTGCGAAGTGAAGTGAGCGCAGCAGCTTCTGCGAAGCGCGGCAGCTGCTCGCCGAAAGGTTGGCCAAACCGAGGCTCGAATCCGGTGCGATACGGCGAAAAAACTCCCTGCTGTGCCAAGCGAATGAACGTCGTGTTCACGAAAATTAAAGTCAAGTGTTTGAGATTGAAATCTCTGTGAAGTCAAGGTCAAGCCGAGCAAATCCGAGGCAGCGAGCATCACCTCCCCGGACCCGCGACGTCACTATGAGCTCGTTTCTGATGGGTTACCCGCACGCGCCGCACCACCACGTCCAGAGCCCCATGGCCATGGGCGGCAACGGCCTGGAGCCCAAGTTCCCGCCCCTCGCCGAGGACTACCACCACTACAACGGCCATTACGCGATGACCGCCTCCACGGGCCACATGAGCTCGAGTGGCGGCGGCGCGGGCGCTGCGGGTGGAGGCGGCGGCGGCGGCGGCGGCGGTGCAATCGGCGGCGTGCCCGCGCACCCTCACGCCGCTCATCCGGCGGACATGGTCAACGACTACATGACTGCCGCCGCCGCCGCCGCCGCCGCCCACCACCACCCGCATTCGACGCTCCACCACACGAACAGCGCTCTGCCCAGCCACCACCACCACCACGCACACCCGCAGAACGCCGGCTACACGAACTACGCAGCGACGCCGACGCACCAGCATCACCATCCGCCGCACCACCACCAGAACCTCGGCTACTACGGACATCATGCGGCAGCAGCCGCCGCCGCCGCGGCCGTGCATCACGTGCCCGAGTACATCTCGGCGGGCGCGGTGCACTCGGAGCACAGCAGCGCCATGGCGACCGCAAGCAACCTCAACCTCAACAACAGCAGCAGCGGCTATGCGTCGACGCTGCACGCGCCGCCGAGCGGTGTGGACGCGACACCGCCGACGGCCGGCACCGGCAGCGGCTACTACGGCGGTTACTACGGCACGAGCGGCAGTGTGGGGAGCGCTCACTCGCAAGGACACTCGCCGCACTCGCAACTCATGGATCTGCCGCTGCAGTGCACGTCCACCGAACCTCCTGCGAATACCGCTCTCGGCCTACAGGAACTTGGTAAGACGGGTGGGGCTCTCGGTTCTGAATAGCGATGCGCATGAGACGACACAGTGCTCGGTCTCCTCTTGACGCGATAACTGCGATCGAGAGGACTGATCTTGCAATCACGACGAAAATTGAAGTCGAGAGGTCTTCTTCGGTTTAGGCAAGACCGAGATTTCCCACGCCTCGAGAAGTCTTGAAGCGGCGGTTGTCAATACTGAGATTTTTTGTTCAATTCTTCGAAATTCGAATTCGTCTTTTGAAATTAGGAGTCGCAATTGCCCTTGAAGGCGCGCGTTGTATTGACAATCGCAATAACCAAGTTGAAGGACGCGGTTTTTATGATTATTGATCACCAGAATGAATAACGAGAATACTGACAACCATTCTTTGATGCGAAACCAATGATTGCATGATATTGTATTATATGTTATGTAAAAATGAGCAACAGGGGTTCTTCTAATAGGCAATCGACTGTAAAACGTTGTAAGAGTTACGTTTACCTTGTATTGAACGTGATATTGACGTTGTTCAACAATTAGAAATTTTTACCTAACAATCACCGATCTTTGATACGAAAAGCAACACAGTTTTCAGTGAATATATCCAATTTCCTGCATACCTGACTTCTTAGAGTTTGATAATAAAATGGGGCCGACTCGGGTAGTAACCATACTCAAGGCGTGATTCGATCCTATGACCACTGGAGCACTAGGAATAAATCGCATTATAGCCAGGTTAGTAGGCTGGTTTCTTCTTGGAAAAGTTAGGCTCCAAGCAAGAGGTCGAAGATACCAAGCCCTACTCTGGGTTTGTTGAAATATGAGGACATATCTAGCAAGCGTTATCACTCTGTCGATTTTTTATACTCAGCTTTTGCAGCGTAAAGTTAAAAATTCTTAGAAACAACCTTCCATTCTCTGTGGGTTTTACAAACTCAGCGTGAGTTTTGGTCTCGATCTGGATCGTAATTCTCGTATGAACAGGAAAAGGTCTTCTTGAATTGATCGAAATGAGAACGAGAATTGTCTCGTCTCTGTACATCACTAAAAATATGCTGATTAATGGAAAGATTTCGAAGAGGTTGTGAGACCATTTCATCGCGTTTCTTGAATAAATGAGCTGATAAGAGTCTATAATACCTCAGAAAATGCTGTAAGAGTTATTTGATTTTTTCTAGGCTTAAAATTGGAAAAACGTATAGAAGAAGCGGTTCCTACAGGACAACAACTACAGGAACTCGGCATGCGTTTGCGCTGCGACGACACAGGATCGGAGAATGTAAGTATTCCGAATCAGCCTTCAACTTTCCAGTGTCAACAATCATCTCCTCTCTTTCGCCAGGACGATATGTTGGAGGAGGATCGTCTCATGCTCGATCGTTCGCCCGACGAACTCGGTTCGAATTGCAACGAAGATGATTTGGGCGACTCTGACACCGACGATGATCTCATGTGTGAATCTACGGATGGTGAGAGGATTATCTACCCCTGGATGAAGAAAATTCATGTGGCAGGAGTTGGTGAGTTAAAAAGCAGTGAAGACATTAATGACAGTTCGCGCAAAGAGCGCGCGGCAAATATGCTTCATTCTCGAAGAAAACATTTTTCCAGAACCAACACTTTTTTATAATGGGGACGATGACATTATTGCAGTTAATCATGTGTCATTTTTGGCATCGGCATAGCTGTCGCCAAAGTGCGGCGCATCTCGGAATTTTCGAAACGAATATTTTGTTTACTAATTAAATAACTGAACTGACAACGACACCCGCTTCGAGCCGCTACCGAACTGTGCGACTGCGACTCGGGGCGGCACTTAGTTCGCAAAAGAAGTGAGCTCATTAATCAAAATCAGAGAACGTCTTTCGTTGAGTACGGGAATAAGTTGCACTACGCGACTGTGTGGCAGGCCCGAGTAGCCGGACTCTGCGCCGCAAGATTAACATATTAAAGGCAACCAAGTTGTGATCCGCTCAATCAACACTCGAGCCGACTAAAATAGGCTCTCGTCTCGAGCGAGTGCGTGTGCGTTCGAAAGAGTCTTCGGGGCGAAGAGCTACTGTCAGCCGGAGTCACTCTGCCGTCACCCCTCGTCATTGCCACCTCGATGGTAAACACTGCAGAGGAGACGCATTTAAAAGTGGACTCAAATAATTACTCAAAATGAATCATGCCTCCAAATTCCTCCCAGCAAGGAAGTTCAACTACGCGATCAATTGCCGCGTAGCGAAACGCACTCTTCTGGCAGGTGGTGCCATCTTTTGAAAGTATCGCCGAACTCATTTATATCAAAACAGCGTTAAGCACGCTCTTCAACTTGGTCCGGACGAGGTGCAACATGCTGCCGGCTGCCGGGTCTGCCAGCCACTCGCTGGGTAATCAAGTGCCTGCTGGTCGTGCGCTCATGATGAATGCCGGCCCATTAAGATGCAATGACATGCCTCATCCGTCACTCGGTCGGTGTCATCGGATTGCCAACTCGAAGCGGCAGAACTCGGTTGGGCTGGCTGGCTGGCTGGCTGGCTGGCTGGCTGGCTGGCTGGCTGGCTGGCTGGGTCGCTTGTTGCTGGTGCGATACAACATCGATTTGTTGCTCATCAGCATAATCCGCATCCGCTTTGACATTCATCTGAAGTCAGCTGAGAGCGCGAGAGTGAGAGACGAAGAGAGCGGCAAGCCGGGAGACAGGAACACACCTCGGTTCATTGAATAGCACGATGATTACACTTAATGTTCCCAGTGGGATGCTTCAGTCGCAACACTTTCGGGTTAAATATTTACGCCGGCTCCATGGATTCCGCTCTTTCATACCGTCTCAGTCTCAGGGGCAGCCACAGCCTGAGGCACTTGATCACCGGTCTTTTGACACAGGTTACGGTTGATGAATACGATCGTCATTTGTCTGTCGCAATTCAAGGCGGCCGGCTCAAGGTTGTCGTTGATATATGAAATCTGCGGCGTGTTGGCTTCAAAAAGCGGTTCTCCTTCTGTAATCAAGCAACGTGGTGAAGGAGGAACACGACAGAGGTTGAGCAGAGGTTTTCTATCGCTTGCCGTTACTAAACCACAAATTCAAAGCCTATTTTGGCTTAAATAACATCCTTGTGGACGGATTCTAGAGCAAACTCTCGCTTTCTCAGCGTTTTCTGAACGTAATGAATAGTAAAAAAGTAAACCTTTCCCGCTTACAACTTATCAACAAAGGACTGTATATATCCTCAATAAAAGCTCCGAATGCATTTTCACTTTCACATCAGCGCAATGCATGCAATCCACGAGGTAATTTAAAACGAATTAATCATCATACCGTCAACATGGACAACCGCGCTCAACGCATGACCGCAGAAGATACTTTTTGTGTAGCAGCAGCAGGCAGAGAACGGAGGAAATAACAGGCTTTAGCGAGAATGCACTCGACACCTCCATGAGGCACATTGTGTCCCGCGTGTTCCGTGCATACCGGCCAACAGAAGGAAGGTAAGGAAGTCCACGACGAAATTATATTCCGTTGGTTTCGAGCCACGTTCCACAATCGCACCGCATAATTAACTGCATTCACCCGCTTCGATGCTGGCGCTGATGACGACAACGACGATGGTGTCGGTAAAGCAGTTGAGGTGACGAGGGAATTAATTGAATTGCTGAAAGCCTTGTTTGAGTTGAAAATTACTGCAAGCCATATAATCGTAAACGTGGAATAAGTTCGAAATGGTAATAACAACAAAATGTAGTTGATAAATTAGTAAAAAAGCTAAGGAAACGCAGAGAGTCGCTGAGAGAATGACCACCATTGTGTTGCCTTCATAAGTAATGATTTTTTAATCGTTCGTTTGATAATAATTACCACAGAAACAATAAGCGGACTGTGACAGTATTCTTTGCCGTCCGAATGCGCTGAGGAGAGCTCATTGTTGCTGCAGGAACGCCCCCATATGTTTCGCCAGAAAACTCTTCGACTGCTGCTGGTGTTTAAAAAACCATTAAAAGTCGCGACGGACTTATTTGAATGATCAACAGACAAAGTCAAGTGAAGTGATTATAATTGATTGAAATGTTCGTTTTGAAGCTGCAGCGAAATGAGACGCGACTTTTCGTGGAAGTTTGATTCAAAACAAAATACAGAGGAAAACTTTCCCTGTTAGTTTCAGCAGAAATAGTTCTACACTAAACACTTATTTTGAATTTGAAAACTAAATCAAATATCTTTTCTAAACCAAGAGATTCTGAAAGATATTAAAGGTTACGATATGTTAAAGTTTTTGTAGAAAAATCAAGTGTTGTTCTAAACTGTATTTTCCATCTCGGTCACTTTGCAACATTCTCCAACTCCGTCCTGAGTTGCTCGCCATTCTTCGTGATGTCTAAACAATTCATAACTTGTTCCCGTATTGAAATCTCTTGAGATTCGTGTCAAGGAAAACAGCAACGGCTGCACTTATCTAATGCAACCTGATATGCGCACGTTTCACTCGAGTCTTTTGCGAATGAGTATCTGCGTCAAAATACTTTGCAGCTCCGCGGCATGTGGACTGTGTGTGGCTGCAAAAACGTGAAGTTTGAATGATATGGCGTGCTTGAGAAGAGAATAACGGGTGGCTGATATAAAATCTTCCAGAAAAAGAAGTAAATGCAGGAAAATCTAAACCAAATTGACAAATTGAGTCCAATTCATTAAAATTGCAATACATTTTAAAGTCGTAACCACGTTTTATCACAAAAGTGAATGGATTTAGTTTATGAGGTTAAATTTTTAGCATATTCCTCAGAAAACTCTCAGATACCTTCAGGATTTTTCACTGAATGAAATCTACGGATACTATTAGCATTAGAACCGAGATTTCTCGTGGTCACCTCCAAAATATCCAAATACAAACTGACAGTTGTAAGATCTGACTAACTTTTCAGTTGTGTCTGTGAATTCGTCTCAACAAAAGTCGGTTAGTCAGATGAAAAGAAAAACTACGACTCCACAATTACATTCAATAAATCCATAAACGTGCTCAGCCTTGGGAATGCGATTCAATGGCAACGCGAGTAGCCAAGGCTTCTCGCAATGCTGAACTGCGATGTGGGATGACTTGCGAAAATCATGGAGCGCATGGACCAAAAAAATGCCCAACAGGCTGAAGGCAGGCAGATGCTGCAGAAAATACAAAACAATAACACCGACAACAATAACAATAACAACAACAACAATAACAACAACAACAACAAGAATAATAATGATGACAACAACACAAAACTGCATAACAGCATGAAAGCCTGTGCAAGAATGAAGATGATGAAGTCAGAATTGAGGAGTTCGTTCGCCGAGGTTCGTGGCAGATGAGCCGCGAATTAAGGAAAGCAGGAGATTAAAGGCAGACGAGAACCCATGCGTCGTGGGGAGAAACAGGGCTGGGGGAGGCGTTTTCCTGCAATATGCAAAACCACAAAAAACAAGAAATTCAATATAATTAGCACTCCAAACAATTACAGACCTCAATTTATGGCTGAAATAACTTTATATGCGAGGCGATCTTGTCGGCATTCTCAGTTTTATTAGCTATCCTGCGAACAAAGCACGGATTTCGGCGGCGGCTTCAGGCTCTCGTCCTTTTTTATTGTGCTCACTATAAGGAACAATAAATTTTATAGCAGAAAAGTAGTGAATTCACTACAAGTCAAGATATGGCACTCAACATGTGGGAATTAAGAGCCATCATAAAAATAATCAAACCTCTTCTGAGGCGAAGTGAACTCAAGGACGTTTCAGAAGGCCCTTGAAAGCTACAAAGTTTTCGATTGCGGTTCGTCCGCATGGTCAGTGGAAGAGTTTTTGCGCGCGTTGCTGGGTCACGAGCTGGCTTTTGTTTGGCTTTCAGCTTCTAGTTGCAAAGGAGAAGCTCGCGGTTGGTGTTGCTGTGATTTTTAAGTCCACATTCTGATGATTAATGAGAGCCTCGCCAGAAGGTTGCGGAAAGTGAAAATGTAACCCGGAACTCGAATGGCAGAAAGTTTAATTAGCGAGAAGATACTTTTTTGGCTTTCTTAAGCACTCAACTGGAATTGCTGCATGAGAATTGGAACTTTTAAGAACTCCGAAGAACAAGAGACCTATAACTTCCCTTAGTTACGGAAACTTCTCATCTAAAACATCTAGTTTTCATCGTGTAATCCGTTGAAAACCAGAAATGTCCGTTGTTTCTTTAGAATCTCAGCAGAATATATCAAACTTATGGAACGCATATACTGACAACCGTCTCTCCGGTGAGATCATGTCTATTTTTAATTCTATTTTTGCTATTTTCATGTTGTAATTTTTTTCGTAAGCGAATTGCAAGTCATTTGACAAGCTGCTGATGCAGCTCCCGCTGTTGTTGAAATGTTGGCTGGCTTTTCTTCAGCTCCCTTCCCTCCCCACGCCAGAACGGAGTATATTGATTTTCTGCGCTCGTTCGCAATGTTTACCAGGGGAACATGGGGAGGTACACGCGTAAAGTAGAAAAGGTCGGCAGGCACATTAAAGACTGATTTTTCAATTCAGTTTTACGTAACCAAACAGTAAAGAAAAATTGAGCATTGAGGATGATACGCCCATTTCATAATTTAAGTAGCATTATAGAATCTGCTAATAAGTTACTGTGATTACGAGAAAACGATGATTTGGAATCGCTCACGATGAACTTGATGGTGACCCTGAAAATAGGCATGTGGCTGCTTTTGCTCTTTCTTAGTTAGAATCATAAAGAAATATAATTTACTATTCTCAGAATTCTTATTAATACAGCAGAATGATGGGGAGATTTCTGGAAAACATAGCTAAATGCATCATTTCCATTTGAAAACGAGAAAAAAAATTTAACGTAAGATTTCCTATTTGAAAATGAGTAAAGTTCAATTGAAAATTAGATTTTTCTATTTAAAAATGAGAATATGTCTGTTGAAAATGATGTTTTCCATTTGAAAACGAGAACAGATCAATTGAAAATAACATTTTCAGTTTGAAAATAAGAATAGAACAATTGAAAATCAGATTTTCTATTTGAACATGAGAACAGATCGGTTGAAAATCAGATTTCGCAAATGAAAATGAGAATAGAAGAGTTGAGAATGATTTTTAATTTGAAAATGAGAATAATTCCATTGAAAACGAGATTTTCCCTTCGGAATGAGAAAAGAAGACGAGTTCAGACGCACATAACGCAGAACGCAGCCAACCGGTTGATCAGCAGGTGGTTTTGTGACGCAGCTACCGCGGCCGCTAGACGGGTTGCCCAGCTTTGAGACGACGCACGTAATTAACCTTTTCTCGAAGTTGACGAATTACCATTCCGAAAGAATGTGACATAAAAACGAGACAAACTAATGGCAATGCAACAACAACTGGTAATGTGAGCGGGAGACGCAAAGGCGAACGAGAAGACGTCCGTCGTCAGTGAGCTGGGGAAACCTGTATTCAAATTCACCACCAAATTCACAGCGGTAGGTTTCGTGGAAAGGGCAGCAGCAGCAGCAGTGAGCAGGAACACGCTTCTAATTTGTATCTGAATTAATTGATTTGGAATCTGTTATCGAAATAAGAGCTTTCATTTCATTGAGCAACCAAAGAAATCCGCTGCCCTCCACCAGCTGAGGACTTCATTCAGTCTGGCCACGCATTGATCACTTGAGTACACATGGTGGACGCACTTCAAGTTGCTCCAAAGACCGGAAGTCGTCCGACAACATGAGCTCGTGAGAGGCTGAAGGCGGCTCTTCGCGCGGTATCAGATATTTTTCGAGTTAATCATCGATTTTGATCACGGCCGCCAGTTGTGATCTCGGAGAGGTTTTCGAAAAAGGGAAACAACAGCAACTCGAATTAACGGACGACACAATTTGGCTGGAGTGACAGTGAAACCACGCACGGTGCGCGGTGAAAAGCGTCGAGTCACACAACCGCGATAAATCATATCGAAGTTGTTAGCGCAGAAAACATGCCGACAGCAGCGTTCCGCCGAAGGCCGCGAGAACGAAATTAAGGTAACACTGAATGGCGGTCAAAGAGCTGCGCTGCTGCATTTAAGTCGTCGTCGTCGTCGTCATCATCATCACCTTCTGAGCTGCGCCGCGCCGCAACTACTATTCGACGCAGTCATCGTCACAATTGTTATTTCGTGTTTCCGTCTCAGCTCCAATTTTCACCCGTGTTCACTCCTTTCTCGCCCCCGCCCTTTCGCAGCATTCTACGTTTTATTAGCACTCATTTTTTACTCTGCTACACCTTTAGTCCTCCTGCGCCATTCTTTTGAATTGAATTTCATTAAAGTTCTGAAAACAGGCGGCCTTCAAGCGGCTGCGTAATGAGCTCAGATCAGCTCGGCTCTGCTCGGCTTGGCTCAATTGGCTCTCTTCATTTCGCCAGACCACTAAACTTCAGTGACTGCGCACTAAAGTCGTTCGCTCGCCTCGCCAGCAGAAGGTATTCCGTGCTGCATCCGCGCTGTCATCCGTCATCGGTTACAAATGACAGCGTTATTTCGATTCTTCGCTGGAGTTGAAATGATATCGCAATTATCAAGAATGAGTTAACACCGCGTAGTGCGTGTGTGTAGTGGAGCCGATCACCGATCGTGTGTTGGGTCGATATTGTAATCGATAGGCCGGCAGTGGCGTATTCAAAGGGCGGAGGAGGGGGACAGTTGGTGTTACAGCCGCTCTTGGGTGTTGAAATTGACCAAAACGATCGTTTGCAAATATTCAAAAACCTTCCAATGAGTTTTTGCACGTTTATTAAATTTTTAAAACGTTTTCAATAGCAATTAAAACACTCCAACTTCTAAATTGCCTCTAAATATTTGTAGGGATGAGTTTGAGTTTGTTGACTGAAAAGTCAACAAGCAACTGCATTTTGTATCTCAATCAACTGTCAAAATTGAACTCGTACATCAATTAAGCGCTAAAGTTTCAGAACAAAGGGCGAAACTGAAAATAAATCGTTTTAATTTTGAAATTCACTTGTCAGACTGCAATGACAGTCCATCGCGATACAGCGCGGAGGCCTGGCCTACGCCGCCAGCCCTGTCCTCGCTACATCTCACGCGCCACCCACGTCAGAACGCCGCAGTATCAGCTTCGAAATAATTGCAAAGAGTAATAAATTTTTAAGCAGACGCAGACGTAACGCGTAGCTTGGTGTTGCCGCTTTGGGCTGCCATTTGAAGAACTTCGCGTTGAGTTTAAAGAAGAGTTGGAATGCAACCAAGTTCAGGCTGTCCAAGGTTGACGAGGAGGAGGGTGGGGTGGGGAAGGCAAAACAAAACAAACTCACGACGTCGGCGGCCAACGAAACGGTTCGTGATAATTAATCAAAATCAAAAAATTACGAAACAGCAGGACGAAAAAAATGAAAACGAAAACGAAAACGAAAACGAAAAGTAGTGAAAAGCAGCAGAGGGAAGATAACAGTAAAGATACACCCGTTAAGGAGCGGCAGTAATTCAGTTTTTTAACTGCGCGAGGACATCAACCCTCGAAACAACAGCAACAACCGAAGATAACCAACTCAACCCTTGACTTAAATAAGGTTAAAATTGTAGAAAGAGTGGCAACACCTGCGTCGCCGTCGTTGCTCATTTTACGAGTTCGTGCAAATAGAGAGAATTAATAAACTTCCCGCCGTTTTCTCCCTCTCTCACTCTCTCTGATAATCTCTCAATATCGAAAGCTTTTCTTGGCTGTTTTGACCAACGCCAGTCTCAAACTGCTTTTTAATCTGTTACCATTTATTTCTGCCATCAGGAATTGCGAACTTTTGTTCGTCTCTCTGTCTGTCTGTCCGTCTGTTCAGCGGTTCGATTGTCTGTCTATCCGTATTTAGATTAATGGACTTCCTCAGCTGATGACAGTTCAGCGAAGTCGAAGTGAGCTTCTTTCCGTTATTATTTGTGTCGATTCTGTCAGAAACACATCAGATCAAATTGAATTGGATTGAAATGCTCTCTTCGGAATGATATCTCATTCCTTCAATTTGAAGTTTATTGATGCAGACAGATTCGCAGGACATCTGAGGCCTGCTTTTGCAGAGAGTTGCGACGACTTTATTATGCGATTGCGGACTCATTGCGTTTTAAAAGTCATTGAAATTGTGAGAAAGTTTTCTTCGTCACGGGTTTTAAGAGGCGGAGGTTTATGGTTTCCTCTTTCCTCATCTTTTCGAAGTGAGAGACAGGATTTGAATGATTTTGTGAAACCAACTTTTGCCTCTCTTTCAGCAAATGGTTCCTATCAGCCGGGCATGGAACCGAAACGCCAGCGCACCGCCTACACACGCCACCAGATACTCGAGCTGGAGAAGGAGTTCCACTACAATCGCTACTTGACGCGCCGAAGACGCATCGAGATCGCGCACACTTTGGTTCTGTCCGAGCGGCAAATCAAGATCTGGTTCCAGAATCGACGCATGAAGTGGAAGAAGGATAATAAATTGCCGAACACGAAGAACGTGCGCAAGAAAACCGTCGACGCGAACGGCAATCCAACACCGGTAGCCAAGAAGCCAAAGAGAACGGGTGTCAAGAAGCAGGCGGCGCAGCAGCAGCAGCACCAGCAGCAGCAAAAGCAGCAACAGCAGGCGCAGCAACAGCAGGCGCAGCAACAGCAACCGGCGATGAACGAGGTACGATAAGCAATAGAATTTCAGGTTTTCAATTTTTGTGGGTGTATGAAAACGTGAATTTTTCAAGAGTGAAATAGAGGCAAACTTAATATTAACCACCGGATTTCCTTCCTTGTTTCTTCAACTTTTCTCGCACAGTGTTTACGCCCGGAGAGCCTCGAAAGCATCGGCGACGTCAGCTCTTCGCTGGGGAATCCGCCCTACATACCGTCGGCGGGTGAGGCAGCGAATTTGCTGGTGCCACCACCACCGCCGCCACCACAATGCAGCAGCGGCAGCAGTCACCACCCCAGCAACCAACACCCCAGCAACCAACATCCCAGCAACCAACATCCCGGCAACCATCATCCCAGCAACAACCATCCGAGCAACAACAACCACACTTATGCAGCCACAAGCCAGTCACATCAGCAACAACAGCATCCGCATCAGCAGCAGATGCAACTTAATAATAACAACAATCAGATGCATGCGACAGCAGCGGGCGGCATGCATCAGCAACATGAGTTGCTAAGCCTGCAACACATCAAGCAGGATTACGACTTAACAACACTTTAGAACAAAAAGGTGGCAACGACTAGTGAAATATTTATTTTAGTGGCAATTTAACGCGAGATCAAAATAAAGTAAATAAGTAACTTTTTGATTTGTTAAGTAACTTTTAGATTTGTTGTTGTTGTTGTTCTTTTTATTATAAACACATTTTACATCTCATAACTTTAAGTTTTTAAATAAAAAGGCGAATAAAATCCTAATTCGGTTCAAGCGATTTCGCGTTTAGTAGGTGTAAAAATTATTGTAAGTTATTTTAAAATGAGTTTGAGGGGAAAATTCATAGATTTTCGAAGCATTTTTGATTTTAATACAATATTAAACAAGATTCACTGAGAATAAATTACGTATTTAACGTGTATTTATCTGCTTTTTGGTTTTAGTAGGATTTAAATTCATTTACAACGCAGAAAAATGTTGCATTGACAAATTTTTAAAACAGAAAAAGTCGAGAAATTATTTCTTCCTTTCAGCAATCAGTTTACTTTAACACTTTCTTTTTTTAGCATATCATTTTATGGAGCTCTAGCATGAAATGACATGCTAAAGTATTGAAAAATAAGGTATGTAAATTAAAAATCAAAGAAATGTTCGGAAATGCAGTGAATTAGTCAAGTAATTAAATAATTAATTTTAAATCATACTATAATAGAAAAAGTATAGAGTAATATAATGTAAAAGCCCAAGTATTCTCGTAAAGGACCTTTTGTCTCCTTCGACGAGCCCTTTGTGTGAGTACTGAGGTTACAGAGTTTAGCTATTTCTTATATCGCATAAACGTAATTAAGTACAGACAATATACCAAACAATTCTTATCTTAGGATGCATTTCCCGGCAAAAACAAGTGAATATAAGATTTAAATTGTCTTCTCCTTCTCAAATAGTTTCTTTAAATTATTATAGTTGGGTAACCCAATGAGTACATGTGGTCAAAATTGTACTATAATATATTTATCAAATAGTAAGAATTTTTAGAAATAGATTTAAGCTGTGAGTAAGCAAATATAAACTGTATACTAAATATTGCTGGAATAAAAAGTTTGTATATTATTTTCAAAAATCTGGTTTGAATGGTCTTTATTATCTTGGAATCGTAAGGAATTCAGACTTTGTTTCGAAGAATTGGGCACAACAAAAGTGCTGCCAGAACGCGCCACCGCAGTTTGCAAAAACCAATACTGGTGGCTCCTGCGATCGAAAGTTCAAAAGTTCTCCTACCTTCGTGCAGGTAACTAATAATTCTCGGAACTGGGGATGACGTAAACGCATCCACGCTCTCAGCCACCGCCAGCGCCACCGCTTGACGACACCCCGTCCACGCCGAATGGCGGGTGCAATCAAGCGAAAGCTCGAGCATGACAAAAGCTGGCAATTTATTTGCATTCGTCGCCGGCAGGATGGTGAACACACTTCCAGGAGCCAACAGGTGCCAACGGGCCGCGATCAATCATCGGGATCGATTTTTAATTAAGAACTCTTGTTAGCGGGCACGACAATCACACCAGCTCGGGGAGGGGAGTGCGGGAGTGCGGTGAACAGGGGGACGCTTGGATTGCCGGCGACTGCGCTCGAGGCACGGGGTCGTGTACTCGGCTATGGGTTTGAGGGGAAGGTGCGACTGGCGGCTGGGCGGGCGGCCCCCGCCGCCGAGAGCCCAAATTTGTCCCAATTAACTGACAGAGAACGATGACTGTCGGTCGCGTTGGTTGCTGTGGACGACGGAATCGGGAATCGTGTAGGCATCATCATGGAGAATCGCGTGGCTCGAAGGAGTGGCGACAGTGTCGTCGTGCCCGTCGTGTCGAGGGGTTTTATTTTGATTGTGTCTTTGAACACTTTGAGCAGCTAAAAACATGATTTGATGAATTTCGAAATACATCAGGAGAGCAGCGTAGCATAAGCAAGCGGAATCCATTGTTTTTGCCAATTGATTCTGGGTCGAAATTAAGTCAATAAACTGCCGCCGCGGCGTTCCGCGAAATTCGGAAAAATGTAGACATCGATTTAGGGTTGGAGTTTCAATAAAAGGCTCTGAAATAAAACAAAGTTTCCATCGCTGGCTGTCTGGTGTCCTCGTTATGTTTAAAGTAAATAAACTATAAACTCGAAGACAATTCATACAGAAGAAAGGCAACATTTTTGACGTGTCCTCAAACCGCATGCAACTCAGAGTCGCTGCAATCAATCTCGCGAGGCGTGACGTTGGATTGTCTTACGCGAACACGGAAAGACTCTTAACGCCGAATTTATCATTGCAAAAAGATCTACGCTACCCCATTCTGGCGTCCCGCCGACGCAGTGAGCGCTGCACGACTGTCTGCCACCGTCGGTAGGAACCTACATATGTACGCATGCATGTACCTGCCCGAACCGAAGAGTAAAAAGCGCGCTTTTAAACCCATAAAAGGATTAAAGACCCACTTCTGTAACGGGAAGTCAGCGGCTCAAAGGGAAGCCAGGGTTTTCGGTAAAGCAGGGACTACATTAGAAGTGCACTGGAAGTGCAGTTTTGTAACCAGACACGATGAAATGGTGACGAGCTTCGTGTCCACTAAATCGTGGATCTGAACGAATCTAGGCTTGCTTATTCCCGCAACCATCCAGGCGTTTTTCTCTTCAGGCCTTTTAGGCTCAAATTCTCCGTTTAAAAATCTCAAAACATTTAATAGGCAGACCAGCAGAAGTTCGTTCCAAACACAGATCTTTGCATACCCCTTCGAAGCTTCTAAAGGCACCGCTCAGCTCCGAGTTCTCTCCGGAATTCAGGCAAATAAAAACTAATCCTTCCTCTCATCCAGACTCATCCTCTATTATCCGGGCGAAGTCAGCAAAAACGTTCAACCCTTCAGCAGCAGTTCGGTCTAAGCCAATTAGGTACGCATACCGTTTCGGCCGCGGCGGCGCACTGAGGCGCGTTTTGATCCTTTTTACCTTTGTCTACGGCAGTCTTCCCGATCAACAAACAATTAACCCGTCTACCGTTTTTGTAATTTTGCAACAGCGAGGTGCCTCAAATGATCCGCAATTTTTGCATATCCTGCAAAGCGTCACACCCACCAGCGAGCCGGACTCAAGTCTGTGCTGCAGCAGGAGAGTCAAAAATCAAAGGACTCGACGTCGTCTACAGGGGCGTCACTGGAAGCGCCTCGCGAAGCAACACAAGCACCACGGGAGGCAAAGTCCGCTGCTAGGGCCGTGAGTACATCGTAGGCAAGAGTTACCGTTAAATTGCAGATTTCGTGTCTGCTTTGTTGCACGCCGAATGCCTTTCAGACGACCTCTCAGGATTCGCCGCAACCGGTGCAGGTTGTTTGTTTCCGTCGGCTACTGGGGAGTCGCCTTTCTGATTCGGCATTTTATGGTGTTTAGAGCGGCACGATTCCCGAATTCGTTATGTGGATCTCTGGCGGTATGGTGGTGGTTGTCCTATTTCAGGAGGCGTGTGTCACCCCGCTTGGCCAGCTATTCGTGGAACTCCCTCTCGGCTGAGAATGAAACATTAGAAAACTGAATGTTAACCCGTTAAATGTGTCTGACAGAGTTGTGCGCATTTATTGGGTGCCTCAGTCGTCTTTTCAGAAACGTGGTTTTGTCTTTAAACGCAAGCTCAAGTCACAATCAATCAATTGATCCTCTAGTTCGGCACGAATCTTCCTCCACGTATTGATTTATCGACGAATGCCTGGAGCTTCGGCGGCTGTCATTAACAAATGAGTGTCGGCAGTCTTTCGGACAGACTCGGTAGGATGCCAGCGTTTATGATGAGGTACCACCATGACCGCTAAGAATTACTGAAAAACGCCGAGTGCTAAGTTACTGCTTTCGATCTGATCGAATCATATTTAATTATACGATCCATTATAAAAGTTTCTGCTTCCCATAATAAGCATGTTGGTGCGCCGCATACGATACCTCGAGCGCTTTGTAATGCTTTCCCCTGCCCCTTGAGTTCATTATGGCGCATTTAGAAAGAAATTAGGAAACGTCCTCCGGCTGGATGCCTTTTCTTCGAAATTTTCGAGTTTTCGCCCTTTGAGGATGCTTGCAACCGCCTCCTCTCGATTTGTTTCGTATCGAGGCCATTTGTAACACTCGACAGTCCGATTGTCTGCTTTCAAGGCCGAATTTGTACCTGTCAATTTATAGAGGAAAATAATTTGCTTGAGTGCTGCTGCCGCTTCTATATGACGCGCACTCATCAATGTCAGTCACACAACGGCGACGACGACGACGAACCACTCGAACGGTGCTCGAAAACAAACGCATCTGTCAAAATAAACAATTAAATCGCATCAATTCTCATCAGCAAGTATTTGGAAACTAATTGGCTGTTGTGATGTTTGTAATTGTGCGTTCAAGTACTCTGGGAAGGAATCGCTGTGGTTATGCGATGTCCGAAGTAACCGATAGGGAAGAAGATCGGTGAGGCGTGACGACTGGTGGGCATAAAACAAATCGATTCTAGCGATAGAGTAAAAAGCTCCAGAGCACTGATTTGTCTCTAGAGTGGCAGGGATCCTGATGCGAAAGGGATCATGAGATCGAAAGAGCCTCCAAAAACAGTCGCATCGATCTTGATTCTCGTCTCAAATAAAAAGATTCCCTCAATCTCGATGAACGCCTCAGTTCGAGGCGAGTGGGAAGTTCTATCGGTCTCGGTTCTCATTTCGACTGGAAATTACTCTCCTGATCTCGATTATCGAACAAGAAAAGCCGTCTCGATCTTGACTGTCGAGGCATAATTCGAATATTTAAAGCTCTTTAATTTCTGGCCAGTGGAAAGCGATCAAATCATACTAAAGTAACACCGTCTCCCACCTCAAAATATCGGCAACGATTTGCCGCTTTTCAGCAACGCTGCTGGAAAACCAAGAAAATATTGCAGCGATTTTAGGCGGCCATGGAGAAATCAATCAGAGCTCATCAAAGGTGAACGAAAACAATGCGTGATGCGTGCATCCTCCTCGCCTTTCGGGAGGCGCAGCGTTCGAAAGTGTTGCAGAGGTGCTCGTAGCATCGTCAAGTCCGAGCTAATTAATGTGAGCCCATTAATAAAATTGGCAGTTGGTCAAAGTGGTCGAGTGCGTGTCTTCTGTGGCGGCTCAACGTGCTCTGCGGTTGGTTGGTTGGATGGATGGATGGACCGTCGAGGTGTCGGAACTGGAACTCAATTTGTACCCATTAGTAGATGGCTGTCCGTCCGTTGCTTGTTGGTGAATGTGCTGATTTCGGTTTATTAAAAAGGCATTTAAATAAATTGATCGATTTAGGCAACAAACACAATATGATGTAAATACGTGTAATTATGTGCGTCAGAAATGAATACGATTTTGAATAGTCGTCGGTACGTGATGAGGATGCATATTATGGTGGAAACATGAGGTTCCTAGAAGGGAGGTTTTGATTTATGACGATTTGAACATCGGGTCTACAGCAAAATAGGTCTTCTTGGGACTCTACTTGATTTGTGATGCATTTTTGGAGTCCTTTGTTCTTTATATTGGGGGCTTATTTTGGTATTATGTTTCCTTATTGGAATTATGCGTGCGAATTTAATGCGAAATTATTTAAAAAGCTTATTACTCGAATTCGAAATGATGATGTGAAATGAAAATGTCCTGAGGTCTGAGATCCGTCTTTCTGTGGTCGAGATCCGGCTTCCCGTGGTAGCGATGATATTCGGGGAGGAAACGAGATCTACGTAGACGATGTAGACGATTATTTTAGTCAAGGCGATAATCGAGACTGAAACACACCTTTTTAGACGGTTTTTTAAGAGAGTTCGAAATAGACTTTCTGCGCGCGATGACAGTCGCGATTGATGCGCTGAATTTATCGAGAAAATGCTATTGATTCCAATGTGCTGCGTTATTTTTCCAACTCACAGCTCAGCTTCGAAACAAGATTTGAAGCTGGTAGTTTTTCATATATGTACGAGTATGAATGTTCCTGATCCATTTTTCTTGCATTTGTCATTCGGTGCCCATTTGCGGACTTCCTCCCGATTCTCCGTTTCTGCCAAACCAACGCAGCCAGCAATGGCAACTGGCGTCGTGGCCATTGCTGGAACCTCACATGCCTGGCTGCATGCAACTGAATTCGTACCTACACGGCGCGTACTCCGTCCGTATCTCGTGGATTGACAGTCGATCATTAATCAAAGTGCAGAATGCAGACTCTCGCTGCTTTGCAGGATTGGTTCTCCTTGCCGCTGTCTGTCAGCAGGGTGCTCTGCGCGTTCGATCTGCGCCCGGTTCCGTGTTTAATGAAGCTGCCCACAGCGTGCATTTCTGTCTGCAATTCGCAGTTGTAAGCAGGGGCGGCGGCAGGGGCAGCGGCAGCAACAGCCGCCGCCTTGCAGCCGCCGCCTGTGCTGCGTTGGTTGCAGTTGCGTCGGTGTAAGTGGCACCAAAGCGCCTCGAAAAGTTTGTTTGCCACACCAAGAAAAGGACCGGCGAGAACACCCGTTTTAATGTGGCCACTTGAAGTCGAGAGTCGAGAGTATTGCAGCTCCGCATCATAGCGTTGGTAAGATTTTTCGTAAGCCAAGGATCAGCGAGGGATAAGAGCGGCTTTTAACGCGCTCGCTGCGCTTGACGCTGCTGTGGTGAGCGCTTCAAGTCGTTATCTCCCTTCCAAATTCCCCCACCCCTCCATCACTCACCCTTCACCCGCTGAAGTCTTCTCTCAACACTCACCCTCGCCATTCCATTCGGTCGTGAAGTGAAAGTCTTTTCCTTTTGCCTTCACTTCAATATTCCGAAAAAAGTTTCCACCATTTTATGTAATTTTTTTCCTTTCTCCCCCTCAAGTTCTATTGTTGTTATTGTTGTTGCGGCTGTCGTTTTTGCCAACATGTCTCTGACAGCCACGTTTCAGTAGATTTCATTCCTCTCACATACTTTTACGCATCACTGTCGCTTTTTCAATGCTTTTTCCTCTGCTCTGATGTCGGTATTTTTTATTTACATTTACATTCTCACACTCTATTTCCCTCTTTTTTTGGTTTTTGTGGATTATTTAGATGATGGTTCAGTTTTTTCAAACTTTTGGAGAGGTTTTGGAAAGGTTTTGCCTACACGAACATCTAAATCAAACAAACTTCTCTCTAGAATTTAAAATCATTTTACCACTTCGCGATAACGAATATAATTACCTGCAAGACTTTAGTGTTCTTGGTTTTTTTGCAAAACAATTATTGTTAAAACTACTGCAAGATAGCAGTTTTTAATTATAACTTGTTATCAAATTAGGATTCCTTTTATATATCAATGCAGTTAATTTTTAAAATGTTCGCACGTCAGCAGATGATAACGAGATCTTGGCAAAAATGTTATCTTGTGTAAACATGAGCACAGATAGCAACATAAAAGATATAGCAAGCGCGCAAATCCCCGTAATTGCAGTGGCCTGTGATCGCTATAAAACGCTGGATGTACACAGCAGCCTCCTCATTATTTCAGAAGACCTCAAGCCAGCTGCTTTTATATTCAGGACAAGTGGAACTGCAGAAACTGCGAGTTTTTAAAGGAAGCACAATAAAAACAACGAAAATGAAAGTTGCTATTGTCATCTGTGTGATTTTTGGGACTCTTATTGCATCTACGGTAATTTCTGCCAATACTGTTGAAAGTCCCCCATCGCCTCGAAACATTTCAACATCAACGTGTTTCCGTTCCGTTTTTCAGGCGCGAGCTGATTCGGAAAACACAACAATTAGAAGCGATCTGCTGTCCCCCGACAAGCGTGCGGATTCCCACTATCTGGACCTGCTGAAGTCCGAAGCCTCGTCCTCGTTCGAGGGAATTCCTCTGCCCGCGGATCTGCTTCGGCGCTTGAAAGCTGCTCTCGGTAGCGCTGCGAAGGGTTTGCGCGACTGCTACTCCGCTGAGGAAGTCAGTGCGAGCTGCGTGGACGCACAAGTGGAGAGAGCGAGGAACGAGTTCAGGGCTGTTAAATTCTTCGCTAAAGTAAGGCGCATCCTGTTCACAAAAACCCCTAATTTATGAAGTCTAATGAAAAGTAGTATTTGTGGAATTAATCAAAATACTGCAGCAAATGTAAATAATTTCAGCACACTACAAATTAATAAAGAAATTTTGTATAATCGCCATATTTTAGAGCAGAATATTCTCTATAATTGCAAAATCCTTTGGAAAAAGGACTGGAAAGTGACTTCAGCATAGAAATGTATTGAGTTTTCGCTCAGTGTCATCTCCGGATTCGCTCTCCCCATGTAAAAAAGAGCGAAAGCATGCTGAGCAAGGGTTCGGAATACAATGATTGAGTAACCAGGTTCACAGATCACTTCCGCGTAGAACAAAAGCCCCTCAAAGTTATAACTTCGTTTTTTTAGCTCTCATTTCATACAGCAAAAAACCTCTGAAACTAATTACAAAAAAAAAAAACCCACGCCCACTAAAACTATTCCTGCGTAGCTTCTTATTTTTAGTTCATTCCGAACCCTTCAGCAGGGTTTCTTCAACTCTGAATACTCTGTGAGCTCGTAAATGATTATCGAACGAATTTCCTTTTTCTAGATTTAAAATTATAAACGGTTTTAAATCTTCAAACCAATCTTCAGCTCTCAAATCGATCGATTGCAGTATTTAGAAAATCTATTCAGAAACTGTGAGAAGTGCAGCCGTAACGAAATCAGACATCCGACGAATTCGAACGCAACCTGTTCGTCTCGGCAGCTGGGCCGAGTTCGGAATTCATTAATTAAGCATCTCACGAAATCCTGCGAAGAGAGCCATTTTGTTGTGCAACTCCATCCATCCAACCGTCTATCCGACGCCCCGTGTGCAAGAAGAAAGTGAGTCAGTGAGCCCGTGTGTCCGCCACTGTGTTTAACTGGGGCAGATAGCAACAACAACAACAACAACAATGGCAACACATGTATGTGAACTATTTTTCGTTCAGCAAGAACAACAACACAGCAACAACAACAGCCACCACACCACCGTCGCCGCGCAGTGTGAACATCTTGAAAAGCTGTCAGTCTATTTTGACGAAGGTTCCTCTTCTTGCACGCATCCGCAGCTCCCCGCGCCGCTTGAAGCACACATGGAAAGAAAGTGGGCAGACCTACTAACGGGGCGGGCAGGTACTCACATGGGGGACGAAGGGGCAGTTGTGCCCCCGGCCTCTGAAGTCACTTAAACTTGTTATAAAAAATGGAAACCTTTTAATTAAAAATGTGCAGTTTTAAGAGAGGATTCGCGGCACCAAGCAAAGTTGGTCCCCGTACGTGCAAAAAATCCTACGTACGCCCATGTGAGGTGCATTGAAAACAACAACAACAACCGGTGAGAGCACACGAGAGCAGCGGCTTTTGCTGATTTCGAATCGCAGTCTCTTCCACACTTTAAAATGCTCGCCGAGTCCGCCTCCTCTCGGAGCCACTAAAATGGTGCAATTTAAAAAAAAGGATCAGAGCAGAACACAAACGAAGAAGGGACGACGACGACGGCAAAGGAAAGAAACGCAATCACTGAAGAAGGCAAAGATGGCCTCCAGGAATGGCCGAAATGCCTGCGTGCTTCGCTCTGCAAACCACGAACGTGATTTCAGGCTGCTGGCCGAGCGACCGAGCGACCGAGCGACCGAGCGACGACCGACCACCACTCGTGCAGCGCAGAGAGGACGACACACGCGTCGCGCGTCGCATGTGATTCACCCTCGTTTGTGTTTTTCGTGAGCAGGTTTGTGTGGCTGGAAATGGTTGGGAGGGGCAGACGCACCAACCGCCACCAGGGTGGGTGGGCAGGTTGGCTCTGTTTTAATGGTCAGCGAGTGCTGGTTCGCAGAACTTCTCATCTTGGTGTCAACTGCTTCAGTGCGTCGCCGTCGTCGTCCACAATGAATGGACTTCGGTGGGCCGCACAAGTCGTCGCTCGAGTCCTCCCTCCGCCAGCAGCAATCAGTGGGAATCCTTTTAATTACTCGACCCATCAGCACTTCGTCAGCTGAAGTGTTTCATTAGAACTCGCTGGCGCACGTAGCTGCCGCGCTTCCCTCCCGCTTGGCTGCGTGTCTGTCTGTTGTGTTCGTCTGTGCGTTCGTACAGCTGGCAGCTGGCAGCTGGCGTCCTGTCCACGCGCAGTCCTTGCCAGCGACTCGATGACACGTCGTGGGGCAGCGTTTGCGAGGGTGTTGAGTTGGTCATTCTCACTAAACTGCCATTTGTTGCGAGCCATTAAAACTCCTCATTAAGTAGGCTTAAAACGAACGACAGAGTGGACTTCGTGTAATTAAAAAGGTTGAGGAAAACTTTCTGGCCATGAAAAAAACATTTTCACTCTGTAGTTAAACTTGAAATTGTAATTCAGCTTTTTTGCTTATTTCGATTTTACCGATTTATATTTAGAAACCTGATGAAAACTCTACCAACAGATTGAGAATGAATGAGAAATTAATTACTCGCAATTGCAGCAAACGTGCAACTAATAATGAAAATGTGCAATTAACATTTTTCGCTGTCGAATGCATGAGAATAATTAAGTGCGATTTTTTGCCAGACTTCGCTTTCGTGAACCTGGTGCTTCGCGACCACTATTTGGTTTTGCATTTACAATTTCTGCCACTCACGTTGAGTTATAAATAATAAACGTGGTCGTTTTTCCCAGCCCACTCAACATATCATCAACTTGACAACTCAGTGATTTGATGCATTTTGACAGAAAGTCTGAGGCGTAGTTGGGGGAAAATATGTGGGGGCTGTCGAAACCTGGGAATGAATATATCTAAAATTAAAAAATATTTACCTTTAAAAATTCGGAAACATTTACTTTCGTTTTGTTAGAAATTGAACGAATTTATTGAACTCCCAATTGCTTTTAGCGCCATCTGCTAGCCAGTAGCTCATTAATGACCTCGCTTCGAGGTTCGCGCCTTCGCTAACAGGCCAATTCACAATTGTTGATAATTGCATGAGAGAAAATCAGTGCGAGAATCAACTGTTAGTTAACGGGTGGTAACAGACATAATTGCCGGTTCCCTGCTGGCTGTTGACTGCTTTACAGCTGCTGTTAGATCCTCCTGCTGGTGATGGCGATAATTGCAGCAAAATTTTCGATAATTATTTACTTGACAATATATTGCTAGATTCAGAGAAAGGAATTTCAACAAATTTATATTGCGGAAAGCGCATTTATATAAAGAAATAAGAAGAAAAAAATGCCGATTTGCTGGCAAGATTTGTAAAGTTTAGAGTGAATGGCAATCATTTCACTTCCCCCAAAATTTCAGCAGAAGAGAAAATTAAAAAGTTATAAACGATCACCACAGCTAATGCAGATTTGTATAGATCGAGAGTAGACTATTTAATCAAATGTACACGGACCACATTTTGATATCTGAGATTTTCTACTCTTTATTACATTTGAGGTTTTCTCTGTTTTCTTCTAAAAAACAGGCACTCGATCGCAGATCTCATTCTTGTTTCTGTTCCGCAACGGAAAACACTTTCCTCCCGTCTTCCTTGTTTCACAGCACAGCTTTCATGGACGCGATATCAATTCTCAATACAAAAAATCCCAGCTTCGCCCAGCATCATCAGTAATAATAATTGAGATGAGGAATATTTTTGCTTGTTAAAGTGAACTTTATTGTTATCTTTTCATTTCTCAAGAGTGTCTCTTAAAACTAATTTAGTTATAACTAATAATAAAGCCACTCATGAAATTTTATTCCCGTATTTAGTTAGATTCATTTGCAGATATAAATTTCTAACTCAAGAAAATGAAGACAACCGCACTGAGTGTCCTTGCAAGTGTCCTTCTTAACCAAATCCATTCCGTGGAACGACTGAGTCAACGATTGCTTCCCCCCACCCCACCGGCTGCCCTGCCCTCCTCTACTCGTTCCACTGCACGCGCGTAACGATTTTGAGCTCCAGCGTAAGCAGAAAATATTTAAATGCAAGTCCGCCGCTGCAGGAAGAGCTCTTCGATTTAATATCCCTGCTGGCAGTGAACACTTTTTGTCCGCACTCTGAATTCAACGAGCGATTGGCTGTAGCTTTCGAAGGAAGTGACAGCGGCACGGTAAGCGTTTTAAATCCCCCCTCAGCCCCCCAACTCGCATCCTTTTCCACTCTGCACCACTCTGATGTCACTCGGTTCTTTTAGCATTTCAATTCCTTTAACGTTTTTCGAATCCTCTGAATGTGCTTGTCGCAGCGTCGCCCTCCCCCCACCTCCGCCGCCTCGTCACAGCCAAGTGTTTCAAACGAACGTCGTCGTCGTCGTCGTTGCTGGCGTCGCAAGTTATTCGTTTTAAATTTTCTGCTGTATGCGCGCGCTTCCGGTCGAGCGGTGCTCCTTGAACGTGGCCGCATCCTGCTGGTGTCCTGGCGCTGCTAAACGCTGCTTTTCCGCACTTTATGGCCGCACTCGGCACGCTCGGCAGCCTTCGAGCAGGTGAATTCCTTCCTTCCTCTGCCGCGTCGTGATGTGTCGCGTCGTGGCAGCGGGGGCGTGGCAGTGGGCTGGGTCGCGGCTGGTGCTGCCGCCTGTACTGCGGCTCCGACGAAGGCCGCCTTCATTGGCGTCGTCATTGACTTGCATCCCCTTGCACGCTGTTCGCTTGACCCAAAAATTAATCGCTCCAGCCAAATTGGCTCACTCGCTTGCCAAGTTGCTGTTGTTGTTGCTGGTGTTGTTGTTGTCATCAACAGCCCTTCTGCTTATTCTGAGAGGAGGCAGTAACGCTGTACTTTCGAAACTAATCTCATCCGCAACTTACGTCGTTCCGGCTGAAGGGAGAACGAGAAGCAGCGCGCTTGCTGACCGTCATTCTCAAAACTTTTCGATTCTAAAACGGCACAGAAAGGGGTAAGTTTAGGGAAAACGAATAAATTGTCTTAAACGAGGGGAAGCAGCTTCGATAACGATGAAAAGATTCTACGAGGACGAGATGTTTGGAACGCAGACGGAATCGCATTTTTACCTAAACATTTAAAGATTTCGCATAAACGTTAGAAGAAATTAAGAACAAACCTAAATGTCTTCGGAAAATCTTACCACGTTGTTTACTACACTCATATTTTTGGTGATTTTAAAAGAATTCCAGTCGGGTGCGGTTGCAGCTCCTCGTTTGGCGTCCTCACAGTTGAATTTTGAGCCACACAAACCTCTCTAGAACCGAATTTGTCGCTTAAAATTAAAACAAATTCGGATCTACAGGGTGGATGTAGAACAGAAGAGAAGAGCGCCGCTCGCCATCCTTCCTCTGGAGGCCACTTCGAGTGGATCCTTGCATTGCAAGGAGCTGCTTTATTGTGCTGAAAGCCGCCTGGAAAGTGAAACAAAGTGAAATTTGTAGTAAAGCAGAATTGAAATGTCACTGTCGCGTCACTGTCGTCACTGTCGTCGTTGCCTTCACTGCCGCCACCGCCTTCACTTTCCTCACTGCCGCGTACGCAACCGATAGGCAAATTGAAACTAACGTGTTGCACGTGAGTGCGGTCAGCGAGCTCATTGCGAAATCTGGGCGCCCAACACGGCAGCCGCGTAGTGCTGCTGACCCATAAATAAATTAAATCACGAGCATTAGGTAATTTTGATAAATGCTACACGCTGCACGCTGCACTCCTTCACGCGACACGACGGCGTTGAACTCGCGTTGCGTGCACCGAAGTGCTTTCGCGAAATGCGATGCGATGTCCTCGCTGTAAAGCCAATCTGAAGTCATCTGAAGTCATCTGAAGTAGAAGCGCGGCAGGCCGGCGGCGAAGTAGCGCCACTAAAAGCGGCTGGCGAGTTAAAAACTCATTCGGAACACAAGAGGGAATTCCTTGAAATTAGAAAGAGAATTCTTTTTGATGTTGAATTAACTGGAACTGCAAGTGGTGTCGTGATGTCGTCGCCTTAAAAGTGAAATTCATACTGCGGCTTCATGCGGAGCAATTTTAGTATTCAAGGTATTCAAGAAAAGTATTAGGAATTTTTGGGAGCTCCTCACCTTCCGCTCGTAAGAATTGATAAGACGACTCACGACTCATAAGACCGCTGAAGACCCGACCAATCTAATCTCTGATTTTTGATGGACGAGCCAGTGATTTACTTTGCCTTTCTTCGTCTGCGAAAGATAACTTTGGTCGCTTTTCGGTCTATCAATATTTATTTATAAACGGCGATTTATCTTTACGCGCTCCTTTAATTTGTTATCTCAACTCGCGGTCTTTAACGCTGAAGATCTACGAAATGGAAAAATCAATCAAGTTCGTCGTCGAGGGGTTCGTTTATTTTCCCTTCTTCATTCCAAGAGTGGGGCGGCGGTTATTGTTGTAGTTGTCGTTAAATGCCCCGCCTTCCACTTGCTAAGCTGCACTGGCAAGGTGCGCTGGAACTGTGGACACCCGAAGTAATCGGTTTGTTTTTATTGAGATTAAGAAACCTCAAGTGGTGGCGCCACTTGTGCTTGTTGTTCCTCCGTAACTTGGAAATGCAACGTCGCTTGTGCCGAAATCGAGAAGAAACTGGCGTTTATATTTATCTTGAAACTTCACTGGGGAGTGACAACCGCGTGCACTCGTAAATCGAAATTTTCATTTGACCAACTCGAGGAAAACCGAAATTAATACCAAATCAACCAGACGCAACAATAAATAAAGACATTTAAATGAATTAAAAACAAGATTATTACACTTGTCACCGATGTAATTAATTTTCTTTCTTTCTTTCGGGCAAAAGAAGCCAAAAAAGCTGCTAAATGAAGACCAGATAAAACTAAAAACTACTTAAGTGTGTCTGCTGAGTTCAGTTCAATTTACTAACGCTTGCACAATCCTTGCAATTTACTTGCTTTGATATCGCGGAATGTCCTTGCAGCACAGGCAGTCCTTCAGCTCAGCAGGAGCAGCATTAAGACAGCCGCGCGGATGCAAGCGGCGTCCTTCGACTCGCACTGATATACAAAAAATTCGCTGCTGACTAATGGCGGACGGCATCCTTGACTCTCCTCACGAAGCATCCTCGACTCTCCTCACGAAGCATCCTCGACTCTCCTCAGAGAGAAGCCTGACTGTCAAAAAGCAGCAATCGGCAACAATGTGGGACGAGAGAGAGGGAGAGAGAGAGAGAGAGAGTGTGTGCGTGCATTTGTGTGCTGTGAACTATCACATCCAGCCGAGAGAGACGGCCAAAATTCAATGCCAACCTCGTGTCGAATTTTACGATCTGCGCGAACAAAGAAACTCGCACAGTCAAGATGACAGACAGGCAGTCCGCCGAAAGTGTGAAAAATGGAACAAATCAGAAGCAGGACACGTCTGCCGAGGGTCGGCAGGGTGTTCGTCCCTGTTTTGACCGAACGGGGATGCGTGTTTCTGCAGGAATTTAGCTTCGGGCAGACTATGAAATGTATTGTCATCGTGTGCGTACGTATGTCTGGATGCATGGGTGTGCGTGCGCTTGCTGAATCACGTATTGCAACAACGAGTGCTGATTGCTGATGTTGCTGCTCTTCTTCGCTTTCGTTTGTTGTTGTTATGTAGGTTAAAATTGTGAAGTCCAGAATGTTGCTGATTTCGTTACACGGTTGCTGTTAATTTACTGTATTGTTGTTTGTTGTTGTTGCGGTTGTTTTAGTTCTCTATTTGGTAAAATTGAAACTGTATTTGTATTCTCTTCCTCTGCGATGCAATTGTTTTTGTGTTTCCCAAACTATCTGCGAACCGCTGCGGCAACGAGGTTGCAACTGAAAAAGTGAAGAATAATTTTGTAAAAATATTGTAAGTTATCAGAGGAGAGTTCTAAACTAGCATTTCTAACTTAATATCTGATGATGAAATATTTCATTTGCCGTTCTTCAGTTTCAAACTGCGTTCCCGCGCAACTCCGTTTATAAATAAATAAAATTGCAAATTCGAAAAGAGAACGAATATTTGGCAAAATAAGTATTTTTCTGAATTTTACCTAGACTAAAATTCGAAATATTCACTCATTTGTGAAGCGCCTACCCACGCCTCCCTTCAAACGCCTCCTTTCCTGCGCCCAAAGGACAAAGGATAATCCGTTAAGTTGCTTCGCATAATTGGATAATCCTTTGCTAAAATAAATCTGGAAGTTGGTAGCGCCACTTTTATTTCTCTGGATTTTTATGGGGAAAGAAATCCTCCCATAGTGTGGCTAATTTTCGTGGAATTTTTAACAGGAATTTTATTATTAGTGAGCAAAAACAAGAATTAATTTTACAGGTGAAAAAATTCAGTACTTCGTTCTTCACTCTGCCGACTGCCGACGGCGAACGTGCATTAAAATATGACAATCGCAACACGACCTGCTGATCAGTAAGAAATACTCACTAATTTCGCTAAATAGTTCGATTCTGGTAAATCGCACCTCGCAAGTCGTAGCTTACAAATTTATTTCTTACCTGTTTACAAATTTATGCTGCCGTTTATTTAGCTATGCAGCAGCATGCATTCATTTTAATCACTCCAGGCCTCGCAAGTATGGTCATCTCTTTCAGACGCGCAGAGGAGAGAGGAGAGCCATCGCGCAACATGGACCAGCGATGAGAACACATTCTGTAATCTGGTGAAGGTAAACAAAAACAACATGCAATGGCTGCTGCTGCTGCTATTGTTGAGCTGCCCTTTTCGCCAAAGAAACACACAGCGAGAAAACAACAACAACAACAACAACAACAAAAGCCAACAGACTAGACAACCTCTTGTAGTCGTTGTTGTTGGCGCTGAATGAAGAGCAATAATATTGCCATGAGAGTAAAATTTGTAGATATGAAAGGATTTTAGAGTTCTGATCTCTTGTGTTCAAAAATTTCTGGCAACAGCAGCAGTTTGTGAGAATAAAATGTGGAGTGCATTGGCGTAGTTTGGAGGACTTCGGAGGGGGAGAGAAATACTTTCAAATTATGCCCTACAATTAATATTTTTCCTTTTTTCAAACAGTTTATTTAGAAAAGAAGAGCAAATGCTATCGACTGCTTTTTTCTAGATTTAAACAGGGATTTTACTTTATCCTCTGGTTAAAATCATAACTATATTTTTGCTATATTTTAGGAGAAACGTGTGGGTCACAAATTACGCCTGAACTTCACAAATCTCCTGCAAGGAGGCAGAACGTCACCGGCTTTCACAAATATGAAAAACCTTGCTGCAGAAATCTGCTTCACACCGCGATGGAATGTGTAAAAACAGCAATAAATTAAGCGGTAACAAAGGTACGAAAAAATAGAAATAAAACCTGAAACAGAATTGCAGGCAAGTAGATTCGCCGATATTGAGTGTGGTATTTGTGTTCGTGTTTCTTGGCGCAGCAAGGTATTCAGAACAACAACCAGAATTTATGAGGGCGAATCAACAACAAAAACGCTCAACTTTCGGTCGGTTTACTCAACACTCAACAGTCCTTCCACACAATTCTCACTGCGTGCTGATCCGCCTTACGAACTGACTAACTAACCGGCCGACCTACCGACCGACTGACTGACCGACCGACTGACTGACCGACCGACTGACTGACCGACCGACTGACTGACCGACCGACCGACTGACTGACCGGCCGACTGACTGACCGACCGACTGACTGGTAAAGAGGTATTAAAAACACAAAATGTGGCACATAAACAATCCCTCAGACGATCCTGCAGCTCCTTTTTCTTTATTTCACATTTTTCTGGCGTGTAAAAATGTTATTTTTAACTTGTTTCCGTTTCGCGGCCTCCGGTATTTTGGGTGTTTTTGGTTGTCAAAAATGTGTCCTTTAATGGAATCGAAGTCAGCAGCTAGCAGAAGGCAGGTCAATGACGTGATATTGAAGGATTTCAAGAGGACACTAAAACGTGTTGAAAGCTAAATTAATTAATCCATTTCTAACTAAAGAATGTTTCAGCAAAAACGGTTTTATATAAAGAATTCAGTTACGATTTTTATAGAGTTACAAATGACTTCAAGAGGAATACAATAAAATATCTCCGTCCAAGAGATCGCCAAGACACACAAAAACAACTCAACCGTCCGGCAGGTATTTTGCGAAAAATCAAAACAACTTCCCTCTGCCGAACTCCGGAATGTCGTCCCCTTATAAACGACCGTCGTGGGACGCGTTGGAAATTCCAGTTCTTCATGGCGACCCGCGACCCGCGACCCTCTCCGGAGTAGTTAACCAAAAGAGACCGCTGAACGGCGAGCGAAGAGAAGAGCGGACTCCGACCTGCAGCGCGCTCGGGTACGGAGATCATTTGCAGGATCTCGGGAGTCGCCGCTTGCCGCTTCGCTCAACAAACGAGTAGCGTGGCGGCGTACTGGAAATCCACGACTTTTGTTGTTTACAAACAAGGAAATCGCGCGAAAGTTAGGCCAGATCGTTTACCTCGCACGGAGCGCTGCGCTCGCCATTAAGAAGCTACGTCGATCAAACCAGCGGCGGCGGCAACAACAGCAGAAGCTGCAACAAAAATGCAATCGAAAACAACACGTTGGCGGGCGACCAGCGGACTTGAGGGGACGGCGATGAGGAAGCTACTACAGCAGCTACGACGCTGGCTGGGAAATACTTGCGATGGATGAACTTTTGATTCAACGTTTTACGTGGAACTGGAGGCCAAGGTTGAGGGTAGCCACGTACGACGTGGCTGCTGGTGTAGAACTCGTTTCAGTGCACTACAGCCGACGGGAGAGTTATATTCGATCTGTTTTTCTGTTCGTAACGCAGAGAAGGAGTAAAGATCGTTGAATATATCCAGCTGGTTCAGTGCTATCTGCCGAATCGATCGTCCTGTGCGGTGTTCGTTGGTCTGTTGGTCTGCCTGTTGTAGGACCAACATGATTATACAGGGAAAGAGTGAAGCAGTTTGGATCCCTCGCAGCAGTTCTGGACTGAAAAGAACTCTCTGGTGTTGATATGGATAAGAAAGCGGGTCGTTCTTTACTCCGATGGCCCTCATAGAGCTTCAAATAGGTCTGTAGATTACATAAGACTTAATGGAGAATATATTTCATGGAGGTTCACATAATACCAGAGTTGTGATCAACCAGTGAAGTCAGTCACATAAATCCCCACTCACCCAATAGAGTGGTAAATCTTGCTAAATAACTTTACGGTCATTGCAAGGTACAGATGGAAATACATTTTGTCTGAAGACCCAATCTTCGCAGTTGCACCTTGAAATATGGGGGCACAGTCTCATTTTGTTACACATTATTTTTCGAAAGACTTTGAAAAAGCAAAATTCTACGTAATAAAGAAAAAGTAATTGAAGTGTGAAGGAAGTGGTAATTAAGTAGGGAATTAAGCAGTAATTGTGGTGACCACTAGACGCGCGTAAGGTATTTTTAATTCTTGGTCTGCTCCTTCTACCAGTTTTTGTGTTTGGCGTTGTTATTGTCGTCCTTTTGATCGTCGCAAGGCATCTTTTTCACTTACAATCAGCAGCCAACCAATAGAGGGGAGTAAAAAGTCGACAACATTGGTGAGGTAGAAGACGATCCAACGGCGAACGGGACGTGTGAGGGCGAACGGGGCAGGTTATGGCGAACGGGGCAGGTTATGGCGAACGGGGCAGGTGAAGGATGATAACGAAAGATGAGGAAGAGGCGCGTGAGTTAGAGGAGAAGAAAATAAAGGACTGTTTTGGTGGATGTTGTTGTTTATGGTGGCTTTGATGTCGTTTTCGTTTCGTTGCCTTCCGCGTGTTCGTTTCGTGTCTGCAGCCGGTGAACTTTTTGCTGCCGTCGCCACTGCCGGCGATCTCCTGAGCTTCTTGTTTACTATTGATGGTTATTTTCGCTCTTTCTTTTTTCGCCAACTTCCCTTCCAAATCATTTCTGGTTTCGACAAAATGAGCAGCTTCAGTGGACTTTTGGCGCGCGAATTTCCTCCAAAGCGACGTCTTGCAGTTCATTTTTTAGCTGGATAGGTCGCGGTGCGCAGAGTGTGAACGCCTTCGTATCAAGTAAGCGCAGTCTAACAATGTTTAGAGTTGTCGTAGAGCAATGCAATTGCTTTTCTAGCAGTGAGGATTACGAGTCAAAAGTTCATTTCACTTCTGATTCCCAAACTAAAACAAACTCTGAGTTTGCTGTACAGATTTCTAGTGACATTTTACACTGAGGAACACACCAGAAAATGTAATACTTTTCCCCAATAAATACGAAATCCTTACAGCTGACATTGCAACTTCCTTCCTGCCACTCACAGCGACGACACGAATTTCATTGCATGGAGCTGGAGAATTAAATGAATTCTGCTCTCTGCTGTCCTCGCTAGACAAATAAAACTCAAATTTATAGTATGCCAGGAGTGTCCTTGTGTGTTTGTGATTTCCGAACAGGAGGAGAAGGAAATCCAAAAACGCTTGTTTGCTTGTGACGCGTGAGCGAACGAAGTCCGCTAGACGGACGGCAAAGCAGTCGAACGCTTTGAATACTCAGACAATTGTAAAGTTGAAACAATTCTGGAAATTCTTGCGTTTCCATTAGAATACAGCGAAGTTGCTGCCGTAGTTGTGGTCGTCGCTGCCTTCCAGCTTTAAACCCAAACAGTCGCTTCGAACGTGAACTGACGAAACGTGAAATGAACTTCTTAAATTAGCATTAAATCCTCATAAAGATGTCAGGCGGCGACCCGCACCGATACGTTCGTCGCGTTGAGCGAGATCTGGGCAAACGAACGAAATGCTTTCGCTTGCACACGCGCTGGGCAAACGTAGAGTCCGGGGTAGGCGTGGATGTGTGCGTGTGCGCATCTGTGTGCGGTGCACATGTCCGGGGTTCAATAAGCGCTGCAGCCAGAGTGCAACCTCCCTCAACCCTCCTCGGCGGCCAGCCTTGAGCCCACTGGCGCCGAAAAGCTGTTCAGCCGCAGGGGTGCGTCCTGCCCGGGCAGAAGGGTGTCCGCGATGGTGGTGCGGATGGTGGTGCGGTTGGCCATCGCGCGGCCCAATTCGGAAGACGAACGCCTGAAATGCAGTGAAATATTTATGACAGACGTGCCTGCGATTCCACTTCCACTACTGCAACAATGTTATTTCCGTAGAAAATGTTGCCTCACACGTTTTGACTTTAAGAAGGGCATTCGAAATTTGTGATTAACTGCCAGATAAAAATCCGGTTATAATTTCACTCCCCGTCGCCAATGGCCACCAAAGACCGCGCTTGCAACGACCCATTTCAGCAGCAAAAGCATCTCGCACGCTTCTTGTGGAAGCGCCATTTCAGCGCTAAAGCATCTCGAAAGTTTCGTTTGGAAGCGCCATTTCAGCGCTGAGCATCTGGCAGATCTCGCCGAAAACCACTGATTGATCTTTTATCAGATATTTTCGAATGCTTTCTAACTTTCTGTTCTCAATAGTTTCCTTTTGTTTCTTTGTTAGCACTAACTTTCGGAACTGACATTTTATTGCGGTGACACCCTTCGCATCTGCGAGTCGTCACAAGTCGAGTCGTAGCTACCAAATGTTGCATTTCTCTGTTCTCATTTTACCCCGGGCTGTAAAAAACTAGTTTGGTGCGTAAATAATCTGGAATTTATGAGACAGCAAGGATGGAGGCCGAAAAGGTTCCCAATAAACGGATTAAAGGTTCTCTCACACTACACGCGTATTTCTCTGAAGGTACAGCTTTGTTGAAGGTGGGGTTACGCGACGCCTTTTGGCAGGCAGAGGACAACTTTTGGTAAGTCGTGTTCTATCAAAACTTCCCGTCAATCGAGCAAACCTTTCATATAGAAATTTCGGTTTGGTTTCCTAGCAGGTGACGAGACTAACGCTGAACTCAATCCCACTCATGAATTTGTTAGGAATCGATTCACTTTCTTAAACTGACTCGCCTCCTCTTACTGCCTGGCAACCTTTAATGATCATCAACTGTTTTTGTGCTTTACAATCATTCCGAAGAGATTTTGTACGAAAACACTTTGAATTTAAAATTTAGATGGTCGAGATACATAAATTATGGTCTCCCTCTTAATTCCCTCTTCTCAGCCGCTTCGCTATTTATCTTCACCTCTCGAAGGGCGTCTAATTCTGGATGGAATGGAACGCCATTCTGGTCAACACTGCAGATTGTTTAGAATTATAAACACGAAAACATTTCGGTTTGAAGTTTTTGAACCCTTTGAAGTTTGCAATTCTGAGAAGAAAATCACGCAAAACCAATGCATTCAGTAATTAAAATAAGAAACAGGAGACGTTGAATTTATTGAAATCTATCAAGAGGAGCAGAAAATTGAGAAGAAAATTAGTTAAATTTAAAACTCAAAATCATTGGCTTGGTGTGTTCAATTAAAACAAATTTACCGTTCACTGCTCACATCGGAGTCGGAATTTTATAAAAACTTATTCGGCATTGAAAGCAACGTCTCGCAAAATCTAATCTTATCAGAAGAACTTTATATACTCGTATGCATTCCGAATAAGAAATACTGAAGGTTATTTTCTAAATTATATAATTTCGTTGTCAAGCAATTGGGGAAAGAGAAGAAAAAACTAGCTCAACCTGCTGAGAGGAATTAATTATTGATTATTTACTTTTTTCGTTCGCATCACTCAACCGGTTTCGCTTCGATCTTGCAGTTCTGCGATATTTAAGCTTTTTTATCACTTGAGATTTGAACTTTTTACCGTCATTGTCAGGTGCAAATCGAAACTAACTTCGTGTTTAAATCAAATCTTCTGAGGGGGCAATAATCAGCTGCGTTTAATTAGATGGGATTAAGTCATCAAATTATGTCGCTCGGTGTTGTGTAGCAGTAGAGAAAAGTGGAACGAAAATTCTTATGGTTACTCGATTTGTGTGTCTGGTAGTTTTTCTGGTTCAATGTAAAATCTGGTTCAATGTAAATGTCGTTTTTTTCGAATTTTTTGTTCTGTTCGTCCGTTTTTCAGTAAAAACCGCTCAATGACGAGGCTCGATTAGTTGTTCACTTGATAATTAGAACAGTTTAAAGCCGCTTGGTGGACGCGGTCAAAGGTGACGACGTACGTCAATGTAAAAACGTGGCTGCAACTGCAGTCCGAGGTATGAGGCGGACAATTTAAGGTATCGTCAAGTCTTGCAACTCCAAACATTGCATCAGATATGAAGACGGCGAAGTTTTTGAAATTTCGCACGATAAGCAACTTTTTCCTTGAGAAATCCTTGCGAGGAAGTTGCAGATTGCAGACACGAAGGTTCGTCAGAGACGAACTTTGCAATCGCCACCCCAATCTACTCTGCAATATTAGTTGTTGTAACCTCTGTTGTTGCCTTGTGTGTTTGCGTGTGTGTGTAATTTGATTTTCTCGTGATTTTTTCGAAATCACTTTTTCCACATCACGGATATGCAAGCAGCAGCAGCAGCAACAGCAACAACAACAGAGCAACTCAACGCCAACCACAATTACAGCTGAGCAGCCAGATGCACGCGAATCCTTGCAGCAAGCTAATTTTTTGGGCGAGTGTTGTTGGTGTTGCTGTTGTTGTTGTTGCTGCTGCAAAGTTACTTTTTGCCAGACGGAGTTTTCGTTGCGTTCCCCCCAGAAAGGACCCTCGAAATCGCTCCGCACACTGCAAAGGACGTTCGCCGTCCCCCGCCGCGTGGGCGCCTGCCGTTGGTTCGCTTGAGAGGGGAGCGGTGCTGCGTGCTGCGGTCCCTCTGACGGTTTTCAACACCTCCACGCAATGGGCGGCTGCAGTTGCGTTCGCATTTTCGGTATACTCAGCTGACAAATAATGAGTCTGCCGGTGGGCGGCGGAGTGGGCTGCGGGCTGCGTATCCCCGCTGTTGTCGTGGCGCGCGTTGTTGTTGCTCGCCGATGCTTTAGCGAAAAGTGAAGAAAAAGCGTGTGCGTGCGAAAAGTGGTTGAAAAGCATTTAGTTGGCTACAAAATGATGGCGACGACGGATACACAATTGCAGGAGCCGCTGCAGCGATGGCAGGCGACAGCAGCGCACACAAAGCGAAGGGAAAAAGTTTTGCGCATGCGCGTTCTATGAATTCAAGTAATAATGAGAGTGACTGCGAAATTTGAAATTGGCAAATAAACTATCTTATATTTTGCGGTGAAAAAATCGTATTCAAAAACTTACCAAAAATGTTTTATTCAAATCGCCGTCAACAAAAAAAAAAAAATAATAACCGTTTCTGTATAAGAAATCTTTAAATTTCCAATTATTGTTGTCTCGTGTTCTTTAAAAATTGGAAGCCGCGAGTCTTTCTAGCTGTCTGTCTTCTCCTGTCCGTCTTTTTTCTTCTGTCTGTCTGCCACGCAACGGTAAAGTTTTTACTAACAAAATTTTTCGAGAAAAAGAATATTTGATTTGAATTTAATGGCAGCTTGGATTAGTCGCTTCCTTCAATGTGCGCCAGGACTCGATGCCATTCAGAAGTGTTTGTTCTCGCTTCCCTTTCACGGCCTCGACCAAAGTTGGGCATGTTCACTCCTGCGCCCCCTGACTGCTCGATGCACTAGAACTTGCTCACTCAGCACCAAATCGTGGACTGAAGCAACTGAAGTATTCGCTGCTCTACTCTACTTGAAAACAAGCCACACAAGTATATTTGCTGTTACTGCGCTCAAAACTCAAAAAGTTGCTCTCTTATTAAGTAAAACAGAAAAGTGCGCTGTTAATAACAGAGCGAATTCATGACGTCTCTTATAGGGGGTTTTAAAGCTATAAACCACCAATATAAATACCGGTATTTATATAACCCACCAATATAGATACCGGTATTTCTATAACCCACCAATATAGATACCGGTATTTATATAACCCACCAATATTGAAACCAGTATTTATATAACCCACCAATATTGAAACCAGTATTTATACATAACCCACCACCAATATTGACATGTATTCACCGCAATTGCCTACTTTTAGGAGGGCTTTAAATAGAAAATAAACAGCAGCATTCTGTTGATTCTACAGATTAGAATTCTGCTAGCTGTACAGAGTTTCGGAAAGTCAATGCAATTCAGTCGTTTTTCAACCTAATCAGGTTTTTCGAGTGCCTAGAAAATTGAGAGCTGTGTTTGTTGTTCTTGTTTTACAGAATCATTTCAGCAAGAGAGCAAGAGAAGAAACCATTTTACTCAGCGGACGTCATCCAGTAAACATTTTCAGCCTTGTGCTCGTGTTGTAATTGTAAACGGGTCTTGCGAGGGGAGTCCTTCATTTTGTTTAACTTCAAGTCTCTTCTATTTATTGAATGCATGCATTTTGTGTTGTTGGTTTATTTAGAGTTCAAAAATGCTATCCTAAAATGTCCTTAGTGCGCCTTTCTCCTTCTCATTCT
This sequence comes from Sicus ferrugineus, assembly GCA_922984085.1. NCBI lineage: Eukaryota > Metazoa > Arthropoda > Insecta > Diptera > Conopidae > Sicus > Sicus ferrugineus. The sequence continues at coordinate 13,332,936 of OV277352.1, read as the reverse complement.
CTCTCTTTCCCTCACTCATGCTCTACTCTTTATGGCATTTCATCTCTCTGTCTCTCTCTTTCTTGGAATTCATTTCGTGAAGGCGTCGCACTTAACCACGTCGCTGAATCTTCTCTGCACGCGCTTTAATATGAAGATCAAAGTGGTGTCTAATAATTTAAAGCCTCATTAATCAGGACATTCTTGCAATTTGTTGCCACTTAAATTATCGTCCTTGCTTTTAGTGCGGCTGTTTCTGTTGGCGTTACTGTTGTTAGTGCTTTTGTTGGCGTTGCTGAATCGTTCGAGGTAACGAGAGAAATTGATTCTACTTTCACTAATTAATTACTAATGCATTTTTAGTAGTTCTTCTGTTACTGTGTGAACTTTACAAAGCTGGCGTTTTGTATTTCTAACAATTCATTAACTCCACAGCTTCTTACAAGTGTTGCTGATGCAACGTTGTGTGAATCAGCAGAGTAGTTGGATTAAATTAATTTAAAATCGGTTTATTAAACGTCTAAAAATAGACTGGAAATGCTGTGATAACACGTGACTTTGCCTCTCTTCAAATCTTCGCCGCTCTGTTTTAAGATCTCACTTAAACTCGCTCAGCGAAATTAATCTTGTATTGAAACTTATTACAAAATCAGAGTTGATTAGTGAAAACACGTGACTTTGCCTCTCTTTGTGTCTTCGCCGCTCTGCTAAGATTACATTTAAACTCGCTCTGAGCAATTAATTTTCTATTGAAACTTATTACAAAATCAGAGTTGTATTAGTTACTCATATTATAAATTTAGTTTAAAATAATTTAAAAGAGTTTCAAGTCTCTCAGCCATTCCTTAACAACCACGCTCACTCCGCGAGAGAAGAACTTCTGGAATTTGACTAAAAACGGATCGGAAACTGAATTCTCTGCGCGTAGAAAAAACTGTGTATGCGCAGGAATTCAGAGAAACTCGGTCGCAAAGAGAGCAACATTTCAGAGAAGGTTGTCATAATTTATGACTTCAATTACGCTTCGCAGAGAGAAGGCGATGCATGTAAAAATGCAAAACTACCTGAAGAAGGCAATGAAATCCGGGACTTTTGGAATGGGTGGGTGTTGCCGATGTGCGCTAATAAACTATTAAATAGAAAATTAAAGGGAAACTCTAAACTAAATGCTGTTCATTAAAGTAGACTTCATAAAAGTTCGTCTGTTGTTCTCTCGAATTGTCACGCTACGATTTTCCAGTCCGACGATGGGGCGATAAGTCGGGGAACTCATAACTGGCGCTAATTCGCGTGGTCGAGTTAGTGGTTCACATTCGGTCGGACCGCAGAAATTGAGAAATTGGTCAATAGGTTTCTCCGCTCACCCAGATAAGAAGCGCACGTCGTCTCTCCGCCGCAACTAAGTGAAAACGTCAACAGGAGGCGCGAATTTCGTGAGGCTCCGATTAGCCGCCGGTCGTTGCGCGGTGAACTGATTCCGTGTTTGCTTTCGCAGCGGGTCTCCAGTTAACTCGTTTAGTGCCGAGGCTCGAAAACTCCAAATCTACTCGGTCAATATTTGAGTGCTTTGGCGTGGGCGGAGGGCGTGGCCGGGGTTGAGGGGTGCGCGCTGCGATGCTGCAACAAAGCGTTTTCATTTAATTCGCTCCATTCATTCCGTGTTAGCACGACGAGATGCAAAATAGCAACAAGCGTTGCGATTTTTAGAGTCTTCTGTTGAGTTTTATGCTTTCATGCATCTCGACTTGTTTGTGTTTCATTTTAGCAATCATTTTGCCGACTTCTCAAATACTTGAGAGCTTCGCAAAAATTCGTTATGATTTTTTGTTACGTAAGATCGCAATATTCAAGTAAATCATAATAAAATTTGGATCAATCTGGAAATTTAATAGATTTCAATGGACAGACATACGGACACACGAACAGACAGACAGACAGACAGACAGACAGGCAGATGGACGGACGCACGCACGGACAGACAGACAGCAGACAGGCGGTCAATATTTTTGCTCACAAATTACAAAAAACGTTTACTTGCATTTAGTCAGAATTAATTGAATTAAAAAATTAGCTAAAACTGAATCTCTAAAAACGGCTTAGAAGCTTGAAGAGGAAAACCTACGCGACTTTTTTATTAAGAACTTTTGAAACGCGATAACCAAATTGCTGCTCTGATTTTTGAGCAGCAAATCACAGATTCTCGGCATTGTAAACGAATTTCAACATTCAAAGTTAAATTTTTCACCTCGAGTAAGGTGAATATCGTGGCTAACCCGCTGGTTTTCATCTCTGCTAAACTTTTGTTGTGGTTCCCAAATAAAAATTCACACTATCGCAAGCAGTGAATTTCACAACTAGATGGCGCTGAGTAGAAAGAGAAAATTACGTGGTTTTCTTCCACAGGCTTCAGTTTGGAAAGTAATTATTTAGTGAATCTGTCTGATGTGAGTTCTGACGAGAGGGGGCGAGTTTCTCTCACAATGCAAGAAGCCTGAAGATCAAAGAAATACAGAAATAAAATTATTATATTACATAATGAGTTTAGAGAGCACTTTTCCGCTCTCCGATACTTATCAGTGCGCATTTTTCGGGAGAGCTTCATCACTAGATGTGTTTTCAGAAAGCAGGGCAATAATATTATAAGAGCGCTTTATGACGCAATTTTCGCTCATATTTTTCTTGTTTTATCTTTTCCAAACGATTATTTTTCAAACGAAAGCAAATACTCGTACAAATCTGTTGAGTATCAAAAAGTTATCGGTCACCAAAATCTACATTTAAAACTCTCTGAAAATATTCTCAACTGTTACAATAATAAAAATAATTAAATATTATTTTCTGATTTATAATCTTAATTTTTATTAAAAAAAATAAAAAAGACAGCTGCGCCCGAGCAGGGACTTGAACCCTGGACCCTTGGATTAAAAGTCCAATGCTCTACCGACTGAGCTACCCGGGCTCGTGCGAATCTTCCTTTTATACACACTTTTCTCCACAGTATGAATTCGTGTCTCGTTGATTAGCTGCGTTCCCAGCGACTGGTATTTGCTTAAAACTCGTGTAAAACCTGTCGATTTACTTTTTTAGAGTGGCATTCCACATATATTCACGTACAGATGATATATTTGTGCAGATAAATCCTTAAAAAGCTGCTTGACACATTAAATAAGCGGAAAAATGTCTTTAAAATGGATTTGAAAGTCTGAATAAGACGAAAGCAAAGAATTCAATTTAAAATAAGTTGTTTTTATTTGTTTTTCTTCTTTGTGTGGATCAGTTTGATTTTATTATTAATTCTAAAGATTTCATTATTAATTCTATAAGATTTCATTACTAATTCTAGAATGGTTTCATAATTACTTCTATAATGATTTCATAATTAATTCTATAATATCATAACTGCGAAACTACACGAATTAATGATATTTAAATTACTTTACGAAGTTTTGCGTTTTACTTTAATATTCATGATACGCGATACATTTTTATATTTAAATTGTTCGCTGATTTTTAGTGGTTTTTTGAGAATTTTCATTCTATTTGAATCTTAATTGTTTTACGTGTTGGAGATGGAATGCTGTAATTTTGTGCTGCACTAGCAAAATTAGTCTACGTTTGCTGCGTGTTGACTTTATTGGGTTGCAATGGTTTCGCAAAACCTTGACAAAACAATATTAACACGTTTTCAATAAATAAATTAGCAGGTTTTTATTTTAAAACTATCGTGTTAATTAGTTGTTTCAACTCGAAGCTTAAAAATGTATTGCAAACACAACTCTAAAGCCACGAAACTTAAAAGAATTCACTAAACTTAAGAGGGTCGAGAGTGCTTCTCGACCGATTGCTGCCCATTTAAGTACCCCGGTGCGAATACGAACCAAAAATGCACGAACCTTAGCAATAGAAATCGTGGTTCCCCTAAATCTACACGTCTAGCGTTGCCATATCTTTACACAAACTACTTGCAGCTTAAAGTAACTCGTTTATCGTAATCTACACGTAGTCAAGCTTAAGTTTACACTGAAATTTACGCATTTATGAGAGTTTTCGATCCAACTTCGTTCGGTTTTTAGTTGTTTATAAGGAGTTTTGTTGCTCCGGAGGAGCTTCATTGACATTCAATCGTTTTACGATGCGTTACGATTTTTATAAATAAAATTTAACTATCGATAACAAGGAAAAAATATTTAAACTCTTGTAATGTTATTAATTTCATCGCTTCCATTTCGAAATCTGTGTGTCTACTTTCCTCAGTTTTTAATTTTACGAAAGCCCTGTACAGATCCGAATTTGCTTCTTCGCTCCCAAGTTTGCTGTGTTTTATTTTACTTTATCTTACGATTTAAACGAAAACAAATATCTATAGTAGTGATTTTTAAAAATAGTAAAGCATGAATATCTTGTAGACACTAATAAAACAGCGCATAATACAACAGCTGGCGGGGAAAACAATTTTAAAAATTTCCATAGCTACCAAAGGATACACAAACACAACGAATTGATTTAAAGTAATTTTAATGCTATTTACAATTAATTGAACTAACGACAGCCACCGAACGGTTTGAGCATCACAGCTGAGAGAGCGAGAAACACCGTCACAGCTTGCGAACCACTGGAATCGGTTTGCGTAGTCGTCTGCACGTCGAGTGCAGACACAAACCGCAGTGCGAATCCCTGCTGCTCTTCCACCGAGCGGAGGCAGCAACCGCGTCATCAATGAGTGTCGTAGAATTACGCTACACTTACAACTACTGGCTTTTCGAATACTGCTTAGAGAGGCGCTGGTTTATTATACTGGACGGTCACTGGTGTGGAGGGGCGGCGCCAGCTGGCCGCCGGCGCATCTCGTCTGCGTGCCGGGATGAGAGATGAGAGATGCGAGATGCGAGATGCGAGATGCGAGATGCGCACGGCCGGCTGGCGAAGAAAGTGGTCAAAGTTTTTGAAATTTCATAAATTTGCGAGAAAAATTCCACGTTCCAACTAGAAGTGAAAGAACTACTCATGCTGACCAGTACGATAAACCAAAACGAGCCGACGCGCGAGTGCCACGCCCGTGCGAAACGTCAGCGAGCAGCGCCGCTCGTTTTTATGCTTAACACGAATCAGTTGCATTCAGAAATTATCATCTTCCATGTTGTTGTTGTTTGCCGTGGCGGCAGGCGAAAGTTGAGCGCATCAGTTTGTGTGCAAACTGCCACGCCCACTTGCTCAGCAGCAGAACAAGTGCGCCTCAACACCGTCAGCAGCATAATCGGCGGCGAAAGCAGCTTCGACGCCATCATCCTCGCCGCGATTATCGTCGACGATCGCATCGAGGGACGAGTGATGACCGATTCGATGCTGACGCTGACGCTGCTCACGCTGTTGCTGCTGCAGGTGTTGCTGCTGTTGTTGCTGCTGCTTGATGGCGATAATTTGAGATCAGAACTCTTGCGGATACTTGACACCGCACTCAGCACTCGTCGACGCGGCGGCCGCAGCAGCGGAGGCGAAGAGCGCCGAATTGCAGCCGACGCCGCCGCCGACGCCGCCGCCGCCGCCGCCCAGGCCGCCCGCCACCACGGACGCCGACGGATCCTGAGCGCCCTGAGCCGGGTAGCCGCCGGCCACACTCGCCGCCGCCGCCGCCGCCGACTGATATGGTTCCTGATACAACTGATTGAGCCTCTAACCAGTACCCGAAAAGTGCCACGCGTCCTATGCGCTCAGGTGCGCGAACTGCGACGGGTGGATGTCGAACTGGTGGTAGGGGTGGCCGTAGGGCCCCATGTGGTAGGGCACGATGTTCATGGAGGCCATCTTGTGCTCCTTCTTCCACTTCATGCGGCGGTTCTGGAACCAGATCTTGATCTGGCGCTCCGTGAGGCAGAGCGCGTGCGCGATCTCGATGCGGCGCCGGCGCGTCAGGTAGCGGTTGAAGTGGAACTCCTTCTCCAGCTCCAGTGTCTGGTAGCGCGTGTAAGAGGTGCGCTGGCGCTTCGTCTCGCCGTTGGCGTTTACAGTACCTGCAAGAGGGACGAGAGGAGAAGGAGAGACGGTGAGAAAGAGTGAAATAGAGAGAAATTGATTTTTTAAAATATGAATTCTACGATGTGTTTCACGAATGCAGCGCCATTCAATAGAATGGACCGGCATTCAGTAGAGGACGGGGCGATTCTACTTCTATCGTCTTGATCTCGTTTCAATACGAGACGATAGTTGCAGTCTATACAGTTTTTCAGTCGCGACGATTATCGCCTCGCAGGGTCAGTCGATCAAGGCAGCCGTCATGAGTTGATATGTCGATCGATATACACGTGCTTTCGATGATGGAACCCGAACGTGTCACTCTGTTGTCACACTCAAACACCGCGTATTCGCATTTTAACTTTTGCTTCCACTTTTGATGAACAGAACAGTCGATTCAAGTGTCTCTTCAGGAGGCTTAAAAAAGTTACAATTCCACACTCACGAAACAAAAAGTCTTTGGAACAAAAACGTAGATATGTGGGTGCCATTTGAGTTCCTATCATTCAGGTTGCGTTCTTCAGTACCGTTTAAAAGTGGCAACAAAGTTCCTGCCATCTTATTTGGAACACAATTGTTCCTTGCGTTCCTTGAATGCCTCTCGAGACTTTCAAGTTGCTTCAAATGCCGAAAGAACGTAATTTTATAGATATACAATAATAGCAACGGTGTTCACAGTCCTCCCTTTCATCCCTTTTAACCCTCCCGATCCTCCACAACTCATGCCACCTCCCTACGGGGCGTTTCTAGGCGTTGCCAGACATTTAGACAAAATCAACAATCTTATGTAGGTTTTCAATTTCTACCGAGGGTTAGAAGGTCACATTTCCCCACTGATCTCTTTCTCTCTCTCTCTCTCTCTGTCCCCATGATCTACGTGGAGGAAATATTCGATTGATGTTTGGCAGTTTGGTGGCACGATTGCTCTCTTGACGCAAATAACGTGACGAACAGCAATTTAGATGTCGGTAGAGCGACTTCCAACCGTATTGGCAGACAGCTGGAGGGTAACAAGAGGTGGTAGTGATGGCAACAACAACAACAACAACAACAACAACAATCTCGAAAAACCCCATAACCAATTGAGTGTGTCTGCGTCTGCCGAAACCAACTGCGATGGATATCAAGCGAAACTAATAAAATGTTGAATTTCCCATGTTGCAGCATTTCAAACAAAAGTGGCTGCCGTGGGTGGCGCTGGAGGAACGCGTCTCTTATAATGAGAGGGCGTTACGACGACTCGTTCAGAGCTGGTTAGTCAGTCAGGCGGACGGACGACGGAGTCTCGCGTCTCGTGCCTCGAAGTTAAGAAGCTCGAAGTTTGAATGCAATTCATAGAGACATAAAAAAGAGGAAATTTTTGTTGAATGAAAAATTACGAGTATCTAAAAGCGAAAATGCAATGCAACGTGTGACAGAATGTGTGGGGCAGTCAGTCAATGTGTCTGCGCTGATAGACTTCGGGAACTTTGACAGATGTTGTGGTTGACTTGCGGTTGCTGGCGCTGTTGTTGGTGGTGTTGTTAGTCTGCTTTTAAACGCTCAAGTGAGTTTTTATGGGTCACGACGATGGAGCGGAGGAATCCGTTGCATACCGTTTCGAACAGAATGAGCACAGAAATAGGCTTTGTATTCCCTTCGTGAATTCCATTGAATTTTAATATTTCTGGAATTTTGATCCAAGCATTTAACGGAGAAAATCTGTTTCTGATGAACGCCTCATAAAATCGCTGGTATGTAAAATCGAAGCGGTTGAGAGAGAGTGAGATTGAGAGAGCGGAATATGGGAGCTAATTTTGATCTCCTGCCCTCCTTCTGATTTCTTGTCTAAAAAGTAGTTTAATGTTAAAAAATTTAATTCTCCACACTGCCAAGCCAAAAGTGTCCCTTTTCCCTCCATTTAATACTCGTTTAGATCTCTTCTTCTTCTTCTCTAGTGCCTTCAGAGAAAAGATGTCGAAGAACATCAATCAAAAGTTCAAATCTAAATGGAATTTCCGATTAAAGTTGAAATTAATTAGTTCTCGTTTAATTAAAGTGTATTTAAGTGTGACAACCACATGCTCACACACACATGCACACACACGCGCGCATACTAACACATGCACCCATTCACACACATATATACACGCAAACATCCTAACAGCCCGCCAAAATATTTAAAGCGGTTGCGCCAGCGTTTGCGGTTCCGCCTGCGGTGCTGCAGCAGACGTAAACGCGGAAAGGAAGCGCGGTGCACATTGGTAGCCGCTGGTGAGTGCAGAGCACAGCAGGACGAACGCGAACGGGTTAAAACTAATGACCGAGTCGGCGGAATGCAGACAGCAACCAGACGAACAACAGCAGGAACCTCGAGCAACTTCATCATTCATTCTACACGCTTGAAGACGCCGTTGAAGCGACTTCGCTTGATGGGGTGGGTGGTTTGAGGGGTTCAAGAGGGGTGGGCGAGGGGTGGGCGAGGGGTGATAAGGCAGGGAGGTTGTGGGAAGCAGAGAGAGAGAGAGAGAGAGAGAGAGAGATGGAGCGAAGGGGCAACTAGAGAATTGCAAGCGCAAACGAAGCCAAGCAGCGGGAATGCGTGAAGTAGAAGAAGCAGGACACAGTAGCACACAATTGAAATAAAATTGGTGCATATATATATGTGTGTGTGTGTGTGTGTGAAGTGACAGCGTGTGTGTTGTGTGATCGGTCGTGGAACAAATTGAAAAAGTCCTTGAAACAAATTCAGAAATGGTTGCTGTAACGTGGACATCTTCGTCACCGTCGACAACAAAAGCAACAAGAACTTTAAAACAACAACAACAACAACAACAGCGGGTGCAGTTGTAACAACAGCAGTAGAAGCAGCCGAAACAACAACAACAACACAAACAGATACAATAACAGTAGCGCAACAACAGCAACAGTAGCAAAAACAGCAACTACAATCACAGTAACAATAACAACAAAAACAGCAGCAACGAAAAGAAGAAAATGCGTGAGATATTGAAACTAACGGAATAATTTGTTAATTCAAACAAATTTAGATTCCCGATTTTATTTCACATAAATATAAAAAAATGAGTAGACTTTAATTTTGAAGTTTACTACTTTCTCAAATGATTACGTGTTGGTTTTCCAGTTTTTCTGGTTTAAATTGATTCTGAACGAGAAATGTTATGCTGGCAACTTTAAATATCGATTGAAAAAGTAACAATTTTTTCGCAAAAAATTGTGGTAGAAATTTGAAACTTTCGAGACAAGTTTATAGTTATTTCAAGTTCTCAGAACTTTTTTCATACAATACGACGCAGTGTTTGTTTACATTTTCTCTGGTTTGGTTTTCTTCCAACTTCCCCTCAAAACAATTGTTAGCATCAAACAAACTGTCAGTTGGGTCATCAAATATTAGCACAGAACTAATATTTCTTCTTTTCCATTATCTCAGAAGGGTTGCCAGGGCTGTCAACATCGCCTCAGACAGCACATGACTGCCTGAGTTGGCGTTGGTTGGTCCAGTTGCAGGATTCCGATGGCAGCGGTCGTGACTGCCTAGAGTCTGTCGGAGGAAACCTAAGTGGTCGAGACTGTATGTGTGTGACAGCGACATTCGTATCACATCAGGTGAATATGATGAATTAAGTTCAGACATTTCTATTTCTGAGAGTTTTTTATAGCGTGGCAATTCTTTCTCGAGTTATGAGTGGATATTTTTGACCTTGCTAAAGTAGTTGGGCTTAAAAAACATGTAAGGAAATCGATAAAATGCCGGAATGGTAATGGTAAAATGGTAAAATCGATAAAATAAGAATATTTCAATGCAATGTAATACAATAATATGACCCGCTCAGTCTAATCAATAAACTTCTCTAATTTCTTAGTGGAAAATCGCGTTTTTTTAAAGCTTGTCGTCAACTGTGTTGGCACCAAAAGCTTTTACGCCGCTGCAAAATTAATAACGTGTCAAACGCTATTCAAGTGACAAAAAACTTTGTCATGATCACAAAATTCTGAGCATTTAGCAGCGCTGTCAAAACTGTCCGCAGATCCGTAGGTTTTTCAAAGGAACGCTCGTCTTGTGTTATTTGAACAAAAGAAAGAAGCTGAGAAAACACAAATGCCATCTTCAGCGGTGGACTTCGCTGGCAACCATATAAATCAGCGATATACTCGCACAGCCGCCACGAAAGACAGCGATATTCTGCCCCGAACAGCCAAGCAAAGGCGACAAAAGTCAAGCAGTCATCAACGCATTACGTTAAACTATGTTTTCCTCTTCAAATCAAAGGAAGTCCTATCATCGCACTCATCACCGGCCACATCATCACGACCTTCAGCGTCATTATCAGCGCTGTGATGATCGCCAAAGTCTTTCGCGCTCTCTAGATTGTCATCGGGCCACGCCAAGACGGCGCACCACCTGACAATTCATATCATTCGGCTCTGAAGTCGCATACATGTGTCTTTGACAGCGTCGATGTCCATTTAAAGCACTTTACAACTTTGTCCCCATTTCTGCTGATGTTGCTGCTGCTGCTTCTTCGTATACTTCTTCTTCTTCTGTGTTCTCTGAATCTTCAGAGACGGATGATCGCATATCTTGACAGCTCGCAACGTCTGAGGTTCGGCTGAGGTTTCCAACCAAACTGAACTGAATGTGTAAGCCGATGCTATACTACGTATGTCATGAGCGCAATAAATATACTTTTGATATATTTTTCGATTTCGTTGCCATGGTTTTTATTACAGTTGCCGGACTGGTAGTGGGTTTCCTGCGAAAATCGGGGGTTTCTGAGGTGACAGTGGCACGTCTGTCTGGTTGGACATCATAAAACGGAAGAAGAATGTGGGGAAAGTGTGAGACATGTTGTTAAGTAGATGATCCCTCCGCTATTAGAGCAATAAAAGACATTTCCTGCTTTCTGAGTTCATTAATTGAGCCGATCCGGTGATTTTCGGTCGGATGAGTTGATCGTCCGAGACCATAACTTTGACTTTGAACTCTAAAGATGGATTAATCTTGGATTGCTTGAGGTGTTTTTTGTGATTCCTGCTTCCTTCTAAAGTGGATGAACCCCTTCGATCAGAGAGGCGATCGTGCAGTCCACAAAAAGTCCGATTCTTCGCCGAAAGTTAAATTTTGCAAAATAATTTCTCTCGCAAGGCCTGACAGACATCGGATTATCATATCAGCAACCAGAACTGTGCAATTCTGCAGAATATGAGAATTTATAGACTGACACCGCATCCACATGCAGCCAATATGTTGGATGTGCACACCAACAACAAACGACAAAAAAGATCACACCGAAAACATCGCAACTTGAATATTTTCAGACAAGGAATTTCACAAAACACATCACACTGTCAGGATCACCAGATCACTTGCTGGTCGTCACATCAGGTTGACTCATTGTCAGTGCGGTGATGGGTTGAGCGCGGTCTTGCGAACGTCCAGAAATTGGCAATTCAAATTTCGGAATTGTGGACACTGGAGAGCGAGTGAGTGGAGGTTGATATTTTGCATGCTGTCCGATTTATGCAGATCGAACGTCGCCGAGGATGAGAGTGAGGCATAATGTGCTTGACAGCAGGAATTAACATACGTATCTGTACCTCGTGCTTCACGTTGCCAGCGACGAGCTGAATGAATGGTTCGAGGAGAGTCGGTGCACAATACCAGTGCGATATGTTGGTGCATTTGTGGAATTTCGTGGGTAACGCGAGTGCGAGTGTTCGTTGTCTCGAAGGTAGGTCAGGGTAGGTCATCATAATGCATTCAGGTGTTGGCGCTGTTTTATGATCGTGTTTTACTTTAGAATTTGAAGAGTAACATCAATATTTGACATGAAAATGGTCTCTGTTTTTCATTCTGAAATCCGCTCACAAGAAATTCGTCGTTCTTAAATTTTAAAATCCATTTAACAGACACAAATTAGCGCTCATCCGTCTCAACATTACGTATTGCTAATCGATAATCGATAATCGATAATCGATACCTGTTAGTGGTTCGTTCGCATCGTTTGCATTTTGTTGCAAACAAAATACTTTACTCGAGGACAAATGAGTTGCCGCGACACGAGCGGTCTTGCGGCCGACAGTAAAACCGCTGGTAGGTGGTCACAATTGTTTGCTATCGTCATTTGTCACAAAAGTGTGCAGTGTGAGGAGTGAGAAGTGCAACGCGCCGCTCGCAAAATCAACGTGTGCGGTGAGCAAACTTACTACAAAAATCGCTACAACGACAGTCGCTGCTGTGAAATCATTCCGCATTATCATCGCGATCTCTCGCAAATCGAATGAACAAAAACCACCTTCAGTGTGCAAGAAACTTTGAGGCGAAATGCAAAGAGATCAAGAGATGCGAACGATCACCCTGACATGTTGGCGAGATCATTAATCAAATGACAATCGATGTTGCTGCCGTAACGTGGCCGACTGTCGTAAAATACGCTGAAACTAATAGTCCGCTGCTGCACCCCGCACCCTCGCACGCTCTCAACACTCGGCGGCAAGTGCTACGCCGACATCATCACTCACATCAACCCCAGGAATCATGGCAATCATGGCTTTCGGCATCGATCTCGCACGCGGCATGATCGCGCTGTGAAGAAATCTCAAAGATTTCAAATCGACTTCTTTGTTTACATTTGCAAGTGGAGAAACCGAATGTTTGAGCTAAGAAAACACGCGGTTTACATTGGGGAGTCCATAAATAAATCAGCGGACGATCGACCAAGCGGGCTGCCGAGCCGCCGAGCGACTCTCATCCACGCATGAGTTATTGTGGAGAGAATAAATCTTCACGCTGCGCGGCACAGTCGCACAGTCGCACAGATCGCAGAGGAAAATCGGATTCTGGAGCGGATTCCACTGCACGGCCATGGTTAGGATGAAGGAGACGACGATGGTGATGGTGATGGTGGTGTTGTGTGGAGTGTGGCGGTCGCCGCGGCCAGCGCTCCAGTGCGGTGGCAACCGACAGCGCGTTCGGCACACAAATTGGTGGCAGGAGTTTGGCCAGGGTTAATTTCTAGAGGAAGAAGAAAATTAATCAAATAGCTGCGAGTGCGGGACGAGCCCCATCACACCGCCGAGGCATTATTGAGTGCGTGATAAATGATGCCTGCCAGGCGATGCGACAAATGCAAGCCAGAGATTGCGATAAAGCGACGAGCGAGCGGACGCCGGCTCGGCGAGTAAGATGCGCTCTGCGTGTGTGAAACAACAGGTGGCGAGTCCTCGTGGCGGCGGCACTCGCTCCTCGGACGGACCCAAGTGGACAGTGCAAGCGAGAGCGTCAAGACTTCGGTGCCGAATCTGAATGTGCTACGCGCACAATAAAGGAAGCTGCGGCACAAAAAACGCCGCATCAAAACGACGGATCATCAATCAGCCGTTGAACAGTAGCTCCCGCCAGGACTTCACGCCATGCTACGAACTTTCGTGGCTCGTGACAGACGTACAATGCAACCTCGACATAATGAACCTCGACTGCCATCCGCGCGAGCCCTCAGCTTGCCGGCCGGCCGCCACCCACCTTCGGCTTTCGAAGAACTTAAAAATAAATTGAAAAATACTTCAAAACTCAACGCCAAGACACGCCGAGCGAAGTGAAACTGTGTCAAATGGTGTCGGCACGCATTCTGATGGCCCTGGAAATGCAGTGGGTGGAGTTGGCTGGCTTACATTTTCAGTTGGGCGGCACAGTTTTGGCTTTTGCCGAAATTCGCAGCATTTTTGCTTTGACTACAGCATGTGGCTGTTATGTGTTGTTGTTGGTGGTGGTGTTGTTGTTGTTGTTGTTGTTGTTCTTGTTGTCAGGGTTAGGGTAACAGTTGGATTTTACCAAAACTTCCCCTTCTCCCGGAATATTTTTATTGTTTTGTTTGTTTATTATGTGAAAAATGGAAATTGCGTCAAACGAAACAGAATTGATTATTTCGCTCCAAAGCACTTTTCTGACTTGTCGAGGAAGCCCGTACACTTTCCCGACAACATTTAAGAGTAAAAACTTCTTAGCTTCGCATAGCAAAGCTGACTGAAGTGAACTGACATCATGTGTTGCTTTGAAATGAGTTGCGACTCTGGTACGTCGATGTTGGAAGAAGTGGAACGGGATGGAGGGCGATATCTGAGAACAACTACTGAGATTATTTCGAGAAGTGTGTTCAATCGAATTTGAATACCATATAAGAGGACTTCATATTTTTGTGAACTACTTTAACTTGCGATTATTTCAGCAGGAAAAATATAACTACAAAAAATTATAAACTCGAAAAATAAAAGCACCTCCCACCAGCTTCCATCTCTCTGCACCACCTCATCTCGTCCTCCCTCCCTCCTCCTCACTAAGAGTTGTTATTGTTTCACAATCAAGTGTTGCGATTTTCAATTACTTGCTAATTTTTCATCATGTGTCCGCAGGCCGAAAGGTCGAAACTTGGCTCTGGCAACACCGACACGCGTTCGCTTGCCACTCAATTGCCGTTCAGTGCAATTTATCGATTTTTAATGAAGTGCATTGGCCATCGCAGCGGAACGAATGCCTCCAACTGACATGAATGCAACGAGAAGAATTGATTTGCTTTGATTGCGCTTAAAAGATAACAATTTTCTTTAATAATATGGAATTTTTCAAAATTGCGAGTTGTAAAATCGCACAAAATGCCAAAAAGTAGCGAAAAATCACTTCAACCGCATAATCAATGGAAATCATTTATCAAAATGAAATCAAATTCTTGAATGCGGTTCTTTCTTCGCTCACTTTTTTAAAATTGGAGTAAAAAGCTTATTTTTTGTGCAGCGTTTTGATTGATTGCATTAAAAACGCTGCCGAATGCGGACGCGGTTATTTCGAGGCGGTAGCGGCAGTGAGGCACGACACGTTCAGTGGCCGCGGTGCGTCATTATCGGTGTTCAGAATGAAAAGCATTCATTTTAGCATGGAAGAGCACAACACAAAAAACTGCATTCATTTCAGGTGGATGAATAAGAAGAGACGAATTCGGAGCGTTCCTTCAACTGCCGCGGACAGGACATTCATTAAATGCGGAGCCGCTACTCGTACTTCGGTCGCAACCTGCTTTTGTGCGCGACTCTGTTGGTTTTTGAGAGGAGGCATTAACTGCTTCTTGCCGCTTGCAGCACCGAAACAAGTTCCTTAAAGTTCAATTAAATGGCTCGCATGTCTGCTTGGCCTGGCCTGCCATGGCGTTGATGTGCGGCACCAACGCCAGAGGGCGCTGCGCCTGGAAACCGGTTCGAGTTGCGGCCTCTTTATTAAATGAGTTGGTCATCTTGCTTCAGGAGCAAAAGCAACTTTCAGCAGCAGCCGCAGCATGGCAACACGTGAAGCGGCTTAGCGACAGCAAGGATCGCACTGTCGCGCTTCTTAAATCAAAGATAAGCGATAATTATTTGCGCAAAAATGCGCGCATAAATTATTCACAACAAGTAGTCGAGGTGATGGGTCACAAAGGGCCAGCGAGGCGGCTTGCAGTCACACGAAGGTTGCATTCAAATTGTATCGAGATGCTTCAGAATTGATAAGAAATCAAGAAGCGCCGCGCCGGTGAAAACCGCTCTGAACAGCGTGGCAAAGTCATCGTCGCAGCAGAGGCAGCGGGCGGCGGTGTTGAAGCTGCAGAGCCATAAAATTTATTTATTTCGGTTGTACTTGAAAAAGTTGTTCTGCGGTGTTTCTTTGTTTTTGCAGAATTCTACTGCTACCGTCGCCGTTTTAAGCGACTGCGCACCATTAAAATTAAAAGCTCATTAATTATGCAGATAATTCATTATTTATGTTTTCAACACAATCGGCCAGAATGTTCAGTGACGGCAGTTGTTGTTTCTGTGCAGTTACCGCGTTGTTGTTTCTATTTTAACCCTCTGACTTGGCACGGCATTCACTTGACTTTTCGGAGCGCAAGATGCTGTCAGTCGCACGACTGGCGAGGGTTGTTCAAAACTCCCTGAGGCGTGGTTAAGGATTCTCAGGAAACACTTTTACTCTCTCAATTTTAGATGATGAATAATTTCAAGCCTTCAGAAGAATTTTCAACAGGTTTGCGAACACGGAAAAGTGAAGTTTTCAGTTGTGAAGTAAATAAAATAATTATAATTTAAAGTTTGAAAGGATTTTTAATACAATTAATAGATTTCAAGCCATTCTAGAATTCAGAATCGTATATTTTTGTGTAAAGCAATTTATTTCTAGCCAAATTATGCTAATCTTGGAATTATCAATTTATTTCGCCGAAGATTCTAACGAGATTTCAGTGCGCCTGCAGGCTTTAGCAGCACCTTCGCGCCTTTTATGTCGCGGAGACCCGCAACTCAGAAGCTGCTACTCCTTCCAGCACGACGGTGATTTATGAGCTCATTTGAAGCTCGAAGCCGTTGAATATGCTAAGCTGAGGAAATTAAAATCATAATCGTCGCATCTACAAATTTTAACCGAGAGCGAATCGCTGGAAAATCCGTGAAAACCGCCAACTCGAACTGCTCGAACTGCTCGAACCGCCTACCGCGCTCGCCCACCATCGTTCGAGTCGGCGGTCGACGAGCCTGCGAAGCGCATGTGCGGCAACCTTGGAAGTTGCTGGCTACTGTTGGGGCTGCTAAAGACGCGTCTAATTGATTGTCTGCGGCAGATACGAGGCAACATGACGACGAATCGAGTGCAACGAAGACGAGTCTGCAACTTGACGGCTGCTACGGGTTTCGCACTCGTGCGTCTTCACTGTCGATCAACACTTTGGAGCGGGAGAGAGTGAGATGGCGTAGTGAAAAAGAGAGGGAGAGCGAGAGCGATTTCTAACATGGCTGCCAAGTCATGACAGACAGATGACAGCAACAACAACGAAGCAACTGATTTCAATGAGTTGCTGTAGCAAAATTTTGTAATTTCCTTTCCGAGTTCGCGTTTCTCGCGCAGTTGCTACCTTTTTAGCTGAATTTCTCTTTTTTAATTGCTTTAACTCCATCTTCTCTACCAACTCGTAGCTGGAATTTTGTCTTCAACTTTTTAGTTTGGATTTCTTTTTTGTCGTTCGAGTTTTTCAATATTTCGCATGTTTTCTTCACTTTTTGCTCACTTCGCCAGCTTGTCTCCAGGCGAACTGAGGCGAGATGTGCGAATTTGTTGTTTGTGAGACCAACCGCGCATCCGCCCGCCTTTTAATGAAGCGCGAAGTGAAGCGAACGAGCTTGATTTCGACGCATTCTGAACTGAGCAGAGCTGCGCCGATCCTGCGGCACAGCAAGCCAGTTTGAAGAAGTGGAGAGGCGGCTTCTTAGTTATTTTAGTACAGTAAGAAAAATTAGAAAAATACTTTTCTTCCATTTTATATATTCAAGTTTTAAACCCAATTTAAAATTAAGAAACTTGTAATAGTTTTTTCTCTTGATTAACTTTTCAGTTTTAATATTATTATGTTCAATTTGTCCCACTGTACTTGGGGAGAACCAGCGCACTCACACTTGTGACTTTGAAGTGAGATTTTTACTTCCTTTTGCTACTCGGCAGGTTTTGCTTGAATTCCCTTGAAAGTCATGCGAGGACTGCAAGTGTGTTCGTGCAGCCTGTCGGCGATTCTTTTGTGCTCTTCATGTACATGCATGTGTGTGTGTGGGCATGTGTGTGCATGTGTGTGTGTGTGTGTTGCTTGCTCGCTGGCGGCAGGCGTGCGCGAACAAATTGCAATTGTTGTTGTCATTGTTTGAGGCTCCAAAGTAATTTGCTGCGTTTTTCTGCTCCTTCTTCTTCTTCTTCTTCTTCTTCTTCTTCTTCTTCTCCTTCTTCTTCTACCACTACAGGGTCCTCTTTGCACTTGAATACTTGATTTCTTTCATTCAAAAGTTCTCTTTTTTGCATTTCGGTCATAAAAATGATGTTTACAAATTAACTAAACGAAGTCGCTCGAACACAACTCGTGAATGGGCTGGATATGGCGGGTGCAGATGCAGTGAGGGGGGCGTTGATGAGGTGGGGTGGGTGTGGAGGATCGAGCGGAAGGATTGAGAGTGTGAGGTGGAGTTGCAGTTGTTGGCAAAGAAGGAAAAGAAAATGAAAACAACATGGATTGTTGTGTTTCTAAAGCCTTTCAGATCTCCGCGAGTTTTAACTATAAAAATAATTCCAGGAAATTCAATTTTGTTATAAAAATTCCGACGATCTTTCGATGCGCGACCTACGATAGATGCACCGATACCCTCCCCGCCCTCCAGAACCTCACGAAAAACCCAAATATTGACTTCCCTTCAGTCCACCGAAGCGGATTTGAAAATTCATTGGCCAACAAGTTTTTCCAAATCAATCCAAACAAGTTTTTAGCACGCGAGTTGAAACCCAGCTTAACGGCAAACTGGGAAAAATTAGAGGCGTGAAAATTGCATGATCTAGAGAACTGTCGCTCTCTCACTCTCACTCTCACTCTCTCTCTCTTTTTCTCTCTCGCGTTCTCTCCTGAGGACTTGGATGGAAAATATTTTCGCCGATACGCTAAGTAAACTAATTGAACTCAGCGTGTTGGAGAAAAAGAGTGGCAGCAGCACGCGGCCGCAATTTAAATTGGAATCCGCAGCACCTCCGAAGTCCGATGCTGAGCTGGGCGCGCAGAAATTAATAAATACCGGCAATAAATTCAACTGAATGTCAGAAAATCACTGCCAAATAATTTATCAAAGTTGTGAGTGCCGCAGATACTCGCAGTTACGGTTACGGAAAAGTACTCGCCGCTGGATGCCCCCAGTCACGAGTCCACTCGGAGGACTGGGGACTGAGGGCAGTCGCCCGATAGAGCGACTGAGCTGTTTTTTCTTCGGCGAGCTGGTCTGCATAGAATATTAATCGGTTTTTGTATTAACTTAAATGCAGTGTCTCGGCTAAAACGCCGAGCATCCCAAATCGGACGCAATTCTAAATGCAATTGTAAATTATTCATGTGGCATGTGTGTGGAAACGTTCGCATCTGCAGATACATTTGTATCTTGTATCTGTTGCCTGTAGTCTGCGCCCGAAGCTCGTCTGTATGTGGGACGGTGCGCGTGTGCGTGTGCGTGGCAATGGCACGCATACCAAAGCAGACAAATAGACACACGGGGACCGACATTCACGTTCTCGCTAGACGAGACGCAAAAAAACGCACAGCCTAAAAAACGAACAAACTTCTAGTGTGCTACAACAACGACAGCTACAACGACGACAGCAACAACAACGAGAGCGTAGCAAACTTATGATGCGTGCACAATTTACCGATTAAAGTGCGCCACCAACCATCCGCTCAACCCGTGCATCCATCCGCGGCAACCGTCGCACCTCTGAGCCAATTCGATTTAAATGCCAGCACTACGCAGATTAATACGGCTTCATGCATACGTAATCACTTCTCCCTCCCCCCTCACCCACATCCGCGCGGGACACACTTTTCGCACCTTCTTTGGCGTCTAGCAGTTGTAAAGTGGGTTTTCCCTTTCTGCTCCTTTTTACGAGGAACACTGATTGCCTGCCAGCCGCGAACCCAGCGGCCGCAAAAAGTTGATTACTTCTTTGTGTTGACTTCATAATTGATATGATAGAAGATGACTTTAGATTGAGAGAAAAACTGGCTTTGAACTCGGTGATCGTAAGTTATTTTCTAAGCAAAATTGAGGTAACTTCCACTTAGGATACCCAACACTACAACTGATCACACGTCGCAGTGCCAGGGCTGTTGAAGAGCCCACCCTTTCACAGAATAGGGTACCCAAACTAAGGATGTGCCAGTAATAGCTGAACTGGGGGAGTAGATCTGAGAAAATGAGAAGAAATCAAGGCTTTTAGGATTGAAGACTAAATTGTCATATGTTGCAATTCGGGGAAAATGTACCGAATGGGATCAGAACAGATGAACCACTACACTGTCCGACATGCACTGTGGACTGGGTAAATGAAAGAAAAGGTTTGAAACTGGTGGGAAATAGCTTTACTCACTGAAATCTGCATTCATTCAGATAACTAAGATAATTTGATTAGTTCTAAAAATATCCTGGTTCTTCGATATTTCCAAAACACTGTTATTAATAAATTTTCGCCTTTCCGACAAAGTTTTCAGTTAATTCATCATGTGTGATAAGGAATTGCATTTGTCATGCAGCTAAAATTTTGAAAGTTGTAAGCGATGAAATTGTTCATTGTCTGGTGGCAACAGTCGTGCTTTATTAAGCATAAATAATCCGCAGCGGACTATGTCATGGCATGGAAAATACCGAGACAAAATTAGAAATATGAATATGAAGCCTAATGCTACACGATATATGCGCTTAAAATTCATTATGTAGCTACGATCGGAGAACTACTAGATATTACTAATAGATAAAACTACTAGATAAAATCAAACCACAGCTAAGAATCCACAAACTATAGAAGACACAGTGGACGAGGTTTTATTATATTACATTTACAGAATGAATTCCCTTTCTTTTCCCTCATAATTTAAGCACACTGTAATATTTTAAATGGGTTCATATGGGAAAACGTTTTCGCTGAGGAATAAATCTTCTTCGGACAGATAAGTTGCTCATGCGGTTTTTGCTGTCATGTTAAAAAGAAAAAAATATCCCACGCATTGTTGAGGTGCACAAGTGTGTATTCACTACGGATTCTTCTGCAAAAGTAGGCATTTCTGCAAATAAACACATTCTTGGCGAGTTGGCTTCATAGGAAAATTACTCGTACGCACTTTCTGACGTGAGTTTCATATTGGGAGAAGGGACACCGCCTCCCTGAAAGGAGTTTCAGCTCTTCCGAAGTAAAGAGGGATGATTTACAGACCTGTTGAGCAGGCAGGATACCGAAAACACTGGTTAGTAAAATTGGTAAAAACCTTTCCTACTACTTCTTGAACGAATTGGCATCACAGAGGTTGCGCTCGTCTCCTTCTTTCTTCAGTAACTGATATTCGCTTCAAAATCATAATTTCCTCCTTCCTGGATCATAATCAGATCTCTTCTATCTCCTATCTTTTTTCGCAGTCTCTCAAATGTGCCGCTATCGCGATAAACGATTTCCTAACAGCCAAATCGCTATTGAACCTCTGACCTGCGCAATCAAGTTTTCATTAAAATCTACCGAAAAGTTTCGCCCATAGAATGCAGCCACTGAATACGATTCCTTGAAAAAAGAAAGAAAACCAAAGCCACACGTAGAGGGCTTACCAACACTCGCCATTCTTCATACCATTCTCGAGGGATTCAGGTCAGTTTCTACGCGTTCAACTTATTAACTAGTGATGGGCCGAGGGGGCTTCGGAGAGAACCGCAGACCGAACTAGTGAACAACAGAAAGTGCTCGAAATGGAGAAAATAACAATCATTATGATTAAATGTTGCCATTTGAGAAGTCGTGTTCCAAGTTAATGAAAACGTAATTGAGTAACAACGACCTCGGCAGGCAGGCAGGAAGGAAGGAAGGCCGGTCTGGGCTGGAGCGAAGTTTATGTTTTCAACGGATTCTGCATTCGTGGAAGGACGAAGTGAAGGGAACTCAAGGAGTGCTGGGTAAAATCAGTAATCAGTTGTGAACTTGGCTGGAAAGCGATCTGAGAAAAAAGGTAGTTAAAAAGAAGTGGAGTTCGTCGAACACCCTCGACGTAATCTTGTTAGGAGTGTTTCTCGGGCTGCCGGGACCTATAGGGAGCTGATATTGATATTGATATACGTATCATGATCGGTTGGCATTTTGAGTTCTAAGTTTTATATTAATAATGGTTTCATTTCGTCATCAATGATCTTCCAAAATTGAGGTCACGGCCAATATGCGGTTATTGGATTTTATATTACCGTTTTTTATCAAATCCATAATCATGATATCATCCGCCATTGATGGGGGTTCTTAAGGGTTTCCTTAGATATTCGGTGAGTTTTTGGGGAATTTTGAAATTTCTAGTTGAAATTGTGAATTTCAGCCATCATTTAAAGACGGATTACGGAAATATTAGAGCCAGAGATCTGAGATCAGAGTTATCAGTTTAGTTAGTCAGTTGTAAAATCAGAGCTGACCATCGGACTACTGGAGTTACTAGAGTTAATATCTGTAATTATTATTTTGTTACTTATTCTCAGTTTATTTTATAGTTGATCACTTATTGCAGTGTCACTGATTTCAACTTCACAAACGGAAACTTCTGTGATTTAAAGATCTTTAAAAGTTTTATTAACTTTTTTGTTGCGGTTTTACACACAATTTAAAATGTGCTTCCCGTGCTTTTAGCCGCCTGGTCGTCCAGAACTCAGTTTGTACCTGGCGTTCAACTCGTTTGCGAACTATTAATTCTGCGCTGCATTCTGCAGAGGGCGCCCTTGGATTTCTGGTGATGTTGTTGGTAGTTTTTTTTGTTGTTATGATAGAAGCTGCTGCGTGTAAAACCGGCCTGTTTTCTCTTTATCTTGGCCAAATTTTGGCGTAGGAGTAAAAGGATAAAAAGTTATTGTAATGCGCGTTCTATTTTATAAAAATAAACGCAATTTTACTTTTTAATTACCTCAGCTTGTTTCTCAATAGAATTTTTCTTAATCTTTTTCCTGTTAATTTGATTTAGTGTTTGTTGATTTTATGTTTACTGAGATCCATCAATTTCAACGCACAAAGCGATTAAATAAATCGTTTATTTAATTTCTGGTTTCCACAGTGTAAACAAGGTGTCGCGCGTGTTTAACACTCCGCATGTACAAAATTCTCGTTATTTTTTCACCAAATGATCTGGTGATAGTGATGTGAATTGGAAAAATTTAAACTTAAAACAAAACTTGAAATAATTTCGTAAGCCTTTGAATATAAATAATGAAAATAATTCTGGGAAAAACCCAATCATTCTTGTCTTGGAAAATCGTTCTAATCAGACTTTTTTAACCCTTTCAACCCGCGATTATCTATTTTTACACTTAATATTTTGCCCTTCTGTTGCTTGAGGAGTCAATAAAATGGAATCATTAAATATAAAATGGAGCCAACTTATTCTCATTTGCTGATGACAGATTTTTCGAAAGCGATTAGAAGAAATAATGGGAAAATCGAAAAGAGAAGCAAAAAAATGTTGCAAGTGCTTTCAAGATGGCAGCTGCAGCACCAGTGAGGCAACACGTTCGGCGAGAATTTCACCGCAAAACAACGTAAAACGACAACAACAACCTCAAAACGCTGGCGGATGGCAGCTAAACGAAGTCCAATTAATTTGCTTGCCCTCAAGCATAAAATTATCGAACGAATTTTGATTCGCACAGTGGGCAGGGAAGGTGGTAGAGAGCAACAAAAATTCTTGGCAAGAAAACAACTTGGGAAACAACTTCTCGAGTTTCAAAAAAAAAAAAAAAAAAAAAAAAAAAAAATAAAAAAATAAAAAAAATAAAGAAAACATTTCAATAATTTTTTTCCATACTAAATATTGAACCTTCAAAGCCAAAACTATAAAATCACTAAAAACAGTGAAAATGTCTTGAAAATTCACTTCCTGAGCATGAAAAATGCTGGCAGGAGTTTAAATTCTCTCTTGCATTACTAGAAAAATTTGCCTCATTCCTGCGATTTCCTAGTATCGAAATAGTTGCGCGCTAACTTGAGTATGAAGGCGAAAAGTTGTCGTGGAAGCTGAAATCGCTGCTCAACCCTCAAATTAATTTTAACACGCCTTTCAATTAAAGGAATTTCCTCCGGTTCCACATGCATCGTGTGCGCTGAAAATAACTTCATTAGCGAGAAATTCTCCGCAACTTTTTCCCAACTGTGAAAACTCTGTGAAAAGTACTGAAAAAAGTAGTGAAAGGTACTGCAAAATTTATGCAAGGTATGAACACAAAATATGTATGGAACGAAAGATCCTGACAAAAGCAACTGTGAGGACTACTTTAAAAAATCACAAAAACAATAACCACCACAACAACATGTTGACAATTATGCAAATTTGATTTTTTACTTTTTTGAGTTGAAGTTCATGTTGTTGTGCGGTTGAAGAGCCGTAAATTGTCGAGAAACCAACCTACAGCAGCACAAAAAACCCACTATGAAATGACGACATGTTACGGTAGCCCTTCACTGAAGTTGGCTAAAACAGAAGGACCTCCAATTTCATACCCAACTGCGTTGAGAAAGCTGATTAAACACGTGAAGCTTACGTGAAGTTTAAATTGTTGTCGTCATATATGATGGAGTTGTTGTCGTTGTAATTGCTATATTTTCACTTCTCCATTTTGTACCATTCTTGCGATTTTCTTCCATGATGTTGCAAGTAACTTCTAAGAATTCTATTAAAATTCATTTTAAATTGCTTTCAGTAAGTAAGAAAAAAGGGAGTAGAAGAGGGAATTTAAAAGGGATTTACGGAAAGGTGAAGAAAGATTGGATGTAAAAGGTAGTAGTAAAAAAGTAGTATTAGAAACAGTAGTAAAAAAGCAGTTTTAGAGGTCGTACTAAAAAATTAGTATTAGAAATAAGAGTGAAAAGGGGATTTAGTAAGTTTCTTAGAAATAACTGCGATATCTTCGCGAAAATTGTTACAATGACGCCAGTTATCTTGTTGCTAAAAGTGAATAAAGCTTAAAAAATGAAATGCAAAATTACATTTAAGAAACCTAAAGAGAAAAATGCCCTCCTCTACACACACCCTGTATCTCACGACCCTGTAATTTTATGTAACAAATAACATTTCCGCACTACAGAAGGAACGAGATTTTTAGAAATTAATCTTGACTAAAATGGACACTCAGAACTTGTCATCAACACACAAGACGCAGCAACAGCAACAGCAACAGCAACAGCAACGCCACCAGCAGCTGTTGCTGCGAAAACAATTTTCACCTCGCAGACAGCAGCTTGCTCGCAACAAGTCAGCCGTTTAACAACCATCGACAACGCGACGTTAGAAGCCGCGTCTGCATTACACGATCACCGATCACCGATCACCTCCTCCGTCCAGGGTTGCCGTTGCCGTTGCCGAGTGCGATGCGCGAAATACCAATCAACTGACGCAAGATGAGAGGACAAAACAAAAAGCCGAATAGCACGCAAAAACTACTTAGAAAAACAGCGATAACGTGTGCCAGCCAAAACGAGAAGATGAGCGGCATTCAATTGGCCAAGTCGTGTGTTGCTGTTGCTGCTGCTGCTGCTGCTGTAGTTGATGCTATTGGTGTTTGTGCATTTTGTGGCTGTTGCTACTGCATGAGCGCGCTGCAGCAGTCGGTCGCTGCCGGTGCTGTTGCTGCTATTTTTACAGCGCGATTATTCATCGCTGTCGTCTGCCGCTTGCATGGCGATCGCAAGTGGAAAATTAATCTTGTACTCAGCGAAATTGAAATCGCTTTGATCCACGAAGAGAGCAGCGTTCGACGACGGGGAGACGCGATACGCGATCACTTTCGGGCGTTTGTATCGGCGAGATACTCGCACAAAGCGTTATTGGCGGTGCAAAAATGAAGATGTTTCAGCGTTCTTCCCTTCAAAGAGAACTGCAATTAATGACCAGAAAGGAAGCTCTTGAACTGTTGCAACGGTGGCTTGTTGCGCGAGTTACAATTATAAAATTCAATTAAATGCAGTCAGTTGCGCTTGAGGTTGGTGTTGCTTTCTGCATCTGCATATGCATTTGTATCCGTAGTGGCAAATGTTCGTGCTTCGATGACGTTTAATTGCATTCGTGTGATTATATTTCGAGCACACTAAACGAACTCGCGAATAGTTTTAAAAATCCACCGATTAAACTCCGTCTGGCGGTTAATCTAGTTGTTGTACTTTTCCTACCGCCTCCTCCTCCTCCTCCTCCTCCTCGTCCGTCTCCTCCTCCTACTCTTCCTCCTCCTCCTACTCCTCCTCCTCCTTCCCTGTAATTCATTAGCTTTTCTCTCGAATGTCTAACCATCACCTGCACTGCGTTGCATTTTGTTTCCAAACACCTTCTGTTGCTGTTCAGCTGTTTGTAAATTTTAATATCTGATGGTGAAGCACAAAATTCATTTGTTGTCTTTTGTAGCTGTTCGCTGTCTCCCTCATCTTCTTGCGCTTCTCTTTCACAATTTCGGGCAACAACGTATCTGTTCTGGCAATAATTGGCGATTATTTGTTGCAGAAAATTGTTGGCATTGCTTTCGAATTGTTAATTAGAATTCTAATTTGTAGTTATTTTGAATTTCGAAATTAATTCGTTTCTTTGAAGTCCCTTCTAATGACGAATAATCGGCAGGCAGATGAACAGACAGACAGATGAACAGACAGACAGACGGACGGATGAGTTGTGTAATGAACAGATTTGCCATCCGCTTAATTGAAGTTGTGCCAGAAATTCCTCCCTTTGTAGAGTTCGAGTTATTAAATTTGCACTTTAATGCAATGAATGAATTCCCGCTTTTAATGAAGAGGACACGGATAGAATGAGTCTTGTGTACTCGATGCTATAATTGCAGTACATTTCAATTTCTCAGGAAAACAATTTTAATAGCGATTTTCGCTTTACAAAAAGTTGTTTACTAGAAGCTTCTAAAACGTAGAGAAAAATTGAAAAGAGGTCTAAAATGATGATAATTTGTTGTTTGTATAACAAAACAACAACAGTAATGTTATAAACAGCAACAATAATTCAAAATTCACTATTTTCCATTATGAACAAATATAAATCTAAAATCTAGGAATCGAAATTCGAATCGAAAACCATCACTCGAAAAACCAACATGCGATGATTTTTCAACGCATTCAGCGGATGCATAATAATATTCGGGTCGTTGTTGTTGTTTCATTTATTATTGTTATTATTATCGTTGTAGTTGCTGTTGTTGTTTCTGCTGTTGTTGTTGTAATTGCCTCAGCTGTTGATAGCTGTAAAGTGGAGGAGGTGCAATATATGACCCACTGACAGACAGAATGCACGACCTGTACTCAAGACACCTGGCAAGGGGGTCAGGGGACCGTGTGGCGCGCTACTCGACAACTTGTTGACGAAGCGTAGGCATCAAACATTTTTCTATCGCACAAACAAGTCTTTCGAATCCTCATTCAGATGGAAAGACTTCACTGATAGCAGCGATCGGCATACAAGAAACTTTACTTAACCCAATCGGGTCAGCGTCTGTCATTAATAAGATGAAGCAAGTTTATTTTAGGCAATTTGGCCAGTTTATATCTACATAAAGACAAAATTAAAGAGTTTTTCCTTTTCTTAGATAGCTTCTCTCTTTCTTGCGCCATTCTAAAGACTATTTGAAAGTTTACTTTAGATAGAAAAAGTGGCAATGCGAGGTCGTCGGCGCGTGATTGATGATTACCACGCATCTTTTCTGATTCACCAATCACAGGGATATTTGAGCGAATTCTTGCAGAAGCGATGCTTGTCTGAACCGGAATTTACTGAGTGCCTACTTACTTGTGCCCAGGTGTACCCTCTTCATCCACGGATAGATCTGCGGTGGGTTCTTCTTGCCGTTGCCGCTGTTTTGGCTGCCGCCCGCCTCGTTGCCGCTGTCGCTCTCCGACTCCGAGTCGCCGCCGCCGCCCGGACTGTGCATCGGCACGTTGTGGTTGTTGTTGAGGCTCGCCGCCGCCGCGGCCAGGCTGCCCCCCAGCACGCCCTTGTTGAGGGAGCGCGCCACGCTCTCCACAACCGAGCTGGGCGACAGTTTGGGCGAGATGTCGCGCGTCGACAGGTCCTGTGGGCTGGCCAGCGACTGGTTGTTGTTGCTGGCGTTGGCGTTGTTGTTGTTGCCGGTGGGCGTGGAGGGGTCATTGGCATATTTACAGCTGATGGGCGTCTGCTGCTGTTGTTGTTGTTGCTGCTGCTGCTGCTGCTGCTGTGGATGTTGCTGCGGCGGGTGTTGCTGCTGCTGCTGTTGCTGCTGCTGCTGCTGCTGTGAGGCGTTCAATTGCGCTGTCGCGTGCGCGTGCGCGTGTTGCTGCTGCTGCTGTTGCTGCTGCAGCAGCAGTCGCTGGGGTTGCAACTGCGTGTAGTCGACCATGTCGGCGGGGTTGGGTTGCGCCCCTGGCCCTCCGCCGCCGCCGCCCAAGCTGTAGGCGGCCGCCTGGTTGGCGTAGTGCGCCTGCGAGTGCGTGTTCGGATAGAGATTCGGCGTGTAGGCGGCTGCAGCTGGGAAGTAGTCGTTGTTGCCGGGCGTAACGTTGCCAGGGTTGGGTTGGCCACCGCCGCCACCCCCGCCACCCGCACCGGACACGCCGTTGCTGCTCGCCGCGTTGGCGCCGGCGCTCGGGTGATTTTGCTGGGGGTTGATCTGTTGTGGGTAGCAGGACGCCAGCGAGTTCACGAACTGGTACGAAGACATGGCAAAGCAGTCGGGATCCATGGTGGCCGGTCCTCGAGAAGGTATACGGAGTGCAGGTTGTTCCTCGATCGATCCCTACTTAATCCTCTGACCGAAGTAGTTGGATGCGGGTTACGCGACTTCAGAGAGCGAGCTGTAAAGAGAAGAGAAGAGAAGAGTAGAATTAGAATTCTTGTTGGTATGGATGGTCTGAGCCTGGTTATTCTAAATTTAATCTCTAAAAATTTTAAGTCTCGTCCTTTGATACGTTTCACCGGCTTTCGTATAAAAATTGTATTCGTTCTTGCGCCAGAAGTTGGCCCTCACTCAGCCGGTGCATTATCATTGTATCTCCCCCACTCCCTTCCTCGCCATTCCCTCATTCACCGCGAGATAAACCCGTAATCTCCGAGCTTTCACAATAATTCGTTCGTCAAAAGTACGTGTGCCAGATTATTGGTCTCGTCCTCCAAACAATCGCAATTCGAGGCACACAAAAGAAAAACCAAGCGGAAATGTGGCCCCTTCGGAGCTGGAATGCGGAGATAATAGAAGGAGAGGCGAAAAGTAAGCACCAAAGTTGCAGTTGAGGAGAAAAGTGGCCTCAAAACCGGTACAGGATACAAAACTTCCTTAGCAAAATTGCGTTATCCCATCGGGGTGGGTTAGGGAGAGGGGTAGTGTGTAGTGGTTCCAGGAAGGGAGGTGGGGATGTGGTACGGGTAGACATGAATGCATTCCAGCGATGTATGCTGTTGCCTGCACTCGGGCGAACGCAAGCATTAACTTCAGACCTCGATTATCGAACACTTGTTAGCCGAAACAAGGGCTGCGAAGGACAAGCGTTATTAAGGGAAGGCGGGGGGTAGTCGTTTCGCCGCCTACAGTATGCTTTGACCTTATTTTGAGTTCGAATTACAAAGAAGAAGCTCAGAACGGCGCAGGAACACCGGTAAATGATAAACTCCTTACTGTAAACTTAACGAAGAGTGTCCGCATTTAAAATCCTCTCGAAAATTCGGGAAGATAATAACATCCATCTTGCAGGAATGCATTTAATTATAGTCATCACGCGGTAAACGTAAGTAGCGATAACTTTAAAGATGAGTATATGTAACGCCACTATAACGGGATATTCTTATGATGGCTACCAGGAGAAGTGAAATCGCGGTTACCTGTACTCAGATATCTTGAAAAAATTAAGAAACCCAACGACTGCTCAGGCTTCTCTTGAATGGCAGAGCAACCATTCCGCCTTTTGGCTCACTCACTCGGTGTTAATCGATTGCTTTGATTCGAAGCGTGTGCAAAGTTGCTTTTGCAAGGAAACGTTCTGAAATCTGAAAAAGGTCTCCACCACTATTATCATTCTACGGAAAACAGAGCCGTGTTGTGTGTGTTACCTGGAATGGACTTTGCAGTGCGTCCATTTCAGTTTTAAGCCGGAACAACTAGAGCAACCAGTTGCAACGCATATAGCAGACCGTGGCAAGTGCAAGTAGCGACCATCTTTCGGTGTTTCCAGTAGTAAGAAACTTGTTTTGCACTCGTGTTCCAACTCAAGCCCAACAACGGACAACGGAAAAGAACAAAACCAACAAGTTGATGAACCAAAAATCAAAGAAAAACGAAGGAATCTTGGCAACAACCGACTTCCATATTCCATCAGTGCCGAACGAATCTTTTACCCATTTTGTTGACCACTCAGGCCGGGCAGGATTCCCCCCACCCCGCCTCTCCACCAATCATCCGTTCGCGTAACCCGTAATTTCGAACCAATGGCCAATTCAGCCCTTCAGCGTCTTCCAGAAGTGAGAAGGAACGCGGGCAAAAATGGACGAACGAAAGCACGAAAGAGGAAACTTTAAAACAAAATTAAAACAGCCACCGTGTCAGACCAAATCAAGTGCAGTCAGTATCAGGGGCAGAGAATCGGTTAAAACTGAAGGTAAGCGGTGTAGCAACAAGCGAAGGGGAAGGAGTAGAGGGGGTTGAAGGGGAGGAATACGCGGGCAGTTCATCAGCCTCACTGGACGCAGCAGAGCTCAGTGGAGTTGCGCGAGCTACGTTCGGTAAGCTTGGCAATAATGAGGACTGTTAGTTGCTAATTGTGCGATTGTTGGTGGATGCGATAATATTTCTGGCGATTAGTAGTGCAGTTTCTGTCAATTCCGTATTAAATCCGAAAAGTAGTAAGTTATTGATCACATTTTACGTAATTTGTGCCTACTTCGGACGCTTTCTTCCATTTCTTGGCATGAGTTTGGTTTGCCTGCTGTGTTTGTCGTGTCGTAGGTGCCGCATTCGCGATAAATACATCGTCGAAACTTTTTCCTATCAAATTACATCCCGTTTCTGAGTGCTTACTGAGGATCCTCACACTTTTCCATGTTAGCCTTTTATAAACGACTAACTAATACCAAAAAACTAATACTAACTACCAGTTTTTTACCGAATAATTCAAAGTGTTTGCCCCACGGTGCTCAGCTGAGCACAAAACGAAGGCCGGCGGAATCAATATCGATTGGATCTTCCCATCGCTCCCCGCGAAACTTAAGAAAAGGTTAATTTTTGTATCTGTTGCTGTTGGTGGTTTCACTGTTGGTGTTTTGTGCACAATGATGGTTGCTGTTGTTGTTGTTGCCGCATACCGTTTGGTGTTTGGCTAAATTATTGTTTTTAGTTAGCTGTACAATTTCAAAAATGGTTCGTTTGCGTTTCGGCTTTCCGTTGTCTGCGTTAACTTCAGCGATGGATGAGGAGGCAACCACAAAGTTGAGAGAGGCAAGAAGAGGCGACCACAAAAAATACCTTGCAAGGGTTTTCGACCCGCATGAACATTTGCACGCGGCACTGCAATTACGTAAGAGATCGGAAGGTTGACTGGACGATTAGGTTGCTCGTCCAGGTCTCGAAAGTCCTCACTCGGTCAGGGTTCGGTCGCTTTCTCGTTTGAAGAGCGGTTTAAACTGTAATTGAAAATGATATTTAAAGCGATGCGATCGCTAAGTTATTGATTGACCGGGGTCACGGAGGGCGGGCTTAAATGTTTGCGTGCTCCGAAGAGAGGCACGATTAAGCGGGGATCTCACTGAACTTCGATAAATTAAATTAAAGTACTTGAGGTGTTTTTAGTTTGGCTGACGATCATTGTGGCTGATGGTAGAGAGATACAACGATACAAAAGAAGAAGATGAGCAAATTAATAAGGAGAGGGAGGGAGAGAGAGAGGGAGAGGATAGATATAGAGATGACTCGGAAATATCCAAAGGTTTGAGTAAAGGAAAAAACAACCAGTTGCAAAGTATTCTTTAAAAAGTTTCGTGGTTAATAAAATTACAATAACCTATTACAACAAAATACCATATAAATACCGTTAAAAGAAGAGAACCTTTCTCAAAAAATACCACCAGATTATCAAAAGCGTCCTCATTTTTTAAAAAACATAAATTGAAGCGCCCAAATTTTTAAACCGAGGAAAATCAAAGGTTTCCCTCTTCTCTACTCGTGAATTTAGCTATCAAATCTAGGTTTCTCTCAAGAAATAATTAATTGGCTATCAAATGTGGTATTTCGAGCACAAATTAAGCTGCATGAACTTTAAATCGCTGTGGCATTTTCACTTTAAGGATGTCATGGCAACCCTTTTCAACTGTCGATTTTACCTGATTTATGGCGATAATGGCATTATATACGCAACGAAGGAAGCTGAAATGAAGGGAGTGCCAGTCCTTTCTCCGCCTTAATTTCAAATTAATATTATTAGGAAAGACAATTTAAAAAATGGTTATGCAAAAGTGTTTTTTTTTTCTGGTTGCGGATCCTCTTCAGTGAGCCTTAGAATCTTAGAATTCGTGCCGCGCCGTTCAATTACAACCGCAATCAGTAGGGTCACTCTGACGATGCGTCGAACAATGAAAGAATTTCACTCTTATTTAGAAAGGAAACGGAAAGAATTGTATTTACAAGAGCGGCAGCAAAAACAATTCAAACGCAGGGAAAAGCAGTCGACAAACGAACGAACGTCGAGATGTCGCTACGCACCGCTGAGATAATTTATTGCTTCGTGTGAGACGAACAGCCAGCTGACTGCAGCGACGACGACGACTGCCGCCGCGGCGACAGTTGCAACTGCAGTCCCAATCGCAATCAGAGTGGAAGGCTGCCGAAGTCCGCGGTTGCGCCTGCGTCTTCAGCGCTGGCAAATGCTTCGAAACGCAGAATTACTTTGTTTCTATGAGATGTCTGTGGAGTTTTCGGAAAAGTTTTTCTTTTACACCGGCATCTGCATGTACGACGTGTTTGTTTGTTTGTTTGTTTGTTTGCTTGTTTGTTTGCATCTGTGTGTGTGTCTGTCGCGCTTCGAAGGCAATTAAGGGGTCTTCAGTGTTTTTTATGGGGCTTCCTTCTCTCTGCCATTATTTGTGGATTTAATTAACACCAATTGAACTGTTGTCAGCCGATCTCCGCTCAGCTATTTGAGAGCACAATATTTGTCTCGATCGCAAATAATATTTATAGCCTCCCCGATCCGTTTGTGCGTGTTGGTCGGTCTTATTTATTTTCGAGATGCTGCAAAGTCGTCGTGACGGCCGTTTATCATTCCTCGGTACGCTAGAAATGTGCAGCCCCGAGATATGATCGAAAATTTGTCTCTTTTACAATCTAAAGCTTCGAGTGGTTGATTTTTCACATTAATTTTGTGTTAATTTTGAAAGGAATTGATATATTTTTGGTTAATCTTCGCTGCTTTTGGTTTCTGGCGAAGAGGGTCGGGGGAGGATCTTGAAGGGAGGGGGTTTGGCATTTCTGAATTTTGTATACCTAAAAATGTAGGCTGAGAAAAAAATCAAGTAAAACCTTCAACATCTTCAATCAGACTTCTGTGTGCAACGCATTCCGAAACTCTTACAAAAGCAAATTCAATCGATATTCTATTAAATTGAGTTTATAAAAAGATTCTTCAACCGCGGTTTTGCTTAGTGTTTTCACGTAATCTTCGATTTCTTCGGATAAACCGAAACTTCCAGCCACATTCGTGTCTGTGTGCAGACTTTCTCAGTTGTTTGCGCACGCGCAGCCATGTTGTCTGCACCATCCACACCAGCAAACAACAAAAGCATCCCACCAACAACGACGCGCACCACGGACGCTGTGCGGTCGTTCCAGCGAGCAGCCCAAAAGAGGCCCATTAAAAAGTCGTAGAAATTTGTAAGCACCTCGTAAAATCCAGTCATAAATAATATTTCTGCCCATTGTTGTTGTGGCTGCTGTTGGTTGTTATTGTAGTCGTCGTTTCCACGTCTAGCCGTCTCACTTGCACGCCACGAAGGATGAAAATAATCTGGTTGCTGCTGCTGCTGCTGACGATGATGATGACGATGCACTTAATGGCCACGATAATCGTGGCGATGATGACATCTTTATGAATTTTCAATCTCTATGATTTTTGCAGCATTGGTCGCGGCGCTGCAACTACGAAGTGCAGGTCTGCCACCAGCCTGTTCTTCCTCCAGCCAGCCAGCCAGCCAGCCATGCGGTCCTCCGTTTGTTTTCACTCCGCTGGCAGGGAGGGTCGCTCGTCCTTTTTTTCTGTGCATAAGTGGTAATGAGATGGTGTTGTTGTTGTTGTTGTTGGGTATTTTTGATTTATGAAAAATCATAATTATCTGGTTTCCTTTTTATGGCTTTTTAATTACCGATGTCAGTGTAGGGGGTCGAAACCACGACAGAAGCCACAATAACCAGCAACAACAATAACCGACAACAACAACAACAACAACAACAGTTCAGGATGCCCCTTAAAGGTTGACATTTTTATGAGGTGTTTATTGTTGCTGTAAGCTGGTTATCTATAAACTCGGCTGTTGCCCGATAATTCCTGACTTTTTTCTTCATATTTTCAAGGATTGCTTTGTTTTGTTGAGACTGCTGAGGCTGTTGTCGCTGTTGTTGTCGCTGTTGTTGTCGCTGTGTTGTCATAACTGGTTCACACTTCCAGTGAATGAATGAATGAATCTCAAAAACTAATTCATTTGAGTGCGTTTTGTCTACTCACGCCGCTCTGCGCCGCCCTTTTTTGATTTATAGTTCTCGATCGACCGTGAAATGTTTGTGTTTTTCCTCGGCTTGTTTGTTTCTTTCCAAATACTTAACAATGTCATTCGGTCAAAGTGACAAAATAGTTTTTTTTTCATCATTTATTAGTGATAAGTTGTTGGTGTTGTTGTTGTAGTCCCATGCGACGATTTGTCATATTTTGTCATCAGCGAGAATTGCAATTTCAACTGACGCTGGCGTGGATTGTTTTTAATTGGCGACTTTTTAATTATTTATACAGCACTCAAAATAACAATAAATAAAACTACAACAACAACAACAACAACAACAACAACAACAACAACAACAGCACAAAGCAAACAACCTCTTCAAAACCAATTAATGCATTTCAAGGTACTCGTGATCATCTAGCGAATGATTGATGAAGTCTTTAATTTTTTGCTTTCGCTCTCACTTTTGTACTGGATAAATTGTTGTTTTCTTGTCTCGTTTTGCGTTTAAAAGTGAGTGTTTATTATCGTCGTGAGAAGTCATCAGGAGCCAGCGAAAGAAGTTTCGAACTGAGCACTCAATTAAATTGTTATCTGAAGTCGAGGCAAGCCAGCAGCGTACGGATCATTAATTAGAGGCAGTCTTGTGAACCTCTAATGACTTCACTTTCGACGCGTTGAAGTTTATTTCCGAGTACGACAGTATTTTCGAAATCAGAGCAATTTTTTCTCTATTCTTCAAACTGCTCTTAATTTGTGTCTGTGAAATTGAAGCTGTTAGAAGGCGATTGAAAGAATCTGTTAAATTACTGTGCAGATAAATCTGTTATCCAGCTGTTAAAATTAACCTGCCCAAATAATTATGATTTTGTGAAGCCTTTAAAATAAATCGTTTTAAAGACTTTAAATAAACAATTAAAATAATTTGTTGACAAAAAGATCTGTTAGAATGAAACTGTTAAAATGAATCTGTAAAAATGAATCCGTTAAAATGAAGCTGTTAGAAGGAATCCGTTAAAATGTAACTGTTAAAATGAATCTGTGAAAATAGATTAGCAAATAAAAAAAGATTCGTTAAAATGAATCTGTTAAAGTGAAGTTTTTGAATGGAATTTGATAAAATCAGGCTGTTAAAATGAAGCTGTTAAAATCAGACTGTTATAATCAAGCTGTTAAATTTCAACAAGTTCTAAAAATATTATATAAGTTGTCTAAAAACTCTCAAAACATGCGTTTCTGCCTAATAAATCTTGTAAAATAATAAATCACGCTTAACCTTCTGACGACAGTTAAAACCTCTGAAACCCAGTTGAATTCTACTCACAGTAACACAAAATTTCAATGATTTCTATATAATTTGATCTGGTATTGCTTGCATTCTCGCCGCTGAAGACTAAATTATTGGGCGGCGTTCATGGTGGCGCGGTGATTGCCACTCGAAGTTCCTTTCTTTCTGCCGCTTGCAGATCCTTGACTTCTATTTTCGCCGGCGCTACTTTTTCTTTGCGCTCGATGTCATTTTGAATGTATTAAAAATGCCACAAAAATATCGCGTGCTTGTTGTTTGCCGTCTGATTTATGTCGCTACGAAATACTCAAGTTGAAAGAATGAAATTCACTCGGCATGACAATTCGGCCCTCAACAGAACTGTTGTTGTTGCCGTTGTTGTTGTCGTTGTTGTTGTTTTTAGTTATTGCGGCTTGAAATAGGCTTGTTGTTGTTCCTCTAAATATTATTGTATTTGTTGTGAAAGACGGTGTCCACTTAATTTCCATTTGAATGTTGATGAATTGCTATTTGAGGTCGAAAAGGAGGTTCGACACATAGACAGAAATTTATATACGTTCTACGTAAAAATACTAAAAACATTTGATTACCACAATGACAGAAAATAAAGCGAAATAGAATTCAAAATGGTCTCCTCCGAGGAAAGACTTCAAGCGTGTAAAGACTTCAAGTGAGAAAAAACTTTTATATTCAAGGAAATGGAAATACAAGGAAATTTTTGTATTTGTTAGAATAAATTAAAACTTTCGGGAAGTTGGGAAGTTTTTAATGGAAAAGTCCTTTCAATTGAATGTCCTTACACTGAGCTTCATTTCTCACTCACCAGCGCAAGTGAATTTTCGCGCATAACAAGGTAGAGAGGGGATATTTTAACTTTCACAAGACTTTCTATCAGAATCCCGAGCAATTTCTGGTTTTCATCCGAACGCAGTGTGACAATTAACACCGCAGGAACCTTCCTGCGTTGCGCTCTTTGAAAACTCCTCGACCGCCGCATGCCTTCCTGCCCGTCGTCCTTTGTGTCGTCCTTTGTGTCGTCGTTTGTTGGCCAGTCGTCCCTCCCGTGGTTCCCCTCGCCCGTCCCACGCGTCCTTTGTTGGCTCTACATTACGCAAGAGTTACAGTGGGTCCTTGCAGTGGGATGCTTCGGTTTCGAGATCATTTACGCCACCCTCGGTGCAGATTTGCTTGATTTGCATGCCAAAACACAGCGGACGATCCTTCGGAAGGAAGGATCTCACAATGCGAAGAACATTTCAAGTATTTGCCGCAGAAGTTGTCCCTTCTGCCGAGTCCTGCCGGTCACATATGGCTCACTCGACTGACCATATGTGACCCCGACTTGGCTGCTCGCCTGCCGTCTTCACGCGCCGCGAGTGGCCGACGGTCTGCTCAACCCACTGACGCCGGTGCAGCCCGAGACGCCCGGGACGCCCGGGACGCCGGACAGCCTGGAAACTGAATCGTAGCCCGAAACATGTTGATGGAGACCATTTTAAGTGCATCATTTTCCATACCGATGGCTTCGCATGCAACACAACAGACGTGTTTTTGTCCTCGGGCCGCTCATTGCTTTTGTTTTCTTGTGTTTGGCGTGCCATACTGACTTCTAAACCGCTTTTCCCGCGTGCTAAATGATTTCATTGAATTTTAACTGAATTCGGTCGAGAGGCGCTTCATTTTACACCCTCGCAACAAGAACATCGTTGATTTTATGTTATTTTTTAATTGTTTCTTGCTGCTTGCGAGTTGTTAAAAGTTGTTTTCGGTGTCAGTTGATGGTTACAAACGATATTCTGAGCATCTAAATTGCTTTAATTATCTTGAAAATAATTAACTTTTTAGTTTTAATAAGGTGAAAACGTTTTTGTTGGACACGCAATTTGCGAAAACAGGGAATGAAAAAGAACAACTGAAGTCTACACGTGAAAATCACGAGGAGTTTTGTAGCGCGCTAGAGATTTTCCTGCAAATTAATTCTAATTTATAACTATCGGCTGAGAAGATTTCACGAGTGAGGAGATGATTTCGTGTCTCAGTTTTGCTTTCCGCTTTTTATGATTTTTATGACGGAATATTTTCGGTACTTTTTTGAGGAAAATCTAATATTTACTGTTGTTATTAATTGAATACAGACAGAATTTTCAGATTTACGGACAGATTTTTCTACTCACCTAAACTGCGAATCGTTCTGAAGCCATGAAAAAGTAGATGACACGAGTTGTGGGGCGAATTTTCCCAACTCCAATTAAATTTGCATAATAAATTTGGGATTTTAAAATCTTTCTATTTAACTATTTAATATTTCCCGCTTCTTTTTTATTTTTGATATCTATTATTTTCCGAGTTTTTCTCGCTTATTAGTTTTCCTCACATTTTACAATTCCTTAAAAAGGATTTTTTTCGGTTTTCCGTGTAGAAAAAGTCGCCCGAACGTTGTTGAAATTATAAATTTAGCAGCTGAAAATGCACCAACACACGCGTATCAATGAAGAGAGAAGAGGGAAAATTAATCAGAGAATCAAATGAGAAGAACAACTGAATTTAATCGAGCCGAAGTGAAGCCGATAAATCAAACTGAGAAGGAACGACGACGGCAGGTTGTGGGCAACCAGCGGCTGTCTAGTTGTTGGTGTTGCTGTTGTTGTGTTGGTTGTTGTTGGCCGCAATTGTGAAAGTAGCGGCGGCGGTGGTGGCGGTGGTGGTGGTGGTGGTGGTCGAGCGCGCTGAGTGTCTTCGAGTGCGTAGCGAACGATCGGTGAGCGAACGAGCGAGCGAACGAGCGAGCGAACGATCGGTGAGCGAGCGGAGAAATGCCGACGCTGCAACAGAAGAGCAACAACTGCGTGTGCGTGTGTCTGGCTGAGCGCAGGAGTCTCATAAATCTTCGAATAATGAAATCGCTGACCGAGTGCGAGCCGCCGCGTTTATTGTTGCTATTGTTGGTCGTGCCGCGCAGTGGAGGGACGACAACAACACAGCACTCGACGATCGCTTGTACTCGCAGTTGGCGAAATAAAAGCCAGTCAAGCCTTGACTTCGCTGCGTTTTGCTGCAATTTTCGCGAAGTTCGAACGACCTGTTGAGAGGATCGTCGCGTTTATTTGAGGTGCTTTTCGCGCTCTTTGATTGCGTCTCAGAATGTCTTCACTTCAATTATTTGAACACTTGGAAGCCCGATCACTGCCAAAATCGCGGCTTGACTTCAGCATTTAACTGCGTTTTATATGATTAAATATTGCACTTGATTTCTTTTCGTTTGCTGCTGCAATTCAACTCGATTTGTTTTAATTGAATTATTTAAATTTACTTTGCGCACACAGCGAAATCTGTTTATCCAGCCAACGAGCCACCGAGCGAGAGACGAGCCGCTGCGTTTCGCATGCCGCTGCACTAATCGACGGTCATAAAGAAAATGCGCGATCCATCATCGCCGCGACGTGGTTCAGCTGGCCGCCAGAATGCCGGGAGTTCAGTTCGCTGCGCTGCGCTGCGCTGCCCTGCGCTCCGTTTGATTTATCCGCGAATACGTGCTCGGAGCGCCAGTGGTTCACTTTGACTAGCTGCGAGTGGATTCGAATCAAAAATATCTGAGCATCAATAAAAAACCGCGCACACAGAGATACCCTCGCGCTCACGCACGCACGCACACACGCACGCACACACGCACACGCGCTCACCCAACACGGCCATCGTGCTGCTCGCCGTGGGTACGAGTATCCAATTGTAAGAATGCACTCGAGTAGCACGGCAGCGGAGAGCCACAGGCGACAGACAGAGCCAGCATGCTCGCGCCGCTCGCCGGACCGCGGCCGCACTGCTTACTCCGACTGGGTTCGCCGCGCCGCTGCGAAGAGCCGAGAGCCAGCTGAGCTGCCGGCTGCCGTCTGCCGGAACAGCAGCGGCAGTGAGGGACGCGATGTGCTTGCTGGCCCCCAAATTTGATATCGTGGAGTTTGTTGCTCTGACTCTCTCTCTCTCTCTCTCTCTCTCTCTCTCTCTCTCTCTCTTTTAGCCTACGTTTCGTGAGTTCTTTCCGTCGTTGTCTGTCCGTCTGTGTTCGCTGTTTCTGGCTTTTTGCCGACTCTGACTTCGAATAAGATTTCGAAAATGAAATTTGTTGGCTCTCGAGGTCGCAATGTTTCCCCCCATCAAACTCTCACACTCTTTTCGAAATTCGAATTTCGAACGCCTTCACGTATTCTGTAATGCTCGCCTCACACGCATTGTGTCTGTGTGTTCGAATTGTGTGGCTGGGACGTCCGTTTTTTACGCTCTTCGAAAATGTCTTTTATTCCGTTTTCGAATTACTGTGCGGTCTCAGTGAAATTGCGGAGCGGACGGTGGGCTGAGTAAGCGAGTCTCGTCATCTTTATGTTGAGTTTTTTTATATCTTTTGTTAGACGTGTTTTTCAGTTTTGTATTTAAAATTTAGAAACCGTCTTTGCAAGTAAAATAAAGTGGAATTTGAACTGAAGTGAAAAAGTAAAAAGACAAAAAGTGAGAAGTGTGAATTTCGGAAGTTTCTATTTTTAGATTTTATTGTTTCTTTTTTTTTATTGGATTTACTTGATTTGATTTTTTTTTATTGGAAATTTAAATCGTTAAGCAGAAAACGTCTTTTTAAATATTTTAAACTTTAAATGAAATTGTTCCCTAAAATATCCAAGTATTGTTTTTAAATAGAAAATCTTAATGAAATCGTATTAAATTTGAATTTAACTGCCATACTCTTCAATTATAGAATTTCAATGAATTTTCACGTTTCTCGTTAATTTAGATGTTTTACAAATTTATGATTTTTCTTTCTTTTTTTGTTCATTTATGTTTTATTAAATTTTTATTTATTTTGTGTGTCGCTTTATTTAGTTTTTAAAAGTTTATTTGAATACAACTAAAAACAATTTTATGTTATTTATGTTGCTGTATTTACCTTGATCACGTTAATTAATCGATTTTATTATCATTTTTCAATCAATTCTTTTAATTTTATTTAATTTTTTTATTTTTCATTATTTTTCAGTCAATTCTGTTTTTATTCCCTCTTATTTGAGATTTACTTTTACCCACCTTCCCGTTTGATGTTTTAATGTTATTTTGGTGTGTTTTTCACGCAATATTATATATTTTTAACTGCCTTTAAATACCCGTAAAATTTAACTGTATCAATTCAAAGCTTCACAAATTTCAGTACTTTGCCCACTGTGCACGTGGAGAAATAATTTCAGTTTCGAACATACTGGCCGTCGCTTCTTATTGACCGTTATAATCGTCAACTTTTACACTTGTGACTCGAACTACTCGCAACTTGAAATCGCACGTTTGTATTTTATACGAAATCCATTCCATTTAAAATTCCTTCACTTCAAAACTTGCATTCACTGCGAGCGTAATGAACGCGATTTCGATTGAAATACACGAAAGCGAGTGAAAAACGGTCGCCGCAACCGATCTGCCGACCGAGCGACTGTCGTTCCGATAAGTTTCCGTTCGGCTGCCGTCCGGCTGAGTTGCTCCTTCTTCGAAATTCAAGTGTGTTTTGAGAAGTCGGTGGCGCGACTCGCATTCTCATCCACGCAAGCCAACCAACGGCTAACGGCCAACCTGAGCAGCAGCTTCGAAATTCGAAGATTGTAAATCATATCGGCGGTCGCCGCCAGCCGCGTGTAGAGTGAGTGAGAGGTAGGAGCTTTCGAAGTGTTGCCAGTTCGCTCTAACTCACGGTGACTCCGCCCCGTGGTGTGATTTACGAGCCGCTCACGTCAGAGGTTGACGGCAACAGCAGGTGTGTGCTGAGAGAGTGACTGAGAAAGAGAGCGACCGAGAGCGACAGAGCGACAGAGCGACAGAGAGAGAGAGAGAGGTGAAGCTTATTTGTTTTTCATGGAAGTACGCGGCGAAGAGTGAATAATGGAGTTGTGTTGCTGCTGCTTCGCTCCCATCTGCGGCAAACAGGTTGCTCAGCGCTTCAGAATTCACTGTTGGCAGCGCTGAGATTGCTGCGTTCTCGCGATGTGGTTGTTGTTGCCGCTCTGGTTGCTGTTGTTGGCCAGCGGTTCCTCTAATTCCTCTACCGTCCGCGGCGCCCTCTACAATCCATTTTAAAAGCGCCTACTAATGCGCGATTAGCAGCTGACATTCTAACGTTTTTATTTGTATTCGATCGACTCATTGCGGTCCTCAATCACCGTCACATTATTTTTCGTGTGCCCCGCCGCCCCCTCCGCACGCCACCACCCTCACCTCCAACAACAACAACAACAACTTACCCTGCCAGCTACCGTTGTGACGCTATTTTCGGTGTTTTCGCTGTTAAAGCTTCAGAATTCCTGAAGACGATGCGAATTTCGAGATTCAATGATGAATGGCGAAAACATCAGATAAAAATCAAAATCAAAAGAGAAACGCAGCGGAATTAATTTTAATAATAAATTTTGACGAATGACTTTATTAAAAGTCGATTATTTATTCAGCTTATTCAGCTAGCAAAGCAAACAAAATATCTGGAGAATCCGAGAGTCGCCTTTCTGAGGACTTCAATTGGTCGCATTTCTGGGTAGCGAAGATTGGAATGCGAAGAAATCGAAAAGAAGAGTTGAAGTTGCCGAGAAACTTGTTCGCAAAT
The DNA here is from genome assembly GCA_922984085.1 of Sicus ferrugineus. Lineage (NCBI taxonomy): Eukaryota > Metazoa > Arthropoda > Insecta > Diptera > Conopidae > Sicus > Sicus ferrugineus. The sequence goes on along the minus strand of OV277352.1, from coordinate 13,290,728 downwards.
TTATTTCGAACTTCGAAGATGATTTAATGCAAAATGTAGCGGTGTAAAATATATTTTCGCCTTCAACATGAAGATTGAGTTAATTTTTTGTGGCTTCTGCATGAAGAAGTAATTAATTTTCTTCGTAAAATTTGTCATTTTAAAATTGAGTTATTTAAGTTTTTCGAAACCTTTTTTGCTTCCGTCCAACTGCGAACTCAATTTGCTTTTAATGAGCTGATTTGCATGTCGATATTTATTTTAATTGCACTGAAATAGAATTCGAGTAAAAAATTAATTGCTCTCGAGTGTTGCAGCATTAATTGCAGCTTTCAGTGGAAACCATTAAAATTTAATTGAATTCTGATTGCGTCAATCGAAGCGAGAAACACACACGCACACTCATCACCACCACAAATTTTGCGCAGGAGTTGCATAAAAACGAGAAGCAAAACAAATGAAAACTCTATTAAATTAGTAAATTCAAACAAAATTCCAATATTTTGCTATCAAAAATTGAATTAATTTCCTCTCTAAAAAAGAAACTGAATACGAAACAACGTCAGTTAAATCGACAACCGCGATTCGCGCAACAACCGCCGCATGTTGCCGGCGATTTTTCATGTTCAAAAACAGCGATGTCGTTTTAATTCATTTTTTATAAAAACCCTAAACAATCAACGCCGTTTGTTGTGCCAGCGTTTGACTGCAACCTCGCTGCCTTCCTATAAAAAGGAAAACTGAAAATGAAAAGCAAAAATAGAACTCCAGAACAACCAACTCCAGCGCCAACTCCACCGCCAACTCCACCGCCAACTCCACCGCCAACCAACGCAGCTCGACAGCATGTTGCAGTCGGGATTCCGTTGACGGGCGAAGCCGCGACTCCGCATGCGTCCACAACTCCGAAAACATGGTCGTCCAGCCTCTGGCCGGCGCGCCGAACGAGAGGACGTTGAACGGCGCGGCAGCGCGGGGCGGCCGCCGCGGGGACGACGACATTTTTCAATTAAACAAATAAATTAACAACAAGCGGCAGGCAGAGTTAAAAAACGAGCGACTGGGCGGCGGGCAGCGCGCACCCAGCATGGGTTCGGTGGAGAACCACGAACGGGGTTTCGAACAGCGCCGACCGCCGTTCCACTGACAACCATCCAGCAGCAGCAGCAGCAGCAGCAGCAGCAGCGGCATCAGCAACAGCAGCAGCAACACCAGCAACTGCAGCAGATTTAAATCAGTTCTACGATCTGCTTCAAGTATGAGTTGAAAAAACTGTCGCCCGTCTCTGAAGAGCCGACTGCTTGCCGACTAACGTGTTGCCGCAGAAGATCTGCGGTGGATATCGGGAACGGAGGCCGCTTTGAGCTGGCGGTTGGTTCGTGAGAGGGGTCGAGGGGAACCCCGCCTGCCTGGGCTGGCTTGAGATTGCCACTCGCGATGGAGATCGCGATACAGCGCACGCAGATCCCTGCAGCCGACGTCAATCTAACCAAGATGAATGCCTCCTGCATTCGAGACGCTCGTCGGCGCTCAACTCGATGCCGTCCCTTGGCCAACACTTGCGCTCAGAAGTCCGACTGCAGTTAGTGAAGCTGGTGAAGCTCACCACCGTCAGACTCGCGTTTGGCCGAGCAAATTGACGACAGAGATGGAAAACCGCATTTCTTAGTGGATGAGTGGACCGAAAAGTGTTGTGTACGCGAATATATCGTCACTCGTCTACTGGAATATCTAGCAACTCGTTTGGTTTGCCAGATTTCGCTTCTCAGATGTCATTCGTGAATGGGAATCAAATCGAAAATCATTGATTTGAAGCGCAGAAAAGCGTTTTAATGGGGTTTTTCTTGCTTTCGGAACCACTGATGAGTGTTAGCTGTTGTTACAATCAAAATTCCCTTCCTCAGATTCGCGAAATTGTCCCCTGTTGCATTGGGATGCCGGTAGACCTTTTCAACTCACTCGTCCACAGACTTTCCCGCTCAACTGTGCCCATTTCAGGCCGCCAGAAGCAGCCGCACAGTCAACACAAGTGGCTGACTTCATTTCGTTAATTTGCGCCCATTCACTTGTTTCTTTTTAATTCCTTCGGCGCTTGAGAAGAAATCCCCCCCGCTACTCACGCCGCCCTGCAGCCGAACCCGTGTCTCCTCTGCACACAGGGAAGGAGAATCCGAGACGCCAAACTTTACTTGCATGTGGTTCCTCCTCGCTCAGGAAGCTGATTGTTTTGTGGGTTTTACTTTATTTTAATACGAAATCTTTAATTTAAGTTGTTCACGCATTGCTGCTGCACTTTTTCAAACTCGAAGCGCAAGCGAAAGAGGAGAAAATTAAAAGAAACCAAGAATCCGAAAGTCGTGAACTCGTGAATGCGTCTTCCGACGAGATTGAGATGAAGTGGTGGAGCCAAAGATACCCGTACAACAACAGCGTATGAAGTGGCACACACACACACACACACACACACACCGACCTACACTGCTTCGAGTTGAAAAATTCATTTACATTAAAGGACGATTTAAATTAATTTACGCCACTTTGCTAAATTCGACTGCCATTTTTTGAGTTTTCCTTATAATTTGTTTGCGATGCTTCCTCGATGTCAGAATTGCGGATTCTGTTTCAGCTGTTTTTCTACAAAATTCCAAGAAATGGGTTCTGCATTTCAATATATTGTAGAAAATCCAGAACAACGTGGTACTGAATATGGCAAGATGAGTGCAGTCACGTGCATGTATGACATGTTTCAAATTTAATAAAAGCAGCGACGATGAACGTTAGCAATTCCATCCATCAACATCATCATCAACGCGTGATATTGATGATAAACGCCAGCTGTCAAAACGCGATACAAAGTTAATCTCTGTTTATAGAGCGCATATTTTAATATCAAAACATTTCGCAGACGACACAGCGACGCTTCTTCAAAATTCAACTAACGAATCCCATTTGCGACAGTTGCAGCACGAAATTCAGAAACAACAGCTGAGCCTGAGTGGATTTTCCACAAATACGTAACGAAGCTAATTTTAATTCTACTCCCCCATCTTCACTGCACAACAACAACTACTCTCGGGGATGATATTGCTGCGGTACGCGGAGAAATGGGGGTCCAAAACTTGCGAAGACTAACGAAACTCGAGAAGATCGAAGCTGGAAAAGCCAAACGTGAAAAAGTTGAAGTTGCGCGGTGCAGGAGGTTGAGTGGAAGGCTTTGAATCTCAGTAAAATTAAATTAAAGCGTGGAATGTCTGCCTGAAACGTAAATTAAGGGCGACTTAATTCCAGAATCCTTCCAAGAGAAAGCTTTCCACAGCTCTGCAACGCGTAAGAATCTGCGTTACCAAGTATGAATCTGCGTGTGAAAGCTTTTTCGCATCCCTTCACAGGTTCGGGGGGATGAATTTGGACGATTTTCTATATTCCTCCTTGTCGCACTTAGCGGTTCTTCGTAAACCAGATGAGATCGCAGTGCGCATGTCCTCGCCTCATCCCGGCTGCGAATGCCCCTCACTTTTGTCGCCATCCACTCACGTTCTGCGGATGATTTATTCCGCTGTGGGTGGCTGGCATTCGTCAGTCTCCAAGTTTCCCTCGCAGGCTCACCCTCTCGCCTCCTCCGCCAACCCCACAAACGGGAAGCCCTGCGTTCCGATTTGATGCTACCTTTTTTCAGGTTCTTGCTGGCCGAGTACGTGTTACTCCACCCTGCCGGACTGACACGCTTCTTCAGCTGTAGACTTGGGGAATCCCCATGCTCACCGTATTCTTCTCCATTCGAATTTAAGTGCCTCTTTAAGGATGCCGTTTTTGCTGAAAATCCGCTCGCTGTTCCTCCCGATTTTGCGATGGTGGCTTCGTTCCGTTGAACATTTAAAATGGAGCAAATGGAAGCTTGAAGTTGGTGTGGTGGGAGCATGAGGAGGCCGCGGGGTGGCGAGGGAGGTGCTGGGGTTTGTGTTTGCATACTTAGAGTGATTGATTTTCACCTTGACATCGAAAGTCAGTCATTAGGCGCTCCGGCTGTACTCCGGTTTGTCGTTAACCTTTGCGTCTGAACACTGAAATACGATTGTTGAAGGTTCTGTTTTAAGTTCTCTGTAGGTTGAGTTAATTATCGCGAATTATTGGTAATTAAAATGAGCTGTGTGTGTGTGGAATTAACGTTGTTGTGGGTTTATAATAACTATAATAAATTTTTAATTGAGTCTCTTGAATGGCAAGAATCTGAGAATAATAAAAACTAACAAAGCGCAGAGACTCGGATACCAATTCTCCCGATCTCAGTTCGCAACGCGACTTCCTTCGACTTCTTCGATCTTGGCTGACTAAAAAGACATCCTGATCACTACCAAATCTCAATCATTTGAGACGAGATCGAGATATTGGCGAGAACTGCCTCGCATCGTTAGAATTAAAGTTTGAAGCTGAAATCTATTCAAGCCAAAGAGTCCCTGATGTCCATTGAAGGCTGCCAACTATTGACAGTGAAAAATCTAAACTGATTTTCTGACCTTGATATCATCTGGAATTTTAGCATCTGTCTAGAAAATCAAAGCGAAAAACATCCAAAGACTTTCTGCAGATTTTATTAAGCAAATTTTTCTTTTCTTTTCAAAAAAGACAACGTAAACAATCATCAAGGACACGAATTCCGCACCAGCTCAAAGCATTTTAGAAATCGTTCCATAACGAGAGAAAACTTCTTTCAATATCGAAGGATGGCAGCAATTTAAATTCGAAACAAAAGAAATCCCTACGAAGCAACAAAAGCACTCAATTTGCAGATTTTTCCTTAGCGATTTTAGAGATTTGCAGCGAAACAGGTAAGAAGTCGCTCGAAATTTCCGTGTTGCGCTCCATTGATATCCCGCGGTGTCGCATCAAATCCTTTCCCAACTGTGTACGTGATAACAATGTGGCGGAGAATCGTCCTTCCTCCTCCTCCACAAAGGAATCCTTTATGCTAATAACAGCAAATGCGAGCAGATTCGGCAGCGCAGAGTCGCAGCGACGCATTGTTTGCCCGCAGCCTGGTGATGACGATAATGGTGCCGACTGTGATGGCTCACCTCAGCGTGATGGCCACGCCACCAGCAGTCATCAACAGTCATCAGCTGGACAATCAGTTCGCCTCATCAAGGACACTGAGGATATGTAGCGCACCTAATCAGAGCGCATTAAGGACCTCGAAAAGAAAGGATAGGACTAAAATATTCGAAGGACTCGTTCTGGAACTAAAACAAAGAGATGGAACTCTTTTGTGCGCCGTTTCGGATTGCGGAAATTTGCAAATTTCAACTGATTTTCTTACTAAGCAATTGTTGGGTTCTTTTATTTCACTTGTCTTTATGAAATTCGGAGAGAGAAGTACTGGATTTCAAGGGCGCCTATAGAGGTTTAGGGTTGCCAGGCTTCGTTTTCAAGTATGAGAAATGGAATGTGCAAAGAATAATGAAAAACTGTAACTGAAAACCTTCTTTCCTGGGCCTTGAAAAACGTGAGATTTGTAGTTTTATTAACAGAGAATTAAATAAAAAAATATTGCTAAGGCAATTAAATAATCCCGCATTTTTATTCAGAAGTCATTCGTTTTTAATTTTTTTTTTCGTTCTCCCACATCTACTGCATTTTCAACACTTCTTCCCTGCGTTTCTAAATACAACACACTCGCAAAAATGTTGCATTCTGCATTACAAGACGCATCGCAGCATGTCCTGCAACACTGCAATTTAAGGTCCTGCAACACAGCCATTCGACGTCCTGCAACACAGCACTTCGACGTCCTGCAACACTGCAATTTAACGAAACCATGCGGTTGCAGTGCGCTGCTTTATCTACACGTTTTGCTGCGTGCACAACATTTCGTTGAGTTGCAGTCCTGCATCAGGCTCCGGCGGCAACAACCCTCAAACAAGGATTTTAGCAGCCGATGCTGGCAAGAGGATTTCGCAAACAAGGGTTGAAATGGTCCAGTTGGCGAATACTCGCCAGAAAACGAGCAAAACGAACATTTTGAATCGATCTGCGGAGCGGATGTTTGCCAAAGGACTTCCTTAAATATCCTCACTGCTAGATGTCGCTGTTCGAGGAAGTCTACAGAAGTCACTACCGCTCCAAGTCAGAAAAACTCTTTCATTTTCAGGCCAAATACCGAAAAGCTAGAGATCGCGACTTCTCAAAAGTTGTTTAAGTTTTACATTGACCTTGATGGCTTCGGTGTGCCATTTCTCACTGTTATTCAGCTGTCAGCGCTCTGTCAAATTTGGTTATTTATTGCTCGAAGGCATCTCGGCAGCCCTGAATTTGCAACAAAAATCAATAACGAAGCAGGGAGAGTGAAGCTTCTTTCAACAGTTTAAGTGTTTCCTGCACTCTGGTTAAATTTGTACCACATGCGCGCTACACAGGGAAAGCTTTGCATCCAAACCGAAAAAACGGCACCAACTTCAACCACGAAATTTATAAATAAATTAAAAAATTCCTTCACATAGCTTTTTTAATGGGCGAAAAAGGTGTGCGAAGAAAACTGTTAGCAGGGTAAGCACGGACTGGAGTTGGTAAGTCGATTTGCATCCGCTGTGTTCCCGTAACACGGGACGTGCGTACGTGCGTGTGTCAGTTGGTCTGACATACATTTCACAGCAAGTAAAATTAATGACTGCCAACACATGACAAGCCGTGACGTCTGCTGCAGTGCTGTTGGCGTCCAGGAAGACGTCAGACCTTCACGCATCCACTCATTCATTTATTGAACCCAATCGAGAGTGGCGAGCAAACACAAGCAGTCACCACGCGCACGTTTTACGATTACGCAGGCTTCGAATGCCACCACATTCGGCCGCCCGCTCGCTCGCCACCTTTACACCGCCAGCGTTTGCTAGGGCAACCCTTTAAGTGCCTCTTCGCCGCTGTTTGTCTAATTGTTTTCCCCGAATTGAAGGTCAACAGCATGCCGACGAATTGTTGTGTGGTTGTTGTTGGTAATAAACATAAAATTAATGGTTTTTCAAAAGGCTGCGCTCTCGAAAGGCTTCCTCGATGGGAGGGTTTAATGAGGATGTGAAAACTGGGTGGCAACCATGCACAGTGAAAATTAGAATCCGGGAGAATTAAGAGAATGCGGCTCTCACGGTATAAAATTATGTTTCAAATAAAATTAGAAGGACTTAATTGTCACTTTTATATTTGCCTTCATAAGCCAGAAAATAATAATGAAACTAAATTGCCACCTACTGAAAAATTGCTCCAAATCTCCTCCATATTCAACGATGTTAAACGATTTTGGAAGGGATTTCGAGGGGAAGGGAAAAGCGATGACAACTTCGGAACGAGTGTGGAACAATTTTGGAATTTTTCTTACTATTGAGAGCGTACTTGTGTAGTGTTGGAAAATGTTGCAACTTAGTTATTATTTATAAACGAGTTCCAAACTAACTTTGCCGCTTTTAAACGAAAATTTAAAGCGCAAACCACTGTTAGGCTGAAAAGAAGAAATCGCTGGAATACCTTGCAGAAATTCTTTGCCAGCAAATTAAAAAACTTTTTCAATTTATGACTGCGATTTGGTTTTTACATGCACCGCATTGAATGGAACAAATGTTGCTGTAATTAAGAATTTTAACGCTCATGCTAATCGACGGCGTAGCTGCTGCCATCTGCAGCTCAACTGCAACAACAGTAACAACAACAACAACAACAACAACAACGACAACAACAACAACAACAACAAGAACAGCAGTAGCCGCAGCAGATCCAGCGAGATGATATGCCGCTTCCTCGTCATGAAACACGGAATGAAAGAATTCATTATTTTAGTTTTAATTACTTTTTTCATACTTTCAAAATGGATTTTCTTGTTCTTCGCGCGCTTTATTACGCCGTCGTTGTTGTTGTTGTTGTTGCGATTGTTGCCGTTGTCTTCGAGGTCGGGTCAATCTGTCAGCAGCTGACGTCGATTTTGCATGTTTGCGCCTCGTCATCATAACTTTCTTGCCAAAAATTCAATTAATGTTTAAACATTTCATGCGCTGGCATTTTTAAGGGTCGTTCGTGGCTCGACGAAGGGTGAGAGGTTAAGGGTTACGAGAGTGTTGCTCGATTTGTAGTAGAATTTTTTGTCTTCTTTTTTAGGCAGCATTTAAGCAATAAATGGCTTCTCTTTAGGCCAACACTTTGAGTTGATTGCCTGACAGGCAGTCAGACCGACAGGCAGGCCGCTTGCAAAAAATTACTTATGCAGTCAGCGAATTTTATGAGAGCGATTTTTTCTCTACCGTAATGAAATAAAGCTGAAAATAGAAAGTAAACATGAAAAGAAATATTGTATTTTAAGAAATCACAAATGTGTACAATTAAAATTCTCTGTAAAGTAAAAACTAAACTTAACTCAAATTGAAAAATTGTAAATGAATTTTAAAGCAGCGTGAACTTAAAAAATTAAAACTATTTTAAGAAATAACGACTAATATAAGGAAATTAATCTTTTCTCTTTTTAGTGTGATACGAAATATTTGCCCAAAAAATTTATGTTGTTCCACAAGCAATTAATTTTGGCCTAATCGTAAATTCGTTCAACGCCACACCAGTCTGCGCCGCGCCGCACCGCGCCGCACCGCACGGGCCAATGTAACGCCGCCGCCGCTAATACATCTTCAAGTCGCGCCGCTGCCGAATGACTTATGGAGCCGGCGAGTGGATGTCGCTACAAATGGGTCGCGGTGAGCATAAATTGTCCACTTACAAGCGGCAGCCGCTGCAGCTTCCACGGAATTCCAGCTACCAGCGATGAAATCAGCGAACGGCTTTGGAGGCGGCTGGCGATCCGGAAACCGGCCACGGCAGCTCCGCGTCTTGAGATGAGCGGAGTGTCGGTTGGCGCGACGACGACGGCGAGGAACGCATTAATATGTTAATGCGCAAGCGCGCCGCCAACGAGTAGATTTATTAGGTCGCTTTATGGTTTATGGTACCTTTTTGACTAATTTATATGGGAATTCGAGGATTTTCACTCGTGTTCTCTTCGGTTTTATGGATTTTTATGGGTTCTAATCGGCGATACGGCTTTTTGTGCGCTGCTATTCGGGTGACGATAGAAACTCGAGTTGGTAGAGGTTTTTTGTAAGGGTTTTCTACATTGTAGGCGACTGCGCTGTTATGAATTGTGCTTAACACTTCAAGCCATCGGCCATAACTCTTTCAAAAATATTAAGAGTAACTTGAAATTTATTTCCCCGGAATAATAATAGCATAAGTGATGATTTGTTATTTTCAAAATTCTTGTTTTTTAAATTTTACAAACGTAAGAGACAAATAAATGTTTAGACTACGACACATTTTTAAAAATACGTATTATAAAATATGAAAAACTAAAACGTCTTCTATCTCCAAATCTGTTTTCGAGAGAGTCTCCCTAAAACATCCTTTTCACTTCACCTGTTCAGTAGAATCAAGTTTTGTTGCCTCGTCTTGATATCTATAAAAGTCTAGATATCTATAAAATCTTGGTCTAGACATCTATAAAAGTTCCACTAATAACCTCTCTTCTCTCTCAGGTACAAATTAGTGGAAAGGGAATACAGAAAAAAGGCATTCTTCAGTTCAACCGAGAGGACTTAACGATGCATCATCGCGAAATTTGCAAATTTTCGATAGGACAAGCAACGACATACACACAGCCACACGCAAAGTGACAGAAGGTACGAGAGCCCGATGCTGCTCACAGTTTGTTTACTGTAAATATAAGGATAATGCAGCGTAATCCTTTCCAGCTAAAAGGATTACCAGCGGCAACAGGACAACGCCGATGCGCTAGAGTGCAGATCGACTCGGTTTGTTGTCCTGAATAATTTGCGAAAATCGCTTTGTAGGTGGAAGAATGGTAAACGTGGTGAGCACGCAGAGGCAGATTGCCAGGAAGGATAATTTGCAAGGGACACGCCAGACTCAGACTGGATGGTGGACAGTGCGGAGGTGTTTTGTTTTTATGACTCTGCTACTCCTCGACAATTACGAACTCTTCGATTGGCTTAGCAAGGATCAAGTTTGCGAAAACTATGCGTGCAATAGAGGAAGAACATCCTTTCTGACTTCTGTGACCGAGCTGTGACGGGACTGTGACTGAAATGGAAAGGACTCGGCGGATTTTGACGCTGGCGGAACGCTGCCGTCGACAAAGGCGGGTTTTGTTTGGGCCATTAAAAGGATTACGGTAAAGGATTAACTTTGCGTCCTTGACGTTTCGTACTTTGCGGAATCGTGGGCATCTTTATTGGTCTTGGTTCTGCGAATCAAGTTGCGACCGGCTGCAGTCGCTGCATTCGTGTATTTGTTTGTTTTGTAGGCGAGTCGTAGTTTCAAGTATTTTATACATTCCACCCCTTTACGGCCGTCAGGACCCGTATTCCGGCAGGATCCTCACGACGCTTTTAATTTTAGGAAATCCGTTAGGAAAGGAAGTCAGAGTCCAAGGCTTGCGAAAGAGTTTGCTGGGATTTTATGGTACTCGTATCCGCAGCGAGTTCGGGGAAGGTCGGACAGCCGCCTAAACGGGTTCAACGCATTTCGCCGAGGTTCCTAAAAAATTACTGCATTTCCAGTTATGACATTTTTTGCAATGAGGTGCAATAAACGGTTGGCATGAAGCGCGTAAGGGTTACTGCAACCTAAGGTAACTCTTTCGTCATAACACGCTAACAACTTTATGTGGTGTGTTTTGGCGGCTGTTTCAAGGGTCGTCGTGAGTTGTTTATTAATGAAAATTCCAAGTATTTACGTTTTTTAGCGAAGCCTCTGGCAGCCTTGAATTTTTTAAAGGTTTGTCTTCCCGGTTTTTTCGTTTATTTCCCTTATTATAAGTTGCCAACTTTTTCGTGAAAGTATTTTTTGTGAACAGAAAGGATTTCTTCATTTATTTGTGGATAACCCTACTTTTTCTACCTGAGAGATCTCGAATACTTTAAGGTAATTCCAGGTACTTAGATAATTATAGTGCTTTTCGTTAAATATAAAATCTCTTTTATCATCACTTAATATTTTGAGGCTATTTTGCATGTTTTTTGGAACGAATTTCCGTCGTCTCTCGTTATAATTGGTTTGGAGAACCGATTCAGCGATGTGCCATTTTCAGTGTCTCTTATCTTGTCGTTTTATTATAAATTCCACAATTACAAAGGGAATTGAGAGTAGTATCGCAGTTTTTAGAGCTGTTAGGCCCTTCAGGTTCAGAATAAAGAATAATGGATCAGATATCTGACAATTTACTTCAGTCTTCTCCAGCAAACTTGGAATAGTTATATTTACAATATAGCGAACTTTTAATATAATATAATAATTAGCTACTGCTATTTTTCAAGTAACTACTTATTAAAATATCATAAAATTGCTTCAAAATCCACCCAAAGAAAAACCAGAGAAAAACTTTTCTACCCCTGCTGTCCACAATCGTATATTTGGGGAAATTTCAAACAATGAAACAGTATAGCGGCCGGAATGTCACGCTGCAGTGTGCACCGAATGAAAAATGACCAATCAATGAGCACACAAAGGCACTGAAATCGCACTCGTGAGCGTGTGTACCGCGCATCGATGCAACCCCAAATGTGACAGTTTTATAGGCACGCACTCTGCATCTACGGGAACGAGAGCAACTAAGAGTTGCAGCTGTTCGAATTCATTGACGAGCGACTTATCGAATGCGGCTGGAGTCAAGGGTAGTAATTTGGTACGGCACCATTTTGGAGGGCAGCCACTAAAGACAAAAGCAAATAATGAAAAGATTTGAGAGTAGCACGAAAAATAGGGACAATTTTCCAGAAAAATTAAGGCAAAATATTTGAGCAAAGCTACAACAGAAATCATAGAAAATCAGGAAGAATTGGACTGATTGATTGGAAGAATTGGATTGATATGGGCAACCTAAACACCACTCAGAGAATTATAGAGCCCTCTGAAGAGTCTTCATTTCCGAACCTTCGCAGAATAGTAAAAAACCCACAATGTTATTAAAAAATCAAGGAAGTTTTGAATTTTCAATTTAAAATACTTTTATTTAGAAACGAAAGGGTTTGGCCGAATTTATTATACAATAAATAGTTACTTAAATACTAGCTAATCTAAAATCTTAGCTAATCTAAAATCTTAGCATATACAGTCTTTTAGTCTCCTCAGGTTGTCCGGATTCGCGCGGAACCGAACTCGAGTCGGAGTGTAGCGCCCCATTCGAGATGATTATCGCCCACCCCGGGCAACCCATGGCCAGCCACTGGGTTTCCTCGCCGCCTTTGTCTTCCCCGCTGTCGTCAGGGCGCTCAGTGTGCTCGGTGTGCGCACACGAACACATAATTCATTGGCTTTTCGCTGTGCGCACGAACTGCAGGGTCCCGAATTCGGGTCCGTCTGTTTGCCTCTTCGCATGGCTTTCGATTTCAGTGCTTCTCTGCGCGCACTCTTGCCGCTCTGCAGGACTCTGTAGAGCGCGGTGCGCGGTGCGCACCTTCCTCTGCGAGGTTCGATGACTCTTCCTTGACCGCTTGTCTCCGTTGGTTCAAACGGCAGAAGGTTTGATGCGATTCTCTTCGCTTTTGCTTTGGGTTCCCCGGTCATGATCCGCTCTGGTTTTGACGTCCTCAGGCCAGATACATGGCATGGGATCCTGCTGGCAGCATTTGCTGTGGATGCGGCTGCTGCTGCTGCTGGTGGTGGTACGGCTGGTGGGTGTCCTGCTGCTGGTACTGCTGGGCCGGCTGGTAGTGCTGATGATGCTGCCAGAACTGAGTGTGCGGTTGTGGTTGTGGCACCACTTGTGGTTGCTGGCTGAGCTGTGGGTGGATGGACGGATGTGGCACGTGGTAGTGGCTGAGTGAGCCTTGGAATTCTTGGGTGCTGGGAAAATAGGACGAGTAAGAATTGCTGGCGTCCGTTGTGTTGTAGGTGGGTGGTAGAGGTTGGTTGTTCGTGGCTGCTGTTGTCGCTACGGGAGTGTTGAGCGGACCGATCATTTGGTGCGGCGGGTAACTGAGTTTGTCGCTGTGTGGATGCTTCGCCACGATGTCCAGCGGCATCACGGGGTAAGTGGGAGTGAGACTGGGATGTTCCGGCGAACCTTCCAAAGTGCGATCCTTCTTCGATTTCATGCGTCGGTTCTGGAACCAGATTTTGATCTGACGCTCGGTGAGCCCCAGCGCGTTGGCGATATCGATGCGGCGACGCCGCGTGATGTAGCGGTTAAAGTGGAACTCTTTCTCGAGCTCCAAAGTCTGGAAGCGTGTGTAGGTTTGGCGCGTGCGTTTCGCGTCCTTGCCATCTGCAACACAGAAAAGAAGAGACTGATTAGTTGCTGTTGTTGTGGTGGATGAGATGCAGATGATGACAGACAGCAGGTAGAGCTGCGTCATGCATGCGGATTAAAATGCAGAGATTGAGATGTAAGGCCGCCTACCTGATGCCGCGTTTTCGTCGCAACTCGACCAATTGTAGTCGACGCCTGTCAGATTCTGATGATTGATTTCATGTTGTTGCTCTTGCGGATGATTGACACTTTTGTCGTTCGGCGAGAGGGGCGGAGTGCTGATGCCCTCGACCAGGGCGGACGGTGTGGCGGGCGAGGTGGCCTGCGCGGCTGCCACTGGCGGTGGCGGAGGGGTTGAAAAGTCGCCATGCTGCTTGCTGTTGTACGCGAGAGTCGGCAGCTTGGACGATGGCGGCGAGTACACATCGAGGTAGTCGGCGTCGCTGCGATTCGGCGAAAAAATGGTGTGTGTCGTGGAGGCAGGAGTGGGTACGCTGGCGAGAGTGGCCGCCAGCAGGTCCTGATCGAAGGTGGGAGGCGTGTTGGGTGCGCTGGTGCCGGTCGTGGTGCAGTTGGCGTTGTTCGTGGCGGCCTCGACTGTCCCCGCTCGACTGTTCCCGCTCTGGCGCGGCTTCTTCACCTGCTCGATGGTGGTGTAGAAGTAGTCGGGGGTGTACTTCAGCTTCTTCACCGGGTTGGTGAGTAGGGCGCGCAGAGTGCTGGGACGCTCTTCCTCCAGTGGGAGCGGCTCCTCCAGCAGATCGGATGCCTTGCGCTTGGAGGGACGGCTGCTGCTGCTGTTGGTTGCGTCTGATTTCGCCGATGTCATGTTCGGAGGAACAGCTGTGGCGTGGAGTTGATTGCTGGCGGTTGGGAGGACCTGCTCTGGCTCTCTGGCTGCCAAGTACACGTTGTCGATGTTGTTGTCGCTGTTGCTGTTGCTGCCACTGACGCTGACGCTGCTGCAGTTGTAGTAACCGCTGTACAAGCTGGACTCCAGAGCGTTGTTGCTGCTGGGGGCAGTGGACGCTGCGCTGTAGTGGGTGTAGCTGGGCTCGTAGGTGGCTGGATTCCAGGTGCTGCTCTGCGCCTGCGCGGCAGTCTGCTGGCAGTAGGCGTTGTTGTTGTCATAGTAGGCCGCATAGTTGTACATGTTGTGTTGAGTGCTGTACGAGGCACCGCCGAAGTCGGTATAAAAATCGTTCGTCACCATTTCGATGATAATTTACGGGAAGCAAAATATGTTACTTCAAAATTCCAACCAAAATAACTCGCTCTAGTCTGTCCTACGTCTGTTTTTCCTTCTCTACTAAGCTACACGATGTGATCTGGACGGCGTTTTATTTACGAATGAGCTCTCCGCTGCCTCGATCCTGCCTAAAATACCCGAAATCCCTGCGCTCGCCCTTGCAGCGGGCTCAAAGGACTCTTCGCAGTTTCTGGCACACGACCGCCTGTTGTTGTTGTTGTCGATGCACATAAATTTCTCTGCGTTGACACTTCTGACGTGCTGCACGGCTTTCCAAACGGACCTTCCGCGTTTCCCCTGGCAGGCGAGTTCTGAGCGGCGGCGAATTCAATCTGCGCCCTCATCTTTCGACACGAGGACCGAACTAGTTGGAAAAACTAAGCAGAGGGCGAAAATTGCAGAAACAACGACAGGTCAGTGCGACAGAACTGATGAGCAGCGATGCGGAAACTCTCTGGAGAGGGAAAGAGAGGAGATGCGCTGTGTCGGCGAGAGAGTCGGAGAGCGCTTCGACAGCGAGTTCGCCGTTGTGACCTGCTGCGACTCGTATGCCGTCAAGCGTTCGCTGAGCACCGCCAAAGTTCCCTGGCCAGGACTCTTCCCCTACTTCTCAAGGTCCTTCGCAAGCAGTGCGTCCTGCGCACGGTCGGCCGGCTGCCACCTACCGTTCGCAATTAAGAGGAGGAGGAGGTCGTCAGCATCACGGCGGCCGAGAGGACGACGAGCGAAGCGCTTTTGTTGCCGCTTCTGCTAATTGAAGTCATCATAAAGACATCAAGCCCGAAAAAGAAGTTGTTTGCAAACAAAGGACTTCTTTAGCAGTCCATTCCTCGCAAGGCTGTTCGATCGTAAAGTGCGATTATGCACGATTTCTCCACGCCACGCCATGCCACGCCACGCCACGGCACGGCAGTGCGTAGCGCGACCTTCGATTCCTCCGGCTTTATGGCGCGTGAAAGAGATTCCCAGAACGGTGTTGCAACTGCTCTGATTTGCTTTCTGTGCTTCAAGCAAAGCGGAGGCGACGTTTGCAATACGAAGTCGATGCAGAAAATCGCCCTCGAGTATTCGCTGCAGAGTGAGAGTCGCGAATCTCCAGCTCGGGGCAGCAGTTCTGCTTCGGAGCGCCTGAAACACACGTGGAGAACGTAAATTACACCTCGTATGATTATTGCGATCCGCACTCTACTGCATCGCTTACAGTAGTCGCGAGTCGTAAGCGGTTTACGCGCGCCGGCCATTTATTTTGTTTGAGTGTCGCTGGACTTCTGTAAACAAGGGAGAGGAAAACCTCGCGCACAACCGCATCAAACCCGACTTGATCGCATTAGAGGACCAACAAAATGCGCTGCCATTACATGCCGAGGTCACTCGACCCATGCTGGTGCCCGCTACGCCTCCACTTCCAGCCGATTTTCAAGCCGCTGAAACGCGATTTTCAAGCCGCTCCTCCTCCTCCGGCCAAGTCGAGCCATAAGTCAACAATTCCAGCCGCAGTCAAACCCTGAAAGCATCCTTCGGGTGCTCTTTGACTCTTGTTTACTCGAGTGGATAATCGCTGCTTAACGTTTCCATTGAGGTGGCCAAGAAGAGAGCCAACTTCATCCCTGTCGCCCCCAAGCCGTCCAATCCTGTCCTGTCCGCTTGCGAGTGCGTGCGAGTTAATCTTGCGGCCGCCACATGTGTGCGGATTGCGTAGCCGTTCGATGGTCCACCAGCGACGTCGGGCGGTGGTGGTTGAACGTGTTGCATGCACCGCGGCGGAACATATGGACTCGGGAATTGGCCGACGCTTTTGTTGTGTTTGCGTTTGTGATTCGGCCGGAGAGGATAACGAAGCGACCCTGGTGAAGTTGTCGCCAAAATTTATGGCGTTTTTCAATTTGACGCATTGATATTGACGATCTACAGTGGAGCGAGTCAACTGCACTGACGCTCAGATTTACTTTCTGTAAATCGTGATGAAACTTCACTGGGTAATAAAGAGATTTTACTATTTTGTTGTTAATGTTTGTGTTTTTGTAGAGAATTGTGTGCAGCAAGCATATTTAATCGCGGAAGGGAAGAAATACTATCTTGCAGAGGATAAATTAAAGCTGGTCTTTCTGTTGCAAGCAAATTTTCCACGAAGAGCGGTGCGGGATTCGCCTCTGAGTTATCTGAGAAAGCAATTTGTGCTCAAAAATTCGTTTTAAGCCTCGAATATCTCGAGAAGCTGGCGATTTATAAGTTGTATTTACGGATTTGCATTCTTCAAAGCCCGCGCATTCACTTATTATAGCTAAATTAACACTAGAAAATAGAGGAATATTTCTACTTTAAATTTAAATTGATTCTACTTGAAATTTATTCTCGAATGCTAGAATCCTTTCCACTGTACTGTCGTCCACACGTACCTACTGCCGGCCATATGAGGCGAACAAAGCAGAAGCCCACGCGACTATCAATTTCGTCCCATTCCGAAGTCCATCCCCTAATTCGCCATGTTACAATCTGCACCCCTTCTTGTGGCGAATGTGCAACCGTTTTCTACTTTTAAATGTCAAAGGAATGGATTTTGACTCCGAAGTCAATCGGGAAAGTCAACTATGCACTGGACAAACAGTTTTTTAAGGCTGCCTTCCTGCGAAAGTGTGGAACTCCTGTTAAAAAGTATTTCCTGCAATTTCGCAATAATAACCTCGATTTTGAGAAAAATTGAACAGACGCCACGTCTTTGCAGATACGTACGGTGAAACGTATGCGTCGTGTGTTCGAACGAGACGATAAGGGTGTCGACGAGGCGAGAAGGGTGCGAAGGGCGTACGAATCTAACAATAGGCAACAAAAGTCACATAAATCTTCGACGATCGCTCGGTGAAAAACTTCGGTGGTACGAAGTGCAGGACTTCTGAGTGAATCGGGGAAAAGTTTGCTGGAATCCCGTCGTAGTTGATTTCGCGAGTTGTTTGGAAGAATTATATTCGGTGTTTTTGGGACACCAAAGTACACTGAAAAAGAAAATCAGTTAATATATATTTTTGCTCAAAGTAAACTTCGACCTTTTCTTTGACAGTTAAATAAAAAAATTGTTAAATTTTGAAATTAAGAAAGAATAGCAAAAAACAAACAAGATCCAGAAAAGACCGAAAACGAGTTACCCGGTAATTTATTTATCCGACTTTACTTGACGCAAACGGAGTTCTTCAGTTGACTTAAGAATCCAATCAAAATATAGTTGATAATCTTTTGCAACTCATATTCTTTCTCAGTGTAGTCGGTTTGGCGAATGGAAAAATTTACCCCCTACTGCAACATGCAAGCGCCGCCTGCAACCGCCGCCCTTCGCCCAAACGTGCGTCCCCTCTGCTGCTGCAGCATCCTTCCAACCTTATCATCATCGTCCTTCGCACATCCTCTCTTCCTCGATTGAGTTGTTAAACCAGCATTCGAACACCGACCGGGCAGCACACGAGCGCGTTTTTATTGGGAAAATTAATAAATTACCTTGACACGGCGGCAGCCGTTCATCCCACAACAACTAGGAGCACAAAAGCAACAACGCCCAGCCCGCTGTCTACTCTGATGCACGGACACGCGCCGAAAGGAGGCGAATGTGTTAATCGTCCTGGCAGTCGTCACTGCAGTCGCCCTCATTGCTTTAGTCGGGCTCCGCGGTGTACGCACGAGACTGTAGTTGGTCTGCATCCTTGGGCATCCGAACCATCAGACAGCTTTATCTGTCTTTCGGATGTATTATTTCATTAATCTTGCTTGCAACGTGCAATCTCAGCCATCTAACGACTTCAACCGAATTGACGATCACTGATCTCGATCGTAAGATTGCTGACTGACAATGAGTGAATCGAGAATATCAATGAATATGAATCCCAACCTCTGCGATCTCGTGCCGTTTGTAGAAGGAAAATCGCTAGTAAGACGATATTTTCAAACGCGATCATAATCGGAGCCACACGAACATTTTCAGTCGTGACGAGAGATCGCGACAGACTTTTTTAATCAAGGCACGACTTGAACTCAAGACAGTAATTTTCAGCTAGAGTGAGAACCGAGATCGACTCGAAATCGAGGCAGTAACTTTCAGCCAGAGTGGGAACAAAGATCGGGAATCGCTATCGAGCTGGTTCACCAAAAAAGAAGCTTGGATCTGGGGATCAACTAGGATCGGTGCTGCCATTTTCAGTCGAAACGGAAATCGATATCGTGGCAGCCTGTTTTAGTCAAGATCAGAATCGACTTCGTGAACAGAACCTTCAGAACCAATTTGAAGACTAAATACCACCAACAATCCCGCTCGATATTGAACCTCAGCTCCAGAAAACATTATTTTGCTATGAAGTTCCTCGTCCATTTTCTCCAAATACTTACAATAAAATTGGAAATATTTTAGGAATGTCGAAATTTTCAGTAATACATCAAATTGATTGCTCAAAACAGCTAAATTCGCACGAAATTCTTATTCTCTTAAAAAGCCAACGCTAACAACAACAGCCTAACAATAATAAATCGGAACATTATCCAAACATAATAATTTCCCCAACAGAGATCGAGAATCGGCTCCACGCGGCGAGCGGAAACTAAGAAAAACGAACTAACGATGAAAAATTAAAAAACAAACGCACATGCTTGCCAAGTAGTGTAAATAAAAAAGCTCTCCAGCTGATCGCCGCCGCAAGCAGGATCAGACGACCGGCCGCGGCGCACAACAAGTTGCCTCAAGTGTAGATCGAGCACAGCAGGGTTGGGGCGAGCGAAAAATTTGTAAACTCAGCGCAATCAATTCGATCTCTTCGAGCGATCGTTAATTACGACGCTGGAAAATAGCAGGTGGAGGCGTAGCGAGCCAAAGCGGTTTCCATCTGAAGGCAGATCAATAAAGTTTTGATTGGCTTGTTAGATGGGAATGATGAGGATCACCTTGTACATGTTTTTCCCATACATCGCATGTACATGTGATCGAAATCCTCAAGATTTTGTACTTCAAACAACATTATATTCACGTTTTTCTCACCGGATTTCTTAATTCGAAGGTCACTCATTCAAGCTACTTTGAAATAAACACGTCAACATGACTTTCTGACTTCGTGACAATTTCATACGCTCGATTTGCTACCGGCAATCAATTTCGTCCTGGCCTTGAAGAAGCTGTAAAGCTGTTTTCCTACTGGAGACCACCGATGTTCGCAACTTGGCTCCGAAATGGCCTTCAAATGACTTCGTTACACCTCCTCAAGGCCGCATGCTCGTCAGCAGTGTGTTTACTTGGCAGGGGAAACACGATCCTGTGAAGAAGTATGCTTGCTCAGCATCAAATAAACAACAGCAAGTAGCTTGTTGTCCTTCAATTATCTCTGCTGAGTGTGTCTGCAAACATTAGATGCTCGTTCCTTCCTACTCCTCCTTGTTCACGTCGTCCGCTCCTATTATCCTTGACTCGGTTTGCCCTCACAGTGCTGCTCTTCTCCGACTTGGCATTGCTTTCCTGAACCTCACTAGAAACATTAATTGCTTCTGCCACACTTATTTGTAGTATTTTTAACTTCCTTTTTCTCCCACAAACTCTTCATTTCATACTTTCATGACTGGGCCTTGGTTCTCCTCGCCGACTGATAAAGCCGACTTTACATCGAACCCGATCGTCACAAAATATTTCGATTCGACTTTAGTCTGCTTGCCTGTCTGTCTCGATTAGTTTTCGATTTTACCCAGTCTCGATTCAGAAAGTTGGTGTCGGTTTTCCTTCCGATTTGAAAGGCGCTGTGAAAAACGAATTAGAGATTCAAAATCGTAAACCATTTTTCAATAGGATTTCTAAACTGACTCTGACCTGGTCGGGATTTGAATGAATTTAAAATCGGCCTTTAACTACGAATTCAATGTCACCTAAACTTATCGACGTCGAGTTCACAGGCGGCTGTAAAGCGCACGCAACCGATCATTAATTATGGAGATTGCAGGCGGTCCTTGTATCACGTTTCACATGCGAGATAATCGTGACAGCGTGAAATGTTGCGAAAAATCCAGTCAAGACACACCGGACACCCAGATGGGACGGACGGACGGACGGACAGATGAGTCTGACGCAACGGACTCGTGAGAGTAGATTACGGTTAGATTACGGTGGAGATCGGAAACGCCCCTGACCGCTGGACCATAAGACACACAATCAGAAGCGCGCATGCGGGACAGGGAATGCGCAACGGACGGCGGTCAGTCAGTGGGTCCTGTCACAATTGTCGCTAATTAATTAAAGGCAGCCACCACGCGTGCGTGTGTCTGCTACGAGATGCAGACGAGTGCAGATCAATCGCGGTCGAGGTGGCCCGGGGATGAGCAGCTGTGAGAGAGGGCTGAACAACGACGGGCGAAGGAGCGGGGAAATGAGGGCAAAAAGCGTTGATGTGATGAGCACAATGGGTCCAGAGCGTCCCAGTGCGGTACGCTAACGTCCAGAGGTGTATTTCATCGCTGTCCGATTTTAAAGTGGTTTCAAAATGGCAGTCATAAATATCGGATCCTTCGTTGCGTAACGGGCACGCGTTGCCGGGATTACTTTTGAAGTTAAGGTCAAATATTTGCTCTTCGAATGCGCGGATCCGGTTGACAATCAACGCAATTTATGGCGAGCGTACGCAACGACGTACGACGTGGCCGAGAGAGTCGGCGTGAAGGTGACGATGATGATGACAATGACAACTTGAGCCCACCTCTCGGATTGTTTGCGGAACAAGTAATCGCTGCTACTAATATTTACAACGTCCATTGACAAGGCGTACGAGCGCAAGACTTCCGCAAATTCAGATTGAAAATGTCCTTGAAATGATGCGGGTTGTATATCGCAGAGGAAGAGAGACCAGCAGAAATCTTCGCCTCTTCTCTCTAAACTCTCCTTGCGATGGTTCTGTGCTCTCTCCTCCACTGATGTCCGTCTTTCTCTCGCTCTCCTCTCTCTCTCTCTCTCTCTCTCTATCTGCCCGACGCCCGAAAGACACTTTTATTTGTTTATGGCAGCTCAATAATTCTTCGTCCTGGGGTGCTGCCGAAGGATGTGCAGCGCGAGATGGTAATTAAGCTATAAAGAAAAGGAATGACACGGAAGATTTGAGTCGCGTTAGCCAAGTTGAGTCGCGCGAATCGCAGCCGACCTTGGAACGCAACCTGCGAGGCGTTCGTAATGCGTGCACGCGACTCGGGACTGCGTAGGTACGTAGATGAGCTGCTGTCTGCGGGTATCCGTCGTCGGCCGTCCGTGGAGGTTTCGAAACGCTATCATTGTCGAAATAAGGACATTAACGACCGTGATTCTAGGGAAGTGGAACCATACCTCGAGCCTTACCTTGAAACGCGCCGTCCTACCTTTTCGCCGCGTCGCCGAGAGCGTAGCGGAACTTTAGCAGAAGTCTTTAAACTAATAAAGTAATAAAAATCCGGACAATCGCTGTTTTCATCAAATCGTCAGCGATGACGTCCCGTCTCAGCCAAGGTCAGCTGAGGAAACAGAATGCCTGCCCTCCTCGCCGTCCAGTTCCGTTAAATGACTTTATTGAGGGTCGCAGGTTTGGGTGAGAAGGCGCAAGTTTTCTCGGCTGCATGCTAAAATATCGTATTACAGTCCAGGATTTACGACGGCGTGTTTGCTGTGTCGCGACACAAATAAAAACTGTCATTATTTAATAGCAAGCGAGAGAGATAGAAAGATATGCCAAGAGAGAGAGAGAGAGAGAGAGAGAGGGAGAGGGAGAGACAGAGAGAGAGAGAGAGAGAGAGATCTTTAAGGCAAATCTATCTAATGCTGTAGACATCCTTAATTCGAATCGCAATCTTTCCTCCTCTGCGAACCTGCGATTCGGGAGAAACTTGGTTTATATAGAAGGAGCGACGCAATAAAGTGTTCAAACCCAAAGAGAATCGTCGGATACACGGACCATGCTCACGATTCTCATCTCGTCTCGGCCAGAAGCAGCTGCCTTGATCTCTATTCTCGTCTCGGCGGAAAATGACTGCCTCGATCTCTCTTCTGATCTCGACAGGAATTGGCTGTCTCGATTGCGGTTCTCACTTAGAATTAAATAAGCTGTCTCGATTCTCGACGTCTGGAGAATCGATGTTCTCGTCTGAAATTCAAGACGAAATCAAGAACGCGAATTGTATCGTTCGTGACGAGGGCGAGAACTGTAGCGTCTCCTGCGCATCACTACCAGCGAAGGGTTATCTCGATAACGATATCGTTTCGAGTAAACGGAAACCCTATCGAATAAAAACACTCTCTGAATCGGAATTGATGCCTCAAACGCAAGGCAAGAGGGAGTCGGTTCGGACTCAGTTATCGCGTCGACTGAAAAAGCTGGCAGATCGCGATTATCGCATCGAATTCCACACGAGATAGAGGTTGTCGTTGTCTATCGTCTCGACTGAAAACTGCTGTTTCGATCGTGATTCTCGCGTGACACAAGTAAGCTTGTGTCGACCACGATTAGTCATCTTAACCAAAAAACCGTCCCAATTTCACTTTCTTTCCCCACAAAAGAAACTCGACTGGATATCGACTGAATTTGGACCGAGATCGAGATGATGACTAGAACTGTATTGTCTCCACTTATTTGTAGAGAATTTAAGGATTAAATCGGAGGAGTAGATGGTGCGGACAAGTTTGGGTCCTGCTTTCAAATGCAATCAGTCTCCTGTACAAATGTCCTCCAAAACTGCTCGCCATACCAAATAACGGTCCCTACAAATGATATCACCTTGAGTGCTGGGAGTGCCGAGCAGCTCAGGACTCCCAGAAAGCGCGCACGCGCACCGACGCTTCTTACAAATCGAAGTAATGATTCGAGATCTCCCGCCGTCCACTGAATATTCCGGCCATTATTTCGTAAATGTTCACAAGTTATCTGCGCCGCTTGACACTTCTTTGGCCCGCTGCAACCCGATGCAGCGGAAGAATTCACAGCGACGGCCTTGGCTGCTATTTTCGAAGGATTCCGAGTCACGCGAGCGCAATGAAATCCAAGGACATTCGAGGACGGACTTGGTGAATTTTTAGTTAGAAAACAACACGAACAAAATTATGCTTCAGCTAAAAAGATAGAATTTTTTTCCTGTTCGCGTCAGCATTTTTTAGTTTCCGCTTAAAACGATCGCTTGCTTGCAACACTTCAGTTGTTACAAGACGTCCAGCAGACGTCTCGCTCTGGCTCTCGGCCGCATCCTGCACGAATATCCTTTACGAATCCCTCAGCATTTGTTGTTGCTTTATCGTTTTACGACAGCGGCGCGCATAAAACTTTATTAAGGATGCGCGCTTTCAGCGAAATTTCAGGCAGACGTCGCCGATCTCTTTTTGGGAAGTCGTAAATTTTTATTTGGTAGCTTGGAAACTGTAACGATATCTATTTTTGTCCCACGAAAGAACGAAAGCAGAGCGCACGCTGATCGCTCCTGCGAGGTGAGCTGCCTTCGGCGAATATTCTGCGCATCCTTGCATATCCTTGCATAATAAGTGCAAATATTTGTTTTTAACTCAACAACGCCGGCCGGCACTCCGCTCCAGTTGCCATTGTCGTCGGGCATTGAGTAACTTCGCCTAATATTGACCGATTGTTACACAATCTGCCGTTATATAATCTCGGCCGGTGCACTTCTAACTTCCTGGAAGGACTTTGTAACTCTGCTCTGATTTAAATGCGCTTCGCTTTGTTCGGCAGGATTTGTGAGGCGTTTTCTGGGCCGCGTTTTTGTGTTCCGCTTCATATTTTATGACGCCAGTATAATTGAAAGTTGCAGTTCCTTGAATTATCTTGCAGAACTTTGTTGTATCTTCAGAGCGGCGACTGTTTGCTGATTTCACCACAAGCAGCTAAAAAATTTCCTCCTTTTTCATTGCTGGTTATCAAAACTTGCAACGCTTAGCAAATTATCGTGAAATGTGGCGACTTTCACGGTCCGTTTGATATTTATGGCGCGTTGATGATGACTTTAATTTTTAATCAAACACATGGAGACCCCGAAGCCCCTTCTCACCGGAGAGCAGAGCGCAGAGCGCAGAGCCTTCTGTGTCCCCGCTGGTGAGAGCAACACGTGGAATCGGCATCCAACGTGGTGCCCGCGCCCGAATGTCGCATCAAAGAGGCCGCAGCAGCAGCTCCAGCAGGCAGCAGGCAGCACACATGCTGCAGCGTGCCGCTCGACGAAGCGCGGCGCGAATTCGCGGTCCAACTTGCAGCGAATTCCGTTAATTTATAGCTGCTCGCTGCTCGCTCTCAGCGCTGAAAGCTGTGTGTGTGTGTGTGGAAGCGAGTAACGGAAGAGCAGCAGGACTTCAATACGGAAGAAATTAAAAAATTAACATCGTTTAATTGAAATCTGGTTTCGATGCTCGGTTCATACTTTGCAATCTGAATTCTTGTTAGTTCGACATCTGTGAATCCCGAACGCAATTGGCGTCATAAAAGCCAAAAATTACAAATGAAATCTTATTAAATTAAAGAAAATATTTAATTACTAAAATTTCGACTAAGATTTCATAAATTATTCAACTGCATTAATTTTGATTTTATGCAAACATTTTATTAAAATTTTGTATTCTGTATAAACTACAAAATGCAACATTTATTGATTTTTCACTTATATTTCACATTTTAAAAATTTTAATTTTTTCCGCCATAGAAAATACAAACGCAAAATACCGCGCAGCGCCATCTGAATGTAGAGAAACACCACGCCTGTAATTTTGCCAACTTCCGCAACCCTGTTCATGTTTCCGTTTCCGATTGGAAAAAGAAAATTGAAAATTTGCCAACTCATCTTGACATGACGTAATGCAACGACTGCATTGCCGACCATGTCGCACTGCAGCATCAGAGCAAATCAAAGTAGTCAAGATCACAACCGGGAAAGCAGTGACACAGCAGCAGAGAGCAGAGATTCAGAGTGTCGATAAAGTAGTATCGGCTGCATACTCATGTATATATAAATAATACTGCTGCCTTCGTTAAGTTGCTGCAACATGTGTTGCTTGATGTGTATCAACATGTGTATAGCAAGGGCGCGACCAGGCAGGGATACATTTTGAGGAATCCTCCGTTGAAAACTGTGATCTGTAATGAAGGCAAAATAAAGTGGTGGAAATTTCGAAAGTGATGAAAACTTGTAAATGAGGTGAATATTTTGCAGTGCGCTGATTTAAAGTTATGTTGCCAATTTTTCGTATTAATTTTGAAGCTTTTAAAAAAAATAAAGAAAAGAAAAATAAGTTAAAAAGCGATATAGTGAAGTTTTTTCTTTTTTTCAAATATTAACAATTTTAATTAATTTGAAGTAACTTTTTTCGTGATTAAAAAAAACATGACAACTGCAAAAATATGACAAATGCAGCAAAAAAACTATTAAAATATGTGATTTAATCACAGAAGGAATATCAAAAAAAAATCCTCACTGCACTGCACTGCACACAAAACTTGCGCTGCCAGTAAGCAAACATCTGTGAGATACAATTAAGTGCACGCAATTCGTCGATCAAGAAGACATTTTGTGCGGCTTTCGTTCCTCAATCATTACAAAACATTTGTTTCGTTTTGCTTTTCGTATTTATTTCGTATCTCTTCCGCTTTCCTCGTGCGCCGTTATAACGCAAAAATACTGTAAAATTTATTATTCTAACTGTAATTGTTTTAATAGCAGCTTTTAAGTCATTGTTGTTGTTGTTGTTGCTGTTGTTGTTGTAGTTAGCTTCCTTCTTCATGTGTTTCCATTTCTGTTAAACACATTGAAACATTTACGCGGTTTACGCGGTTTAATTAGTCTTGCGTAAAGCTACGCACGCGGCATCCAGCGTTAAATTTCCCATCACTGATGGCGCATCCGCGAGATACATTCACACAATGACGCAGAGAAGTGGAGGCACCGCTGAAACGAGGACGGATACAAATAAATTGAGTGAAGATGCAGCTGAAATGAATGGCGATGCGACGTCAAATTTCAAGTTTCTCGATATTTCGCGAAAATTGAAACAAAAAACAGGTTCAGAACTCTTTTTCTCTAGAATTTTGTTTCTATTTTTTGAAGTTCAGCATTTCTGGCAGCTGATCCGTGATCCGTCCGCGCGGACGGCCGCCATCGCGATTCCCTGTTGTTACACGCTGGCAAAGTAAATTAAAAAGGGCTTTCATGCAATCGAATCCCTAAACAAACAACGCAGCACAACAACAACACGAACAGCGTGCAATCGGGAAAAAATTCCTCTAAACAAAAGAAGAAACAAATTATTTTTTATCTTTATCCACAGTTGACTGGAACGCTTGCTCGCTGAAGGGTGGGGAGCAGGCAACAACGCCACAACAACAACAGCAACAACAACAACAACAACAACAACAACACCACCAAAGTACAACGCTGGGTGCTGCTGTTGCTGTTGCTGCCGCTGCTGCTGCCGCTGCCGCTGCTGCTTTGTTACAGTCTGATTTTGACATTGACGAATTCTCACCCATTTGTCATTCGTTGCCGGGCGCATGTAAAAAGGATACTCCGGCCCTACTGAGCTCGCCCGCCAGCCGGCCGCTTGTCATCCTGCAGGCAGCATTCCGTCAGCCATCAACGCAGCGACGGCCACCCGACTGCCAGCCAGCCAGCCAGCCAGTGAACGCTGAGCGGCGCTGCTGCGCTCATCCGTGATTAAACGTGAGTTAGATGAACGCACACGGCGGACGCACCGCGCAGCGTGGCGCACAGCAGGCGCTTCGTCTCCGGCCGCCCGGCTAGCCATCCACGTGAAGCTCCCGCGCGTTGGGCAGCGCTATCGAAGCGAATTACAGTTAAGTAGGGCGCGACAGCAACGAATGCGGCGCAACGGTCACTTCTCGGGGAACTCGAATCGGATCCCTGAAAGCGGGAAAAAAGACTTTTAATGAAGAGCTGTTTGGGGGGAGGACTTTGTTGAAGTTCAGGCCGATATCGGTTCTAAAAATTTTTACTTTTCTTCTTCCAGAAACCTGAAGAGGAAGGTGCTTCCATTATCTTTCGTGGCGCATCCTTTTTGGCAGTAAAATTCCAAAAGTTCATCGCTCAAAATTGAAGATATTTAATCGGAATTCGTGTCAAACCTGAAAAACGGTCTGAATAGAGCTACCAAACCGTCGCCCCGCCAGAAAAGCTTTCGAATGTTAGACTGAATTCGTTTCTGACGCTCAGATTATCAATTTGGCATTCTGAGATTTTAATCGCTTTAAAATTAGATTGCAACTTTTTGCCAGCCATTTACAAAGGAAGTTAGAGAGTAAAATAAAATGCAAAACATAATGGAACTGCAGTAAAAACTATAATCGGAGAAAACAAAAGCGACTCATAAAAAGTAGCAGAAACGGGGGAAAAGCACGGGAAGCGAATTAAAAGAGGGTGCGTGCCGGCATCAATCAAACTATTAAAACAACATTAAGGAGCTCGCGTAGCCACGGAAGGACTCCATAAGCTCGCGGCTCGGAGCGCAGTGGACGCCACTCGCGACCGCCATAAGACTTCACTGCCAGCAGAGGTGGAGCAAACGCGCGGACGGTTCGCAGGCTTGGCGAAGCGGCGACAAATTCATCATCATCAGCAGCGTAACAGTGGCGTCCCAGCGAAGAAACACCAGCAGTAATAATCCTGAATATAAGGTAAAAAAGAATTAAACCGGACCGGGGGAAAAAGTAATTAAGGAAGAACACGAAAAATCAACAGGAAGGAAGTGGAGTCGTGTTGATCAACCAGAAACAAAAAGGTTTTGTAGAGAAAAGGCGCGATTTTACTCAAAACTTGCGCTCAAGTATTAATTTCTCCTCTTTAAAATACTTTGTAATGAAGTCCTCTCTGGATCCAGCGTGATATCGTAATTAAATGATTTACGATCGCCATCACGATCGTTTTATCGCGCGAATTTATTAGTTCGATTAAAATACGACTGGAAACGATTTCCACCAGAACTAAAAGTTGTCGCAGCTTAATGATCCTCATTCATCTGCGCGAGCACGAAAACAGTCAACAGGATCCTTTGAGATCTTTATCGACTTCGAATGAAGATTGAGGTGGAGAGCGGGTTGAAGCGCGTGCGAGAGATAGGGCGAGAGACGGAGAGAGAGCGACGAAGAGTCGGACAAGCGTTCATGATAAAAGCAAAAAGCTGGCTGAAGTTGGTTAAGATAAAACGGCCTCAAATTAATAGAGCTGTAATGAAGTTGCGACAGCGCAACAAAAGAGAAAGGAAACACTTAAATCAGGGGCGACCAGATTAATGAGCCGGCGAAGCATACAGGGAACGATCGATTTTAGAGCAATCGGAAAAAGTAACTGGTGTACGGTGGAGTGATGACGTGAGTTTGGAATATCGGAGGACGAATGAAGATTTCTGAAGAATTCTTAGAAATTTTGTAATTTGAGGAAGTGATTGACTGATCTGCATCGAGTTCAAAATGGCGCTTTTCAGGCGAGACGAGATTCCAGATACAAAAAGTCATTTTCCCTTGAGGCCTCAATTAAGATGGAGACGGGCTTTCACAGTTGAAACAAGAACCTCATTCGATACAGCCTCCCTCTTCGCGAATCTGAAGCGATAATCGAGGTGGGGAAACCCATTTCCAATCAAGAGGCGAAGCGAGACTGCCCACATCTCGGAAAATCTCATTAAGATCGCCTTTGAAAATCTGGTTCCTCAAAAATAAAACATACGATGCCGTTTCCTGCGTCTTTAACGGTAATGATCTCGACTCAAATTGAAATCTTCTCTAATTGCGAATGAGAACCAAGTGTAGGAATGACCGTAGATATTCGGATTCGTAAGCCAAAAGCAATCATAGACGAATTAACTCAGACGCCTGAGCTCCACGAGTGCCGGGATGGAGCAACCCAGGACGCGATGGGATGAGATCACGTAGAGTGATTCTGAGCGATTGTTTGCAATTAATCAGTTTTGACGACACACGAGCAGAGATGGACAGAACGACGGACATGAACATCGTGATGATGGCTGAGGCAAGATGGTGCTTCAGGTAGGCATGAATAACACAGAAATTGATTCCATGACGCAACGAGGAAGACCGCGCGCCATTCCCACCTTAAGGAAAAAACGATCCACGAGA
Source organism: Sicus ferrugineus (assembly GCA_922984085.1). NCBI lineage: Eukaryota > Metazoa > Arthropoda > Insecta > Diptera > Conopidae > Sicus > Sicus ferrugineus. The sequence goes on along the minus strand of OV277352.1, from coordinate 13,261,108 downwards.
TGGAAACACGGGAAAGTCAGAATACCGTGAAAATGGGAAGCATGTTGAGGGTGTTGCTTTCGTAATTTCGCCTCTGATATTCATTACCAGCCTAAGAACGGGTGGTCGGCGATCTTCTAAGTCGGAGTCGTCAGAAATTGGAAAGGTGAGCGTATTTTTCAGATTCATTGTTGCGTAACTCCAAATCATCCGACAGTGGTAATCTCACAGCATTGCTGTACTGCTACTTTGATTGCCTCTTAATTTAGTTCGCACTGTTTTCGAAATATAAGGAAAAAGAAACAACAAAATCTGCTCCGATGCTGGTGTTCCTGCTTTTTCGATTTGATGAAGTGTTTCTGTCTGTCTTCGTGTCTCTGTACGTTTGTCTGACTTGTCTGTCTGTCTGCCGCTGTATGCGTGCGTCGTTGTTATTAATTTACTTATGTGTGCAGCCCGCGTTACACTCTCAAAATGAATTTTTATGCTCGCCTGAGTTTAAATGATGGCTGTGATGGCTTCGTTGCCGATCTTGTTGTGCGTGTTGTCCGTGTTTTCCTGTTACTGTCACTGTTGTTGTTGTTTTTGTTGTTGTTGTTTCGATGGCGGCGCGGCATCCGTCATTGATATGACGCCGCAATGATATTCGTTAAGGTCGTCAACAGATACTGACACTCGTATTAAGAAGAGGGACGACTGAAGCCCAGGATGCGTTCATCTCATCAAAGGAATCTACGGGACTCATAAATGAATTAAAAGGGGACCTATTTGATGTGTCCGACCTCTACTGGTTTGATTTGACGTTGATCCACGTTATATAAAATCGTAAAAATTTTTTAATGTTTCAAGCAGTTTCCAGCCAACCTACGAACTGAAGACCCGACCTCTCAATCCTTCCAAATAGCAAATCGACCCACAGCTCTTACAAACCACCCCCGCGAAGTGATGCGCACTAGCGAGATTATTCGCGATTTGCGGTTATTTCGATCTCGATTGTCATCACACATGAAAACGCAGTATCAACCGCAATTGTCGTCGTGAGACGAGATCGATACCATAGCGGGAGCCGTCTCTTCCCGCATGTATCGCCAACTATGATTCAGCACACCTACGATTGAACACACCAAACTAAACAACCAACAAAGCCACCCACTTTTCCAAACCCATTTTAGGCTCAGAAGCAGTTCACGAACCCTAAAATGAAATAAGTTTTGACAAATGATTCGATCGGACAGCGAAACATTTCATCTGCCTCGATGCTGAGTGCCGTTGGGGGCTGCCTATGTGATTCTGGTCGTTCGGATGGACACTCGCTCCAACATGTTCTGTTGTTTTTGTTGTAGATGTGTTGCTTTTGTTGCTCCCCTCATTGTACTCCGTGCTTAGGCCTCCGGTGAAGCCTTTGAATTCAAATCATAGTGAATGATAGCGGACAAAAACCCCGAGAGACCATCCAGTGGACCGAATTCAAGTTGAATGATGGTCTGAGTAAAAGGAAAAGAGGGACAGTGTTATGTGCAAGAGTGGGTGGTAGGAGAATACAACCCATCTTTGCATTGCAATCATATCGTATTTTCATACTGCGACGACGTATGATGAATTTGGGATGATATGACAAAATGTGGGTGGGATGTCGGGGTGATATAACGAATGTGGGATGATATAACAGACGTGGAATAATGTGAAAATGTGATTTGGCAGGGAAATTGCGACGACTCATTCCTTCACTCTTGCTGATTCTTTTCCAATCATTCCCGAGAAAATCAGTTTATCGTATAAAATATTCCGACAAGGTGAAATCTCCGCTCTACGAATGCCGCAAGTTCTTCGGCGGGTTCGCATTCTAATCTCATTCCTCCCCTCACCCCATTTAAGATTAGTTGCCACTTCAGTCCCATCCTTCAAAGGAGGCCGACGACACAGACAAATTAGCTCGGGTCACTTTCATCGAACGAATCAGCGGTGGACGGAAGTCAGTAGTGCGGTACTCAGTGGTCCAGAAGTGAGTCCGGCAGAGAGGCATGAAAGGTATTAATTGCGCACCGAATTGTAGTTGGAACAGGTCGACTTCGTCGGATGGGGTGGCAGTCCAATGATGCTATTTCGGATTGATTCGGACACTGCAACCACATGAGGGTGGTACGAAGCCCGATAACAGCAACAGACAAGCATGACAAGGGGAGCGAGGGGTACTTTAAAGTGCTCGAAATTTCAGAACATTTGCTTGAGGAAATGGTGGCGTCCGTGGTGTTGGGGTTGGTTGTAGAGTGAGGCCATCATTGTTGCTGTCAGTGGCAGGTAGTGGACATTCTTACCTCATTATGGCCGAAGTGGCAGTAATTATTACGATTTTCTCCTGTACTTGGTAATTATTTTCTCCTCACAGATGTGCGGTTACAAGTTGTAATTAGTTTGCGATGTTTTTTCCAGGTTTTTGTGCAGTAGAAGGTGAAAGTGAAGGTAGAACTGGAAATTAGGAAGGTATAGATTCAGAAGAGGGGTCAGTTCTTCCTTCTTGCTCTGCCATGAACTCATACTCATACAATTTGGCTTTCCCTCCTTCGCATTCGCTAGATGAAAGTGAAATTTTTCGGTTCATTCAGCACCGCTTTCACTTTCATATGGCGATAATTACAGCAGAAAACTGTGGAAGTTGTTGTTATACTCGGCTACCGTTAAATAAATCAATACTTTTCCGATAAGAGTGGCGTTATTTGTTATCCACCCATAGCTATATTTTTCGGCCGGCTTTGATTATATTTATTTGTATCAATTAAGTTGGTTTCGTTACATCGTTATTTTTCTTTACTATAGTTCGCCCTCGCAGTAAAGCATTAACGTGAAGTTTATTACTCAATACATTAATCCAATTAAAACTACTCGATTAAAATTACTCTACTTCAATTCTCGAATACGATTAGACTGGAAAAGCAATCACGACAAGCGAAATCGAGGCGGTTTCTTTAGCAGAGAAAAAAATCGAGAGTCTTTTTTAATTCGTGGTCGAAATCGAGACATCGTGTTTCTCTTATCGAATTGGAGGCGATCATCAAGATCGTGGCGTTTGTCCAGCCATACAATAATCGCTATCGAGGGTCCCTGAAATCTCGATCGTATATCTAATTTTCTTCTCTTCTTTTCCTTTAGAAACAGAAAGGAAAACAAATTTAAATGTCAGACAGAAAAAAAGTCGGATGAAATGTCAAATTAAGTGTCAAATGAAGTGTCAAACAAATCGTCAACGCACTGAGTTAATTAGGGTCATTTGGTCCATTCATCTCAAGTTCCGCGATAATGTGACCAGATCATTTTAAGCACTTGGCTGATTGACATCATGGCGTCTCCATTATGATGCGACAGATCGGTCAGGTCGGGCAGCTCGGGTTTCAAACGTGTAATTTAATGAAGAAGTCGCGTCATAGTAAAGCATTTGATTTCGGACACGTTAATGAAGAAGTTTGTCGATGCACGTATTCGCTGATATTCATTAAATTCCTCCCGTCTTACAATATATATTTTCACCACGCGCATCGTTAAATCTTTTCTTCCTTTTCTTACTTTTGTATTCATTAATTAAAATGACAAAATGCAGCAGAATTTCATTTCATCTCCGGCCAAAACGACCATTTCAGCGCGTTGTTGTGGGTTTCTCCTCTCAAGATCCCGCTCCCCATATGCATCACGAAAGAGTATCCAATGAAATCATGTTGCTTCGTGTTAGCCTTGTTGTTGCTGTTGCTGCTGCTGTTGTTGTTGCGTGTGACGCGTAGATTAATTATTTGGTTGTCGCGCGGAGTTTTTTCTTGTTGCGTTTCGATATGTCAACCATGTCGTGGTCGTCGTGGCTGCATTTTCGTGATATTTCGGTGTGCCTCGAAAGCCACAAAATCCACTACAGGGAAGGATGTGGGAGGAAGTTGGGGGGGGAGAGCGGCTGTCGATGGTTGTTAATGCCGCGATATTAGTCATCACATTATGTTTTTAATGTTGAACTTTTTACGTCTAAATAAACTTCTCGGATTTATACATTCGATGGTTTTTTTCAAAAGCTCTATTCTTCGCGATATAAAAAACGCTCATATTTAAACCATAAAAGAGCTGAAATGCTATGAAATGAAAAGGCAATTTTAGCTGGTTTTGTGTTATTTTCCATCAAAATAAGAAGTTTATCGATTTAAGTTTATCGATGATGCTTCTTCACAGAGTTTCTTTAATGAATTCCTGCCACCGTTAATATTTCTGTGTTACTCTTTCCTTCTTTTCTGCTTTGCCAAAATAAAAGCCAACATAAAAATAAAAGCCCAGTGAGCCACGCACACAAACACACGCGTCTTTTGTTCAGCTACAAATGTACAAAAAATAGAAGTCAACCAAAGTATCTTGTATCTGCGCGGCGTATGCAGCAAAAGCGGACCCGCTTGTTGAAGATTAAGGAAGACAAGCTGAAACGTTGAAGTTATTATTAATGTTTCTGTCCCGAAGATGTTGTATTTGAATTAAAAATCCGTATCTTGAGTCATTCCAAGGGCGCACAGGTTCACACAGATGCGAGACGCAAGCACACACCGACACCGCTGCCAACAGCTTAAAAACGAAAATATGAAAAGCAAAACGCTGAAATAAAAAACAAAAAACCCCAACAACCAAACCAAAATCTTAAAACCCAAATATTTTGGGCTCCTCTTTTTTTTATTTTAATTTCAGTTCTTTAATTTTGTTGCTTTTTCTTTTAGTTATTAATATCAGTTAAGCAGGAACGCTCAACTTAACGCCCGCCTGAGCTCAGCGCTGCTCAGCTCTGCTCTGCTCGCTCCCGCTCCCGCTCCGTTCTGCTCCGACTGCTGCTCCCAGCGGCGCACCTATTAATCAATTTTCAATCGTGCACCGAGTTCCAGTTACACGATTTTCGAATAAATGCGTGACTGCGTCGTGCGTGGTGCGAGGTGCGTGGTGATCGGTGCGTCGGCGCAGCCGCAATTGTTCGAGATGAGCCGCCATCTGTATCCGAGGCGAACGTCGTTTGCTGTTAATTGAATGTTGTTGCTTTCGATGGCGCTGTTGCTGTTGCTGTTGCTGTTACCGTCGTTGTTGGTGCAGATCGGCGCTCGAGTGCTTGTCGAGTGTCGTGTTTTTATCTGTAGGTTTTCAGGAAGGTGCGTTTCCTTGTTTACCATATCGCGGATACTTAGTACATTTGTATCTCTCGGCTGACTCTTGATTAAGTTGACATCTCATCTGCGTGTCTGTCTGTGCGTGTCGCTGTCACGCTGTTTTGTGATGCATCATGGCTGCCCTCGCTGTCGTGCTGCTGTTGTTGTTGTTGTTGTTGTTGTTGTTTTAGAGGGGCCGGAGACATGGCGCTTGCTATTGCTTCCTCTGCCAGGGCGTGGATGTGACGATGGTTCACTTAACTTTGTCCTCCATTAGTTCGGATGTTTTTGGTGGATTCCGTCTCTCTTTCGTGACATGCGACATCGCACACTCTTCTGTCGTTCTTGACACTTCTTCCGGTTGCTGATTAATTCTTCACGGCCGCTCCACAGATGCATTAGTTTCGTGTTTTTCAAGAGAACTATTTTGAAGTTGAAGAAAAAAGAAAAAAATTCAATTTAAGCTGTTATTTAGTATGAATGCGTTATTAAGTTAAGTATCGATTTTATAGTTTATATTTGTGCTGCGATTTATTACTGCACAAATTTTTAACAAAATTAAGTTAATAGAAGAATATAAAGAAAAAATGCATTCTATCCTGTTCTGTCCAGGAGGGTTTTGCTACTGATAGAAAATCATGTTTCGCATTATGTTACCAAGGACAAGTGCAAACAGGAAGAAGAATGAAAGCTGAAAACGATTCTTGCAGAAACAACAGTTTGTGCGTGTTTCCCGGCGTCCCAAACACATCACGACCACCCTGCTTCTGCGTTCAGTACATTTACGGTGAGCGTTTGTTGTTGTTGCTGTCTTATTTTCATCAGCGGACCTGATACAACATCACATCTGAGTTCTGAGTTGCTTGCTTGGTTGCAAGATTAGCTGGCTGTGGCACAGTGTAACGTGTGTGGCCAAAAATCAGAAAATCACATTCTGACAATCGACAAAATAGTTGTCATTGAACCGATTTTAATAATATAATCGACGCATTCCGCAACCGTTGCCGAGAAATGGCAACGAATTTCTTTCTGTTTTTCACGCATTTCGTTTGAAATAACATGCATTTCAAAAAGAAACTCACCGATGGCCCACATTCTGTAATCCCTGAAGCTCAGATTTAATGGCGCTATGAAGACTCCAACTATTTTTAGCCGCAGCTTATATAAAATCGTTACACTGTCTGCTGGTGGTGGTGGTAGCGACTCTCCGTGAGCGATGAGCGAGTGAGCGAGCGTTAATCCGAGCCAGCGCTACGTCGCTGCTGCCCCTGATGTTGGCTGGCTGGCTGGCTGGCTGGCATTTCCTACGGTGGATGCGTACGTCATAGATTAATGACAGCAATTCATCAAAATCACTCGATGGACATGACGACGAACCGAACGCGCAGCTAAAATTCACAAGAATCAGCAGCAGGAGCGAATGAATTGCTTTCTTTTCATTAGTTGTTGTTTGTCGTTGTTGTTGTCGTCGCCGTCGTTGTTGTTGTTGTTGTAGCTGTGGTGGTTTTTGGGAATAGCTTTTTAGTACTTACATTGTTGTTGTTGCTGCTGTTGTTGCTGTTGCTGTTGTAATTTTCTTGTTTTTAGAAAAAGTTACTTGAAAAAATTTTAGCTCCGGGTGAGCGGTTGCAAGGAGCGAAGGATCTTTCAACTCACAAGGACGCACTGCCTTCGGTGTACATGTGGACGATGAGTATTACGTGAGCCGGGAAAAATGAAGCAAGGACGTGGAACAGAAGTGGGATTCTATGTTTTGGGACGAGAATATTTCTTTATGCTGCAAATGTATTCAGTAAGGAAAGAATTTCGTGGAAGAGAAGAACTTCTATAAGCGAAAAAAAAATTAAATACATCTATCAACAGAAAAAACTCATTTTGATGTCTTTCTAACATGAGATTAAAGAAAAAAAATAACAAATTACGAATGCGTGAAAGAAAAAGTTAAAAAATGACGAACTTATTATCCGAAATGACATATTCACAGATATTTATAAACAGCTGTACACATCGCATTTCTGAAGCACACACATCGTCAAAATTATATTTAAATATATTAAATTCAAACTTGAATAACAACAAATGAAATTGTTGGATTGTTAATTGAAATCCGTCCCTCTACTTTCGCGGAAGGATGGATTCATCACTTTCAATTTGCCTCAATTTGATTTGATTTGTAAGCGACGTGAAAATGTTTGCTGCTTCGAATATTTCAAACAATCTCCTTCCTTTTCTTCTTCTTCTTCATTAAGGTTAACTTTTTAATTAGCTGGATTCTTGCGGAGCCATTAAAAGTCAATTAAAATGCAAAGCGAAGTTTTTTGCAAGAAATCTTCATCAATAATGAATCTGCGGCTGAGTGCTGTAGACCTGAACTAAAAACATCAATTGCGTACCTTATTATAAAAAATAAAAAGCCTTTACAAGTCTTTTCATCTCGAGGTAATCATGAATTCTTCTTTGCAATGTCAGCAGACCTCGTTTTCAAGGCCAACCTTTAATCATATTAAGTGCAAAACACTTTGTCGCTGGAAAACCCTGATTTTCGCATCAGAACATCAGAACACCAGAGCACAGGGGTAGGCGGCATCTGGTCCAGAGGCACACCTGAGAAGTCGACCACCTTGGCGGTGAAACAGTTTAAATTATGTTTGCAAACGTTATTTTGGCAAACCTTTTAAATGGGTTGTTCACAGGATTCTCAACGAAACACCCTTCAGAGCTACAAGGACATTCGGAGTATTCCTTAGCGGATTAAGTAAGTTAAAATGAAGGTGTTTCTTGCTTCCCCTTTTCGTAGGTAGAAGGTTTTAATTTCAGAGCAACATATTTTGGTATTAAAATACAAGTTTCAAGTATTTAAAGTCAACAGAAGACCTGAAATTCAAGTAATTCTATCTAGTAGCTTCCACTGAAAACATTTAACTTTATGAAACTTAAGGTTTTGAGTACATCAGGATCGTAATTGATGGAAATCCTCCCTCGGTGGCAACTAAAACTCTTCACAAACATTTATGCCAAAACTTCCAGGGCGTTGCCACGCTTGTCTCAGACTCCCTGACAAATAATCAAGTGTTAATTATTTTATGGTTTCGAAAGTTGAACGGCGAGCTTCTCACGCGTACGCAACCCCTTCCTGTGCCGAGGAGATACGCGATCAATTTCAACACCTTTCCGTCCCTTCCTGTCCCCATTTTCCCAGTGTAGCGCCTTCAACATTATAACAGCTCCAGCAACTTAACTCATTTCCTTCATGGATACTGTAGAGAAATTTCCGGCCATCAAACCGACTTGCAAACGCCATCTAACTCAGCGATTCTCAACCAGCTAGTTTGTGGACACCAAGAAAAAGTTAAAAAATGACGAAAGGTCTCCTGAAATTGTAGAATTAACTTACATATAATTCCAAAATATATTTTCCTAAAATTAGAATTCACGCTTCTACCTGCAAGATAGCTAGGGTAAGCAAGTAACACCTTCACTTTAACTTACTTAAGCAAGAATCCGAATGTCCTTGTAGCATAAAAGGCGTTTCTGATGAACCTGTGAAGAGACCATTTAAATGGTTTGCCAGAATAACGTTTGCTAATAGAATTTTCACTGTTTTATCGTCAAGGTGGTCGATTTTCTATGAAGGTTTGATTTAGGACCTGATGCCAGATCCTTGTGCTCGGGTGTTTCGTTGTGAAATAAGGATTCTCCAGCGGCAAAGTGCAACCTCTTCTATTCGGGAGGTTTCATATAGTCTCACATAGATATTTTAGATATTTAGCGGTCAGGACACAACAACGGTACGCTTCAGTTGAGAAACTCTGATGTAAATCGCTTCCTCAAACAAATGCGATTCCATCAGTTGGAGATGGAATTCTGATGAAGCTGCTGGCAATGAATGAATGAACGAACGAAGGAATGAATGAATGTTTGAATGAACTCAATGCGGTGATAAAAACATTAATCAATTCAGAGACGAATAATCATCATTTCACTGGGTCGCCTGCATGAACACGGCCAGCAGCAGCAGATTGAGTAGAACTTCAGAACTTTTACGTGATGAAGTAGGATGAGGAGGAGGAGGAGGAGGAAGAAGCGGAAGAAGCGGGATATGCGACGTCAGGAGGAACGGAAGTTTTATTGCTTAAATTGCCGCTGATTAAAGTTAATCTTTTTATTGAAATTCACAGCTTGAAGGGAATCATCCTCGAAATTAAAGCAAGAAGACACGAGGTGGAGCTACACGATTCTCTTTATGAGGAGACGATGAAGGATGTGATGAGGAAATGAAGCGGATGACTGCTGTTTTGTTGAGTAGGATCGAATGTGGTATTTTTCAGTACTGTGAGTATTCGGTGTGAAAATGAAAATCAAGAACTCTTAAGCAAAAGAAATTATAAAAGTGAACAATGAGAAATTGTTTTTCTTCTTTAATAATTTCAGGCGTAGCTGAGACGTGTATCGAATCGGAAGATATTTATTTGCCAAATGAAGAAACGGCTCTTAATACGTGTTGATTGCTTTCGAAGAAGAAGGAATACCGTGAGCAATCACACAAAACTATGGCAATCAGTTCACCGCCAATGCAATTCAGAATTCAGAGCAATGTATTCGTTATTAATTTATTCATACCCATTCCTTCGGCAAACAAAGAAACTGCGCACCCTTTCGTCCCTTGTGAATTCCTGCTGTCCTTCATTAGCCTCTGAGCCATCCAGGAATGGCTCTTCTGCTGTTTGCAGAGCTGCACCTAACGGGCGACTGGAGTTTATAAAAAATGAGTGGCAAACAAAGAAAATCCTCCATTATTACGTGCCACAAAGGCTGCCATTTCCTCGGTCTTCAACCCTCCTGCAATTTTCCCGAAAGGTTTTTTGTATTCCTTCAGGTTTCTTAATTCTCTCTTTCCCTCTCTCGCTCTCCCTCTCTCGTCCCTTAGAAGCATTAGAGATGCTTTACAGCTACTCGTCGCCAAGGCGGGTTTTTGCTCTGGGTGGGTACGTGTTTTCGGTGATGCAGTGACGAAATAGGGGTGACAGACGTCGACATTAGTCGTCAGTGCTCGTCATCTTGCGACTTCAAGTCTGTATTGTGCGTGCGTAGTGCGAGCGTGTGTGTGTGTGTGTGTGTGTGTGTGTGCGTTGCTTCCATTATAATATCAGTTGTTGTTGCCGGAACTACGGTGGTGGTGGTGGTGGTGGTGGTGGTGCTGGCAGTGCGTATTTTTATGCCACATTCCGATCTATATCAATCTTATGTTCGCAATGACGGATGGCATTTGTCACTGTCAGACATTTTTGTTTTTGTTTTTGTTTTCCTCCTCGCGTTTCGTAGCACTTCGCTGTGTCACATGGGAGTCACTTTGGAAGTTTAAGTTGTGGCAAGAATGCGCTGCGGAGAGGGTTGCTGAGTACTTCAGTACCCTGGGAATTCAAGGGTCGAAGTTTGAAAGGTTCCTCGAAAGGAGTTCTTGGAATGGAAACGACGAAAATCGAGTCGAAAAGTGTTCATCCTTTCGAATTCGACATCGAAAAGAACTACAAAACCTCCTGAATTTATAGACCTATTCGAAATTAGCAGATATTATGAGGCTTGCAATACAGGGATCAAAATGGCAGAGTTCAGAATTTCCCACTTGGAATGGCAACTTTTAAAAACTGTCAAAGATTTAACAAACAAAATACCGCACTTTCGTTGAACTGAATAATTGTGGCCACTCTGCACACACAGATTTTTCATAATTCGACCCCAGAGTTCCTCACTTTCTACACAAAAACTACCCTCTTCACCACTTTTGCTGTGTTTGACGCACCCTCAGCGGAATTTGACGAATTTCTCGTTCAACACTTTTCGTTAAATTCGAGGAATTCTAGTTCTGATATAAAAATCGCTGTGTGTTTGCATTGAGTGATTTTTTTCACAAATATTTGCATTTTTTTCATAAAGTACGCATGCTACTCAGCCACACCGCCGCCCCCACTCTGCCCAGCACCCCACAACGTTATGCCCTACAAATTGGAAACCCCTAACCATCGATTGTCATCGTCATCATTCACGACTGACATCACGTGGGTGGGGATGGGTGTGGCCGGGTTGTTTGGAGTCGCTTGAAATCTCGTAAAGAAAACCCGCTTTAAGTTGCAATCATGGTTTTGATTTCATTTCCCGTCCATCGTTCCAACGGTTTGGTATTCAGTGTTCGTGTTTTAGTTTGCGTTGCTGTGTGGATTGGGGTGGCAGCCAAGCTCTTCTCCTCCCCCCGCCGGTGTGTCATCAGCATGCATGATTTTGCCATCAGTATGTGGTACTCAACGAAGTTAGATTTCGTGAGCTACTCATCCGGTTTCAGAGGTGATGGTCGTGGAGGCGAGGGACGGTCAGGGGTGGCGCGGAGAGGCATTCGTGGAGGGTGCGTACATTTTGAATTTTTGACAAATGCCAGCAGCTGTCAATCGAGGCAACAACTGCTGCTTGGAATCTAAATGAAATTCGTTTAATTTCATTTGAATTCCATTGTAACGACTGAAGTCGGGAGAAAATGACAAAAGTGTCAGCATTTTTTCGATCTTAATTAACAAAAGGCGATGGTTGTTGTGTTTTTATGTAATAATATTTTATTTCGCCTGTTAAAGAGAGAAACATTAACGTCATCAGGAATTCCGCGCGGTTTTTCATAGCTCAATTCGCTTAGTTTGCTATTGAAATCCTTAAAAACTTAAAACTTATAAAGAATTTAATCAATGTGATCTCTCAATTAGTCTGTGTCGACCAGAACTGATAAAATACACTTTTCCCAATTACATTCAATTACTTCAATCACTGGCTGACTTAAAGTTAATTTAAAATTATCGTCTACACTGGAAATTCTAAGAATCGCCTGAAAACAATAAATCAATCCGCAGGAGAATCCATTACCACTTCGAAGCAGCGGAACCGCATCAGAATTCACAGGTTTCAATAAACACACGAGGCTTCATTAATTACAAGAAGGTGCCTCGCAAACATTTAATCGGACATTAAATACCCACAATTAATCAAAACTAAGGCAAAACGTGTGCCAGCAGCACAAACCGGGCGGACAGACAAACAAACAGACGGACAGACAGACAGACAAACAGGCGGGCTGTCAAAACAAATCCACGACATCATTTCAACATATCGACCCGCAACAGCATCGCTGCGGATTGCGTAGAAGGCGAAAATTATTAACGATGCCCGGATTAAATTACAGCGCAGCAACAGCAACATCAACAGCAGAAACAATGAAACCAACAAAACCAACACGACCGCCCGCACACCTTCATTACACGCTGCTATTATCGGCGACACCCAAAAAACGGCACCGCCACGCAAGAAACACTTAAAATGATTTCGCAGAACATCATTAATAATCGAAGGCAACAAGAGTTCTCGAAATTAATGAATTCGAATGGCATTTCTTTCCCTTTGGTGGCTCAAAAATGGACCGGGGTGGCGAAGATGATGCTTGACGCCGACTCAGTGTAGGGAATCATCATTGGCACGCAGCACCTCGCACTGCCACCGAGTCTGCACACAGCAGAAAGTGCTAAACGACTCGGCGGTGCGCCCCGGACCAGCCCATCCCAGTCCAGACCACTCAAGGACTCTCTGTCAGGAGCCGCAATTGAGGAAAATTAATGACGGACGCCTGCTGAAACACGGCGAAGTAAGCCCGCTACAAATGGAATTCAAACTCATTGAAAGCGATTAAAAACGCGAAGCAACAGAAGGCGCTGCGGCAATTAGAACGCGTGTCGAAAGTGTGGTTGCAGCGGGATCACTCCGATCACCCCACCCCACCCGCCAGATACCACTTGAGAAGCCCTCGCATCCAGTGGGGCGAATGCAATCGGGTCCTCCACTGGGGCTTCAAAGGCTGCAGATCACTTCCTTGTATTCAGTCTCGGATGAAATGGATTGAACTGTGAAGTGGTGGCTACTGGGTCGACGGGGTCAACACCCACTTTTTAGGCTCGATGATTAATTTAGTTCGAGGCGCGCTTCACTCGCATCCCTCCAGCTGCATTCGCGCGAGAAACCGACTCAAAACCGAGGATTTGAACTCCGTCGACGACCATCAAGTGAAACAAATTCGTTGTTAGTCGATGTTGATTAATGACTTCGAATAAAATACAATCGCTGTTATTTCGCTTCTCAGCAAAGGGTGTTTGTTTTTGTTGCTCTTTCAGCAGGAGTCAACAGCTGACGGCGCAGATCGAGAGGGTTACGATGGCTGCAGTGGGTTGAGTGAATGTGAGAGCGGAGGATTTGTGATCCAACGAGATGCTGAGAGAGAGAGGAAACAGTGACGGTGGAGCAGAAAATTTGAATTTAGTTTTCAAAACGTCAGAAACTTCAAAAGTCAACAATTTAATTAAACTGCAAAGGATTTAAGTGGAAGTTACAGTTATTATTATTAGTTATTTTGTGGGTTTTTTAAGTGTTCATGTTAGAATCGATAGCTACCGCCACTGAACTTCCTCAAATCACACTTATTTTTTTTCGATTTTTCGAGCGATCTTGTTATGAGTTGATTTGAACGTTTTAGAGAAAAATGAAAAATAAACAAAAACCACTCCCGTGCCATCCTTAGATGCACCACACGTCTGACAAATGAAGTGCCAAGAAATAATTTTAAATTGTATCGGTGGCAAGTGTTGCGCGCAATGAGGCGCGCATGACAGATCGATTGACTTAACGCTTGGCATTCACGCTACCACAACATCAGCCTACGATACTCCGAGCTATTGAGCGGCACCCAGTGCTGGGAAGGGAGGTGCGGCAGGGGCCACGACCATTGAAGCCGCTCCTCGTTCATCCGCGATCTATCGCCGCATCGATCGCTAATCATTAATAATCGCGAAGTAGAGAGCGAGCGGCCCCTGATGTGAGCGGCGGCGGCGGCGGTTCTCGTTTATTTTCCACTTAGCAGGTGCGCGAATGCATTGCTGGCGTCCTTGGTGGTTTTTGCAGGCTGCTTTCTATAGCTGCTGCCGTTGCCGCCTGGCAGATCAGTCTGTCGTTATGATGAAGCTTCCATTATCTCGCAGCCGCAGTCGGTATCAATCGCTGGATCAGTGAATGGATGGATTGCTGAACGGCGGGACCGCCGGATGATGGGCTGAAGTTTTAATGATGTTTGAATGGTGTTGGAAAGAACACATTACGTGTTAATGGTTATGATTGCAGATAAATAAATTCGACGAAGATATCGAAAACTAGCGCCGTTTAAGGAATTTGAGATCACCGAAAATGGAAAACAGTGAGTGTGTCGATCTGGAAAGGCACTTTTAGGTTATCAAATCAGAACACAATAGTAATTTCGAACTTTCACTTTATCAACTCACTTTTTTTAAAAAATATTTTCTTTTCCAGTCAACAAACAGCACGGATTACTTTTCCTCCCTTAGTTAACTCCATCAACTCCTAAGCAGCACTGACAGCAATCGCTGTAGACCGAAACTAACTTGCAACTTCTGTTCGGGTATCCTGAGAGTTCGTCACAACTACTGTGCGTCGTTCGGCGAATTCCTGCTGCTCCGCCAGCAGCTTCTCACATGTAAAATAATGCAAATTACGATTGCATTCTCTGAAATTCCGTCTAGAAACGACAATAGAAAGTGAAAACAAACATGCAATGAAATGCAAACAAGAAATAGAATTCAGATGGTCAGCAGTAACGACGACAGAACAACGCGGCGATTTTACAGCGTTTGCAACTCCGGCAGTCGCTCGCTTGAGGGTCTCAGAAGTCATAAAATCACCCACCGAGTGCTGACTGCTTTCGCAAGCCTGACAAAGGATTGCTACGCAGCCGTAAACAAATATTTGCATATCTAGCGAATTGTTAGGCATATAAAAACGTCAAGTCGAGGACAGCTTTTGTGTGGCGGTCAACAATGAGAGCAGAAGTCAGTCAACAGTCTGCTGACGTCTGTCGATTGGTAGGTAGGAAGGTAGGTAGCTATCGACGGGGTTTCGCAGGACTTTGGAATAATAGATAAGCAAATATTTGAGTTTTCTTTATTTAGAAGTTTTGCTGTATACATGACGAGTGTTAAATACAGTCAATCTTCAAGTGGCGTGCGTAAGAAAGCATGAAATAAACTCCGGTAATAGGAGAACAAATTTGGAAAGACTTCTACAAGGTGTTTCTTGAGTATTTACAAATCTAAGTATATAAAAATTGTAGAGAAGGCGTCTGCATGATGCATGATATAAATTTAAATGTTTCGCAATCCAAACATTTTCCACACGTTAAAATCAATTAAAATTGAGTTCACAGAAAAAATTCTCAGCGGAGTTGTAAGCCTGCAGCAAAAAGCAATTGTGTTCCAGCTCCCCTTCCTCCGTCCCTCTCGCACCTCATATAACGACACAGCGATTCTGAGGTGTTCCAGTTCCGATTTCATTAAACACTTCGAAGAACCGCATGCAAAGTAATCAGCATCACAGAACGATTAAGAGCGCGGCAGTGAATGTTTTCCAGCAGCTCGTAAATACATCAGCGCGTATTTAGCAGGCTTGCCACCAACACGGACGCGAAAGCCGTCAGTGGCCAAACCAACCAAAGCAGCGACAACGTGTAGCTGACGCCGTAGCAACTTTTATATTATTAACAAGAGCAAGCATGCTGCCAATTACAGAAAATTGCTTCCTTGCACCTTTTCCGCGACCACCGCACGCCGCCCGACCGAGGTGCCCCTCATCGAGGACCCCTTTTGCGCGCTCAGTTGTTGCTGCAGCTTGGATTTTCTCGAAATCATGCGTGCTTCTTATTGTGTGCATTAATTTTGCATTTTTAATGAAGACATTTTGTGGCATATTAAGAGGCACAGCAGCACAGCGCTCGCAACTGCAGCGCTTCCGCCGGTGGACGGCGCACGGCGGACGGCGGACGGCGCACGCGGGGATGTTCGATACCCCGTTCCGTGGTCGCGCTCGCTTTGCAATCACCTTAAACACCATAATAAGGCCGCAGCTTTAATGGCTTCATTATGGCAGTCGCGCTGGGTCGAACTCGTTCCCACTTATGGGTCCACGGATCGGGCGTAGAGCTGCATGCAGCAGCCGACGCCGGCTAGCCAATCCGTTGACATTCGCGGTGCGTCGGTCCAAATTGAAATCAGCGAGTGGCCTCGGTTTTTTAAATAATTATAAAAGTATTATTTAAAACAGCCACTTAAAGAAATTACACATCTTGCAGGGGAGAAGAAGACGACACCACAAAAAGAGGCTCCAACAACCGGTCGACAGGAATCCGGACTGCGGATCGCAGACTCTTTCGCTGTCGTCGCCGCCTCATTAAAAGTCCACGTTTTTACCGAAAACTTAACATTTATTTAAATTAGTGTCGCTCTTCTTCTTCTTCTGCAGTCCACTGCGTGTTTTTGGAAGCGGTGGGCATATTTTGGCTTATCAGTGTTTTATGAAAATTCCAAACAGAACTTTTCCGAAGATCCTCCCGTTGCGATATTCCATTTTCTTTTTGCTCACCGGCAAGTGGCTCGCCGACTGACGAAGAGAAGGGAGACAACAAATAAGTTTATCTAGCCTGCTG
Organism: Sicus ferrugineus; assembly: GCA_922984085.1. NCBI lineage: Eukaryota > Metazoa > Arthropoda > Insecta > Diptera > Conopidae > Sicus > Sicus ferrugineus. The sequence goes on along the minus strand of OV277352.1, from coordinate 13,244,410 downwards.
CATAGGCAGGGGTAACTATTGGCAGGTAGAGAGGAATGAGTTTCCTCCAGCTGTAATGGTGGAAGCTGATGGCTTCAGAACCAGTTTTGAATTTGGTAATGCCATCGAAGGGTCAATGGCTGCCTTTGGGACCGGCGAGCGGCGACTTTAAGGCAGCAGGTAGCTCTATCAGGCCTGTAATAGAGGGCTAGACTGAAACTTAGCCCAGAAATTGATTCCGTTTTAAGGTTTTCTTAAGACTGATGCAACATACTCGAGAAATTCTTATACTCTACTGTAGGAAATTAATTAAAAAATTTTAAGAAATGTTGACAAGTTCACAGTATTCCCCAGTTCACAGTAGTAAGGGAAGTTTAAATATTGAAAAACTTTTCAGTAACTCGGACAACGCTGGATTGACTGAAAAATCAGTACCAACAGGAGGAACCGACTTCATGTTGCCAGTATTAAGTGCAAACATGACAGATGAACTCCATTACTCATTCACTTTACATATTCCAGAGAACATATTTCGATATATGATATCACATCAAGTGATACGCATATCATACATCATATCATTGCGCTATTCGGTTTTAATTGCAATCGACACGCAATCTTCGCATAAAGGATTACAAATCGAAATCAGCGGAAACACAAGACGAGTACATTGGAACGGAGTGCCAGATAAAGCAGATGCCGTCCTCCCAAGAAGACAGTAATTTCCATGAGGGAAGTGAGGAGTATTCAGACTCAAAAATATATTTGAAAGCATGGAAGTCATTTGGAAACTACGTGGCGCTCAACTCTTTGAGGTCATCAGATTAATAATTGCCGTGGTTGTTGATGGCGTCGGACGCGTGATTGTTTGTTGGGTTTGGTGTTTTTGTTGTTGCTGTAGTTGTCGTTGTTGTTGTTGTTGTCGTGGCTGTGGTTGTAGCAGCCTAAAAGAACTCGTCGCACAGGTGCAAAACTTGAAGCGGAATGGGTGCGATTGAAGTCACTAACTGGCGCTGTTGAATATTCTCCACTTACTTTCCACTTCGGTCGGAGCGTCGTCAAGTTAGCCGCACACACTCAGGCTCAGCCTCAGCGCCACCATCATCATTAGAAATGGCAAATATCTGCCAAAACACCGCGCAGATGAAGCCTTAAGTCATTTTTGATGGCTCGCGCACAACAGCAATTAGATGCCGCAACTAATGACTGCATGCAGTGGATAGAAATGCCGAAGGGACGGACGGACATTTAGTGCGTAGATCAAAGTTTCGTCTACTCCTTCGGCGGATCTGCTGGCTCTTCGTTTATGAATGTCCACATTCGGATCGTCTTTGAAGTGTCCACGCATTTGTGGACCTGATTAATTATGACGAGATTGCTGTGTGGTTTTTCCGTGTACCGCATGTTGATGTCTCTGCTTTCTCAGTGTTTCCTAATCTCTGCCTTTCGAGGATCACTTGCTGGTGCGCTCGATCGCGTACAGATTTTGCTGTTGATCGCGCCATCGCGTACATTTTAATGAGTTCGCAATTAACAGCAACGCATTACGTACATCCAATCAGCCGTCCGTCTGGCTTGATGATGATCGGTGAATCGTGTTCACCATGCGTTGGCAACCCTAACAAGTTGGCGGAGTTTTTTCGTCTTTCAGCTGTTTGATTTGCAGCCGTGTGATTGAAGGGAAGAAAAACCTCTTCTTCTCAGAAAAGTAAAACAATTAAATTCCCATTATAATTATTTCTTTAATATTTGTTCAACGATTAATTAACTGATTAATTTGGATCTTATAAAAATAATTATAACACGAACCGTTGGGAGTTTAGGATGCGAAGAAGCCGAAGCAGCTTATTTGACACGAATTTCGTAGTTTAAAAATACATATCGCGCGGATACCGAAGTTTCAGTTGCATTCACGTGTCTGGCATAATAGTGGGCGTTTTGAAAGCTCGCACAGCGCTGTTGATTTATTAAAATTTGCTAAAAATGCTCGTAGCCACTCGTAATTGCCACGCAAATTAATTTAGCGTTGGAAGCCATCGAAAATCTACCCGAACTAATGATCCAAACGTCTAATGAGCAATTGTAAATCTTAAAAGTGTATTAAATTTAAATGCGTAATGGACTCTAATGAATATTTATTGAATAATTACATTAATTATGATAATCTGTGTGTGTGTGTGTGTAGTTTTATGGTGGGGAGAAACTACAGCAACACAAGCAACCGAAACAATTTGAACAATGAAAAGTGGAAGCAACACCTGACACGCTGAGAACAAACTGAAGCTTAAATGCAACACTTTTCCCTCCGAATGGGTTAAGGAACCCCGTTGTTGTTGTTGCACGTGTTGGAGCAACACGATGAATACATGTAAATATTAAAAATTTGTATGTTTCTCGCAGTAATTAAATCAGTTTGTAATGCGCAATTAAGCAGCGACTATTGAAGAGAAATATTTTTCGCACTTTCTAACTATAATTATTTATTTTCGACAAGGTTTGCCAGTGAAAGTAGCAATTTATGGATTAATTTATTCACTTAGCAAACTATTAATTGATTAAGCAAACAATTCAATGCAATGTAATAATTTAAACGAAGCTACTCAGCGAGGATTTAATCTCTTTGCTCGACTTTTTGACGATTTTACCGAACGGGGAAAAACTTGGTTGACAGACGCTGCCTCAGCTGCTCGCCGACATGCAGCGTGTGCGCGTTTGCATGGAGGACGAGGAGGACGAAGAAGGATTCTCGCTTCTAAGCAGCGATGATTTATTATTTTTAATTTCCGCTACCAGCGCTGAGTGCGGCGCACGTCAACAGACGGCTGGAGCAGCGGATGCCGTTGCAGCCTCCAGTCCTCGTGCATCTAAATATTCAGTCTTGCAAATGTTGTAGTTGTCGTTGCTGTTGTCGTTGTCTCCCGATTGCGAAAAATCTCACACGCAGCAGCAGGAACAGCGAACTTCATCACGTAAACTAATAACGTCGAGCGGCATCCAGTTGACGGCGCGAGCGCGGCGTGAGGAAGCATCAGCAAAATATGTAGAGTGACAAAATGTTGCTGATATAAATGTAAATCCTGGTGAGCGTTGCTATTGTTGTTGTTGTTGTTGTCGTTGTTGTTGCTGGCGCTGCTATCGTTGCTCCTTCTCGTTTCTGTTGCTGGCGGTGACGGTTTTCTTGTTCTTTCCGTTGTTATGATGGAGTTTTTGTACGCATCCTTGCAACATGACTTTACTCTTCAAGGCATCATCAACAACAACAACAACGCCAACAATAACAACACCAACGACGCTGAAATACTAAACCCCGTCGTTGGTTTTCGCTAGCTGAAGGGACACCTGAGTCGGTCTAAAATTTATTTACGATTTCATGGAGAAGTAAAAACGGTTTTTTATTAAAAACTACAATAGTTGCAGATGAAATTAATAACTTTTCCTTATTTTCTTGAGTACGCAATGTTGGAAAAGCAATGAAATAAATGTCGTCCTTGAAGAGAGTGAAAGTGTGCCAATTAGCAGAGTATCCTTGCTCGGTGGCACGTCCTGGTGTGCGTTGCCTGACACCTGGTGCGCGCCGAAGTGTGCTGATTTCGCGCTCGCCTCCGCGTCGGTTATTTATTGCGTTATCCTTGCAAGGAGGCGGCGACTCTTGGCTTTCTTTAAGGACGCAAAATGTGTGGTTGATGTCAAGAGACGACGTGCGCTACTGAAAGAAAGAAAGTGCGTTTCTTAAAATAAGTTACAAAAATCACCCATAGTATTTTCTTAATGAATCCTTCATCCTTTCTGCTTAAAATGCTCTTCTCGCCGTTTTTATACTCTTCAAGTCAATTTAATAATCAGTTTAGTGGATCTCAGTGGTCGAAATAGTCAAAAACTCCCCGAAGATATACAATCCGAGGTCAGTAAAAACTCCGTTTCGACTCGAATATCAAACGAGAATCTTCCGCATCCATATAAATGTCGTCTGCATTCGTTTACTCATCCGCTCACGCACTCAAACTGAGTTCTCAATCACTCCCGGCACCAGCGTTGCCAGTCTCAACTTGAAGTCGCCGAGATGCAGCGCACCACGTCGTCCTTTCCATCAACGTCCTCCGTCTGAATCCTTAATCGGCACTCTTGTTCAAGCAGAACGAAATGCAGACGGAAATAAACGAAGAAACAAGTAAATGAAGAATCTGAGAAAACAAAGGAAAAAATTAGATAAATATTTATAAAAAATAACATAAAACATCTTAAAACGCAGACCGCTTTGGAAAGAATGGAAAATGTCGCCTTCGCACTCCACCGCGGTGATTCCCTGATTGCCATCTAAACTTATATTTGCGCTGCCTGAGCAGCGTGTCCTTCGTCCTCGATCCTTGCGTGAACTCTTTTTGATTTCTAGCCTGCAGCTCGAGTGAACACAAGCTGGAGTCCTCGTAGTGCGAACGTCCTTTGTGAATTGCGCTCGGCATCTTAAGTTTCGTCCGGGCGAAGAGGTCTCTGAGTTCTTGTTTTGTGCTTGTAATTCGCTCCCTTCTTTTGTTTTGTTCGCTCTTGTCGGAAAACAGAGACAAATCGGTTAATTTCCCCCGTCCATTGTTGTGCTCGCATCAATCGAAGCCCAGTAATGGAGCGGAGTTATTAATCTCCTTTTTCCGTGCTTCTCTGGGATGGATTGGTACTTTTTGTTTCCTCCTGGTGATAGAATGGGGGCGGCTTTGGTGTCCAGACCGGTGTCAAGACTGCAGAACAGCAAGTACAAGTAGAAGTACAAGAACAAGTACAACTGAAGTGCAATTACGAGCACAAGTAGAAGTAGAAGTGTGAGTACAAGTACCAGTACCAGTACCAGTACCAGTACCAGTACCAGTACCAGTACCAGTACCAGTACCAGTACCAGTACCAGTACCAGTACCAGTACCAGTACCAGTACCAGTACCAGTACCAGTACCAGTACCAGTACCAGTACCAGTACCAGTAGCAGTACCAGTAGCAGTAGCAGTACCAGTACCAGTAGCAGTACCAGTACCAGTACCAGTACCAGTACCAGCACCAGTACCAGTACCAGTACCAGTACCAGTACCAGTACCAGTACCAGTACCAGTACCAGTACCAGTACCAGTACCAGTACCAGTACCAGTACCAGTACCAGTACCAGTACCAGTACCAGTACCAGTACAGATACAAATACAGTGCAAATTCAAGTACAATTACAAGTTCAATTACAATTACAGGTACAAGTAGAAGTACAAGTACAGATGCAATTACAAGTATTGAAGGTGTAGTCGTAATTGCATCTGTACTTGCGCGAGTACATTTGAAGTGTCTCTCCACATTTTCTCAGATTAACTAGGATTACCATCCCGTCAGGGAAGCAGGAAGAGCGGGAATCGGAGTTTCCAGAAGCCACGGAAGGGAGTTCCGAAAATAAGCGAATCGCCAACCAACACGGAGACCAACAAGGAATGGGAACTAAAATACGGCTGCATCGTTAAATTTAATATGAAATTCATTTAATGTAATCGTTACCGATTTGTTCCGAAAACACAGACGCACGCAAGCACACACACACACACACACACACATAGTCACACACGTATCTCACGGATGCGCGATTATAATGTAAAAATCGTAACATTAATGAGTGGAATCGTCTGAGCGACTGACTGACTGTCAAATTTTGCGACGGATTGTTGCGAAAAACGTTCTTCGTGATGAAGAGAGAGAGCGAGAGAGAGAGAGAAAGAAAGAGAAAGATGAAGTGCGAAGGAATGACAGAGAAGCATTCTAATGACTGGCAAAGCGCAGTAAGCGCCGCAAAAACCGCAACAACAACACGTGCGGCAGAGCGACGAGCTGAAAAGTGTTAAGTGTTCGCTCATTAAGAGTTTATGAACTCCATCACTGCCACCGCCGCACTCTCGGCTCGCGACTCTCGGCTGGGTGGCGTCTTCAGAGTCGTCCTTGCTGAGGCCTTCAAGTTGCCGCCCCGCACTGTCACTACTGAATTGAGTTCCATGGAATATTGAAAATATTCTAAACTATTTTTTCCATATTGAGGCAAAACTTACAATCGCGGTTACCAGCATCAGAGCTTCGGTTTCTCAAATATGAGGACGCATTCTCAACATTGGCAGTCAAAGTTTCATTGACAATCTTTGCATTCAAGTTGAGCTTCTCTGTAAAAGTTTTCTAACTTATTTAACGAAAAATAACGAACGGAATTTGGATTCGAATTTCAGAAGTGAATGACAAAAAATATCGCCGTGCGCCGGCATTCAGCTCCGATTACAGCAGAGAGATTTGAAACGCTCACACACATGCTGACTGCTGACCTCACGGTAGCCGGTGAGGTAACCTCGCCTCTCACCGCTCATACAAGAACAACTTCATTTGTGAGCGGGAGAAAATCCCACGCTAGAATGAGAAGTTTCCCAGCCACGCCACGCTTGCTGTTGCTGCTGCCAGCTGCTGTGAAATGATGGCGCGCACGGAAAAGCAACAACACCGCGAACAAGCAGCCATATTGAAATTCACTCAAGTATTTCGAAATCGTGGGAGGAGCCTAACTGAGAGACGCACAAGTGGCGCAATGGCTGCGCTTGTGTTGTTGTTGCCCGCCGAGTTTTACGAGTGCGTGCGCAGAGTGCAGCTATAGCGATGCGCCGTAGAGCGCCGGCAGATGTGTGGCAGCTGTTGTGGACGTGGCTGTTATTTCTCTTCTTCACATTCCGAGTTATATTTTCAAGTTGGTCGCGCTGCTCCTGCGCGCGATGCACACCGTTCGACAGGCGACTGCGTTGTGTACGTTAGAATTCGAAGACGCAGTGGAAGAGCGAGCAGAGGAATTCGAAAACGAATGTTAATTACGAATTTCGGACCCCGTGCATGCGTTAGTGTGCGTGCGTTATCATTGTGTGGCTCGAAATCCGCGCTCTTCGAAATTCGAAGTTGTGGATTTCGTAAATGTGTGAGTGCAGAGCACGAATGCGGTTTCAAAAGTGGCGGGAATTCGAATTCAGAGTTCGAATTTCGATTCTTCGAAAAACAGTCGTTTATTTCTTTCTGTGCCGTGTGAAGTTATTTTTTTCCAATCATCATTTTTCGCTCTTTTCATTTTTTTCGAAATCTTTACTGAAGTTTATAATTTTCGAAATATTCCTCAATTGTTTTACTTTAAAATGAAGGCATAAATTTGAAATGTTTTTCGGTTTTTAGCGAGAATTATCACTCCGTCGGTTGTTTCGTGGCTCCATTCGGCGCGCAGTCAGCCGTCAAAACGCAGTCGATGCTGTGATAAACGACGTGAGTTGGTTTTCCTTTTTACTAATGAGAGGCGCCCGGGTTTCGATCGATTTTCCGCCTCCTCTCGAACGCGTCTCTCCGTGGCTTCCTTAATAACTTCATTTGGTGTGGAATTCCTCATGTTTTTCTCTATTAATCATTGATTCAGGGTCGATTTTTTAAGTTTATTATTTAAAATTCAACTTTACTTACTTTCTTCAAATAAAACAACCAGTGAAGTATTTAATTTTATTGTATTAAAATTAGTTAGCAAACAAAGCAAAACCAGAAATTCTAAAATTTCAAATTAAAACTTAAAAATAATATTTGCAGTTAATTGTTTTCTATATTTTTCCTCACTTATTATTTTATAATAAAAAAAGTTAAACAAAATTGATGATGACGTTGAGAACACCGAAATTTGCTCGTCCTTCAAAGATTCTCATTTGAATTCTATTTGTTGCACATCATTTATTCGAGCGATTAATTGAATTTAAATTCAGCAGACTGATAAATCTGCCTTCACTCGGTGACTCGGGGAAACTCGGGACAGGAAAATCTGTTTAAACTTTAAAGAGATGCAATAAAATTAACGAAACTAAAATTAGCAGATCGAGGAATTCGCATTCGTTGGCTCGGACTGGGCGTTCGCACCTCACGAACCTCACGAGCCGAAGACGAAGCTGTTCGCCGCAAAATGGCAGCCAGAAGGCGAAGAAGTGCGGAAAATGCTGACATTTGAAATGAAATGAAAAGCTGCAACTTAACTGACTCGATACGGAGTTGATAAAGGTCGGAGGTCATGAGACGACGAGGACACACCTTCCGCTGGCTGTCCTCGAGTGACTTTTCTCGATAACCAGCGACTATAAACGCGAAGTTTTCTCTGAGTGCAGCGACGGACGTTTTAATGATAAAACGCATTAATTCGAGTTGCGCGAAATTCAGAGAGCCGCTCCGACACCCTGTTAGTCGCCTCTTACGACAAGCGAGGGGCAGCGCTGTGGTCGTATTCTTCGCAACCAGGGGGAGCCCCAGACCACAGGGCTGAGAAGCTGAAAACACGAACGCCGCGCCTGCAAAATCACTGAATTTGCATTCAATTTCACCGCAGACGTCCGCTTTTTCATTCCTAAACTGAAGAGAGGAGATCATCACTGATGCTTCTCAACTGATTGTCCTTGAAATTCGGCTGAATTTCATCTCTTCAAGTTATTTTAATTTACTTTTAGTAAACTAGTTACGGTAATTAGTTAATGCAATTACTTCACTTCTCATCACACAATCACTGCATAAACCTTCACGAATACAAATAAAACACCGAGAATACAAACACCTTCACGAATACAAATAAAACACCGAGAATACAAACACCTTCACGAATACAAATAAAACACCTGCGAGATTTCAGTTATTTTCCTTTACTCTAAAAAGTATTTTTTATTTACTCATTTAATTCTATTTACAAGAGTTTCTCCGCACATCAACTTATGAATGTATATATGTACGTATGTAACAAACACACACACACGTGTATAGTATGTTTTAAATAGTTTTTCGTATATATATAATTGTAATTTAATTTATTTACGTAGATTTCTTACAGACGGAGGCCTTACGATTACGTATTTGGGTTTGCGTTCAAAAATCTCTTTGCTGCTTACAGTTATTTTGTATTTAATTAGTTGTTTTTGCAATTAACTCCTAATTTAAATCGGTTTTTTTGCTGGAATTCATTTGCATTTTTATGCATTCAATTGGTGTGCCAAAATATTTACTCGTTTCTTAGTTCAAATTAACGTCGTTGATTTTAATTTAATTGTTTTTAACTCAACTGAACATTATTTATTTTACTTTAATTGCTTTTAATTTCAATTAGCGTTCTTCCAGATTGCCTATTTCAGTGAAAACGCAATTCTAAAAGTTACTTTTAAAGTTATTTTTAAATGCTATTAAAACTTTCGTTAGATTTTCTCCAATTCTTCTTCTTTACAAATTTGCTTTATTTTGGTTTATTTCACTGCGAAATTTCTTTTTTTATTTCGTTTAATTTTGATAACATTTAATTAAATGTACTTCAATGTAATAATTAATTTGCAGATTTTATTTAATGTACTTTTCATTATTTAATCCTTCATATTTAATTTTTTTCTTCAGCGTCCTTTTTAAATTTGAAATTTTAACTTATTCTTCTATTTCAAGTTATTTTTCATGTTTTCGTTTTAACAAATGATAATCACATGTTGTAATTTTGCTGTTCTTCTGTTAAAAAAGTATTCATTTTAATAAGAAATTTGCTTTGAATTTAATAAGAGAATTTTGTTTTTCTTTTATTTTCTGCAAAATAATTCGTTTTTCTCTGTTAATGTTTTCATTTTTGATTTATTTACAAAAATGCTGTTGTTTTTCTAGTAGTTAATATATTGAAATATATATATATTATATTTCTCCTTTATTTTATTTATTTTTAGTTTATTTTATTTTGTTTAATTCTATACTACTTTTATATTACTTTTTGTTTTTTTATTATTCTTTAATTTCGTAGCATTTGCAGGCTACTTTTTAGAACTTAATTTTCCAAGTTTGTCTAAATTAAATTAACTATTTCAACGTAACTATTTTTAGTATACACAATACACTATTTTATAAAAAACTTTGGTATTATTTTCGCTCACAACATTGCGTACTAAATGGAAAAAACGTAGGGAAATTGCTTGAAAGGAGGAGAAACAGTAGTAGAAATTATATTCAAGCCAGAACTCTTTTGAAATTTCAAAATTAGTAAATTAAGAGCTCTCTGAAGCCAACTGAAGTAATTAAAATTAATTAAAATCTTTAATTTACTCGAACTTCTAATTTTTTCTCTTGATTCTAAAAATTAAAAAGACAGACTTTAAAAATGGTAGTTTTTTCACGTGATTTTTTGATTTTGAATTCTATTTCCTTCAAATTAATTTAAAACTTCAAGGAAATAGCAGTTTAATTCTTTGAACTGCATTCTTTTTTAATAGAGAAGCGAAAATTTTCCTCTTTAATATATTTGAAATGAATTTTAAATAAAAAAACGATCAACAGAGTTCTGCGAATTATATATATGTAGAAATATAGAAAAAATATATATAGAAACATCATTACTTCGCGGTATCCCATTTTTTCCTTCTGTGCTTCAGATTTTCTTCGCTTAATTAAAACGCGCTTTTTTAGCGAAAATCGAAAGAAAGAATATTTGTCATAATAAATTCAGAATCTTTTCTATAATTTAAAACAAATTAACAATTTCAAAGTTTGTATTCATAAAAATTGAAAACCGCTTTACAAAACTTTTAAAGAATAATTTTATAACTTAATTTGCTCCACAGGTTTCTTCCTCAGAAATCCCAAAAAAAGTTTTGAAACGTTTTATAAGTTTTCACGAATACAGCTTTTAAATTTATATATTTTTGTGTGAGAAACAGAAAATTCAAAATTGCACCTATTTAAAAGAAAATCATATTCCAAATTAGATAAAATTACACACATAATTTTGTCTAATTTTAAATACGATTTTCTTAAATTAAATACGAAATATGAAGCCAATACAACAAACAAATGTGAAAATATATCTTGTTTTCTATTGATTCCGTTAGATTTGTAAAAGTTTTCTGAAGAAAAGTTAAATTCAGCGAAAGAGAACAAAATTGCTGAATTTCATTCGTATTTTAAATGTTTGGTTTTTGCTTTTGTGGTTTTATTTTAAGCCTTTTCTCTTAATTTTTACGCTTCCTCTCTTAGTTACGTCTTAACTATTTACTTTCTACACTTAATGCTAAACTAAAACTAATTAAATACAACACACATAAAAGAATCAAATGAGTTTTTCGATTTCAAATGTTTTCAATATTTTACATTGCAATTTTTGTTTAGATTTACGGTTTCACATACTTCTAAATTAATTTAGCCATTTAAATTGTTTCGTGAATATTTGATTTAACGTTTCTATTCTCTTATTTATTTATAATAATTAATTTTACAAAATAACTTATTTAATCTGAGGTCACATGAGTTGGTTTTGTTGTAGTTTTTATTTTTGTGTGTTTCCTTTTAAAGTGTTTTATTGTTGGTTTTAATTACAAATTTTGTTCTTAAAGAATCGATAACGGAAACTTAAAAGAGAGAAAATAAATTGAAATAAGTGAGAGAGAAGCTGATTCGAATTTAGGATTCAATCAGATTTCAATTTATTAAGAAATCTTTATTCAGTTCGGTTGTCAATTGTTTTTTAAGAGTTTCACAGGGAAAAAATCGAATTTTAATTTCAGTAACTAAACGAGAACAGACAGAAATTTATTTTAATTATTGCGCTTTAATTGATTTCTTAGTTTTTCTTATTTTTCGAAAATACATTACATGTGTTGGTTTTGTTTTTAATTCCTCTGAAAAATACAAATCTTGCTTTTGTCGTCCGCTGCGACGTCCTAGAATTTTGCAATTACAACAAAATAACTTGATTTTCTTTTATTAAATTTTATTTTCTACTACTTTTTGCATATTTTCTCATTACTTTTCTCGTCCATTTATTAAATTATTGTTTTTATTGTAGTGGTTGTTGCTATTGTTGTTGCTGCCATGGTTGTTGTTGTTGTTGTTGCTGTTGCTGTTGCTGTTGCTGTTGCTGTTGCTGTTGCTGTTGCTGTTGCTGTATCTCCATTCTACTGCGGACTGTTGGGCGGCGTGATCTCATCGCCCTCGCCACCCGATCCAGGCTCGCCTTTGGTTTTGTTCTCCTTTTTCCACTTCATGCGCCGATTCTGGAACCAAATCTTGATCTGGCGCTCGGTGAGGCAGAGCGCGTGCGCGATCTCGATGCGTCTCCGGCGCGTGAGGTAGCGATTGAAGTGGAACTCCTTCTCCAGCTCCAGCGTTTGGTAGCGCGTGTAGGTTTGACGGCCGCGTTTGCGTTCTGTGGGTGGGGAAGGAGAGGAACGAAGCAAAGAAATGAGTTGCGAATGAAATGTTTTGATAAATAAATAATATAAAGAAAGCTACTGCAAAAACTCAAACTACTCGCAACTAGAAACTGCTAATATTTCGATTTTAACACGCCCACCGCTCAAATTCCCATCATAATAAGCAAAATTATTGCCTTCGCTTCTTACAAGCGGAACGTTTAAACACACGAGATTTATTCTCATAACGGTGGCAACATTTATCACCCTACTGTAGGCATGCGACGCCCTGCAGCTCCCCACATGACAGCCGCTCACTGCTTTTTGGAAGCGTTTTAGGTTGCTTTTTCATTTCTTCTCTCCCCACTCTCTGCGTTTTCTATAAAAAAATCCAAAATATTTTTCTGTATGCCACAAAAAAAGAAAGGAAAAGAATCAAATCGGAGAGAACAAACGATCAAAAGATTCAACCAGGAGAGGAGACGACGACGACGACGTCCTTACCAAATTCGTATATTTGTACTTGTCAAAATCACAACATTTCTTGTTGTTGTTATCGTTGTTGTTGTTGTTCTTCTTCCTTTCCTTGTTGTTGTATTTTAATCCGCACAGGATTTGTTACACATTAAGAACGAATCAAAGAAAAACTGAGCGCAAAGACTTCACGATCTAAGAAGGTAACTAATTACCAGAGATATGACGGAATCCGAAATCAAACCCAGCGGAATCCCACCAAACTGAATCCGACAAGTGTACCGCAGGATGACAGAGACGAGGGTAACTAAAATTGGGAGGAAAAAAACGAAGTAAGTTGAATTTCAGAATGCATCTTGTGGATTTCATAGAGGACGCGATTTCACCAGCTGAAATATGGCGACCCAACGCGAGAAAAGAGGAAGAACAGCATCAAAGCGAAATGTTTAGAAATATACGAACTTCGCGCCACCATCCGACGTGAATGATCACTCAAGATTTGGCTACAAAGGCAACGCAATGAGAGGGCGATGGGGATTTAATCCACTGACAAGATGACTTAATTTCTGCGATAAAAATGAATATGTGAAGTAAAGCGACATACATATCTAAAGATTAGAACACAACGCACTACAGAATTTCTTTTAAAATAATGTAATATTAAAATGTGAAAGTATAAATCAACCTTTGCATGTGAAATGGAGAGTCTGTAGGTAGAAATAGCGCGTTTCATGTGACGAATCATGATTTCGTGAGCTTAAAACCCCGAAAATTATAATGCAAACAAAGGTCCCCCACGCATATCGTTTTGTAAACTATAATTACGCAAGTTAACAAACTTAATGAGCTATAAAATATAGTAGTTGGAATTAAGGTACCTTCAGCCGGTACTTCTTTTTACACAACGACAATAATTACATCAGATAAAATGCAAGTTTCACACTAAATTTGATATAAATTCACCGAATGCCGAGCATTTCGCATAATTGTTGGTCTTAATGACGTGAAATGAGAGCTGGCTTGACACAATTGTAAGTTTTGACAAATTTTGTTTTAAAGTTATGAAGGTGAGCGTTAATTTTAATGATGGCTTTCAGCAGTTCTGAAAACTTTCTATGGCTCTCAGAGTGTGGGAAACTTTTCACTATTGATATTCTTTTGTATAACTGATACTTAGCAGTTGTTTATTTCTACAACTCGTATTGTTAAGGGAAATCGTTGCCTGTAGTACTCACAACTTCGTGGTATCAGGAACCACAAAATCGTACTCCAAATTATCGAAATTTGTAGAAAATATGATTGCAATCTAGTTTTATTGCCGAAGAGAATATAATTGCGATTAATTCTCAACTATAAAGAGATTATCGTCCTACATCCTTCTTCTCCCTCAATTCTCTTCTTGAAGCCTCCGTTTCTGACCTCGCTTAATCTGTTTTTAATAACGTTTCCATATCATTTGTAGTTTTAAGCTTTTCCTCGTCCAGCAGGCGGGCAGTTCCATCAGTTGTCCCGCGTTACGCTGTTAAATGATAAAATTGATGCGGCGTCTGTAACCCAAGGCGGACGCTATTTAATCATCATGAGTTGAGGAGCAGCAGCAGCAGCAGAAGACGTTCGACGACGAACAACAAGTCGAATACGACTTTTTATTGCTTCTAGCTCACTTTTTTCGTTTTGAACTACTCGTAGATGGTATTTGCACAGATTCTTCTGCTTTTTACGATATAATGTGGCAAGTTGATGAACACCCAGTGAGTTGATCTATGGTTGCCGTGAGGTTGGGTGGCCATAAGGATTCCCTTAGAAGCGCAGAAACAAGTAGATTTCTGAGTTTTACCGAATAAAAGCGTTCTTTTTGCTTCAATGTTAGCAATATCTAGCTTAATCTCTAAATATCTACAGTCCGCAGTTAATTTCGACTGTTTTAGACACGGTGAATAATGAGAAGATTCGGTTTTGTTTCCTCCTCCGACTATTATTGCTCTTCTGTTCCATATCCAACTATAAAGATTACGAATCTGTTTCAGTTTCCACTGATACGTGGAGGCGTCTCTTGGCTGCGGTGGACGCGAGTGTTGAGTAATACGGCTCGAAGCATTGGAGGCCGAAATGGCCGGGAAGAAACAAATATGGCCAGTTTGGTCATACCAAATTACACTGACCGCCCTGAACCGCACCGAAACGCGTGTATAAATAAAGTGGGGACCGTTCCAGCTGTACTTTCATGTTTTTGATATTAAAGCGATGGGTAATTAAATAGTGATTAGGCCACCATTTTGATTGTTTTCCTTGCTCTTGATTACCAGTCAGGGAAGGCGGGCTTGATTACAATTTTCGGTGGTGTGGTTCACTTTTTCATTTTAATATATACGTTGTGTGCGTGGTTGTTGTAAGTGAATTAGAAGGAAATCATTACATTAATTACAATAAAGGCTAAGATAAATGGCGATAATAACAACAACAAGATTGGCTGCAATCTTCAATTAAAGTGTTTAATTTATATTGTGAAATAGCAATTTCCTTGAATTTATTTAGAGTAACTTGAATTTAATCATAATAACGCTTATTAAGCTTTTATTTTGATTTTTTAATTTAATTCCATTACTCGTAATTTATAATGTTGAGTGAAAACTGAAATTTATAAGCTTTATAAAAGAAATTATTGCTGTTATCGCTCTTCACGTAAATTGATCTTTGATTCGTTTTTAATTGCACTCTTTTATTTCCAGCTAACATACAACAATAGTAACAGCGATGAAAATATTAGCGTCAACAACAGCAACGAATAATAATGATAATTATTTTAATTGCATGATAAACTTTCGTGCGAATTCACGCCAGAACAAAGAAGAGAACGTGACAAATGAACTAAAATCAGATGAAAAAAACGGTCAAAAATACGCTTGGTTAAAAACTAAACAAATAAAAAATTTTCCAAGCAAAATTTCAAATTTGTAATGAATTGTAATGAAAAAGGACAAATAAAAGTTTTTCTTTTGGTTTGCAAGATTTTGTTAAGCAGCAAATTTGAGAAATATTTGTTTAAATATATAGACAGATATTAGCAAACACGTTAAATTAATCGCTAAACTGAAAAACGTCATGTAAGATTACAATAAAAAAACGCATAAAGTCGGCAACACTCGAGGTGGTCGCATCATATAAAATCGCTTGTCATCATTCTACTCTTACACTCCAAGTGGAATATTAGTAAACTTTTCGGTAAAGTTATTTTGAACACTGACAAAATAAATGATTTGTAAAGAATTAAACCTCCAGTTTACTGTCTACTTGCACTGAAAAGCCCTTCAATAAATTATAATAAAATAAAAACTAAATGATTAGGGTTTCCGTGTTCAGTTTTGTACCAACTTTTCTCTTTGAGCGTTGTAACATTCTAGAGAGATTTTTGAGAAGAAGTGGTCACAGTATATGGGAGAAAAATATGAGAGAAAATGCTTTTTAATGGCAGAAGTTAAATGCAAGCACACAAAACTAAAAAATATAAATTTAAACTTTTGTTTATTCCTTTGTTGTCATGTAGAAATGTATGTTAATCAGTTATGTAGTGAATAAAAAAGAATAAAAGAAAAAGTTTTAAAGAAATTATATTCGTGTGAGGTCCGTCTTTGTTGTTATGTTGCTGGCTGTTGCTTTTGTTGCCCTCGCCAGTCATCGAGTTCCGTCAAGGTGGTAAAAGCGACGAGATGA
The DNA here is from genome assembly GCA_922984085.1 of Sicus ferrugineus. NCBI lineage: Eukaryota > Metazoa > Arthropoda > Insecta > Diptera > Conopidae > Sicus > Sicus ferrugineus. The sequence goes on along the minus strand of OV277352.1, from coordinate 13,228,049 downwards.
AGGCGAAGAAATACTGCAACTCATGAAATGATGATGAGATAATGAAAGTTGCAAATAATTGCAGTCGGAATTAAGAAGCCCGAGTACGAAAACGACTGAGATACAATTATTTCACCTTAATGCGTACAAACGATTTCGTGAAGGCAATCGTAAATTGTCGCTTGTTGCGGGAAAATTAAAACTCGAAGAAGTCTCATGGACCTGCAAGCACAAATAAAAGCCTGCGTTGCTTCCATATCCACTCAAATCCAAGTTACTCTGTTGACTTTCTTAAATAATATTTAAAAAAACGTGGAAGTCTTAATAGATTCGTAATTGACTCTCAGATTCTCAGATTCTCAACACAAAAACATAAATATGAGTTAAAGTAAACCACTTTTCCACTTATCTGTCGCATTATTATCGATTTTCAATTATATTACCAGTATTTCCTTACTATCCTCTGATTATTTTTCAGATGTTTTCTAATTTTGTCTGTATTTTGTTAAAAATGCGTTTTATTCGACTTGGAATCGCTTGAGACCAAACCGCCTCATCCTGACAGACGTCTAACGTTGACAACGTCGTCGTGTCCCCTCTTTTCGGACCAGCTTCGAATGTAATTCGCATTTCGGCGGGTGATTCTGCTCCGGCTGCTGTCAACGTGCAGCCTTCTGGTCCCGCAGGACACCAAAAGGATGTTTTTCTAATATTTTCCATTTCATTCATTTGCTAGTTTTCCTACCCTTTTTTCGCTGCTTTGCTCCCCAGGGAAGGACGGAGGATGGAATGGAACAGAGCAAACTTTTCATTTTTGACGTTTTTCAGCTGGTCAAAAACTTTCTGCGGTGACAGTGCAGCAATGAATGAGTTGAATATGTATAAAAAAGGCAACAAAAACTGGTGCGGGACCCACAGAAACGAGAAAAAGAATTGAAGATCCGAGATGAGGTTATGAAATGGCGGAAAAAGGAAAAATATTTGATATGTGAGTGAACGAGTTCGTTTTCCCTGCACTCGGGGGAGGAAGTTAAGGGTTAAAAAATTGACTTCTCGGTTTCGGGGGTTGGATGGGACGCGCCTTCTGAGGTTGACGTTTCTCGTGCGATTGTGTGTTTGGAGCTGAAAACTCCACGTTTAGTCGGATATTTCTGTTTTTCTTCTCTGTTAAATTTCTGTCCCGTTTATATCAGCGTGTTTCCTGGGGATTCGCGGTCATAAGTCAGCTGCTGTGGCGTTGTATTTTCCGCTGCTGCCTGCTGTTAACCGCTTTAAATATTAATGCAGAAGAAAAACTCGCTGCTAATTAAATTGCCCCACCACGCTGTGAGTGGGATGTTAATAAGGTTCTCGTTTAACCCTCGATTTCAATTCGTCTGCCAACTGAAAGCCTCGGGGATTTCATTTTAATTGCTTTAGTACTTTTTTAATCACAAATTCTTATTTTGGTGCTTCACAACCTCACAAACTCACACTGAGGATCCGTCACTTCCTCCTGCAGCCACCATCTCGAAATCCTCCCGCCGGAATTCTGTGTTTTTCAGCTTATACACTCTCAATGCATTGAAATGCAACCCAATTAATACCATAATAAGCCGAAAATCAGCTGAAATTATATTAGATTTGGGTAGAAGACGCTCTTCGAATGTCGTCCGTTGTTGTTCTGTGGAGAAAATGTGTCGGTTTTGGGTTTTTCTTGCTGCTTGGGTTCCCTTTTCGGATGTCATTCCGCTCGCTGTATGATGGCGCGCATTTAGAACTGCATGGAACCCATGTCAAAACATTTGACAGCTGACTAAAACACGCCATGCGGAGCTGCCCCTGATCTGCATCCCTTCGCCGCGAGCGCTCAACTCGGGCGAGTAGCTGAAGCGTAGAAACAGCAACTGAAACTGAAATTGGAAAGAATTCGAACCATCTACGAATGTATAAAACGTTTCAAATGTCCGGCGGACCGTCTGTCTGCGTGGAAATAACATGTCGGCCGGCAGGCGGGAGCGCGAGGGTAGCCATCGTCCACGGAATGGTGGCTGTCAAGTGTCTGCCGAGTGTCGTCCTCCACCTTCAATATGCGAGAATTCGAGAATTCTAGGAAGCCAAACTTGCATGAAAGCCGACCAGAGAAATCAGCTTAAAAGCAGTCGAAGCGAATTTAAGGAATACCTATTAATAATAACTAATAATTTAATATTATTTTAGTTAGTTATTTTAAGAAGATTCTCACACTGTAGAAAACAGAAAAAAGTTTGTATAAAAATACGAGATTCCGTAGGTATTTTGAAAACTCAGCACGTTTCTGGACGATCATTACTTCATCCCGCCGTGAAGTGCAGTCAGTAAACTGAGTTTCAGCGTGGCAAACAAGAAGCGAAACTTTTTTATGATTGCTGCTCTTCTATGTTTTCTCGGCTTCATTGACATTTCCAGCATGCGCAGCCAACATTATTGCCGACAAAGACAGACAGAAGATTGGATTACCGCAATTTTTGCAGCAAACTCTTCGTGAAAATTAAAGACGGGAGAATAAGAAGTTTCAACTTGAATACAGAAAAAAGATTCAAGCTGGGTAACTCAGCCTTTTAATTCATCAAACGGATTTTAGTGAATTACTTCTTCCAAATTCACATTTCGCTTCGGTGAACAAGGGTTCCGCAACCCCTTTCCCGACTTCCAACCCCCGTCCAGCGCGACTGCTAGCTAGACGGGAAGAAAACAATTTCTTACTTTCGCGCCTTCAACGAAAGGCATTCCAGCCCACTCTGGGATGAGTAACGGCAACTTAAGTGAATTGGATTGGCATATCGGGGCACTACAAAACAACAACAACAACAACAACAACAACAACAGCAACAACAACATCTGCGGCAGTTACCGACAACGTCTTCAACAAAATTCGAGCGAAGAGTTCACTTTTAGTTTTGCTTGCGCGTTTTCTTTGCTTTTTTCAGTCTTGCCAGCATTTGAAAACTTTCTCGCGCGAGGATATACGACAGCGCAATCGAATGCTTAAGTAGTTGTTGTCTTAACGGGCTTAAGTTGTTGTTGTTCGTGCTCCACGGTGCGCGAGTGTGAATGTGTGTGTGCGAATGTAAGCGTTTCTATGAAAAACTCGTTGAATAAAATCTTCGAAGAAAGTTTCTCCATTTTTATACATTTTCTTTTCTCTCAAAAACAAAGCGGGAAACACTTGGGGAAATTCAGGGAGGAAGGAAGGGGAAACCAAGACGCTCGCGGAGAGAAAAATGCAGCAGGATCAACGTTTAAATGTTGCAACAGAAGTTGGCGTCAATGGAAGCGCGCAGCCGAGTCCTGTGCAGCTTTTATTTTCGACGAAATAATGCGAACAATGAAGTGGCAGTCTTATCCTTGGAATTGAAAAGTTTTCCAGCAAGTGATGACAGGGCGAGGGAGGGAAACGGGGCAGTTGAAAGAGCGAAGTAAGTGAGGTAAACAATTTGATTTGGCTGCTGCTGCTGCTGCTTTTGTAGCTCTTCAGTCTCTCAAAATGTCATTTCGCGTTTTATTTAAACGTATTTTAACGAAAGTTTTTAGTTCAACTGGAGTTTGATTATGAATCTCATGTATTTACAGAATTATTTCACATTAATTCCTGGCAAAATGATCAATTTCATTCCTTAACCCGTGTTTTTCTATGTTTAAAAACAATATAAAAGCACAAAAGATTTGTTGTTCCAAACTGTTTGTGATGAATTCGTTGTCCTTACAATCCCTGTTAATAAAGTCGAGACGAGAGCGTGAATTTCCACCCACAACAATGAGTTGGTCGTAAAAAACGAACAAAATCCGCACCAGCAAATCTTGCGGTCGAGTATTTTTCCACACACCATCAAGATAACCAAGCAAAACACCAACAGCAACCAAAACAACAACAACAGCAGCAAAACGAACAACAACAACAACAAATACAACCACCATCATAGCAAGCAAGAGCACATCTACGCCACCACGTTGCGAGTCGGTTTTCCAGCCGCCACCGAAATGTTGGCATTCACGACGTGGTGAGCGAAACACTTGTTGCGAAAATTTGTTGAACGTCGCCGAAATTTATGACCTCCAGCGAGCAGACGAAGCCGCAGCAGCCGCTCCAAGAGCTCCGAGGCAACCCCTCGCACACACGCGGTTTGCGGACACCACCATCAGCAACCCTTAAAAGAGGGCTAAAAAATGGTTGGGCGAAATTTTTGTGTGCTCAGCTCAGAAAGGATTTCCTCTCTGGAAGCAAGGAAATTCTCAAGAAAACTAACCCCACTCGTCGACCACAAACGGTGAGCACAAGAAAAATTCCTGACAGTGAGCTGACTGGAGGAGGAGAGCGGTGAGAATCCGCCGTTCTAAGGTGTCAACCACGCCGGGCGTTGGTGAGGCGGGGGCGCAGAACTTTCTGAATTGCAAAACAATTTGAAAACTTTGGCCATTTGATTTGCTCACGCAGAGGTTTATAAAAACGGATATCAAAACAATATTATTCGTCGCTAACGTAGCAAACGTGGTGACCCCACCGCCATTGTTGCTGTGGCTGCGGCTGCGGCTGCGGCTGCGGCTGAGGCTGCTGTTGTTGCTGCCACAACAAAGCAACCATCGTTCAGGCAACCGAGGAAGGGCATCACAAAAGCTGCGCGCTCACGGAAAAACAACTTAATTGAAACCTTCAGCCTTTTTTTGGCCAAATTACTTGGCTTTTTGTTGAAATTCGCGCCAGCAAGCCAACAAAGCCAAACTCCAAAACGACGAAAGCAACCAACAACCAGGGAGACCTAAAGTTTCCTGCTCTGGCTCTGAGTCACGAGTTTTGATTGTTGGCTAAAGCTATTCAATCGCTGGCAGTGCGAGCGGATGTTCCTGCGCGTCTTTAAGCCGCGTCGGTGCTGCAGCGGCCTGGATTTACATGGGAACCGCAGGCGGGGACGGCGAGCGGCGAGGCGCGTTGCTTGCTTTTGCGACTCGCGACGATGTCGATTCATTTCTGTAATGGGCGCGTGAAACCTAAAGAGGCGTTAAGTAGTTGTGGCGGAGTCAATACAGACAGTGGGACGACATGCGAGAACGCGGGGCAGATAGTAGAGCCCAATGAATACGAAGCCGGGATGCAGTTAAAGGTCAGGAGGAGATCTTAGAAGATTGAATGGAGAACCGAGAATACGAGGAAGGAGAACTTTGACGCGAAGAAGAAGGAACGAACAGGCGAGTGAAAGTTGAATTGGAAAGAAGTGGAGAGGAGAGCAAAGTAGAATAGTATGAAGAACGATAATGTGTAAGCGGGGAAAACAGCGCATCTTTGCAAATCGAACCCACTGCATTTCGCCGCAGCTTGAGAGCGCGAAATTTATGATCAACACCAATGAAATGTTGCCCACTCTACTAAGAATCGCGTGCAGGGTAAGGATTTCGGTATTTGTCGTTCTGGTTTGTTTTTGGAAATATGTAATACGAAATTTTTATAAAAATGCTAAAGCAAACACTGACAGGCCGCTTAGTCTCGCGGCAGCAGCACCCAGCGGCTCAGAGCACCAGCGCCCCGCCCTCCCTGCCTCCCGCTCATGACATCTATGCGGCCGTAGCACTCCAGAGCCAGCGGACGGCTTACCGCCGCGCCGTGTGCCGTGCGCCGTGTGCCGCGTGTACCACGGGGCGCGGGATTAAAAAAAGCACCAGCGGTGGCAGCACCGCGTTGCAGAATCGAAGCCGAGTGTTGCCAGTCCGTGTTTGGAGCGCGCTGCAATTCAGAGGAAAAACCAACTTGAGCTCCAGCGCAGAGCGTGTAGCGGAGATTAATAAATTGATGGCATCCATTGCAAATAACATGCGACTAATGGCGGCCATCAATTTTGCTTTACATCTCAATCTGGCTTTGAATAGAGTGAGTGAGCGCGGGGGCTAAAAAAGGAAAACAGCGAAGGAAGCAAGAATAGCGCGCGACGGCGAGCACGGCAGCACTCCGCGATGTAGACTGGACTACAAGAATGGACGCGAATGGCGCGCAGGAGGGCTGAGAAGCTGAGCGAGGAAATGGCGGCGAGCTGGCGTGTAATCGGCGACTCAATCGGTTCAGGAGGGCTTGGCGACGTTTAATAAAGTAGGATTTCGGACGAATTGCCGAAATAAGATGAGGTGCAGCAATTGAGGTTATTTTTTATATAAATGTTTTACACAATACAATTGTTGTTCTGCAGTGTCAGCGTTGATAGACTGTCAAGCTACACCTAGAAATGTTCCTTAAAATTATCCTTTGAACTAAAGGGGCGACGAAAATGTAAATAATAAAAGGAAAGAGGATGTTGTTGTGTACGCCGCAGGACGAATCCTGACATGTGTGACCACGTAACTCTAACCTCCGAATAACTCTCTGGACTCTCTTGGCATGATGACGCAATCTGGACGCATTTCCTCCAACGTTGTAGAGACTTTCATGCAGCTGTTGTGTCTGTTCTTGAATTTTAACTCACAACAATTTCACTTTTCCTGCTCACGACGTACATTCGAGCCAACGGAAACCCTAATCGATACCAGGAGGGACACACCTTGCTCTCCGCAGTCCTTACTTCGCTGTGACTACTTTTGACTTTCGTTTGACAATCGCATTCGTCACACTCTACTTTGACAGCACGCATCCTTTCTTTGCCCGACATAATCACGGTTGCCGATGCAGTCTGCCTTCTCAGCGCAGACATGCAACCGACAGACCGATGTTGGCATTTAGCATTATTAAGCTGACCACCCGCCCGCCTGTCCTGCAGGTAGTTGGCGTTGCACTTTTATCTGCACCCTGCGTGGCAATCAAGCCTTCCCTGCTACGCATCCTTTGGTGCTGCGCATATCCTGTCGTGTTACAATTTGCTTCCTGGAAATGGTTTCGTTTTCTGCCTTTTTGCAAAACTCTGCGAATACACCAACAGGTTTTCCTGCGTCCTTGAATCCTTTTATTGTTGAAGTCAGTGTGATTTGCACGGATTGTAATGCAATACAAGGAACTCTTAACAGTTCGCCAAATTTCAGGACTCACAATCTGTACTCTTGCAACTCCATAACATTAGAATCTGCAGATTTCGGAAAAGCTAAATATTTGTTTATTTTTTCTCTACAATTTAATGGGGGAACCTTTGAATGCAAAATTTTTATACTACATTCTACGAAAAATAAAAGAATTACTGTTTTACGAAATTTAAGGAATGAAATATTTCCAAAAAAAAATAAAAACTAACATAAGTGAGCACAAATATTTCAACTTATGGCGTTAGCATATTTTTTAAGCAATGAAAAGTTTCTAGCAACCACTGTACGTGCGAGAGAACTATTGAGAGCAAGAGTACAGCAAGTGAGTTACGCCATTTCATGTTCTCTTTTAATCGCTGGCAACTAAAGTTTAGCAGCGACAAGAACCCTGTCTAGTTTTATGCGCGAACCTTTAAGAAGTTTATATTGGAATTCAACCACTGAAAACAGTTCCGACTGTACAAAAGTTTCTATAAAAATTTTATGATCAGTTTGATTGCTACTATTTAATTGTTATTGTTTAAATTATTGATTGTTCTTGTGGATAAAAAAAATTAATTAATTTTTCATTTATAAGTTAGTTAAATTTTTGAATTTACACTTTTATCACTACTATTTTTCTACTTTTAATACTACTATTTCCACTACTATTTACAGCTGTTGCTACTACTATCACCGTTACTACCCCGTCACTACTTCTACGGCTACTTACAACTATTAGAAGAGAAGAAAAGATTTCATGTTGTACGAATCATGAAATTCTGGGTCACTTTCCTTGACACTTACCGAACTGACTCCGCATCCAGGGATACAAGGGCGAGGGCATGCCCGACGACTGCGAGTTGGGGTTCTGCGACGGCGGCGTGTGCTGGCCCGGCAGCCCCGCGTGCATCTGCGCCGCTGGTCCCTGGTGCATCATGCCCTGCGGCGGTGGTCCGCCCACCGGCGAGACGCCAGCTTGCTGCGGCCCATAGATGCCCATGTTGTGATGGTTTGGGTGAACCTTGAAGAGGGATTGGCATTCAAATAGTGTTAAAGTCACGAAATAGACGCACGAAATCCAACACATTCAACTACAGAATAACATCAAAGGGTTTTTCGTGGATTGAGGTTCTCAGTATTTTGGCTACATGAATCGAACTGAAAACTACATACAGAATTAAAGAAAAACGAGGGTTTGGGAGAAAAGAATTACAAAAAAGAATACGAATACCAGACGCAAGTGAGGCGAAATAACTTTACTACAAAAAATACTGAAGAAATTGTCGCGAAGAAATCTTACCTCGCTTACATCAGGAACTCCGACGTCGTTGTAACCCAACTAGAGAGAGAGAGAGAGTAGAGGAAAGAGTAAAAGAAACATGCGTTGTAATTTAGGAGAGTTTTTAAATTTTCAGGCTTTAGAAGGGGACTTCCAAGAGATTCGAATGGTCTAACGCTGCTAACTGTGGACTATAATTAGAAGAACTGAGCGGGAATCCTGAGTAAGAAGTCTGAGTTTGGAAAGCGGGATATTTTTCAGTTCATCAAGATCAAATATAATAGAGTTTCAATAGAACTATTTGATCTGATTTAATAGATATCGTCCCATCACGCAGCACTGAGAACTGATAACCTTCTTGTCTGTAAAACTGATGCCTTTCTCTAGTGTCTCGCCTCCCCTCACCCCACTTGAAGACCTGATACCCTTCTAGTCACGGGAGAACAGAAAACACTCTACTGGAAATGGGACGATTGTGAAATGTGCTGACTAAGAGTTTCTACCCCCATTTACTCCAGTAAAACTCCCCAAAAATAGAACTGCTGGCGGTTTTAAATCCCCCAAACTCTCCCCTGCACACTCCCCTCCTTCCAGGACCGCCACCGGTCAGCTCACCCCTCTCGCACACTCACCTGCGCTTGCGGATGCCCCATGTGGTGCGGTATCGTCATCTGCGCGTTTATATGGTGACCGCCCACCATCTGATCGACCAGCGGCGGGGAGCCGCCTTCGTTCACCATGCCGCCGAGTGCGCCGACAGCCGCCTGCAGCTTGCAGCTGGCGTAGACGACGGGCTGCTGCTGCTGCTGATGCGCAACCTGCGGATGCGTCACCTGCGGCAGTTGCTGATGCGGATTCTGTTGCTGAGCCGACGACTGCGTTACCTGCTGCTGTGACTGCTGCTGCTGCTGCTGCTGCGACACCACCAGGCCGCCGCCGCCACCGCCGCCGCCGCCACCGCTGCCATTCGCCACTTGCGCCTGCGCCATGCCACCGGCGCCCACCTGACTCGAGGGGCTGTCGGGCCGCGAGTAGCCCTGGTGCGGCTCCATGCCCTGGCCGTTGTAGTAGGCCGGCATGCGGTCGTAGGGCGGGAAGCGCGGGTAGGGCGGCATGTTGCCCTGGTGGTTGGGGTTCTGGCTGTAGTGGTGCATCTGCTGCGCCTCCAGGTCCGCCACGCCGTTGCCCGGGTAGTGGCCGTGGTGCATGTCCGCGCCCATGTACGAGTTCGTGAAGTACGACGTCATACTCTCGCAGTTATTTGTACTCATCGTCATGTTTTTCTGATGATAGCGCGTCGGATCGGCTTGGCTGGGGGGTGGTGGGGGCGCTGGTGTCACCAGGTGGTGGGTGTGGCTGTTCGTGTTCGTATTGCAGCTGTGGTCGGTTGTTGTTGTGGTTGTTGTTGCTGCTGTGCTCGCTCTTAATTGCTAGTGACTGTGTGCTCGTGACGCCGACTTCGTATTGCAATTTTAGTGGAGGAAAAACGCTTGAAGCTACTTTACAATCGAAATTTTGAGTACTACGTTTACTTTCTATACAACTTAGAGTTACTTAGATGCAAATGTTTAATTTACTACCGAATAAGCTGCAAAGAGAGGGAGGATAATTAGAAATCGCGCCGTGAAAGCGACCCACTGCTACTCACTTAATCGGATTTGAACACTTAAGTACGATTTACGAAGTTCTGCGTTTAAAGTTAATGAGGTATAAAATGAATTCCGTCTGTGATCCTTCGTGTTTCTGCTTGATTGCGTGGCTCCTTCGCCGGCGCCTCGGATTGCGTTCAAAAATACTCGCAAAAATAAGTCCGACTCTGTGTGGCGCGCGATTGCGTAGGAAATCCTTGTTAAAATTTAGACTTACTAACTATTGGTATCCAATTTTGATTTGAAACTCTGCAAGGAAAGCGGGGAGGAAGAGATTTTCATTAGATGAGTGATAAAATACGCGTAGAATTAAAATTTTCGAATAATTCAAAGTATTTTCCAACATTTCCTGCTTTTAACCTTCCTTAACAACTGCAAAACTTAAACTAAAAGTTTGTTTTGTGAGAATTTCAACTGAATCTTCTTGAATCTGAGTGTCTGATAAATTTACGCAGCTCGTCTTTCGTTGTATCAGAAGAAATCATCTGGTTTTCGCTTGTCTTGTCTTAATAAATCGGTTTTATATGCTTCGGCAGTTCTGAAAGTCATCTTGAGCGCGTTTTAAGCGCGTTTTTGACTCCACAGTGAGGACGAAAAGCCGAAACATAGAAAAATCTGTGATGTCAGCGACACATGTAAGCAAAATGCATTTCAAAGCGTCAAAAACTTAACAATGCAAAGTGTGAGTAAATATTTTAAAAATATAAGAAACCAAACGATTCTCGTTCCCCCGTCGCGAATTTAAGACGCGAATAGAGATCGAGACAGCCATTCTCGAGGCGAGAGTCGAAACGCAGTGGAAACGAGAGCAGAACTCGTCTCTGTCGCCAGTAAACAGAAATCGCGGGAGGGAAACTTCTTTTCTCGACTCGATTTGAGGCGATAAACGAGATTTAGACAGCCTCTTCCAGTCGAGATCAGTTCAGGATCGCTATAAAACTCGCAAATTCTCGCCCGTCCGCTCGAAGAATTCGAAGAACACCGAATACCTTCCTGCACCACCTTCACAGACGTCATCATTCTCTTGTGACATCACGAAATTTAGTGAAGAAAACGCTTACCTCTTCTTTCCCTACCCACCCGATAAATGCAAAATTCCGAACTCGATTGAATTTTTGTCTACTGAAGCGAAAATCAATTCAGTTTCATGCAGCAAGGATTCAAAAATGCGAAGAGCGGGCAGAAAAGTGAAGAAAAACAAAGCAGCAAAAATTTCCTAATTATAAAATAAACTAAATAAACTATTTCGGTGTTTTTCAATTTGAAAGATTTTCAATTTTCTACGAACGCGAAGAATTTCAGGTTGACAAAAAGCGGCGGCAGAAGAACGAAGTGAGGTGAGTAAAAAGTTTAAAAGAACAAAAACGAAGGCTCACTGAAGCAAGGATGGTGTTTCCAAGCCTCAGTTTGCGGTGATGAGAAGGATTTCTACAATATTTTTAAACAGAAGACAAGCTTAACGAGAAAAGTCCTTAAATTAGCGATTAATACGTAATAAATACGAAGATTAATACGTAATTAATACGAAAAACGATTAGAATTAAAGTTTCCCCGCTTTTAAAGTTAATTTAGCACCAGATTTCACTCAAGAAAGGAATTCAAATAAAAGTGACCGCACATGTTTCCGGTCACTTCCGGTCAGTTCGATTAAAGCTGCTCTTCGCTCTGCAGCGCATTTCTACGAATTTTATAACACTGAAGTTCAAAACAATTGCAGAGGTGACGACGATAATGCGGACGACGATAATGATAATGAGAGCAGCGAAGCAAGCAACATCCCCTCCACCCCTCACCACCCCGCAAACTACCAGGGCAGCCGTCATAAATCCACAGCGGAAATGAAATTCTTGCACTCACACTCGCCACTGAGGACACAAAAAAGCCGAACGTTACGCGCGCTTCCGGTCTTGGCATCCGTTTTTTATCCTCCTCCTCCGCCTCCCTCACCCTCAGCATTTCTACGCCACTCCCCCTCCCTTTCCCGCCCCCCTCCCCCGCCAACAACATTCTTTAGCGACGCCATTGTTTGCGAAGCTTTGCTAGCAAAATTCCATACATGCAGACGAGCTTAAATGCGAAGCAGGAAGGAATGAATGTCCTGGCACAGCGCCGCCGCTGCCGACGCCTACAACAAAAACGCTTGTCACTCGGGTCCCTCCTCACCCCCGCGCCCTCGAAACCAACTCCAGCTAACCAGAGCTTCCGTTTCAATTATTGTAAACGTCTGAGCTGCGCAAATACAAAGGGAAACAGGAAACAAATATGCGACACAAAGTCAGGCGGTCGCACGGCTTGTGGAATAAAGGGATGGAGAGGGGGGAGTGGCACGATGTTCAGCTGCGTGTGGCACACATGCCAGTGAGGGGTGGCGAGCGGCGAGGACGGCGAGGACGGCGAGGACGACGAGGACGGAAGCACAAGCCTTGAATTGAGATATCGTCGAAGAATATGAATGGCAATCGTAGTAGTTGTTGTTGCTGCCGCCGGTGTTGCCACTGAAGGGTTGCCGGTGGAGTGTGCGGGGGAGCGGGGGCAGTTGGGTGCACCGATAGGCTCACCACGTGTTGAAGAAATTCACTCAAGCAAAAGCGAGCTGATAACAATAACGCTCGTCTCCTGATTGTTTTTGTCGTTGCCTCGAACCTCCTCCACGCCGCCCCCACCCCACCCACTGCATTGAATGCGCTGATGATGCCATTTACAGTTATCTCGAACATGTCTCGGTGTGTGTTTTTGCGGTTATTTTATGATTTATGCTCGTCTGATGTGATTTATTCAAGCGCACTGATTGCAGCCCGTTGGCTCGAAAGGAATTCCCAACAAAATTCCGTTGAAAACGAGATTCTTCAATGAGCGGAGACATTTGATATCATCTGTTATGATCCTGCAACGCCCTGTATGAAGCAACACCCTGTACGCCACATGGAAAATGAAAGAGCTAAGAAAAAATTAAGTTGCAGCTTAATTTTCGAAGAATTTTCTCAAAAATTGAAAAACTATTGCATACTTTTAGGCCTCCAGCAAAATCGGAAATGAAAGAGCAAAGAAAAAATTAAGTTGCAGCAGAATTTTCGAAGAATTTTCCAAAAATGGAAAAACTATTGCATACTTTTAGGCCTCCAGCAAAATCGGAAATGAAAGAGCAAAGAAAAAATTAAGTTGCAGCAGAATTTTCAAGGACCGGCTGTGCTCTGTATGGAAAAAAAACATTGCATACTTTTAGGCATCCAGCGTAATCGGCCTGCCATCTGCCGAGCAGCAGTGACTCGTCAAAATCGTGTACTGGATACTGAGACTTCTACGAGAATGAAAGGTTTCCGCCTGCGCTACTAAAGCTGCGGCGCTGAGCTACGCGTTGACAGATGTCACCCCGAAATAACGGTTTACGTACAAACAAGGAGAGGAATTCAAAGCAACGGAATTGAAAGAGAGCACAGAAACCAACTGAAATTTGAGCTGTAATTGGCTTTGTTAGGGCAGCCTAAAAGTATGCAATGATAATTGGAAGGCAGTTCGGAAATCTGCTGAGATGTCAACTTTCTAAAGCGAAATACAAATAATAAATAAAAACAAATTTAAAAAACTGAAATTAAATTAAAAATATAACAAAATCAAAAAAGAAAATAAGATGAAGTAAACTGAATTGTGTATATTAAAATAAATAAGAATATGGTAAAATAAAATAAAAAATATGCGCTGTTGTAAAACTCCGAAGGTAAAAATAACGAGTTCACAAATCGTCTCAAATATTCAGGCGAAGAACAATCACGACGAAGGCTTCGGTTTTTCGTGGCGCTTGCGGTCCCGGAACACCGAAACCGATTCCTATTAATAACTTAATAAAGCTGAAATCAGCCAGTCTGCAGTCTGCTCCTCCCCTCCCTGCGTAGATTAAAACGCGCCGACAGTTTCGTTCTTTTTTCCGCTCCCCCTAAAAACCAAAAAAAGAGACCAGGAATCTCAAAAAGTAAAAACCAGCAGACGCGCCGAACACAAAGGCGTCCGACGACCGCCGCTCGCCGCTCGCCGCATTCATTGCATGGCGGTTCCAAAAAATAGACGAACAACTGCGAGAAAAAATTCACCGAAATGGGAAAATTTCGAAATTTCACTCGATTGTGTGCGACGAAGTGTGTAGTTTTGTTGCTGTTTTTGCTTCTTCCCGCGCCCAGCAATTGTTTTCCACTTCTTTCACTTCCTCAGCCGCGCTGAACGCAGACGATGAACGCATTTGCACGGACCGGAACCGGAGCTGCGATGGCTGGCGGCTCAACAAAAGGGGGCAGCAACATCAACCTGGCAGCAGCAGCAGCAGCAGCAGCAGCGGAGGAAGCTGCGGGGCGTCTAACTCAAAATTCACCGTTGCTGGCATTTTTGATGGATTCAAAAACAGGCCGCCAGCCGCAGAAACGTTGGCAACTCAGAGAGAGGCTCGCACGACAGAGTCGAGAGTCGCAAGAAGAAGCAGCAACAACCGTTAGCAGTGCGGCGGCAGGCAGGCCAGCCTACCAGGAAAAAATCAACAGCAACAAAAGTGAGCTGAGGGACGCATCAACGATTGCCGACGAAACATTGAAGTCGTAAATCAAAATGGCTGATGTGTTGTCGCGGCAGTGTGACAGAGAGAGCGAGAGAGGGAGCGCAGCTCAAGGCATTCCAGAAGAAACGAGTTGGAATGAGAGGGAGAGCAAAAGAAAAAAGCACAACCAGTCAAATCCTTCACTCCACTTCAATCAACATCACGTGGTTGTTGTTGCTGCTTTGTTTTCTGCTGATTTTTTCACTCAGCCATGATGGATTGTGTGCGAGCGAGCAAGCATGTGAGTGACATTTTCCCACTTGCATGCGCCGCGCCACACACTGCGACGTGAGGCTCTCTACTCTCAACCCATTCCAGGCAGTGGATTGAGCGGTACGGAGAGCAGAGCAGAGCAGAGCTTTCATCACGGCGGCGTTTGTAAGCTCCGTCCAGATGCAGGCTTCGGCTGAGCTTCAGTGGCTTTGCTTCCTTCTTCAGCGGATGGGGGGCTGGAGGTCTGCTTCGGTTCTGTCATCGATTAATCATGCATTGGCAGGTGGGACGAGTTTAGCTGTCGCTTGCGATTGTTGGTGCTTCGTTTTTGTGGCGCTCGAAAAGTGGGTTTGGCCAGTTTGGGGACCAGATGCGGGTTGCTGTCTCCGCTAAGCGATGCAAACGCCTACCGCGCGATTCTCGAAGGCGGCTGCCACGCTGATGGCTGGCAACTCATATTGCGATTGAAGGTTCTCGAGGTTCTCTAACTACGAAGCTTCAAATCTCTCAGAGGGCAGCTGACCCCTCTCCGGCACCCCTCTCGGACAACACGTGCTGCGAAGGTTGCTCAGGTCAGAATGAGCTCAAGTGTTCCCGAGGTTTTCCCACATTTATCTTCTCTGGATTCAGCTCGTGGTGGAGTTTTTTGCTCTGGTCAGCACGAAAATGCGCGACTGACGGTGCGGACGGCAGCAAAAACTCGCGTTCGCTGTGCATTCAAGGAGTTCGTTGATTGCTGCACCAGCTGCTAAACGAATTCAGCGCCTTCCTGTTTTCGATGCCATTGCGGTGTTGTTGTTGTTGTTTCTGCGTCTTGCTTTCGGCTGCCTGCCGCCTGCTGATAATAAAAACGTCAATTCGGTGATTTTGGGTTAATAAATTTGGAGTTTTGAAACGAATTTGAATTGGAAATTCTTGCGTCTCTTTATTGCAATCGTAAAAACGGTGCAGGATGAACTGTTTCGAGGTAACGTGGGGGTACCGTGTGGTACAGGGGAAGCGCGTTTGTTTTTTACGTACGTATTTTGAGAAAAATGTTCACCTTAAACTTGAAATGTGTGTTAAAAACTCGAAGGAATTGAAAACTTGAAGATTATACGAATTTCAAAACATGGAAGTTTTCTATTTATTTAAAAAAATGCCAATCGAACGATTGCTGACTTTTTTTCTCCATAAAATCGTTTTCGCTCTCTTTATCTCAAGAAACATCCAACACTGAACACCATTTATGTTCGAAAAAACTCCTCCGGCAAAAGGATTCCCATCGGCCTTCAATGCAATCGAACGCATTAGCATCGATTATTGGGAAGAGCTGCACCACTTGCGTCCCCACGCCGCGCCAGTCGCACGCGTCCCGGCCGGAGATGAACGATTTATATTAGATAATTGACGCAATTACGAGGAGCAGCCGGAGAAACACACCGCCGCGCGCCTCCGCGATGCAGCGCAGGAGCGCAGGAGTCCCCTGCGAGAAGCGCGATCGCGCACCTGCTCAGCGCTGCAGTGCGGCGCGCAATCTGTAGGCGCTGTCAAGCTCCGACAGCTAATACACTCGAGCATTACTTCTGCCGCAGCGAAGATAGAGAGTCGGGCAGACGGACAGACAGACAGACAGACAGACAGCCGCACGCAGGGCAGCAGCAGTGGCAACAGCAGTGCAAAAACAGTGCGTCGTCTCGCTGAAAGAGTTGAACGTTTTTGCGGCGCGGCACTAAACGATCGCGTCGAGGGAAACCAGCGGCCGCCGCTGATGGTGGCGGTGATCGCTCGCCGCTTGCCGCTCGCCGCTTGCTTCCTCCAACGCTGTGGCGGCGTCGCAACACGTCGCTGTCTGCTTATCTGTCGCCGGCCGGCAGCGCAACTGCGAAGAACTGCGAGTTGGCGAAACACTTTGCAACGCATGCAGCGAGTGCTGCTGCAGCAGCAGGACGGACGGCGAGTCAGCGAGATCGCGCACGCATCACGGCGACAGGCAATCCCTCGGCGGTGGATAAAGTAAGCGACGACTTGACACGAGAGACGCTTAAAGACCGTCAGGTGATAATAAATCTAATTGACACATTTGTGAGCAGATGGCGGGCGCGATGGACGGTTGGTCGGTTGGTCGGTTGGCCGGTTGGTCGCTTGGCCGGTTGGCTGGTCAGCTGGCGCACGGAGGGGCGAGTGAATTGCTGCGGAAGAGGAGGACGACTCACTGAAAAGGCTTCCACTGCTCGAGTTTGTATCGATGAAGGCTTCCCACTCCAGCGATTGCTTTCTGTTGATCCAGATTAGTGGTGGCACACGTGTTCAGGTGTCCACACCGCGATGATTGTGTCGCACACGTGACACACGCCACCAAATCATTTGCGTAGTTGAACCTCTAAATGTTCACACTGCCGACCGCTCAATCGCTTCGCTGTATTCCGCGTCTGTTTGGCCGCCAAGTGCACCGCTGAACGATTGACAGCCTTGATTGACGGACTGACTGTCCTAGCTGGCGGACTGACTGCTGCCTTGACTGGCGGTTCTGCAAACTTGACCTGCACCCGACTGCTTGTCTGTCCCACTGCGCGCTCGGGTGAGCAAAACGATCTCGTTGGCGGATTTCTTGCTTCGTCTTCGAGCTGCACGCGACTGGCAGCGGGTTGCGGAGGCTGCGAGGCTGCGAGGCTGCTGCTGCTGTTGTTGCTGTCGCTGACTGCAGTCTTCTCCTTCCACGATACACGCTCGTCGCAGGAATTCAATATAAAAACGTGAAATGCGCGATCACTTGATTTGTGTGCGACTTTCACGACTGCTGGGGGGGAAGAAGAGTTGGACGCTCGTGCAGCCGCAGCAGCAGCAGCAGCGAATTGTGGAGAGCAAAAACGCACGTTGCGGATCGCAAGGCAGCCAGCAACGCACGCCGTCTCTCCCCGCGCCTGAAGCTGCGCCTCCAGTGATCCGTCATCATGTGAAATGCCATCATTACAGGCAGAAATGCGTGAACGCACGCATTTGCTGCGACGCACGCATTTACTCGTCCGCGTTTCGTTGCGTCGCCTTGCTGCGCGACGCGCTGCAGTGCTTTCGTCGCATTTTTAATCGTTGACGTCGTCTAAGCGGGATCTCGTTAAGTGGAAATGCTGTCGTTGCTGCGGTTGTGCTTGCTAACCAGCTGCGAAGCACCGCGTTGCACAACGATTGCTGCTGCTGCTGCCGTGGCTGCAAATGCTCCGTGCAGACGGCACTCAGCGCGCTCCTCGCTGACGATTCCTCCGGCGTGGGGCTCGCAATTGAAATGTTAACTGGCCGATAGCAGTCGCCGATACCGCCGCGCAGGCAGGACTTCGTGTCGCGGTGAAGGCAACTCAGCCGCCACAACGGCAACACGATGCCGGCCGGCTGCGCGCGACGGACGACGGACGCGGCGCTCTGCAGTGCGACGAACGCGATGCTCTGCAGTGCGACGAACGCGATGCTCTGCAGTGCGTCGCGGGACGCGCGATATCAGGCAGCACGAAACATGATTGCGTGTGAAAATTACAATTCCGCGAGCGTGTTTCTTTCAACGAGCAACCATTGGGTGCCTTCAACAAGCTGTTCAGATATCGTTTGGCAGGCCCAGCGGCGAGAGGTGTGCGTGGCTGAGCGGGAGCGTTGCAGGGGATGCCTTTGAGGGGAAGGATGAGGTGACACTGGCAAGAGGACGAGTAATCGGAGAGAAGTCGATTAAAACGGACGACGTGCGATTAATTCTCTTCTATTTTAGTCGCTAACTATCAATTTAATCGAGCTACGGAGGTGACAGAAAAGTGTTGGAGCGGAATGACTGCACGATGGACAAAAATAACACTGAGAATTTAGGAGGAAAAAGTGGCACCAAAATTTGACTGTTTTATGTTTCTGTTAACAATAAAAAGGGAAAAATCAACGAATAAGCAACGAATAAGCAACAACAACATGACAGCAACAACATCAACAACAGCAACAACGTTAACATAACCATCATCATCATCATCATCATCAACGACAAGAAGAACAACAAGATTTCTTGTCACAAATTCCAAAAATTCACACTCACGAGTTCCTCGAATTAATTAACAACAAAATGGCTGCCGTCGCCTCAGTCAGCCATATTAAGAACTAACTGTGCAGTGAAGAAACAATGGACGACTTTTAAAAAAGAAGAAAATAACAAGTTGTGTGGTTAACAGCTGTGAGAATTGAAAAAGCCACGCAAAATGAGAAAACAACCAGCAAACGCAGCAACTAGCGCTGATTAACGAAATAAATTGGCTGGAAAATTGAACAGTTTCTGTGTGATTGACAGCAGGGACAGCTGAAGCGACAGCAGGCGCGCAACATGTGGCAACACAGGAGACGCGAGGGGTTGAAACATAAAATATTCCAACCAACAAGAAGTCGAGAAGCCCTGCAAAAACCACAATTAAAATTCAAAATCCCAATTTAAATCCTCTTAATTCAAATATATCAAAGCGAAGATTTCTAATAAATAAAGCGACGATTTCTCCTCACGTTTGCAAAAATTTGTCAAAGTGTCAGCGGCAACAACGTAAGCAACGACAGATTCTGTAATTGAAGAATTTGCTGATGACGACTTCATCCGAGACACACGAAAGGGGCGAAAAATAAATTAGTAGAAGGCAAGAACAACACGGAAAACACGCTGAAGAGCGCAATGAAAACTAAGGCAACCGCAGGCCGGCAACCAGAGCAAAATCAACAGCAGCAGCAGCAGCATTTCAAGCGACAGCAATCAATGTTGCTGATGTGCTTCACTGTTCGTTCTGCTTGCTTGAAAGTAATTCAATTTAATTGAGGCTATTATGACACAACCAACAACAACAACAGCAAATGCGACAGCAGCAACACCAACAAACACTCACTTCTGAATAAATTTATATAAAAAAGCGAAATTGTATTCTCTGAATTTTACAGTGAAAATACATCGTGTGCAACATGAACATGAAATGTGTTGCAAACCAAGGCAGCGGTGGCAGCGGCAGCAACAACAACGACAACTACTAACATGAACAAAAATCAAAAACGCCATAAATCAAAAGCGACAATTTTTTGCGCACACCCCTGTTTTCCCCTCCCTCGCACAAAAACTCCACGACTCGGCCTGCCTTCGCCTCCGTAATTCAGCTAAAATTTTGTTGCTTGCGTTTTAGAAAAACTGTGGCTGCCTGGCCTCGCGTCGCCGCGCGTCTTGACTGCCGTGATTTGCTCACGTTGAAGATTAAAAGGATTTTTCGCCGCGCCAAAATGTCATCATTTGTCCAGAAAATATTTACACAAAATAAAGAAATGAAATTATTAGATGCAAGGAAAAATATACGAAGAATCTCTCTTTGGAAATTTCTCTAGCAAAACTGACGAATTCTTTCAAAGTTGTACAAAAATCTCAAGCTGTGTTTTTTATTTGGTGAAAATTCACTTTACTCTCCTCTCCTCTTCCCTCCTCTCCTCTCCTCTCCCCTCCTCTCCTCTCCCCTCCTCACCTCTCCACTCCTCTCCTCTACACCCTCTTCTCACCACTTCGCACCGCCTTCCCTCCTCCTCAATCACTTTTAAGTTGTTCTGTTTTCTCTGCAGTCACTGACTGCATTCTGACAAGCTATGAATGCCACGTGAACTCGAGATGCATTAAAGGAATGACGAAAAAATCAGTGCTGGCGGCAGCAGCAGCAACAACTAGAACGGTGGAGCATTTTATCGCAGCGAAAAACAAGAAAGAAACTCCTCGAGTGCCTCTCAACTCGTGACAACGAGCTGATTCGCTTAACTGAATCGCTGACTAACTTGCTGTCTTGCTTAGAATGAGTTGAGTTGCATGCCGCTCAGCATACTTTTAAGAAGAAGAAGAGGAAGAGGAAGAAGAAGAAGAGGAAGAACAAGAAGAAGAAGAAGAATATGATGAAGAAGGAGGAGGAAGATGAAGAAGAGGAAAAAGTCAAGCGGAAAGCTAAAGTGGAAGAAAATCTAAATGGAAAAAAGAACTTTAAAAGTTTGTTTCTCTCCTTCGAAATCAGTTCACTGTTGTTGCTTCTTTTTTGTTAACTTCACACATTTAGAGCAAAATTTTTAACCCACAGCAACCGCAATTACAGCAACAACAAATACCATGAAATTATTAAGGGAACAAAAATAATCGAATCGACAATCTTATCGAAGCTTTCGCGCGCTGTTGCTGTGCTGCGTCGCCGCGGTTGTTGCTGTCATCGTTGTCTGTGTTTTTTAATTACGCAGGGAGGGGGTGGGGAGGGAAACTTTTTTGTTTAAAAAAAAACAAACATTTGCACGTTGAAAAAATAAACTCGAGCAGGAAAAACAAAACTGTTTACAAAATATTTTCCACTCCAATGAAATGAATGCTGGATGAGGCGGGAAAAAAGTCAAGCAAGCGAAAAGTTCGCACACACCAACTCACGCACACTAACACAAGCTTACTAATACACAGACACACGCATTTTAAACACCCAACTGCCTGGCAAACAAATCGTGGAACTGAACTTGACTGTGAAGTCAGACGGAGGCGGCAGGCGACGGCAGCGCAGAAAAAGAGAAAAAGGAAGCAACAACAATAAAAAACAAGAACTTCAAAATTTTTAGTGAAGTTTTTGCCGATTTTGAAAGTTTATTTCCTCCAGTTTCTGGTTCGGTTTCCTCTTTTTATTTCTTTTCCTGCAAATTGAATTGTTTACTTATTTTTTCAAAGTTTATTTCGTTTAATTCCTGATTTGATTTGCGTGTTTTTATTTAATTGTCTAGTTCCTAGTTTTCATATTTAATTCTTTTTGTAGTTTCGCATTTTTTCGGTTTTAGTTGGAGTTTTCAGTATTTTTTCTACTTTGCTGTTGTTTTATTTTCGTTATTTTAGAATGCGTTTTGTGAAAATTCAGAGGTGGTCAGATGTAGAAAAATTAAAAGAGAAAATTTCAAATTTTTCTGGAATATAACATCAAAAATCTTTTTTCCCTACAACGAATATATAATTTGAAACTCATCCTGCGAACACAGCAACCTATTGAAGCGCTCAGGCATCTCAGGTTTGTGGAAACCCAACCTGGAAATCACACTTCAGTTCGGTTCTCGTATGCAAATGAACAGCAGGACCGCGCAACGCAACCTTGGTAGTTATTTGAGATCTAATATTGCATCATAATGAGACGCAAGGAGGCTGTCCGTCAGTCCGTCCGTCCGCGCCGCCCGACCATCCGCGCCGTCCATCTGCGCTTCGTTGTGCCCTCCAGAGATAAAATTATACAATATCAGCGTGAAAAATTCCACAAAACGGACGACTTGCTGAAGCGCTGAAAACCGGCAACAGCTGCTTATTTTAGAATAGAAAATCGAGGGAAGGTCGCTGAAAACACTCTGCGGCGCGGAGCGGGCAGAAAGACGCACTGGAAAACCTGATGAACCTGCTGTACGAGACGAAAAGGACATCTGAACTCGAAGCCAGAGACATAAAACAAACGCAGCAGGACTTTCTGCAGTCGCCGGAGGCAAGAGAAAGTTATGAACTGAGTTGTGGAACTGAATCAGAATCCGTGGATGATGTGATGCAGGCGACGAGGATGTCCAGGATGTGGGAGAAAATTAAGCAGGTAATATTTGAGCAAAAGTCTGAAGGTGAAAACAACTGGAATTGATGAAGAAATCGCTCTTCTTTTTTGAGAGAAGGGTTTTTCTTTTTTGTAGAAGTTATGACTGTTTCAGTTCCACGTTGACTTTTACTGTGCCAAAAATTTAACCTGTTGACGGGTGAAACTATTAACGCTTCATTCAAGGTTTCTAAAACACCGCGAACGTCTTTTTTTGGAAGTCCAGCAACTCATTCTCAACTCGATTCATTTATTTTTACGACCGAAATTAGTCGGCCGGCCTCGCTTGTTGACGGCTTGCAGTTTGAAACTCTTCACCTCGTGTGTTTCTTTTTGACTCCGCGGGTCAACGGCGGACCGACAAAGCCATTAATTCTCTGAAATTATTTTTAGTGGGCCTAATAAACAGGTTCTGCTGTTAATGTTCGAGCGACAAATACCCACCAAGTTATTGCAATTCATTTTAAAGACTATTCGGGGAAGCGTGAAGGAAGAAAAGTGTTTTCTACTGACTTCTTCACTTACAACTTTCGCTCCATCTAACTTGGACTTGGATTGTTGGACTTCAAGCGCAGCGTATTTTTCAAATCTCATTTAATCTTTATATTGTACATCGTAAAGCCCTCGCTTGTGAATTAGAAGCCCTAATTTCAGGCTGCTCTGCAATCCCAATCCTGTTTCCGTCGCCGTGTGTGGAAAACGCGTTCGGAACAGCAGAATCCTTTTAGCTGCCTCGGCGATCCTCGACATCCTTTTAGCTAAAACCGAGCTTAATGGTTTCAAGGTATAATTTGTTTCTAAAAAGCCTTCAACTAATTACGACGCCCATTACCGCGCAACAACGAACCGCTTTCGGTGCTCAGCCTGCTTTTGCCACATACGAGTGCTTGCAACAACCAACACGAGCTGCTAATGGTACCCCGCTGCCCGGCACGAATTCGTGTTTCGTTCGTGGCAACAACTTGGTGGCGGCGGCATCGCTGACTAACGAGCTTCCCCAGGGAATGGGTCACCAGAAGGCGAGGAAGAGTAGATAATTCGAGAAACTGTACACGCCACACGTATGCAGAGACACACCCACTCGTCCTGTCAATGTTAACTCAGTCACCAACAAGTCCAGCGGGAATTCGCGTTGTTTTGTATCTCGTTTTCGGTTTCAGTTTTAATGCGCGCGTTCCAAATTTTAACGCTGACGGCTGTTAAGAGTTTCGTAACACTTTCCCACATGTGGCCCTCATAACAGAGTCGGCCAACGTGGCCGCAACGCAGAAATGGGCGGCTCAACAGTAACATCAACAGCATTAGCAACTCCATCGCCATCGCCATCGCCATCACCATCGCCATCACCAGCAGCGGGTGCACCAGCTCCGGTCTTCTGTTGCTTCACTTGACAGACTGCCGGCGTGGACCACCAAGTGTTTCCAGCGCAATGCGAGCCACGGAACGCCGCGCCACGCCACACCAACAGCGTTAATTAAAAATGTGCGCTGGTGACGAGTGCTACGAAAATAATAATGTGTGGCAACGCTGGTGCTAAAAACCTGCATGCCAAGGGATTTTCAGAAATCCATTAGCTGCCGCTTCGGCCTCCAGCGGTCGGCAGCAGAGGCGGAGGGCGGCCACAGCGGACCGGATGGCTTTCCATTTCAGCCACAGCAAGTTGGCTTAATTAAATTAAGAGCTACAACGGCCTGCTGATGCGTTCATTTGACGGGTTGTTTGTTGGTCCACAGTGTGAGAAATCGCATTTTTGTTGCTTATCATTCACAAAATATCGCGAAGGAATTCTAATATTGCTAAAAATAAATCGAAACGATGATGATATAATGTGAAATTTCCGAAATTGTTAGATCGATCAAACAAACAAATTTTCGCTCATACGCAAGCCGCTTCCGTGTCTTCTGCTACAACAACCATCCAACCCAGCGGACAAGAAAACCGGAAAAGGTTCTTGCAAAAGCTGTTGAAAAAGTTGAATAAGTAAATTGCAGATGTTCGGAATTTCTTCAATTTTTATTATATTTATATTTTGGGTTTGAATTGATTTCGAGTCGGTCTTGATTTCCCTTATATTTTTGATTCTCATCTGCAGAAAGCTACTCGTAAAATTCTGGAGCTGATTTGGTTAACTGGGATTGTAAAACAAAACGAAAGTAAGAAACAAAGAATTCCTCCAAAACTCATTCGCCTGGAGGCGATTTCGCTTCAGAACTCTAACTCGCAAAAGGGGGAAAACTTGATTTCCACAAGTATGTGGAAAACAAATGCGATTGAAGGTTTCCTCGCTTCGAACGAGTTTTCCGCTAGTGAGGGTTAAAACACACGCGCACACACACGCACAAACACACACATGTCCACGTACACATGTTCGGAAAAACCGTGGGCTGCCATGTCCTCTTTTTTGCCTTTCCATTTTGTAGGGTAAAAGAACGGCGGCAGCAACAACAACAATCAGGGGATTTTAACACTACTGCTAATAAAGAGAATGGAAGAGACGACCAACAGCAACAGCAGCAACAACAACAACATAACAGTTATGGCTGCTGCCACTGGATTTTGGGGGTTGCTTGCGAGTTTGATTGCAAAGGAAAATTTCAGCCACGGTGCCCTCGATATCGGCGGAAAAACACCCTGCTAACAATGAAACTACAATTACAACAACAACAACAAATATGGTAGCAACAGCAGAGTAAACAAGTAACAGTAACAACATTTGTAGACTTTCTACTCTGATAAAAACAACTGTCTGCTTTTCACGGTGTTGATGGTTTGTTTTTGTTGCGCTGTAGCTGTTATTGTTGTTGTTGTTGTTGTTGTTGTCGTTGTTGTTGTCCCAGCAATTTCGATAACTTATTCGAGTTTCTGCAGTTGGTTTTACAAGTACAAACTGTCCTTCCGCTCGCCCACTTTTAAGAAATGAGGCAAATAAGTTCCATCGCCATCACAAGATCTCCACCGAGTTGCTGTGCTGAAATTCTTGTCAGCTTTCAGGATTTTGAATCCAAGTGGTAAGTAAAATTAGTAACTAAAACTTTCTAATATATATATTTAAATATAAATTTCCCTTACTTACACAAATTACAGAATTAGTTTTTCCCATTAATTTACCTGGAAAGAGAAAGGGGAAAAAATCAATTATTACACAAAATGTCAAGCCATTAATTTCGTAATGCATAAATAAGCTTTTAGTAGACTTCGCTGTTAATTGCTTTTCCGAAATATGAGAAGTAATCTCGTATTTACTCCATATTCAATCGAAAACAACATCCAAAACACACAAAATTAACGCATCGCTGTTTTCGCAATTAAATTAATCGGTCATCTGTCGAAAGCATTCTCTATATTAGAGGGATTGGAGTTTCCTATTAACCTTAAATGCCTCGCACTAAACCTTAACGAGTCCCACTCCCGGAACAATGAATACCGCTCAGAACAGCACTTTCCTCCCTCTCTGCGCTGCAATGAAAGCAATTGCGTTGCAACAAAAACCTGTTAAGCGCGGCTGTAAAAATCCCTCTGAAATTACTTAATTATTGCAAGATGGGTATGACGATGAGGAAAACAACAAGAACAACGAAACACTTTAAGTGAAAGAAGAAACTCAAATGTAAGTAAAGGAAAAAATTATTTAGTCTCGAAAGTTTTCTTACAGTTAATTAAATTATATATTCATTCACGCTTGTAAGTTCCTCTTAAATTCCACCTTTTAAGTGTTATTTTAACTCTTTTTTTCCTTCACTCATTTCATCCACAATCGACTTCAGCGCTCAGATGGAATGCATTTTTTGCCTCGTTTAATTATCGCCATCATCGCGAATTTACAAATTGATATAAAATTGATTAAAGATGAAGCTGCAAGTGGAAGCAAGCAACACAGCAGCAGCAGCAATCGGTACTAAAAAAGATGTCGATCGCTGGACGATGCAATAAAAACTCGATTTTCTGGTTCTGTTTTAATTACTGGCAGGATGGAGGGTGGGTGGATGGAAGCAGTGAGGGTGGGAAGCAGGGAGGGTGGGAAGGAGAGAGGGAGGGCAGGTAAAGAGCGCCACAGAATGATGATTTTAAAAATAAGAATGCATGTGGTGAACGGTGAGCGTAAAGGAGATGGAAATAACTGATAAAATTAGCGGAATGCGAAGAATAAGAAGAATGGACCTGTAAGACGAAAGTTTTGTCTTGTGTATTCTGCGGGCGGCACGATGGATACCGAAGTCATCTTAACCCAGACACGCTCTAGACTTGGAAGATACAATCGTTTTAAAGTTTATGTTAGATAATATCGTGTTATCGACGGCGAAAATCCGGGATACAAAATATTCGGGGTGTTCTGCAGTGTGAATTTATACTTCTTTCTCATATTTTAAAGGCAACATCTGAGTTGGAACATTATTTCTGTCAGGATTTTAAAAATGAAATGAAAGTCAAGAGTTTAATTTCTCCTCCGTTCAACCGCTTTTTTGAAGATTTCTTGGATTTCTCAACTCACTATTTGGCCTGTGAAGGTAACTCCTGAGTTGGTCTAAACAATGTTTGTCTTTTCAACTTAATTTCTTACTGACTGTAACAGACAGACTTAAGGAAAGACAGATGAATGCTATAGAAAACAGACGAAGACTCTAGAAGATCGACCGAAATCCGCAGACAGACAGACGGTCAGACCAGCAAACAGGCAGAGTGTCGGACAGAAGGACAGACAGAAAAACAGAGAGGCAGACAGTCAGACAGGCAGACATACAGGCAGACAGATAGACAGCCAACAAACAAACAGGCAGACAGACCGGCAGGACAGCAAATTATGATAATTTTTTTTCGCATGGAACGGCAAAAAAATGTGTATTAAAAATGCGCATTAATTGATGAATTTTTATTGTAAAGGCATCTGCGGACCTGCAAAGATCGGCCGCAGCAAAGATCGGACACAGCAAAAATCGGACGCAACACGAACAGATCGCATCGGCGGCAACGGAAGGCAGGCGATCTCAGGAATGAGCAGGAATTTAAAATTCAGACAGGCTGCCTGACTCGCTGGCATTTCGAAAGGAGTTGCCAGCGAAAAATGGTGCTAATTAAAGTTGCAGTAAATGAATGCAACGTGTTAATTACTGCATTTTTAAGATGCTTCAAGTGTAAATTATATTAAGCATTTTTTCTGATTAACGAAAATGATATGGAATGGCGACGGCGCGATTGATTGAGGGAGCGAATTGACACCTAAACACTTAAATAATATCGTCATAAATTAAGTGACAAAAAACGCAGCAACTCAAGTAAATAGAAGTACTCAATTGTAATTAATTACTTTACGAGGGCAGTCTGAAGAGTTCTCGGCCTACCGATGAAAGAACATTTTTTCTGACGTGAAATATGTTTTATTTCAGAGCTATTCTTTGATTTGACAACTGCAATTTCTTATTTTAAGAAATTCGAGAGGGAGGAAGTAGGATATTTTCCATTTTACTTATTTCTATTGCTATTTGATTTATTTTCATTTATAGTTTTCTCTGCTTGCTAACTTAATTTCATTGCTAAAATAGTTTTGAAGAAATTCTTCCACGTTCAACAGAAAGGAGAAAAATTCTCATGTGAAGTAAAATTTGCCAATTAAGTTATTCATTTTTTAATACTTTTCTAAGTGCGATACTGAAGTCACGACCCTCTTTCCCTCCCGTCATTATTTTCTTATCATCCACGCTGCCCCCGCTGCCCCCTTTAACGAGAAACACTTCCCTTCTTCTAAACAAAAAACACCAAAATTTTGTATTCTTCCACGAAACGGGCAACAACATCATTCCTCGTGTGGAATTATTTTATTAAGCGAAAAAATGTACAGTCTGTCTATCTGACTCGTCGTCTGTCTGTGCGGCTGTCTGCGTAGCAGCTCATGGATGTCCATTTCGAGAATGTCCGTCCTCTGGTTTGGATGTCCGTCTGTTTTGTACTTCTTGTGACCTTGTCGTCGTCTTCACTTGTTCACTTGCGCGCTCTCCTCATCTTTGCTGTTCGCACACAATTCACGTCTTTTTTTGGCCACCACTGTAGCGCCGTACAGCCGGCAAACTTACACTGGTACGCATGTTTTTTTCTTCGTTTTGCTGTTGTTCCCCGACATGGAGCTCCGCCTGAAGTCGGTCGTTTGTAATGCGATGTTTAAATCTGCAAATATTTGCAACGGTGGCGAGAAGAAAGCGACTGACTGCCTCGCTGTTGCTGCCGATGATCACGATGATGACGATGATGATGAAGATGATGGTGCTCACCAATTTATTTTATTGCATTTGAATGAACTGCGTCGAGTTGGCAACCCTGTAAGCGGCGCCTTAAACGTTTGTCAGAATCTGTTAATAGAAAAATGAGTGGGTTGGAGTGGCGGAAAAACGAGACTTTGTTGCAAGTGCAACTTTTATTTTGATTTCGCATTTCGAAAACTCGTTCTTACAGCTTCTCAAGCGAAACGAGTTTGGATGCAATGACGCCAGCTGCAGTTGGTTGCTTGACCTAGAAATACTTTCAGCTTTTGACACCTCAGATGGGACGCTTTTTTCGAAGCACCAATTCAGCGATTAATTAAAGCAACAACAGCTGCTCACCGGGGGACACGCATGGGGTTGTCTAGGCGCTCGACCGTCTGTTGTGTCCACTTGATCTCGATAACGAATTTCGTTCGACGCTTTTATTGCTCTTCCACGGCAACGACAGCTAAATGAATTAGTTGTTATTGTTCTTGTTGTTGTTGCTGTTGTTGTTTTATTACTGTCCCCTCTTTAAATAGAAGGCACGTGTTATCCTTTCCAGCGGAGCCACATTGACGGAACTAAAAAAACTGAGAGGAACCTCATGGCTGCCAATTCAATTTGTTGTCCTTGCAGGCGAACAACAGAAGTCTCCGTGTGTTCTTCTTCTTCTTCTCGTTCTTTTTGGTTATCGAGGAACAAGAATTATTATGTGTGGAAGAGCGAACAATTTTAAAGACTTCGAGCACGTTGATCAAGCCGAACTTAACAACGGCCTCAAGTTGGAGTAACAAGAAGTGAGCGCGCCTGCGCACAGTTGGCGGTCAGTTGAGGACCCGTTCCGCGGTGCTGAGGCCTGTGTCTTGTTTTCTTCTGCTTCGCTTTCAGCAACAGGAAGGGTTACTCGGCTCGGCCAGTCCCGCGCAGAAGTCAAACCTCGAGTCTGACAGTAATGCAGTCAGTCGCTGAGCAGCCGAAACAATAGTAGGGCACTTTCAGCACGCCATGGCGGCCGAGCGAAGGATGGCAGCGGCGGCGGCGGCGGCGGCGGCGGCAATGGAAGATATGAAATAAACTAACTGGAATCAGGAGATAACAAAGCTCGGAGTGTCGTTTTTTATTTTAAACCTTTTGTCTGCGGAGGGAACTGCTGTTGACGGGCCGCGAACAATAGGATTCGCTTTTGGGCAAAAGAAGCCGAGCCACTCGCGGATGTCGATGGACGGGGCGCGATGGGGGAGCTCGTCGAAATACAGGGTTCTCAGTTGGCAAGAGACTTGGAGGGGATTTGAAGAAAATACACAATTAGTAAATAGAAAACACATAATTAAAAATGCAAAATATATAATACGAGTATATTTGAAAAATAATAATAAATAATTCAGAAAAATAGCTCTAGAGCGAAGGAATGATATTAATAAATACAATAGATAAATCGTGTTAACACGTCGAATGTTTTTATTATAGAGTTTTTTATTATAGAGTTTCGTACGGCGTGAAAAACCATGAATGAATATTTTAAAACCGGATACCTGGCGGTTTCTTATATATTTCAGAATCTGAATCGATGACTGATGAAAAAGACGTAACTTTCGGAATACCCGACAGTTTGATGCGCTCCAAAAACCTCACCTTCTAATAAATCAGTACCGCGATGTGCCATTTCTGATACATTTCTCCACAGACCTGTGTAATCATGTTTAAAATATGATCACAAGAGAGCTTTTTGTTAGCTTGAAGTCGAAATCTTCGAAAAGAAACTTCTATTCGACTTGAAAACTTCTGAAAACTTTGAAACTTCTATTCGACTTGTTGGATTTCTCGAGAAGTGGACGTGCTACGAAAGTTCCATTAACAGATCTGGGTTCAGCATACCCAGAAATGTCCCCATTAGTGAAATGTGAATGTTTCTTGCAAGCAGTATTTGAGTTTTGCGCTACATTTTCTTCCAACTCTGTTGCAGAAGTACTAATTTACATTATATTTTAATGAAATGTTGTTTCTGAAACTAATAAAACAAAATAGAGTCCATTTCGAGGAAAGTTAATCGATTCTGTTGTAAGACCTCGCTTAGAATCGTTATTGTTTCACTTAACGACACCCTATTTTTGCACTGTAATATCTAATTTGAAGACAAGTTACAGGTAACTGCAACAACAACAAGACCTCGTTCGCGGGCGGCCTCCGTCGAGCTGGATGACATTCGATTCATGTAGGCGGGCTCTACCTTGCGGTCCCCATACGCGATACTAGAAAATCCGCACGAAACGTACGAGTTGTTGCAGTTCTGTTGGTTGTTCTCGTTTCAATGGGGCCATTTAGCCGGCCGTTTAGGCCGCGTTTGAATGTACTTTTAATGATGACACGAGTTTTCATTGTGCTACTTTTTTCCCAAACTATCGAGCAATAATAGCAACAACGATAGCAAGAACAGCAACAGCAACAACAAATTAACATAAGCGACAAGCGCACTTCGAGGTCCTTAATAAAGTTAACAACTTAATGCGGCTCATGTTGGTCATTTGTAGCTGCAACAAATAAGATTGCAGCAACAAGCTGCTTCTGGTTTTTGTTATTGGCTTTCATTCAACTGCTGCAGTCAACCGTTGTATTTGTAGCTGCGCGACTACACGGCGACCAGTTACCTCCACGTAGCCGTCGAGCGATCAGTTCGGCGATCTTGTTCGGCGCTTTTAATTTTGTCGCCATTAAAATTGCCGCTGCCAGAATAGCAACAACGACTCAATTAGGATTTTTCGTGGCACAGCATTGAGTTAATCGAGCGCGGATGATCGGTAATCGTTAATCGGTGCAGCCATTCGATTTTGATCGTTTAATTTAGTCGGAGTCTTTTGTTTTTCACTGCTTTTGCGAATAATTTCCTTTGCTTTGATCAGAACCGCGCTGCCGCCGCCGCCGCCGCTGCTGCTGGTGCTGCCACTGAATGGCTGCCGCACAACGCGTCTCGGCGGCTTATCTGACCAACGCGCTGCACGGGTTAAGAATGCGCGCGCCGCTTGTTGCAGCTTACAATTTAATTGAAATTCATTGACTGGCTTACTTGTGTGGCGCACAACAACAGCAACAACAGCAACAACAGCAGTGGCAACGGCGGCGCAGCGTTTACTGATTGCCTGGATGCGACAACGAAAGAAAAGCAGCGGATGAGTAAATTGCTGATGGCGCTGATAAACTTATTAAAAGTAGTTAAATGCCACCAGCAAAGTGGCAACGTTCAGCCCCCTCCCCCTTCCCCACTGTCATGGCAGTTCCCCTCCCGCTTTTACGCGAGTAATTCTTTCTTATGAGTTTCATATTGAAAGCGCTTTTTTCTGCTTGTTTTTATAGCTTTTTAAATTGCTGTCGTTGTCGTTGTCGCTGTTGTTGTTGTTTTTAGATGAAACTCAGTCGCTTTGCATGAAGTTTGATTGACTAACCAGAGATTCCGATCGACGAGCACGTTTTCGCCATACAAGCGAAGCTGCTACGTGAAGATGACAATCAGCGCGCTTGTCATGTCGTCGTGTTGCGAACGCTATTTTCCGCGTTTAGAGCGCAATAAGTGCTGCAAGTGCTTATGTAGTTGTTGTTGTTGTTGTTGTTGTTGCTGTTGTTGTTTTATGATGTGATATTAAATTGTTATTTAGTTTTGTCACTGATTTCACTTAACATTTCTATTAAATTGAGAGCTTCTATTAAACTGGAGTTTATTTTTAGATGCGAAAAATCAATGAAAAAATAAGAAATTAAACAATATTGAACTCATTAAGTCACTGAAATGATTTCCACGGCTGACAACTATATTAAAAACGGAGAAAATAACGAATTAACGAAAATCCTCTGACTTATTAATGCGGGATTTCGGACAACCAGTGATTTCGGACACCCTGGTTTATGTGTGCGTGTGTGTTTGCTCAACTATGTGTTGCTAACGGTGGTAACGAGGAATATTTTTGAGATTGGAAGGAGGGCGGGGAGCGACATGTGTTACCAACAACATCGTATCAGATTGAAGACTCGATATCCTTGGAACCCCGACTTGATTTCGAAACTACGCGCCTTCTGATATTTTACTCTCTATAACGGTAACAGCTGAAACAACAGCAACAACCTACACTTATTACCGTTGCTACCGATAATCGTTGCAGAACAACAACAACAACAACAATGACGACGACGAGTTTGGCAGCACTGGTGAACAGTGTTGCGTGCCTGCATGCAATTTCAATGTGAGCTGCCAACAACAACGTGTGCGCCAAAAACCGCAAGGATTTTGATTAGTTAAAGAAGGGGAAGTAGAGGGAAAAGGGGTGTGCGAAGAGGGGGAGAGGGGGTGGGTTGGAAGCAGTGATACGATTGACACACGAAAAACAAATGACTAAAAATTTCACCTTAAATCGAATTCCAGCGATCGAATTTCATTGTAAAGTAGAAACCAGTAAAAAAAGGTTTCTTCAGTGTAAAATAGCAGAGGCGTCGCCCAAAGGGGGAGGGGGGTGTGGAGCAAGCAGAGCGGAAGGGAGGAGCACGACAACTCTGGTTTTATTTAAATATCGTTAATTTGCTTAAATATCAGCGGCGGGTTTGTTTGCTGCTTCCCGTGCTCGACATCTTCTTCCATCGGAAGGACGCACAACCACAGATTTAACTGCGGATGCCTGAGCGGATGTGCGTGGAGCTCGCGTGTATGTGAAGCCAAACAGAGCTTCGTGAGTAGCTCAGTGTGCGGTTGTGTTAGTGTGTTTGCTGTGTCGTCTGCATGTGCAACTCGGTGGCACTTTTTTTATTTAATAATATAGATTTACATAAAAGATTTACAACACAACGCTGGCAGCAGCAATCCGTTTCGGCAAACAGCAACCAACTACTACAGGAGCGCAAAATATCCTGCCACCGCTTGCTGCTCGCTCGCCTCTGTGTGTGTGTGTGGGTGTGTAATTTTTTACGTATTTATATTTATTTGCAGGGAGTTTATGTGTGGCGAAGCTCAGTTGTGGCGTTGGTAGCGTCGGTTTGCTTATTCGATTAACAAGAATGGTCGTTAAATCCGACGACAGTCTTAACTTGGCTGGAAATTGTTGAGCTCTCTGCTCGCGTTCCTCCAGTGCAAACAGCAAGCGAGATTGAGGGAAACACGCTTTCGAAAATAACCGAAATCCCTTCGCTCCTGCATTCCACTGCGCTAATAAAGGCCAATAAAAGCCGTTTAATTGCCACAGATGCCGTACCATTAACTTGAAATGCATGCGCGTTTTTCCTCGCCTTCGCGTGAACTGCAATTAAGTGCATTCTGTCCGTCCGTCGTTCGCCTGTCCGTCCGTCCGTCCGTGTGTCTCTATCGCTTCAGCACTTTATTGCACTTCGTTGCGCGTTCTTGTGGCGATTTTATAATGATTTTCCCCGGCTGCAAGTCTGCTCGCAACGTTCCCGAGTTTATGGCTGCATGCGGCGCAGCAGCCTCGTTGCAAGTTGCCGGTTGTAATCACGTTGGTTCTTTAAATGCTCTTTAAAAACCAAAACATGATTTTAAGCACCGCGTAATGAATGAACGCGCTTAAATTATTGAATTTATAAAGTCGATTCATTGTTGCAAAGTTTGTCAACTAATTATTTCATCGCAGAATTATTTATTGATTCCGTTTTAGAATCTGACAACAACAAATAGCTAGCTAATGCTGTGTCGGTCACACGCTGAGGAGCCTTGTGTCGCCGTTGTCAGCGCAAACAGTCCGCCAGCCGCAGAAGCGTCTCTCCGCTCGCTTGCAATTGAATTAAAAATTAAGCTGTCATCGTCACCTGCCACAGTTAATCTCCGAAAACACATCAGAGTCGTGGAGTGGACGTCACGATGCATCTGTGGTGCTTGCAACGCCGCAAAACAATGAACGAGTTGAGCAACGACAGCAGCAGCAACAACAACAGCACGAACATTGTCAATGACAAGAAAAACAATGTGACCAACACCAACAACAACCACCATGATAACAACAAACGCATTAATTCAAACAACAGTTTAATAATGACAAAATACAGGCTTATAAATTTGTTGAATTGCTGTTGTTGTTCTAGTTGTTTTCATTGAAACATTGGCAACAATTCCGTCAAGATTTTCTTTATTGAGGTTTGTGAATTCTGTTTATCTCACTTTCACAAACGCGACTTTGAAGACATTCTGTCTCTTTCCCACTCAACCTACATTCGTCCCAACAAACAGTTTTGCGAGTCTTTCGAAATAGAAAGCGTTTTCGAGTCGACTGCAATCATTAATCGCTGATAGAAAAGGTCAAGCGAGTCCTAAGAGACTCTTCAGTAAATTTTTCCGAAATATTATTTCAGGCGTTTGGTATCTTGATCGTTATAAGAGTCTAAAACTATCGTGTATTCGTTATATCGAGCAATCGTCGCAACGGAAATTCGTTAGAACAATCATTCGTTATATTGAGCTTTTGTTTTAGCGAGCAATCGTTATATCGGAAATTCGTTAGAACAATCATTCGTTATTTCGAGCATTCGTTATATCGAGCATTCGTTATATGGCGCATTCGTTATATCGAGCAATCGTTATATCGCAATTTCGTTAGAACATCCACTCGTTATATCGACCATTCGTTATGTCGAGCATTCGTTATATCCAGCATTCGCTATACCGGCGTGCGTTACACTGGAACACCCCTGAATTTTCTCAAATATTTCTGAGGAAAGCGCTCTCGTTATAATTGATAGATCGAGATTTTATAAGTTCCATAAATTTCCATGAGTTCTCTAAAATATTTCGAAAATAACATCATATAAAAGTAATTTTTTTGCCTTCTGTTAACTGAAATACTTTTTATTTTCAGTTAGACTGTTTTTCTCTGAGTTGTCATTGGTTGTTGTTGTTGTTGTTGTTGCTGTCAACGAATTGATTAAAAAATGGTTAGATTTGTTGATTTTGTTGTTGCTGTTTTGCCATCTGTGTCACTTTGTTTTAATGAGTTCAAAAATAACGTTGCATTCATTAACTTTTCTCAAGCTGAGACGCCATTAAATAAATGTCAAGCATTATTTTTAATAGAAAGAAAAATTCTGTGTTGTATGAAAAAATATACTAATTAAAACGCAAATTATTTAATAATCAATATCAACGAGAACATTTCATGAAGATAAAATCGCTCAAATTAATTGCAAGTAGAGGAGGAAGAAGAAGCAACATGCAGAATTATTCATTTAAATGCAAAATAAAAACCACAACAACAACAACAACAACAACCACAACGATGACACCAGACGGGTTTTCATGAATCTAGCGAACGCTTGAAATGCTCGTGTGTGTGTGTGTGTGTGTTTGAGAATTAAATTAATTGAATCTGCATACTCAGCATCGATTTAAATGTCATGTTGTTGCTGTGATAATCATCGCCATCTTTAGCAACAACAACGACAACAACCGCATCACAGCGTACAACAAAACACAAGAATTCTAGTATATAAAATCGGATAAAGTGGAATAAAAATGTAAAGTGGAAATAAAAGTAGAAAAATACAAATAAGAAACAAAAGTAGAAAAAAAATTAAAATAGAAATTCAGCAAGGAATTTCACCAAATCTCACGGTTATTTATTTCGCACCCATTTTAAGCAGCTTCGACAACAGCCGTCGTTAATCAGCTGGAATCGATTTCAGCGCTGCTCTGCCTGCGCGGTGGTCGCCTCGCTGATCGACCCTAATTAATTCTAGTTAATTCTGCTCGATTCCTCGCTGAGTTCTTGTTGTAGTCTATTAATAACTCTAGCTTTTCTAAATCGAACTTCTTCAATTCACGCGTTTTTAAGAAGTCATCAATAAATGTTGCCTAAACTTTCGGTTTTTCCGCGATTGGATTAAACGATTTCTTAATAAACAAAATTTGAACGATTTCGAACAAAGAAATCCTAGAATTTTCGTAACTCAGTTGCCATCAGACTGTTAAAAAATCGTAGCTGAAGCAAGACAACAAGAATCACCGTACAAAACGGAGCGATTCGAGCCGCAGGAACCCCGTGGCAGCCTGCAGAGTGCACTGAATGGTAGCGGCATCAGAATATCAAATGTGATGAAAAAACTGTAGAAAAAAGAAGGGATTTTGTGGCAAAAAACCGAAAACCCTCAGTGAGCCACCGACAAGCGAGCAATCCGAGCCCACCGACGACGGCACAGGTGGCTAGAATCGGGCTTAGAAAACACCAACAGAGAGGCCGGAGTTGCTGACTGACTGCTCGGCTGCTGCTGCTGCTGCTGCTGCTCACGTTCAGCGATAATAAAATCGGTCGCACCGATTTCAAATGTTGCAGCTCCTCCGCTCCGTTCTGTGAATAAATTTTCATAAAGTGCAATACAATTTTTGTTGCAGTTGCTGTTCTGAGTGATTCGTTGTTGGTGGTGGTGGTGTTGTTGTTATTGTAATTTCTGTCGTTGCTCTTGTTATATTGTTGCTGAAATTGCACTGAAATTGAAACTAAATCAGAAGCGATGGATGCTGTTATACGTTCTACACGCCGACACCGACAACCGAGAGAAACAACAATAACAACAACAACAACAACAACTACAACAACAACAACAGCAGCAGCGTCAATGACATGAACTTCAACGAAGAAAAACTGATAAACTTGATTTTGTAACTATTTAAATTAGAATAACAAAAGAAACAAAACAAAATTGAAGTATCTGCAGCTTTAAGTGTCTCAATTGGTGGGTTTGTATGTATTAAAGTTTTCAAAACCCCAGACTTTCAGTCGCAGGGAAATTTGGGGAATATTTCAGTGACGGGCTCACGATCGGAATTTGTGAAACTTTTTTATATTTCGATCTAGTTTCACATATTGATTAACAAAGAGTAATTTGATTTCTATTCTCATTCGTCTCGAGTCACGAGAAAAGGAGGATTCGGTCTCGATTATCATCTCGAATTCGAGATGGTTTCCAATAGCGAGAATTTTGCGCTTTTCAGTGTTTTTGCTGAAAATTGCTTGTGTGTTTGTTGTTATATATAGTATATTTAGTATATATATATATGTGTATATTTTTATGTGTGTATGTGTGTGTGCGTGTTTGGTTGTGCTTCATTTGCATCCGTGTGTTGACTGCGACATTTTGAGTGACTGACTTTGTGCACCTCGTTTGTCGAATTTGTTGTCGTGTTTCTGCAGTTTGTGTGCCTCGCAGTTGGTTTTCCCTGCGTTGCAACAGTTGTCGCTCCCGTTCTTATATCGCTCAACATCACAGCAGCATTGGTAAGAACAACACCAGCAACCTGAACACCTCGATTCAACTGTGGAGACGCGCATTCTTCGTGCATCACCGTCATTCCGTTCTGCGATTTTATTATTCCTTTCTGCCATTTTTAAGGTTAATATGTAGGACTTTTTCCGGATATCTGCGAATATCCACAATTCTTGTGTTGAAATATGTCTGTAATTCTTGTAGTTCTCGCATTAATTATTCGTAATTATCGGTGTGTTTCGTTGCCACGACGCAAGAAGGCCACTCTAGACATGATTAGATTGGAATCAGAATTTTAAATGGTTTCGCATTTCGATCTGCATTCGCATGCACTTCGATCTGCATTCGTGCGGCAGATCGGTGTAGAGATCGTGTTAAAAGCGCTTGTAATGCTCAGAGAACAGCGATAATTTGGAAAATGAGAATATTATCGATAATAAGCGATCGGCTGACACTATTTTGCGCTGTTATTTCCATCGTGTTGTTTTAAGTGCTGTTTTAAGACTCGACGAACTGCTCAACAACACGTTTTCCACAAAAAGCAGAACATGCGATAGAAGATCTACTGATTGCAATTAAGAGGTAAGTACAACAACAGCAACAACAACACCTATTAGTGCTCGCAGTAAAAAACAACAAGATTTATTCAACTCTTGCTTACATTAATCAACTCAAATTAATTACAACGGCTGTTTTTTTATCATATATCGTAATTTATTTAATTGCTTATGCAATTTTTTCGCACTGCAAAATAATTAATATTAACAATTGCTGTTGTTGTTGTTGCTGTACTGCAAACACCCAACACGATCGCGTTGAAGAGGCGTGATCAATGAGTGCACGCGATTTTCATGTTTAATATAAATTAGAGAAAAATGGAAAAATCATACAATAAATAATAACGACGCATACGTCTGCCTGTCCATTCATCTGTCTGTCTGTCTGTTCGTTCATCTGTCCGTCCGTCCGTCTGTCCGTCTGAGAACCGCAAGCGTTTGATTAATGAAACATTCGGTCCACCGAGTGGCCACCAGTAACGGTTGAAGTTGAAGGTGGCAGCGGCCGTCGGCTTGAGGGGACGGAGGACTCCCTTGTTTATTTTGAATCCCAACTAAACGGCGATTCGATTCTTAAGATCGGAAGTCATCGATTATTTCTTCGGTTTTGCATGTTGTTGAGTTTGCAGCTATTTTTCACTAATACGTCATTCTTAAGTACGTTGTTGTTGTTGTTGTTGTTGTTGTTGTTGTTGTTGCAGTTGTTGTCGTTGTTGTTTACACAGCTTGCCTGTTTGTCCGCTCGATTCGTGATTTGCTGCGACGACAAACTACAAAATTCCGCTGCCGCTTTTTTAGCGGTTGCAGTTGCTGTTGCTGTCGCTGTTGCCGCCGCTTGATTTATGCTGCATGCTAATGCCTCGCTCAATCGCACTAATTATGATTTAATTATTTGCTTCTAATGAATAAAACTTGATTAATGGCTTTGCAGTGACACTCGGCGCACTTGAGCTCAGTGCGAAATAATGAATGACGACCGCAGAGACGCGAATGTTGTTGCCATCCATCATGAAATAACTGAAATCGAAGCCTTTGAAAGCTAATGATGCACACGAGCGAGGTTTTCCGAGATTTCGGTGATCCCGATCTCGGTTCTGAGATTGCAAATTACTGTCTCGATCTCAACTCTTGTCTGGACTACAAACGCTATTCTCGTCTCAACTGGGAAAGGCCGTCATCTCGCCCTCTATTATCGCCTCAAACTCGAGACGAGAATAAGATTATATCGATCTCGAATAAAAAAATAGCTGTCTCGATCGTGATTCTCGTCTCAGATACTAAAACTGTCTCGATTATCGTCACAAATTCGAGAAGTGATCGAAACGATGAGGAGAATCGTTCCGTCATCACTAATGAGTCTTCACGCATCACTGAATTAAATGTAAGATAATCGCTGGATTTCTTAAAGTATTGAGTGTGAGGATAATGAAATTAAATTAATTGAAACTTCAGAGTTCGAAAATACGACAAAACAAGTGGAATTCATGTTGTTTTGCCGAATTGTTTACAGAAACTATAGCGAAAATCTGAAGCCACACTGAAGTCTGAAGTCACAAAGGTAAGCAGAGTCCTTGGAAGGTCCTTCCAACTAGGAAGTGCAAGGAATTTATTAGCTACAGGGAATCCTCTTCGAAGTATTCGTTTATTCGTTAATTATATATTTGAAATGGAAATAGTTCTTCTAGAAATTGATATTAAATAGTTGTTAGAATGTAAATAATTCTTCAAGCTGAAATAGTCTTTCAATTTATTAGCACTACAAATTCCCAGGACCATTTGGAACTCTAAAACTCTACAAAATCCTTTTTAATTGATTTTTGGTCGCTTGTTTCACAAGGAATTGAATGATTAACCAACTGAATGATTGCTGTTCTCTTGAAAAGATAGAGTAAATATTTTGTAGCTACCGTAGCCCTCTGAGTCGCTCTTCGAGGACTCTCGCAGAGGAGGCTGAGAGGACTCAAAGGCAGGCGCACCGCGTTCACATACCTGCGTTGCAAATTTTTGTCGACAAGATTCTCAAGCTGCAGCTCGCTTCCGATGACCCAACAGGCGACGTGTAACAGCGATGCACTCGCAGATGAGTGGGGATGTAAGTGAGGATGTAAGCATAGATGTAAGTATTGATGTCGGTAGGTATTGATGTACGTATTGATGTAAATATTGATGTAAACAGATCGCAAGAAGAGTTGCAGTAACAAACAGAATTTTTATAATCAACAAGAGGAAACCATCTACAAGTTGTGTAGTTGTTGTTTTTGTTGTTGTGTTGTTGTTGTTGTTGTTGTTATGTTATTGTTGTTGTTGTTCTGTTGTTTGTCTATGTTGTAAATTTATATCACAATTGAATCCAAACCGAGATGCATTCCACGAACGTTCGCCGCTTAAATTTCACTTTTTTTAGAATTTCACTTGATTGTTTGGTTGCGCTTTAATATTAATATTTACAATAGTTTTATATAGTATATTTGAGGGACACGCCTACATTTCATATGACCGCATTCGCCTGTATTTCGCGAGGATTGAATCGCTGGCCTCCTTTTCGCGCCAACTCAAGCGTTTGCGTGGCGGTGAACTTTTTGAATCTTCGCAAATTTTGCAAACCGAAAAAAAGCAGAATCAAAATTTTGATTATCCTCAGGCGGTCGACGCCGCTGCGGAGGCGCAGCAGAAGGAACGAGGGAACGAGGAGCAAACGTAAATAATTTCGATGTTGACGCGTCGCTTTTCTTTTTCTACCCATAAACAATTTTTTCTGCAAGCTTTGCGCGTTGTTGTTGTTGTAAGGATTTGGACGACTCCCGCTGACGTTGTTGTTGTTTTTGCTGTTGCTGTTGTTGTGGTTTCAAAGCGGCAGATTTAGCATTTGTTGTTGTGGCGTGGCGCGAATGAAGTTCAGAGCGAAGAGGAAGCGAAGAAGAGGAGCAGCGAAACAAGAATTGATTGCAAAAATCGTTGAATTGAGCGTTTGTTGTTGCTTTAATTGAATTTATTGGGCGAAATATTTTTAATATTCGCACTTCGCACTGTTATCGCCGCGAAATTGGGTTTTTGTTGCTGGCATTTGCGTGTTGGTGCCGTTTTTTCTGGCCATTTTTGCCGTTTGCTCCTTCTTCGGTCCGCTGAAAGTTCAACGCCGCCGAGAGTTCAATGTTGTTGCTGATAAGAGCGACAATTGCCGGCGCTGCCGCTGTTGTTGCCGCCGCGACATTCAGTATTCAATTAAAACGCGTTTCGTGTGTGCGTGCAGTCCCTGGAATGCGATGTGAATTCTTTTTCGC
Source organism: Sicus ferrugineus (assembly GCA_922984085.1). Classification (NCBI taxonomy): domain Eukaryota; kingdom Metazoa; phylum Arthropoda; class Insecta; order Diptera; family Conopidae; genus Sicus; species Sicus ferrugineus. The sequence continues at coordinate 13,186,451 of OV277352.1, read as the reverse complement.
GTACGATTTCGTTGCGTTTGCAGCCGATTCACTGCTGCTGTCGCGTGACATCAGCGATTGATTGCTCTGCTCTGCTCCACGTTTTTGTCGAACCCCCTTTTTTAATTTTCCCGATTTTCTACTTCTCTCCACTTAAACTCGCAACTGTTCTAGTTTTCGTTTACCACTCAACTGAAAAAATCTCGCGGACAAACGTGTTTTTTCGTTTATTTCGAAGCCGTCGAGAGTCAACGCAGCCACACACACGCGCGCGGCCAGACACTCGCGCCGCAAACACGTCTATTTAGCACGTTCATTCAAAAACAACTAACACTCGTGCTAACAACGAACGCATCCACGGTGCGCTCGTCCCGGCAACATTCCAATAAATCGCCTCGGCGGCGCGTTGTTGCCGGCCGAGCGGGCAGCAACATTTGTTGACGCTGGTGGCTGGAAGAATGATGAATAGCCGAGGAAGTGCTTGTGAATTCTAGTTGGAAGAAAATGTGTCTGCCGCTCGCTTGTTGTGCGGTTTTGTGTTGCTGGTGAATGCTGCTGGGCAAAGTGTTGCTACAATGTATAGCGGAGCTGTAAACATGTTGATAATCGGCCTTGACTACACCAAGCAAATGTTTGTGTTTAAAACTTTTATAAAGTTTACAGTGTCAGAGAAAAATTAACTTCTCATTTTTCAATATTTTTCTTGAGTTCAATTAATAATTCAATTAAGAATATTCATAACAATGTATTTTATTTATTTTTAACTCTAATTATCAGCAGCCAACGAAGTGAATCTGATTCTACTGGAAATGTTGCACTGGAATCCAGTAGTTGCCAAAATGTTGCTAAAGCAACCCAACATGTTGACGCAGCTTTCTCTCTTCTTTTTATTGTTCTCACTGAAGTTGAGAGGAAATGTATACGCAATTCATGTTGCCAATAGAAACTCTTTAGTTGTCAGGATTCTTTGTAATTCAATACTTTTACTTTTAAGTGTCCCTCTCTCCCTCTCTCTTTGTCTCTCCCCTCTTTCCACTCGCCCTTTGTAAAGTTTTCGCTTAATTGTTTTTACATGTAGCAGCAGCAGCAGCAGCCATGTTGATTTTTGTCCTTTAATTTTCATTAACACGTGCACGCGCATCTCGCCGCCTTGCAGGACATGTCACGCTGCTGCCTCTTCTTCCTCTTCTTCCACGATTCATGGCGTTCCTTGTCGGCTTCGTTTCTTGCCTTCGATCCTGCTGCAGTTGCTGGCTGCTGCGAGCTGCGCACTCCGAGGACGTCCTCGTCTTCTACATCCGACTGCTTTTCGTTGGTCGAAGCCACTGTTGTTGTTGCAATTTTTCTCTCATTATTTATTTATGATGCTGCATTCGAAGCGCAAGCGGAACCGAAAAATTATTCCTGGAGGTTTGATTTGCTCGAGAGGTGGAATCGCATTCGTTCAATTCAAACGCGGAAGGGTGACGCGGACGAAAAGGGTGACGAGGACCCGCGAAGGAAGCGGCGGAGGAGGGGAAGGGGCGTTTCTTAGATGAGTTGTTGTTGTTGTTGTTGTGAATATTTGTTATTCATTGTAATCCTCGTGTGATCCGATGTTACGTGAATGAATTAATTGAAAATATCAATAAATAAAAGAAAATTTCCAAGGTTCTTCTTTGAAATTCAAGGAGAATTTAATTTCTGAGTCGTTTTGAAGAAAATTGCAATTCTTTCTTTGAACAAACAATTGTTTTTTTTGGGTTAATTAAAAAAAGAGATGAAAGCGAAGGACAAGATGACGAAAAGGAATCCGTAATCAAGAAGAAATTAAACTCTGACATTCTCTTGTGCGAGGATAAGCGAGTCAGTCTGCCGTGAGAGTGAAGACTCGCGATTCTGTTAGAAAGAAAATACAATTTCAATGCTAACACACACACACACACATACATGCGCACACGCAGCACGCACCAACACTTCAGCAAAGAACGCTTCAACGTCAGAACGGCTGATTTTTGCGAGATTTACGATTGTTTTGCTTTTTTCAGATGCCGCGTTGTGTTTGTTGTTTCATTTTGTTGTTGTGTTTGTTGTTTCATTTATTTTTTCACTGCAGTGTTTTCCTGTTTTCCCCGTAGTTGTTGTTGTTTTTATAAAATAAATATTAAAATTTAGAATTGCCGCCGAGAAGCATGAAAAAGTCGCCGACGGCTGCTTTACTTTCGTTTTTTTGTCTTTTGTTTGGTCAAGCAGCTTCACGCATTAATTTCGTCTTTATTACTGGTGGCCTCTCCCCCCACCCCTCTCTTCACGCCCCTACCGTCGTCCTGTTTCTCCCTTCCGTCCACTGATGACGGCTTCATCAAGAACGGCGGCTGCTGGTTGTTTTTTTCGTCTTAACTCGTTTAATATTCACGTTTAGTGGTGGAAATGCGCTGTCTGAATTTCGAATTTTTACGCATTTCAGTTAACTGAGTGCGTGAAGCAATAAATTAATAAATTCTATGAATTCTTTCGTTGGTTTCTAAAGTTTGATGAATCAATTTGTTGCATTTGTTTGTTGGCTTTTTATTTGCTGTGGAAAAACTTTAGTTGAGTCAAGAAAAATCCAAAATTTAAATAAAACTGATTAAATTAAAATTATTTTAAGTAACTTTTATATTTAATTTGATATTTTTATTTTTGCTTTTTTGTGTTTTTCTTAAATAAGAAATTTTTGTTTGCTAAAATTTTATTTTTTTTATTGTTTCAAGTGAGCAGCTCAGCAGCCCACGCGTTGCTCAGCCACTTCTGGTGCCCCCATCGCAGAAAATCACAGTCGTCGTCCTCGCGTCCTCGCGTCGCCGCCATCGATGGCTTCTAATTAAATTTAATTTGGCATCTGCTTCGCAGGCATTTAAGATCCATTTAGCAGGCCACTCTATTAATTGTCTGCGCATCCTGGCGAACCCGCGTCTAAATGCGGGCACTCAACCCACACACACACACACACGCACACACACACACACACACACAACTCGCACCCCACAGCCAGCGCAATCAGAGCAAAAGTAGAGCGAAAGTAGAGCGGAAGAGCGCGGCAGAGCGCGGAGAGAGAGCGACGAGGCTGCAGGTCGTGATTTGGTGACTGGCGGCCGGCTACGAACGTCACTTCAGTCGGCAGCCCTCATGTCAGGATTTCAATCGGCATCCTGGCTTTGAATTAAAAACAATACGAGGCAACAAAAGCGGGAGAGCGGCAACAAAAGCAGGAGAAAAGCAACGAAAAGCAACGAAAAGCATCGCGTCGACGAAGCGAACGAACGCCAGCGGTAGACGTTGTCAGCGAAATTTGAAATGCTGTCGATTTCACTAGAACAGCCTTTCGTCCGTCGCATGTCCTGGGTGTGCGTGTGTGCGCGTGTGTGTGCGTGTGCGTGTGTGCGTACGTGCGAGTGGCGGGCCGAGCATTTCGAAATTAGAACCTCCAAACACTAACGGGCGCCGCTCTTCGCTCGCGTACGAGTATCGAACGCCGGACGGACGCAGGACGCGCATAAATCAAAATGGCCGGACGGACAGCCGGGCGAGTGCGCGGACGGACGGCCCGAACTGTGAGGGTTGCAGGGTTGAGGCGACGCAGGGCAGCGAACGAGCAGCGAAGAACAAACGAACGCACGAAGCGACGAAGACAAAAACGGACGGATGGATGGATGGACAGGCAAGCAGGCAGTCAGCCATTCAAACAAGCGGACGGCGGACGGCGGACCGGATGACAGCAGGAGGGCGGGCGGTGAGGAGGGCAGGCGGGCTGACTGGCAGGCAGGAAAAGAGGAACGCAGTCGCCAGGCAGCGAAGCACGCGGGAAATGAGAACGCAGCAGCGGCAGCCGCCGGAAGACCATCTCGTCCTCGTCCTCGTCCTCGTCCTCGTGCTCGTGCTCGTCCTCGCTTCCCATCGCTGAAATGGAAGTGCAAATGAAAGAGCGAGCGAATGCAATGACGACGGTTTGACTGCTTGACGTGTCTCGATCAACACGAGTGGAGACGCGAAGCAGTCTACGTTGCGTAGTGAAAAAACGGGAATCGTTTTCTCTCCCACCTAAAAAAGTCTTGCAATCGGAGGATCGAATCGTTTCTCCTCATCACTGCGATCATCAGCAGCTCATCAGCGCGCTGTTGTTGACAGAAGTGACTGGGAACTCGTGAAAAAAGGACTCGCAAACGTGCAAAACCGACTGCTGGAATGAATGAAGCAACGAATGAATGAATGAATGAATGAAGAACGTTTTCGGCTAGGTGACAAAAGAGAAAATGAAAATGTTGCCGCTGAAATGGAAATCCTTTTAAGGATTCCAAGATTCCCCTTGGTCACCCCACTTTTTTTCCCTACTGCGCACCAAAGTTCACTCCGCCCCCCGACACGTGGCTTGCTTACAGTTATTCGTCACGCACATGTTGTCGCTGTTGTTGTGTTTTTTCAGAATGCGCAACACCAGCGACAACAACAGCAACAGCAACAGCAACTGAATGAAAATTAATCGAAAGAAGTGTCAACGTAGAACAAAAAGTACGACGCAGTTTTATTTTCACTTTTTAAGGCTCTATAAAAGTTTTCCCCGATTTTCCATTCCGAATTCTGAGTCGGTACAGCTGCACCAACAGCCACCGCCATCGCCCTCCAACCATCTTTGAATTCAGCGCATGGCTGGCATTCTTTTCAATTTTTAGCAGCAGCAGCAGCATCAGCAGCTCACGTGACCCTCTGCTGCGACAACAGCAACAGCAACAGCAACAGCAACAACAACAAGAACAAACACCCCAACCCCTCACACGAGCGGTGATGAATGATGAACGGCTGTCATGATGGCGCAGCCACTCCGAGGTGTCTAAAAATGTTCGTGTCACTCGCGCACGCACTGCAGCAGCGGCTTGCTGGGCGAGCGAATGAATGCGCGAGAGAGCGAGAGAGTGAGTGAGTGAAGCGTGAAGCGTGGAGGGTGGATTTAGAGAGGACAGCTGACGTTATCCGTCAATCAAAACTCTTTCCCGCCGTAAGCTGGCATCTCTGGAATGTTTGGTACCTCTGCACCATTTTGACACACAAAAAATGGAGAGATTTTTCGATTTTTTTTGGGTGTCGCGCACTCACAAAAGCTCTTCTCCAGTGTAAAGAGAAGTAAAAAGAAATGGAATATTCCAAAAAAACCTCTAAATATCTCGCAAAAGCAGAAGTTTGCAGTGGGAAAAATTCAAACGCATTTTTTATAGCTTAGAAAGGCAGCTCTATGAATTTATTTGACTTTTACGTTCCACACGGCTGGAAAATCCCGCTCCTCGCTTCTCGCCCCTCGCTCCACACACCTCACCCTTCCAAGATGTCAGCGGCGTTTGCAGATGCTTGCAAAAGTGTCAAAATACGCGTCCTCGCGTCAGAAACTTTGAACTGCCGAAATTTTCGCAATGCATTTTGAATCCGAACGCAGACGAGCGTGGCAAGCGTTCGCGCGTATTTCTAAAACAAACCGCGCGCTCAAAACACGCACGCAAAGTTGAGTTGGCAGGAAGTTGAGTTGAATTCGGAAGGAATGAAAACGAAAAGTTTTCCCCACTCTCGGAAGGGCGAGGAGGGCAGTGGGTGTGGTTGTCAGTGGGCGAGAAGGGGAAGAAATGGTGGAGCACAAACACGCATCCTGCGCACGCCACACACACACACGCACGCACTCTGTTTAATATTCATAAATATCCTGGCTGCTGTTTATCCAGCTACGTGTTTGCGTGTTTATCCAGTGTGTATGTGTGTGTGTGCGTTCTTGGTGTTGGTTTTTTGGTGTCCCTGCGTGTCTGTTTTGTTTGTCAGCCACGAACAAGTTGTCATCCACTGCTGACAGCGATTTTTTTTGCGACCACATAAAACAGTCCTGAAACCGTAAAAAGTTGACATCCTCTTACTAAATTTCAGTAGCCTACACATTATTGTAATTTTTGAGCGTGTAGACGAGGGTGTTGGGGGCAGGGGAGGCGTTGTATACAGTGTAAAAGTAGCTTAACGGTGAGTTTCACAAAATCTTCAACCTTCCCTCACGAATTTTGTTATTTTTAATGTTTATTTGGCAACAGTGAAGACTTTTGTATATTTATATTACGTCTGATGTGTCTGTAAAAATTTGCAAAGTATGGTAAATTTCAAGAAATCCCCAGTAACTTCCGCATATCTGAGCAGATCATCAAGTTTCGAAATATTTTTTCCAACTCTCATCATTTTTGCGATCATCTTCATGGAAGGGAATCGAAATTATTGTAGAATCCGTCGATATCTCTTCATATGAGGCATTCTTACCGATTCTTACGCGAACTTCTAAATTTATGTGTAAAAACTTCATATACTGATGGATGTAAGTTAATCCTTACCTAAAAGAGAAGAAAAAGGGTAAAAAGTTACTTAAGAGTTTAGGAGTAAAAGGAAAAATTAAGTAAAATACAAATTTAATTGCGCTAAGATATTCTTAAAAAGCTCGAACCCTTTAGCGGCGGGAACCTGTGCCATATATGACAACAATTCTTGAGGAATCTCATGGATGGGAAGGGTTATTACCAGCAGAAGCCCTTTGCAGTAGCCATACCCAATACTAGCTGGAACCCTATACCAACGGGAACCTCTGCCATGTCGGAGACCTACTCTCGAAACCCATTGCAGCGTGAGGATTCTGTACCAGGAGGATGCATACCGGGATACCCCACCCCAGTAGGAATCCCTACAATGCATGGAATTTGTATCAGTAGAAATTGCATTAGAAACGATATCAGGAGAACCCCATTATTTATACAATTAGCTAGTAATGACCACGGCTATTTAAGATCGGTACACCTCTTTAGTCGAGGTGATAATATAGGTCCAGACTACCTGACCTAGAATCACGGTCGAGATAATCCAAACGAACGAGGAATATCCATCATAGGGAACCCATAACGATTTCGAATCGCGAATGTTTAACTCATCCTTTTCGTGTTCGCTTTGATTTCGCTTGGAATGCTTTTAAAAATTCGTCACACGTTCGCTGATACAAGAAAATTAAATTACATTAATTGCATTTTAGCTTAACACTGACGCCGTCCACTCCATTGCCGTCCTGCTACCCTTCTCAAGTCCTCAGCAATTTCTAATTGAACGCACGCCTCAAATGATTTCCACTCAAAAAGTTGGCAGTGCGAATTCCGGAAAGCCTTTCTGTGCCGAACTCCGTGCCGAACCGAATCCAAAGAGGAAGAAGACCTCCTCCTCCTCCTCATACACGAGGCAAAAATTGATGGAAATTCCGGTGAAATCGAGGAGTTGAGGGAGGGTCCGGGAGGATAGATGAGGCGAAAGGAAGCACAGCGTTAATAACGCCATTATGGATCGCATCCTGTAAATAAACGAAGGACCAGCATCGCGCGCTCTCAGCCGCCTGGAGTGGGTGGGTTTGAGCGGGCGGTTTGTCGAGTGCAACAGAAGAGCGACGAAACTAATTTTCGCAGATGACAACAACGTCAGAGGCATGCGAGATGTGAAATATTTGGAAAGTGGCTCGAGCGGCAATGTCGTTGTTGCTCTTCGGATTGTTACTGCGTTGGTGGAGGTTGGCTGGAATATCGTATTAAAACTTGGCGCGATTTCTGAATTTCTCAAGCGCTGTTGTTCTTGTGCTTGGAGTTGTTGCAGTTGTTGTTGTTGTTGTTGTTGTTGTTGTTGTTGCTGTGTCGTCTGTCTCACTCACACACGAGCCGACAATATTTTTCAATTAGAAGTTATTCGACTGGAAGTAATTCGATTATTTTCACTCGGACGATTTGGCTGACGGTGGGTTGGTTGGAATGAAGGATCCTGTTTTTCCTCTTTTTTCGCTCATTTTTTTGAGTCGTCAACGCCATTGTTATTCTTGGTTGTTGTTGTTGTCGACTCGAGTCGCCGAGGCTGGTGGCAACGTTTCATTTTTCGGTTGAAAAAATTGGTTGACATGTTATTTTCTAGTAACGGGCAGTCACGAGGACGGCGTGTGTCGAATTCAATGGTGGGCTGATGAATGGCGGCCTTGGGTAGCGAGGAATACGTGGAAATAGTCGGCTGACCTTACACGCAAAAGGTTTTTAATAGTTTTCGGCGGAATGTGAACCCTTTTCCATCGAAGAATTTTTGATTTAAAGCCTCATTGAAAAACAGTTTTTAACAGTTCGGGTTCGGTTCACACGGGTGTCACTAGAAGGGGCACTTCTTACTTTGCATTGATTAAACTCAAAAATTTCTTCATTTCTTTTAGTTGGCGAACTAATTTGCTCCTGCCCCTCCCTCTGAAGTTTCGCCCCAAGTCTTTATCTTGTAATTAACAGCATGAAATTCGTACAAAATAACTTTCTTCATGCAATCTGTTGTTTCTAATCTGATCTGATAAAAACACGAGTAAGAAATGAAATATGGCCGCCCGTTCGGGGCAAAATGGGTCACGCATTATGTTTGTCACCTGCAAGAACTCATGCGTCAGGATATCGTGTGACTGCGTTGTTAGTCCTGCCGCTGGCGGTGGTAGGAAGTTTTTATTACGCCTCAACTACAAATTTTCGGCTGCTTAAAAGCTCCTGTTTGGCGTTTGTGTGTTGAGTTAGCGTCACGAAAGGGACGTAAAAGGTGGCACCTTTTTTCGCTTGTAAATAAGGTGCAGTGCAGGATATGAAGTAATTCTAGTGTACGCTATCTTGATCTTCCACGATATGCACTCGTACTTGGGGGGCAAACCACACTGCGTCCCGATTTGAGGAAGAAATAACAAAGTTTTATACATTTCGGTCAATGTCGCTTGTATTTAATGTCCTCCACTGCGGTAATTATGTGGTACCTTGTAGTGTTTTCGTCCTTAACAGTTAATTTCCTCAGCCGGTCCAATTTCGCTCTAATAAAGCGGTTTGTGGGACAGAAAGCCGAAAACTTATAAACGATTATTTTATGCACACCTACTTAGACGCCTTCCGTGTCGACATATACATGTGCATATGTGTGAGTGCGTTGGTGTGTCTATCCATCCGTCGTAAAACGCCACAGTTACTTATTTTGTGGGCGTTCGAACATATATTGGGTCAAGAACGTGCTTCGAATAACTCAAGACACTACTATCAAAACAGCAACAACGAGACCTGACAACGGAGAAATTGCAACAACATCGATTGAGTTCCAAGCCAGCAACAGCCACGACCACCGTCGCAACCACAAGTCGGCTGCAAGGAGACGTGATGACGCGGTCAGATCCTTCGTAGTGGTCGGTGCGTGCGAATTCTAATTCCGCCTCACTTTGCCCCACGTTCGATCGGCGGACCGCCTGACCGGCCGACGATGGTAGTTCGCGGCGCGCCATCTTGCACGCTCGGCCCAATATGTGGAGCGAGGCTCGCCGACGTAAATCACTGTCAGCCATAATCATTTAGAATCAATCAAAATACGAGCGCCCCCAGCAGGTCGAAACCAACGTGCGCGCACTGCTGCTCCGAGTGTTGGCTAGGTTAGAACAACGCGTCGCACAGAGTGGTGCGGTCCCTGCTGGTGCCACCAGCCAGCAACGGGCAGCCAGTTCACCAGACAGCCAGCGGATCGTCCGCAAGCCGCCCGAACTGCCTCCCAATCGCTCTGCAGCCCATCTGCAAGTCTGTCCGCGTGCCTATCAGCTGTCTGTGATCTGCGATGGCCAGACGGAGCTGCATACAACGGAACGGTGTCATGTTTGGGCCAGTATTTCATGTGGCCTCTAACATCGTCTATCGTGTGATCCAAATTGTAGTTCGGTTCGATCGATTGATCGCTCGCTCGCTCGATCGATGGACTTTTGGTTCTGAGCCGCGTCTCGGTCCAACGTCAACGTCGGCAGCCACTCTATCGGTCGGTCAGTCAGTCATTCAATCGGCGAGCACCACCGCCGGCGTCGTCGGTTTTGTTGTTGCAGCCGCTCAAGTAACGCCGGAATGGCGCTCTTACACTGATTCGATAATCGCTAGAATTCCTTATAATTTAAGCTGTGGAGGTGCGAGGGGGCCGCCGTTTTAAACGGTTTTTCCTTGTTTTATCTTTTTTAGTTCAGCGCTTCGATGCGCCTTGGCGAGCTAAACATTTAAGTGGAGTTGGTGGCCTCGCGCCGCCACGGTGTACCGGCTGCTCCGTTCAGAGTCCGCTGCACGTTCTTCCTTGCAGTGCGTAATTGACTCTGATGTGGTAATTTGAGTGATTGGAATCATGAACTGCGGCATTTTAACCCACCGGCACTCGGGCTGGTATGGGCGGCGGACGGCGCGGATGAAGGATGGAGGGTGCAGCTCGCCTCGTAGCTCAGCTCAGTTTAGGTGGCACGAAGTTACTGCGATTACCTTGCAGATAAGTAGTGACTGAATGGTCGTTGCTGTTGTTGTTGTGGCTGTTGTTGCTATTAATTTCAGTCCGCCAACCGGAGCTGTTATTTGAACAGCTGTTCTTGCTGTTCCCTCACGTCCATTTCACTCGCTTTACTTAATTTATGTGCAAATTTGTGATAATGAGATGGATGGTGAACTCCTTTGCCACGGGGTGTGAAAATAATGCATTTCAGTCTAGCCATCTAATCATGAAAAACGACATCTAACGTTAAATGGACCTCGTACCACTTAACCTTTGGTGTCTCGATTTAACTCAACCCTAGACAACAGAATTTCAACTAATTATATTGGATATTTTGCATAAAAATAATCTCCACGTTTACTTAACCCAAAGCATTCATATAATGTTTCCCAACCTTGAAGCAAAACCTAAAAAAGTAACAATTTTTCGAGTATTTAACCCTTCGGAGAACCTCATGATTTCCCCATCAATGTGTTGCAGTACACAGTTTTCACTCAACAAGTACGCGCAATAACAAATCCCACTTTAAAAGAACACGTCAATCATTTGATGAGAATCAACAACTTCATACAACACAATCATCGCACAAAAATGATTCCATTTCATTTGATGTCTTCATCGAGTGGGTCATATTTTACAACAACGACCAAGTTACGTCTTCATTGCTCTCAGCACTCTCAGACGGGACGCCTGCCTGTCCGTCCGTCCGTCCGTCCGTCTGTCGATCTGAGTGGCTGATGCTTTTTTCTGTATCAAATTCTGTGTCTGTCGGTCCCGTGTGCCGCTCCCTGTATGTCACTCGCACTTATTAAGTGAAATTTATGTACTTCGGACAGGATCAGTGAACCGCATTTCCAACTTGGTCGTTGATCAGGTGCAGGTTTTTAACGATGATTTACTTTTTCCCTCTCGCTCGTTTTCCTCTTATTCGCGGGATCAACGGGGAAATAAATCACTTTTGTCCTACTTGGCAGTCTCGAGTTCTTATTGTTTCTTTATATGACTTGTTTAGTTGTATCGGTATTGTTTTGTTATACTATAGTTGTTCTTGCTGGTTCTTGTTGTTGTTGTTGTAATTGTACTTGTCATCATTGTCGTAAAATCGTGTGTCGGTCATTCGTTATTTCCGTGGGTAGCCGGGTTCGTTTCCCTGCTTCCCCGATTTCGGTTAAGCGTGCGCACTCAGTTAGCCGCCTGCAGTTCAGCTATCGTGTCAGCCAACTTGTACGCCAGTTTGTGCGCCCGTTTGTGCGCCAGTTAGTTACTCAGCCAGCCAACAAGCCAACCGGCCAACAAGTCGACCAGCAGGCCGAGGTGGACGCCGAATGAAGGCCGCCGCATAAAATCAACTCTAATGAAACTTTACTTGTTTCATGCCGAACGCGATCCTTTTTTGTCATCTGTGGCGTGCAGCGACGGCCTCCAGTTACTCGGGGACTCCTGTTTCAGGCTGCCGCCGCCGCCGCTGTGCGTCTGCTCCGTCAACCGGTGCATGCGGCCGTTTGGTGTCGTCGTCGCTGCGGCATGCAATCTTTTCTGTTATGATTTCCTCGTTCTTCTGCACTTTTTTAGTTGGTTGTAAGCCGCGCGGCACCTACACGTTTTTACACGGCTGCTCGGTTGGTCTTCCCGTAAGATTGAGTTGTTGAATGCGGTCTCGGTGTGGGTCTCCTGGGTCGTGCTGCGATGCGAGATGGCATCAGATTTGGGTGCAGCTCAGCGCCCTCCGTTTTCCGGCCTGCTCACCGGCTTTTCCAAACGCGGTGGTTCGTGTGACAACGGTAACTAATTGCGGCACTGATCACTTGCTGCCGTGTTAATTTATGATATGCGGTATGAGTTCCTCTTCTCATGTCTTCCTTCTCATGTCTTCCTTCTTCTCGTTCTCCTTCTGCAAGAGTTATCATTACTTGCGTTTCCTTTTCGTGGATCAACTTCATCTCGGAAGTCGGTGGGTACACGAGGATCCACTGCAGGAACAGCAGCTAAAAGTGTAGCGGCAACAGCGGCATCGGCGAGGAGACATGCAGCGAGCATGTGTTGCAACCTATTATTAGGCGACCAGCAAAACGGCGGCATTCGTTTCCTCCCTCCCGCAGTTGGCTTACAGTGGTGCCGATCGGCAAGGAGCCGGCGGACTTTCAGCCGCGCCACATCGCGCCGCATCGCGCCACACTGCGAGCTCCATTCTGTGTGAATGAAAGCTGCAATTTTCTTGATTTATTGCTATTATTAAAATGTGAATATTTTAATATAAGAAACTCACCGAAAAGGTTTCCGAAGGAAGCAGCGAGCAAGAGAGGCGACGCCAATCCGCTGAGATTTCCATACCCACCGAAAACCCTCTCGACTTGAATAAACTAAATATAGCTTAAAAAACAAAAGCAGCACACAAAATTAATACCATCGAAGAGCAGCGAGAACAAGCAAAACAGCCACAGCAACAGCAACAACAACATGTGCACAAATTCACACGATAATTTTTAGCCTCCATCAAAGAGGAACAACCGACATTCGGTCGATTGTCCGGTTGGTTGGTTGGTTGGTTGGTTGGTTGGCTGGTTGGCTGGTGGTGAAGGAAACGGGTTCGCATGCTTGTGGTAAGTAAAACGGGGGAGGGGAAGAGGGAGAGTCAGTCGCAAACAAGCTCAAGAGGGGCAAGCGGGCCATCGACCGGACCAGACGAGCCAAAGTGGAACAGACTGGCCGAATGGCGCACAGATACCGACCGACCGACGTCCAACCGCAGATACAGAGAGACGAACTACGCTAAGAAGTGCGGGAAACCGATAGCGGAGAAGAGGTGGGCCCGAGTGCGGGGGCGGGGGCGCCGTGGTGCCGCGCAGACCGACAGCTGGTCAGGGCCGTCCCCGAATTGGTCCTCGACCACCTTCCTGGTCCGCTGGAGTATATAAATTGGCAGGATACCGCATGGCATGCATTTAATTTATATTTTATTTGCTGCTAATCGTTGCCATCGATAGCGTTGTTCGATGGCCACGGAATTCTGATGGAAGGGGTCGCGTTTCGGCAGCTTAGTGAGGTCGGAAGGCGAGAGTTCAGGTTAAGGAGGTGGACAGTATTATTAAACCCCGAAATCTTTATACGGATGTGTTTCGTAGATTCTTCTAATTTGTATTGCGGTATTTCGGGAAGGTTTTTTCTGTAATTTACGTATAGTTCTCCACAATTTCGATATTTTCTTCGTGGAAACAGAAAGAAAAACAAATTCATCCGCTGTGATCACCAATATATAATGAGGCTGTCAACTTGTGGCTCGCTTCTTTGTTATGGAAAGAAATCCACTGATATTTATTGCTCTAAATATTTGCTTATAAAACAATTTCAATTCCTAAAGAAACAAGGAAATATCAATGTAAAAAAGAGGAGGAAACACGGCAAAATACTCGTGTGTTTTATTTTAATCCAGTGGGTAGGCGATTTTTCTTTATTTTTCAAGAAGAATTTCTAATCAGATGTCATGTTGTTTTACATAAGGGATTCAAATGTTTTAAATTTAATGAAGAAAACCAAAGATGTGAGCGGAAAGAAGGCAAAAAAGTATAAGACAACATTTTGGAGGGCAACTGAGTTGGCACGACTTCAAATTGAGCATTGAAATTTAAGTTTCAAAACATTTACATTTAAATTAAGATTAAAATGAACACTCAGTTAATTTTGTCGAGGAAGAAATGATGGCTTTCGGCGATCGCAGAACAACACATTGCTTTCCCCAATTAGTTAAGGAAAATGAAGGAATAAATCCATAATTTACAACAACAAGAGATCTAAATTCCTTGAATTGGTGACGCGTCGATTGATTTATGAGTCTAAATTGAAGACTGGAGGACGGAAGTAGGAATCGTGGCGTTGTTCGTCATTAGTTTCTTCTTGCCTTTGTTGCTGTTGTAGATAAGTATTCTCAAGCTGAGAAATTTCGAAAACGAAAACTAAGTGGCGCCTACAACGGCTCTCAATCAGCAATGAACTCTATTTCTACGAATACTTCAGTGAATTCCCACTTATATCTTGGGTATTCTTGCATTTTTGAAGATACACTTGCGACGTTCAGTTGTTGACTCGATTCAGTTGTTATTTTTAACAAGTTATTCAAATCATGAATGGAATGAGGTTTGAATTGGGTTCCTCAGTATGGTATTTAGTACAGAAATCTTTTGAAATCGAAGAGAGATTTCGGCAATATGAAAAAATCTAAAAAACGATGTAATCTTCAGAAATTTTTGTTAAATCTCACTTATTTTTTAACAGGTTTTCTAAAATTGTGCCTTTCTGATTTCAACTAATTCTCTCCACCCCTCCTCCCTTCCCCATTAATTCACTCTCCACTCATCCCATCCAATTCGCTTTTTTTCATGTTCATCCACCTTGAAATATAAAAAAGCCCCGATTTTATCTCTGTTGATGTTAATGTCTTCCTCTGTTTTATTTTATGAGCACATAAACTAAATTTTTATTAAGCTTTACAAACTTATTTTATTTATTTTAAGCATTTTCTCAGTTAAGTGCAACTTAAATTAAGCAGAATTAATTAGATGTCATTAATTAGACAGTCGCGCACAAATTAAAATCTTAGAATTTAAAAATGTTATCACTAAATCAAAAAAGAGGAATTTAATTTCGAGAACTTTTTCGCAGCTCTTATTTTTATATTCTTCTAACTGTTTTCTGTCGACTGCACTGGTTTTGAGTCACATCGAGCGGTGGAAAGTTATTTTTCACGCTTAGAACTTCACCGAAATTTTCCTCCGCCGGAAGGCGAGAGTTAAGCAAGTATAAAATGAAAATCCCTAACTTCAGCTGAAAACAATCGGAATACTCAAAACACGGGAAACGAAGATGAAAAGAGTTTGGCTTTCACAGCGAACAGAACCTTAAAAAGTTCGCTAAAACTCGAGTTGCTCCCACATTCAACATTTTAGCAAAGTTAAAAAGCGTTTTTGTCTTTTCTACTTTCTTGGAAATATGAAATTCCAGCCTTTTTGCAGTCTAAATGGGTACAGCTGAGTCACCGTTGCCGCCTGTCAACAAGCTTCTGAATAAAATAAAAAGGACGTCGCGTTGTCGAGATGCCGTCCCGCGCGCTAATGAATTCAGCTGCTGCTGCGAGCAACGGAAGGGATGTTTTCACCCCCCGTGAAGAAAGTCTCGTCGACTCGCGGTCCTGAAAAGGACCGCAGTGAGCGAGGAATGAGTGAATGAATACGTAATGAGCTTCTTGATGATTCGCGCGGTGCGGCGAGAGCGAGAGTTGTTAATGATGTGGATTTTTGCGCTTTTCACTGGATGGGCAAGAATACCCGACTATTTCTGAAAAAGCATCTTTGTAAAAATGGAATTTTAGAATTGTTTTCAGAACAAAATAACAAGCGTAGGATTTTGTCTGATAAAACATCTCATGATAAACATTTCATTTTATTGTATTTAATCGGCTAAAGTTAATTTGAGTTAATTTATTAAAGTTATTTTCCTCTTTTAGCTTTGACTTTTAGTTTAAGTTGATTCAATGTGAGTTTCAAAGAGATTTATTAGCCGAAAACTCTTTTATTGACTAACTTCAGCTGCTTTTTAAAAACTAGTGAATCACATGCATCGAAAATTAAGTAATAAATTCGCTTAAGAACGAGAAGCACTTGTATCAGTTGCTCAATCGTTTCCAGAAACGCCCTTCCATCGGGTCCGAGGACCGGATCCAGTTTATCACTCCAACAGCTGTGAACAACTTAATATTTTTCGCTTAGCATAGATAGCTGCTGGCTACATTTTTACAGCCCTCTCAACGTTTGCCGCCTGCCTCTTGCGCGTCCCGGACGGCCTCGTCGCATTTAATGGCGAAATGATTACTTTTTATGACCTCGTAAAATTAGCTACAAATCGTTTTGCCGGCATTTATCTGATTTCTTTCTTCCAGTTCTTTTCTCTCGCCGACGTGTACTCGGTTCGGTGTTGCTGCATTTTGAGTTTCAAGTCCTTTCTCACTTTTCCCTGTCCGCCTTCGTTTTTTCTGGAGGCGGCTTTCGACACCGCACTTCACTGCAACAACCACGAGGTTGTCTTGTTGGTTACAACCGCACGTTTTCCGTACTTAACATCGAATAAAGTGGACGACGATAAGTGAAAAGTGAAAACTGTGCCAAATACTGTGACTTCTTTTATGAGGTCTTACAGGTCGCAATAAGTTGTTTCTACACACATAAAATTCAGTATATGGGCTGTAAAACTGCAACAAGTCGTCATAAATTTCTTCTTTCTTAACGTTTTTGTTTGCGATTTTCTTATTTTGGTTTTCAAAGTGGTATTTCTTTCAACACAACTGGCAATGGTAATGCTAGTTATTTCATCATATATAGTGCAAATTAAATAAATCCATCACTTAATCACGATTTGCAACACTTATTCAGTCATTTCTTGTAACGCCCTACCATCGTTGAAGACCCATTTAATCACACCAACCGCCTGATTTAACAAAATTTGGCTGAGAAACGATGATCTGTTGATGTTATCAGCCACAAATTAATAAGATAATAAGTTTGTTTGCTAGAGCTATTCTTAACCCGAATATTAATGGAGAAAAACAATGACAGGATAGAGAACAACATTTTTAAGAGAAGGATTATGTAAAGGTTTTCAAATAATTCATACGATTTTCCTCTTAAAATGCTTTCCTGCCTTAAAAACTGCACCGTACTGTGGGCGGAGTATAACATTGTTTCAATTCGAGAAGATTAGAGGGCGAGACTATTTTTGTCTCTTCCAGAATCCCAGAAAATTCAACGTGAAACATAAAATGGGTCGCGTGACACACCCACTAATCCCTCCGTTTAATCTTTACACTGTGTGACTTGGAAATTCAAAGGGGAACACGAGGGTTTCCTTATCATTTAGATACACGTCTCTGTTGTGTTGTATTTACTGTGTGTTTCATTGCTGATAAAAGTATTTTCTATCTTAATATGGTACAAAAGAACATTCGATAATAAGCGAGATCTGTTGACTGCAATTGTATTTATTTCGACTTCAGCTTGAACAAGTTCACATTAGCATACTTTTGCAGACATTTGCAGACGTGTAAAAATGCAATAAAAAACGGAAAACCAATTTATGGCGATCGGCCGATGGTGTCATGTAAGCAAATGACTGTTGTTGGCAACATCTACGCAAAAATGCAAGGAAGTGCGAATAAATCAAAGGCACTGACAGACAAAGAAAATAAGGGCGGGGGTGTGGTGGGGAGTGGTAAGGGAAGCAGAGAAAAACACAAAGAAGAAATCCTACAGACGTTGTGAATTTAAAGAATTTAATTAAATTGATTTTTCACTCTTGACTTCAGTGAAGATAAACAAGGATTGACAAGTTTATGTGCGAGAAGAATGGGGAAAGTATGGGGTGAGAGGGGCATGAAGAAGGAGGAGAGGAGAAGGAGGGGGAGGAGAAATGAATGAGTCAGGGAAAGTTAAAACAAAACTGTGAGGAACTCAAAATCACATCATTCACGAAGAGGACACTAAAATGACTCTGAAAGAAGGCAGAGCTGGGAAGGAGGATGAAAAGTCGGGTGGGAAGGGGTATAAATAACCAACAGAAGGTAGAGGGAGGGGGGAAATAAATAAACTAATAAAGTAGAAGCGTTTAAATCGATCAAACACCTCGCTATAGTGGCGGTACAAGGATATTGAGGGGTCTACTGAGGCCGCGGAGGGCAGACGGGTTTAAGAAACTATTTACTAGAAACTGAAGACTAGAAACTGAAATTTATTAGCTAATAAATTCACAGCGAGGGCATCAGCAAGCTGGCGTTGACAAGTTCATTGGAAATATTAAGGAGCGACACTATATTCGCAAAAAAGGACAAGGAAACTTCAGCTGAAAACGTTGCAACCACTAAAGTTACACACAATTTCACTGCAGTTCCCTCGACTTCTTCAAGTCTCACCGGGTTCACCACAAAAACACACCCCACTGCACCCTACAAACGGTAGTTGAAACTAGCAATTTCGCATTCGTTTAATTAACAAGTTATTTCGTCTGCCATGGCAGCTTTTTGCACGAACTTAATTTTATTAAACACACACTCGATGATGACGGTGTCAGCGCTGCACCTGCAACGCACCGCAGCACCAGCGGCACACAGACACACTCGCGCACATGCAGTCGCCACCCCCACATGTCGCCGGCAGCCACCGCCAGCGCGGGCGCTGATTTGCGCGAACATTATTGTGGCTTCGGTGCGGCTCTGGCTGTTTAAAGTGGCTAATTTTGGCTGAATGACTCACGAGCACGCACCAGTCGTGCTGCACCAGTCGGTCGGCGGCAACCACAGTCAGTGGATTACTGAGTCCCTCAACGCCTCCCTCCCACCCTCCTTCTGTTGGCCTCATTATCCTGGCTAACACAAAACTATGCGTTCAACAGTCGTGTTGCATGCAGCACGACTCGTCCAACGCGGAATGCAAATGAATTTCTCACTCTCTCCCACTCTCTCTCTCTCTGTAAGAGTTGCCAACGCACCCTATTTCGGTGGTGACGCCACCCACCCACACGCTGCTGTCACTGCTTCTGGCCAACAGCGCCAAACTGAAGCAGTATCACACTTGGCAGCCACTTGCGTGTGTGTAGAACTCGCATTTCACACACATCCGTGCACACACACACACACACACACACACAGAGGCCAATGCACATTCATGCTCGCCGCATTTATTGTTTGTGACAAAATATGATATGAAAATTAATATTATTGATTAAATAATTGAAATCGCATGTCAGAGAGGATGAATTATTGTGAAGCACCTTGTTGGCTGGTTATAGTAGTTGTTGTTGTTGTTGTTGTTATTGTTGTTGCTGTTGTGGTTGGTGTGGTTGTTGTAATGGTCCTTATAATCTTGCATTCTATTTATACAAATTTCTAGGCGGGCATTTTATATTATTTTTAGTGTTCTTCAAATAAATGAAGAAATAAAAAATTCTAAAATTACTGTGATCGAGTTGTATAATTATTTCAATGAAAAATTTGCTTTACGTGACTTAAGATTTGTTGATCATGTCGATCGAAAGCACACAATAACAATTTTTCTACTACTTTTCACTTTTCGGCACGAATTAAAAGTTATTTTCCAATTTTTATTCTTCTTAAGAATATTTTATGGAATATTTAAAAACTTCTTCTTGTCAGTATTCTGTGTTCTAAATTTTACACCGCATATTTAAGAATCATTCAATTCCCCCGAGAACTGAATTCACCTGAGAAGAAAAACACAAACCGAACGAGAGGCCAGACTGAATGGTTAACTTAAATTCAATATATGAATGCAGTATATCATTCTTTGCTCTGTCGCCATTTTGGTTACGATTGACAAGCGTTGATAACGTAGCTGACGATGTCCTGCTGTGTTCAGCAACATCGTAGACAACAACAAAGCAGCAACAAAAACACGCACGCAGAAAGGAAGAAACACGGGACACACACAGCAAGGTAAAAGTTGCGCATGGTAGTGGTTGAGCGGCATTGGCAACTCTGGCTAAAAATTGATTTCAACACAAAAGCTTTTGAGCGCGTTTTTTGCACGGTGTTGCCGATGGTTTTTGTTCTCGCAGTTGTTGGTATACTTGTTGTTGTTGTTGTTGTTGTTGTTGTAGCTTCTGTTGTGATTGCATTTCATTGACCACCCACAGCGTATCCTGTTTTCATTCATGGGGTGGCTTTTATTTTTGAGAGTGTGAGAGAGAGGGAGAGAGGCGTGTGTGTGTGTGTGTTTGGAAACATATAAGGACGGATGCACTGTGATGATGAAGATGTATGAAGTTGTTGATGATAGCGCGGCGGCGAAGGAAGCTGGTGGATGTTAAGTAAATCGTCCTGCGGCCAGGACGCCATCATATTAATACGAGTACCTATATTTCTCATTCGCATCTAGCAACGCGTGCGAATTCACTCCACAGGCGGTCGTCGTGTTGTGAAATACAGGGCGTTGCAGAAACTCACGCTTGAAATATGAATTCAAAACAGGACTCGCAACACTTTGAAGTTGCGACACCCCGCAAGAGAGTTCGTGGCACCAGCGTTCGTGGCAAAAAATGAAATTTAAAAGCCTGGCCGCAAAACAGAGAATCCAACGCGCCGCAGGGCAGGCGAACACTCGCGCTCCTGAATCGACGATACGATGATGACAGCGACAACGACGAGGAAGACGACGACGACGACTACCTTCACTGTCGGCCGTCGGTGCCCTCCAGCTGTGTCATCAGCGTGCTCCTCTTTTTAGCGTGTCGCTCAGCAAACTCACCACCATCTGGCTGCGGCTGCTTCGCCACTCCACGCCTCCCCTGCAAGCACCACCCCACTCCACCCTAAAGTTTTTCACCCACTCATTTCCGCTTACTTCGGATTCCCTTGCTAACTGTTTGCACCAGCATCCCGCAGATCGACGCGGCCGTCGCCGTCACCGCCATTCCATGAATGCTGCTCGCCACATAAAAAAAACTTACAACACAACGAAATCAATTCCATGAACTGCGGCGTGTGCATCATAACAAAAGGTTGCCAGACTGCCTTTCTCTGGTGAAAATTTCGCAATTGAATTTTTGTCATTCATAGTCAGTGGCTGCCAGTGAAAGAGGGTTGTCGGGGCAACGGCGTGGAGGAGGGATGGGGCAGATGTTGGTCCACACAGCAGCCGACAAGCTGTGGAATTTAATTTCCGCAAAAGGCTGGACAAGTGTGAGCAGAGCACTGAACGGAAGGATGGCAGGACGGAGAAAGGACAGAACAAGATTTGCATAACGTGAGAGGATATGAAAATTTTCACTTTAAAATTAAATGAGTTTTAGGAAAATTTTGGAAACTCTCTTTTATTATATAAAAGCAACTAAAATTTATTACAAAAGTTAGAAATGTATTCAATTTAAAAGCTGAAAATTCACAAGATCCAATTTGATCGATCAAATCATCTAAAGATTGAGTTTGATCTATCTAAAGATCATCTAAAGATTGAGTTCTTGACCTTCATCTAGAATTTGAATCTCCATTTCCATGTTTTTTCAGTAAAATTGGTATTGGAAAAATGACACGTCGGCCCCTGCTTTTCGTCAAACAATTCCTGCGGAATGAGAGAGTTCTCATCGAACTCTGATGCTTTCGCGCAGTTGCTCGCATTGAGTTCTAAAGATAGCCTCGCCTTATCAATTCGACAGATAAGTTGGCTTTTCTTATCAACCAGCAGAGGAACGAGGGAGCAAGTCAAAGAAAGTAAATTAAATTTAATACATTTTTTATTACATTTGAAATGTTTTTATTTAAAAAGTTTAGATAAGAATTAAAAGCTAAAGACAACCAGCAATTCTATACTGATGTAGAAAATTCGTGTTTCAGTAGGCTGTTCTGTCCCATTTTTGGCACGAAATGTGGGAAGGAGACAAGGGAAATAGTGGTGAATTTTTATTCTGATATCTTGAATGGGTCTTGAGTTATAACGCTACAAAGTCGCATTAACCAAAATCGTGGTGATCGCAGAAACCTCTACAGGAAGGAATGTTTAAGTAGTACAGCATATTTAAGTAACTATTTTTGTATTTTGATCTGGAACCATGTAACCAATTTAATGGTCTATCTTAGTACGATTGGTGCATTTTTGTGATATGAAATTTCATGTTCTTCTCCAGTGGAATATTCAGAGGTTTCCAGAGTTTGAGAGGTTAAACCCCCGCCAAAATTGTGTTTCGAATATATCCCACTCTACCGAGCAAAAAACCCCTTAATGAACTGAAGACCGCTGTGCCTTTTCTTCCTTTATTCTGAAATGCGAAATATATCAGCGGTATTCTTCCCAAAGTGCTATAATGGGCGAAAAAACGAAGCAAACCCATCATTTCTTAGGTTAAATCTGATTTTACCATTTCTAACTGCCTTCAATAAGAGTAAATAAAATATTGGAAGGCTTCTTGCAGACCTCGTGGTGGCCAATTTGCTTCACCGATTTATCATTGCCACCACCTCACGGCTGCTCACTTTCCTCATGCCAAAATATGTTGCAAACAGCTTTACAACACCTGACAGCAGATGGATTGCGCAGAAAACGAATTCCTCACACGAAAGTGAAGGTTTCTTCTTCACAGCAGCTCCTCGAATGCCAAGCAAATAATGCAACATGTTGTCAAACAGCAGCTCCGTGCACCGAAGCTGCATAAATAGAGGGGACAGCCGGGCAAACGTGTCGGGATCTATCACGGCGAATCAGAGGACCTGCATAATGCAACTGGACAAAAACACCGGCAGACCAACCGTTTCTTTGACTGCGAAGACGTCACGGGCAGTCGAGAGACGTGGCAGTGGGTGCAGCCGGCCGATAACCTGTTGATTCTCGCCAGGGGAAACACAGGCGTCCCTCCTTCGAGAACAGAACGGTAACCCGCTGCAGCGACGACGAGACAAAGCCGAGCAACGGCCAAGAAGCGAAAGTGAGTGCATAAATAAACAATAAATAAATGCAGGAATTCAGCGCAGAACGGTAACGCTGGCGGCGACCAGCAGCGTCCGTGCGGCCCGAGCAGGCAGACAGACAGACCGGCTGGCTGGCCGGCTGGCTGGCCGGCCATACCGACCGATACGAGTTTCGGCAGCAAGCGCAGAATAAGAATTGCATGGTATCGGTGTGTCAGCGGCAGCAACAACAACGACAGCAACGAGGACGACAGTCGAAAGAGAAAGTCTGCATCCTTGAAATGTTTCTGGTTTCAAGGTTTCGCAGTCTGGCGATCCGGGCCGCCGTGCTGCACCGACGACGACACGGTGCTTACGCAACAACGCAGTTGACATCCTGACGTCGACTCTCGACGGCACGTTTTAGACTTCGAATCGCATAAAATTCGTTACACTGCAGCAGCAACAAAGGCGCGCGCAGCACTGAGTTCGAGGCGCAGCAGGTTGTTTGAGGTTCTAAAGTGACGCAATGCCGTGATTTTAATTGTGTCGCAGTCAAGGTTGCTCTACCGCACAGACGGACCTCCGAGTTGGATTTTTGGAATTTGGGATTTCGAGCGCGCTGCTCTCTGCGGCCGTCAAATTGTAGCGAGGCCAAAGCCATAATTTAATTTGCTTGTTAACTCATGATTGCGACCCTCATTAGGTGTGTCATGACCTCACTGCGTGCAATAAAAGTTTTAATTACGAGATCCCAACTCACAGCCATCACACGTGCTGAAGATGTTTAGGAGTCGCGCTGCGTTTTAATGACTGCCAGTCATAATTTCGTCTCGTCCCGCCATAAATTCGTTGATTCCCTTGTTATCACGGCACTCTGTTGCCAGAACATGCTGCCGCTGTTAGATTCCTCTCGGCTTTTCCCTTATCTCCGGAACTCATCTCTCCCTACTGCGTCCTCCTCCTCCTCCTCCTCCTCCTCCTCCATCGCTTTCCACATGTGTGACAGCTAGAAATAATCGTCTGCCGTGAATTCTCCTCCAATCATTTTAACAGTCTGCTGCGCTCACATTTGCGCATTCAGATGCAACAAATAATCAGCTGTGCGGCGCTGCGACTCCTTTTATTTTCCTTTCATTTTCTTTTATCACTTCCATCATTTGCTCCATTGAGCACGTTCACAGCTTATCGTCCTCATGTTGCTGGCGCAGGCGGTCGGTCGGTGGGTCGGTCGGTTGGTCGGTGGGTCTGTCGTTTTGGTCCGCGACGAGTGGCAACACGTTTTCTTGCCACGTCTTCGTTCGCAGCACCGAAGGATCTCGCGCAGATTTAGCAGTTTTACAGCAGGCCAACAATGAACAGGAGGCGGTGGGGCTGGAGGGAAATCAATCGGCCCGGTTTGCCTGGTACCAGCCAACCACCATAACTCGATTTATTGATCACTGATTCCTCGTACGTGATTTTCCTGTAGCGTCTCATCATTATTTCTGCTCGGCTGTGGTTCTGTTGAATGTTGCTGTTGCTGTTGTTGCTGTTGTTGTTGCCGTTGCAGGAACCATCATTTGCAGCTGAGAGGAGTTCGGTAAGCCATTCCATTGCATTTCTTCAATGAAGCGCACTTAATCCACGTCAACCACTTGCTGGAGCTGAGTTAAGTGGGCCGCCGTCAGGGCATCTTTCACCGATTTTGCCGATACATCGCTATCGAGGATAACCGTGTTTCCTCAAGAACGAATGAATTCAACTTCATCTTAAAGCCAAACTTCCTTATTTTGTGGTTAATTTTCAAGAAACCGTATTAAATTCAGTTTTAAATGATTTATCACCGATTGCAACTCTAATTATCAGTGACGACACAACAAAATAACGACTTAATTTTGTACTTCGCGAGTTCGCAGATACTCTTGCGTCTAGAAAACTCCTTCTGACGGCTTGAGACGTCGTCATTCTTAAAAGCCAATAAAAGACGGCAACGACTTGCAACGGGCGGCGAGAGCGACTTGAAGTGGCTTCAATTTACTCACTGCTTGCATTTGCATTTTTATGCACCTCTAATCGCGCGAAATGTCATCGCCAAGTGGTGCTGCTGCTGGTGGCGGCGGCGGCGGCGTGTTCTGTGCACTCGATTCAGTCGTTCGATGCCTGGCGTTCGTACCTCGCCACGCTGAAGTTTGGCAGGCTGCACCAAATTGTTGCGCGTTTTATCACACGTCGAGGATTTTCTCGTGCTCGTTTCGATCGGTTTATCCGTCGTTTTAGCCGTCTGACTGTTTAACTGACGGTCTAACTCACTGCTGTTTCTTTTTTATTCCACTCTTCAGGGTTTCGAATGAACTGTTCGACTGAACTGTCTATCCGTCTGTTTGTCTGTCCGTCTGTCCGTCTGTTTGTCTGACTGTCTGTCTGTCTGTCTGTTTGTGTGTCTGCCTAGTTGTCTGACGACTTGTGTGTCTGTTTATCTGTTTGCATGCCTGAATTTACGTCTGGCTCTTGTCTGTCTGCGGATTCCTGTTCAGCACTCCATGATATCTCACTCCTCCTCCATCGCCTCCTCCTCCTCCTTCTCCTGCATTTTGGCGCAGTTTACCTCGTGTTTTAAATGGCACAGATTGTCTGAGAATCGAGTGCGAATCGAGTGCACCACGTTGCTCACGAATAAAGATGTTAAATGTTTGGCTAAATCGTGTTTTATGAACTCGATTTCGATTCATTATCTGCGACACCCCTTCACACGCAATCGGGTGTCGGGGCGACTGGAATGCCTTCCGTTCTTATCGGTCAAAAGCGTTTCAACTGTGTTAACTGTAGAGCGGGATGGTTTTGGCTGGTGTGTCCGTCATGAAAGTGCTGCTGACCTTCTTTTGGGGTTGATGGGGACAAGATACGACTTGGCGAACACGGAGCAACTGGAATTTAGGAGGTGGTGGTATTATTTTTTTGATATATATGACTTCATCTGACTTCAGACCATCGCTGGACTGAAAGAACTGTGACAGATCCTGGAGCAAAGTTAAGGCTAGCATTTGGTAAACTTTCGATTAGCGTGTTGATATCGAGGACAGACGTCACATTTAAATGACTACATTAGTTTCCGTGGAGTAAAAATAGTTCTATCCTGTTATATGCAAAGTGGAGACCTTCCTCGTCAGCGGATTTCTTTTGGTGCGGAATATAAGAACACGAAAACCTCGCATATTTGATTTCGTATTTTCAAAATATATTATATCCCCAGTCCATAAATCATTTTAGACTACCAAATGTTGTTCGGCGTCACCGACTCGCAGTCCAGAGACACATTTAATTTCGAACACAGACCCAAACTAATTTAATATCCGGCCTCTGACACGACAACGAGTCGAGATACTTGACAGCTCCGGAGTTTCTGGTTCAATTTAGAGGCGACGGAGCAAAAGTGGAAAGAAGATCAGAAATATTTCGATTATTTTTCGAGCAACTTTGTGACTGCAGATGCCCGAGAGAGCGTGAGGAGGACGAAGTGCTCGTACTTCCCAAAGTTTGGTCTCGTCGTCGGGTGTCTGTGCGTATCCGTGCTCGTTTGCATGCAGGCGCAACGCTTCGAAAGCAACTGATGGGGATCTAATTTCCTTACACAGTTCCTTCTAATATCCTGTAACAGTGAAGTGTGTGGAAGGAGTTTCTTTGAGTTCCAGGAGGAGGAGGAGAGGGACGATTTAGACGAGAATAAGAAGCAAAAGCTCATTTCTACAGAAGCGGTTAATGGTTCTCCGATTCTGCATTCATATATCGGGTGCGATATGTCGGGTGCGATATATCGGGTGCGATATGTCGGGTGCGATATGTCGGGTGCGATATGTCGGGTAAAAACCCCGTGTTATGTGCAGATGGCAACTCGGAGCGTGCGTGTGCGGCGACAAAATGAGAGCAAGAAGAACCGAAAACCTGCTGACGAACGACATTCCAAGAGCATGAGAATCACGCGATGACAGTGAGTAGTTGTCAGGCGTGGCCAACTGATGCTCTCACCAGGCGTTATTGTTGTTCTTCCCTCCTGGATTCCTCTCTGACTTCAGGCTTCTGTGCTTCGCCGCTTTCTAGTTCTTAGGGGTTGCTTTCGAGAGAGACTTTTACAACACAAGTGGCGGCCTATTTTTCCCCAAAAACACCGACCGGCTTGACTTTGATTTATTAACTTTCGCCTGACACTCTCGAGTGATGGCTGCTGACGGCGCAGCGACCGTTATGTCTTCTCACGAACTCTTTGCCGCTCCGTCCACAAACGCACGAAGTTTTTTCAAGCAATTGCGCTTCTTTTTTTCTCTTTCTCTCGCACGCAACACGCATTAGCGAGCTCGTCTCTTAACTTAATTAAGTGAAGTTATTCATTTTTTCTCCTATCCAGTTCCGTATCAGTGAGTCGCGTATCCCTCCACACATAATTAGCTAATTGTGTCTTTTTTACTGGTGGTGGTAGTGGTGTGCTTGTGTTGTTGCTGTTATTTTACACATGACTAAACTAAAACGGGTTCCCTCATCTGACGACCGGGCGACGCGACTGTTTGTCGCTGTTGTCAGCTCGTGATATCGAGGTATTCGGCGATTTCAAAGCGCTTCCCTTCCGCTCTCTTCTTCCGTTCACGCTGCTCTCATTCCCAGTGGGAAAACGTTTTTCTTCCTGTTTGTTTTTCTCTTCTGATGTAACGTTAATTTCTATAACGGTCAAGCCTGTTTTTGTGCTCA
Organism: Sicus ferrugineus; assembly: GCA_922984085.1. Lineage (NCBI taxonomy): Eukaryota > Metazoa > Arthropoda > Insecta > Diptera > Conopidae > Sicus > Sicus ferrugineus. Next base: position 13,158,973 of record OV277352.1, on the reverse strand, counting down.
GGGATGAGTAGGTCAGAGCAGAGCAGAGCAGAGCAGCCCCACCCGTTTTGTTGTTGCCAACATTTGAGAAGAGTTTCCTTAAATTTTGTCTTGTTTTTTGTCTCGTTCCTTTCTGCTCGTTAGAATAATAAATCATAAAAGTAGCGAGTGAATCCGTGAAGAGATACGAGGACCCGCTGGCTGGTTGGCGATGGTGACGCTGATGTTGCTGCTGATGTTGCTGTTGCTGCTGATGATGATGATGATGATGATGATGATGATGATGATGATGATGATGATGATGATGATGATGATGATATCAAAAACATGTTGCACGCATGCGACTCCACGTGCCTCCGACGAACGCATGCAGCCTTAAAAACGAAGGAAAGTAAAAAACGATTCACACGCGACCGCATTTTCAACTCATTGGCAGCTTTCAAGGTGAGTGCGGCTCCTCCGGTCGCCTCGTCGCCCCTCCCCCGGCCGACAGTCGTGCAAAAAAGCACCGTTGAAATAATGAATTATTAGTTACTGAGAATAGAAGAGCGACTTCTTGCCTGAAGTCTCTTTTCTTCTCCCCGGAGTCTCGTTTCTGTGCAGACGAGTTGAAGAAATCAGCAGACTTTCGGCTGACAAAATTAGCAAGGACTTCAAGTGACTGCTTTTGTTTTTTCCATGATGAGAATCCTCGAAATCCCGACTGGATCCACGCGTTTATATGGATGTGTGTGTGTACAGCATTCGCACACACACATGCATCCTCGTTCTCATGAACTTCAAACTCATCCGCGCGAAATCGAATCGAATATCGACACGAGACACGCGCGCTGGCCGTCGTTAATTTATGTGCATCGAATTGAATTCGCAGTCGAAATGAATTCTGTCTCTCTTTTTTTTCGCAACTATTGAATGCATGTGTGTGTGTGTGTGTGTGTGCGTGTGCTGATTACATGACGCATCCTTTATTTCGTCACATGTTCGGTTGGCAGCGAGGAGGCAACATTTTGGAAATTGAAAAACACAAAATGCGGTTTCACACAACACAACAGCAGGCAACGGACGGCCGGCAGTGTGAAAAAAGAGGCAACAACAACTGCAAACAACGACGACGACGAGTTGCTGATGAATGCCATGAATATTTGCAAGACGCACACATGCGTCCACATTAATTTGTACTCGCAGCTGAGTGGAGTGAGTGAAGTGAGCGAGTGAAGTGAGCGAGTGAGGTAAGCGAGAGGAGTGAGCGAGAGGAGTGAGCGAGTGTGTGTGCGTGTGTGTGTGGCGCATGCTTCTCCCATTAAAGCGCATCAAACGCGTTCAAGCTCATCATCATCAGCAGCGGATGCAGCAGCAGCAGCAACGTCAACATCGATATTGCGTCGTCAACAGCAGCGGCGACAAAAAATACATTTTATTGCAACGTGTCGCCTGTCGTTGTCCTTCTTGTTGTTGTTGTTGTTGTTTTTATTGTTGTTTTTCGAGTTACTTTTTTTGGGAAATTTATTTTATTGTTTGGCGATGTTGTTGTTCCTGTTGTTGTTGTTGTTTTGATTACATTCGCAGCGCCATAAATCACCGATCGATTTTAAAAAATTGAAAAGGACATCCCAGCGCGACGCAAGGACGCAGGACGCAGGACATGATGTTCGCGCCATGTTAAGAAGGCTTTTTATAATTTTTTGCATGCCTTCGCTTGTCCTTGTTGTTGTTGTTGCCCTTTTTTTTACACTATTTTGTTATTGCAACGCTTGTCATGCACTTCTGTTCAATTTAATTTCTTTTTTTCGGTGTGCGGCGTCCTTTTTAAATTATGCAATTTTTAATTTTTCACTTTAAATTGTTTTTCTAATTAATAAAGAAATTCAATTTTGAGCTTGTTTATTATTTTAATACTTTATTTTTTATTCTTTTTTATTAAATTAGTTGCTTGTTATTTGCTTTAATCTTCCGAAATCTTTTGAGGGAATTCTAAAATATTCTTGCATCCCCATGAAAACAATTCCACGCCCCCAACAAGAGCGAAACGAACGAATAGTCGGCCATCTTGATTTTCTGCACCGCGATGACTTCATTAAAAAGTTGTGAAGCCATTTTTTGAAGTCTTACTCTTCAAATTTTCAGCTTCTCTCCGACGAAATCAGTTAAGCTTTGCAAGAACAACAACAACAACGACAAGAAAAACCCCAACAATAAAATCAGAATTAAGCTTCGCACAAACGTGACCTTTGAACTCGTTCGAACTGATCTTAACCCCGCTGCAGCAAAAACAAGGCAAATATTTGAAGAGATCAAAACTGCAAAATGAACGGAAAACATTAAAGAAATAAACAAGAAAGAGCAAGGAAAATAAGAGGAAATATTTTATTGCTCTCTCACCTTTGATTTAACCTTTCGTCTAACTTTGTTTTTTTTAATCGCTGTATTTGCTTTCTAAGTTTATTTTTTCTGTTATTTATTTTTTTAGATTAATCTTAAAGGCCTGGCAATTCTGATTGAACTCTGCTATTGTTGATTTTAGCAAACGTTTTCGCCAATATAAACCTCTTCAGTGCAGCCTTTTTAATTCCGAAGCCCGCTCACCACCCGCTCCACGCCGTTGACTCTCACCAAGATGGCTTAAGTGAGTTATTCAGTGTGCTTAATAATTCCCTGAGACAGAAGCGCTCTCTTGCCGTTTCCACCTGGAGACAGTGGCGGCTGCGCTCACACAAACACAAATGTATTGTGCTCTCCATGCGAGTTTAGTGAGGCAGCCACAACCCGCGTTTTAAATAGTAGAAAATTTCCTTTGCACCGCCACTGGCTCGCGAGGTACTCGTAATCTCTCCCATCTGCCAGAGTCGAGCTCTTGTGTTGTTGTTTGTTGTGTAGAACACGCAAACATCAAATTGCAATGCAGAAGAGGCCAATAAAATCTTCTCATGGAGAATTTTAAAGTGTTCGTCAGTCCGCGGTGGAGAGCGAAGGAGCGTCTGCATGCAGCCGCCGCCAGGGGCTACAAAAAAAGAGGCGCAGATGCTGAAAACTCAACAGCTGCAACGCAACGTAGTGCCGCTCAGCTCAGTGCGGAGTAAATCAAGAGAATGAAGTCGAAGCCAAACCGCAACCAGCAAATTCGCACCGCAAATCGTGATTTCCGTGCAGTGCGCGCGATTTTAAGTTGCACAAAAAGCGACGCCACGCCGCCTTCCCACTCACGCCTCCTGCGGCCGACCGCCCGCGAGTGCCGTTCAGCGCGCTCGGCACCAACAAGTAAAACCCTCCAGAGTAACACCAACAACAACGGCGGCAACAACAACGCTGAAGCGAGAGCAAAACCAACTCAAGTCGGTGGATTAAGTTGTGAAACGTGATTTCGAAAGCAAGTGTTCGCCGCGAGGTGGCAATCGGGCGCGATATTTCTGCAAAGACGTGCACGGACCTGAAGGGAGATTGAGGAGATTGAGGGGGGAACAAATTACAACAACAACAAATGCAGCAGCAGCAGCAAAAATGCGCGATTGTGATGCGTCCAGCTAACAAGCGAGCGTTTAAAAAAAGAGGCAAAAAACGTGCGCGCATCTGCGCGTGCGCAACCGATCGACCCACCGATTGACTGAACAACGCCTGCGCAAAATTAGACGATACTTAAACGCGGATTACAAGCGCCTCCCCGCTCCTCCTGCGCCTCCGCGCTCCTCCTGCGCCCCTTCGAGCGGACGTTGTTTCCGCCGCCGCCGCCGCTGGCAGAATTCTGAAGAGCAACGCGAAGCGAGGAGGTGAGATGAGCGCAGCAGCTGCTCGCGCTCTTCGCGGCCGCCTCTCCCGTCGCAGCGTGCACACACACACGCGCGAGTGGTGGAGGCCAATTTATTACGGCGCACAAATTGATTTTTATCGCGCCTCTAATCGGTGCGTCCGTCGCCTGCTGCACGTTTTTCCACGCTGGCCGTTGCATCTGCAGCTCCGTGCGACCGCAGCGTTGCGCGAATTTCGAATTTTTCCTGCCGATTCACACGTCGTTGCACACCTCGTCGGGGTGCAGATCGGCGGCACCGCAGCGGTCGCTGCTGCTGGATGACCTTGGGCGTCCGTTGGTGGGCAGACAGCGACGGCCGCGATGCGATGATTTACGCGCCGCAAATTGGCTGATATTTCGAAGTTTCCACAAAATTATCAAGCTCGTCAATTGAGCGGCAAGAAATGCTGAAATTGAGAGGAATTTAGACACGAAGCACCCTCCAGGATGGAGAGGGACAGAATTAATTTAGTTAGACTCACTTTTTCGGGGCAGCGTAATCGGAAAAATCGGATCTGATAACAGATTCTGTGGTTTTTATTAGTTGGAAGATTTTAAAAATCGTTTTGCTCCACTGAAAGTCTTTGTGGAGCCGAAATTCACCAGAAAAATCATCGAATTCGAGACGTAAACGGCGTAGAAATGAATAAAATCTTCAGTTGAAATATACGGGTTGCCCTGAACTCACCTTTATTTTCGAAATTTGGCATTTTCAGCAGGAATTCAACTCAACTTAAGTGAAAGAAGTTTCTAAAAAGCGTGCTTTTCAACTCTTCACCGTGTGCGGGTTAATTATTTTGTACGGATTTCTACACTTCCGAACTTATTATTGCGTTTAGTAAGAAAACAGAAATCCAGAGCCAGCGGTTACGAGTATTTCCGCGTTTTTTTGCGCTTCGTTCGCAAGCGAATCTTGCGTTTCTTCAGAATGACGGCGCAACTTGTCGACTGCATTACCGCGAACATGTTCGTGCGTCACGACGAGGCGGGATTCTGGAAAGCGGGCAGCAGGACATCATTTTACGCGTTCAATCTACTCATGATTCCGTGGAGAATCGAACGCCAGCAGATGAAGGAGACGATTAACAGTCACCGATTACGTCGCGCTCGACGGTTGACGGAAACGAGAGACTGAAATTTGCCGACGGAAAACTGTTTTCACCCACTGAAACGCCGCACTTTCGCAATAAATCGCACAACGTCGCCGGAATTGTTGAACTCAGCTTAGTTTTCTCTTCAGTTTTTATTGTTCATATTTATTCGCGAGTTTCAGCTTAGAGTTTCAAGTGTTTTTCGTCTCCTTCTGTTGAAAATACACATTTCAATACCACAAAATGGCGCTCGACATTCTTTCGGCCTCGCATTTCGATACTCTGGCTGCTGGCTGCCGGCTGCTGCTGCTGCTGCTGCTGCTGCTCTTGCAACCCCAACGAAGAGACCAAAATTCACTACTACCGCTCAGGCGAGAAAAGTGCGATATTTTTAATGTTGCCATCAGAGAAATGAGCGAAAATCGAACGCAGAAAAAGGCTCCGCAGCAGGATGCTGAGTAAAACGAAAAGAAAAGCTTGCGGCGAGCGGCGAGCGGCGAGCGGCGAGGTGGCAAGCGAAGCGAAAACGACTCACACAGTGAACGCATTTTCCACAGTTTCATCTTCTCATCGTCTTGTTGTTGTGGAATTTCATTTATGATGCTGCTCTTGTAGTTGTTGTTGCTGTTGTTGCGGTTGTTGCTGTTGTTTTAGCATCCAAAGAAATGCCTGAAAATAATTTCTCTGATATTTATATCAAATTCTCTCCCAAAAATGTGCCGAGCAAAAGCATTCTCATTCGGGGAGCAAAGAACACCACAATCAAACGAACACACACACACACAAACACAAAGAACGTTAGGGAGCCAAGAGAGCGCCGTTAGAACTCCACCAGCCAATATTGCCAGAATGTAAAATTCGGTCCATGCATGACATTTTGAAGAAACTTAAAAATTTCTATTGTATTTTTCAAATCACTTTTAGAATCATTGAATTCTCTTGTCAGTAAAATTTTCACAAAATTAACCCGTCATTTTTAAAAAAAATAAGGAACTACAATATCTTCAGTGCACATCTGGCAACACCGCCATCACACGCGGCCGTCGTTTTGGCAGAGAGGAGCAAATGGCAGCAACAAAGAGTCGACTCCACAAATTATATGCTCCCGATTGCGAGAGAAGATGCGTGTTTCTCTCCAATTTTCGCCACAATTTTGGGCTTCCTTCTAATATGCAGCGTGATTTGCGGGAAACGCTTTTGCATAGACCATCTCCACTCTCCCTCTCTCTCTCTCTCTCTTTCTCTCTCTCTCTCTCAGGCCGTAAATCTTTCGCTAACGGCACACAGTAACTGGATTTGTTTACATTCCAAAGTCGAGAGAGGCTTTCGTTTGATTCCTTCACGAGGAAATCCTTTCATTATCTGCAGTTTAATCGATACGGACCTTGAAAGGAGTTTTTATGAGTGGCACACAATTTATAATACACACAATTTCTCTCAATAGTTCTTTTAAAAGTTTCATTCTAATTATTTCAATAGGAATTCAATCAGCTATCAGCGAAAAATCAGTTTTTCGATTAGCTTTCGATAGTTATTTTAATAAAAAATAGATAAATCTCTAAAGGACTTTCGCTGTGCAAGGATCTGTAATGAAATGCGAAAATTAACCGCTGTGATTTTACGCTCAACATATCAAATATCCACGTGAACAAATAAATTATACACTCTGTTATTGTCAAAATATCCTCATTTAAATTAGAATAAAAATTAATCTCTTTCTATATTGCTCTCACGTCGTTTCTCTCTCTCGCTTCTCTCTCTCGCTCCTCTCTCTCTCTACTTTTGGCTCGCTACTCGCCTGCGCACTCGGCAATTCTACGGCTCGCAGCACCGCAAGGTTGCCAACAAAATGCGACCGTAAACCGCATTATTAGCTGAATACTGCGACACATGGAATGCACGAGGAATGCTACGAAATCGGACTCGTCCTTGGCGAAAATGTAAACAGCGTGAGCAGAAACCTGTGGCTCTCATTCAGCCAGCAGGAAGTTCCTTTCATTTCAGAGCCCCATTCATTTGCATATCGATTATCCGCATCGAGCTGAAAATGCGTTCCCTGAGGCGCGTTCGAGGCCAGATATCGTCGCGATATCTTCGATTATTCGTTGTGAGATAATGTTCACGGTATTCGAGGTGGAAAGTGGGGCGTGACGATGCGTGTGGTGGAAGTGGGTGTGGCGGCGACGGGCGATGGGTGCGGTGTAGCAAGGAGACGCTATCTGGTACCAAATGGCTGCCGGCGCTCTGTTGCCGCAGTTGATAGCCATCGAAGAATCGAATTTAATTCGGCTTTCAAGACACTCTCGAGTTACTTGTGCTGCTGGGCATATTTTCCTCTCTTTCTCTCTTTTCCCCTCACTTGCTCACTCATTTAATTTATTACCGGAGTCTATTGATGGCAGTGATATTTTGTAAGTTCGCAAGATTTTGGCTATTTAGAGAAATTTTATCAAACTTTGCTCATTTTTTCCTGCTTGAAATCATTTTTAAGCGAGAGTTTTCCGTTTCAGCTGGCAAGCTGATTAAATTACACTTGCTGCCAGCTGATGGTGAAGTTGCTGCCACTGAAGTTGCTGCTGTTCGCAAAACTGAGACAACCTTTTCAGCTTCGCTTGTCACAAGCAACTTGAGCAACTTCGCCAGTCACAGTTGGGAATGCAAAGTGGAAGCAACTGTTGTCGCTGCCAAACATTTTTCCTCCGAGTTGATCACGACAGAATGCAGGCAGATAATTTTTAATATTCGTGCTTGGAACTCCTTTAAATGCAACTTCACAAATACAATTTGAACGGATTATTAACTATTTGTCTAAAAATCCAAGTTTCCGAGAATCCTACATTAAATTTTCATAAAATTTCACACAGAAATAAAGTTAAAGAAGTTTCGAAGTTCCACAACGTTTAGGTTTCGCCTTTGAAATTGACAAAGTTTATCACGCTGGAATCGTCATTCGACCAGCCACACTCGATGAATTTTAATACCCTCAACGGACCGAGGGGATTTCCTACCACCCGCACCTCCCCAACCTCCGAATGCCACGCCCGCTAGCAAGGAAATCCTGTTCACCGCTTTCTGAAGGATCCACTTGAAGTGCGCTTAAATGAGCGAGTGTTGCGCGCGTCCCACCGCCCTCTCGACGGCCAAAGGAACTCCGACACCCGTCGGTTGCCTCTCCACCCCACGCCGCCCTCCCCGACCGAACATCAGCCCCTCCTCGCGCCACGTCATGAAGCTTATTTGACAGACTATTATTCCAGAAAGGTTTCTTTCACTTTTCATGCAGGCAGCAGCCATCCGAGAAGCATCGCAGCGCTGGAAGCTGTCATTTCCGTCTCACCCGCGCACGGAATGCAGCAAGGCAGCGCGTACAGGAAGCCGAGTTCAGCAGAGCCGAGCTGAGCTGTGCGGGCTGCCTTCACTGCGTACGGCAAACAGGATCGAAGGATGCTGAAAGCAGGACGCAGCGCGCAGCACGCAGCACGCTAGACGAGCGCTGTCCCTCCCGACTCGACGTTTAACGTTGCGTTTCGCTTTCTTAGAAGTTTCGTGTTCATGTTGGATGCTTGTTGGATTGGAGCTTTTTTCTGTTTTCACTCCACTGCGAGTCTGATGGCTGGCTGGCTGGCGTTGCTGCTGCTGCTATTGTTGCCAGGATGCTGGAGACGGCGGCGAGGCAGTGTGCCGCCCGGCAAATGGGAAGAACAAGCAAGATGCCAAGGAAGAAGACAAGCAGAACTGACGTAAAAAGATTTCTTTACTCGTACGGAGAAATTTAAGTGAGTCGAGCGGTGGGTATCCGGGGGTGACAAGACACGCGGGGGATGGCGATGTGGAAGCTGAGAGTTTTAATAGGTGAAGTGCTTGGAAGAGGATAAGAAGACGATGAAGTGCAGGTCGGGCTGGCGGAAGGACGCTGGAAGGTGGAGACAAAGTAAGACAAATTTATTTTGAGTTAGCAGAGTGAAGAGGAAGAGGCGGCGAGGGACGCATGTGTTGTATTTCGATGTTAGTTAAACGCTAATTTAAACCAACCTTTAAAATGTGTAATCAAAATGGCATCACAAAAGCGGTCCGAAAACGAAGGGATTGAATTTGAAGGGTAAAAACGGTTTGGCTTGGCGCACAGAAAAAATGTCTCTTGACAATCGGTGGTTGTTAATAGAAGTTGATCGACAGTCGGTGGTTGTTAATACAAGTTGATTCTCAATGTTAAGAACACGGTTGTCAATGTGAAGAACACGCTTGTCAATGTAAATGACGCGTTTGTCAATGCAAAGAATGTGGTTGTCCGTTTAAAGTACGTGTTTGTCAATACAAAAGAACGTGGTTCTCAATTTAAAGAGTGTGGTCGTCAATAAAACGAACGTGGTTGTCGATACAAGAAACGTGGTTGTCAATATAAAGAATCTGTTTGTTAAAAAAATTCAAAGTCAAGAACGTGGTTTACAATTTAACAACCTAAAAACTGGATCACCACAAGTTCGTCATATTGACAACTGTGGTTGTTGGCTCAAAAATCATGAGAAAATTTCTCTTCACAAAACTTGTTCGTCTTATTTTCATTTTTACTTAAATTTTTCTTTTCACAACGCCTTCGTCTCCCTGTATTTCTTCATACAACATTCACTCGTGCATTGACATTTCCTGTGTCGAAAATTTAAATATAAAAAATGTAACAAGAAAGATACAAAATCCAGCCAAGCATCCACCACATTTAATTTAGCCACTCACGAGTTCCAAAATACAAAAATAACACGCTTTCAATTCCTGAGATGCCAGAATCTGCTTTCTGGAGATTCCGAGAAATTCGAAAATAAAATAAAATTTAAAAAAGCAACTGCAACTCCACAACAAAGACTAGCTAAAATTTAAAAGTCGCCAGAGCAACACAGAATATTAACTTGTTTTTCACAACTGCGAAGTAGAAAAAAAAAGTTGACTTTTTTTAATGTCACAAAAATTGTGCGGTTTTTGCGGTTTTTGCGGTTCTTGTTTTGTTTACTTTTTAATTTATCCCAGATATTTAAGTGATTAACATGAAATTAATCGAGATAGTTAATTGAAGTTGCGTGAACTTGAGCTGAAGAGACAATAAACGATTTTATTACAATATTTTTGTAGGAAAGTCGCATTAAATGCGATAAAATCGTGTAAAATTGTTTTAACTATCATTTAAACTGTTTTCTCTTCTTCCTCTTAACCTTCTTCTTCGTCTTCTTCTTCTTAATCTTCCTCTGCTTTACTTGTTTACTTTGTAAACATGTTTTTCCCTGCATTATTTCGCAAATAAACGTTTTTTCTGCTGCTACAAACGAATGTTTCGTTTACTTCTACTTTCTCGAAAACTTTTCCACGTTACCAATGTTATTGTTGTTGTGTTTGTTGCTGTGTTTGTTGTATTAAAACGTTGATGTCGTCATCGTTATTTTGTCACTGTTTTTATTCTGTCTCAAGTTGTGTTCTTTGAGGCGAATCTATTTTCAAAAAACCCGAGAATTCAGTGTAAATTGTTTTTGCTTCCCACAGATGTTAACATTTTGAGATCTTTTTGTTCTTTTAACTTTTGTTCTCTTCACGTTTCCAAAACAGCAACAACAATCATCTCTCTTCCATCTTGTATTCGAATTAAACAAAAGTTTCGAAAGTTTCTTCTGAATTCCCAGTTTATTTGTTGTTTAGTGTTTGCTAGTGTCGTCGTTTCCCTTATTGTTGTTGTTGTTGTTGTGTTGTGTTGTGTTGTGTTGCGTTTTTTTATCGTTTCATGGCCTTCAAATAACTTTTAGGGTCGCATATTTCCACAAATATTTCCCCCAACATTTTTTCTGCACGTTTCTTCAAATGATGAGTTTGTTTTGTTTTAACATTCGGTGGATTTCTGAAATTTTTGTCCCCCCCAACAGTTTGTTGTTGCTGTTATTCCCACTTACTCTTCTTCTTCTTCTTCTTCTTCTTCTTCTTCTTCTTCGTCATCATCTTCTCGTTCTTCTTCTGCTTTCGGACTTCCATTAGTAATTTTTTTCCCGAGTGTTAACTTTTGTTCTAAATATGTTTTTGTCATTCCAAAATATTTCCCATTGTCGTTGTCGTTACTGTTGTTGTTGTTGTCGTTACTGTTGTTGTTCTTGCTGTTGTTGTAGCTGTTGTTGTTGTCGTTACTGCTGTTGTTCTTGTTTAATTTTAGTCATATCCGCTGGAGTTATAAATCAAAGTCAACCGAAGTCGTTTCATGTGTCGAGAATTTGAAGTTCTGTGATGTCGGGTGCTGCTGCAGTTGAAATCGGATTCGAAGCTCCTTTGAAAATGTTTTCGGTGGCTTTTTTGGTGGGGAAGATGATTTCTAATTGGAAAATCCTTGTCTTCTCATCCTTCACGAGGCGTAGGCGGTTAAAAATTCGCCTGAAGCAGTCATTCACGCAAGATTGAGTTTCATTCTTCGTCCACAAAGTCTTTTCTCATTTTAAATATGAAAATATGAACAAAATTATAGTGTAGCATTATTGAGTTTGTCAGACGTCTCTGCGTCTTTGGAAATTTAAGACCCATCGAGGTTTCTGGTGATGAGATTTGGAAAAATCTGAATATTGTCTCGCAATTCAACTTTTTCATTTCTTCCAGAAGTTGCAGTTCTTTAATTTATTCTTCCAGAAATCACTGAAATACTCTTGCAGAGTGGCAAAGCAGTGAAAAAGCTCCAGCGTGCAACGAAACTCTGCGTTGTTTGTTCCACATCGCTGGTGCCAACAACAAATCAAATCACTGAAGAAGAAAAACTGCAGACAAGAATCGGAAATCGGACGCCGCCAAGCGAAAAGAAATGAAGATGAGGGAAGGAACTGTAAAAAAAAGGCCAACTGAACAAACAAAGCAACAACAACAATAGCAACAACAACCGAACAACGACAACAACTGAGGAGCAGCAACAACAGCCGAGAAGCGCAACGAAATCCTCACAGCAGAGGCAACTAAAAACTACGCGGTTCGCTGATTTTGTTGTGTGGCGGCTGATTTTGTTGTGTGGCGGCCGCGTGTGCAGAGCAGGAGTCGCGCCGCCGCACGATTTGAGCGGCGCGACTCCTTTTTTCTCCACAAACTGGTCCGAGAATTTCTATTCCTCGTCTTTAAACGAAATTTCGAAAAGTTTTAGTGGCCATAAGTGATTAAAAAGAAAACTTGCAAGTGAAATATAATTTGTGGAGTTTTGTTGTTGCAGAAGCAGCGAGTTTCTTGTGTTGTTTGAAATCCGTTACAACTCGTTGCCGCTGAATTATGCGGCGGCGGTGGCGGCGACTGGTGGCGGCGGGAGTCTCTCGTTGCTGCTACATTTTGACAGCTTTTCTCAAAAGTTTGCGCGCTGCGTTTGTTCGCTGCTCGTCCACTGATTTCCCGCAAGTTATGCGAATTTAAGCGTTCAGCGTTTTTCCCGCATTTCGCGGCAACGCGGACTCGCGCAGCGGCAGCCAAGCGCGTCCGCAGTTTGCAACTCCGCTTGTTGATCTGCTCACCCCACCGTTTTTTTCTGTTGCTTAACTATTTCTGTGGTTGTTAATTTGAAAATAAAATCGCTGCTCGTGCTGTGGTTGTTGGTGTTGCTGTTGTTTTAAGATTTCTCACATTCCGCTCCGCGCTTTTTTCTCACTCGTCCGCGAGCGCGCTTTTAATTTGCTGCTCCGCTGCCGCTGATTTCTGCGTGTTGCACCGACGGCTGTAATAATTTTTTGTCGTCGTTGAGCTTCTCGCTCAACTTGTTAAATACCTACAACAACAGCAACAGCAACAACAACAGCAACAACAACAACAACAACAACAACAAGAGCGGCAATTACAAACATTTTCAGCGTTTCTTGTTGTTAGAAATCGTTGGCTGCTCTCATTTTTGGTTGGTTTTCGCTGCTTTCAGCTGCTTTTTGCGCTCAGAGGCCTGCTAATTATTTAGTTTAACTTTGAATGAGTGGAGAACACGTGTTGTTGTTCTTGTTGTTGTTGTTGTTACTTATGAAGCCGAGCCGAGCCACCTTTTCTCCGCCGCCGCCGCTTCTACGCTTCGCAGTCGAGTGTCTGAGCTTCTGACGTGCGTTTCCTTCTCAGACGCGTTTTTTCCGTGTTTTAATTTTTTTTTTATTTTTTCGGATGCCTTCCGTGAACTGGAGCGCACCGGGCGAGTGCAGCGCCGTCCGCTGGTGTTGAGTTTCGTTGCTTCACGTGTCGGCTTCGAATTTTTCTCGCAGGTTTTTTGAATTCCCCGCTTTTTACGCTGCTCAATTTTGCAGCAGCTTGTTGTTGTTGGCTTGTGGCAGCGTCTGCAATTTACTTTTTGCTGCCCCCACCGCAGTTTTACTTTTATTTCCGGTGTTTTTTCTGTAATTACAATGTTCAGTTTTTCTTTGTGAAGTTTTATTCTTAATTTATTTTACTGTTTTTATAGAACAATTAATATTTTATTTTTAATTTTTTTTTAATTTTTTTTTAATATTTTTTAAAATTTTGGTTTTTAATTTTTTTTATTTTTCGCTCCTCAAAACTCTCTCCGCGAAATCCCAGTTGAAATTTGGTTTCGAAGCGTTTCCACTTTTTTTCGCTAATTTATTGTTTCAGTTGTTTTCTTCTTTTCTCGCTTTTTTTTGGTCGCCGTCTCGGCCTGTCAGCCGAAGTAGCTGAAAACCTTTCAAGCCTCGTTAACTCAGCGGGATGTCAACACAAAATATTATTTTCTCATATTTTCAGAGGCTTGGGATTTTTTCCTTCTCAAAAATATTGCAATATTTTTCTTCTCTTTACAAAAATAAGCGAAGAACGCAATTTTAAACTCGTAAACAGAAAAATCTTGAAACTAAATCATTAAACTAAAATTTCTGCTTGACTTTAAACGTTAAAAGTATTTTGTAAATTTGAAATTGGATGAATTTTAAACGTAAATTTCATCTTCTGAAAGATTTTCGCAATTTTAACTTTAAAAATCGCATACTTTTCAAGTTTTTCATTTTTCGGTTTATTTTAATTTTTTCTAGCAAATTCTGTAACTTTTTTTAATTATCTATTTTATTTAACAAGTAACATTATTTAATTCCTAAAGAAATACTTTTAATATTTGAATTTCCATAATATTTTCCTTCTCAAAAATCCTTTCTTCTTCTCTTCAAATCCACAGCCGACGGCATTTCGAAACTCAGCCTGCAACACAAGCAAAAAAGCAAAATGGGAGCAGCGGCTGGATGATGGCGATGATGATGATGACGTACGTACTCGCTTCGGCTGCGGCTGCACAACTGTATTGTTTTTGTTGTAGCGAAAAATGAATAATGGCTGCTGCTCGACCTCCATAAAACACACAGCCGTCGATTCGCATTGATCAACCCATAAAAACGCACACGGCCACGCACACACAAGCAACACAGAGAACTCCTACAGCCATCAGATGAGAGGAACGGCAAAATATAAGATAAAAGCAATAACAACAATGTTCGACGAGGAGAGCCATTCAAGCATCGGCAAATGAATGGATTCTGTGCTCTGGCTGATGTTTTTCTCTTGAAGAGAATGAGAAGAAGAAAACATTTCTGCGGCCATCAGCTGTTCGGTAGTAAGAGAGTAACTATTTCTCTTCTGTTGCAGTAAGAATTTCTCTTTAAAAATGTCCGAACAAGGTTGCCATCATTACAAAATCTATTTTACTTTGATTTCTTTTTCTGCTGCCACGTATGTAATTCACAAAGAAAATTATGACTTTTGAACTTCACCTTTTTGACTTCAACTGACTTTTGAAAATGTAGATTTTTAATTATACCGCAAATCGATTTAAAATCATGAGTATGCATTCACTAAACTGCTCAGAATTAAGAAATAAACCGAAATTATTTTTCTTTAATGGATGGCAAGACTTTTTTCAAGAGGTTTTTTCTTTGTTTGAATTCTTGGTTGTTTATTCAAACTCTCTCTCAGTTACATTGAATGAGAGTAGGATTTGCCAGGAGAGTCTTCTTCCCTGAAAAATCAGCTGTTTTGTTTTTTTGGGTTTCCCGCCAAAACACGAGAAATTCTCTTTATTTGGTTGATTCCAATCTGGAAGTGCCGCTCTCTACGATGGAAGTTTGAATTAGCTGGAGGTTTGTAAGGAGTGCAGCACAGAAAATTTCAGTTTTGCTAGTTTTAGAAAATATTTCGTATTTTTTATAATTTATTATTTCTTTTATTATTTCATTATTTATGCTACTTTTTAAACTCAGAAGACTTTTAAAAACCTTGAATTCAGATTTTAAATAAATAAAAGTAAAACTTTAAATTTTTGAGAAAGAAAATTCAGATAAAAATTTTATTGCTCTAAAAATAACAAATCTTTTGTAGTTTTTTTTCGATTACGAAATACTAGTTTATTAACAAATATATAAATTAAATAAAATTAATAATTTAATGCAGAATATTTAAACTTTCTTAACTCCGAATGCGATGGCAAACGGCAGTCACAGCTTCCTCATTCACAAAGCAACACAAGATTCCCTGCAGAAATTAACGATTAGCATAAACAACAACACTAACAACACCAACAACAACAGCACGAAACAACAACAACAATCGTCAGCAACAAACAGGCAACAGCAGCCGCGACTTTTAACGTGCGCTCGAGTGCAGCGAACGACATTTCAGGTGACATTAAAACGCCGCTTAAACGCATTCAACGCATTCCACGACACGCCGTTCGCGACATCGCGTCCGTGGGATTCGGAATGCGGGATGCGGGATGCACTCGCGGCAGAGCGAGCGAACCGCAAGCGCAGCGAAGAAGATGTTTAAATTCGAGATAAACGAGGGAAAAAACGAGCCAAATGTGCGAGAAAAAGAGAAAAGCAATCGCAGCAATTTAAAGCTGACAAGGGAAATTTTCATTCATTTCATTGATAATGTTAACGCAGCGGCTAATAAATTGGCCTGCAGTGGAGCGAATGGGCGAAAAACGAGGCAAAATAAAATCTCTCTCAAGTTTGACTATTTTTGAGCTGCAACGACGACAACTACAAGTTGGAGGAATCTTTTGATTTAGTTTCATTTTAGTTGCATTTTTATGCTCGTCGAAAGTGCAGCAGTTTCTGCAGCAGAAACTCCAGCAGCAGCCGTCTGTGGCAGTTGACGCGCTTGTTGGTCGCTGCTTCTGGCGTCGATGGGAAGCAGCGAGGCTGACCATTCATTTGCTTCTGCTGCACATGCAACTCCGGGCGAGAAGTGCGTTCAGCTGCAGGTTTCAACCTCCTCCTCCCTCCCCCACCCCTCCATGCGATGGCAGGCCTGCGCTTCTTCATCGCAGTTCGGACGAACTGCGTCGAAGATTAAATGCCGGCGTGCATGCGCACTGCAAGTCACGCGATGCGCATTTTATACGCGATAAACTTGCGAGTTCAACAGGCACCACCACCGCCAACAACAACAACAACAACAACTGCTACTACAACAACTAAAGCGGGAGACCTCGAACAAGTCGGCGAACACAATTTTAACGCATGCAAATTCGTTGTTTCGCGAAGCCAAAGTCAAGTTCAGCGGAGGACGACGACGATGTTGGCTGGAATCTCTCGAAATCCGAAATAAGTTGCCGCCTGATAATCCACTCGAGTCCGTCCGTCTGTCCGCGTGTGCGTGGCTGCGTGTCCCACAAGTCTCTCTGCCTGTCTGTCTGTCTGTCTGTCGGTGTGTCTGTCTGTCGGTGTGTCTTGACTGCGCCGAGTCAAGCGGTGGAGACGCCATCAACGTTGCGTTGCCTTGATATTTCTATCAGCTCGCAAACATGAATGAATTCAGCTTCAGGATTCCGAAGCCCGAGTTCATCGTGACGCGATTGCAGTTTCGAAGAGCGAAGACGGCTTTCGGCGATTTAATTGATACCCGGCGACTAATCGATTGGCAGCGAACAAGATTTTAATCCCCCCAGATAATGCAAGCGAAGGCATTTCGAAGGAAAACGAAACAAAATTAAAATCTATAAAATTATTGAAGTTCTCCATCTTGACGTGGAACTTTAATTCCCTCAAAAATCAAGAAAATCGTGCAAAACTTGACATTCAGAAGGTTGGTTTGGCTGCGTTTCGCTTACCTTGCATGGAATTGCAATTCTTTTCGCGCAGCTATTGTAATCCAAGTAATGCGGGTGGGTAATCCACTTAATCTACACGTGATGAGCAAGTAATCCACAATGTAAGCTGTAAAGAGAGAAAAAAGTGATATTAAAGAAAAAAAAAACTCATTTTTTCTCTTAATTTCAGCTGAATTCACTGAATCTACTTGAGGAATTTTGCGTGCCGCGCCAGATAAGCATCGAAATTTCACAGATGAAATCTTGAAATGTGTGCAGCGGCGAAATTTTAGCCGAGAACACAACCTTCGCTTCGCAGAGAAAGCGGAAAGCGTGCGAGTTGCTGGTATTGAAATAAATTAACACGAGCGCCATCTGCTGTTTTCTAGCCGCAGCCGCAGCAGCAGCAGCACTCGACGAAGAGAAGAGACAAACAAAAACAACAACAAGATACAACTGCTGATAAAGGAAACCAAATTGAAGGGATTTCACATTCTGTATGAAATTCAAGTTAATTTTATATTTGATATTTTCTCACTTTGTTGTACTTTCAGCTGATAATATTTTGTTGTTGTTGTTGTTGGTGTTGTTGTTGTTGTTTTCTTGTTGTTATTATATTTGGCATGAAGTGGCGATTGTGTTTCTCGTACGCTTTGCTTGCTTTAAATTAACGCTGGATTTTTGTATCGCTTGTCGCTCCTCTCGGTCAATCGCTGCCGTCGCGGTTGTCGTCGTTGTCGTCGTTGTCGTTGTGTCGTTGTTGTCCGTTGCTGCAACGTGTGAACACGATGTCCAACGAACTGCATACATGTGTCAGTCTCGGCGCTCGCGGCAGCAGCGTCCCTCCGAACGGCGTCCTTTAGATGGACCGAAATCGCACTGGAAGACGCGCTGTGTGCGAAGCTGCCAGCTGCCAGAGCGAGACTCGCGGACAAGCTTAACGAGGGAGTCAAACGCGAACGCGAAGCTGGCTGCACAAACGCGGCGCGGCGCGGCACCGAAAAGACGCCGCAGCGCGCTAAATGGTTGCGCTTTGAAGTCGCAACATTCAGCACGGAGGGGACGGCGGCGCACACAGAAGTCAAACGAAAATTGCACACTCAACACAAAGGATGTGCGGCAGCGATCACGGACAGACAGACAGACAGAGGGTGAGAACGTCGCGCGAGGGAGGGCGAGGGAGTGCTAATGGCAGTGCAAGCGGACACCGAAAGGTGGGAAAATGCTGAATCATAAAAGAAAGCGAAGTGTTGAGCGGGACGGCGACGGGGGAGGCGGAAGAGACCGAGAGGAAGTCTCTGTCAGCGAGGGGTGAAGAGGTGGGAAAGCTTTGTCTGCGCCGCAGCAGCAGCAGCAGCTGATGACGGCGTGATAAGCGCGCCGCATGATGGCGAGGAAATTATCGATATTTATAGCGATCGCGAGTTAGAAACGCCTGGAGATCAAGAGAGCAAGCGAATGATTCTAGAAATTGTTAGGCGAAAATTGGCAAGACTTGCGGAGATTTCAAAGACAAAAGACAGCCGGCATTCAATTTATCGACTTTTTTCAACACTTACTCAACGATTTACTTTTTTAAAGCGCGAAGAATCAACAAGAATTCAAAGTGAGTCTTGATTCCCTTCAGTTCAGCGAATTTTCAGTTAAAATTTAATTACGAAAACGCCCGACGAATGTTAATGAAATCTCTGTGCAAACGAATATTTCAGTGCAAAGCATAATTTGCCCGCTGCACTTTTAAATTAATCGTCAGCTAACGATTTTCGCAAGCGGTTTCTTCGATTTGCAAATGCGTTTTCTAATACCGAACGTCGCTCGCCGCATACCGAGTGCCAGTTAATCAACTTGGCAGTTAATTTAAATGCAAATTAAACTGACTTGCGAAGAAACTGCAAGCGCAAAAATTAATCGCTCGAGAGCCTCGATAATTTTACAGCAGTTTGTGGTGGCAGTGTAAGTGCAGTAATTGCGGTTGTTGTTGTTGCTGTCGTCGTCGCCATTACTGTTTTACGAGCTGAGATCAACATGAGCGCCCGCTACTTGTTGTGCTTGAAATTCATAATGAATTCAGTTGCTGCTGCTGCGCGCCCGATGAAGTGGGTGGTCGTCGAACTGCGTTCAATCAACGCGCGTGCGATTGTTATTCCGTGAGGTGCGAAGAAGCTATAAAATTCCATGTTAGGCGAGCAGTGAAAATGCTATAAAATTTACGGCTGCCATAAATTTTCAAGGCGCCACCTTTCAGCGCACGCAGTGAAATATAAAGAGAAAAGCAGTAGAGAGCGCCGCGCGTATCCTTTTTCCACTCAAATAGCAGTGACAACAACCTGCGGCAGGATGCGGCTGCTATAAAATCCTGCGCGCTAGAAAACTGAAGTCCTGTCAAGCCATAAAAGCGCTGCGGCAGGACTTTAGCGGGAGCGTCACCGTCCACATTTGTCGCCACTGTGCGGTAGATGGCGCCTCACTGCGAAGGAACAAGGATATCAAGCGTGAGAGTGAACGAGTGAAAGTGAAAACAGTTTTCTCAGAACTCCTTCTTCAAATCCAAAAGCTCTTTTCAACTTTTAGAACTCCTCGAGTGAAAGGAATCTTCATTGAAAGCTTTTTATTCTATTTGAAAGTTTTAACTTGGAAATTTGAAGTGTTATTTGAAAGCTTTCGACTCGGAAAAGCTTCAACTTCATGGTGGAGAACTTCGGATGGTTGCAAAACTCTACAAGAATTCCTTTCTACCAAAATTACAGCTTTATAAATCTTTCTGCCACCTGCGTTTCACCATCCTCAGACGGTTTTTATATTGGTGGAATACAACAGTAGAGTGAAATACAGCAAATTAGAGACGATCCGGGTAAAGCAGAACATATCACAGCCGAGCATAACGAGGTAGAGTCGAGTACAATCGATTAAAATCGAGTAGAGATGAGAGTAGAGAAGAGAATTATAAAATTGAGTACAGTCGAGGAAAGTAAATTAGTTAGGTAGAGCAAAATAGCATCGCAGATTACAGTAGATTACAGTCAAGTAAAAATTTAAAAAGTAAAAAAGTAGAGTGGGGCAGAATAGACTAGAACGTCAAGTAGCAACGAGTAGAGTTCAGTTACAACTAGTAAAGCGAGTCAAGTAGCAACGAGTAGAGTTCAGTCACAACTAGTAGAGCGAGTCAAGTAGCAACGAGTAGAGTTCAGTCACAACTAGTAGAGGCAGACTTGCGTGGAGGGGATTAAAGGAGATTTTAGCGGAGTAACGTACAGTGGAGTAACGAGTAACGAGTAGCGAGTAACGAGTAACGTACAGTGGAGTCGAGTGGAATAGAATGGAGTGATCTGGGTAGCGTAGGGCACATCAGAGCCGAGTAGAATTAACCGAACCAAACGTCATATAAATTGGATGGGTTTTTTGCCTCTTTTTTCCCCAAAATATAAATCAAACCCCCTCATTTTAATGTACCTCCGGCTGTTCTTCGCAGTTTAAGCTTTCGTACCTCATAAACAAGCGAGTGAAATTATAACTCGAATTTAATTTGCGAACGACTCGTGCATTTTGATGAATTACTTCGAGCTGGACGTGGACGTGCCTGGACGCCGCTTGTTTCGACTCAGTTTCGTGTTTTGCTTTTAAGATTGCCTTCAAGATAGCAGATTTTTAGCTTTTTCAACCGAAATAACGTTGCGTTTGAAGTCGAATATGTGCGAGCCAAATTTTGTTGTATCTGCGCGCACATCGCTTGATATCTGTAGCGCGATTTTTTGCCACTAAAATCGTTTTCTTCTCTTTCGTTTTTTGCAGCTGTGACTGGAAATTTTAATTAAATGTATAAAATTTTGGATGGCTTTTTCTCGTGAACCAGCGAAACTCTTTCTGAGTTGCGAACTCAAGTTCAGTTAATGAGGATGAGGACGAGATGTCGCGTTTGTTGGTCGAGCGAGTCGCTGTCAGAGGTCACTCGATGCTGACTGAATGACCGGACAGCTGCTTTCAGTGTTGACGATTTTGTCCGCTCTATTTTTGCAAAGCGAAATCCAAGAAAATGCTGTTGACTTGATAAAAATCTCCAACACGCTTGCGTAGACGCGTTGAGTGATTGTTGGTCGAACGAATGAGAGTCGCAGAGCGGCAGGGATGAAAAAAGGGCGGCAGCAACGACTTTTTAAGCTCGATTTATCAAAGAAATCAGCGTTTATCTCTCTGGAAGAACACACGGAACGGCTTTGAATACAAAAAACGCGAGATTCACGAATACTTTTGCAATGCCGTTCGTATTTTGTTGCGTGAAGTGAATCGAGTGAATCGAGCGAATCGAGTGAATGGAGTTGCCTGTAATTAAGTGAATCGGTCGTCGGGCACTCAAAGTGACCCTCGTGATTTATTAATTTTAAGTGGTTGCTAGCTTCGCTTTTCTCGCAAATATTGTTTCTGATTTCCTTTTGTTTTTTAATTTTTTCTGGCATACATTCCGCGCATTCTCGCATTTCTTCCAGCTTTCAGTACTTTTGTAGTATTTTGTTATAGTTTCGCCTTGTTGTTGTTGCTGTTGGAGAGATTGATGGCGTTCGGACATGCAAAAAGTGCATCAGCTGCAATTAGTCAGCTGAGCGGTTCATAAATACGAAGAATGCAGCTTTAAAACGCAGCTGAGCGAGAGAAGAGAGTTGCATCTGCAGGATTCGTGGAACGCTTGTCGACTTCAAGGTGTGTGGAGTGGCAGGAGGGAGGTAGGGAGGGGGGATTCCGTTAAACAAAAACAAAACAGCAGTAACAATCCAACAGTAGGCGTTGTAATTAAAATTGTAACATTCTGTGCGAAAGCGGCCGCCACACTTGGCGAGGATGAACGCGAATCCCATGTCTGCGAGGGGATTCAAATCCCCGCGTTGTTCAAACTCGTTAATAAAAAATTAAAATCCAATTAAGTGGCAACGCGCCCTCGCAGTAACTTAAATAAGGCGAAAAATCTAATTTGTCAGACGTGGATACACAGATACTTCCGTGGTGGCGTGTGTGTGCGTGTGTTAGTTTGTCTGCTGCGATTTGCCGTTTTTTGTCAGGACAAATAAAATTAACCCTTTCACACCCACCCGTCCGCACACACACACACCTACACGCCTGCACACTCATTTACACATGCTGGAATAATAAATCAGAGTCGCACATGGAATGATGGAGCGCAGATAAAAACACAAACATTTAAATCCTCTCTCTCTCTCTCTCTATGTGTCACTCACACACACACCCACACACACACACACCCACACATACACACCATACATACGCACATACACACACACACACACACAGAGATAAATATGTAGTTGTGAAAAAGTTTTAGAGGTTTCGTCTTTTTTAGAATGCAATTCTTTGCAGTCATACTTTAGGTGTTTGTTTTTGTTATTATTGTTGTTGTTCTAGTTGTTGTTGTTGTTGTTCTAGTTGTTGTTGTTGTTGTTGTAGTTGTTGTAGTTGTTGTTGAGTTCCAAAAAAAAAGAAACGTTATCGGTGACGTTTTAAAGGGACTCCCACTCGCATCAAACTCAAGTAGTTTAAAAATGGGCGGAATTTTGGACTGCATGTTAGTTTTTATGAATGAAGGTACACGCAAAGAAAAATAAGGTTCACATTAATGAAAAACTCTTTTTTGGGTTGCTAAACGATTCGTTAAAATTATAATTATCGTACGTAAATACAACCCAGAAGAACGAAAGAACGAAGAATTGAACGAAATTGAATTTATTCTGTAAATTGAAGTTTGCGTTTGCCTGAGTGTAAATGTAAAATGCAAATGAATAGAAAGGAAAAGCAAAGAAAAACGAAAAGGAGAAAGAGAGAGAGAGAGAGGGAGCGATGGAGTGAGAGAGAGGGAGGGGTGGGGAGATGATAAGGATCAGGAATGTCATGCGTGTTTAGAAATGCGTGCGCCTCACAATGCGAACGACGGAAGCAACGAAAATATTTAAATGAACTCGTGCCGCCAGTTTATTCCGAACGTCCATTCGCAAGGGCGGCTGCGTCAGAAGGGCGGGTGTTTCTAGGGGTTGGTTTAGCTGTTGGTGGCGCTGGAAGTGGCGGCGATGGTGGCTTCATTGCCGTCTTAAAATGAAATAAAGAGAATGCAATTCGAAATACGAACACCGGCGCGCGATGGTAGCAAGAAAAGAGTAGCAGAAATAGTAGGAGCGAACAGTAGCAGGAGCTGAAATAGTAGCAGCGGCAGGTTCAGTGTTTTCGTCGGTCTGTCTGTCTCCCTGTCTGTCTGCAACGCCTTTGAAACGCTCACACACACACACGAGCGAAACAAACTTAGAAATCCTCCGCAGCCGTCGTCTGTTGGCCGCGTTGAACGCCTGGCAGAAAGCAGAAGCAAAAAGCGAGTCCAAAACTGCTGCAACACGGCTTTTCGGGACGCGCATAAATCATCGCCGAGATGACACCGTGTTAAATTGGAACCTTCTTCACCCCGCCGCGTCGTTTGTTAGCGGCAACCGGCAGCTGAATTGCCAGCTGAGTTCCTGTTTTTTAGCCGCCCCGAACAATTGCGAGTTGCAAAATCCAGCAAAATGGCGAAGGGAAACAAGCAGACAACCGGGTTTTTGTGTGATCGCAGGAGTGCGAAAGCATGAGCGAAATAATCGATTCGATTTGGTTCACAACTAAAAATGGCAGACAAAATTAACTTCGTCTTTTTTGCTACAGAATCGTTGCTTGAACTCATTAATTTTTAGGAGCAACTTGAAGCTCTGATGGGATTTGTGAGCTCCAAAAAACCTTCCAGTGTCTCTTCCGCGACTCAACAGGAATTCGCTGCACTCCACTTCTTGTTTTTCATACTCATTTCTACTCATTCGTACTTCGTTTGCTACGTTTATTCGACCGAACTTCAGTTGCTCCTCTTTGTGTCTCCGAGGAAGGAAGGATTAAATTGGACGCAAGTGTCATGAAAAGAAGCCAGCAAGTGTTTGGCAACCCTTTCAGTCCATCGCTCACACAGACACGCACACATACACGTCAGCTAGCGCTGCTGCTGCTCCTGCCGCTGCTCCTGCTGCTGCTCCTGCGGCTGCTCCTGCCGCTGATCCTGCGGCTGCTCCTGCTTTATAATGAATGAGCTCAGGGGATTCGAGGCGTATCCTGGTCTAGTAAATTAGCAATCTACACGCAGAGGCGACAAAGCCGAACAGAGGCAACAACAGCAAATGACAATAGCAACAACAACAACAACAACAAGCGAATAGTACCACTAATCAGCAGCAGGAGTTCCACGAACGTTACGGTGTCCCTTTCGTCCTTTTCTAGCTGCTCGGAAAACTGATTGAGTACGAAATGAGGTTTTTATTCGAAGACCTTCATTAACCGTCGCAGCACTCCGCAGTCGCTCCACCACGCGCTCCCCCGATC
This sequence comes from Sicus ferrugineus, assembly GCA_922984085.1. Taxonomy (NCBI): domain Eukaryota; kingdom Metazoa; phylum Arthropoda; class Insecta; order Diptera; family Conopidae; genus Sicus; species Sicus ferrugineus. Next base: position 13,134,675 of record OV277352.1, on the reverse strand, counting down.
CTCGCTCGACAACTTCTAAGTTGTTCCCGCTGAAGCAGGAATGAAAAGCTGTTAGCGAAGTGTGTGTGTGTGTGTGTGTGTGTATGTGTGAGTCTGTGTGTGCGAGTCAAACTCCGGCTCCGTGCCAGGATGCTGTGTTTAAATTACGTTCCTGCCGCATCCTGTATGCCAAGGTCATTCAAAATTCACCCGAGCAATTGAAGCGGACGGCGGGCGGGCGGACAGCAAGACAGTCGCTCGGTCGCTCGGTCGCTCGGTCTGGTTGGCCAGGCTGGCGTGTGTTTTGTTGGATTTAAATTACGTTCGCATGTGAAAATGAGTTTGCAGGAATGTGTGTGTGTGTGTAGCTGGTTTTGCAACCAAAGTCACTGACACTCCATTCATTACACTTGAATTTAAGTTCTCCTCCTGCCTGCAGAGCGTCCAGCCGCTGGCCTGGACGAAGTCCAATCAGTTGTCGCACACAAAGGACACTCAGGACTGAATGACCCGAGGGGTAGCCAGCGCAGACACAGGATGGATGCAACCCATGCAGGCTGTAGGAGTGAAAGACTTCCTGATTCTATAAATTTCATAGATTAACAGCAATTTTCAGTCCTAGAATGTTAACAACAGCTGCTGTTAATTAACAGCGAAAAGCTTAACTTGAAATCTAGAAATTCTGTAATTAACAGCAACTGATTGCTTCCACTTTTTTAATTATTGTTTTCAGTCAAAAAAGGTGGTAAGAATTATTAATTTTGAAGATAAAAAAAGAGACTTGAACCTCATAAAATCTATTAAGCGAACCTCTCTAGTTCACCCCGCGTACATCTCTAGTTGACTCGCTTCAAGTCAGCAAGTCACTGAAGGAATGCGGCTGCCAGTGTTGACCACACGGTCGTCCTCGTGCAGGACGACTTCTGCAGACAGAGAGAGAGAGAGAGGGAATTGGTTGTGTGCTGCTCACAACAGCCTGCCAGCCGGCTGCTCGCACGCCGTCCGGCTGGCGATACAAAGCTGCGCCGACCGTGCCAAGTCCGAGCTGGTGGCAGCAGGTGGCGTTTGCTGCCGCGTTTCTGGCTCGGCTAACAAATGAGGTTTGGGAATTGCAGTTTTTTTAATTGTAATTTACAGCGCAGCTCGCTGGATTTAGAATCGAAATTGCAGTTCTGTTTGTAGCTCTGAAAATCGGACAAAAATAAAGAAAGCAACTTTTCGCACACCAATTGAGGGGAGGCAGCTAAATTGAGTTTAATTTGAAATTAAATAGTTTAGAATTAAATAGAATTCGTTTTGTTATTCTAATGTTAGAATTTAAATTTAGAATTTAATTTATTTTAATAACTTCAGTAGGTGAAAATAGAAGTAAATCTGCTGTAAATTCAGTGACAAACAACATTAAAGTGCACGAAGAACCTTTTCAATTCGTCGATAAAACTTTCAACAGCTTCAAGTTGAGCAAAATAGAGGGCGCAGTGAGAGGCGTTGTGAGCGTCGCCAGGGCGTGGCAGGGGAGGGGCACGGCGAGGGACAGGCTGCAGCTGAGGAACGTGGTGGCGAGTCGATCGATAAACTATTAATCACCGTCCTTACAGGCGCATCTGACGCATCGCAGTCGCCGCGCAGGATGCCAGAGACGCTGCAAGTGCACTGCACGCACTCCGCACACACGTGCACGCACATGCCACTCACACACGCGCACGCATGCGATTTGTTTAAATTTGGCCTGGCAAATGCTGAGATAAACAACCGAAAATACGCGTTTATATGCGGCAGCGACGAATGTCCTCGTGGGAAAGTTAACTGGTTTGAAATGAACTTTGAATTAGTCTCTTCGCAGTTATAATCGGTGCTGGTGTTCACTTTTTCCATGAACGACGTCGGTTGCAGTTCTCGTTTGCTATTTGTTTTGCTAATTCATGATTTGCCGGCTTTTGTTAGTTAGAATCGCGCTTAAAAATCTACAAGAAATTGGTATAAAACATAAAAAACGTTCACCAGATAGATAGAACGTCAGCTGGGAGGGACACGGGTTCGAGCTGAACTTATTTTCTTATTTATTTACGTCAACTTCTCTCAGAACTTTTGTTAACTTCGCGATTTCACGATAAATATTGAGATTTCAGCGTCATTACAGTCTCTTGAGACGATTGAACTCCCAACTAATTATCAACTAACGCTTAACCGACTGATTTAACAATCAGTTGACTCGCTTTCAGCAGGGATGTTGTTGTTGTTGTCGCTCTAAACGACTTTCTGAGCAATGAATGTTGTAATAAACATGGAATCGAGTGAAATGGCTGACTGAACTCGTCGCTCGCTGCTCTTGTTATTGTCGTTGCTCTCTCTTGCTTCTGTTGTTGTTGTTGTTTTGCATGGCAAACATTCACGAAAGCAGAGTTCTCGCTCTCGTTCACCTTTAAATCGAATGAAAATTCAAGCAAATTTGCGAGACTTCAGATTTCGCAGTCCCTGCGCTGCTCTCACTTGCGCCCGCAATCTGCTTTCTGCCAGCGAATTTTATTCCTCTAAACGGATTAAATTAAAATTAATTGGGAAAAAATAGATTTTACACTCGATATAAAAGTTTCGTCCCCTCGAAAGCGAAGAAGCGAAAATAGACGACGATATTTTGAGTTCCTATTTCGATTGCCAAAATTGTTGTATTTCATAGAGCGAGAGAATTAATAAATCCGCAAGTAGAGTCCGTCACAGCTGGCCGATCATGCTTGGCTGGCAAGCAGAAATAATCGCAGATCCCACACTTGGCTGTAAATTTGCAAGCTTGTTGTCGTCGTCTTCAACAACATGGAAGATTTTAATCTCGCTCGACCGAAGACCGACTTCTCAAACCCCAAATTGATGAACGGATGGATGGTTGGATGGATGGATGGATGAGTGGCTGGCGGGCCGCAGTCTCCGTGTTGGTCGCTGCCTCGGGCGACATGAATTCTCGTCCAATTATACGGTGCATAAAAAATTCATCAACGTATTTGTGTGGAGTTCTCGCTAATAATTCCCAGTAAGATTTGATTGCCTTAATTCAGGAGAGAGAACGGAATCCCCACTAAAATCTTCGCTCGTGTGCGACTCGCACTTCGTTTCTCACTCCGTCCGCTCTCTGCCCCTCAACCCTCCCTTCCTCTCACCCTCCACAATCCCTCTCTCACCCACACCTCTTCGCTCTTCAGAATCCTCATTCCGTTATCGCTCCCAAATCGGTGAGCGGCTGCTGATGTCCGCTCGCTCGCTCGCCTTCGCATGACATCGTGTCGCATTAAATGTTAAATTAACATAATAATGTTTTCTGCGGTTATTTATGGCGTTTCAATTAAATCGTCGCTACATGTTGCTGGCTTCTGCGGCGTTCCTGTTGCTGCCGCTGCTGCCGCCGCCGCTGCTGCTGCTGCTGCTGCTGCTGCTGTTGCTGCTGTTGTTGCCGCTGTGCATTCTGAACGCGCTCGTCATTCATGCAGCACGTCTGCTGTTTTAGGCTCTCTAGTTGTTATTGTGACTTGTTGTTGTTGTTGCTGTTGTTGTTGTTGTTGCCCTCTTAATTACAAATGCACAACCAGCACGCAGCAGCAGCAGCAGCAGCAGCAGCTGCGGGTTTCTAAAGTCGCGCCTGCTGCTGCCGTTGTAGTTGCCGTTGTTGTTGTTGTTGTTGGCCACATAAGCAAAATTAACTCAACACCCGCAGATGCCACACCCTCCACCGCCCACCCAGCCGCGCGATCCCAACACGTTTTTGCATGTCTGACATCGTGACTGATTTTCTGTTTCTTGAGTTCGCAGCGCGCTTCGGGCGGCTGATTTTCTTGGCTTGTCGGCAATTAAGTTTTTCCGTTTGTAATTTTCACATTTGTTTTCATTTATTAATTGTCGTTGTTGTTGTTGTTGTTCCTGTTGTTGCTGTTGTCGTTGCTGTTGTCGTTGTTGTTGTTGCTGTTAATGCATTTCTGACTTCTTATTTTGCACTTTGTGGCCACGAGTGTCGAGTCGAGTGCTGAGATTTGTATGGAATTTTTAATTATGGCGCTTTCGTGGTTGCATTTTTTCCTTATAATAATTCCTGAGTTCCTTTTGTTGTTTCTGTTGTTGCGATTGTTGTTGTTGCTGTTGTTGTTGTTGTTGTTGTTGTTGTTGCTGTTGTTGTTGTAATTATTTAAAGTGTCGATTGCCGCCTTTAACGTGTTAATTTGCACGTAGCGCACGCTTCTGTCTTCGAAAATTGGCACTTCTTTGAAGGCATTGTTGTTGTAGTTGTTGTTGTAGTTGTTGTTGTTGTTGTTGCAGGTGTTGTTGTTGCAGGTGTTGTTGTTGTTCTTGTTGTCGCTGCTGTTGCCATTATCGCAGTGAAACAAGAAATTCCTCAAACTTCAACTTAAATTTAAAATTTATTATAATTTATTGTCAAATTTTTCATGACTTATTTTTTTGTAGTTTTTCTTTTCTTCGTCCATAAATTTGCGAAAAATCCTTCATCTGGATGACTGCAGCCAGCAACCGGACCGCGTTAATCAAAATTTCTGAGCTGCGCCGCGAAATCCTCGGTTGCGTGGCAGGCGGTCACAGTGGGCTCATTTGCGAAATTAATGCCGCCGCCGACATTTTTCTTGGTGACGGAGGAATAAATAAATTTCCAGCTGCAAGTTTAGCTCACCACCTTCAGTTCCGCTCGCTCCCCTTCTGTCCCGCTCTCACCCTCACTCGCCCCACCACTGCAATTTAATCTCCACCGCTGCACTCCCGCTCAAACTGTCCTCCTGCGAGAATTACCGTTTTAATTTTTTCTCTCAGAGACTCCACGGCAGCCGTTCAGGTGTAGAGAGCGCGAAGTCAGCAATTTTCCACTTGACACTGCAGGCAACATCAAAAAGAGGGAAAGAAACGGACGGAGGAAAGAAAAAAATTAAAACAAAATAAAAACACAGAAAAACCCTCATGTAATCCACGCAAAGCACTGCAAGTGTTGACCGCGGAATTCCCCGAACGCAACCTACGCAGCTGCTGCACTGAATGCAACCGCGTAACGAGCGCCGGCGGTCGGCGAGGCGCGTGGGGAGGCTGACTGGTGAGGGGGATCCAACTCTCGACTGGTGGTGCACCGCAATAACAACAACAACAAGAGCTACTTTGTATCCGGCACCCACACGAACTCATCCTCTCTCCTCACCGCTCCTCTCTGCTTAACATTCCGCCAGCCGTTACTCTCTCGACAACAAAAAGAAGACCCGCGCTCACCGTCTGCATATTTATATTCCGAACACACACACACACACACACACACACACATCAACACGCAGATGCAGTTACGATTCTCATTCGGCAGCCACTCTGCTCTGAAATTCAGAGATTTTTATCGTGATTCTCACTGCGATTCCATGGCGAAAAATAAATAAATCGCTCATTTTCACTTAATTGGAAAATTATGGCCGCGCTCGGTCGCTCGTGCGCATGTGGTGAACGAGTTTGTGTGAGCACGTGTGTGTTTGTGTGTGTGTGAGTCTTTCTGTATTAATACGCTCATCAGAAGCGGCAAAGCGAAGTGTAACGCAGTGTGTGTGCCTCGCAAAATGGGTGATACAGGGTGCTCTTGGCGACACTCATTCATTCATCCACCCATTCACTCCCTCATCCATTCATTCCTCCACTCATTCACTCATCCACCAGTCCATCCATCCACCCGTCAGAAGATTGCAAGAGCTGCAGAACAAAATAAATCGATTCCATAAAAACTTGCAATGAATGAAGCAAAATAAATTCAAAATCCTTTCAAACTCCATGTCGTGCAATGATTTGCAAATGAAGGCGTCTGATATCGTTAAAAATGCGCAATAATATCGCAAAACCAAAGCAAGAACAACTCTAACAATAATACGAACAACAACAACAAGAGCAAAATAATCGTTTTCACACGTAAATTCACACTGGCAACGATTTGCATGCAATGAGCGGGCGCGAGTTTTGAGTACGAAAATCAGGCTTGCAATTCAACAATTTTAGGGTTGTCAAGGGGCGGAATGAGCAGGAGGGAAGGAAGGGAAGGAGAGACACAAGTGAGAAAAAAGAGAGTCTGAGAAAGAACAGTCGACAGTTCGAACAAAAAAATGAGAGCGCCTTTCAAGAGGTTGAAGCAACTTTTTGAAAGTTTTTAAAGAGAAGAGAAAACATTTTATAAATGAAACTGAACGTTTTTGGAGGGAAAATGTTGACAGTTTTTTTGCAATATTGGGTTTCTTTTAATTAGCATTCTCAACTTTGAGGAAAAACGGAGACTTACAAGTTTCTCGCTGGTAACGAAAGACGAATTCCTGCTTTTCTAAGCAGTTTCCTTCTGTTTGTCGGCAAATATTTCGACTGATGTGAATGCTAAAATCTTCGCATTACAAAGCAAACAAGGAAGGAAGCAGCAAACCAGCGATTACAACGCTGCAAACTCTGTGCTGCACTGAAAACTACAACCAGCAACCGATGCGAAATATTTGCATGAAATTTACATGAAACGCGAAAGCCGCCGCCGCCGCTGATCGGTGTCGGTGTCGCTGCTTGTGTCGCTGTCAGCGGCGGTGTCGGTGCCACAAACGTCACCGTCAAACCTCCTCGCGCTCCCCGCGGCACCCCTGCGTGCACCGAACCCGCGTCCCCTCGCCGCACTCTTCAGCTGAAGTTCAGTTCTAAATCAAAAGGTGACTAAACGCGAATTTCCTCTTCAAATTAATAAAGCGGCGCCGCGCCACCACTCGCTCGGACGCGCACTTCACCGTTAACTTGAGTCATAAATTATGACGAAGTTTCTGACGTGTGGAGTTTTTTCTCCTCGTTTTTTTTGTGCTGAATTTGTGCTGAATTTGTGCTGATTTCGTGCTGAATTTGTGCTGAATTTCTGCTGAGTTGGTAAGTTTTTAACTGGGAATTTTGTTAGAATTTTGGTCTGGTTTTTTTGGATTTAATTTTTGCACTCGCTCTGGCACCAAATTTGCATTTTGTTTTAATATTCTGAATATTTAAGACGACGTAGGAAGGTCTGTTGGTGGATATAACGGTTTACAACTGATAAGTTGACCACCACACGCGTCATTCGAACTCGAAAAACTGAAGCGGACTCAGCTGTGGAAGCCGAGTTAACAGGTTGGCGTGATCAGCTGCTGGTCGATCGTTGATTGGGAAGGAAAACAAATGCACTCGCAAAGTATTTTCAAGGAGAACGACGAAGTCAGGAAGGACAGCGACGACGACCCTCTCTTCGATGCTTCGCTGCTCGCCGTTCTTCGCCGCCCGCGCGTTTTATTGCGTCCCTCTTTTTGATGCCTCTGAGTTTGCTGAGTTCGCTTTCATTATCAGCTGAAATTCAGGCTGCTGGCAGTTGAAATACAAGACGGTCGCCGGTCGCCGGAATTACGGAAAACTGACTTGAATTCCGGGCAAAAGTGGCGCAGGACGAAGAAGCGTGGCAACACTGCCGCCAGTTCGGGGTTGCCGTGTTGCGGGTTTTTGTTTTTCCGTTTCTTTTTTATTTATGCATTCATGCGTTACACGCTGTCGGATAAAATTTGCAGATAACGCGTTCTAAAGGATGTGCGGAGCTGAGTGATCAGATAGTAGCTGGCAGAAGGCGCGCCGGCGGCAACGAGGCTCGACTGACTGGCTGGTGGCTCGACTAGCGGGCGGGCGGCCGGAAGAAAGTCGGGCGAGGCGAGGAAACAGGAAGCTCAGGATAAAATTGACTGCTTATATGGGGCGAATAATGAGGGCGAGGGGGAGGACGAGGAGGAGGCGGAGGAGGACGAGGAGGAGGCGGAGTAGGACGAGGCGGAGGTAAATAAGTCGGAGTTCACTGCGAGTTGCATTGCGTTGATTAGAAGTTCGAGTTGAAAAAGTTCCGTGCGATTGTCGGAGATAAGAAACGTTGAAACAGCAGAAGTCAATAAAAGAGGGCGCGCGCGAGTTCCCCGGGGATTCCCAGGAAGGCTCAGAGTTAATTGTGTGGAAATGCGGAGGCGGTAGAGGAGGGGGAGACTGTGCCCACTTTATAAATCACTAAGACTGCCAGTGAAACTTAATTAAAGAGAACCGAAAAGATTGTCACCCGTCTTCTAACGTCTTTTGCTTGCTTCCGCTTTTCTTTCTTCTTCTCTTTTCTCCTCATCATAGAAGTTTTCCTCATAATTCTCATTTTGTTTCTTCTTCTTTCAGCATAAAAGCAGGATGTGAACTCACCACGAACAGCTTCGCGCTTACGAAGCAGAAGAGCGGAACGAAAGATCGAGCTGAGTAATCATCGCCATTATCATCAATACATTGATCATCTTCACCAGCATCACCACCGTCATCTTCACCAGCATCACCATTATCTTCGTCGTCATCGTATTCATCAATTTAATCGTCTTCATTCTTGAAAGCGGCCAAAATACACTTCAAGGACTCTTCATAATCGTCATCACCACCACCAACTAATCGTCGTCATCACATTCATCATCATCGCCTGCTCCACCTTCAGCGACGAAAGAGCTCCCCAAAACACCCTTCAAGGACTTCAAAGGACAAACGCAGTGGGGCAGCCAGCGCGCCAAATTAAAGAACAGCGAATAAAATTCAGGTCACTGGGTGCGCCACAACTCGTAGCAACCCCGGAAGCACGGAAGCTTGGAAGCCCGGAAGAAAAAAAGGGCGAAAATCCCCACTTTCACACAACATTTTTTGGGAAATTAATTTTTTCGTTCTGCTTTCCTCTCCTCGTCCTTCGCATTATTTCGAGTGGTTGGGTTTTCTCAAGGTTCCTTCTGGAATTAACAACAACATAAATCACGCGCAGACAGAAACCTCGTGTTTTATTTTATATAGAAGCGGCATTTAGGCACTCGAGTAAATATTTTCTTTTTTTTATTTACAAACACCGCAAAAAGGCTCGAAATTTATATAAAAATATATTTTGCTGCCCTGCGTGTTTATCATTTTTCGGCTGAGGGTTTTCTCACGTCACTCGTCACTCGTCACTCGTTACTCGTTGCGAGCGGCAGCGGCAGCGGCAGCGGCAGTCACGAAATATGGAGAAAAAATTGGGGAAAGCATTTCCAGGCCCCAACTTCACTTGACTTGCTCGCTGTGCGTGACGTCGCTGCGTCTCGGTTGCGTGTTTCTGACGCAAACGCACGCAATCGGAAATTCCAACGCCCGCCCTGCGTTTGATTTACGAACGACGAGAGTCGAACGCGAAAATGTCGCACAAACTTGTGTTGTAATTATGTACCGTTACGGCGCGAGTAGCACGAGTTCTTCGAGAACACACACACAAACACACACACACACACCTTCCTGAAATATTACTCGCGTTTTAGGTGCGCACGTGTGTCTCCCACAGACGTCTGCAAGTGTGTGAGTGATCGTTATTTCATCATTTCTTGCATTAATCTGGAAATCAATTCCACTTCTTTGAACATTTTTAATTTAATTTTTTCTCTGATTTTCGAGGTGCGCTTGTTTTCTGCTTCTTATTGGAGCATCAGCTGATTTATTGTTTATTTATTTGTTTACTTTAATTAACTTTTTAGCTTCATCTCAACACATCCGTACCGAGTTGAGTTGAGTGTGTGTGTTGTTTTTAGACGAATTCCAAGGCTTTAGGCGAAGTTATTCGAATTCTTGTTTATTTACTTGTATTTATTTGCTTTTCTAAAGCTTTGTTTTGCTCGCAAGTGTTCGCAACTTGAATGTTTGCTTTTTTAAAACTCGCATGGCGGCAGTTGTGTTGGGAAAAAAGCATTTTTTACCATTTAAATATAAAAAGAAGGTGTTCGAGTCAAGATTTTATACAAGTTGTGTAAGAAAGAAATCGATTTAAAGGAGAAAAAATTAGAAAAAATTAGAAAAGAAAAAACTAATCAAATCTTTCAAAATTAAAGTACAAATAAAAAAGTTTACTTTACTACTAAATTAAAGTGCAAAAAAGTACTAAAATTAAAGTGCAACTTTGAAAAAAAATTGTATTTTTAGACTTACTGTGAGATTTTCAGCGGCAGCAGCAACAACAACAACAACAACCACTACTCTTGATATAGACAAAGTCAGAGATTTCAAATTGTTTGGTTCCTTTTTTCTTCTTCTTCTTCTTCTTCTTCTACACTCTCAAGATAGATTGGCGGAGAGAGAAGATTTATAGCCGATCAAGAATTTCCCGTTTCGTGCGCATTTCGTTTCGGTGGAGACCTACGAAGAGTGGTTGTTGTTGTCGTTGTTGTTGTTGTTGTTGTTGCTGCTGTAGCTGTTGCTGCCTTGCTGTTGTAGATTGTTTGTCTCGTTGAAGATGCTCCGCCTTGCGGGAACGAGTGAGCAAGCGAGACGCACACAACGAACACCTCTCGGGTGTATCAAAAAAAGGAGAATAAAAAAATAACAGACAAAAAAGAACACCGAAAATGCTAGAGTAATAAATTAACTTTCTTCACAGCCAGCGCTCGGTGCAGCCAGCGCTGCCATCCTGCGGCTGAGAGGGCGAGTGCGAGTATTTGAAAATGCAACGCTGACGAATTAGTTTTCCCCGCGTCCTGCTGCCGCGCGCGCAACTCCACTCCACGCCGCTCCACTCCACGCCGCTCCACTCCACGCCGCTCCACTCCTCGCCACGCCGCTCCACTCCACCGCACGCAGCTAATTTGCATTCGTTTTGAGCAACGCAAACACGCTTTTATTGCTTTTAATCCCAGAAGTATGCTTCGGTTTTTCCTCTCTCTGAGAATTCATTGCTGTCATTTCGATTTTTCTTCTTGTTTTCCAGCGCACGGATGCGTTGTCGTGGACCGGAAGTGTCAGGTGTTGTGTGTCCTGAGTAGCTACGGGAAATAAGAAGGTCCGTGGGGTTGGGGGGAGGAAGAGAGTGAGAGGGTTGATTTGATGCCAACCAGCAGATGCTCACTATAAATTTGCATCGAACATGTTCAGCGCGCAGTGGTTTTTTTTCTAGAAACCTTTTAAGCTCTTCGTGCAGACATTCGAGCGCTAAAAATTGTAATTGTGTCGCCTCCTCACTGCTCGAGTGCTTGGAAATCCCTGCACTAGCAACTCCACGGTCCGTATTATTTCTGGCGACAGGTGGCAACGCTTCAACACCGCAGCGCCCAACTAGCTACAATAAAACAACAAAAACCAACTCAAACATTGAGAATGTCAGGAAACCCAAAAACAAAAAAAAAAAAAAAATTCAAAAAATAAATAAATTCAGAGGAGAAAATCTAAAATGTAAATAAATAGAATTTTAAAAAGCAGAATATGTAAGAGCAACACAACACGGCGATAAATCAGGCGACACTAAATTAATTGAGTTATTTTCGTTGCCGGTCGCGACGTGTGTTGCGAAGGTCGCAGCTGATGCGTTGTAAAGAGTGTTTTTGTTGTTATTGTCGCATGTACGGCGAGCGCTGATCTTGTAGTTGCTGTTGTTGTAGTTCGATTGGTGCCAACAGCATCACCATCATCACCGTCATCTGCCTCCTCCTCCTCCTCGCGATCCAGCCAACAACGTTGACTACGCGGAGTGTGAAAAGAAGAACACTGACAACTCCCAGTGGTTGTAATTGTTGTTGTTGTTGTTGTCATGTTTATCTGGCTTTAAAATGATTTTGTATTAATTTGCTTCTTAGTGGAAAATTATAACAAGTCGCTGAAAATGATGATAAGATAAAATAAAAGGAAATAAAATGAAATAAATTAAAATCAGTTAAATATAAAAAGATTTTCTAGTCAGTTGTTGTTGTTGTTGTTGTGGTTGTTGTTGTTGTTGTTGTTGTGGTCGTTGTGGTTGTTGTGGTTGTTGTTGTCGATGGTTTGTTGCTGTTGTCTGCACTTGTGCATAATAATAAATTCGATCACGTTCTCAGTTTACAAATCATTTGTGCTCCGCATAGCAAGCAGTTGGCGAGGCAGTCGGCTGTTGTTGGTGGTTCTGCTGCCGCTGCCGCTGCTGTCCATGCTGTCCATGCTGTGCGGAGCCCCCGGGCGCAGTCATTGCAGTCCCTAACGAGCTGCTTTCAAAGGTCTCCGTCACTGATTTGGCACGCAGAGGCGTTCTGTGTGCGCCGCCGCTTTTTCACGTCTCAATCCTTGCAGACGAGCAGCTCACTTTTTGTGCGCGCGAGTGCTTTCTGTGTTGCAACTTTTTGCCAACTTTTCGCCTTTTTGCAGCAGCGCGACTCGTAGTGAAGTCATTTTATTTGGTTGCACGCTGATAGCCTGTCATCTCGCTTCGATTTAATGAACTAATAATGATGTTCAGTCTCTTCTTTATTCCGTTTCAATCACTTTTAAGCGGAGGAATTATAATTTTACAACTTCAGCCGAAGCGAAGCCACCCACTCGGCGCTCAGCGCGGATTCCACTGATTGATGGCGCGCGCAATCTAATCCATCATATAAAATGCAAATAAATAAAAACCTTCTAAATACTCAGCGCAATTTATTGAAAATATTATTCGAGCTGCGGTCGACGTGCGTGCAACATGCTGCGAACACGCTGCAGCCGCGCGCATTATAATAGAATCGCATGAAAGAACTCATAGATTTCGATGTGAATCGACGTGCTTAAAATGATAAGCACGGCGAATCGAAATAAGCGACGGAAAATCGTTATTTTAATTGCGGATGCATTTGCAGATTATTTAGCATAACAGAAAAATAATAAATTCCGCTGTCCGCTTCCCACTCTTCTGATTTTCCCTCCAGTTCGCTAATTTTATCTAATTTTTGTTTCGCTTTATATTCCGTCTCTCCTTCTGTTTGTCGCTTCTTATATCCGCGTTACTGATTTTCCACTAAAGAACGGCCTTCCTGAGTACGAGTAAATTGCTTGAGTTGACTTCTTAGTCAGCTCAGTAGACGCTTTCGAGTGTCACAAACGACGCATCACGCGAAGGCTGACAGCAGCTCCGGCTGTCAGGCAGACGATGACGATATCGTGTCTGGTTTTTCTAATATCGCACATGATATTTTTAGACTGGATTTCTTTCGATTTATGAATGACTGCAGTTGTAGACGTTTTGTTTGTGGAAGGTATAGAATTTGTCTGCAACTGCTTTCGTTGTATTTATTGCACTTCATTGCTGTGATCAAATCTGCTGTACTTTAAATAATTCCACTAACTACTCTACCAACGACTCTAACTACTCTGCTAATTACTCCAACTACTCCACAAATTACTCTAACAATTTGACTAAATACTCTAACTACTTTGCTAACTAATCTAACTATTCTAACTACTCTAAACACTCTACGAACTACTCGAACTACTCTACTATCTACTCTAACTACTCTAACTAATTACTCAAACTACTCGAAATAAATACTCAAACTACTCGAACTAAATACTCAAACTACTCTACTAACGACTCGAACTACTCTCCTAATTACTCTAACTACTCGAACTAATTACTAAAACTACTCGAACTAACTACTCGAACTACTCTACTAACTACTCAAACTACTCGAATTAACTGTATTAAACGTGAATTTAAATATTTTACAATAACAGCAAGACTTGTAAGAACAGATGTTTCTGTTTCACCAACAGTATTGAAATTTAATTGCGTCAGAGAAAATAAATAAAAGGAAAGCATAAAAATTCCCTTTAAAGAGGAAGGGAAGATTTTTTTCTTCTCCCACAAGATGGGAAAAAAGGTAACAATGGTCGTCACAACAACAACAAACGGGGATTAAGGAATCAAATATGGTTACGTTTTACTCTCCGTTGCTGTTGTTGTCGCTTTGGTGTGCGTGAGTGCGCGAGTGTTGGCGTCCTTTCACAATTCACGTCCTGCTTTTGCCTTTTCTTCGCAGTTGCTTACTTATTCGCAGATATCTGGTGCTCTACTACCCTCTCTGTGTGTCAGATTTGCTATCTTCCCTCTCACTCTGCCCCCCACGTTGGTAGCCACCCTTACACAAGGGTTGGGCTGCTGATACCTCGAGAGGTGCTGCCGATGATTGAAGCAAAAAAGGCAAAATCGTATCGCAAAGCAGCAGGAGCAGCAAATAATCAGCAGAATTTATGATGCGCTTAAATATTTCAATGCCTTGAAATTGAGAGGATTATTTTCTGAATTGCATTCGGATCGCGGAGAGTTAAGAAGATTTTGTAGGAATTGCAGAAAAGCAATACGGATCAACAAATTTAGACGAACTCAGATGGTTTCGTAGTTGCTGCAGGGTGCGGGAGGAGGAGAAAATCTGTTTATTTTAATTCGCGTAGGCAACCGAAAATTTATATTGCAATAAATTGTCAGTTAAAAATTGATCGTCCTAAAATAAGTCAACATAAAACTCCTTAAAACCTTAACAAGTGCAAGCAAATATTATTTTTTTACTTGATGAACACCATCTCGAGGCACAAAACACAGCAGCAACCATCTTCTCGAACATTCAAAATGTAACAAAACTAAGATGGCAACACAGTTGAGCGGTGGAAAGGGAGGAAAAATGATGAATTGCTGGGTCGACATAAAAAAGGAAACAAAAAACAAAATGCCGGCGAAGATGTCAGGGGAACGAAGAGAACTCATATTTAAAACTGAATACAGATGCAGATGCATACACACGACGTTGCTGTTGTTGTACACAATTATGGCCGAAAAAAGAACCCATTAATCATGTTGACTTATTTCGCTCCTCATTTCGTTTCTGCTTTTTTTCCTGGTTAGTGCTCGTCGTCCGAATTAATCTTGATGCCAAGCATGGCCTCTGCTGAGACGGATTATATAGTGCGAGTGTGTGTGTGTGTGTGTGTGTCGTCGTATCGGGAGGCAACAGCAATGCCAGGAAAGAAGGTAGCGGGGTTCTGAACAACAACAACAGCAGGAAAACACCACCGAAATCAACCTTCGCTGCCCTTCGGCATTCCGCACAGAAATGATAAGCTCGTGAGGCATTCAGCGTTCAGCTGCTCGCCACATCCCGCAGACCTGCCCTGCGCCCCCGCCCCTCCCCCCTCTCCGATAACGGCTGCCTTGCCTGTCCCTCGGGAACACCCACCAAATTGCCAGATTGCCCGAAAATACAATTTAAAACAGATTAAAACCGCTACGCTCCCCATTTATGCCACATCGCGTGTTCCGAGCTTAAGTTTCAATAGAACGAATGTAACCACGGAGCGGATTCTCTCCCCTCCAGCCGTCGTAGCTCCCGTAACTCACATCCCGTGTTTGTTTGGAATCCCTTCGCTCCTGCTGCTGCTGCTACTGCCTCTTGGTGTCCTCGGTAAACGCTTGAATTTCTATCTGACCAAATGCTTTGCAAATAAAATGAGTTATGAAATCTTCTCTTCCTTTCCTTCTTTTCCTTTGGCTTCCCCCGCGAGCTCTTACCACCCGCACCACTCCACGCACCGTGCAGAAGCTCACGTTCAATTCACGCATTTCGACTGCATATTTTAGGGCGCGTAAGCAATTTTCTCATAATAAAACAAAAAAGTAGTTGAATAAAAGTGAGATAGAAGAAATTGCTGTTTGCTCTTGCTGTTGGTTCAGTTGTTGGGCTTTGTTGTTGTCGTTGTTGTTGTTTATCGCTATTGTTTTTATTGCGTTTTGCGGAAATTGAACCTCTTCACAGGACAGAATTTCCTAGGAAGTCGGGAACCAGAAACTAATGTTTCCTTCTCAGTGGAGTTCATCCACTATTATTAATCCTTAATTCCGGATTCTCGCCACCGAATTCTTCTCAGTGCTTACAAATCCCGTGGACGATAAAGCGATTGCGACGTCTTTAGCTCAGAGGAATTGAATGAACTCAACTGCGGAACGTCTAAGGACGCGTCTAAGGACGCGATTGACCAGCCACAGAATGTGCAACATCACGGATGGTATTTCGGCTGAGTGTCGGTGCAACCTTCTGATAGTCAGAGACAGATGACAACAAGCGCGGCAATAAATCACAGAGCAGAAAATCACTTCTAATATTTTCACAAACACACCTTGCAATGGGGAGAATTTTTTGATTTATCGGCGACGTGCAGGCGGAAAATCGTAGAAAAGTCAAAAGGGAAGAAATCACGGAGTGCTACTATTTTGCAACAACAACAGACGAAACTAAATAAGTTTGCAGAACTAAACGATGGGAAAACAGGAGTGAAAATATTATGACAACGCATCATTTTTGAGTCTCATATCGCGTTCAACTGAAGAGACTCGACTGACTGCGAAGCAATAAACTGTCGCGTATCTACATCACAAACGTTGTTCCGAAGAAAAAGTAGAAATTTTGGCAAAAATACGAATTCTTCTTGCAGCCATAAAAATGTCGTCTATTTTTTCGAGATGTTTTGTTCAATTTCTTTAGTTTTTCACTTCAGATGCGCTCTAGTTTCGCTACGCAGCGAGGCAGCAGATGTGGAAGCGGCACGAATTTGCATACGAGCACCTCGAGTGCGTTGCTGCACCGCATAAGGTAGCAACTACGGATGTCTTTGTTCGAACGGCGACAACAATCGCAGGGATCGGAGAAAAACACGCAATTTCGGCGGCTTCTTTCGGAACAAAAGCGGCTGCAGCAGTCTGGCTGCCGATTCTGTGTTGCACTGCTGTGTTGGCAAAACAAACGTGAAACAAACGCCAGAATAAAGCGCAGTTTTTGCGCTAAACAACTTGAAACTCGCATATGAAAACACGAATTCCAGCTAAAAACTGTCACCGAAAACCGAAGGGGCAACAACAACGAAAAAGCAACGGCAACGACAACGACAAGACCAAAAACCGAAAGATGTCACACATGTCACACTCGACTAACTGAGCTACAAACTCGCACGTTGAAGAGCCAGACGGGGAATAGGAATTAAAAATAACGTGCAGTGGAGTTGCCACATTTTAACTTCAATATTTGCAAACTAATTGGTGGATATAAAAGGAACGGAAAAGAAGAAAGAGCGGGACAGAAGTCAGTTGAACTGAAGGGCAAGGAATTCCACGAAATGCTGACTTCATACAAGTTTTTATTTCGCAGCCAAAGCGAAACCTCAAGTGACCCGGAGAAATTTAACTTCTGAGCTCAATTCTGAATTGCCTGAAATCTGGAGCGCGCAATTCTGAACTTTTAATCTTTTTATTATTACAAAATTTGGCATTTCAAAGTTGATTAGTTGGCTTATTTTTCCCGTTTTAATGGTTGTGGTTGCTTACAATCAAAATTCAAGAGTGAGAGGATGCGAGGATTCAAGATTGAGAGCCGCGATTTCTTCTACCTCGAGAGAGGCCTGTTTTGAACCTCCAGAGAGGCCGATTTCAGTGCAGAAACGAGCGCAGGTAGCCTAAATTAACCTTCTGAGTTAAAAAAGTCTTTGAATAACAGTTAAAAAATGATTTACAACTATTCTGAGCTGCAGTTTTCTTAGATTTTCATGTTCGGTATCCGTTTTTCTTCCGTCAAAGTCAAAGAAAGTGAAAAACTCAGTAAAAAACTCATAAATCATCTCATTCAAAGACCAGAGAAATCATAAAATTTCTACAGGTCACGTTAAAAATTTGCTAACCTTGAGGACAACGAAAAAAAAACCCACCCGCTTCCTGAAGGTCAGCTGAACTGAGTGTGGCAACCTGTTGCGCGGTTGCAGCTGCAGATTTCTAAGTTTTCCGTTTTTCCACTTTAAATTTTATATATTTGCAAGTAAGCGGAAATGGAAAAAATACACAACAACAACAATAAAACTCGCAATATCCTCATAACTAACAAGTTCAAAGGTCATCTGCGCGGCTGATCAGTGCATCAGCTAATTGGCGATTCTTTTGAGTCGAATGAACGCAACAAAACAGCAACAACGAAATTTACCGCTGCACGAAGGACGCACATTAATTTTTATGACCAGAGAAAATTCAGTAAAAGGTTGCGTAACTACCACAACAACAACAACAACAACAACAGGTGGCAGGTGACCTCAATTGGTTTGCAAAATTTTGGGTTTTCTAATTTTTTCTGCTTTTTCCTGTTTTTCTCTCCACAACAGTGCAAGTGTGGAAAATTTTATTCATTTTATTGCAATGCCAACCGATGTTGCATCGATTTCAAGGACATTCTAGGAAACCAAAAAATCGCAGTGGTGCCGTTTTCACACGCCCTCCAAGTAAGTTCGGCGACAGTTTCTCAATAGACTGCGCAGCATTTCGCAAGGTTGTCTGCAGCTGGCATTTCAGGGTTTTTCACGTGGGCAAAAAGTCGAAATTCTCCAGTGGAAATAAGCAGCAAAAGCAACTCTGTGAAGGCGAGTCCTTCTTATTTCACTTCAGTGGAGCCATGAAACGCAACTAGAAAGCAAACCTCGTGTTCTACACGTCGATGGCTGAGCGGAGAAATGAAAACAAAAGTCATGTTTTGCTCCTAATTTTCTAATCAAATTTATCGACACGAACACGGGACAGGAAGACTGATGACTGGTGCAGGCGTTCGTCTCAGTTGCCGGAATCCCATGTTCGAATCCCATGTGTGACGACGAGTTAAGTGAGCGGGAGTGAATCGTCAATCTTCAAATCAGTGGAACGCAGGAACGAGATTTTCCCAGATTTAGACGACTTCGAACTCAGTTCACGTTTCACACACGAAAACGCTGTCGCCATTGCGACTCTCGTCTCGAATTCGCATCTCGTCTCGATTGCGACTCTCGTCTTTTTGATTACTTGGGCAATTTATCTAATTCTTATTAAGACTGTTGAAGGTATTCAAAAAGTAATCCGAATGTCGTTCTTTACTACATTTAAATTATTTGAAAAAAAAGTAAGGAATAAATAATGTAATATATGAAAAAAGACACGCAAAAGTAATCTAAAAATAATCCAAATAGATAAATGAAGACTACTTTCGAAATATAATATAAAAATATTCTTGGCAACGATATTTCAATTAATTTTTGATTGTTTTCAGGCAATAACAAATACCAGAAACTTGATGTACTTAAAGTTAGTTTAAATAATAAAAAATCTCTGATAGTGTGACTACTTTTTCAATTATTTTGAATCGTAATTTGTACGTAATGATTACTTTTACAGCTCTGCATTCAACATTCTAATTGAAGTTTTCAGTGAAGTTTTGTAATGGAATTTTAATAAAGAAAAGAAATGAAATTTTAATAATTACATTTGAGGGACATTTCGATAATTATAAAAAAACTTAAGCGATCAAAGTAACCTGATTTACCAACATTAAAAAGTATGAAGGTGCAGTATTTTCACTACTTCACTCTTCAAATTTTTTAAACTAAATGTTTTATTTCATTTTTTGCTGCCATTGTCACTGGGGTGGTTGTTGTTGTTGTGGTTGTTGTTGCATTGCACTCGCTGCCGTCTATCTCGGCACCATAAATCATTGTCACCCTCTTGCAATGCAATGTCACCGTGAGCGCCTCCTGCCGAGCAACAGCAGCAGCAGCAGCAACAACAATCAGAACGACGACAACAACAACGACGACGACAACAACAACGACAGCAGAAATGGCCGCAGTAATGGCGACGGCAACGGCAGTCGCGTCCCTAATGAAATCCAAAAAAATTCTCCCACCGACGAATGCGGAAAATGCAACACTGGAAACTTTCACCTCACCACGGTGCTCGCAAAACCCCGCCAGCTCCGCCTCTCATCCCTTCTCGCACTTGTTACCCCACACATCAGCCCCTCAAGGATCCTCGAGTTGCTCCTCTTTTCTACTGCTGCGCACCCGTCAATAAAATCACAGTGCGAAGGGAGTAGAAAAGTGGCACTAAAATAGTAGTGAAAAAGGAGAAAAGCAAATCGCTCGCCAAGTACGCGGCTAGACTGCAAAAAAGGAGTCCTGCAGGAACTTCAGCGGTTGGGTTGGAGTTTGCGATTTACCAACGCGCTGCAGAGCAGCTACAGTGAAGGCGAGAAAAAGTGTCCAGCGAGAGGGAGGCTCGGTTGGAAGCGTTTTTGAGGGCGTGCAGAGGAGTTTTGTTCGTGTTAAATGCAAAGCAATTGAAAACTTTGCAACCCGACGCACTCCGACGCCACGCAAGCAAATAGACAAGCAGACAGACAGGCAGACAGGCAGACAGACAGACAGGCAGACAGTCAAACAGTCAGCGAATCAGAGAGACTGTGAAGCGCATTCACACTCAGTGCGGTGGCGAGCTTTACGAGCTCAACTTTCACATGACAAACAATAGAAAAGCATGCGAGAACAAACGTCGCAGCGACGGAAACGGGGAAGCCGACGCGGCAGGGAGCGTGCAAGCGGCGCGCCACAAGGGGCGGCAAGGATCTGCAGCCCCGAAACCAGGTTAAGCTGCGGCATTTGCTCCAGAAATTTTAATCAATAAAGTTTCAGCTGCTTGGCACGCGGCGGGCCAGGCGAGGCGAGGCGACCGGGGTTGCTCTGGCGCGCCGCGGCTCGTAGTGAGCGTTCTACCACTTTTTCAATGGCGTTCCCGTTGAACTTGAAACACTCCGAAGTTGCAACAATAAATTATTGTTTCAGTGTTTTGGCGTTCATGTCGCCAAATGATTAATTGAGATCTCAGCTCCTTTTTTCTCTTCTCTGTTCGTAGAGTTTATTAATTATTTAAATATTCTGGAATTGTGTTGATTTTTTGTTAATATTGTTTTGTTTTAATACGTTTTATCTGGTTTTTTCTTCATTTAGCCTACTGATTTATTTCTCGTCTCCCTTTTCGATTGTGTTGATTAATGACTTTTTTATTCATTTTAATTTGTTTATTAGACACTCAATCTTGTACGCCATTTTTTAAATTATGAGCCTCAAAGCGAAATAAATATAAACTGAAAAAATTAGCGTATGGAAAAATCTAGTGTTGGAATTTAAAATTTTAGCAAATGAAGTTGTAAAAAATGGAACCGAGAGAAGTTGATAGGAAGAGACGGCGTAACGATGGAGTATCCAAGGTGTTAATGAGAAGTTTAGTGGTATTTAAAGAACTTGAGGTTTCAATTCGCACGATAAAGGCAACTGAAGTCGAATTGGCGTCTCTTGGGCGGCACAGAAAGGGGTGACCAGTAACTCAAGCGAGCAGGACAGCAGGATGAACACAAAGATGAAGTCTTTGCCATTAAATGCATTTACAACGCGAACCTTTAAACCGAAACCTACACTGAACCAATGGAAAAAAAAATAAAAAAAAATAAAAAAATAAAAAAATTGATGAAATTGATTTTCATTTTGACGAAATTATTTCGTGTTTGTTTTTCCACAATTTTCGTCGAATTGAGTAAAATTCATGATTCATATTAATTGAACTGATTCTTCAAATTAAATAATTGTATTCTTCAATCTGACGAAATATCTTTAATTTGACGCTGTGTGTTCTTCAATTTGACGAAATATATAACAAACGAAATTTTATTATAAATATTGACGAAATTTTTTATTATAAACATTGACGAAATTTATAATAATTAAATAAATATATTTTTATATTATATATTTATAATATAAAATCTATAAATATTTCTTCAGTTGAACTAACTCTGTTCTTCAATCTGACAAGTTGATTGTCAATTTGATGATCTGGCTATTCTTCAAATTGACTAAATACGTTCTTAAATAAGCGCATTTTTAAACATCTTGAATATTTCTTAAATTAAATAAGTTTTTTAAATTTCCAAACGAAAATTGGATTTCATTTTATGAAGAACGAAAATTTCGTATTCAAGGTATTTGTTTTGAAAGTATTTTAATATTCTAAGGGGCGGCAGCCTCCCTTCCTTCCACTCCACGTTTCACTGAGAAGAGTTTCAACAGCTCAAATTGAATGCTTTCAATTGTAAACTTACAAGTAACTTAAAATCAGTTGGTTTTGCTTGCTGGGGACTTTTGCAGCACCCCAATGTCGTCGTCTGAGGTTTTATGTGCTCGAATGTGCATCTACATGAAAACGATGCGGACGAGAGTAGTTGCTGATGTGCTTCAGGACATCAGTGAGTTTGTGCGGCCGGGAGTTCGCGTGTGCGGCGAGTGGGAGGGCAGAGGTGGCTGCGCACAGCAAAACTTACCAAGTTCAAAGTGCTCATAACTCTAGCAAGTTTCGCGAATTGACCTCGAGAGCGAGCAGAAATGCGAAATGCTGGAAGAGCGCAAGACGAGAAGAGAGCAGAGAGCGATCTCGAATGCAGTGAAGGATTCGTGAAGATTAGAAGGAAACTTTTGAAGTATGAAATGAAAGAAATAATCGAGAAAATGGAAAATTATCTCACACGTTTCAAATTAAAGAAGATCCCTCGCAGATTTAAAAAGGACGAACTTCTACCACGGACACTCACAGAAAGACAGACTAGAATTCATCGATTGTTGCTTTTTTAGAACGCTAGTTAATATGATTTTCCTATAAATTCAATAGTTCTTGATATTTTTGAACTATTAATACCTGGAAACTGTAATCACTGTGGTGTCTAGAAACTCAATAGTAATTTTAATATTCTTTTTGAGGTGTACAATACAATATTTTGTATACAATGCTATATTCAACTTTATAGTGCTGTAGAATTTCGAAAATGTGTGTTACTGCTCTTCAATTAGATTTTCTATGAAGGAATCAAGAAGAAATAACAAATCTTCTACTGAAAACATGAATTTCATCGAGTTCTAAGAGCTGATAATATTATTTATTAATCCAATGAAAGCAAAGGATGGAGTTTACAGGACTTTTCTTCGATATCCCGTCGTGTTTCGTATTGTAAGCCATTCTGTGAACGCTCTATGAATTCTATAGTTTTTCAACGATATTACTTGCAACTGAACTCACATTGTCTGGTTTTAGTTTTTAATACCACTAAAAATAAAAATTGTATTTTTATAGGGTGGGCCATCGGTTAGTTTCTTTTTTTAAACCGCGGATTATTTTGGTGCCAGCGTAACTTATTTTTAATGTTGATGCAAATTCTGATAAAGTAGATGACGGCCCACCTGTAGACGGGATTTTACTAGAGTTAAAATAGAGACTTTCAAAAATGTATGTATTTCCACGGGAAGAGATTTTCAAGAGCCTGAAAATCGTGCGATTTTCTGCAGTTACTGTGGACTTTAAAAGCGATCAAAATTCTAAAGATGCTTACATAACTTGGAATCTCGGTACGGAATGGATGGATATCTTGATACTCTCTTGTGAAGGCAGAACTCTCAGTTGAGGATCGCAAAAATGAGTTCGCTACTGCCAATCACACTTACATCTCGTTTTTCTTATTAATTTATGAAGAAGTTATAAAAGGAATTTTCAGAACAATATGTTGTTGTAGGAGGATTTCAGCGGTTTGATTTTCTCGACATTTTTTTGCTTCAAGGATTGCATATTTAGGTTATAAAGATCATAAATATTATGAAGACTATAAAGACTATAAAGATCATAAAGATTATAACGATTATAAAGATTATAACGATTATAAAGATTATAGAGATTATAAATATTATAAATATTACAAAAGTTCATAAAGATTTTAAAGATTATATAGATTGTGCAGAAAATAGAGATCTCAACACGTTGAACTTACTTTGATCCTCTCGGCTGGTTGAATGCAGGACTCCCTGTGCAGGTGGAGCTGCTGTTGTCACTTGTTTTTGTACGCTACACTCGAATTATTATTCTCAACACTTTTCACTGCACAAAACTAACAACACTCGCGCACTAATTTCTCTGTTAAACGCAACGCATACACGATTTCTAGAATCCTTTCGACGATCGCGATTTAGTTCACTGCCAGTACGAATAATTCAATTGAAAGGATTCAATTATCCACTCGATTAAATTCCAGTAGGCGGTTTAGAATTGTTTGTTCTTCCGAAGTGGGATTTCACGCTTTTTATCAACGAAATAAGTGGCCATCGTTGCCGGATCGTTTTTCAGATCGTTGTTAATGTCAGAGTTCATTCATTTTTAAATGCGGCCGATTTTTAAGTAGTTTTTAAGTAGTTTTTCAGTAGCTGAGGAGGAGTTGGAGGAGTAAATATTGCGTGTTTGATGACTAGATTAGATTGTTCGGTTAGTTCGGCGTTCAAGTTGATGAGTTGATCCAGTTGAGTTGCGTGTTGCCGGTTTTCGGTTTTCTGCTTTTCAGCCGCATTCGCTGTAACCAATTTAAGGAGCGACCAGCTGAGGATTCTGGGATTCGGCGGCTGCTATTTCACTGCGCTTTTCCTGTTGGCACACGAATTCTATTTCACAAGATCGGAAATCCCTTTCTTCTCCACTGGCTGTGAAAATATTGCACGACGATTCGCTCGCAACCGCTATTTCGCCTCGAATTCTGGCTGTTTAATGGCTCCACCACTTCGTCGCCGTGGAATTCATTGTTTTGCCTGCCGACCAGAGACTCGCAACACGCACTCCTCACTGCGTCCGCGTCATCGGCAGCTCATCGAGAAGCGCGTTCCGACCTCCAGCAAATCGTGTCTCTGCGACCCGCGATAATTCCGTGGCCGCGTTTCACGCTTTTCCGTTTTTCCGCTTTTCCGTGTTTCCGCTTTTCCGTCTGAGGCCTCAGAACCAGCGACGACGACGTTTACCGTTAAGTTATGACTTTCCTAATGAGCACCGTTATGGCTGTCGTCAGTTTTACGACTCATTTGTGCGAACAGCGAGCACGGTGTGCGAACGACTGGCCGCCGCGCTTTGCCGTGTGTTGTTTTTGTACGGCCCGCGGCTGCAGCGAGATCTGCTCGCCGGCGGTGGGCGACGGGCGGCGGCGGCGGGCGGCGGTGGCCTGCGTAGCCGTAGTCGGGCGGCCCCCGAGTGTGGCGGCTCGACGGGTGTGGATGCGATCGACTCTCCGTGTTCTCCGTGTGCGTGGCGCTGCGGCGGCTGCTGCTCGACTTGGCGGCGGCTGCTGCTGCTGCTGCTGCTGCTACTGCTGCGTGTGCTCCCGCCGTAATGAAACAACAGGCGACTCGGCGATGTTGATTTCTTTACGACTTCTATCAAACTGAAGCCATAAAGCATTCAATTCGAGCGAAATACATGTGGAAATGCGAGCGAGAACTCCGCCTGTTAATCCGGACACACAGCAGCGACGCGTCGCGACGGTGAAGGCAGCAGCAGCAGCAGCAGCGGCAGCGGCAGCGGCGGCGCAGTTGAGCGGCACACAACAACAATATCGACAGAAAGGAATCACAAACAAAAAACGAAGAACAACAGCAACTTCAGAACAGCGCGCAGCGACGGTTGCGGCTGCAGCAGCGAGAACAACAGAAGAAACAACGCCAGCAGAGGCAGTCAATAGCAGCGCCACACCGCCGCTGCCGGCATTAAACAACAACAGCGGCTCCAGCAGAGACTGGGAATTCATATGGGAAAAATTCAGCAAGTCGCCCGCAGTGTATAAAAAATAATTTGTAAGACTCTCTGCCTTGCTGTACGCTGCTCTCTCTCTCTCTCTCTCTCTCTCTCTGGCAGCAGCAACAACAGCGGGTCCTCAACGACGCCGCCAACTCTGTTAACCACAATTTATGTTGCGCTGCTCTGTCGCCGTCGTCGTCGCTGCCGACGCTTATTGAGCGCTCTGAGTTGGCTGAGCCCAGCTAAATTTATTGTGTGAATTTTCGCTGCTCCCGTCCGCCGTCCGCCGGCCGCAGCAGCACAACTGAGTGAGTCTCTGGTGGAGCGTTTGAGTGTCTTTCCGTGCTTTTGCTGAAATTTATGTGGGATTCTTCGCTCAGATAATTTTGTTTTTATTCTCAAAACACGCTTCGCTAGTTCTGCGCTGTCGAGACGGAGAGGAGGCGAGTTTGGCTGCTGAGCGAGCGCTTGCAATTTTCGGTGCTGAGACTGAAAATTCCACTTTTTTGCTTGTTTTTCTCTTTCAGCGTTGACTGCGAAATACTGCAAGTCGGTCAAGTTGTTGTGCAGCCGTTGTTGCTGTTGTAGTTGTTGTTGCTGTTGTGCTCTGTTGTTGTTGTGCTCTGTTGTGTTCTGCTCTGTTAAGTCGGCGTGAGTTACTGCTGCCAGCAGCTTTTGTTGCTTTTTTAGTGTTGAATGGGGCAGCAGAGTGGCCAGGGTTGCCAAGTGCGTTCCCGGCATTTAATTTCTTTGGTTTTTAAATTTAAGCGAATGATTTTCAGGTGAGGATTATAATTTTTTCAATTTTTTATGCGCTTTTTATATACAAAAGTTAATTTTTCTACTTTTCTTTAGAGTTTTCCAGTTTTATTTTAAGTCCTTTTTATTTTTAAATACCGGAGTTTTATTAAAAAAGAAATTACAGTTTAAAATTTCATTTCAATTTAATTTAAAGTTTACAGAAGTTCAAAAGAGCACAAAAATTAAGAACAAGTCAACATTTTTAAGCAGTATGGCAACCCTGTTCGCTTGTCACTCCAATTTCGGTTCCAAATGAAGATGAATTTACTCGCTGCGCTCCTGCACGAGACTCATAAAACAAAAAGCGTGGAAGTCTGCCAGCGGGAAGAGCAGAGGAGCAACAACAAAACAGAAACGAGTAAAAGCAGAAGAACAGCAACAACGACGAGCTTCCAACGGAACTTTTTAGCACTTCTAACGATTCAGTTGCTCGTTGCTAGCACACGCTGTTGTTGCTGGAGTGCGGGGAGCGGGAGAGAGCGAGGAGTCAGCAAAGGACGAGTGGAGCAGCGGACAGAAAAGAGCGGCGTGAGAGGCGGTGCAAGTTGCTCGTACGCAAGTGGAAACCTATTCGAAAATTTTACCGCTAACAACAGCAACGAGAGAGGAAAGAAAGAAAAGCTCTTCGTGAGCAGCGAGGAGTTGGACGTTGGACGCTGCTGCAGTCGACGCAGCTGCGAGCTGAGAGACTCAGATAACTCAACCAGTTCCGGCAGAATTTCCCCAACTTGCCACAACAACCAGAAACGCCAGAGGAAAGCAACAACAACCACAAGGACGAGCAGCAGACTTTCTCCGAGCAAAGAAACCTTCTCAGCGTTGATTTCCGTCTCTTTTAAGTCGCCAACAGCCTGCCGCGCGTCGTCTGCCGACAACTTTATGGGCTTCGAACGAAGTGCGCGCTGCTCGGACGTCCTGGTTGTGGTTTCCTCGGCTTCTCTTTCGTTGTTGTGGTTGTTGTCGTTGTTGTTGCTTGGCTGTGTGCTTCTCCGTCTGCGTTTGAAGCTCTCCATCACTCGCATTCCTGTTCGTTGCGCGCCTTGCGAGAAAACAGACTGCGGACTCGATGAATTCAAATGGTTTTGTGGTTCCAATTTTAATGTGCCGTTGCTGTGTGCTTGTGGTCGCCTTCCGCTGGAGAGGACGTCTCTCAACTTGAGCTGCAAATCACTCACACGATGTAACTTTTGAATCCGCTGTTACTGCAGCAGCAACAAAATAAAGCAACAAATTGAAGCGTTTTCAATCAATCGAAAGTGTATTCGGTCCACAGAACAACATGAAGGCGTTCAAAAATTATGGCCGCCGTTAGAATTCAAGTTGCGGATGCCGTCGGCGAAACAATCATGGCGTCGAAATCTCAACCAGTCGCTCATTTAAGCGAGCGCAACAACAACAATGTGTGACCTTTCTCCGGGAAGCCATGATGAATTCTCTAGCTGAGCAGAGATGCACTCTCTGCTTTCTATTTTAACCGCTCGCTGCTTTCACCCCCGGGAGAGCAACAGAAGTCCGGCCGCCAAATTCGTGCAGCACGTGCTCTGCAAACCCAACAACACCGACGGCCAAAGCGCTTCTGAGACGCAGCTCTCGCAGCCAACACAGTCAACAGCCACCGCCACCGCCGACGCAACAGCACGCTTTCCACCAACAATCCAATTGGCAGCGCAGAGTCTCTCAAACTGGGAGGAGCCGAGCTCGTAAAGCATTTCAGTTCATTGCGTTTGCAGTAGTTTGTTCTGCCTGCAGAGCACATTTCAAAGATGGATGACCGTGTGGAAGAGAGAAGACACGTGAGATGAGCCGCGTGTGCGAGCGAGAGGACAATTTTCAGGGGCTACGTGAGTGTGACGAATTACGTTATTATTTTGCTTTATGAGACTGGCAGAGAACGTAAGTGGGAGCAGAGCAGAGCGGCAGCGCAGCTTTTGGCGTCCCATCTGGTGTTCGGAGAGGTAAATTATCAGGCTCTCGCAGCGGCAGCACTGCAGCAGCACTGCAGCAGCATTGCTCTCAGTTTTAGTGAGCGAAAGGTAGCTGCGAGCGAAGTTTCTTGAGAGTGCATCGTGCATCTCTTACAAGATATCAAGAGCATAAAAGTCAGGAGCATAAAAAATATGAAACTGCAATAAAATCAGAAAATTAAAAAAAATAAAATACAATAAAGCAAATGAAATAAAATAAAATGAAATAAATTAAAATAAAATAAAATAAAACAAACCAAAATAAAATAAAATAAAATAAAAAAAAATAAATTTAAATAAAATAAAATAAAATAAAGTAAAATAAGGTAAAACAAAATAAAATAATATAAAATAATAAAACATAAAATAAAATAAAACAAAAAAAAAAAAAACAAAATAAAATAAATTAAAATAAAATACAATAAAATAAAGTTAAATAAAATAAACTAAATTACATAAAATGAACTAAACTAGAGTAAAATAAAATAAAATACAATAAGATAAAATAAAATAAAATAAAATAAAGATAATTAAAATAAAAAAACTAAAATAAAAAAAATAAAACAAAATAAAATATAATAAAAAAAATAAAATAAAGTAAAATAAAGTAAAATAAAATAAAATGAAGTAGAATAAAATAAAATAAAGTAAAATAAAATATAATAAAATAAAATAAAATAAAATAAAATAAAACAAAAATATAATATAAAATGAAATAAAATAAAATGAAATAAAATAATAGAAAATAAAATAAAAACATAAAGTAATTTTTATTATCGTAGAGAATAGAAACAGATGTGAGAAAAAATAGAATTCGAAGTTGGGGCGCCACACGTCACCGCACGCATCGGCGAGAACATCTGTCGGTTCGCAGCTACGCGTCGCTACCGTGCTGAGCGACGCGCCGTTTTGTCAAAAATATTTATTAACCGGCGTACTCAACTTGACTGATTGCTTGCATGCATGCACGAGCAGCAAGCGCAACTCCGACTACCGGCGGCTGAAGAAACACGCAACAATTCGTTGCATAAATAAAATAAAATAAAAATTTTCATCGCAGGGGGAAAAGTCACCTGAAAGAAGCGAAGACTTCAAAATTTGCAAAAACGATGAATCAACTCCGAAATACAAACACGAGGCCGAAAATACAACTTTTACACCCGCTCGCATCATCATTCCGTTCTTCCTCTCGACTCGCGCGGCGCATCCTTGACTGCATCTTGAGTCTCTTGAGCTGCTCGGCTGCTCACTCACCGCGCTGCCGACTGCCGAGACAACGACGGCCGCTCGTCCAAAACGCGCCAATCCAGTCAAGCCATTCAAAGTTCCACGTCGTAAATTGCGCTCGCAACTTCATCGATCACTTGGCGACTCCGCGAATTGACTTATTTCGCCCTGATTGCCCTGGGGCAGCGCGGCATCACCGGACGGACTCGAGCTGAGCTCGCGGCACGCGTTCACTTGCTTCGTGCCGAGCTTGTTGTTTGTTTTCTGCCTGCAGGATGTTTTTTCTCGAGCTGCGATGGAAATGTAAGAATTTGTTGTAAAATTTCTTGGTGCTCAAGGCGAAACGCAGCGACTGCGATCGAAAAAACAGAACGGATTGAGGTAAAGATGGTCAGTAAAGCGTCAGAATGATTTAAAAGACGACATTTCGGCCCAACTGAAGCTGAATTCGCAGTTTTCATTAATCAAAATCACTTGTTTTCCTCTCGTTACGCTCCCACTTATTTTCTTTTTATTCTTTTTAGTATTTATTCTGCTTATTCTTTCTTTATTACACCTCGAATCTTGTATTTTATTAGCAGCAGAAAACTACTAAAAATCCCCGGATCCCCGAATCGCAGAGGATTTCTTGAAGACCCCTGAAAATTGTCGGCTCGAAAAGGCTGCCGAAACTCAGAAGTTAGTGTTTGAAACCTGCAACTTCGTCGTCTGCGCGCTCTTCTGCGAGGGATTGACGGGCTATAACTGGTCGGCTAATAAATCTTCTTATGTTTCAGCTTGGATTTTTATATTGGATGGCGATTGAAGGGCTATCGCAGTCCATTTTAATACGTCGGAGTGAAGCCGCGACGAATGCCTACGCTGGTGGGGCTCGTCCGCTGCAAAGACTGTGAATGAGAGGACGAACCCTCGCGTCCCCTTTCCGAAAAGTGCTCACATTAGTAAAAATAGGAAGTGCGAGTCTTTATTTCGGCTCTCGTCAGCACCAGAAGAGGGTGTAACTCGCTAACAGAAACGATTTTCTACGCAACTCGGCCACTGGAACTAGAATAGGGGATACCAACAACAACAGCAACAATAGCAGTAACGGCAGCTACCGTCGACACCCGTTGCCACAAATCATAAAGATAAGAAGCTCGATACAAAAGAATTTCTTTATTTTTTTGGCAATTTTTGTGAACTTTTCCCCCTTAACTCGGCGCTGCTTTTGTAGTCAGTGAGCCACCCCAACTTGCTACTTCTGCGTGTGTGTGTGTGTCTGTGCTAATACACGCACCCCGATATATCTTGATAAATATCTACTCCACCCACCTGGTGTCTCATCGATATTTTCGTCTATTTGCACCCTAAAATTATTGAATTTCTTTGCTATTTTCTTGCTCACCGTGGAACGTGAGCCGCAAGACGCTCGGAATGTTGGGGTGGGGGAGGGAAGTGCGTGTGGAGTGCGTGCATCGGGTAGGCGGGTTGCGTGGATGGGTGTGCCTTCGGCTTGACGCCCCCCTTCGTTGGTGAGTGTGTACGTGATTTTGGATGAAATATGAAGGGGAAGCGTGGTTTCAAGGCGATGGGGAAGGCGGTGGGGGATTATTGGCTTCTAAGGGGAAGCGTAGGGGACAGTAACCTCCCAAGGTTACCGAAGAAAGAAGAGTCTTATATATATTTACTCTCATATAGTCCTGAATACTCTTCACATCCGCAGGTAAAAAGTTGCACTGTACTGATACTCGTAACTTCAAAATAGCCTTACAAAACCTTTGCAGAAATATTTCTTCCAACTTTTAATTCTCCTCAGAGAATTATTTTTTACCTTGAACATTTTAATTACTGCAAATAAAATTGCATTTCAACTCACGTAAGATGACGAGGCAAGTCGAGGATGGATGATGATGATCGCTGTACAGGTTCGGAAATCCCAACAGTCAGCGTGACCTTGAATGTGCTGAGCACCTCAACGGTCGTTTTAGGATTCTATTTAACAACAATTTCGAGATAACAAATTTTTATTTAAGACGTCTTTCTAACTTCTAAAATAGAAACAACCGAATTAACAAAAATTTCGACTTAAAATTGTCAACAGGAAAACAGGAAGCATTAAATTAATTTATTGAATTTCAGAGATGTTTTCTCTAAAACTTTATCGCCAAAAAGGTTTCAGATAAAGTTGGAAATCAATACTAAAACGCCACTTTAAATAAAATAAAATCATCCCTTAAAAAGCAAAGCAAAAATTGTATAGAAAAACTATAAATTGTATAAAAGAAAAAGTAAACTTCGCTCGCCAGGAAAATATATTGCAAAAATATTGCTTCCACTTAAAGAAAAAGTAAGTCTTTCGCAATTCAAAGTGATAGAAACGACAACAACAACAACAGCAACAACCATAACTTCAATTATATGTGAAAAGTTTTTTTATTGCCTCACAACTTTATTTGCCGGAGAGGGAGGAGTCGGACGACGAGGAGGGCGGAAAGTAAGATAAGCCTACTGATTTTGTCTTCCTTGTGAAAAATTGAGCTTATTTGTGAAAAGTTTTCATATGGGACGGGAATGTATTTTCGAGGAAGGACTTGGATGGACTTGGCGGCTGGAAAAACTTTCAATTGCGTCAAGGATCTGGTGCGTCCTCTAGCTAAACGAGCAAATATCGTCCTGTCCTTGCCAATCGTCCTGTCACGCGGACTGCTTGGAGTCAGATAACGTTTCCCTCTCTTCGAGTCCCCCGCTCTTCTCTCCTCCTTCTATTTCCTCCCCACCACCGCCCACAAGTTTCCACACCCCCAAAACTGATTTGATGCCAACCGTATCCTCCACAAAATGACGAAAACATGAAAGCATTTCCGCAGCTGACAAAGTTAAGGGCGGAGAACAACAACAACAACTACAACAACATGAAGATAAAGATTCAGGGAAAATTATTTTCTGTTGAAAATGGAGTTCTGTTGATGTGCGATGAAGAAATCATGTTGTGACTGCCAATCTTGTATCGCGTTCTTCTCTTCGAATCCTCCAGGGACTCACTGGCGTAATCGTTTATCGCACTCGACCAAAGATTCGAGGAAGTACAGCGGCGAATTGGCTGCTGAATTTCACTCAGTTAATTCAACACAAACTCAGTTCATTGAAATCGCAATACACGAAAACCGAGTAGCAAACGCTGATTGAATGCGGACGCTGGCAGTGGGGAAAAATAGTTGGAAGCTAGAAACTGACACGAAATACTATGATGTGCTGAAGTTGTACGAGTTGGTTGGAAGAAGGGGTAGCTGCACACATAATTGGTTTCCATTCAGACAACGATTTGATGATGTGTGCTGCGTGGTTGGTTAGATTTATTAGATGTAAGTTTGAAATAGCGAGATATTCTCCTCATTTCGTGACATTCTATGAGTTCAAAGTACGAAAGACATAACGAAGGACCAGTAGTCTTCACTAGAATTTAAAATAAAGAATAGAAATTATACTGAACTCCATGTTTTAAAAGCCTGTGAATTAATAATTGCCTTTTCTACTTTTCGACACTTTCTTGCCTTCAGTTGATGATGCAAAATCGCGATTTGATCGCACACATCTATAGTTTTTTTAGAAACCTTTCGTTTCCGATTAGCAATTTCCTTTATGCGCACCTTCACCTGCCTTCTGACGAATCGGTATTGCGTTCCTGTACCAGGTGGACTCACAACCGAACGGCCTGCATAGATCAGCGAATATCACCCCCAAAAGAAGAACAAGAAAAACTGCACCACTTGGATCCCCTCCAGTGCTGCAGACCGACTGACTGACTTACGTATCTGTGCAGCGAATCATCTGCCCCCTCCGCGGGCCACATGCCAGTCGGGTAACTGAGGCTCCTTCTGGTTGCCGTCTTTTTTTCTCCCCAACTCATTCCTTTTTTTCTAACCAGAGATGGTGCACCGCGTAATCCTGTTTTTTTATTTGAATGCAATGAAGAAATCGAAGGAGTATTTAAGCCAAAGCGTACGGCCGCCTTGTGGGTCCGCGGGGGAAGGGGGGCAGCAGTAATCTGCAGAAGGTCTCCAAGAGGTTCTGGCTTCACATGCGCACGCTGGACTGCCTGCTTGCTCGGCTGTCCGGCTGCCTGCTTCGTGTCTGCCTGTTTGTCCGTCTGCCTGTTCGACTGTCTGTCCTCCTGCCTGTCCGGCTGTTGTTCGCCTGCCCAGCTGTCCGTCTGCCTGCCTGGCTGCGCTTAGGCCAATTTTGGAATGAACATTTTTGGCCCATGGATAGTAAAGAGCGCGCAAAGTGCTCGTTAAGTCAATAAATTTACATGCCGCGCGGCATCGCAATCGGCATCCACGTCGGCCTCCTCGGACGGCGTTGCCAGACGTTCGAACCGAACGTCCGCTTAGGTTACGTTTAAGGATAACGTGATGGCTTAATCGATTCTACGCTTTAGCTAAAGTTTTGGTAGTGGTATTGTTGTTGCTGTTGGTGTGTGTGTGTGTGTGTCTGTGCGTACATCGTTTCTTTTTCTAGAGACTCAGCAAGAATCAATTCGAGTGGTCAGTGTCTGGTTAATCTTTTCTTGAATTGCCGGGAGTTGCTTTAGCGAGCAACAGCAATAACAACAACAACAACACCACCACAACCACCGCCACCACCAGCAACAACAACAAGAACAACAACAATAACAACGACAGCAGCAACAACAACAGCCACTTTCTTGCATGCGATGCATCTCTGGCTCGTTTACAATAATCGACAGATCATGTTTAGCATGCCAAACACAGCGTTGAACAAAATTGATGCGAAAAAGGATAAAACAATAAAAGGATCCGTCCGCGCCGGTGGAAGGAGGGGAGCAGGAGGTGTACTTCAGCCAATTGGCTGGCTGTCTTGCCTTGACTTGCCTTCAGCTGTTGTCGGAATGGAAAGGAAATCTAAAACGTGTGCAGTTTCAACGCCCCGTACGGAATGCATTTACGCAAATTGATAAGATTTTTGGGCGGTGGAAGAAGAGGGAGGAGGAGGAGGAGGAGGAAATGAGAAGAGGTGAGTGCATCCGCCGAGACTTAAAGCAAATTAAACGCTTTTATTAAGTGACGAGAAGTACATTTCTTGGCTACAAAATGAGACGTAAAAATTACGTGAATGCGTAGAACTCTCCGTGAATTCTTAGCGTGTTCAGGCGAAAATAGAGCAACTGAAAGCAATTATTGAGGGCAATAATTGGATAAAGACTCTGCTTGACTCCTTTCCATCTTTCGAACGCGTCATCCATGAACGTCACGTTTACATTTCTTCAACTTCAGCGTATGTCCAGCTTTCTTTAAATACGAATGTCGATTGTTGTTTACGAAACCAGGGGAAACCCCGACTATTAGTTATGCTTCAACACAAAGCGCCACTTCAATCCAACCCATCATACAATCAAATGTGTGATTGGAATAAAATATATTGTTATTTTTTCGATTTTCTTGGATTTTCTTTGTGATTTTCTGCACTTCTTAGCATGCGCAAGTTTTATTTATTGTAAACTAGTATGTAAATAATAAGGAAATTGCGCGATTCTTGTTATTGTTGTTGTTATTGCTATTTTCACCATTCAATAACTTGCAGATACGATACTGGTTTTGCGCGCCTCACCTACAACTTTCCATGTATCCTGTTTTATCCACATTCTACGAATGCAGGGAAATAATTTGGACTGTTTAAGGCGTTTAATTGAGTGATCAAATATTATTGTGTAATTTCTCACTCATTTGTCGGCTTTTCTGATGGAAACTCTGTCGTGATTAGAAGTCAGTGAAGACTTATTGAGAAAAAATCCCTCTACTTATTTTTCTTCTACTAAAAAATCCCTCGTGTTATAAGAAGAAATCTTAATTTTTTATTTTTAACAATAAATTATCGAAGGATTTACCTTTAAACTGATTATAATCGAACAAAAAGATGTAACTCGTAACTGACATAACTGGCAACTCACACAATCGTCGGCTCACAATGCAAACACTTGATTGCCAGCTTAAAACCCGAAAACTTAATCCGAATTTTACCTCTCCACAAGTGTAACCAACTACCAGCTGTCGATCAGTTGAGGAAATAACTAACCTGGTTGTTACCTGCGTGTGTCACCCGCCTAATCAAGTGCGTAGCCGAACACAAAGACTTCCCAACAAGGAAGTCAAACTTGATTCGCCGAGAGTTTCTTCCTCGTTGCCTTCTACAATCAGTACAGCCGATTGCGGTTCACTGCAACTGCAACTCCCCGCCGCCACTCCACAGTGCGCCGAATTTCAAACACTTGACGTGGGCAAAGGATTGCCGCGCCGGTTGCGGAGTCAAGTGGCGAGTACCAGCTGCCTGTTGCAATCGCTTCGAACGCGTAAACAAACCGCAGCGCCTTCGAACGCACACGTTTTAATTAACTCATCATAGCGCAACCTGCCGCGCAGCGGTGAGTGCGGTGCATGTAAATCTGCTCATCACTGCAGTTGCCAAATTCAGATGCCGCGCGCGAGCTGGCAACGGCGGGCAGGCCGGCCGAACGGGCGTGAGCAGCCGCTGGTTGGGCGACCTCTGCCAATGAGTGCGATTTGCAGTCCGAATGCATCTGGCAAATTAAGTTTCGGTCGGCTTTGTGGCGGGCGGTTTTTCCGCCTTTCCATTTTGACGACTGCGTTTGAAACGGTCGACGGCGGCATCGACAGCGACAACGACAGCGACGACAACGACGACAACGACGACGATGATGACGATTTTGTTTTAGTTTCTTAATAGAGTTGCCGCGGTTGAACCAGCCGTACAAACGAAGTGACGTGCGTATGCTTTGGAATTTTTATGGTTTTATTTTGCGTGCCGCACCGCGTTTTGCGGCGCGCAATGGTTTCGGTCGGCTGGCGGCCTGTTTGTCTTCCCATCTGTGTGTGTTCGTCCTCAACGTATGTGATGAATCGCTCGCAGTTCGTCGTGTCTGTCCACAAGTCGATTTTCTCTTTTGCGAAATCTTAATTAGATTCGTCGAATGCCGCACATGATGCTTCTGCTCCAGACGCGTTGCAAACACGCACGAGCTTGCAGATTCTTCCGCAATTTTGGTGGGTATGCGTTTCTTCTTTGCATTTTGATTTTAATTATTTTACACTGACTGCCAACATCCAATTATATTGTGAATTTCTTTCTAGTTGTCCTCTAGATTTGGAAATGAATTCATTTGGAAATGACTTCATTTGGAAACGGGCCAGCACTACAATCGAATTTGGTAATGGACGACCGCCTTCGAGTGTTTTTGGTATTTGATTCGTGAACAGTTAATAAAAATTAAATATATCTTGTTTTTTCTAGATCTTCACTAATTAACATCAACTCTTCCGTGAATGAGGGTTTCTCACCACGTTTACACAATTTTGCACCATTTTGTTGAAACCATCGGTGGTTGCGTGTTGTTATTCTATAACTCCGTCCATATTTCATCACTCCCTTCTTGCTTCATAAAAATATTACAACTCATCGGGGAGTTTTTCTCCAAATTGTCTCGAGCAGAAGAGGCCAACTCGACCCTCTCTGAGCGGTCGCTTCCAATTATTTTTCGGTTAGTTTCGCTATCATCCAGCAGACGTATTCGGTAACCCGAACTCCAACACATTAATATATATCAACAGAAGTTACAACAACAACAAAGACAACAACAGGAGCATCATCGACAAGAACAACAATAATGTGGAATAAATAAAACTCACAAAATGAAAATAAATCTATTCGAGGAGCTATAAAACATTTTCATCTCTTAGCAATACAACACGCGTCGGTGTTGTTGGCGCTTTATTGTCCGTTTGTGTGGTTGTGTTGGACACACGTAACATCAGCAACGTGGCCCTCTTTATCCTTCACAAGACAAACAGTTGGTAGCGTCTGCTCGCCCGCATATCAAAGGCGAGATCTAATTCACGAAGATACTCGCTAAGTGTGATATATAAGATCCTTAGATTATATAAGCTTCTTCATTTGTTGCTCTGCTGTTGTTGTTGCTCTTGTTGTAGTTGTTGAGGCTATTGTTGCAGGCAGCAGATCGAATTGTAGGAACGAAACCGTTGAGTGGAAGGAACATTTATGGGGGAAAATGGGTAAAATGGGAGGAGAAAAATAAAAAATTGCAATTATAGACAGAAAAATTGAATATGTGAGTATAGTGCAGGTACCAATAATAATAACAACAACAACAACAGCATCATTTAAATAAGCAAAAACACTCTACAAATAGCTAATGACATCGCTGAACGACACAAACATCCCTCAACTACTCGTACTAACTACAGATTTACCTGATACGATTAGCAACCCCAACACCCACTCGGTGGCGCACTTGATACCACCTTCTCACCTTCCCCCTCGACTACCAAAACCCCTTATAATTGCCACCCCCTCTCAACCGTTTTCCACGCAGCGTGAGTTATTTTCTTTGGTGAGCATTTTCTTCATTTAAATTCTGCAACGAATTCTGCAGCAGGTTGAGAAGGAAAAATAACATCAGCGAAGGCATCACACAACGCTGAACAACAACAACAAGAGCAAGATGGGTCTCCGAGAAGTAGTAGAATTTCACTTCCCTCGACAAAAGACAGCCGTGGGCAAGCACATCGTCTACGAACCACCAAATGAGCTGTAAGACTGACACATTGCAACACGCGCTCCTCGAAGGGCGCAAAAGACGAGCTACAAATAGCAGATCCTTCTTCTTCTTCCTCTTCTTCCTCTTCTTGCCATCCTCTGCCGGATACTCAACCCTCAAGGAGCATCTTTTCAGAGGGTTTGGTTGGTAACACTTGCCGCACTTGCTGCCAGCTGTGGCCATCTTCGGAAAGCTAAAAATAATTTAAAGTTCGTAAAAGGAGAAGCAACAAAAACAAGCAACAACAACAACGTTACAGGAAATTACAGTGAAGAATGAAGTGGAGAATTGGCAAAGTAACCGAAGTAATTGTGATAATCGGTTCAGCTGGAAGCCATTTTTAGTTTTGTTTATGCGGAAGCTTTAGATTTGTTTTATTAAATTGTTGAAATGTAAAATACAATAACGTAATTTAATTAAAGACAAAAAAGATGAAACGAAAAGGTGTCAATACTTCTTTATTTATTTCTTTTGGGATCTCAGAGAACAACAGCTCAGAAAATGTCCTCCTTGTCTTCTCTAACTCACATTTAAACTCGGTTTTGTGAAGAATCTTAATCAAAATTAGTCAAATTTTGTATAAAAAAGGAATAACAAAAATAAACGAATAACTTTTAATACTCTTTTTATACTCGTGAATTACGGGGTTTGATATTCGTACGAATCATTACTCGGTTCTCCCAATAAGTTCTCCCCATCACTAATTTTCGTACAAACAAAGACTTTGTTGGAGTTTAATTTTCTCCTTTTCACACCAACACTGGATTCTCTCAAGGATCCTTTTTCCCCCTCTAAGTGCGATCCTTCTTAAGTTCGCTCATTCCTAACTTCTTTCCTTCTTAATTTCAGTTCTCCTTGAATCCGTTCCTTCTGAAGTCCGTCCCTTCTTGAGATTTCTTCCTTCGAGTGTCCTTCCCTTCTTAAGTTTTCCTCTTCATGCCTTCCGTTTCCTTGCGTTTTTCTTGCGCCCCAAAGGTGTTCTTTGGTCCGCGTTGACGTGTGTGGGGTGCGTTGCCTCGATTAGGTTGGGTTGGGCGCGGCAGTTTTCGCCTCTTCAAGCCTGACACTCGTCCCGCTGAACTGCCGCTTGCTGAAGATGAATGTGCGCCGGCTACATAAATATGTATGCGAAGCAATATATTTAAAGAACTCGAAGAGCAAAAACTAATTTCCAGGAATACCGAAAAAAGGAGCGAAAACAGCAGAAGGACAAAAGGACAAACAACAACAGCAGCAACACAAGACAACCGGGATAAGAAAAAAGGACATTTGTGTGGTGGGTATTAGTAAGGGTGCGAGGGGGAGGGGGAGCCGATGCGAGTGAGGGCTGGCTGCGGGTTGGTTGGAAGGGATGAATAGTGTTGTGAGCAAAAACGCACAGATATGGCGATATACGACTCGAAGGGTAATACAGGCAACGAAACAGCAACAACAGCAGCAACAGCAGCAACAGCAACAACAACAACAACAACAACAACAACAACAACAGCGGTAGCAGAAGCAATAAAGCATTCAGTGGCAGACCTGAAGATGGCTGCACAACAGCAGCAGATGCTGATTAAAGAAGGTGTCCGTCCTGTCGTCGTCGTTCGCTCCTTCGTGCGTTCGTTCGTTTGTCCTGCGTTGCTGGCTGGCTGGCAGGAAGGATGGCAGCGCTGTGGCAACAGCAGAGTGGGTGGATTTAACTCTCGAAATAAGGAAATCGTGGAAGACGTTCGCAGCAATCACGAGTGGGCGCGGAAGCCATCGTCAATTGAAGCGGGTGGCAGCGGCGTCTTCAGCAACCTCTTCCGAAATAAATACTCGCGAGCGAGCGAGTCTCTCTGACGGTCTGTCACCTCCGCTACAAGCCGACTGAAGCCGCCGCCACCACCACCGCCGTCACCGCCGCCCGCTGCTCTCTGCTGTTCGAGCATCAGTTGTTGGATGCTTGGCGTGTTCCGCAGCTCTAAAAGCGGCTGGAGTGAGAGCTGTAATTGTTGTTGTTGTAATTGTAACAAGCAATTAAACATGATTTGAGTTGGCTGACTGTCTGGCGAGGTCTACAAGTGGTTGCCAGCCCGCCGAATCGCACAGGCGGCGCGGCGCACGGAGAGCAGAGCTGAAACGAGGCATAAAATTTAATATGGTTTCTAAATCAGACGCCGAAACTTAGAAATGCAGGCGGTTTTCGAAGAATCCGAGAATTCCTTCAATAACATGCTGGTGGTCCGAATTTGTGCTTCATTTTTATGTAGTTAAATTTCTAAATTCTACAACTTGCTCCAATTAGAACTAAAATAAAGAAATTAAAGCTGTGGCGACTTTAATTAACATCTTTTGATATCCCAAATTTGTTAAACTTCTCAATTTTTCAAATAATTCTAAAGATTTCTCGAGTATTTCAAAGAACTTTCATTATGAGTGCGAAGTGAATAAAGTAGTTTTTCCCCAAAATTTGAGGGCATGAAATTTAAATTTTAAATTAATTTGCCTCGCGCTTCACAGGCGGGCCAAATTAATTCCTCTCAGATCTTCAGACGACATCAATGGCAGCGAATGAATCTCAAAATGTATGCGAGAAAAAAGGAAACTCGTGGTCGCGATGTTCGGCTCGCATAATTCGACTGAAGTGTGAAAACCACTGAAAGATTTACGCACCGAATAACTCACTGCGGTTACAGCAACAACAACAATTACAACAACAACAACACCACCACCACCACCACCACCACCACCAGAAGCCGCAGAAACAAATGATTTCAACAAGCACAATAAAAATAATAATAATGATTATTACTGAGTGAAATAATTATTCAAAAATTAAAATCACAGAGGCGAAGAGGTGTTGATGACTTCAGCAGCGGCGCGCGTAACAAAGTGAATCCTGTGGCAGGACATTCGTTCGTTGCCAGGGAGGAGAGTTTTTCTCTTCGTTAGTCGGTTCAGTGTAATTGCTGTGGTCGTTGTTGCTGTTGCTGTTGTTGTTGTTGTTGTGAGCGTCGAAATTATTTGGTAAAATTTACATTTGAATAGATTCAAAAAATGGCGTTTGCAGCGGAAGCGGTAGCGCGCCGCAGCGGACTTCAAGCCTGCGCGTCGAACGCTTGATGGTTGTCGGCGGCTGCAGGAAGTTCATCTCGTTGCGCACTTAGCGCGCCGCATTGTTTTAATATTCCGTGATTCGCGAAACTCATGGCGAGTGAATTAAAAATGAGCTTCCGCACGAACGGAGTTGCCAGATTGAAAACGACAAGTGGGTGGACATTTTTAAAAGCGAAAAGAAATCAATGAGCAGAAAATATTAAAATCACAAAGCGTGAGTCTCCCTCGCATGATTGGTAAAACCAATTTATGACCGCAGGAGGTCCTTTTTATTAACACTGATTGCTATTTTCTACTCACTGATACTCGTTGGACGTTCCTCTGAACGAATGTGAAGTGGAACCTCATATATTCTGACCAACCGAATGACGCAAGGATCTCCCCCTCGCACCCCTCTTGCACCGCCTTCAGTTGGTATTGCATTCACGTTAGTAAATTTTGGAGGCAAAGAACGCACAGGAAAAAAATCACGTTTTTCAATTAATTGCATCTGCGACCAGCGAGCAAGCGAATCGCGCCAAGTGTGCCGCACCGCCGACGACGACGAATGGCTTTCCAGTTTCTGTCCAGTGTCGTCCACCGCATAATACGCTCCATTGTGTGTCCTCTTTGTTTTCGGCTGACCAACACCGCGCTGTAAATCCTACCGTACGGCGGCATTCATACATTCCGGACTCGAACATGTTCCGTAACATTTGCACGCATTCCACACACCCGGTAGTGTTGTAGGCAGTCGTTGTAGTTGTAGGCAGTCGTTGTTGTTGCAGCTGTAGCACATCCGAATATTCGCAGGACATTCGCTTAATTCAACTGATTCGACCACGAGAATACAATGAATATTTGCGAAGGAATTCGCGTGTCCGGCTTAATCTGAGCGACTCGCGCGAATTCGGGCAAATATGCGGCACACCTATTGTTGTTGTTGTTGTTGTTTTGGACTCACCAAAATTTCGGAATAACCTAAATATCGCTTGGTTTGCCAGTGGGTGGCTGCGAGGACCAGTGCGATATTAACGAGTTCCTCTTAAATCCTCGTTTTTTAAAGTATTATTAAATTATGTTGTTACTGTATTTGCTGTGTTTGTTGTTGTTGTTGTACCAATAGCTGTATGAGATCTTTTACAAATTCGTTACTTCGAATCATGAGAAACTTTCATGCGGAAATTCGAGAAAACATTTTTATTTTTCCTAATGTCTCCAAAAAACTATTTAAGTCTGAGGATATTTGATCGCTCAATAATTCCTCTTCCTCATTATCACAACATCTTGCGATTTTGGGAAAGAAAGCGCAAGGAAGAAAAAGAGAAAAACACCAACGCTGATTTCAGTATATCGTGCGAGGAACATATAAAACCCTAAAAAGGATTTCATTCAATATTCGGGCAATTTCTCGGGTATTTCTGATGAACGAGGAGATTTCAATGGTACGAGGAATAATGAACAGACAATTTAGGAGGCGGTAGGGACACTTGGCACACGTTCACACGATACACGTGTACCCTACAATCGTCACACGCACGAAAAAAGTCTGTAGTC
Source organism: Sicus ferrugineus (assembly GCA_922984085.1). Lineage (NCBI taxonomy): Eukaryota > Metazoa > Arthropoda > Insecta > Diptera > Conopidae > Sicus > Sicus ferrugineus. Next base: position 13,092,197 of record OV277352.1, on the reverse strand, counting down.
TGCAACATACACACAAACCCACGAAGAAACTGTTAAGAATAGCGGAAAAATACGCAAAATTAAGGGATGGAAGGCCTACCGGAAGGTGGAAGTGAGCTGAAAATGAAGCAGAGAACCTGTGGGGAGGGAAGAGGAATGACACAGATGTGGCAACTCTGGCTGAGTGGCTGGTTGGTTGGATGGTTGGTTGGGTGTTTGGGTGGCCACTGTTTTCCGAACGCAAGTTACGCAGATGAACGTGCGGCTTTTTTCGGCGCAACAAACGGACAACAACAACAACAACAAAAACAACAACAACAACATCAACAAATGCGAATTTTATACCAACAGCGGTAACAGTTGGTATCTACGCGATACCGTTTCAGTTTTCCATTTTAGTCCCGCTCGAACACGTTGGCTCTCTGCACCGCCTGTGTGCTGAAACTGATGCTGGTGCTTCAGTTTTTCCACATCTATTTTCGCATTGCATGTTGTTGTTGTTGCTGTTGTTGCTGCTGTTGCATGGACAGACGACGATGAATGAATGACGAAAGCGGGGAGCAAGTAAAGTATGCTGGGTAGTTCGTTCGCGCGAAAAACTGGCAACACTTTTCGTATTTCGTAGATGCTCATCATTCCCGCATCCTCGTAGGGCTCTGCGAGATTCAGTAGGCTCATCGCAGACGGACTGCGGCAGAAGGGACGATTAGGCTTCGGTCGGTGTGGCAGAATTCAGTTTTCTGTGATTCGGTAGCGAAATTAAAGCGGCTTCTCTTGGCCTCGATGGCGGATGGCGTGGATGTGGATGGTGGACGGTTTGGATGGTGGATGGTTTGGATGGCGGATGATTTGGGTGGCAGATGGTGTGGATGGCGGGTTGTTCGGCTGGCGAATGGCTGCTTCTTTTTCAGCTTCCAGCCTCAGCTTGTGTTTCAGGTTCAACTGCCGCTCGAACGCCGTCCAGGAGTCAGCTGCGCGTACCGTACGTGATTTATTATCATCAACCCTGAATTGGTGGCTGGGAAATAAATTTTTAGATGGAAATCCCATCGAAAAGGTGGGTGGGTGGGCTTGGGGCGGGTTGGGGTTGCTGTTGGGTGGCTGCGAAGCATTAAACGCAGCCTGGCGCACGTGTAGGCGCTGCGATATTGAGAATCGTAAGGAAATCCTTTAAATTTGCTGACAAATCGATTTTATGGGATTTTTAAATTGAACCCTTCATTATCCTACAGGCTGAAAAGAAGACCCTAAATTAATGTATTTAAATTGGATTAAATGTAAAGCCTGCGACGAAGCTGGAGAATGAAATGTTTTTGCAAATAAAAATCAACGCCGAAAATCGTTGGATTGCAAACCAGCGGCAACTTCAAGAGAGAAACTCTGCAGTTTAAGTCTGTAAAATATCTATAAATTTATGTATGAATGTTGCACGAATGCTGCAGTAACACAAGCCACAAGCCACAACAACAACAACTAAGCAGCAGCATACTTGTTGAGAGGCGTTGAAAAGTGTTAACAATAATAAATAATAACGTTAAGTGAGTGCAGAATTTAAAGAATTTATAGTCACACATGCACTGAGACACGCAAACACACTTGCACGAGCGCACTTGCAGCAACATGCAACAATTGCAAGGATAAGGAAATAAAGCGGGAGAGATGGAGAGAGAGAGAGAGAGAGGAGAAGAAAGTGCAGTTCACGCCAGTGTTTCTCAACTCAACTGACTGATCAAAATGGAAGAAAAGAGAAATTAAACATGAAGATCCTCTGAAATTTAAAACGAACAGAAGCAAATTCAAAACAAGCGGGAATAAAATGCGAGTTTATTCACCACAAGTGTGTACTCCTCCTCCAAAATCATTCCGTGACTTTTATCTTTCCAGAAAGTCGATTTTTATATAATTCTCCCCGACTTCTTTGTGGTCGAATGTTGGCTTTGTTCAGTTTTCTATCTAAACTTGCTTCAGATGACTTCGCCGGCGTCATCAACGGGAGATAAAAAATCCATTAAATGAAGAACGATAAGGAAAGAGAAAAAAAAGGTATTTCCTTTTCCAGAATGTCACCCAACTTAAAGGAAAATAAAATGAAAACCATTTATAACAACCGCAGAAAGTTGCCTAATATGTTGGCTGCGGCTATAAATTGAAGTCTCTTATAAGGGAAACAAAAAATATGAATTCTCCCGAGGAAAAGGAAAGGACATTTTCAAGGTTTTGCTTATTTACACATTTTTTTTACATCGTTTTTCACTACGAACATCGATGGACCGCAAAACTTTGGTGGCTGGTAATCAAGGACGAGCACCTCACTCGCTCCCCAACATCGGTAACCAGTAATCGCTTCACTTCGTGCCTCCGAATTCCCTTTTTATGCCGAAAAAGTGCCTCCCAAATGAAATTACGCCAGCGAAAAAAGCTAAGGAATTCTTCTTGAGGCATTTTTCGGCCGCCCGTTTCTAGCCGCGCAGGAAAAATCATTTATATCGAAATAAACAAGCACCAGCCCTCCGCCACACGAAGCACTCCAGCGTAATTTATGATGTCATCCATCATTTTTATCGTGAAAATACATTTTCCTGCTCCAGCCTCCTGTCATTGGCCAAGGACTCGCTGTGGCGCGCGCTGCTGCGGGTTGCTACCGGCTGCTCTTGCCAGAGTGCGTGCAGGGGTGTGCATGTGTGTGTATGCGTGCCTGTGTGGGTGTTTGTAGTAAACACAGCCCATCGAAAAATTAGAGAAGGTATCTTGGCGCAGGGAAAAAAGGAAAAAAAGCGCCACGACGATTTATTTCTGTGGGGGACGCCGAACTTGCTGATTATAATGATTTTACAGCACTCGCTCGAGTGGCGCTGCCACTGATGCGTCGGCTGCCTTGCGTCCGCAGCCGAGGCCACCCTCCGCACAGCCGCAGGATATGCCGGAAAAATTAGAGACTCACCAAGGCACGAATTTTCCGAGAAGTGGGTGGAAATGTTGTGTGCGTTGGTAGAAATGGCTGATTTGCCAGTTGCTCACCCTCACCCTTCAGCGCTCAAGGGCAGGCGGCACTCATAACTTACGGCGCTCGAAGACGCCGCTTCTGGCGGGCGCCGAAGTCTGCAATAAGTTCCAGCGGCCCCACACACGTCGTTCCGGTGCAGTAATCAAAGCAGATAGCGAGCTGCTGGTCCTTCGATTGTCCTAATGAGGCGTTCGTGGGGTGGACGCTACAGAAGAGGAGGGGAATTGTTGGGGAGCGTTTAAGTGAGGTAAATAAGGATCTATTTGAGTACAGTACTCGCCGTGTATGCGGTCAACGCAGACCCTTTGTTACCACAAGATTTGTATGGATGTCGTCACTTCGTCGCCATTCTAAGCAATTTTGTCATCCTTGCTTCGCATCTTGAGTACAATAAATTCTATCATTTGTCCCAAGCGCATCGAAGGAAGAAAAGTCATGTTGAAGCTAAAATAAAATAGAACTAAATAAAAGAAGTACGTCGGCGAGTAACATTTATTATGCGGCAAGAACGTCGACATGTGTCGTTGCGGCGCGTCGTTTGAAAAATATTCAGCTCGTCGCTCGTCTTTTTCGCTATAATTTATCATCTTTCTGCAGTCGTACGTAGATGTCGTTCTGATGTCCGCGAACATCGCTACTCACACATGTGTGTCTGCATACATTTTAAGAATCCGGTACGCTGCAGTCGCAAGGAAAAAGGACAAAAAGTCCCTTAAAATACTGCAGAGCGGATAAAAGCTGACACATACTTGAACAAAAGGAACAAAAAACTGAATAGACGCGGTTTCGGCCAACACAAGAAAATCTCCTCCCTTCAAGTTGTCGGTAAAGTGGGGCGGGGGAAGAGATTTTAAGTTTTCTTATCACTAAAATATTCTACAACAACTTAATGCTGTTGAATTTACTTATTCATTTACTCATTTATTTGTTTATTTATTTCATTAATATTTTCTTTTTTCTACTACTTCTTGCAGATTTCTCTAATTTTATACTTATTTACTCATTATTCTCGAATTAGTTATTCAGTGGTGGTTCGTCATCAACATTTTATTGCTTTTCTGGTCAGCGAATTTGAAGCAAATATACGAGCCTTTGTGTCGCGTGATGCATGTGTTTTCCTCACATCTGCCACCCTCCTCATTCCCCAAAGCAAAGTCTTTCCATCCTTATCGTATATTCTTGTTCTGCAGATCCTTGTAGACAGAAGACTTCAATTCATCTTGTGCGCAATAGTTAGTGAAGTAAAAAGCACACTAAATACCGTCGAGACGCAGTTTTTCATATCGTTTTATTTGTTTTTCCCACTCATTTATTATTATTTCCTTTTTTTCTTTTCAAATCCAATATTTTCATTTCTTCCAAAAGATGTACGCTGGAATTTATGCTTTCTCAAATTATGTTTATCTAACTATATTTTTTCAGTGATTTTAAGAAGAAACCAACTGATGGCCCACCCTCTTCTTGTTTTGGATATCAGAAGGTGTTATTTTCTTCATAAAATCAGAAATCATTCAGTAGGAGGAGCTTTTCTGAGAGAATTAAGGTCAAAATAAGTCTCAAATTTTAGAGTATTTTTTATTATTGGCTTGAAAAGGTTTGAGGATCGTTAACCATCTAACTTCAAAATTTCTCGCCGTACCTGTGATGCAGCATGTGAAGTGATGACATTTTTAAAACATCCGCCATCTGAGGCAGCCGCAGAGTTTCAGATTGTAGTAGCAGATGATCCTCGCGCGCAGATGTATGTCAGATCAGATGGTGTCACTTTTTTATTGCTCTCATTGTTGACACTCGGTCGGCGGCTTGTTGTTGCTGTGATTGCCGCTGTATCACGCACGATTGGTCCATGTTGGCGGCATATGGAAGACTCATGTTGTCGGAAGCGGTTGCTGTTTAGCATATCGGACGGATCTTTCGTGCTCCTCGCTGATTGAGGTTTCAATTTTAATTGAAATGCTTTGTGAGAATTGAGAGGTCTGCCGTCGACACTTTTCAGCTACATAAATTTCATTTGTATCCCTAATAATCGACAAGTTGCTTTTTTAGCTTTTGCGCCAAATGGAAAGAAAAACCAGTGAGTTGTGCTTTATAAATGTGTATAACGGGTCAGAGTTCATTTCATACGAATTCATTCCGAGTCGCTCTTTCATGCCAACTTCATTGCGCAAGCAAACAAATAAATGTTTTTGCTTGGCATCAATAAAATCATATTGTGCGTTCCAAATAACTCACTTGGTTGCATTTCAATTTTATCCCTCTGTTCTTCGGTTCTCCGCTTCACTGACTGCCTCACACTCGACAATCGGAAGTCGATGCTCCACACTGGCTGCTGCATAAATTCGCAGACTCATAATTTAAATTATATTAGGAATTCCATGAAGGACGTCAGCCAACACATACTACTTGTGTCCTCACGAGGTCGTCTTCATGCTGATGATGTGTTGCCGTTGTGCAGAAATGTAAAGCATTTCGAAGACTGCGCACAGACTGCGTTTGGCAGACGAAATAAAAATTGCGAAGGATGTGGTATAAATTTTGGTGTTGGTGGAATGGGAAGAGCGAAATGATAGCAAAGAAAGGTCAATAATGGCGATGTAATGTTTTATTTAGAAAAATATAGCCAGTTTCCGTAAAATGTTACGGGAAATATTAAGTTTTTCAACTCTTTCCTTCTACACGCTAAACTCTTCGGTTCAGTGTACTGTAACACACTTCCTTGAGAGTCAGCTGGCCCATCCATCCAGCCAGCGGTCCGGTCAGCTACCCATGCTTCCCCACCACTCTGCAGCGTGTATTATTTTATTACGTTGGCAATCATGTGAACGAGACGATGCAGCAAAAGGTGTGCACTGGACTGTGAATGAAAAATGAATTGGAACTCGATTGACAAAATAACAACAAACGGTTTAGCTTAAGAGCCGAGCCGCCATCATCGGCCCCGACACGGACCCTCCGCCCGCAGATGCAAGAGGAACTCGCGCGAAGTCCCCTCCCGCCGGGAGAATCGCAAAGAGGCCTCACAGCCGCAGTGGAGAGCATTCCGTAAGCAGGGCGACATCCTCGCCGGAGAGCTCATGACTCGCATTGCAAAGCGTCAGCTGGGTAGAGGAGAGTGGAGAATCGAGAAATAGTAGACATGATTGCAAAGTGGAGTTAGCAGGAGTGCGGAAGGCTGTGCGGAGCGAAATAAAGTGGAGTGGAAAGCACTCAAGCATGAGAAAATGCGGAATAAAAATCGAATTCATTGAGAATCACTTACAACAAAATTCGAATATTATTATCGACGATGTTTGCTTTGGTTGTGATTGTTGTTGTATTTTATTGTTTGGTGTAATGCATTTGTTTAGTTTTGTTGTTCTTGTTAGTGTCGTTGTTGTCGTTGTTAGTGTTATATATGACTTAAATCACTTGGTAAACATGAAAGAACCAGAAACGCAGCAGCAAATAAGAAAAACACTGGCACCACCAACAAATTCAACAACCACAGCAACAACAACAGCCACCACAAAATATGACAACAAAAGCAACAACAACAAAAACAACACACATGACAACAGTAAGAAAATCTGCTGTTGCAGTGTTTGCACTTTGCTTTCAAGGATTGCAAAATAAATTCCGGTAGCTTTGCTCGCTTGATCAGGCAACAAACAAGGCGGCGTTGTTGTTGTTGCGTCATTATGATTATTTGTGCATTTCTTTATTGGTTTTTCTATTTGGTTTCCCTTGTCTTGTTCTCTGGATTGAATTTCAATTTATTTATTGTTGTGCATACAAATATTTGATTAATTTTTATAGTTGTTGGTTGGCAGCCATTATTTCTTATTTATAATAGGGTTTAAAAATGGCTTTTCAATTTTAAAACTTTATTACAAATTAGGAATAAGTTTTCTTTTGGATTTCTTGCGAGTAAGAATAACGAACACCTATGAAGCGGCAAGATAGGAAACTTGAAGATTGAAGACAGCGTATTTGCAGCAGAATGCTATTGTATGGAAGCCTGCAAGGTTTTCTTTGTAGTTAACACTTCCACTTGCTCCCCGAACTCAGCTGCAACCACAAACTGCCGACAGATTCATTCTGAAATGCCGTCAAAAAGCTGTAAGGAACTTATAAGGTATAAAAAACCGAAAAAAGACCGCAGAGCCGTAATCCTCATCGCCATCAATACTAACTGGAGAAAAAAAACTCGAACAACTATCCAGCTGAACATTTGCTATCATAAATCATGCGATTTTATGTGCGCATCCGACTCAAAGCCTTAGCAACATTCAAAAGTGGTAACGTAATGACGGCCATGGAAGCTGCGGTAACGCGGCATCACGCCGCGCCACAGTGTCTTCGAGGAGTGCACTCGCACACGGACCGGCCGCGCATATGATTGCGATCATAATCGGCACGATATGGAGGCCTCAGCGCGACTCCCTACACCCGGTCACACGTTCGGCGTTCGGTGCTTTCAAGCAAATCTGCGGTGCAATTCTTTGGCGGCAACCGCTTCGTCGAAGAGAGCGGAAATTCCCAGCGGTGAGCTACAGAAACTGACAGGCTAAGTTTTGTGAAGAGGGATTGCGTCGCAGACCGAAATGGTACTCAAATACGAGCTTCGATATTCGAAGAAATCAGTTGATGAAAAATGAAATTATTTTCTAATTTCGTAGTAATTTCAGTTGCCAGAAAACTCTCGCAGCTTCCCTTTCAAATTCAATTCTAAAATCCGCCATCAAGAGTCGACATCCATTATTTTTACTATAATTGAATCATAAGCAAGCACTTGAAAGTCGACCGTCTATAAATCAAGTGAATCGTTAAATTGAAACTCAGAAACACATGAAAATTTACGCTGCTCTTGAACTTTGAATTCAGCCGATAACTCAAGATTCCGGCACCAGAAGACCACTTAACAGGCTCATTAATTGGCTGCGTAATTCGTTGGCTCGTAAATACTGGCATCGTTATTTTTACTTGCACTCTGCTGCGAGTAAAACATCTCAACAGCAGCCGATAACGAATCCTGGTCCTCCGAATCCTTTATGAATGCCTTTGCGCTGGTTTGTCGGCTACCATACGCAAACCACAATAGCATCTTCGGCTATTTTAAACTCTGTTGAAATTCATTTCAAGTCGTGAACTTGGCTACTCGTTGCACGCTGGTTGCTTCATGGAAAAAATGCCCCCCTAAGTTCGTAATCTTCTCTATCGAAAGGAAGTCACTGATATCGAATTTCCATTTCTAAATCTCGAATTAAGTACACGCGAACAGAACGCATTTCTTATTCTCCCCCGCTTCCTCTCCTCCTTGCTTCCTCCTTTCCTTCCTCGCTTCCTTCCTCCCTCCCTTCTTCCCAATCCGGCCAGCGTGCTTAAAAAGTCATTATTTAGGTGGCATTACCATTAAATCCTTCGCTTCGCTTAGAAATCCTTCGTTGTCGAGCTTAGTGCGCCGCTTTTGTGCCGCATCGCCTCCTGAATGAACACCTCCCTCACTTCCCTCGTTGCATGGCGTTGATCACGGGGACCTCAGCGAACGCAGGGTGCAAGATTTTGAAACTTAATACCCTCCGCTCCTACCCGCTTCTTCGCCGTCTATCGTTATACAATCATACGGATCTTTTCACTTATTATGGAAATCCGAATGCAAAACGAAATCTTAGTTTTCTGAGCGTAGTTTTCGATTAGCTTGGGAGGCAGGCAAGATTAATGGGCTGCTTTGCACGAGGCGAGGTGCGAGAGTCTCCACGACGCGGAGACGGTGGAATTGGAAATCTAATGAATAACTCATTCGAAATACTGCCCGATATGTAAATTAAAGCTAAGAATCTATCAATGGGGAATCCGTCTTGATATTTTCGTAATAATTTACTTTTCAATACGTTATCACTGTATAATCTATTGAAATTCGTTTTATTCAGGTCCATCTGAGATCTCTTATCAGTCTCTTTCAAAAATCATTATTTTCTTGTTTGTTGAAATAATTAAAAACGCTTCTAAGTAACGATGGCTTTGAAATGGTGAAGGAAATCAGGAAAAATGAAATTTATGGCAAATAAAAGAGTGAAATATTTTGAAAGCCGCGAACTCGTTTCAATGAATACTGATGGTATCGTCCCTTCATGTGAAATTCGCTGAAATACAACTTTATAGAGCAGGGGAACAGGGAAATGGGGTGGACCAGAGGGCCATCTCAATTTCAGATGCATACGAAAGAGCGCGGCAAATATTTTCGCGTAGATATACAAACCAGAGCGCTGAAATCAAAAATAATCCAGACCACATAAAATGGGGAACTAAAAAATCAGATACAAATTTCTACAGCGCAGCCAGCTTCAGTCGGAAAATCCGTCAGGCAGTCATTCAAATGTTGGCGTACATCAATCAATGAGTGCACTAGTGCAACAACAACAACAACAATAACAGCAACAACAACAGCAACAACAACAACGGAAATGAGTATATAAAACAATAATTGCAACTTCGGTAGCAGGTTACGCCACTGAAAACCGTTACTTCGCATGCACCCCGCAGCCTGGGGCGTTTTGTGCCCATCGTCACCCGTCGCCGCCCGCTTCCCGCATGTTCGACGCGGATTTTTTGCGTGCCCATTTTGAAATTTACGTGTTTCAAATACACAGAACCACACTAACGGAATTTACGTTGCTCCGATTTCGGTGTGGCCGGGACGAGTGCAGTCCAGTCGTCGAGTTGGAGCGAAGGTTGGGAAGGTTGGGCTGGACTGCATACGGGGACGACGGCAGACTCTCTCGTCGTGCGTTGCAGTGCGATGGAATCCGTTGGATGCAGTTTTCGGTGTCGTTGTCGATTCAGATTTCGCATCAAGCCAGGCATTTATTTTGCCTGCAGCCGCAACCCGCTCACCCTTTCGCTGCTCTTGCCGGCTGGCGGCTTCAATACTTTACAGGGCTGCCCCTCCACGGCTCTAAGCGTCTGGTTGCTGCACTTATCCCACATTTCGCGTCGGGTTCCGCAGGCTTTGCTTGCCGACTGACTGGCTGATGGACCGGCCGGTGGACTGCCGGCAGCATCGTTGGCTGGCTGGCTGACTGGCTGGCTGGTTGGCTGGCTGGTTGGCTGCCTGGTTGGCTTGGCAATGGATCACAAGATTCGCAAGTGCAGTCGCCGTAACTCCTTCCCTGTCCGTGTGCGTGTGTGTGTGTGTGTCCCTCTACTGCACACACAAGTACGCGTACGGACAGACGTACGCAAATGCAGCCATGATTTATGATCTGAAACAATATTGAGCCCACGAAAATTTATGGACTGCACTCGACAAATAAAATAAAATTTTGTCAGTATTTGTTGTTGTAAGGGCGGCCTTTTCTCTCAACCAGACCTTTTTTGCTGCTTTTTATTGTACTTCCTTGATGTGGGTGATTTTTCCGTATTTTCTTGTGGATTTTCATTTCAGGTTTTAAATTTTTGCTTACAAATCTGTCCACAATTGTAAGGAATGTAAATTCTAATTATTACAGTTTTTCATATAGCATCCCATTCCCATTTCGAGTTGCAGTAGAGTGATTGACTGCAAAAAAACCCAGAGTTCTCCAGTCGTTTAAACCCTTAAAAGTCTCAGCTTTCGTCCCCACCTCCTCCTCCTCCTCCTCCTCCTCCTCCTCCTCCTCCTCTTGCTGTTCTTCCCTCAAGTCATTTGCGGTGAACAGGTACAGGTTCCCTGCGTGTACCGCTTCTCCGAATTGAAATGCTCGTCAGATGTGTGTTGTAGTCGCTGAGGAATTGCAAAAACGAATAAATTTTTGTGGCAATGAGTTTTGAAATAAAACCAAACAACAGCAACATGAGCAATTATTTGAAATTGCATGTTCCTGCTAAAAGGAAGCTCATTTCATTCCTTTTTATGATGAGGAAAACGTAGCTGATGGGTGGCGGAGTGCACCTGCCTATTTTAAGGGACGCTATTTTTTTTTAAGTAACACTTTCTTCTAATAATATCTAACTGAAATAATTTTTGTTAATTTTTTTAGTGGAAAAGAAGAATTGAACGATGAAAATCGTATTTAAAATTGAACTGTTAAAGTTGAGTGGGATCGAGGGCCCCCGTTTTACCTCTATGAGAACTCCCGACTACGCTCATGTTGCAATAAAAATGGTAATGAATTTCTTAGCCAAGAAAAGCTCTTGTATTTGTTAACACCTCACTGCGGCTGCCTAGAATGCCAACGCCACATCCTTCGATACACACACACACACACGCGTACACGCTTACGTGCATACTCACACACACGCACACACACATACACGTGCACACACACTCATATAACCTCATAAAAACTGAACATAGATTGTTAATTAGCGCAAAAATGTTGAATTTTTGTTTTTATTTCATTATATTCTGTGTAGCAGATGTTGCTGCTGTAATTGTTGTTGTTTCTGCAATTTTTGTTGTTGTTGTTGTTGTTGTATTTAGTAAGTTCTTCCGCAACTGCACGCACTCCAAGTCTCTCTTTTGTAGCCACATCCTTCCCGCATCCTTCCACTATGCATCGAATTTAATATTATTTACGCAGCTTCGCCGTTCTTCCTTCGCTTGGCGTCGCATGTCGTTGCTGGCATCACATAATGCGCGCTAATTAATCCTGCAAGGATCAGATTTTCTTTCGCGCTCTCATAACTGAATCTGTTGCCGAATATGAACTCGCAGCTCCCGCCTGGCGGGGATCGCGATACAAAGGATGACACAGCTACACAGACGCTGAGTAGGCGAGAAGGATGGCGCAGGACGGAGGATAAATACGATGCAGGATACTCGCACCATGGAATTTCACAATTTTATGATGAAGTGTAGCGTAGCTGGTTATGCTTTATCAACATGCAAGAGCGCAACTCTTACTTGCAAGGATACGCAGGGATATTAAATTAATTTTAAGTACAAGAGGAGTAAAAAGTTGGTTACCACTTTTTTGTTGCTGTTGTGCTGCTCCTTCTCTCCACGTTGGCTTGAAACTAGAAACATATTCGAGCTGTTCGAGCTCCACAACACGAGGAGGAGGAGATGAAGAAGGATGCCAAGAATGCGGCTGATGAAGTGCCTGCAGCGCTTGAAAGATGAGATGAGGACACCATGCAGTAAAAACCGAAGTTAATTTGCAGTGGAAAACTTTTTACAATGTATTCATAATCCTTTTTCTTGCTTTTTTCCATTCAAAGTGAATCTCTTGAATAATGAAACCGTTTCTTCAGTTTTTCTTCCTGCATCCTTTCTACTTTCCGTTCTACTTTAACTGTTTATATTTTTATATTTATATCAAAATAGGGATTCTCAGGCTTTTCTTCTTTTCATTAACTCATAAATTCTTCCCTCTCTGTTGTGTTTTCAATATTTCTTCTCCTTTCTTTGTTTCTTTGCTGCATCCTCGTAGCTTTAGAAGAAAAACAAAATTAAGTGATTTCTTTCATTACTCGTGCGTCTGTAGTTTTTCCTCTTCGTCCTGCTTGACTAACTTGAAGTCATAAATTTGCAGAAAGACATTGAGAGGAAATTATTAGCCATGCAAAGGATGAGCGAAGAAAAATTCCATAATGAACTCCTGCATCTCGTTGCCTTATCGCATCCTTCGGCCACCATAATCTGCCATCCTGTTGCTGCCGCACAAATAAAACGCACTATGAATCATTTGCCACTTTCGTCGAAAAAGGGGAACAAAGAGCAGAGGACGGGGGAAGAGTGAGAGAGTGAGAGAAAGAGAGACTAATGACTTCTTCAGTCAATTAGAATGGCAGACGCTTGGCAATTCTTCTAAAAACTGACAAAACTTGTAATTAATGAGTTCGGGAAAAGTTTTTATGTTGTTGATTCTTGTATTTTGAGAAATATCGATGAACTGTCCGATAATTAAAATCACTTATCGTGAATTGTAAGTGTTATTGAAGGCTGCTGTAGGTAAATTTTATAATGAAGACAAATTTGTTTACCAAAGTAAATTGAAAAAATACCAAAGATGAAGAAATATGACAAAATAAAAGGATAAACGAGGACAATAAGCGAAGCAAACAAACGAGGAGAAAAGGGGGAGGATAATAAAAGAGTGAGAATAAAGGACGCGATTAAACGCGGCGAAGAGGCTGCATGTGAGAGTCTTCTGTTGGAGAGCGAAAAAGAACTAAAATTTATTACTTCATTAAAATTCAGCATAAATAAAGAGTTCGAAATTATTTCTCTTGCTGTCGTTTCTTGTAAACTGAGTCGAACGAAGCCCAATAAAAAGTTCTACTCGAACTCTTTGCAGGATTCAACGAAGCTTCTTTCGATGGTTCGGTGGTTCGAAAGTCAAAACCAGCAAACGTCCAAAAAATACCGACAAAGCAGTAAAAAGCGTTTGTTGTTTTTTAGAAACTTTGGTTTGCTATTTGTCAGTTTTGCTCTGCTTCTGTAACACGATATTGTATCTGAATTCGAAGTGAACAACAAAAATTGCTAAAAACTTTTGCTATTTCTCTCTCTCCATCTCCCTCCTTCCCTTTCCCAACTCCTTTGCTTTCCTTTCTCAATAACTATTTGTCATGTCATTTCTTTGTAACAAACTTCAAGTTTTATTCTTCTTCTATCAAAACAGATAGCATTTGGGAACATTTTCAGCAAAAGGACCGAAAGAAGGGTACGAGACTCATTTAAAATTCACATATTTACGAAATAATCAATTTTTGCTATAGCAACTTTTTCACAACAACCTCTGTAGGGACAGCGAAGATACCATTGTAGAGAATTTCGTAGAATATGTAAGCGAAACCTATTGGAAATCGTCCAAATTTTGGTTTTCCATTAATTTTCAACTAACTGCCGTTTCATGACGCATAATGAAGTTACGCTTTGCTGAATATTGTTTTGCTTTAACTTATTTTGTGGTTTTATTGTTGAATAAACAAATTATTACAAAACTTCTGGAAAAAACTACTAGTTGTGTTCTCGATGGGAATGGAGTGCGATTGCTGAGTGCAGAGTGGGATTAAATGGCCATATTGAAGAAATAGAAGGAAGATAGAATGGAAAATATCTAAGAATGCTAAATTAATAAAAACATTTTCCTCCAAACTTCCGAAATCTCTGGGTTGTAAGAAGAAAAAACCACTAATGAAGTCAATTGAGATTCTTGTGATCCCGCTCACATTTATCGAAACCTGAATACTTTGAGTGTTCAGCACAAAATTGAGAATTTATTTATGCATCCGCGGCAGATAAAACTCGATCGATCTTTGCCTCAGCAAGCGAATTATTGCAATTATTTGCATTTAAGCAAAGTTTATCAATTATTTATGCACGCATGTACGTCACAGACAGAGCAGCGTACACAAGTGCAGAGACACACACGTGAGCAACCGGCAACCGGCAACCGGCACAGCGGCCATCCGGACCCGCTGCCACCCGCTGCCACCCGAAACACACCAGCCGCTCCAAGTTCTCGCAATCCATCTCTAATAGAAGATGCTGCCGCCCCGATACTGTCGATGGAGTAATTAAAGTGCAACTTTTATGAGGCTTTCCGGACAGCAGCCGCCCTTATCTGAGATCGAATAAATTACGGCGCTGTGCCGGCGCTCGTGCTCGCGCTCGGACATCGGGAGCGAGCGGGTGCACGCGGCGTAGCGGGGCGAGTATGGTGGCGGTGCATCCATTACGGCTGCGACAACGGGCGCCACACGCTGCAGTGGCAGCTCGCGCCAGTGAGTAGGTGGCTGCAGTGGGCCACAACATTGCAGGCTTACAAATCGAAAAAACTGCAGTCAGGTGTGTTTGGAGTTCAATCAATTTTTAAAGATCGCGTGGCCGAGATTTGCGGCGTGCGTACGATATGCAGTCAGTGAGTTTGATGGATGACGGAGCCAAAATATTGAGGATGGTTGCGGTGAGGATGGTTATGGTGACGGTAATAATGGCAGTGATAATCGCAACAATTGTTAAAAGTCAGTCCGACGCTTGTGTCAGAGTTTATTAGGTTGAGTTTCATTGTTTCAACGTTTGCTCCACTTTTACGGTCACCCAAAACGGTTCACACTTGCTAAATTCCGTGTCATCGCCATTCGCGTCGTAAAATCTGGTCCACTCAACAGTTGGTTGATTTGAGCAACCATAAACGTGCTTGTTAACCGCGCTTCCGTCCGCACTTCGGTCCTCTACGTACTGGAAATCCCTGAGTTGGGGACTGCAAACGCAAGCGTTCCTTAACTGGTTTTTATTTGCGTTTTTACGAGGCTGCCGGTATCGCTGGATTTGCGCAATGCTGTGGACTGCTTTTATTATGTTTTCCGCTCGCTTTAAGTGATTTCGCAACTGTTATTGCAGCAATTCTGAAGAACACATTTTGGCAACACTTTCTGACACGGTTACCCAACACTGTCCAGCAGTGAGCTTGAAGTTTTGCAGGAAGAAGTCTGCGGAAATAAAAAAAGCGAAAATTAATAATAATCAAAATAATGAAGTCCTTAAAATTTCAATCTAGTTCTCCGTACACAGGACGTCACCAAGGACAGCTGATATTTGATGTGCCGATAAAAGTCCCTGACCTTCCTTTCAAAACAAAAGCAAGAAAAACAACAACAACACTTACAACAACAACAACAACGAGAGCAACAAAATTAAGGCAGCGAACTGCCGCACTGCTGTTGAGGATCGAATTTTACGATTTGTTTTGATATTTTTACGATTATAGCGTCGTTTGCACGACATTAAGGACTCGTAAAAACGGGGCGTGATATTTTAACGGTGTTTTTATGACGACTTCGATAATAAGAGTTGCAACAACAAGTGCGTGAAGAATTGATTTAGTGGATTTAAAAAGCTACCAGAAAAAGAAGCGGAACAAATTGTCGCCAGCCATTGAATTGAGAACTAAATTGAATTTGGATGGAAGATTTTTACATTTTTATTTACCTTCTTAATGAATGGGCAGGACCCTCGCCGGTTTTTAAGGATTTTCGGAATCCGGAATTCAAAAATCTCCAAATCCAACGAAAAAGTTCACGAAAAATTCCGAATGTCATGGAAAAAATACCACGATAAATCCCAAATCCCCCAAAAATCCCCACAACACATGTAAAGTCCCACGAAAAATCCCGTGAAAATCCCCATATCCCCACAAAAATCTCCACATCCCCACAAAAATCCTCAAATTCAATAAAAAAACTTACACGAAAAATAGCCAAAACCTAGAAAAAATTCCACGATAAATCCCCAAATCCCCACAGAAATCGCCAAATCGCATGAAAAATCCCACGAAAAAATCCCATGAAAAAGTTGCAACGCGAAGATGTGTGTGTGGCTGACGTATTATAGGTGCAGCGGAACCCACATGGCGGGCTCCGATTTTGGTTGAATCACGTTTTTTATCGCATAAGGGAGCAACCGCGTACTCACATACCTCGGGATCCCTTAGCGAGTGGGTCCTGTGTGAGGTGGACGTTTTTTACTTCCACATTTCAGATCTTCCTGAGGTCGGGCTGTCTGCCTGCAAGTTGGCGGCGTTCGTCTGTCCACAGGCTTCCTCCTCCGTCTGTTCGTCGACCTCCTTCGCGTCCTCCTTCGCCCCTTCGGCCTTCTCCGTCCGTCCACGTATTTGTCTCGCTGTCAGCGTGATGCTGCATAATCATAAATTATGCGCTGCGTGCATGCGAGAAATATTTTCAAACTTTAGCAAAACATTTTGCGGTCCTTTTTTAATATTCATATTTTTTCACAATTTTTGAGCGTCCTGCACTGCTGCGCGTCGTCCTTTTTCCCGCAGTCCGTCCTGCTGGCCGCATGTGTGTCTGCATATGCAAATCTGTGCTGCATTCGGCGCATCGTAATGCGATTGTCGTCTTTGTATGTCGCCTCGCTCGCTTGTTAGTTTTCGGTGGCTCGATTTTTTTTCTTATCTCATGCGGCGTTGAAGCGTCCCGGAATTGGTTCCGTTTTATGATTTTTATTTTCCCAAAAAGGACTCTGTTTTATTTCGTTCCAATTGTCGCTGTGTTGAGGTGCAAAAAATGGCAGTTTTTTGTGATTTATTGTTGCACGATATGCAAGCCAGCAGCAGCTGACAGCGGAGTGCCGTCGGTAATTCCAGCCACGCGGCACTCTGCGTGAGTTTCTAGAGTTGTTTCGAACGATTTAAGATTGACTTTGAAGGACATTTTCTATTCCAAACCCTCATTTTTACTACGCTTTGTCTCCAAACATTTTTATTCCTAACTAATGCAACCCAATCTACAACCAAAAAAGCTCAGCAAGCAATTTTCGTGCCATCCAATCACAGTTCAAATTTTCATCAATCAGAATTCGCTAAACTCGAATACTTTAGAAGAAACAACTTTTATTTCGAAGATTTATAGCTTGGCTTGAATTGTGCTTAGAGAAACTCATTAAATAACATGATAATCGGAATGCGAGCCAGTGATTGCAGTTTTTAATTACTTCATCATTTGAATGTCTGTAGGTTTGAGGCGTAGAAACGACGCACAAGCAGCAAACTCGTGTGTGGCCGCCAGTTAATTGAAATTCAATCAACACTCGACTCTACGCGAGTTAATAAATTAGAAGGCTAAAAAAGCTGGCAGTAAAAAATCTACAAATGCGACTGAATTTATCAGTAGAGTATCTAATAAAAACAACAACAACAACAACACCATCCACACGAACAATTATGGCGTGTGAACAATTCTTAATTTAAATTGAACGACCAACACGAGTTTCTTTCCGAATTCGAGTGTCGAAGCTGCGCGGTGTCGAATGTCAGGGTGGCCGACGCATCCTGAGGACCGCCATTTGCTGCTCCTGCCTCCCGATTTCGTTATCTTATCTTGAAATGCACGCACGCGATACACTCGAGTTACACGTTCCCCTCTCCATCGCAAGCCAACATCCTGCCATGTCTTTGCATCTGATTTTCTGAACAGCAAATGGTAGTCGACATCCTTTGCCAGGACGTGTGCACCGCAGGGGGATGGAGACGCGTAGTCATCGGCGTGCCCTTCGAATGACACGAATTCTCATGCGTGGCTCCGATGACTCAGCCTCTCGTTGAAAATGGCCGCCGAAGTGATTCAATCGAAGCAGAGCGGATTCACTCTAAATTGGGAAGCATCTTCGTTGTTATCACTGAACGCTGGCGTGGGTCGCGAGTGCCGGAGGGTGAGGGGACCCACCCGCTCCGTTCCAAGCAATCCATCTTCATTCCTTCCACTGAATGCCGCTTGCAGTCTGCGTGCACGTGACGCACGTTGCGACGAAGACGCATCCGCAGCCTTAAATTCGAATGAGGCGTGAAAAACGCTTCGAAAACATTTCGAACAAATTGTATTGCTTTCCCCGGTTTCTGAGAGGCTGCGATTGTGACTCCCAACACGCGAGACTGGCAAACGCGAGCCGTCGTTAATAAATCACGCAGTTGATGTGGGATTGAATTTGAATGTAGCAAAAGTCGATCACGCTCAGAGCGAGCATCTGAAGTCACTTTCCACACTCGAAGGAGTCGAAGTAGAGTTTTCCCTCAAGTCTCCATATAAATTAAAATATAAACATGAAATGCAAGCCAAAGTCTCGTTTTTAAAAAGTCGCCTTTTGTTAAATTCCATTAAATTCTGACGATTTGAAAACATAAACAAATGGGATTTTTATATGTTTTTCAAAGTTACCTCGAATTGCTTTTTGATTTTCTAATATTTTCACTTGCATTTAAAAGTTATTTTTCTCACATAAGTTTTCCCTTTTTTCACGTGTTTTTTCACGTGTTTCTTCTTTTAAAACGTGTTTGTATATTTTTTACTCGATTTTTTCTTATTTTTTCCATATATTTTGACTCGAGTTTTCTTTTCACATCTCCGAATACTCCGTAATTTTTTCTGAAAAGAGTTTCGGTGTTGTTGTCGTCGTTGTTGTTGCAGCAGTCGTTGTAGCCGCTGTCGTTGTTGTACTTTTATCTTCTCCGCATATAAATTGCGAGCTCAGTTCATTATTGCTGACACTGAGTTGGAATAATAAATTCGAAACGATTTCGATTTTCGGAGATTCCGAGCATGATTTTCTGCCCACTGAGTGCGTAATGAATCGCATTTGAAGCGGAATGTAAGAGGCGAGTTAAGGCAAATAAGAAAAATTTGAAGGCCGAAAAGAATAGTGAAAATGAAGTGAATAAAAAACATTTACTGAAGTCTGAGGAGCAATTATTGGCATTTATCACCGAGAGTATTTAATACTTCATTTATGATCATTTCTATTACTGTTAATACGATAAATATTATTTTACGTAAATAAATAAATGAAACAACTTCACAAAAATCAGTTAGACAATTTAAAAACCTTCTCTTTCTCCTGAATAAAAGAGCCAAAAACAGGGCAATTTTAAGTGACGCTGACTTAATTAACGCCAAACAATCTGCTTTTGTTACTAATTTGCAGGAAACTCGGAGCTAAACCAAGACAAAAACAACTCCTTATCCAGAAACAACAACAACACGAACAACACCAACAACAACAACAACAGCAACAATCACTGACAATGAGTTAAGTTTTAAAATTATTGCGCTCGCTCAAACAATTATTGCGGCGCTCATACTCGCGAAATTCATTAAATTTGTGGCTTTTGTTTGGCAGCCAACAGGCAGGCAACAACACCAACAACAACGACAACAACAACGCCAACAACAACAACAACAACAACAACAGCAACGCCAACAACATGGTGGTGCAACTTTCTCAACCAGGACTTCATTTGTCGCCTCGCCAGCGTTGCCATCATCAGCATCTCGGCACGAGAGGATTTCTTTTTCACGAGCTTCGCTGCGCTTCACACTCAACCACTTGTTGGCGTTCAACTCTGAAGTCAAGCAACGAGCTGCTGCCTCCCGCATCCTCATCATCCCCCCCCTCCCCTGAATTTAATAAGGATAAACTGATGATAAAATACTTTGTTGTAATTTTAATTGAAGTCGCAGAGTTGCGAAACCCCTTCGTGAAAAGTTGTGCCGTTCGGTCGTTCAGCTCGGACGCGTTTGCGAGGATTGCGAGGACGTCCTTCCTGGCCGGGGCGCTGCTGCGGCTCACTTGGTCAAGAATTTGTTTTGAATAGAGAGGCCGGCTTCAGATGTCCTGCGGCGCGACTTCATTACGAATGACATCCTGGCTGGCTTCACAATGAAGTTCGGCGTGAGTCTTCAGTCAGACACAAGCAACACGGCCGACATCCTCACAGGATGCACGGTGAAACCGACGGTGTCTCTGCCTCCGTCTCTCTCTCACTCCCTCCCTCTCTTTCTCTCTCTCTCCCTCCACCTCTGTCTCTCTCTCTCTCATTCTCTCTCCTTCCCTCTTCACTGAAGTTTCCTTCGCAATAAGTTGCAAAAAAGAGATCCGGGAGCAGCAATTTTAATTTCCCTTCCTTCGCGTTGCTCGTCTTCATGATTTTCATTTTGAACGCCCTCATCGCGCGTCTGTGCGTTCGGGCAGGACTTCATTGGAGTGTCCTGCGGCAGGTACGGAAGTCATTCACTGCGTTTTACACTCCGTCGCCGCGCGAAGTCCGTGCACGTCGGCGCTGACGCTTGCTTCGGAGGAGGAACAGCAGCTGAGCGTTTAATTGGCGGCGGAGGGTTGTGTTGCGTTACGATCACCACATTTCACGCCTACACGACCAACGCCCACTCGACCGCCTGTTGTCTGGCGAAAGGATTTGCGGTTCGCCTGATGATGTCGCGCATAAATTGCGAGTGACGTGAGGAGCGTGGACGCCAGAGTGACCCGCGTCGCTGCAGGAGAGCCGCGCTGTTGCAGTTGATTGCTGGAAATTCTATCATTTTGTGTTTATTAATACAATTTTTAATACAAAACCAATCAGATCTTCGTAATAATGAATTAAAAATTGAGAGAAGACATTTGAAATTTGCTGAACATTGGAAATAAAATTAAAACAGATTTAAAAACATTCGATTCACTAGATTGGCGTGGCAGCCAAGGACGAAATGTGTGCTTGCGCATTTCGAAATGTTTTCGCGCATAAATTCTGAATTTATTTATTTTTATTAGCGAAAATCCGCTTCAGCAGCGCCATCAGCAGCGAAAACAACAACAACCGCGATAGAATTGAGCGCACACGGAGCAGTGGGTGGGTCGGCAGCTGGGAGAGAAGAAGAGGAAGCAGAAGGTGGATGGCGTGTGTTAAAATTAGTTTTTCCAAGTTGATCGTTTGCTTGTTTGTTTGTTTGTTTGCTTGTCTGGCGGAGGCGGGAGGCGCTCTGAAGTGTTGAGAGCAACCCGTTGCTGCTGAGAAGTTTTCCAACTTTCTTGTTTTTAATGGAAATGTTTATTTCTTATTTATTTCTACTTATTTGCATTTATTTTAGTGTTTTCCTGCAATGAGAATTTCTTGAAAATTATAAGTTGAAGCTAAAAATCTTAGAAAAGCGATAAATTCATTTTTCTTTTTTTTCTTTCTTTTTATTTGTTTAGTTAAAATTCTTTTCTGATTGAATTTAATACGAAATATATAAATAAACTCAATCAAGTTTGTTTTATAATTTATTTTAAGTAAGCAATTTCAATTCTAATCAATTGATAATTTTAAATAATTTTCTAAATTTTATTTATACTTTCAGTTGTCAACAAAAATAATTAACAAACAAAAATAATTATTTAGTTTTCTTCTTCTTCTTCTTCTTCTTCACTTCTTTCCGACGGCATTTCGCCGGCTTGGCAGGAATTTATTTGCCAATCCATCCTGAGAAGATTTCAGTGGTTCGCCCACTCAACAACAACAACAACAACAACGCACACGTATTACACTCACACAACCGCATGCTTTCTTCTAATTTCCCCTGCAAAGACGCCATGTAATAATAATAATTCTCTCTGCTGTTAAATTAAATTCGATTTTTATATTCCCATCTCTAAAATATCCTGCACACTATAGAAATCCTGCACATTTTTGAAATTATTACTAGAATCCAATTACATTGCTTTCACATACAATTCCTGTAACGTTATATTATATAATATTATATCCTTTCTCGTTCTTATTTCATCTCTTGTTCTTAACAGAAAACTCTAACAGTTAACATTAGAGTAACTCTCTCGCTGTTAAATCTGCTTGCTGTTAAATCTATGTTAAATTTATGTTCCCCTCTTTATTTTCACTCATTGTTGCCACCTTCAAAAATTTTTGTCACCTACTAAGTGACCGAAAATTTGATTTAATTGTACTGTATTAGATAAACAATTTTATAATACTCAATTTTTCATTAATATTTCTTACATTGTATGACAGATATTCAATTATTCAAATACATTGTGTATCTTCTTTAAAAATATTCCTAGACAGAACATTATAGACTTTGATATTCTAACTGCATAAAAAAATTGTGTCTAAGTAAAGCCTGAATTGAATTGAACATAATTTTACTGCCCAAGTTACATTTCCGCTAGAATGAATTCTTTAAGTAGATGTTTAATGTTTGTCTTCTATATTGCTTTACTGTCTAATAATAATAAAACTATGACATCTGTTTGTCGTATAGTTTGGAGTGAACTTTAACTTCAAATTAAAGTCAAAATATATACATTCCGAAAAGGAATTAAAATTTGTAAGAAATAAGTTACGTTTTGACATTTCGAACGAAGCCACTTACTGCGACATTATTTGAACTCTTTTATTTTACACTTTTACCAAAGCCAAATGAATGTGAAATATTTTTTTGATATGTCGGCTTATACCTGGTTAAATTCTTAAGAGATTTGTGGTTGGTTGAATATGGCAACAAATGCAGCCAACCAATGGGTTAGAGGGGAAAGTGTATGAAGGAATTGTTCCACAGACAACAAGTTCGAAGTTTGTTTTCCAATTTTCAGGAGGGGTTTTAAACTATAACCCACCAATATAGATACCGGTATTTATATAACCCACCAATATAGATACCGGTATTTATATAACCCACCAACATTGAAACCTGTATTTATACATAACCCACCAAAATATTGATATGTATTCACCGCATTGCCTACTTTAGGAGGGGGTTTTAAATAGAAAATTACCCAACTCAACTTTACCAATTCTTTACTCAACTTTACCTATATTCCACCATCATTGGAATTATTAAAACTCGTTGCTCATTTTCCAGTCAGTGAAGTAACTGATGGCTGAAACGGGATTAACTGATTTCTGTGTAGACTCGAAGATGATCTCGCTGGAAAACACGTTCAAAGGTTTTGTGGTACCGCATAATGATTCGGGTGATGAAGCAGCTTCCTAAGCTGGAGGATGGATCCACGTTTATACACAAACTCATCTCGGAAGTTGTCAAGATTTGTTCCAAGAGTCCAGCAAATAGAAGTGGAAGTTGTGGGGTGTTTGGTGGTGCTAATTTATGCTTATTTTAAGTGTTGGTCCAATTTTAATAATCGCTACCGAAGCAGCAAAGAATCTTGACCACGCGAAATCATGGAATCACCACAAAAATCGCTATATCATAAATGATGTTTAATTTTATCTTAAAATCGCCTGTATTAAATCGTATTTTGATAAAGGATTTTCAAAGCAGAAAGGATTATTGTTTTCTCTATTTCGAATTTCTAATGTATTTATGTGATGAGAATCTCATGTTCTTGCTTTATTTCGTCTTCATCAAAGTTACCCGAGACACCAAATTAAATATAAAAGCCCTTTAATAAATAATATAAATGAGTCAACAACTTTTTATTCATCTGAGGTGAAAATTAAATGTAAAAAAAATTGATAATTTTTTTTTTAATTGGTTTTTTTTTTAACCTGTTAGTGAAATCAGGCTGAAGTGTGTAAATTACACAAACAAAATGCATGCAATTTTGACAACTTGAAACTTTTGACAACTTGGAAAAATATTGTTTACAAAATTCTCTTGTTCTTCTTCACCGCACTAGCCTAGAAACATAATTTTTAAAATACGTAAAGAAGACAAGGAGATAGGCTTTAAACTAACTCATGCTTTTAGAAATGCACAAGAAATCTTTTCCAAGTCATGTTGCTGCATTATATCACATATTTTGCGAAGGAAACCAAGGCAAATTCCATAAAATTTGCTCGATTCGTAAATATAATCAGCTGTTTTTACCTACCACACGTACTTTTGGCCGTAAGAGATGCCAACATATTTTACTTTGGTTGGTAAATTTCGGGATGCCAACTGTCGATCTTGATGAAGTTTTATATATATAAAATGTTTATTTATAATTATTTTATCCAGTATACAGCGGCCAAAATCTCCTGGATTGTCACTTTGCAATATTAGAGCATTAGAATTCCGTAGTCGCAGCTTTACTCCCGAACAAAGATTTGTTTCAATTTCATGCGAAGGATAAAATAATAGGATTAGAGGATTTCGAAAAACTCGAATTTCGGATTTTTCGTGCCTTCAGCTATATATGTGGATGGTTTTATTTAAAATTATACAATCTGCTGCACACTTGCCTCAAACCCCTTCCCTATTTCGGTGATGAACCAGTTACTGAGGAGTTTTTTTTTTACTGTGGAAAAACAATGTGAAAAAGTTAATCTTATAAAGCCTCCACAGACTTTTATTTTGGCAGTTTCTAGGTTAGATGAAAAGTTTGTAGAGTTATTTGATAGAGCCATATTAGACCCATATTACTCATATTTAAGCTATTTTGATCTCATTTTTTATATTATGTATAATGTATATATTTCCATATAATAAGTATTGAATGCTGCTGCGCTACCTTTGCTCTCGAATAAATCGCATGCACCTTCACATATAAACCAGAAAAACCCTGAATCATTCCGTCCCATTTACGCACATTGATAGCAACTCGCATCTGGACTGCTCTCTCAATGTTTTATGGCCGCCGAAGATACTTTATTACAGACAACAACAATTCCTATGCAAGAGTTGCGTGGTTGTGCTCATGTGTACTAAAAATTGTGAGACTAGTGAGAGAGATTTCCCGACTCATGGCTGGAGAGAGTGGAAAAAAGCAGCTGTTTCTCGAGAAACATATGTTTGCTCTGAAGTGCCGGCGGCAGAAAAGTGCGCACGAAAAGAGATAGCAAGAAAACAAGTTCAACGAGAGCAACCGTCACCCGTCAAGTCTCCGCCTCTCTCTGCGAGATGTTTTGGAGAGAAAAAGTGTTGATGAAGGACAGTTTTAAAATTTCTAAAGTTTTTACTTAACGAAAATATTTAATGCTGTTAATAACTTTGATTTTACACATAACTTTTATTTTTGCAAGCTATTAAATTGTTTCAAAAATGAACAGAATTAGAAGTTCTTATTCACGTTTTCCAGCGATGCCATTACTTGTCCTGTTTACCAACACTACTCACTCACCTGGATGTGGTCTTCATGGGAAATTTCTTCTCCGTTTCTCTCTCTCTAACAGGTTGCTCTCTCTTTGCCGTGGCTTGATGGGCGGTATTTACAGTAAAAATTAGACTTTATTGCCGCTCTTTGATTTTGTTTTTGCTTTTCCTTGTTGTTTACTGACAACCACTTAACGGAATGTTAGGTGTGCGTAAAGTTTACGCCGTAAACCCACAACGTAATGCTTACGCTTCGTAGAGAACTTTTTAGTATTAAAATTTTTTACCAAAACTGCTTTATTAAATAGAAATCTTAAACTTATATTTAAATTAAACATATTTAAAGTTTTCCAGCTCAGAAAAACATTCCAGCTGCAGAAAAACATTCTTACAAAGGTGGGGAAAAACACGTTCGAGTCGAAAAAGTTGTCGCTGAGAAATGACGCGCTTCACACGCATGGACTTCGCGGCGAGGAGTTCCGCCATTTTGATCGACTGCCACCACCAGGAGTCGCGAGTCGTGTGATCTGAGCTGCTCGCGCTCGAGCTTCGGTGTCCCTCGTGTCGCCCGTTAATCAGCGCCGCCGCGATGTGCAGCCGAACTGCTGCGAGCTGCGAGCGCTGGCCGCCGGCAGCTGGCAGGACACGCAGCAACACGCGCCGGCCGGCGACGACGCGACGTCGTTAACTTAAGTGACCAATTAATTAAAATCGCATTAAGCGGCCGCCAAGCTGAGAAAAGCCATTAAGAGCGGCGAACTTGGCGCGCACACACGCACGCGGCCATTTATGAACTCCACTGCAATTTGTTGGGTACCTCGATGTGTGTGTGTGTGCGTCGAGTAACTTTGCTCCTTGCGGTGGCTGTAAAGCGCCGCATGCGTTTTTGCTTCACTTGAAGACCGCAGCCATCTTGAGCGGGAATTCGAGCTGAAAACATGACTTCGAAGGCGTTTTTCTGCTGGCAGTTGCTGCACTCAGCGGTGGCCTTCTTCACACCCCGCTGCTGCTGCTGCTGCTGCTGCAGAAGATTGATTAGGTCTCGCTGGCCGCTGGTTGCGGTGCGGTTGCGGTGCGGCTGCGGCTGCCTGGTGCGGCGGCCTCAGTTGCCGGGCCGCTCATTCTTCACGATCGCGTTGCGTGGCTGCTGAGCGCGCTCGCAATTTATTAAGTTCGCTGGAAGGTCGGGAGTTGGGTGTCGCTCTGTCACTGTCACTGTCACTGTCACCGCTGCGCCCGCCAGTCAGCTTCTCGCCTGCGAGGAATCTTCTGTCAGCTTGATCATCTCCGCTGTCCGCCCGTCCGTCCGTCCGTCCGCCCGTCCGTCCGTCTGTGCGTCCGTGCGGTCGCGTTACCTACCGCACACAGATAGCGTCTCCGTGGAGAATGAAACTCAATATTTGCACAGAAAAAATATTATTAATTAGCATTCGGCTGTTGTTGTTGCAGTGTTGGTTAGTGTTGCTGCTGGTGTTGCTTACAATTAATTGTTGAAAACGAGGTGGAAATAAATTTCATTAGCTCAGCCATCGCGATCTGCGGACGGTCGTGCGGCGCGATTGTTATCGCTGAGTTGAGAAAATCGCTTTTAACTCGAATTGAAAATAGAAAAAAAGGTTCACAACATCTACGAGTTTCTTTCGAAACTTCGAAAATCTTCTAAAATTAAAACCACATTGAAAGTTTCAAGTTACCCGCGAGATTTATTAACGTCAACGTTGTTGAGTCGCGTTGTTGAGTCGCGTTGTTGTCGCGTCGTGGCGTGCGGTGGGCGTGTGTGGGTGCGCACCAAATTTATTGTAATTATAAACAAATACAACAACAACAACAACAACAACAACAAGTACGCAAAACTAATTAAATGAATTTATACGAGTTTCGCAAGCGAGCTGCTCTGCAACCAACGCAGCTGCACTCAAATTAAACTGCCAAACAATAAAAGGAAAAGAAGTCAAGCCAAAAATGAATAGCAAACAACAACAACAGCAACAACAATGGCAACCACAAAGAAGAAACTTCTCGTGTTTCTATTTCATTTCAAAGACTTTTGCGAGAATGCTTGCGTAATAAGAAGAATGAAATGATGAAGGAAGAGAAGAAGAAGAAGAGGAGGAGGAGGAAGAGGAGGAAGAAGAGGAAGAAAACAAACTGCAGCCCCACACTTTCCCCGCTTAAAAACACACAAAAACTCTGCAAGAAGTACGTAAATTTGCGAGTTGCCCGGCGTGTGTCGACGACACACGAATCCCTCTGGTGGTTGCAAGTAAAACTGTGCACATGTAAGCCACACACACCCACACACACACGCACACATACAGAGCTATGCATTGGCACACCAGCACTGCTGTAAGAACTTCGATTTGCATTCACGCTGGTGGCCGAAATCAGCAACACGAAAGTTTTTTGGCTGCAAAACGTAATTCAGAAATTAAAGACGATCAACCGAAGAAGAGAAGAAGAAGAAGAAGAATGAGGAGGAGGAGGAGGAGGAGGAGAAGAGTAGTAGAAAAGTAGTGTTTTCGAGTAACTTCTCCCTCTGGAAATCCACAACTCGCACTTGAAGCTCTACAGGTTTCTACGGCCAGCAGGCGGGATCTGCATCATTGCAACTCTGAAATTCGGTTGCTATTTAATTTGGAGATTTCTTCTTGTTGTTGTTGTTGTTGCTCCCTTCTAAACAAGAGAGCGGAGAGCAACAACAGCCACTGAAGGCCCTCAGTTGAGCTTGCCGAAGGTAATAAATTTCCGACGCGCGCAGGACGACGACGCTTTATTACGCAGCTCTGTGCGCCGCCGATCCTCCGCCGCAGCCAGCGAGTGGGTTGCTTGTGCAACGAGCGGCAACGCAGCAACGCAGCGACTCCAGCTGCCAGCACTGCATGTTTATGAATTTATTGCGCTGCGAAGCTCAACATTTTTGGCTCTTTTAATGTAAAGCGCACGTAAATTTATGCACTCGTCCTGTGCGGTGCGGTGCGGTGCGGTTGCATGTCCTTCGAAACGCGCAGAAGGTGGCGGCATTCATGGAGTAATTTAGCACTCGTTCTTGTTGTTGTTGTTGTTCTTGGTGTTGTGTTGGCATTTTCTTCTACTGCAAGAAACTTCTTGAGAAATTTGTCGAGATATTTATTTCACTAAGTTGCGTGTAAAGAAAAGTCATTTGGGGGAAAAACAGTAAAAACAAAAACAAACACGACTAACTGTGCAGCTCAAGTATTCCAATTAATTGTAAATTAATTTCGGGCGAAGATGAAGATTTGATGAGGAAGTAAATGAAAAATTATATTCGAAACGAATTAAACAGAATAAAATGACAGAAAATTAAATAAAATGGAATAAAATTAAACAAAGAGAAATTAAATAAATTAGAACAAAATATATTACAACTAAATTTAATAAAGAAAACAACTCGAGGAGTATCACGTTCCCGGATTGTCGTTTCTGTTGTCTGTGTAAATTTGTTTGTTCACAACGAGCATCCGCAGCCAACTCAACGAGCATCGGCAGCTAACAACGAGTAATCCGCAGCGAAGAGGCTCATAAACACACATAAAAACGCACACCACCCCCCGCCCCCACACACACACACGCGCCCCTCATTAAAAAGTTCAAAGATCTCGCCACCGCGATTACTTAGCATGCGAGTTCTTTACAAGAAATGAAGTGGACATCCTTCGCCAGGACGAGTTAAGCCAGGACGAGTTAAGCCACGCGACGAGAGAAAAACGCGCGGCGCCGCAGAATGCGAGTTGTTATCAAATAATTGCTGGCCCACAGAATTATACAATTAAGCATCCGTGAAGGGAGGGTTAAATGGCGCGCCCTGTGTGCACCTGCATCCCTTTTTGCACTCCTTCAACTCGCGTCAAGGATTCTCCTCTTTTCTCCTCTTCTTCCGTCCACCAACAACAGCAGACGCCGATGATGGTGTGACCGCCGTGCTTCTCGTGAATCCAGGACGACCGGCTCTCCCGGTGGCAGGGCGACCTGCTCTCCCCGTGGCAGGATGACCGGCTCTCCCCGTGGCAGCACGACCTGGACGTGGTGGCGCACCCGTGTGTGCAGCTTTTTGTGACGAATGATAATAACGCGGGTCCGACTCGCTCGTTATCTTTATGACCGCGTTTAGCGAGCTTCGAGGAATTATTGTGCAATTCTCAGTACGTACCGAAAAGTGTGGCAACCCCGCAGTAGACTCGAAGCTGCTTGGTTATCCGAAATTTATGGACGGGGATTTTTTTAGTTAGGATTTCGTTTTCTCTCTTGGGTTGATCTACTAAATTTAATATTTGACTCTGGTTTCAATTTGATAATTCCATTTTTATTAAGAGTTTTTATAAAGAAGCGATTTTGCCTAAATATTTCACCCCATTCCGCCCGGGCGTGGCTGCAGAAAGACTCAAGCATCTCAAGAATTCACTCCACGTTTAGCGAGGCGAATTAAAAGTCAATATCATCAATTAAGTTGTTGTCTTTCGGCTGCAAGCGTCGAATATGCAAATCCAGTCAACCAGCCAGCCAGCAAGCCAGTCAGCCAGTCAGCCAGCCAGCCGACCAGCCGACCAACTGCGAGTACATCCGCAACCTCACTGCAATTGAGTGCAGCGACTTCAATTCATTCCGCAGCGATGCGATCAAGTCAAGGAGCTGCATACGTGCTGCGCGCCCCGTTCTGCTATTGTCTCGCAATGCAGACCTGAAGCTCTGGCCGCCCTCGCCCGTCGCCGCCAAGGACGCTGTGGGGGCGAGAGCGGTCGTGACTGCTCACGACGCAGCCGCGACCGCGCATACGCAAGTAAGTAACGACGTGCGAAGGATAGCAGCCGACACATCACTGCGACAGCGCGATCCCCAGCAGCCCGCCGCTGCCCCCGCGGCGGTGTTGAGCGCCGCAGAGCAGACAAACGCAATAAGTTATGAGTTGTCAGCTGTCAGTCGGGCTGTCAAATTGAAAGTGGACTGGACACGCATATGAGTTTATCGCGATCGCGGATAAGAATATCAATTAGTGACGCGCGGAGATCTCCGCAGATATCAATCAACCGCTGGAAGACAAGCGAGTGGGGGGCGGAGGAGGCAGTGAGGATGACACATCCGCCAAGAGTTGTAGTCGGCCGCAAAGTGTGAAAGAACTTGGCAACGAGATCCTTCGAGATCCAGCTGATCTCTTTAGATTCCCTTTCGTTTGATTTACATGCGGATACATTTAACATGGAAGTTTTATCGTCCGGCCGCAGCTTGGATTACGAAGAATTTCGAACGTGTTGCCCCTCACTCGTTTGCCCCACGCCGTGTGGCACCGCCTTCCTCGCAGCCTAATTAATCCCGATGTCACGTCCTCGCGAAAAGCCAATACAAGAACAGCCAAGAACGTGTTCAATTTTAACACCGCGAACAGCAAATAATCATATTAATTATTCACCAAGCCAACAGCGACAATGCCAACCTTCAGGAATTCCTTACCCTTTCCATATCGCATAAAAATGATACACTAGCCGGTCCTCGATAAGCATGAAAAATAAACCAGCTCAACCGTCCGCGAGTCCGTCCGGTCCGCTGTATGGCGCGTCCCATGAACGCATGCCGCACAGCGGAATCATACAAACGGAGCGGAATCAGCGGTGATCCATCATTTCGCGGCGGCACCGAGTGCCTCCAGCACGACGGAGGGCAACCGAGCTTGACCGACCGCATCGCAGGTTCAAGTGTGGTGCCGGGACACTGTTGGCGCGCGGTACACGAACCCGTTTATCAAAATCTTGTGTCGGACTCCGCTGATCTTGTGCGCCATTCCGGAGAATTCGCGGCACACCGAAGAAACAGGAAAAACGAACACCAAACAAGTTGGACACACCAACCAGCTTAGCCGGCGATCCTCCGAAGCAACCGGCCAAACCATCCGCCCACCCTGCCGGCCGGACGGTCGGCCGTCCGTCGACCAGCCAGTCAGCATTACGTCCAGCCAAGGTGTGTCACATCTCTTTGTTCGGTACATTTGTCACAAATTAATCATGTTCTTGTTTGGTCCAAAGCAACATTTTGATAAATGAACCTGCACTCTGCGTTCGCGGAGATCTCGCCACACTCGGACCGCTCATCCAGTCGCACAGTGGAGCAACCAGTCAGTCAGCCAGTTGCGCAGCCCTCTTCCTCGCGCTGTCGGCCAGATCGGGCCACCACTGCAACAGGGCAACAAGCCGAGTAATAATGATAATAACTGAAGTCACACTTACTGCACTGGTGGCCGACCGGCGCGATCGCGGCCTCTGCGATGGTTGTTTTGGATCGGTGGGTCGGTTCGTCGGTTCGTCGGTTCGTCGGTTCGCCGGGACGCCGGCTCGTAGGCAGCTGGCTCCACAGCCGCCGGGTCTGCCCTGATGAATGATAGTCGGTCCAAAGCTGCAGGTGGTGGTAGTGTTTGTAGATCAATAAAATCAAAAATGTGTTATTTAGCGCTTAATTAATGTGTTCACATTGGAAAGGGGACGGAAGGGAAGGGATGAGGTATTAAACGGAGCGAATGAGGAATGTGCTTCGATGATAAAAACCGTGTTGGGTGTTCAGGGAAGATGTTCTCATCTGTTTGGGACGCTTATAGAACTCTGATATCTTCGGACGAGTATATTTTATATTTTCTATAATCCCTGTCGCGATTCTCGCTTCACTATCGCGGTTCTCGCTTCACTATCGCGGTTCTCGCTTCACTATCGCGGTTCTCGCTTCAATATCGCGGTTCTCTCTTCCCTGTCGCGATTCTCGCTTTGCTATCACTGTCATGGCTTCACTATCGCGGTTCTCGCTTCACTATCGCGGTTCTCGCTTCACTATCGCGGTTCTCGCTTCACTATCGCGGTTCTCGCTTCACTATCGCGGTTCTCGCTTCACACTTGCTATTCTCGCTTTACTATCACGGTTCTCGCTTCGCTCTGACTGTTCGCACTTCTATCTCACGGTCCTGGCATCACACTCGCGCATACCACAATTCACTGACTAGCCAGTCTCGATATTAGTTCCTGTCAGGATTAGACGTCCTCAGATATCATCAGGATTAGATCGCGCATCAGAAATACTGCCACGATCTCCTTTTTTCATATTGAATTCAAGACGTGATAGCAACGATAACGAGAATTGTTCCTTCTTGTCTTGAGCGAAGAGATTCTTAGCCCAATATCATCTTGCCCGTCTTGATCTCGACTCTTGTCCTGAAAGGGCTGTTTTCAAAGGGCGGTTCTCATCAGGGTTTGAAAGGAAGGCGATACCGAAGTTTTTCCCCAAACTTACAACCACGAACGCTCGAAATTTCCCTCCCCTCGCCCCAATAGAGGAAAACAACGTTAATGTCGTAAATAAAACCTTTTCCTTCCACAAGGACGTTCGGATTTCCCGGCTCCACACTTCCTTCGCGTTACAAGTGTATTATTAACACCCGTCGTGAGGGCGAGGCGCTGCAAATACTCGTGATTCCTCATGCTTGCCGAGCTGCAGCGAGTGTCAATTAAACACGCTGCTGGCTGCTCGAACGACACCCACTAAATTAAAAGCGAAATAAATGAAGCTACTATTTGGGACGACGCGACGCGACGGAGTTTCGGTATGCAAAGCAGACGGCATTCCTTCGCTCATACGGAGTTTGCGACGGAGTGAAGGATGTGCGACGGCGAATTAATTTCGCATTAAACACTTAAAAAGGAGTGAGGAGCAAATTGTTGCAGATACAGCCGGAAAAAAGACAAAGAATGACTGCAAAAAGTACCCCAGCGGAGGGAATAAATTTCAAAATGTGTTGACTGAATTAAACGTGAAGCTGAATTATAAGCGAAGGCAAAGTTAATCATGTTGACGCCATTATTTAGAAGAACCTCGCGATTTGTTTCATGTCAGTTTTATGAGTTTTGAGTAAACAGCAATTAATAATTTTGGTTTTTATCACTTTTAAGAATTTTTCAAATCGACGCGACATTTTATGGAAGGGTTTTTCAACGATTGTATAGCATAAAGTTGCGGCGAAGCATTAAAGCATCCGATTGTATTTCCCGCTCGTAAACATTCGCATCAGCTTTGAAAAGAAGTAGAAAACGTGCTCTGGAGTTTTATAAAAAAAAGCAAGTAGAAATTATCAGCTAGAAATAGAAAATAGAACTACAAGATAAAGAGAACAGAATTGAAATAGGAAATATGAAACAGAAAAAATACAGAAAACCAAAAGTATTAAGTAGACGTCGAAAATAAAGTACGCAATAAAATCGTAGAACACCAGCAACGTCGCTGATACGTGGGTAACTTAATTTTTTTTCTGTTTGCAAGCAACGCCAACGTAGCAACACCAGCAACATCAGCGCCATCTTCCTCTCCGGAGCGCACCACGCACCACGCATCAGCTCGGCTCGGCAGCGGGCGCGAGGGGAAGGCCGACGGCTGCTTGTGCGAAAAACATCTTATTCGCTTTTTTAAAATGTCCAATAAAAATTGCCGACACATTCTGGCAATATTTCTCGGGAATCCCATATAAATCACGCGTTGTAATCCCTCATGCAATCGTCGTCGTCGCCGCTGCGGCCCCTCCGCGCGGTGCTCGTGACGTGGCGAGGAGGATTCGAGACGAGGTCGGCAGGCTTCTGCGTTTGTGCGCTGGTGGTGCCACGTCGCTGTAGTTGCCGTCGTCCCACTTGGCTGTGGGGCGACGTGCGTCTTCCGACGCTCGGAGATTCGCGCGCGAGCGAGCGAAAACATAAAACACGAAAACCCTAGAGTATCGCCACGACAGCATCAGCGAAAAATCCTTCAAAACGTCGTGGCTTCTCCTCAGCAGATTGCAACAATCTTGCTTTCTCTCTTCTCCTCCCCTCTCCAGCCATCCGCACTTCCTCTGCTTCTCCACTTGTGCCATTTTATGCGGTGTGCAAAGTTTTTGAAAGTATTTTCTATAAAATTCGTGCAAATTTTACTCAAACAAGCAGAATTTTGGCCCACTTGACCTGCCAGGGGTTTGAGTGGAGTGGGAGGGAACGAGGGGATGCGGTTCTCTGAGGGTTTTACCGGTGAGCGCTTGAATATGCTTGCATAAATTTATGGACTTCGTACTCCGGTTTTCGTCAGCCAGAAGTGAAGAAAAATTGGCTCTTGTTGCGTACGAGCTGAATGCAAATGGTCACAATTTTAGTGCGGCTTGAGAATTTCCAAATAATAAGGGATTTTCGCCATTTTGGGAAAAAGCGACGACGATTTAGGGTTACAACGTTAACAGGAATACGTAGCTGATTCTGCGAGCGTATTCTCTCAGCGGGAAAACACTCTGGAAAGCCCTCCTCTCTCGAACCCCATTGATCTCTCCCATTCCTCAGATCAACTGAATGATGAGGCCTCACACAAGAATTAAGAATGTTTATATTTATTGCTGAACCATTTAGAACTGAGTGCCATTACAGATCATCACGAACTTCTCTGATCGGGGTAAGCAGTACCTGTTACCCATTTCAACTGTAGCCGCCTACTCTCCGCTGTCCCAACTGAGCTACTCCTGGCTGTCCCAGTTCATTTGCGGTCACCTCTTTCTCCGATTTCTTCCAGATACTACTTGCCACTCAGGGTTCATAACATGTGCCCCCTCTCCCCTTTCTTACCCGAAGTTACATGCGTACCCGGACTGAGCAACGAAAATTTATGGTCCGTATTAGTTGAAAACAAAGGCACACCAATAAATTCACCTTTTTCGATGCTCATAAAACATTATTCGCAGGATTTATTGAGTTTGTTTGTTCGGCGCGGTGTGTCCAGTAAGTGTGAGCAAGAGTTCGGGGAGGTCCAGGTCCTCGTAGCTGTGCCTTGCGCTCGTATTTGGACGATAATGGCCGCTGCACTCTCGACTAACTGAATTAAAGCTGAACTGAAACCGAACTGAAGGCGCACTAAAGCTGAATTGAGGCTGAATTGAGGCTGAACTGAGGCTGAACAGAACCGAGGCTGAAGAATACTGGAAATAAACTGCACCGCATCGGGACTGCAGTGGAGGCTGCACTGCATTAAAATGAGCCAAAGTGTGAACCCGAGCTGGCCTTTAGTGGGTGCCAAATTTATTATTGGCAATGAATTTTGCAAAAATGATGAACGGCCGCCGAAGGTCGTTCGATTCCATCCTGCATCACGTAGCTCGACCTCCGACCAACTTCTGTGGCAGACAAAAGAAGGAAATCAATTCCAATTCCGACTTTATTGAGCAGTTAATGGCTGCTGAGCCACCTAGTTTTCGCTTTCACTTTCCTGCCTTATCATCTCCCTTGCCTGTGTTGTTGTTTAATACCGTTGTAGCGCCTCAGAGGGTCGGCAGGCAACACTTTTTTATTCCTTCTTCCATGCAATTTTACTCGTAGCTGCTCTACTTCGATTACTTCGTATGACCTTCAATTATCCTTGTGATCTAATAAATTATTTTTATGGTCGCAAGCAGCAGCTACCTGTTGTCTTCCGAAGGACTTTCCATTTCGGTGCAGGAATGCTATTGGCACCAGTGTAGATTGTTTTCAAAAATGATAGTCGTTCAGCTTCCCTGTTAAGTCGGTATATTAGTGAGGATATTAGTGAAATGCACAAGTCAATTTATGTATTTGAAGGTTGAAATTACATAATCTCCTTAAGGCGCAGGAGGCATAATTCTTGAGGGCACAACATTTGCTGGCGCTCAAGGCCGAAGAGTCATAGAAAAAACCAAGATCTTCAAAAAGTCGAGATATGGCCTTGAATTCGTGAACGCAATTCTACGCAATATTGCATGAAAGCCTTATTAAATGGCCTGAGTGGATATTTAATAAGGTCGCCTCCACCTGCAGGCGACTTTATCTGGTATTTGCTGGTATTACCTCGACAAGGTCACCTTACTCAAGTCTGCACGTCTTCGGAGGAACTCATTTGACCAGTGCCGCCGGCATCCTTCCAATATCATCGTAGAGTCCGATTTGCAGAGCTGTTAAGGTTACTTGCGATCCGGTACTCGGGGCGCCCGGCTGCTCAGGGCGGATATTCTCACATGCTTCACGCCCGAGTCCAAGCAGCCCTCCATCAAAGAGTGGCTGAGGTATATTTCCACTTCAGTTTTTATAGAATTTTGAACCCACACAAGATTATTGAAATTTTATCGCCACAAAATTCACCCATTTGAAGGCAACTCCAAAAATCTGTTATATGGTTGAATTTTTTTAGATGTCTAAATAAAAAAGAAATCCTTATTTTTGCAGCTTTCTTCGGTGATGCCAAGTATGCGATAAGATAAGTAAATGCTGCCAACTCGAGCCTCATAAATCTTGCGGTAAGGATGCCAAAAAAGCGAACGCGGCGCTGCAGCGATTGCGGGGAGCTTCAATGCAAGTCGAAGCGTATCGAGTGCAACGCGCGGGCAAGAGGGGAGCGGACACCGGAAAGCAGATGACAACTCATTGCTCAAGCATGCTGATTTATTTTCACAGTTTAGAGCAGATTTTTTGATGCAGCACAAGGAAACGAGCTCGAAGATGGATGGTGGCTGGCAATGCGGTGATTTTTTCTTCGTTTCTTGTAAATACAGACTTTCGGACACAAGAAGCGATAGACAGACGCAGAGGCAGACATCTACGAAAGCATGCAGACACACAGACAAACAGACAAACAGACAAACAGACGGACAGCGAGAGAGAAAATAGGGTGGCAGACATATATATACTCGTATATACAGAAAGATAGGCAGTGAAGACATGTTGACCCATTGATGACTCTTCATGGAAACACCAGAAGTTCACCTAAAACATGAGATACAATTTTACATTCGCCATTTTTTCATCCAGAACCCTCCCTCGCGTATCGCGCACGAGCAACCCCTTCTATCCCGTGCGCTGCGCCCCATAAGTCAACTAATGCGGCCATAAATTACTGTAAATCCTCCAATTTGCTCGTCACAAAGGTGAAACCCTTCCCCGAAAATCCTTAAGACCGCTTTTAGTCATTCAACCCCCAGGCACCCGGAAGCACTGTTTGTGTCTCGCCACAGTTGCGGACTTTTTGATTCTATTAAAATGCAATGAATGCCATAAGAAGGAAGGCGGCAGCAAAGGGTTCGTGGGCCACCCCTCATTATTGGCATGTCCTCTACAAATAGATCTACGCAGCAGCGAAGGAGTTCTCAATTTCGACGAAATATATTCGTGCGATAGTCATTCATACTCAACGGGAGGGAAGTCTTTCACGGGAGGTCTTCGATTCATCCTCCCGCTCTCCAGCCAAAAGGTTCTGAAGGCTGGACAATGGTCATCCTTTCACGTATAATTTGGTTGCAGCCTAGAACTTTCATAGCGAAGTTCTGAGCAAGAAATCTGAGAGAAATACTTATCGGATTGTCCAGCAATATTGATCGTAACCTTGCCAAATTATGAAGATAATAAGCTGGAAAGTCACATAAAATGTGAACGATGCGAGCGACATGCCAACATGCATCCTTCGAGGGCAACAATTAAAAGAATCCAACAAGTAGGACCATCTGTTTCATTGTGCGCCCCAAAGTATGCAACGCTAGATATGAAGTGCTAAATTCTGCTGGATTCCCTGTGGTTTTTTCGGGGCGACAAAGGCCGCTCCACTTTGAGTTTAATTGCAGCACCACAGCGCGATTGTTGGCCTGTTGTGCCAACTGTTGGGTTGCTTGTTGTGCAGCGGGGGGCTCATTATTTAAACGCGATTCGCGTCATACCGTCGGATAAACTTTATGAGTTCCAGACAAAAACACAAGCGAGGCATCCAGAAAAAGCCTCCTCCGCCTCTGCCTCCGGCTTCTCCGACGGTGGAGAACATGCGCGCATATGGAGCAAATTTGCTCT
The DNA here is from genome assembly GCA_922984085.1 of Sicus ferrugineus. Lineage (NCBI taxonomy): Eukaryota > Metazoa > Arthropoda > Insecta > Diptera > Conopidae > Sicus > Sicus ferrugineus. The sequence goes on along the minus strand of OV277352.1, from coordinate 13,054,091 downwards.
CTATAAATTTCGTGTACAAAAAACTGTACCGAAATGAAATTTCGTGTTGTTCGAAACAGAGGACGCGAGCGGCGCAGATGTGAGGAAAACAACAGAAAAGAAAGGAAAAGCAGCTAAAAAGATATGAAAAACTAAGCAAGTGATGGAGCAGAGGACGGACAGGAAGCAGGGTCGACCAGGAGGGGGAGGGGGAAGGGAAGAACGAAGAAGAAGAGTAGAGCAGATAGAGCAATAAATTCTGTCAGAAATTTAATTTGATAATAAATCTTTGCCTCTAGCGCTTCGGAATTTATTTCACACATACACGTACGAAAGGAAACGCACAGTCGCTGTGCGCTCAAACGCACACCAACACTCACACACACACACGCACACTCACACACACACTCGTACAGTAAATCGAAAAAGTTCGAGAGAGTACGTGCGTGTTGGAGTTAAGAATGAATGAGGATACAAAACATGACACTTATAGACGTCCGTCCGTCCGCCGGTGCTCGTCCTCGGCGTGTTTATTGCACGGTTCTGCGTTCAAAGGATGCGCCGGGATTCCGGAGTGTTTTTGTGTTGCTTCTGGTGTATTTGTTGCTGTTGTAACCACCGAAATCCACGCTACATTCCGGGACACACGCATGCACTGCCACAGACTCGTGTACACACACCATCTCACACGCATACAAACTCGTTTCGACTGCCACCCCCTCACCCTTCCCCTCTCCCGCTGTAGTTATGGTCTACACTGACCCTTTCGTGCGCAGAGGATTGCATGCCCTCGCCGTCTACACCGCCGAACACTTTTACTTGCGTTAATCGCCGCGAGCTGTCGACGTGTCCTTCACTTTCTTATCGCGCGGTGCACATGCGTGTCCGTCGCAGTGGCCCGGCATCACTGGACCTTTCCTCCTCTGCTCTGACTCACTGCAGCGATACATCATCCCTGGCGGCAAAAACTTATCAGAGGATCGCGTTGAGACCTGGAAACGCTCTCTTAATTCGAGGGAAGGCTGGAGTTACATGTGGCCACCATTACTTCTTCCCGTTTTCATGGCCGACCAGGTTAACCCAATTTCGAGCTCAGCTCATCTTACGCGATCCATCGTCGCAGAGTGAGAGTCGGTGGATGATAAATGTAAGTGGAAGGAAGGATTTAGTTAGCAGTGGAAGGGGAGGAATGAAACTTCGTGGCTCGTAGTTTCTGCTTTATTTGGTTTAGTTTTCCTTTTAACTTTTGAAAAAGGTTGCTTAGAATTCCTCTATTGAGGCGAGGCTATAAAGAAAACCTCGCTGAGAGTTATCAGGGCCCTTCAGCAGCAATGGGGTGTTTGGAGGGGATTTTGTTTATATTGTTGTTCTTTATATTCTTATTGCTGTCCTTGCTAGTGTTCCTGATGGCCGACTTGCGTGCCTCCTAAAATATGACCAATAAGAAGGAAACCAGTTTGAATTATGGCTGCCAACTTATACGAATACAGAAATTTGTGGACTTTTGAGCTGTCAAGAGAGTGATTAATGAGCTCAAGTTAATACTTTGATGTTCTCACTCTTCGTTTTTTTGTTTTCGTTTGAAAATTCATAATTGCGTTGACCTTCCCACAAAGTCGTCCGATGGGGGGCGAAAAAATATATGAAGAATTGGGGAGAGAAGAGATCAGTAAGATTTTATAATACTCGTATAAAATGATGAATAACACCCATTCTCCAAAAACTGTTGAAGAATAATGAAATGCTTTCAATTTTCAGTTCGTTTCTGGTGGATTATTTCTGTTAAAACGCAATAATATCAAGAAAGACGCTTTATTTCGTTTTTATTACGTCCTCGCTACCCACTCGATGCAGAAAACAAGAAGATAAAACTACGAGTATTCCTGCCAACCATGAATTATTTCGATTTCGGCTGCAATTGAAATCCTGCGAATGCCTTGATGCTCGCCGAACTTATTTATTCATTACGATAAATTGAACACAACAACAGCAACTCTTTGCTCAGCTCGCAAGACGATCGCTGCCGGGATTCTAAAGCGAACCGCAAGTCAAATACGAACAACTTGAGATGCTACACGCGCAACAACAAAAACCAATTCGAATGCCATTGAAAGCAATATTTTTCCGAACACACGCACGTCGTCTCGCTCTCCCTCTTTCCTCTCCACCTCGCCAACCCTTTTCTCTTATATCTGTGTGTGTGTGTGTGTGTGTGTGTGTGTACGTTGAGCGCCCAAGAATTTCCCTAATAAAACTGCAAACTCATAAATTAAATTCGGTCTCTCGCACTGCGAGGGTCCTTCAATCCTTCATGTCCCCGAGATCTTTACTGTCCTCCGCAAAACACTTCCTGTCGTCCAGCCCTCTCCCTCTCTGTCTCACCCTCCATCTCCCCTCCCTCTCACCATCCCTCTCCCTCACCATACATCGTCACAGTCTCCACCGGCTGCTGCTGCTGCTGCTTATTTGCGTTTGTATTTTTCAAATCCATTCGCTGGCAGAAAAAGTTTGCATTGCTTGCCGAAATTACAGCGACTGCTAAATAAAGAGATGCGATCAGCGCTTCCGCTTCCGCTTCCGCTTCTCTGCTAATACGCTTCCCATTTACTTTCCGCTTCTAATAACACGCGCGCAGTTAGAAGGCAGGAAGAAGTTGAATTTATTATTCGATTTGGCGGGAGTTGGAGGAGCTGCAGTTCAACAGCTTAACCCGTTTCAGGCCAACGGGTCGAAATAGTTCTCGTTCCTTAATGTAAACAAAATTAATCTGATAACTTCAAGCGAGAAGAATTCACATTGACGGATTCTTCAATTTTCGTTTGGTTTGGAAATTCAAATTTGTCTCAAATGCAGGAACTTGATTATATGGGGTTCTTAGGCACACACACACACACACGCACACACACATACCTAATATATTTCCGCCCTTTGCTAATAAACAAAACTTGCAGCCATTTTCTTCGCCAACTCGCTTCAAATCATAATTTAAAAGTTCGCCCTGCTCGGCTGCACCCATTAAATCCACGCGGTGCCAGCCAAAGTGTTACAGCTACGATGTTTAGACGTCTCGGTGATGTTGCTGTTCTTGTTGTTGTTGTTGTTGTTGTTGTTGCTGTTGTGCGGTTGTTTTTTAATGTATTGTATCTGGACTTCAAACTGAACTCATGTACGTCAGCCAGGACGCAGCGGCAGATTTATGGCCGGAGTGTCGACACAGAGGCTGCGGCCTGCACTCGTTTGCGGCAAAATAAGTTGTTGGTGTGGGGGGCGTGGCGGGGGAAGGGCTTGAGGGATGCAGTGCATTCGCTGCTCACATCCAAGCTGCAGAAACACAAGCGAAGTAAGAAGACGAGGATGACTTTGGAAGCCAAGATGCAAAAACTTTTCCAACAAACTCCGAATAAAATCCCGTACAAAAGCAACCTAAAAAACTAAAGAAAAAGAAGAAGGAGAAGATGAAGAAGAGGAAGACGGCTACAAGTCCTTGCAACTCAGCGCTGCCAACGCTTTGTCGGACTTTCTGTGGGTTGCATTGCAGACACTGCAGACAGGGAATGCAGCGCGCTGCTGTCGGTGTCGGTGTCAGTGTCGGCGTCGGTGTCGGTCTTGCCGCCACTTTTGTTGCTCTGCGGTTGGCCAGAAGTTGTTGCATGCTGTGCCAAGTAAGCGAGGAATCGCAGCCAGCGGCGAGCGAAAACAAACTTCAAATGAAACTCAAACTCGAACTTGGGATGCTCGTATTTGCAGCGGAAGCCGGAAGCATTCCATTCAAACAGCAGCAGCACAAAAACTGGGTGCCACTCACCACTCACGCCGCCCTCTCCCTCCCCTCGCGACCCACGCCACCCTCGCCACCCGCCCTCCTGACACGGCAACAGCCAAGGACGCAAAAAGTGGCGTGCTTAACTACGCGCGTTGCAATTCCGCGGAGAAAATGAGATACACGAGTTTTATTTAAATTTCAGCCGCACACACTCCTCGCATCCTCGAGAGCGACGCGGCGGTGGCGCTCATCCTGCAACGCTGCCGGAGGATTCTTTCGATTCTGTAGCATTTTGTCTTCCATCCCTTCGTCCGCCGCCTCCACCCGTCGCCACGTCCACGGTCCCCCGTCCCGTCCCCCGGTCCCCCGTCTCCTCCCGATCTGTCATTCACTCCTGCTGACTTAGTACTTCCGGCGCGAGGAAGATGAATGCTTGCAGTGTCGACACCACGACGACGCCAGACCAGGATGTTGGCGCACAGAAAAGCGAAGGAAACTGGAAGCCCTCAACTCTGCCGTCTGCTCGAGCTCGATTGTTGATTCAGCAACACGAGGCGCTGATAGTTTTTGCATTCTTCGTGTTTGCATTTTAATCGGATTCGAGGCTCGTGGTGAAATCTGGGAAAACCCGTTCCAAGCAATTTTGCAAGTTTTAAGTAGACGTTCGCGGTTTAGTAGGTAATTTTAGAGGGCCAGTAAATCGTGGAAATTAAGCGAATTCCATAAAATGCTTATCTATTATTTAACTAAAATATTAAACTTATTGCACTTGTTTTCAACTCAGTTCGTCTGTTTAGATTTTTCATGCTTTTTCACTCCCACCGAACGGGGAACAAAATTTATATAGTTTCTCGGAAAAATTTATGGCTGGACCTCTGCTTAAAAAGCGTTTAAATTTGGTTCACACCTACTGTCAGTCCAGCAACCGTCGCTCACTCACTCGCGCCTCCTCAGTGGACAACTCGCGCCCCCTCACGCGACAACTGGCGCCCCCTCACGCGACCAACTCGCGATAACTCACGTCAACACATTGAGCGACAGAGTTGCCAGTGCTGCGAAAAAAAGAACAGCCGCGCACGGAAGGGTCAATAAATTGCATAATTGCGCAAAAAGTGTTGTTGCAATCAGAGTGGGCGTGCGTACGCAAGTGGGAGCGCGTACGTTCACGGGCAAGCTGAAGTTCAGCCGCCGCCGCCGCCGCAGCCGCTACCCCGCTCGGCGGAGCCGCAGGTCGGCAACACTTTGCGCTGCGTTTATGGTTTGATGATTTACAGTGGCAACAATAAATATTCGCACGGCCGCTGCACAATTACATGCGCGATTTATGCGGCGCACGCAATATTTTATGCCGCGGCCGCACATGCAGAACTTATGCAGTTATTAATTTCACGCGCGCGCCTGCTGGTATGCAACAGAAAGAGTCGCCCGTCGGCAGTCGGCAGTCGGCAGTCGGCCGTCGTAGTGGCGGTAGCAACAGCTGCAGTTGCTGCTGCTGCATCACGACGACGACGACGACGACGACGACGCGGAAAAGCCGGCTGTGGTAGCGGCAAAAACAAAAGCCGGAGCAGCAGCTCGTGCAACAGAGTTTATGTGATTTTTTGCCTGTTTGCGTGATGGCTTCCGTGATGGGCTGGGAAGGATTTGTTGTCATTTGCGTGCCTCCACACACCGCCGCCCCCCGCGACCAACACACATGCGTAGGCGGCACTTACACACACGCAGACGACACTCGATAAATTCCTTGTAGCTGCGTAGATTAATGCGGTGTCGAGCGACGGCCAGGGCAGCAGCAGCAGCTTCACAACAAATATTTGCAAAGCTCGACAAAAAATTAAATGAACACTCGGCGGACTGAAATATGGACTCGACCCGGTGTCCGGAGTGCCGGAGACCCGCCGGGGAGCACGAAACCTGCTCGAATTTAGTGCCGACCGGCAGTGAGGAGAAAAACGACCAGATGTCGCCTCAACATGCTGGAGCTCCATACATTAGAGACCGTTGTTGTTGTTAAATACGTTCCAACAGCAGACTTCATCGTTTCCATCACCAACAACATGATCGCCAGTGGGGGTGACGGTGTGGTGGGCGTTGGGCGGGGGAGGCTTGGTCAGGGTGGATGTTCAGCAACACGCGTGGTAAAAAAAGCTTTACAGGCCGATCGGCAAAGACAATCGACGCTAAAACTTCGATGCAAAAAACCGCCGCCCTAGACAGCAACAACAACAACAACAACAACAACACTTGCAAAAATATTCATTAGGCATGTGAAATCTGCATGAAGGTCGAGAGTGAGAAAATGCAATCGCGAAGTGAAGAGAGGCGTGAAAAAGGCGGAGTAGAAAAAGCACGAGTTGGTGTCTGATGTTGTCGAAGGACGTAGCAGCAGTTTGACTACAAGCGTCATTAAATCGTCATAAAGCAACAACAAAGCCGACAACGACAACAACACGAGTGACACCCTCGATGCACCGGCAGTGATTGGGAAAATGGAGTCGTTCTGACCTCCATTTTAGACTTCCCACTCGTCCTCCTTCCTCTCCACCCGTCACTTGACTCTGATGAGTTCCACTGCTGAGCTCGAGTTGTTGCAGCAAACAGTTGATTGCTATTCTGGCTCTCCTGCAGTCATGTTGTGGGTCAGCAAATTTATGAGCGACACATATTTGTGTGGCAGCCGCACTCATCGCCGCCCTTTGCCACCCTTTTATTGAGTTCGATGAGGATTCAATTATGCTTGTAAAATTTTGCGAAGTCGACAGAGCTGCAAGTTCAAAGCCACAAATAAAGAATCCACTGCTTTTAATCCGTTTAGAATTATAAACACATTTTAGAATCTGTAAAAAAATATTCATAAATAAGTAGATTGAAATATATTGTATGTAAATTCAATTTATTTTAATTTATCCCATGAAATAATTTTTCCTTCTTGTTTCTTAAAAATCTAAAAAATTAATCCAAAAGATTTTCGTCTGAGGTTGGCAACCTGAAGGGAAACTCCGTCTTCGGTTGTTGTCTTCACTTGAGAAGTTTGAGTTGCTCTGGTTCGTGGCACTGATAAGTAAATTCAAGCTGATCATTAAAATTGCAGCCTGAAAGTATGCTGGGAATTTTCGCCAGGCAATTCAAAAAATGATAAATTTTGCAGGCTGCCTTCAATATCCCGTTGAAAAAAGTGGGATTTTTAATTTCCTTGAGGAATGAAAATCTTCAGGTCAGTGTGATCTGAGTCACGACGCTTTTTTAATTATTAAGATTTTGTGTGAATTTTTAAATTACTGAGAGAACTTGTGAGATTTTGTGTGAGATTTCAACAAATTACTGTGAGACTTCGTGTCTGATTTAACTACTGTGATACATTGTATGAGATTATTTAATTACTGTGAAATTTTGTGTGATATTTTTAATTACTGCGAAAGTTTTTAATTTTGAAAATCTTTTTGAAATTTTTTAAATACTCTGAAATTTTGTAATATTTTTTAGTTTTTGTCAGATTCCGTGGGAGATATTTTAACTACTCTTTGATTTTTTTTTTATTTCAACTAGCGTGAGACTTTTTAGTAGAAAAGTCGCACATGAGATTTTTCTTTTATTTTATTCAGGAGAAATACAATTAGATATAATTAGTTTTAATTAACTAATTTTTATTAAACTTAAATCAACGTAAGCGGACATTTTAAAGATTTTTTGATTGCTAAAACTTATTTAACATTTTCATAGAACTAGAAATTAAGAGAAAATTAAAGACTTCCTTGTAATACAAAATCATAAATTTAGTCAAAATATTAAAAAAGTTATTTTCCAAAATTTTCGATATACTTGTTTAAAAAACTATTTAAGATATTTTAAGCGTATTCAGTTTTTGGAATATATGGAAACCCATTGCTGGTGGCAACACTTTCAATTTCTCCTTCCACTTGATTATTTAGCGAACTCGATTATTTCAAAAGTCTTTACAACTTTTTCCTCCTCGAACTCATTTCCCCTCCTTTTTTTTCTTTTTGCTTACAAATTCAGTGGCAAAGTTTTGCAAGAAATGCAGTTGAGAAGCGTTGGATGCTGATTCTTGTTATCGTTATCTCGAAACTCTTCTATAGGTTTGCATATAATTAAAAGAATTTTAAATACTGTGAAGGAAATACTTTTCCATTGTTTCAATTCTCGAAACCCTTCTGTGGGTTTTTGTATTGAATTGCAGAATTGTGTAGTTTCATCAAAATCGGACCAACTATTTCGTGATTATAGAGGACCCAAGTCAATTTCTTGTTGATTATATTAAGAGTTGATGATTTTCGACATTATCCATTTTATCCTTGTGAGTTAATAAACGATGAAATCTTACCGCTCAAACGAATGAGCGAGAAACTTGTAGCTTGGCTGTTGGCAGGATGTAATTGAGGATTAATTCAGCTACAATTAGCTGATGTCAAGGATAATCGAGGGTATTTAATTTAGCTGTAAAACAAAACTGGGTTATGTTTTATTTACAAACATTAGCCTACCAACCAGTAGATGGCGCTGGCTGTAAGCACTACACAGGGCACCTCTGATGAGAATTGAAACACTTACTTCAATAATATTGTTTTAAATTTCAATGTAATGTTCTTCCAGTGAAGCATTACATGTAATTAATTGCCAAAATCTGGGACGTTTTATAGGTTTCAAGTCATATTTTAATTATATTTATTTGTATACCCTAAATAAGGAATATTGTAAAAGCTGTACAAAGCTAAATCGCCTGACGCTTGGTTTCTAGAATTAAAATTTTAAAATTCAAATTTTGAAAACTGCCGAAAAGCCTCTCAAACTCAATTATTTCCAAGAAAATGTTGACGGAACGGATCAATTTTAGAATTTTCATGTAGAAAACTGGGAAGCTATGAGAAACAACTTGAAATTTAATTTATCTGCTCCTCTGCAGCGCCCTGTGGCAGTAGACTATCATATGTGCAACAACAACGGATTCATCTGGTTGGCGTCTTTGCTTCAGAAATCCCTCCCTCTGCTTTTAATGAGCTGGTTTGATGAAGGTGAGATTGAAGTTGAGTTTCTCAACAAAGAGGGGAAGTGTGGAGTGTGGAATGCATATCTAGATTCCATTTTTATCCATTTACTACAAAACCCACCTCCATTTTGGCTACGAAAAATGAAAACAACGCTTTTAACTTGTATTTTACTCATTTTTCATTATTTACTGCCTGCTTTTATTTGAATTTATAATTTTTTTGAAATTACTTTCCTTCTCTGGTGGTTGTTATATAATAGCATAATTTACAACTTAAGTCTAGCAGGGAACTAAGCTACTAATTATCATTTAGGACAAACGTAATAATAGATCTCGACATTACAACTATTTAATAATACATTTGTTGCATAGTTTGAAAACTTTCAAGTTGGCTTTTCTAATTTCATAAACAAAATGCAGATTTTCCAATTTCAACAAGAAACTAAACTCTCAAAAATGCCGATTTGGCTTAATTTCTTCAACGTTTTCAGAAAATTACAACGAAAAACGAGTGAGAGGCGAGTTTGTGGAGAATACAACGAACAGCCGACGAAATCTGATTCCGTATTTTTTAGATGGAGCGCGGAAAAATAGCAACAATTTACATTTAGTCGCTTCAATTACTGAATTTGCTTGATCTTCGTTTCTGCGTTCGTCGTTCGTGTCTCCTCCTCCGCCGCCGCCTCCTCCTGGCTTTGCATTCTTAATCCACTAAATAAATTAATCTTAGCTTAGAGTTTCAATAAATTACTCGAGTACTCCTCGGCACTCAGCACATGCTTTACGTATATTTGTTGTTGCTTTTGCGTTCACATTCATTGCGGCTGCCTATTTATTCCCGTTTCCCTTCCGGTAGAAGAAGTTTCTGCGAGATAGCTGTATTTTTACATTACGTAGAGAGCGAGTGGTTACGTATGTAGTTACGTAGTTGCGTAGTTGCGTAGTTGCGTGCTCGGGTTCTGCCCGAAGCACTTCTAATTAAATACTTTCATTTACTTTAACATTTAATTGCTTACAAACTAATTACGTATACATTCACTTCTGCCGAAGAATTCGTCTGCTAGTCGGCTTCGGAGTTTCTGTTTCTTGTTTTTGCTTTTGTTTTTGTGTTTGTTTTTGTTCTTTAGTGGTTCGTTTCGCGTTTAGTTTCGTGTCGGCGCAGATAACTGGACTCTGCGGCAGTTCGGCTGTTCCTGCTGTAAATAACTTTTTATAATAATTTATTCTCTGGTGAGTTGTTGTTGCTGTTGCACTTGCTTCAACGTGAGTTTTTAATTTACAATAGAAAACCTACAGCTATTTTAGACGTATTTTACAGATTCACCTCCACGGTTTTGCAGAATAAATCAATATTCGAGTATACTTGCATGTATTCCATTAATTAGTAGTTAAAATTAATAATTTACAAGATTTTTTGGTGTTTGATAGAGTTTGAGGAGAAAGTAAGTTTTGTTTTTTAAGTAAAATTAATAGTTGAGGAAAATTCGCGTTGAAATGTTTGCAAAAAGGTCCAAAAAACGGTTGAAACACTTGAAAGGATTCGCTTAAATGACAGAAATCACTTTTTAAATTATTAATAAAGCAAATATATTTAGAAACATATTAAAAACATATTAAAAAGTCAGAAACAGGAGCGAGTTTTCGATTTAAATTGTTTGAAATTGTTTTAAAATGATTTTTTCGATTTAGTTTTGAATTCAAGTTAATTTAGGAAAATTTGCTGATTTCTTCACAAGACTTCTCAGCTGTTTTCACGATGTTTTCATTAATATTGCGCGAAAATTACTTTTAAAAATTGCAAAAACTGCAAAAAACAAGCTAAAATTACTTGATTAATCAACTTTTATTTAAATATGATAATTCAATATAATTTAAATATGACAAATCAATATAATTAAAAAACGAAAATGGAAAATAAGTCGATACTAAAACTGGGTTGGCTTTTGAAGTCTCTGATTTCAACCTAATTTACATAGAGGAAACTTTGAAAATAGAAATGTAGAAACTAGAAAAACTGAATAAATAAAATAAAGATTGGATTTTACATTTAAATTAGTGCAGCATTTCAACGCTGTGGACCTGCAAGCATTTCTGTTCACGTCAAAACGTCTCTTGGCAAGAGTTGTGAATGAAAGTGAGACCATTTTGTCGTTACGTTCGCTTCCCCCACTAAATATGGCGGCCAGTGAGCGTTACTTTCACCTCTCCATCGAGTTGCAGGCTGAGCTTCTTCTGCTGTTCATTCAGTTTGGTGGCTTTTTAAGAGGACGTCACTGTGTTTTGAACTTTCATTCCTTCTAATTCCTTAACTACAAGCTATGATATTCTAGGACACACTAAACACAGCACTTCAACAGCTGGTTGTGAGAGGGAAAAGTTAAAGATTAACATGTACAAAATGTTCGCTTAAGAATTCTAACGGTTTCCTTGTATTTAACAGCAGCAGACGTAGCAATGAAACTTCGCCCGCCTTGTTTCCTCTCCTGTCTTCGGCGAAGCGGAATTTCTAACAAATTATTGCACTTAACTTGAGTAAACAAAAACTACTTACAACACTTAACAGTTACAAACAAATTGTTCTACACGCTGCAACACGAAATTAACGTCTAATTAAGTCTTAACTAAAAATTGCGGTTGCTTTCTTATAAACGGAGAAGCAGTTGAGAGTGGAGATCGCGTACAGGAATTTAACGGGGCGCGCGGCAGAGTTATTTGAAGTTCGAATTCTATTAACAAAACAGGAAATTGTAAATAAAATTAACTGGATTTATTTTTACGAGTGCGAGCATTTTTACAGTTTAATGGTTGCTGTAAATAAATTAACTGGCATTTCTTAATAATCTCAGTGCCGAAATTCAACGTATTTTAACGGTAATTTAAGGATGAACACTTAAAGGAAACTAATTACGCCGAAAGTACTTGTAATTACACTAAATTACTAATTAGAAAACGCATTTATACAGGAAATTAAACTAAAATTATCGGCTAAAAAAGGACTAAAAATAACTAAATTAATTATTGTTATTATTAACAGAGTTGAATTAATTTAAATTGTTTATTAGCACTTTACAACAACAAACACATGGGTTTCCCCATCTTTTTAGGACCTCCCTCCAGCCGCAAGTGAGTTTCAAGAAACGAAGTTAAATAAAAGCTTGTAAAAACTGAATTAAATATGAAATTTAATATGAAATTTTAGCTTTTGAAGCCGCCTTAAAAAATTTATTTGCCTATTGTTGTTTGCTGTTGTTTCTGTTGTTGTTATTCTTTAGTAAAACCTGTCGCTGTTGCTGTGGCTAAAATGTTGCATGTAATTATTAACCTGCTTCACATCTCCGTCTTCATTGTTGTAACTTTTGCTGGCTTTACTCAGCAAATGAAAATCATTGGCTGTTGTTGCTGCTGCTGTTGTTGTTGTTCGTGTCGTGTTGTTGTTGTTGCTGCGTTCACTATCATTAGTAGTACTGTTATTGTTGTTGTTGTTAGTATTAAACATATTATTAAGGTTACTCGTAATTAAATAATTATTATAAAAAGTTATTTTTTCCTAGTTCTGCTCTGCCAAGTGCTGCGCCTGCGCCGCCGCCTTCTGCGCCTGCGCCTGCTTCTCCTGCTCGTTCAGCTCCTTGATCGCCTGAATCTCCTTCTTCAACTTCATGCGGCGGTTCTGGAACCAGATCTTGATCTGCCGCTCCGTCAGGCAGAGCGCGTGCGCCATCTCGATCCTCCGCCGGCGGGTCAGGTAGTGATTCGTGTGGAACTCCTTCTCCAGCTCGAGCGTCTGATAGCGGGTGTAGGTCTGGCGGCCGCGTCTTCGCAGCCCGTTTGTTCCTGCAGGGAGAGAGGGAGAGAGAGAGAAAATACGAGAGCAATGAGCGGCGGAGTTGGAAATTAAAGCGGCAATCGAAGGTGTAGAAAAACGTGGCAAAGTATTTACAAATTTGAGCGGAATTCAAGTTTGAATGAAATTTTAAGTAATCAAGTCAAGTTTAAATGAAATACAAAGTAATGCAATCCTTGTGTGTGTGTGTAGTTGTTGGTTTCCTCTCTTCCTGCACGTTCTTTGCTCTCTGAACTACCGTTTCAGCAGACCTCGTTAATTGAGTTATGAATTCTCGACTTCCTAATGGCGCTCATTATCAATCGTGTTGCTCGAAATGGTTATGGCCGGTCCATCCGAGTCTGGTTGCAGTGCTCTCTGTCGCTCTCGCAAGCTGGCCGCCGAAGCTTGCACGGTGCCTTCGGGCCAAGTTAAGGCATGACAAATGCGTTTATTATTTAATGTCAGCATTTGCAGCATTTATGCACTCAATAAAATGCAGCCGATAAGTTCGGCGATAACATCGCCTCTCCGACCACAGCGCTCAACTCGTGTGTGTGTGCGTGTGTGTGTGTGTGCGTCTGCCTGTGTAGTGGTGGTGCGTCAGTCGTGTGTGTGTGTGTGTGTGCTGGCGTAAACTTATTGTTATTATCGCACAAGATTGAGCTTTTACGAAATTGAGTTATTGCACTGCAGGCAAATTGAGCTCATAAATATGCGAGTCGCTCCGTTGCGCCGCCATGGATGCCGAAATGACTGACGCAGTGAGTGACCGACTGTTGGTTGCGCCTCTGGCGGGTGGAGAGCTGAGGTGAGATGAGAGTAATTAAGAGGAGTTGAATTAAGAGCGCAAAAACACACTTTAATCCCCTTTCCCACTCGAAAAGTCTCTTTCCTTCACTTTACTTTATTTTATTTCAGCGTGAACAGCTTATTAACGATCTCAGATGATATCGTTTGACGACCTGCCTGGCATTTTCTCGCATTAATTCGCCTGCTGATTTCGTCGATCTGAACTGCAACAGGCGTCACTATCAGCAGCCTGATCGCTCATTTCTTGCAGCCTCTCGAGCTTTCGCATTAAATGGCATCGCAAATGGTTTCTTAAATAGTTCAACACCGCAATTACGCGGCCGACGTGGCAGCCACGGTTACGCGCGGCGCACGTAGCCGCAGCCAGCAATTTAAAGTAACGATCGCTTCGTTTCGAATGGCTGACAATAACAGCAACAGCATACAGCAACAGCAACAGCAAACAGCAGCCACCGCACAGCGAAGGGCAATAAAAATGAAATACCAGCCAGCAACATCTCGGCGAAAACAACACACCGCGTGCGCCGTAATGATCGGCGGCGGCCTGCGATGCTGCACGTTGCCAGCGACGCGGCATTCAATCTGCGGCGATCGGCTGATCGTGCATCGTGAGGAAAAGTTTGTATTTACGAGTGAGAAGTCAGAGTTACGGAAGACGAGGCAGCAAAGGTTGTCGCCTGAGGGAGGGGAGAGGAAGAGAGACGAGGAAAGAAAGGTTTTTCGTGTTTGCCTTCGTTTATCTCGAAAATGTTTATTATTTCACTTGGCAGGTTTTTGTGCCGATCGATCGTTCCTGCTTATGCGGAATTTCGAAGAGAAATTCTTCAAAATGAATGCTGGCTGGCATACTGATGTCGAGCGCTGATGCAGCGGGAAGCAGCGAGCGCGAGCAGCGGGCGGCCACGCAGGACGCTCATCGGCGACGCCATCTTCAGATGAAGTACGTGACTTTTTTATTAATTTGTGCGTCTCTTTGCAAGCCGAGAAATTTTAATTAGGCCTGCTTTGAGTTGTTTCTGGCATTTGAGCGGCCAATTGCTGTCGCTGCCACTCGCCGGGGTTGCCGACGGGCTGCAGCAACCAGCTGAAAGTCGCTCGAAGTTGGCCAATTAGCGCGCAACATGTGCAGTTCGACGTGCGCCGCTGTAGAGCAGCGACACTCCAGGTACGCCGACAAGTCAAGTCGGACGACAACAAGCCACTCGAAGGCGCGACGTCGGCCGCGAACACAAGAAATCAAATTGCATTTTAATGGATTTAAATGAAATTGCAAATTTATGCCGACAGGCTGCGCTTAAATTTAATTGGCATTTTTCGCAGCGACTTTTCGTTTTCCTCTTGTTTTGAAAACCTCATTTTAACAAGTATTTGTTGTGGTTGTTATTGTTGCTGTCGCTGTCGCTGTTGCTGTTCTTCCAGCAACAAGCAAACTAATGAATGCCAGCAGCTGTTTTACTAGTCGTCGTCGTCGTCGTTGTCGTCGTCGTCGTCGTCGTCGTCTTCGTCATTCGCGACGGCCGTCGCCATCGCTGCCCGCTGAAAACCAGTAGCAGTCTGCAGTTAATAAATGAAAATTTATGCCAAAAACGGCTGGAATTTGCAAGGAAAATGCCAAGAAAATAAAGGGTAACTTCTGCAAGGGTTCCCGCCTGCCTGCCCCTCAACTTGTCTGTGACGGCTGTCTGTCTGTCTGTCTGTCTGCCTGTCGACTCGCAGGGTGCGCCTGCTGCGGACATCTTGAGGAATCGCGAAAATGGCCTTCGTGGATTCTGTATAAATAAAATCGTTCTTAGGGGTGGGGGAGGGGGTGAGGGCGCAGGGTTAGCGTTGGAGAGGAGTAGGGGACTCAGAAAAGTGCGAGTTTGTAGAGTGCAGTGTTAAATTTCGCATTCCTGGCAAAATTTAGATAATTTTACGCGTGTGCGGCAAGCGGAACGGGAAAGAAAAATGAAGCTTCGCGTTTTGTGTGAATGGAAAAAAGGGAGGATGCGGGAGGCGGCCAAGCCGAGGGAGGTAGGGAACTGAAATCCGAAAATCCAAAAAATCCTGTACAACTCTGCTTCTCTCAATTTTTTTAGTGTAAATGGCGCCTTACTATTTGAAAGAAACACGACGAACAGAGACAGAAAAAACTAGAGAAAGTATAACGAACAAGAGAAGGAAAGAGAAGGAGGAAAAAAGCAGGAAAGAGAGTCGAAAAGAAGACGTCAAACTTCTCCGTACAACTTTTGAACAGCTTTACACAGCTGCGCCTCTCCGAGGACTGCAGGGTTATTTTCAGTTGGAATCTGTTATTTTTTAAATATGTTCTCTTCTTCTTTGTTGCTGTTTCTGTCGTTGTTGTTGCTGTTATCGCTGTTGTTGTTGTTGCGGGTCTCTGAAGCAGAAAATTCCTCTGGGGATTTGAGGAGAATGGAAACTTTCTTCCATTTTATGCAGAACTGTTGTTGTTGCTGTTGCTGTTTGTTTGGATTCTTGTTTGGATTTTTATTTATTTTTGGTTTCATGCGGCAGCGTTCGTTCCCCCTCCACCACTTCGCTGACATCGTATATTTCTCTGATACCCTAATTCGTCTTGGATAAATTCCACCATCCATCTGCAGCCGCACACACACACGCAGTCCCCTCGCACACACACGCACACCCGGTATTTGTGCGGCAAACAGTCCGCATGCGACAGCGATAATAAATCAATGGGTTTTACGCCATGTTCAGCGTGTCGCACGGGGTGATGCATGCAGCTATTAAAACTATTTATACACGCACGCACACACACGTCTGACTGCGGCGTGTCTGTATGTGTCGGCAGAGTGCAGTGTGTGTGTGTGTGTGTGCCGTGTCTGCTTATATATATTTTTGGCACAAGTGCGGTTTTCGCCGAATTCGGGCGCCGTCACATGTGGCCGCAACTAATTTATATGCCGTCTGCTGTCAATGCCGCTCAGCTTTTTGCTCGATAGCATGTGTTGCGGAAAGATAACGGGATGGATGGGTCTCCACATGATGACCACCGCCGCAGGAAGGCCTCCGGTTCCAAACAGAGTTGCAGGAACCCACTTGCCACTTCCAAGTTCATCTAAAATACCAGCCAGAGTGAACAACTGAAACTCAATGGCCTGCCAAACAGACCAAAATGAACCACAAGCGTGTTCCGATCTGAAAACTTGTTACCATTTACACGTAATGCTTGCAACAAATGCAAAAAAAAAAAACAGTGCCATCCCCTGAGCTTCGTTCTATCTGTCATTAAAAAACCCATGTAATCGTCTCGGGGAACTGAATTGCCACAACTGCAAGCCGCTTGCAATCCCAATCAATGTTCGCATCAATCAATTGCACGAAGTTTTGGAAAGGTCAAAGGGTGAGGGATAAATAAATACACAAATACATCAGATTTCGTTCCAATTTAAAAATTGCGGTTCCTTGCGAACTTTATTTGGCTTCAATTTTTCGTATTTCGGTTGCAGTATTTTCGGCTTTCGACGCGCTACCAGGATTACAGTTGCGTCCACTTTGTTTGCGGCCAATCCGATCTCTTGATCGCATATATTTCGCATTATCATCCATGTCGAATTTGCTGTTTTTAATGGATGACCACCACCATTCCCAAGTCGCTCTTTATACCGAAACCACATTTTTCCTCACTTTCGAGCCTGAAATCCCTAAAGCCGAAAGTGATTGCCACCGAAACCCACCCACACGCAATAAATTGAGTCACCTCATCCGCCGCCAATCCTTAATTAAATGAAAATAAAAATCAAACATCGATTGATTGCGCCCAAAAGAAATCCTTTGCACGCAGCGCACCACGCAATTCAATTGAAATCCATTTCCACTCTAGAAAAAACGAAGCTTCAAGTGCTTCGGCAAATGTAACCAGAACAGGAAGGACGAGGGGAAGAAGGCGGGGAGAGGAGGCATCAGAGAGGTTTTAAAAAGTGAGATTAAAACAATTAACTGGAGGCTGCTCGGCGGCTTAAATCAGCCGCCTCTCGACGTTAGAAACGCGCAGCCCGAAGAAGGATTCTGAGCAGCAAGCAACCAGCAATGCGGCGGGGAAAGGGAGTGGCAGGGGCAGGGAGGAGTAGCAGCTATCGTGCTAGCGGTTCGAAACTAATTTTCCACTCTGACAATCGAACTGCGTTAAATCTGTCAATTAAATTGGCCGCAGGGAGCGAAGCCGCAGAGTAGTTACGACGCGACGCGACGCGACGCGGCACAACGCGGCAAAGCAGCGTACTGCGGTTGGGTGGGTCGCACCGCAGCAGGAGACGCAACACGCGTGAGCCGCATGTTGGCTGCGTAAGGAGGCGGCAAGAAAGCAGGCGGATGCTAGGCTGAGTTTCGTGGGGCGACAGTAAGCGGCGCGGCGGGTAGGCGGTTTCGAAGCGATTTCATTGCAGAGTGGAGCGGGTCTTCAGGCAATCGTGACGGTATTTCCACCAAAGTAACGACAACAACTGGTTCAGTGGATGGTAGGAAGTTTTGAAGTTGCAATTATGACATTCTGATGCTTGCGGTGGAAGCAGAGTTGCAATTAAAGCGCCTGAAGCGCAAAATCTGGCACGCTGCACACCCCGTGTGACGACCGAGTACCACACACACCTCGGCACCACAGAGCGGCGCAGAAGATCTCCTAACAAGAGAAGGGTGTGGCACGCAGTGGCTCGCATGGCTCGGTGGTGCGAGCAGAAGCAGGACTCTCAAGGGCTGCTTGGGAGGGCGTTGATGGCGGCTCGGCAGTCGCACGCAAAATGAAGTCTGGCAAACGCATTGTGGACTGCGTCGTGCATGCGTCAGCAAGCCAAACATTTCACCTTGCAGACAATCAGATTTTAATTACTTTTATTGACTCAAGGCAGTCGGGAAGCCAATCGATGAGTCTGCTCGGCATCGTGGCTGCGACCGAAGAGCGAAACCGCAGTCTGCAGTCTGCCTCGGAGCACCGGCTACCCCGCCGTCCTGATGCGGCGTCTATTGATGACGTGCCAGTGAGAAATGCTGCGGAAGCCACCAATCAACGCTGGCCGAAGGTGGCGGGCACGTGACTTTAATTGCACTGCCACGAAGGCGAAGACCTGCAACGCGTTGCTGCAGCTACAAATGCAGGCTGAACTTATGAAAATCCTCGCGATTTTGCAGAAAGCACGGACACGTGATGATGCGAGTCTCGGTCGAAAGCGAGATTTTACGGCTTTCGAGGAACCAGAAGTCCGAGAACTCCAGCTCAAGTCGAGACCTCAAATATTGCAACATGTGCGGTGAGTTTCTTTCAAACTGAGAAATGAGAATTATTATAAATGAAAAATACCATATTCGAGCAAAAGCACCCCCTCTCCCTTCCCTTTTTAACCATTTCGCCTCTCTCATACCACTTCTTCCCCTATCAATTCATTTTTTTAGCTGCTTTCAGCGAAACCCGTCTATTAATCGCTGCAGAAATTATGCCGCTTCACTGCAAGCTCATCACCGCCAGACAAGAGCCGACCATCACCGTTGGCAACACTGATTGAGGGGCGCGCTGTGTAAACTGTTCGCGAAAACGTGTAATTTTAACCCTTCTGCGGCGCGAACTACAAGCGCAGCATAAACTTGATGCCTGAGCAGGCCGACGAGCGCGCGATCACCATAATAAATTGCAAGAAAGTTTTCGGCGAAAAAAGAGCCAACAAAACAAAAAAAGAAAAAAAAACGAATAACACAAAAATGCAACAAGCATGGCCAACATAATTAAATGCAACGTGGCAGCCACGTCTCGGCGCTGCACGAAAACACTGTAATAAAAACACGAAGACTCATTTAAAATAATTTTAATACTCAGCTATAATTAGGCTTGACGATGGTCGTTGTTGTACTAGCTGTACTTGTTGTTGTAGTAGCTGTTGTTGTTGTAGTAGCTGTTGTTGTTGTTCTTGATAAGCAAGTGCAAAATGAAATTTCATTTAATATCGCAGTTATTTACGAAGACCTGCTGCTTCATGTGTGTGTGTTTGTGTGTGTGTGTATGTGTGTGTGTGTGCACGCGCGCCCAGCTATTGTAGTTGGCAACCCTTTTTTAAGTGCCTGTAAAAATGGCTTTCGAAGTAATGACCGCGGTGAAGAAGGTGGACGCGACAAGAGCTGGAAAACAATTATGGGGACGAAGAACAATCAAATCGAAGTTATTCACACGACGAGTTGCCGGTCGCCGAAAGGGAATGGAAAGGAATGAGGAAGTGGAAGGGATTGAGAGAGGGAGGGAGGGAAAGAAGGACATCAAACTGAAGGAAATTGAAAAAAAACAGAAATAATAACTTCACTATTAATTCATAATTGAAGCTTTTTGGATCCGAAATCGTGTCAACGTAGGTTTGCAATTAAATAAAATGAAGAAAACTTTATAGAAAGTTTTTAATTTCGTCAAATGAGACTCTCTTAATTAAATGAAAAGGGTTTGAAACCAAAAAACATCAATTTCTCCGGTCTGGTCTTGAAAACTGATCGCCAAAATCATCACCTCCGATGAAGGATCGAAACGATGCTGGAAATTGTTGCGCGAAAATGGTGAAACGTAAATTCATAAATAAAAAGCGTGCTTCTTTCTCTTCTTATTCTTCTTCCTCCTCTTCTTCTTCTTCTTCCTACTTAACCCATCGCCACGGCTGCAATGAGATAAAATTATCTAAAACCAACCGAAGGGACACGAAAAGCGGCAGCAATAAAATCCATGCAGACAAAATAATGCAACACCATCCGCAGACAATACTAAAATGGCATTATTGCGCAACAACAACAATCCCAGAAAAAAACAACCTCTGCAAAAGTGAGCAACCAGCTTCAGTATCAATTTTCCGAACACCAAAATGGTCACAAGCAGCTATGAAATGGGATGCCATTCAGGGAAGTTCTGGGAAAAGGGAAGACCGCGGATGGCAGGGGAAGGACGGTGCAAAGTTAAAAGTCATTGAAAAACAACAACAGCAGGTCTGCGGCGCGACGCAGCCAACAATCGCTCGAAGCAAAGGATAATCAAGAGGACAACGAACGAGATGCGACGACCGTCGCTATGTAGCGGCCGTGGATTGCATGCTGCAACTGCCTGTTGTTGTTGCTCTTCTCGTTTCCTCTCTCTCTCTCTTCATAACAGAAAAACTAACTTAATTCGAGAACATGTGAGCGCATATTTTCAAGAACACGTTGAGCGCAACAGGTTCCCTCAACGACGCTGCCTCAAAATGGTAGCCTATAATGGGTCTGTGCAGCTCGACCGATATGGACGCGCTTGCGTTGAGTAGCAAAAATGGGAAGAAGTCGGGCCGCGGCCTCGGCGATGTTGACTTTATTTAGCGGCGATCGTGGAAGGATGAGGCAGAGAGTAACGATCGAAATAAGTCAAATATGGTGAGGACGCTGTCGTTGGCAACGAGGAAGTTCGTTAGCGATCCAAAGGGCAGAAGGGGAATCTAGGGAAAACGGGAGGCAGCACGGAAAGGAATGTGTGGGAATAGAATTTCGGCCATCGCTGGATTTGAACGGGTTTTTCGGTTACAAGACGTGAAAAAGGGTGAAATAGAATATCAACTGAACATACAGTGAGCCTCGCAGTTAAATAAACTTGAACTATTATCACCCCAAACCATTGATTTCGCCCGATTGTCGAGCGCAACTTTCCCCTTATTGAAAACATGAGTTCACAAAATACTCCCCGCACTCTAGAGCTTCGTTTACTTTATCTAAACCTTAAGAGATCTTTTTGCCTTTGCGCTGTAACGAGTTCCAGATGAATTCTTGCAAAGAAAGTTTTTCATGCTGATCACATAAACGCAGCGCAATCAAGCCTTTCAAGCGTTTAATCTGCCCCAAAAAACCCGGCAAGATCAATGAACCGCACCGCACCTTCATGATTCTGACGTTCATGACTTCACTCGCTTGGCCTCTCGAGTCCCCCCGAAAGCCGCAAGTGCGTCCCATCGTGCCGCCGAAGTATCAGCGCAGCGTCCTCTTCAAGCTGTGCCGCGCTCGTTGGCTTAACTGATCGAGTCCAAAATGACGCAGCAACGTGCGCATTTTATAAATGGCGATAAAATCAACCCGAAAACTGGTTCAACATAAAAATTCGGCAAGCGGATGGCTGAGGCCGTCGCGCGTCTGCACGCTGCGGCCAGGCTGGCGTACCCGATCGAAGACGATGCGATGCGAAGTGGGCTCAGCGCACCACCGGTGATCATGTTTCGAAATTATGCGCATCCTCAGGTTTGCACAGGCAAGCATGCGAGTGCTCGCGACTCAACTGCGCATGCTTGCCGCGCTTGAAACCACAAATCATTAAAGTAATTCATTGCCACGAACAGGTTGGCCGCTTGCCAGGATGCACGGCACGGCACTGCGACGGAAGAATGGCTCCACCGTGCGCATCCAAAGGCGAATTTTTCGAGGCAAGTCTCGCTAATTTCAGGTTGGCTGCGTTCTCTCGTTTAACATTTTTAACCTGTTTTCGGTACGTTTGCGGGAAGCGCTTCAGAGGACGCGTTGAGGACGAGTTCACGTGCGCGTGGATTTAAGAGGTGACCGAACGGTAGCACAATAATGCGGCGACAGAGTCATAAGGAAGAAGGATTGCGTTCTGTTTCGCGAGGAGTTATGATATAAAAACGAAACCCGAAGTGGACAGAAATGAATGAGAGAGAAGCTTTTTAAAGGGAAGACTAAGCCAGGAAATCTTAACACCGCCAACCTCTTAGGCACTCGAACGTGATTCTCAAATCGATTATAATCGTTTATATCAATGAAAAATGGGAAGGAGAGCATTTTTAATACATAAAATATACGAAACTGCAAAGACTTTTATTTCAAAATCGCATTTATATTAATTGTAGCAAATGCTAATTTTAATATTTTGAATTAAAAAGCTCCACTTTACTTCTTTTATTCAAGTGTGGACGACTTCTCTTACTTCCATTCTCATTATTTCAGATAATCTTCTGGGAAATGTCACATCTGAAAGGCAGAAATAATGGGTTTCCACTATCAATCCAAAATACATAAGCAAGACAGATAAATCCAAGGATATCTATAATTTATTCTTCCGTGTCGGCGTACACAACATTTATTTTTCGCCTGATGCCACCAGTAAGAACTTCAGCTCAGTTTAGCATGGCGACATACAGAGTACTCAATGACCTCATCCAGCATTCATTCAGAGCTCTTTTCGAGACATATTGAGTCCTCCGAGCGTCGAGACCAAAGACACGCCCGCCTGTCAGTGCTAATATTCCGTTATGTCTCAATTAACCCAGTGGCGTTTCTGCCTCTCGTTTGTGCCGGCAGTCAAGTTCGAGGTATGAAACACGAATAAATTCAAACAAATAGCGGAATGGATGGATAAAAATTGAGAAAACTCCGTGGCATGCGATGCGAACGAATGTGTTAACGCCTTCGCTGCGTCCGTCCAGCGTCCAGCGTCCAGCGTCCGACGATGACGATTATAATAATCTACGACTTCATTACGAATTTCGGGACCAACTGGTGCGCCAACCCAACGACCGAGCGACCCTTCTCGAGCTTGAGATGTCAATAAGAGAGAAGACGATGAATCTACAAAATGTTGGAGTCTACAAACTGTAGGAATCTACAAAATGAAGTGGAAAAAGGCAGAACTCGAAAAGAAAAGACAACGGAAAAAATCAGATATGAACTCCGACGCTCACCAGCGCACCAGCAACTCAATAAATTCCGGCATAGAAAACACGAACCGATCGTCCAGTCTGGTCGGTGTCAAGCTGTTTCAGTATCAACGAGAACTCATCTGCCAGTGAATAAATAAAGTTTTCCTGCAGCACTAAAGTGGGTGAATGAGGAGGGGAGGGGAGGGGGAGGGGGAGGGAGGGCACTACTTGTAGTTGGTATGGACTTCCATGCAGCCAGCGAGCGAGCAAGCAACGAAATATGATGTCTTCGCAGCTTCGTATGTAGATGGACGAGCGAGTGAGTATCTTTGCAATTTCAACGTTCATTTAACAGAAACTATCGACGCGCCGGACGGTGCGGCAACTTGCGCCGGGACCATGCAGGTTCCCGCACTACCCACGACGAGTGCGCTCGGCCAGACGGATTGGCTGCTGCAGGCAACACTTGGCGTGGAGCAGCAACAGCACAGCAACAGCAAAAACAGCGGCAATGGCAGCAGCTAAGATGGAGCGGAAGCCAGGGAGCGGGGGAGGAACGAGGGGGACCAATAAAAATAATAACGAGGAGTAGAAAAAACGAGGGACGTCCTTCGATTTATGACCGAGAGGCGGCAAAAACTATTGAAGTACGAGCAGTATTTTGCTTGCAGCTTTGAAGAGGAATGAAGTGGCGATGGAGAGGAGGAAGCGGCAACGGGGAGGGGGAGGACATTGTTAGACGAAGCTTCATAGAGTCCTCGAGTGTCACTCATCAGGGATACAGAAATTCGGGATTTTTACATCTACTGCTGGTATGATCGAAAAGAAGTTTGGGACTCTGATTTCCGAAATATTGTGTCATTTAAGCTGTTAGTATTCAAAGACGAAGAATAGTTCTACAAGTTGGGCATATTTTGGAATTTTCAGAATATTCTCTCCTCTTAATCATCGTCAATCTTGTGGGATTTTTAGCTAAACCCGCACTTGGCACTCCCCATCATGCAGGGAAAAAGTGTTGAACATATAAAAATACAAGTAATTTTGCTGTGGCGCGAGGATGCATGTGGGCGCGCATGAAAGGACATCCCAGCATCCATCCAGTTTATAGCCGGCGGCCAGAGGCTGAGCAATGAATGCATTTGCTGCCCCGTCTACGAAAATCATACGCTATAAATTCGTATTGAGAAGATGACAATCAGCAGAGTCATTGTGACGGTGACGGTGACGGTGACTGCAATAAAATGGCTGCCGTTGCCGTTGCTCTCGCTGCTGCCGCTGCTGCTCCTGCTTTCGTTTGTTCTAATGGAGGCGCAACGGAAGCTTGCGGCACCACGCTCGCTCGACCACGAGGGCGACGAATGGCGGGAGGGGGAGGAGGGCGGGGTGTCGGCGAAAGGACGGAGATCAGACGGAAGCGGAAGCACATCACAGTTCGGCTCATTAAAACGAGACAAACAACTGAATGAGTGCGTTTATCAGCGAGTCACTGAAGCTGAAACAATTAAATTTGTTCAGAAAAATCGTTGGAAAATCAGGACATATTTTGAGGGATGTAATTAGAAGAGAGATTCTAGAATATATTTGCAGACTACCAAAGTCTCGCTAAGGTTCATCAATTAAAATCCTTTTAAAAAAGTTTATAAAGAGAAAAGAAAAGCTGATGGTTATCCATTCTTCTCTCACAGCGAACCAGACTGTTTAAATTTAATTTCATTTGCAACCAACGCTTGAGGACGAGTGCAGCATAAAATCTTCTTTAAATAAATTACGTCAGCCCTGATTTGTCACGCCTACTCATTTAGCATTTATCAGCTTCATTTCAGACGTGCAGGCAGTCGAGTGCTTTTTGGTGCCTCTGCGAGAAGCGAGGCGGCAACCAACGCCACCATTACGGCCAACAGCAGCAGCAGCAGCACCAGCAGCAGCAGCAGTGGGTATGTAATTTATAAACACAACTACAACAACATTGGCACCAATTAAAAAAATTGCAAGACAACAGGGCGTTTTTAACGCACCCAACTGCACAACAATCTGAAAAACAAGAACTTTCTGCTTGAGGAAAAAAGGCGCTCGGAATGCGTTTTTAATTGCTTTTACGCTGCTGACGGTGCTGCTGCTGCTGCTGCTGCTGCCTTTTCGGTGTCATCCACTACTTCTTCCACGTTTTTAACTACTCTTTCGAGTACTCTTTTTCTCCTCTCACACACACTGAGTTCACTGAGGCGCTCTTATCTTCATCTCCGCTTAACCCGTTTAAAATCGAGATGTGTTACGTGCATCGAGTTGGTTTCCCTCTGTCGTTGTTTTTCATCGTTTTTCAGTTATATAGTCGTCACATGTCACAGGTTATACAGTTATATAATTTACAAACGACAATATTGATCTGAGAGCATTTCTAAATAGAAACAGTTGACATATTTTAAAAGAATTTGTCTCGTATTTTTTTAGATTTGTTATAAAACTGCATTTTAAAACTATCTTGGAATCAACTTTCAACTGTTCAATTTTTCTTTATAAACTTATTTTTCTTGAAGTTGCCGTGCCCTTCCTCCACCCTCCCTCCACCGACCCCCCCCCCCCCACAACCCTCCATTATCTCCTCTCATTCTAATTCACTTAAATGCGGGGGATTTTTTTAACTTTTCCTTCAATGGTGAGGAATTTTAATGCAGTAGCCAGCAGCATGACAAGCACCGAAGTACCAAAAGGACACAAAGAAGGACAAAAACTGTAACACAAATAACAACAATAACAGCAACAACAACAATAAAAACAACAACAGCAGCAGCAGCAACATAATTTACTACTGAAAAGTTTCATTGCGGCGGAGTGTGAAGTGGGAGGACTTGAAAAATTATTGTTGCGCGTCTGAAATGCTGGTTGGTTGTCGCTTTTGTGGGTCGCTGGATGGGACCGGTCGACTGGTGGGGGGGAGGGGAAGGTGGTGCGGGAAGAACCGTGGAATGAGTAATCAGCGAAAACCTGCGAAAGCCTAAAATCGAGGGAAGACTAAAACGAGGCGTGGCTTTGCAAGTAAATGTTTAAATTACGGAATTAGCAGGTGTTGCCACTTAAATCACGTTTTCTTTGGGAATAACAAAAGAATTCAAATCAATTAAAGGACTTTTTGCGCTGTTGTGAGCAATTAGAAGTTCGTTTTTATTCATTAAAAAACTACAAACAATTGCTTTTCGCTTTCATAGTTCTCAGCTGGGAATGTTAACATCAAAACTTTCGAATAAAAGAATAGCAAATTTCAAAAATTCCTCTAAAAATTCTTAGAAAACCTCTTCATTTTTCCTTCCAAGACACTTCCTGAGCGATAAATTCTCTCGAAAGCTAACAAAAATGTGGCCAGAATCTCCGTAGAAGTGGTAACACTGCACGTGGCGAACGCTGAACGCTGCCCACTGAAGTAGAAAGCTGAAGAAGAGCGTTTTAGGCATCCGCAGTTGTGGCGAGGATTTCGTTTTATTGCGACCATTTTTCGCTGCTCACGTTTTGTTTTGCGTCTCACGGCTACTGTAGTTGCTGCTACCGCTGCTGTCGCTGCTGCTACTGCTGCTGCCGTCGTTGCGGAGCTCTGCGGACTGGGCGGGGCGCGGCCGCGGGCGGACACACCCAATACGAGTCGCAGCTGGATTTATGTTGTGACTTTAATTGGCTTCCAATGGGGTATCAAAGCGGCTCACAAGGGGCGGCCGCTCATGCCGCGGTCACTTGTTGTGGAGGGCTCTTGGAGCTTCGAAAAACACGCTTTCTTACGCCGCATTCGCCTTCCCCTACCCACCTTCCCCCACCCTCAAACTCGCCCGCAATCCAAAGCAGAGGGTTGAAATTAACGCACAGTAATGAATTACAAATTTTATTGCATTTAAATTGGATACTTAAAATGCGGCAAATAAATTCCCATGTCATTGAATAGCAAGGAATTTGGAGGACTTTGTAGACCTCATTTTGAGGTGGCTTAAAACTGGTTAAAGGCTGAGATTTGGTTTCAATGATGAAGGTTTCATTAATCGAGAGAGATTTGTGAGTTAAAATCACTTTTAAGAGGTGGACTGCGGGTAACCAAATCCCGTGAAGTCAATAGGTCACCCTTGACTCTCTAAGGTGGCAACGTCGGCCGCCTCTATAAATCCCCACTGAAATAATGTTGCATATTTTTTAATAAAAATACCGTAAAAATTTGTCACATTTACCTCTCCACTTTTTGCCGGAAGCCTCAAGGGTTGCCAGAGTGCAGGAATTCCCTATAAATATATTGAAGATATTTGCCAACATGTGAAACGAAAATCTCTCTGCATGCGGACGGAGAGGGGAAAGAAAATCGGGCGGTTGGAGGGACGGCGAGCGCATTTTTCACTGGCCAGCCAGCGCGTATGAATGCGAAATATTCTCGCTTGGATTTTATGCGTTTTTGCTGCGGCATTAAATCCTTTTTTTCTTATATTCTTTATCATTTCTTCTCTCTTTTACGCTGCTCACTCTACCCACCGAAAAAACCCACGAGGCTGCTGAGGGTTAAGAATTCTTGAGTTACTGTTGACAGCAGCCATTCCACTGTGTGTGACGTGTGTGTGTGTGTGTGTGTGTGTGTGGATGTGTGTGTGCGTGTGCGTGTGTGAGCATTAATATTATATATTTATGCATACATTTATAAAAAATATATGTAATTCTAAAATTTTTCATAACTTCGAAGATGAGTTTTTGCTTTTTGCCACTGCGACGTGCAGACAGCGAGAGAAGGCGAAACTTTATGAGAAAAATAAGGAGTTCAGCATTCTATACGCCTTCCATGAAGTGAGAGAGGGAAAGAGGTGAGGAGAGAGGAAGAGCGGGAGAGAGAAGAAGTCGAGCAGATTGGTTTTCTTCAAGTTAGAATAAAAGATTTTGAGTTAAAGAACAAAAAAACAATGTGAGGAGAACCTGAAGAAGAATGTAAAGTCCGTAAAAATAAATAAACGAACTGTGAGGCGTGAAAAGTGCAAAAATGTAAAACTTTTACTCAACCTTTCAGAGTTTTTCAAGTAGAAAATACAGTTTTTTCTCGTGTTCTGCTCTCACTTTCACGTTTTTCACGTCCTCTCTCTCTCTCGAAGTTAATTTTCCGCAAGTCTTTCGGTTACTCGATCTCGCCTCTTGCTACTCCCCCCTCAAAATTTCTTTGTCGTTTTATTAAGTTGAACTTTTCTCTCTTATTCTTCTCATCTAATTCACCTTCAACTCCAACTTTTCATAGCTCTCTTCATCGCGGCAGTTTGGCTCTCTTCCTCGTCGCAGCGTTGCCGTCTCAACGCTTGATTGTGCGCCATTATTTCTCGGAGGCTTCAAGAAGTTTTTGCCGAAATTATACGAGTAAAAAAAGCGAAATATGCAAGAATTGACATTCTTAAAAAAATTAAAAATGTAGTTCGCAGTTGGACTGGAATTCCATCGAAAAGGAAGTGCAAAAATAGAACTGATAAAATCATAAAGTTGGCAACTCGTACGTAGTTGCGTGAAGTGTGAAATTGCGCTGGCTGAGTTGCCAACGCTCAGAAATCTGATAAACGAGGTGAAGAGAAAGGAAAAGAAATACCGATGTTGAAATTAAACATGTTAAAATTAAATGTAATAAACTCTCATTTTCTTGTCTTAACTAAAAATGTTAGCTTTACAAATGATTTTTCCAATTTTACTACCAATGAATAAACAAATAAAAGCTTGAAAACCCTTCGAACTCTGAAAATCTAAAAGAGTTTTTCCTCTTTTTATGATAAATACGATTCATTATTTCGTTTTACTGACTTTCCTTTGTTCCCAACTCGAATCGCACTTCCGTCTTCTCAACTACAACACGATCTTCCAGAATTCAACGACTGCAAAACATTTATTTTCACCTACAGCCACCCTGCACTCACAAACACTCGCAAGCTCGCAATTCGCACTCACATATTAAGGCGGCGTGTGATGTAGCGGCGTGTGTACGACATGACACGCCGCCGTAGGGTGCGTATTGTCACTTCGAGCCGTTATTTTTGAGCTAAAGTTCGTGCACGGCAAGCAACGAAGCTCAACGAAGAAGACGCAGGCTTGTCTTTGTGCGACTTCGTGCCTCCTCGTAATCCTCCGCCGCAGGATCCAGCGTCAAGTCAACCACCCACCGCCTCATCGGTTGCCATCCGACGACTTCCCGCAACTCTTTTCGTTGTGTTGCGAGGCTTCGTTTTGCATGCAAGTTAAGTGAAAAGCAAGTTAAAAACAAAAGCAAGCAGTAGCGAGACAGAAGAAAAGCAAGAGAGACCTGAACGGAAGAATGGAAGGACGAAGGGGTGGTGGAGGCGTGGAGGGGAACGGGGTGGGGGAAGGAGTTCTCAAGATTAGAGCAAACAAATCCCATGCCAACCCAATTATAGACGAGATATACGAGTCTTTAGTGGAGATTTATGCGATCTCAGTGTGAAAGTGTATACGACACAATAACAATAGCAACAACAACAACAATCACAACAACAACAACAACAGCATTATAACATTTCATGAGTCTAACAATGAAGCGTGTAATTACAGTCTTCTGGCAACACTGAACACCGAAACACGACGAAACACGCGCATTTGTTACCCGAAATCCAAGGCAAGGATGCGCTCGTATATAAAATGTGGGTGTAACGGTGGAGGGGAGGGGACGGTAAGCGGGGAAGAACGCGCGGGCAATCGGGAAGCTCGAAGAGGGTCGCTGAGGTGGCGGCTGGAGCTGAAAGGGTTGCCAACTGGCAGCGGGCGGAGGCGCTTGAAGAGCATCGCGACAGTAAAGCGAGCGGCGTTGTGCCTTTGTGTGGGTGTGAGTGGGTGTGTGGGTGTGAGTGTGTGTGTGTGTGTGTGTGTGTGTGCGTGTGCTTGTCTACGAGCGGGATCTGTACGCGCTGCAGTGCATAATTACTTTACAAGTTCATTATAAACAATAATAAATCTATAAAGACACACCGACACACGCACAAGAAGGTTAGGTCGGCGCACATGCATACACAAACACGCACACATACAAGCGAACACCTTCCTTCGGAAAGAGTCAAGTCGAGTCGTGTTGTTGCTCCAATAAATTGAACCTCAACACTTTCTTTTCGGTCCTCAGCAGAGAGAGAGAGAAGATTTGTTGTTCCTTTGTTAAGTTAACGGAAGGAGTGGAGAAGAGAGCGGAGGTGAGTAGAGTAAAATGCAATAAAGCTCATCATTCTTGCTGCTTTTGTGTTGGTATTTCCTTCCAAACTTGCCGAGAAATGAAAAGAGAAGCTTATTTTGTTGTTAGAATTTCTCCAGTCTATTTGAGTTCGAGATACGGTGGCTCGTCCTTGTTTCTCTTTTTTCTTCTAGAGAATTTCATTGTTTTCCTTGTTTTTTTCTTCTAAAGAATTTCAATTGCTTAAAATAACAAGTTTTGCTACGAATAAAAAGGTCAACCAGTGAGTGCTGCAGGTTGGAATCCCTCTCAGACTCACACAGAGTCAATGTAACTCTTGCTCTCTTTTTTATCTCTTCCAATCCACTACGAATGCAGTCGAGAGAGTGACGGAGTTTTTGCGGTTTTTTTTAAGAAAGAAAGTCATAAATTTGATTTTCAAGTAATGAAAAATTGGGTTTGGAATGAAAAACAAGAAATCAAGATTTAAAAAGAGAAAATGTTCAACAAAATAAAAGCGTTTAATTTTGAACTAACTGATATTTTGTAAACTTATTTAAAAAACAAACGTTTTGTAATAACAAGCATCGGTTGCTGCTATCACGCCCCCAATATTCACTTCTTGGAAACACTGTCACCCTCTGCACATCGCCACCGCCACCCCCACCACCGCCACCGCCACCACCGCCGCCAACCACCAACCGCTGAGCAACTAATTTTCCACTTGCGCGCCTGCCACTGCCCGCCTGCCACGTTCGCACCGCGCGTTGGCTGCGAGTAACACGCGGCAGGATATTAATTAGTGTGCACGGAAGATTACATTACGTGCGTGGCAGTAAATGAATATCAAGGAGTCGCAGCGGAGCCCCGTCCCGGCGTCCTGGCAGCGGCGGCGCTTCTCCGCCATAATAAAAAGTTGAAGCCTTTATCATTTAATTGGTTCACAATAAAAATGCTGAGGAGCGAAGTGCAAGCTGACTTACAAAGCGTGCGGAATCGAAGGAAGAGGAGAAAAAGTCCTTCTAGGCAACGCGAGGAAATGCCTACACGGCAGCAACAACAGCAACAACAGCAACAACAAGCAACGCAAGGCCACCGCTTACACGCTCGCTCGCTGCTCGCTGCCGCATGATTTATGCAGCAATTTTTCGGCCATGTTTGCCAACGTGCGCCATCGACATCTTTTGCTGCTCCTCCTCCGCATCCGCCGCCGCCGCAACAACCAACGAGGCGAGCATCTGCCACCCCACCTCACCGCGCCCGCCGATAGCCGTGCAAGACAAGCAAATCTAATAAGAAAAAGTCACCCCTTCCCAGCAGCCACCGCGCAACGTGCGGCAAATAATTCACCGAAAGAGAGTGAAACACGCACACGCCGCAGAGCGACACAGAGCGGCACCGAGCGGCACGACGCGGCACGACGCGGCACGACGCGGCACTACGCGGCACGACGCGGCACGACGCGGCACGACGCGGCACATTCGTCCCCCAAGATGTACGAGCCGCGGATTATTTGCGTCGCCAATAATTCACGGCGGCGGCGTCTTCTGCCACCTCAAGCGAAAGCATGACTGGCTGGCTGGGAGCAGCGAAGGACGGAGCGAAGGAGGGAGCGGGCGGCAGTGTGGGTGGACAGATGGGTTGGCTACCCGCAAGGACGTCGCCGTGCAACTTGGAGTGTCGAGGAGCAGCCAACTTTGTCTCGAGCATCCTGAAAAATCTTGGTGGCGCACAGTGGAACGCGAGTGACGAAATTAGAAGAAAAATTGGAAGAACGGCGTTGAGATCCTCTGCCTGAAATCATTTGAAATAAAAGTGAGCGACTGCTAAGCAGATAAAAAGAAGTCTGCGTGCAAATCCGACTGCTCTACAACTGCCAGTAATTTTGCTCGGCGCTTGAATGACCGCGTTGCACTGTGCGACCCAGAGAAAGGCAAAATAATTGAACGAGCGGGCGCGTTCGCATTTTTCGCAGACACTTTTCAAGGAATATTTCATCGAAATGTGTCCCCGGCGTGGCATTTGGTGCGTTCGTGGTTGTCGGGTGTAGGGGGCGGAGGGCGAGGGGCGGGGGTGGTGCTTGCGCAAGGTAGCAGCGGCATATAAATTAGCAGCGCTGCGTAGACGCGGCTGAAAAGCAGGTAAAGCGCGCGCGGAAGGAGGCTCACGTGGCAGCAAAGTTTCTCGAAACAAAGCAAGTTTAGCTGTTTAAAAGGAAGAACGAAAACGGCGACAGCAAGCAACCGTAAAAAGGACAGCCGAAAAAATGCGTTCAAGCGAGGTGAAGTCCTCGTCTGCGTGTTCGGGTGGAGCGGCGAAGAGCGAGCGGCTTTCGAAATTCCCAATGAGCTGCAGCGAGAAGTTAAACAAATAAATCAGCAGTTAATTATATCAGAGCATTAAAGCGGCCACGGAACGCTGGCTGGAGAGAAGTTTCGCCAGCCAGCAGGACTGGAAACTCAAATAGAAAGGAAAAAATTAGCTACGAGGGGGTGGATGGGGGAATCTTCTGGTTGGCCTGCTCCGGGATGATAAAAGTGGCTCGTGTTTGTCTTCTCCGCTCGCCGCCGCAGCTACTTAGAACAACACATGGCCGTCATGTCCCTCCATCGAGGCCGAAATTGCTGCCGCTGCTGCTGCTGCTGCCGCTGCTGCTGCTTCTGCTGCCCCTAATTAATGAGTTGACTTCCAGTTTTAATATATGGCAGAAATTTTATTGCTGTTTGTGTTCTACTTTACGGCGAAAATACTTTACGAGAAAAGTAATCTCTGCTGTCTCTCGGTGATAAGGAATCATATTAATTATTGGAGGTCTTTTCTGGGCAAACACAACCCTCAGCTCGGTTCGAGATGAACCCACCACCGCCATCTTCCTCCCAGCCAACCATACGCAACCCCGTCCCACCCTCTCTTCCACCCACTCAGCGCAACATCTGCTGATTTCAGCGGCACAAAATTAAGGCAGCTCGACTTCAGCCGCTCTGAGTTCACTTCAGCCGCTCTGAGTTGAGTGCAGAGACACCGAGCTTCAGCGAGGCAGATTTCTGCGGCAGATTTCGATAAATAGACAGTTAGAAAGTGTAATTTACATTCATGATTCGAAAAACAAGCACGATGCACACCACTTTCGGCCTGTAAATTCCAATCTCAATCATTTCGCCGTCGACAATCATCGCAGGCGAAGGTTGCCATGATGTTTCCACTCTTCATTCGGTTGAGCGGTGTGTTGTTGACGACTTTATCGCGATGTATTCCAATAATTCTGGTGTACGGAATCCAATTCACAATCCACAGGAAGCATCGACGCATATAATATCGCGATATGAATGACCAAACCTGCAGAAAAGCGATCGAAAGCAATGCATCGACAACCAGTTGAAAAATGCTGCCTTCTTTCGGGCTGAAAAGCCGTGAATCTTGGCGACGAATGCGTTTTATATGTCAGCCTGAAAGTAGGCAACACAAAAATTCTCAACCATTTCACTGCTCTTGTAATCGATGGATTTCAACAAATTGGTGAAAATTGTATTTCAACAACACACACGTGAGTTCCCAAAAGAGGGAATGGCAAGCACACATCTACACTCATACATGCACAATCCTCACACACACACACACACATTGTATTTGTTGCAGTGTTTATTTTATTTGGTTTATTGGATGTTTATAGCTTTGCATGGCCAAATTTTTTATAACGAAACCGCGATAACTTTTCTCCTGTGATCGTAAATTTGTTGCTTTAGTTCTGAACAGGTTGTTGTTGCTGCTGTTGTTCTTGTTGTTGTTCTTGTTGTTGTTATTGTTGTTGCTGTTGTTGTTGTTGTTGTTGCTGCTGCTGTTGGATGCGCGCATAGTTTGGTAGAAATTTGTCAGCATCAAGATAAAATAGCGACAGCAAATTTGTCATCATAAATTGCTTGGCTTTGTTCGCCATAAAATAGAACTGCAAAAAATCTTTTTTAAAAATAAATTTTAAAAAAATGTTTAAATGCAAACCAATTACAAAAGATTTTCCGCTTTTTCCCCACACGCACTCAGTGAAAATTTATTCGCTTCACACTACGAATTTTTTTTCTTGCATTCCCAAAAATATTCGAACGAAGATTCACTCGTATTTTACGTGCACACAAAAAGGATTTCTAATGAAATGTCAACGATAGCGGAGAAGTTTTTGCAGGTTTCGTTACTTTGCGGGAGGAATAAATTAAAATAAAACCCGACAACGCCTTCTATTGACTCGGCGTTGGGCGAAACTTGTAACTGGAAAGGATTTTCGAAATTATATTGGCCTCCTTCACGGCTTCCGGCCTCCGAAACAAAGTCATCTTGTTGGCAGATGCAATCCTCGTTGTTGCAAATACTTTGCAGACATTTGCTTAGGCGAACTAATACAGTCACATATGCACTCACACGCATGAACACACAACACACACACGTCCACAGACGTCGGCTTTCCTTGACATTTGTGAGCTTTTCACACTCTGATTTCATTTTGGCTTCGAAGACCTCAACCAAGCCATCGCTGGATCTTTTCGCTCCCGAAGAGGGTACTCAGGGGCTCTCGGGGGGGAGGGGGAGCTCAGATTGTTATTCAATTCATTGCAAAGACATTCATTATCTTAGTTTGCGTCGGTTTCGCAATGCGTTTGCCTGCTTTTTTGCATGGTTGTGCCGCTTGCGTTGTTGTGCCGAAAATGATGGCTTCACAAATAGTATCTCGTATCTCTAAAATATCCTCAGTTAAGTCCGTTAAATTTGCACTCATTGCACTAGCGCAACAACAACAACACCGACAACAACAGCAACAACAGCAACAACAAGAACAACAACAAGAACAACACCAGCGCTGTTTGCAGTGCTGAGCGAATTTACGACAGCCGAGAATACCGAGGGCAGGCAGGCGGCATTCAAAGCATCGGACGGACGGAGACTCGCCTGCTCGGCTTTTTTGGTGCAACATGCAGCACACAAGTTACTGCATGTGTGCGAGTGTTGGTGTGTGTGTGTGCGCGCTGGAATATTTGATTTTTAAGCTTAGCTTAATTCAAAAATTAAACCGAGTCTCCCTCCGTTACTCTCATTTCTGCCAGAGATACTCGTACATACACATGTTTGCAGTTACACACACACACACACACAAGAGAGAGAGAGAGAGAGAGAGAGAGAGAGCATAAATTATGATTTAATACAGCACATTTTTAACGGTATCTGCTCAGCATGTGCTCACCGAAATGCTATACAGGGTGTTTACTGCGATATTATTTCAAATGTTCTCTGATTTTTTGGACTCTAGACGCGAAATAAAACTAAAATACGTCAGCAAGTAATTTCGTTCTAAGATTGGTTTTGCAACCACTTCTGGAACTTGTCGGCCACATCTGGAACTTGTCGGCCACATCGATATGACACACATTTTGTTCCAACTTTCCAAAGCAATTCACGCAAAATATAGCAAAATTAAGTGAAACAAAGCCAAATGAAGTAAAATAAAGCAAAATTAAGTGAAATAACGCAAAATGAAGTACTATAAAATGAAGTGAATTGAAGTCATATAAAGCAAAATGTGGTAAAATGAAGCAAAATTAAGGAAAATAAAGGAAAATAAAGTAATATAAAGCAAAATGAAGTAAAATAAAACAATATGAAGCAAAATGAAGCAAAATAAAGCAGAATGAGGTAAAATAAATCAAGATGAAGTAAAATGAAGCAAAATGAAGTAAAATGAAGCAAAATGAGGTAAAATGACATAAAATAAAGTAAAATAAAACTTTAAATAATTACAAATAAAATAAAAAATTAAATTAAAAATAAAAATTAAGTAAAATAAAGCAAAATGAAGTGAAATAAAGAAAAATGAAGTAAAATAAAGAAAAATGAAGTAATATACAGCAAAATGAAGCAAAACGAAGTACATGTAAACTAAGGATTGGAACCCTCAACTGAACGTCTCACCCTGTATCGACAGCCAACTGCATCATTTTGTCGTAAAGTGTGTCTGCGCCTCCCGACACCGTCTGCGCTCGTGTGTGTGGCTGTGTGATGGTATTTGCGCATGATTAAAGCGACGATATGAATGCAGAATAATGCAGCTGAATGAAATGCGAAGAAGTACGCAATCGAATCGCGGGGGGTGAGGGGGAGGGGGAAGCAAACAAGAGATGACGACGGCAACCAAGAGACGGCGGCGGCGGCTGCATGCAACGCGGCGACCTCCGCTCGAGGGTCACAAGAGTGAGTTTCGCGCGGCTTTGAAGCAACAAGAAAACTCACACAATTTCGGGAGTCGTTTTTCAGAGATTCCAAGTGTTTTTTCGAACTCTTCGTGTTTTTACACAAGAAACATTTCTTGCGTTTATCGAAGCCTTGCAGTTGTTGTGTTTGCTTGCTTGTTTGTTTGTTTGTTTGGTTGTCTGTTTGTTGCTGACTGTGGAAGAAACATGAAGCGGCGCGAGCTGAATGAGTCCTCCACGGCGCTCGTGTGCCGCCGCAGCCGGCCGCTCGAGATTTATGAAGTTCATATTGAATGCAGCGCAAGCGGCCAAAATCCAATAAAATACTCTGCATCCAGCTACGTAAACACATAAACATGTGTGTGTGTGTGTGTGTGTGTGTGTGTGTGCGTGTTTGTTATGTCGGCTTCATAGTTATTGACTTCGTAACATTCAGCCAGCTATTCGGCTTCACCGGAATCCTTTCCAGTCGCTGTTCTTGTTGTAGTTGTTGTTGTTGTTGCGGTAGCTCCACTTCTGTTGCTGCCTTCGTCTCACTTGTTTGCTGTTGTTGTAGCTTTTCGGCAAACACCGAACCGAAGTGGTGTCGCTGCTGCTGTAATTCTCTCTCTGCGGCCTCCTTCACCGGCGTTCGGCACGCCGTTCGGCACGCCGCTCGGCATCGCATCGCATCGCATCGCATCGCATCGCATCGCATCGCATCGCACCGCATCGCATCGCATCGCAGTGCAGCGCAGCGCCGGCATCGCTTCGCTTCGCTTCGGTCGACGCCGCTGCACATTAAGTTATTGTATATTAGGTGTTAAATCAGATAAATTTGCTGCATAATGCCCGGCATGCAGCACTCGGATTTGCAAAGATTAACTAACGTGCGCCGCTCGGCCGAGTGGTGAGGGATGCTAAAAGTGGCGGCGGCGGCGGTGGAGAAGCGGCGGCGGCAGCATGTGTGCGGCTCGGCCGGCGCAGTTGTTTGATGCGGCTTGAGTGTGTTTGTGTGTGCGTACCTTGTGAGTTTGTATGTGTTTGTGAATGAACGAGTTGGTTTTGAGTGGGTATGTGTGAGTGTGTGTGTGTGGGTGTGTGTGTGTGTGTGTGTGTGTGTTCGATTGTTCAGGTGGATGCATGCGTTGCTTGCTCCAGATTTTGTAAAATTCATGGTTGCTGCATGCAGGTTGCTGTTGTTGTTGTCGTTGTTGGAGTTGAAGTAGTAGTAGTAGTTGTTGTTGTTGTTGTTGTTGTTGTTAAAGCTGTAAAATATTTCATCTCTTGCGGTGAGCAAACGTTTATTTTATCTTCTTCTCAGCCGCATATCGCTGCCGACCAGTTTTGCGCGCCTCACATCGAAATTTCAAGCTCGAATTTACACCCGGTTCAGCTTTTGTGGGTTTATTTGCAAAATTGCCACCTTTTTCGGGTGCCGCGACGCACGTAATCTGCTGCTGACGGAGCGTTTTAAGCAATGAATGCCGCGTAAGATAGAAGTCAACCAAGAAAATCCCTTATTGCAGCATTCAATTGTCCGTTTGACTCATTTTCAGTCAAGGATGCGTGTGGCATTTTTAAGCGGCGTGAAACCAGCTTTAAATTTTTAGCGGCAATTTTTATCGGCATGCAAATCACGCAAGAAACCGTTACACTCACCTGCGAACAGACGCACACAAGCAACGGCAGAAATGGAGAAAAATCCCCCGAAAAATCCCCCGGAAAAATCCCCCAGAAAAATTCCCCCCGAAAAATCCCCCGGAAAAATCCCCCAGAAAAATTCCCTCAGAAAAATCCCCCCGAAAAATCCCCCGGAAAAATCCCCCGGAAAAATCTCCCAGAAAAATCCACCGGAAAAATCCCCCAGAAAAATCCCCTGAGCTGCAAGTACTTCAGCCTCACTTACGACGTCGAGAAGACAACTTTTTGGAGGGGCAGCAGAGAGCGAGCAACGAAGCCACAGCAGCAGCAACAACAACAACAACAACAACCACGTAGTGCAAATAACAACGAGAACATTCAAGCTAAATCAACTCAAAATGTACTTAAAATCAATTTGCTTAATAAGCGCCAATTTAAGTGGTCGCGCGCGCGCTTTTTTCGCATTTCAAAGCCGAAGCCGCCTCGTTCAACGGTCGCGCGGAAGGAGAGGACGGACGCGGCGTCATACACGATGCACGTGAGAAATACACACACACGCGAGAGAGACAGAGAGAGATAGAGAGAGAGAGAGACGTAGCCTGGTAATCATTACGTTTTACCGGTAGGAAATGTTTTTGTTGCGTTCGCAAAGCGTTTGCCGCGCGGCCTGTAGAACGCGGCAGTTGCATGCGAGATGCCTAGCAAGAGAAGAGTAGAGACTTGGGAGAGCAATAATACAGTAATAAACACAAAAGAGCATGAAAAACCCCCAGCAACAACAATCTCATTATGAGAAAAAAGTGAGAATAACAGCAGCAACAACCACGGAATGATTGAATGAGCACAACAACAACAACAGGAGCAGCAGCAGAAGAACTCGCAGCAGAATCAGCTAAAGTAACAACAACAACAAACCTGTGTGTGTGTGTGTAAGTGTGTGCAAACATCTCTCTCTCTCTCTCGTTGATGATTCCATTTCTGTTGCTCGTTTTGTTGTTGTCGTCATTGTCGCTGGCGTTGTTCTTGTTCTTGTCGTTACTGTTGTTGTTGTTGTTGTCGTCGTCCTCGTTGTCGTTCATGAAAATTGCATGTTGCTCGTACATTTTTTATCATAAAAGCAACCTAAAAGTTTCGTGATGCTGCTGTCGCTGTTGCTTGTTGTTGCTTGTTGTTGTTGTTGTAGTCCTTTTAAATTAAACGCAACCAATGGCGGTGTTGTTGCTGCTCTTGTTGTTGTCGTATATTAAAATTGTAAATTCGCAATAAATCGAATTCACATCGCCTCACTTAAGTGAAGTTTAATTTATGTTCGCCGCGAGTGCAGAAGCCCAGAACACGCCAGGATCGGAGGCGTGGCGGGTGGGCGGACGGGCGTGGGGCGACACTGCAATGCATTTTTGATCAGCCGTCCAGCCGCTCAGCTCAGCCATCGAAGTCTCGGTCGGTCGGTCCGGTCGGTCCAGCGAGCGCCGTCGGCAAGCAACGAAATTGCTCAGCTCACTCAGTTGTTGTAATTGCAACATGTTGCTGTTGCGTTGCTGTTGCGTTGCTGGCTGCGATGCGTCTGCGTTCTTGTTGCAGGCGATGCAGTTGATTGAAAAATGTTTTCTAGCCAGGAATTTCTTCTGGTTTTGAATTTTTTTCATTTTCATTTTTCCCTTTTTTAACTAGATTTTCCTGGTGGAAGAGATGTTGTTGTTGTTGTTGCTGTTGATTGTTGCTCGTGATTGTTGTTGCTGCTCTGAGTTAGTCGATCGGTAGGTGGCGTCAATTTTCACTTGATTGACTTTGAAATCGATTTGAAATTTCAAGAGATGAACTTGAAGAAACTAATTTAGTCAACAAAAATGCTCGAGAAATTTCTCAAGTTTTCGGGGATTTTTGAAAGATTTTCAATAACAGCGTGCAAGAAATTGAGAAGCGCGTTTAATTTTCATGCAGTTCGTCGTGAGTTCGCTGCAAATTTCATCGCGAATCCAGAGCAGCAACTAGTTTTGAATGAACGATTTCGTGGACGAGAGGAAAAGAGAAGCAGAAAATAGCCCAGCAACAACGTGCCGTCCCGTCCGTCCCGTCACAACCCGTTCCGTTCCGCCTTCAAGAGCGCATTTCATGCTGCTAATGATGCCGCTGATGTTGATGCCGCACGTCTACGCGGACCACACAACGCGATGTTCGTTCGTTCCTTCCTTCGTTCGTTCCTTCCATCGTTCCTTCGTTCGTTCGTTCCTTCGTTCGTTCGTTCGTTCGTTCGTTAGTTCGTTCGATCGGTCGTTCGTTCGTTCGCTCGTTCGTTCCTTCGTTCGTTCGTTCGTTCGTTCGTTCGTTTAGCGTTGAGCGCCAGCGTGCGCGAAGCTGAGTGGATGCGGAGAGCAACAGCAACGCGGAATGAGAGGAGCAGCAAGAACAACGTTAATAGCAGCAGAAGCGGGCAACAACAAGAATATAGTAAGTAGTAACAACAACAACAACGATCACACAGTTGTTAGCTTTTGATTTTCATTCAGAAAATTGCTGCAATTTCATAACTCTGAAGTGAGGTGAGCAGAAAAAAGCTACATAAAAGTGATGACAGAGAGGAAGAGAGAGAGGGAGAGAAAGACAAAAAGCGAATGGTGGAGCAACAATAACAACCGCGAGAGACTGCTTTGCATGGCTTTTTATTAAACGCAAAATTACAACCTCAACGAACTCAACGGTGACGACGCGTGCAGACGAAGTCGGTTGCGCCTGCGCTCGCTGGACACAACCTGGACGACTGTCTGGCTGGCTGGCCACCGCGCAGGACACGCCGCTCATCACCATCACTGGCGCGTCGCTTGATCGCAGTTCGCGATTGCATAAAAGACAGAAATTGAAGCGCGTGCAGACGCAGGCAGTCACAGACGTGTACGCGGTAACCGGTGGGCGGGAATACCGATTACGTGGCGAGACAACCGGCAAGAAAACTCTTGGGAAAAATTCCCCAAAATCCAAAACTCCAAATCTTTCAGCAAAACTTCATATTTAATTAAACATTTCGAAATAGAAATTAAATCAAGGGACTCTCGAGCGAAAAACAAAAGTTGGGATTGTCAAAAAACAGAGGCAAACATTTGCAGACCGCCGCCGATCGACACCCCAACACCCGCTCAGGACACACGAACTCTACAGTGGGATCGCACATGGCAGACACACCATCAAAATGACGTATTATCGCTCTCCCTGCTCTGCCTCTCACTTCGTTTGTGGAGATTGAACGGAATTCAGCTACGGCACAACACAACAACAACAACAGCGGCATCACCCATTAACGAGAATCGTGGTTGCCATAGCAACGACATCTGCGCGTGCGTTCGCGGCGACAGCAATGCGGGGACCGGTTGTGCCGCTCTCACCACCACCGCCGCACTACTTCGGTGTCAAAGCCAGGCAGGCAAGCAAGCAGAGCAGAGCAGAGCGAGCAGAGCAGAGCAGAGCAGAGCAGAGCAGAGCAGTGAGACAGTTTGTTGGTTACTCTACCGTTGTGGTTGTTGTTGCTGGCGCGGTCTGTGTTGGTGACTTTAATGGCTTCCGAACGATCAGAGTGAAATAAATGGCAGACGGAGCCAATAAACGTCGTGGCTCATGTTGTCCGTGTTGTTGCTGTTGTTACTGGTGTTGTTGTTGGTGTTGTTGCTGTTGTCGGCAACTGTTGTTGGTTGAGTTACGCACTGCGGAGCGCCGACAAGTTTTAGGTAGCCGATTTTCTTTGTTCTGCATGCGAATATTTAAATTCACTTAAGAAATTTCAGAGCGCGAAGTCAATCGACGAAAACAAGAGCTAAAATTGAAATAAATTGCTGACTAATTTCAGCGGAACTCCGCTTGTGTTTCGTCTTTTAACGTTAAAATGAGACTTTTAAAAATAGCAAACACGGAAGAATTATAAATAAATCTCATAAATCGCGATGAAGTGATGATGACGTTTGTTTCCTTCGTTTCTTCGCTCCTCCAGCGCCAACTTCAGCTGTTCAGCTCTTGAATTTCGAGGTGATTTCTGCGCTCCTTCGCTGGCTGGATTCGTGGTGACAGTAGCTGTGTTGTTGTTGCTGTTGTTGTTGTTGCTGTTGTTGTTGTCAAGCTGGCTTATTTATGGCGAGCAGCAGTTGATTTCGCTCGCATTTCTTGAAATATCGCAGCAGTTGCGCTTGTTTGTCGTCGTTTTCATGCGTTGCTGCACTTGTTTCGCCGCCAGATGGCTGGAGTTCGAGCGGAGTCGCCTGAGCGGAGTTCGCGAAGCCTGCAGTGGATGATTTCCCCACTTCCCAGCTCACTTCTTCAAGTTTCCCCCTTCTTTCCTCTCTTTTAATATTAAAACAGTCAATTCATCGTGCCACGTGAAGTTTCCCAGTCGTAGGAAGGACGGTTTCGACCTTCCAGTGGAGTAACTCTGCGATAATCATTTATTTTACTTCAAATTACAACCTATGATTTCGTAAATATCGCTGTCTGCATCCGAAGATTGCTATAAACGACGAGAATATTGCAGCAACAACCGCGAGATGACGAGGCAAGCAACGTAAAATAATATTAAAACGCAGGAAAAACGCTTATTTTGAGTAATTTATAGACGTCCATCAAGTGGAGTTGGAGCGACTGACCCGAGCGGCCTCGAGGTGGGCGGCGCTGCACCGGATCTGCACCGATCGGCCGGTGGTTGACGTCTGTTGCCGGTTGTCCGCGGTTGCCGCTGCTCCGCCGCGCGGCTCTTCGACGGCTAGTAAAAGTAATTGCAAAATCCCTTCAGAAAGAGTTCGAAATTGCTATAATTTCGTCGAAATTGCCATTTTCTTTATCAACTCTCCGGCCGAGAGTTACTTTGATCGAACTCAAGCGATCGCCGCGCGACTGCAAGTGGAAGCAAATCATCATTTTCAGCTTAAGTGGGCTTCGATGTAATTTCTCGCGTTTATTTTTCCATCAAGTTCATGTAATTCCATCTTCGCTTAACCGTCTTCAGTTTGCCAAACTTCAAGCCTTCATTTCTTGCTCAATTTTAGTTTTTCAATTATTTTTGCGCGCGCTGAAAAGCATCGCAAAATCTGCGCCGTGTAATTTTGTGGCGCCGCCGAGTAGTTTGAGTGCGCGATGAGTGAACGACACGCGTCTTCGTATTTCACGACCTGCTGGATGCTGCACGCGCGAAGCTCTCTCGTTCTGCTCGTGTTTTCCACATAAATTACGCATTAAATTATCAGTCGCCGCAGCGTTTTACGAGCGCGACGAAATCCAGCGCTCGCCGCAAAATCAGAAGCGGCAGCTCTTCGTCGATTCGTTCCAGCTCGGCTCTGCTCGGCTCAGCTTGGCTCAGCTTTTCTTGGCCAGCGTTAACAGCCGCCGCACGTATGTGTGTGTGTGTGTGTGTGTGTGTGTGTGTGTGTGTGTGTGTGTGTGTGTGTGTG
Source organism: Sicus ferrugineus (assembly GCA_922984085.1). NCBI lineage: Eukaryota > Metazoa > Arthropoda > Insecta > Diptera > Conopidae > Sicus > Sicus ferrugineus. The sequence continues at coordinate 13,010,632 of OV277352.1, read as the reverse complement.
TGTGTGTGTTTGTGTGTGTGCGTGGCGCGCTTAAGCTCCGCGTTGATATTCTTCTGGATGAATAATAATTCTGCGACTTTCCACTTGTTTCGGCTGCTGCTGCTTTTTACGCAATAAAATCCTCATAAAACTCGTTGGTCACGTAATTCTGTTTGCCTGCGGGATTTTATTGCGCGGTCGCCGTCACCGTCACCGTCACCGTCACCGTCGCCGTCACCGTCGCCGTCACCGTCTTCGCCTTCATCATCGAACTCGGCGGACTCTCTGGATCTCTTGTTTCCCCAGAGTTTTGAAATTGCTATGAAAATATCGAAGGAAGCGAAATCCTGGCTTGATTTATCGATGTCACAAATTTTACTTCCTTTTATTTTACTTTATTTAGTTTTGTTTTACTTTATTTCATTTGATTTTATATTTCTTAATCTGTTTTTTGTTCTCTTTCAAGCGGGAGGGGAATTTAGTGTGAGTAATTCACTGTTATTTTTACAAATTTGCTCACTTTGCTTCCGCTTTCATGAAGAGCGGATCGCCATTATAATTCTCCCCGTCAACTTTCTGCTCTCCCACTCTGCTCTCATTTTCCTTGCGAGTCTCCCGCGCCGCCTGCAAAGTTTCTCCGCTAAATCGACAGCAGCAGCAGCAACAACAACAACAACAACTCCACCCAACAACTCCAGCAACAATTAGGCGGGCAAACTTTGACAGATGACTTCCTTGCTGCGCCGTTTTATTGGTTTTAATGTTCCTCCGGAGTTGTGGAGCAAAATGACAAAAATAAGAGCAGCCGGCACGCTGTCCCTCACACAGCTGTTGTTGTTGTTGTTGTCGTTGTTCGCCTGGCTTCCCCTGCGCTGGTTGAGCGCAGATAGTTTTGCACTAATTAAGGGTCGCATTGTTGCCAACGTTGCGCAATTAGAACGTTTGAATTTGTTGTGAAATACTTTTGGGCGCGCAAGAGAGTGGGAAACAAAACAAAAACAACAACAACAAGCAACAAGCAACAACAAACTCTCCCTACAACCGGAGGATTTTTAGGGGAAATTTAAATTCTCAATTGCGGAATGCAGATGTGAATTTAATGAATTTCAACTATTTTCGGGATACTCAAATACGTTTATAATTAAATTTGTGCACGCACACCGAGACACAAACCCGCACACACACACACACACACACACCCACACACACCCCAGTGCGAATACACTTTAACTGCATTCAAGAGTGACGTGACGTGAAAAATGGCTCTCCATAAATTTTCGTGTTAGCACGTGATGATGAGTCGCAAAATGGCGGCGAGCTACGCCATTGCAATTAATGAGCTGCTAGAGCGCCGGAATGGGTTGTGAGGGGATGAATGGCGGGTCGAAGGGGCAGGGCGTGGCGCGAGGGGCGAGGGGCGGGTAGAGCAATGAAGGTCGTTTACAGGCCTGTGAGTGGAATTCCGTGCGGAGGAATTTTCGTTTCAGGAGTCTGTGAGGCGACTGGGGGTCGACTGGCTGTTGTTTTGGGCGGCTTTGCAGTCTCGACTGTGCGCTCTGGTCAGCTTTAATTTATTTAGTGCGTCATGCGACGGTTGGTTATGCGCTGCAGTTGCGCACAACAACAAAATGCAGTTTATTTGCAGTTCATTGCATTCACAAAAGTTCGCAAACACAACGACACACACACACACGTGACCAATTAAACGCTTAAACAGCCAGACGCACAGACCGACAGACGGACAGACGGACAGTCCTACAGACGGACAGAAAGACAGACAGACAGAATGTGCGAAATGCGATGGCCAGTACAAGTTGTGTGTGCGTTTTTGTTAATCATTTTAAATAATTATTATTAGTTTTGCGCTTTTGATTGAAATTTTCACTTCAACAAATTTTCAATTTGATTTTTTTAATAATTAATTTTTTAATTTCCCTCTCTATTTTTATTACAAAATTTACCAAGAGTTAAAAAACCGTGAAATTATTTAATCGATAGTTTAAATTTTAAACTTTAAAATGTAGTTTCAGTATGCAACCCTGATTTGTATTCGCTTAAATTTGGTTTTCTTTGTGTTTGAAATTAACCCTTGTGTGCTTTTCTCACTTTTAAAAATATTCGACAAAATCTGCGGCCTGTTTTTCCTCAAAAATGTCCTTAATTATAATTAGTATTAAACTTCCCTTCACTCATCGTGCTTTATCTTCAATTCAAACCTCGCCGCCCCTTTCCGCCACGCCCCTTTCCCGCTTCGCCCTTCCATTTCCGGAGTCCTACTCAACCCAGAAAGTGCCAAATTCCCTCGAGCGCCTAACAACCGCTGCCTACCTCTCACATTTTTGTTTTATTTGCACCACTTCGTCCTTCTGCGTCTTGTTTTCCTTCTCATTTTTGATTTCTTGCTCTCCATTTTGCTTGCTGTGTCGCTTGGCAAACGCGTTTCGTTATCATTTTGCCGCAGGCAGCTGCAATATTCTACGCAAATTAAACACGCCACGTTTTTGTGCTTCCACTCAACTTTTTTGTCCTTCAGAGTTCCCTACGTGTGTTGCTATCCTCCGTTTTTTTGGGGTTTTAAGTGCGTTTTCTTCCTTTTCTGTTTGTAGTTTGTTGCGGGTTTATTTACTTTTTTCCTGCTAAATTGTAATTTAGATGCCGTTTTTTCGGTCTTTTTGGGTTGCCTTCAGGCAGCTTAAAATACGCTTTACACATTCAGTGTTAACTAACACGGTTACACTTATTAAACACCCACTTAATGTAATGCATGCCTAGTTTTCAGCTCCTGCGTCCTTCGTTGCGGCAGAAAGTCGGCTTTTCGTCGTTTTTAGGCGCGCAATACGTACGGAAAAGAGGTGCCAGTGTTTCGTAATTTAAATTAATCGGAAACATACTTGAAATTACGTTTAAGATGTTGTTAAATGTTTAGTATTTTAATTTAAAATACTTTTGTTATAATTTTGTAAATAAAAAATTCAGAATTAAATTAAAATATACAACGAAAAGAAGATATTAATCATTCTAATCAATTTTAAACTCTTAAATTTAAATTTTTTTTTAATTTTAAATTTTTTTAAATATTGAATAATTTATATTGTATAAAAATCGCTGATTGACATCATCATTTGCACGTTGGTGTTCACTCAAGGGTTAAGTTTAGTAGCCTCCATTTTGTAATAAAATTTGAGGAGTAGCATCTTTGAGAGAGAGAAAGCTTTTACTCTCTGCTTTTTAATCTCCTAAAAACTGTAAATTATAAGGTTTGCGCTGGACTTTGATAAAAAACGAGAAAAAGAAGCGAACAAGAACTGGAATTTATTTTGGGTTTCAAATTAATTGCTTAATTAGTCACGGACGGGATGGCGTTGCAGCCAACATTTTAAATTATGGCGGTCAGTTAATGCTCTCGCCGTGATGTTGTTGCTGTTTATGCGTCAAGATTCTGAGTACATTTTTTCACTCGACTCCATTTTCAGCTGCTCATAATTGCTTCATTAAAAGAGGCTTAAAATTAAACGGTAAAAAATTATGTGTGGAGCACGTGGATGAGAGCGGAGAGCACGTTGATGAGAGGAGAGGCGCGTGGTGAAATTGTAAATCGCGTACTGGAAGAGAGGATGAGTTATGAATTTAAAAGAGGAGCTCGTGATAATCTTTTCCAAGTTTAAAAAGTAATTCAATTACATTGATTGGGATTATTTGAATTTATTAGAAGCCATTGAAGTCACGCCACCCTCATCGCGATTCGTCGCTATCGCAGTTTTATCGCCATCAGATTTTAATATTTCATTGATTTGTACGAAATTGAGAATTAATAATTTGTTCGGAAGGCACTTTGCTGTCGTGAGTATCCGTCCCTTCTCGTGTCTTCTCTCTGCACCCACAACAACCACCGCCACCCTCGCCGCTCCAGCCATTTCGCGACACACTTCCACCGAAACCGCGCCGCCTGACGGTTTTTTTTTACCCACAATCAAGGCAGCCGCAAATCAAAGATAGACAAATCAGCAAAAAAAAAAAAAAAAAAAAAAAATTGGTTGAGGGCGCGGGCGCGGGGCGGGCATGCGAACACTAAAAGCATTTTCAAATCTTCCGAAAAGTGCTGCCAATGCAAATCAATAAAAGGCAGGCCGACCGAGCGACCGACTTACGGGGGCGCCGCGAGTCAGTCGAGTAGACGCGAGACCCTCGAACCCTCGAGCCCGCGCACCACTTAAATCACTTTCGAGATTGCCAAAAAGGCATTAACAACGCTAACAAAATTGATATGGAGTCCGTTGTTAAAAGAAAAAAAAGCGGCAGAGGGAAGGAGGAAAAAACGATAGCAAAAAATCGGCCGCCGCCGCAACGCATCCATCTCGCCAACCATTTGTTTCGTTTTCTCGCTCCTGCGCGCCGCTTTTCTCTTATCTGCTGCAGCTACTTACTGCGAACGCCCTCATTTAAATTCATTCCGCTCAAATTTCAGCAACGAACTCCCCGCCGACCAGCAACCGACAGCCGACAACCGACTCCACGGAACTTCGGTCGCCAAGTGTCGGCGGAGGGGCTGGACGAGGTGGTTCCGGGGCCGGGGGTTGGCGTAATAAAGAGAGCAGCTTCGAAGCTAATCAATGAGCGTCTGACAAACTGAAATTCATGGCGCTCATTTGCGATGCGTACGTTTTTGCGGCGCTCTGTGATGCTCTCGACTGCTGCGGTGCATTTTTACATTTAGATTCCGCATGTAATGAGCGCAAATTTATGAGCGGCTGATTTACATTAAGCGTGGAAGAGTAGGAGGATGAGGAGCAGGAGGAGGAGGAGGTGGAGGAGGCGGCGGATGAGGAGAAGGAGGAGGAGGAGGAGCAGAGGGATACATGTGTGTGACTGCGTAGATCTGCTCTGTATTCGTAGTTGTATTCTCTCCGAAATTCAGCTAAAGCCGTTTCAGAAAAAGCCGTTCGGCAAAAGCCGTTCGGCAAAAGTCGTTCGGCACGAGTAGGTGTTGACGCTCAGCTGGAACGAAATAAAACTCCACGAGAACTGAAGGAATCCAGCATTTGTTAGCTATTTTCTTCCTTTCTCTGCCATTTGCTGGCATTTCTGTTAAACGCCTCTGGGATTTATGAACTCCCGTAAATCCGGACGCCGCTTGTTTCTGAATGCCGCTGCAACTTTTGTTGGCAGCGGATCGGCATAAATTGCGCTGCATTAAGTGACAAAACAATAGCCGCACATTGGGCAGAAAAAAGGAGTAGAAATAGCAGCAGCTGAATTACGCAATTTAGTTTGCTCCACCGATTTATAGAGTTCCCCGCTCACATTTTGTTCGTCGCAATGAGAGTTCGTCTCTCTCCGCTTCTCATTCTCACTCGTGTTCCTCGCTATTTCTTTCCACTCATTTTATTTCCTCCTTCTCTCACTAACAGTGAGCGGAGCCAAAAAAGCGGATCTGCAACTAGCGCGCGCTCATCATTAAAATGATCCACTGCGCGGAAATATAAAAACTGAATTATCGTCCGCAATTTAGAGCAGCAGCAGCGAAGTCGTTGGCATGAAAATCTGCTACAAGTGGCAGCAACAAACGTCCACAAAAATTTGTCAACCACAACATTTTGCTGGCATCTTCAGCGTCCGCTTTTTTATGATTTCGCGTGTCCTTTGCGAAATCCTCGCTTTTCTCCGGCATTTTGCGGGCACAGCAAACAACTTATTTTCTCTCGAAGTCTACGGCTGGAAGTCATTAGCAGAGAAGAGCTGTGGGTGAGAGAGGGGAGGGGGCACCGCCCTCCCTCTGGATGGAGTCATGCATGAATTTAGAACTCATAAAGGACTCGAAAATCCTATTAAGTTGTCTGCCGAACGACAACGACAAATCTGTTTGAGCAGAATTACGTCTACGATAATCATAAAATGGATGCTTTACGCGAGAAGCAACAAAAAAAAGACTAAAAATGGTGGACTGCTGTAGAGTGCGTCATGCGAGAGAGGCTTCGCGTGCGAAGAGAATAGCAGTCTCTCTCTTCTTTCTGTGCTCTTCACAGACGTTTGTTGATAATTTCATGAACTTCTTCGTTTTTTACTACTAATTCTAGTCAACTACTTACAGGTTTTTCAACTGATTTTTCATACTTTGCCATATTTTTCAGTGTTTGCCAATTGAAAATGTTATTTTATTGCAGATAAACTTCAAAACTTACCTAGAAAGGAGAGAAAAGAGCGAGAATTACTTATCAAGAATGGAAAAATCGTTTCTTAAGATTTACTTAAGTCATTATTGAGTATTTAGATATGAGAGTAATAATTTTAATAGCCATTTATATATTTTTAAATAGATAATTTAATGTGAATAAACAATCCATACAAAATTACTTGCAAAATTTGTGCGAATTGGAAATATAAATGTGTGCAGTAAATAAATACAACAAATATTTAACAAGTATTAATTATATCAAAGTTAACACATAAATTTTTATGTTTTGTTTCTATATTTTGCGCTCAAAAGATAATGAAATGAAATTCCGTTTAATTGCTTTGGTGCGGATTTTTCACTTTTTGGTGCTTGTGTTCCGTCAAAAAAGGTTTTTTTTAATACTAACAACAACAACAACCGCAACAACAGCAGGGAGGTTAGAATTCACTTCTAGAATTTTAATTGCACTTAATTTAAAAATTTTCTCTCTCCACTTCAATTCGTTTGTTGTTTTAATTTCTTTATATTTTAATTTTGTATTTCTTACTTTATCATTTTTTCTCATTATAAACTTTTTTAAAAACGTTCTCGCATATTATTTGAATTTATTTACTTCATTTCTCCGAGTTGATTATATTTTTATAATTTAAAATGGCAACAATATTTTAATAACTTTACAGCTTACAAAACTGCACTGGGAAACTTTAATTTACATTTTCGCGGACACACACGCGCGCAGGAGCTCACACACACACACACACACACACACGCGTAACGTGTTGATGATGTGCTGTAATCGGCGTTAAAAAGCCGGGCGCGAAATAAAATTATTAAAATAATCCGCTGGCTGTGCGAGTTTCACGCTTTTATTGCAGAGCGATTGCAATGTTGTTGCTGCTGCTGCTGCTGCTGAGCGGAGTGTTGCTGGTGTTGAATGGGGCAGCAGGTAGGCTTGTTGTTGTTGTTGTTGTTGTTATTGTTGTTGCTTCTGCTGCTGCTGTGGAATCATTTTCACAGCAATGATAATTGAATTTTTTTTACCCTCCCAATATTTTGTGTGTAAATATCAAGAGTATTAAAATTCCGTTAAGGCAACAACAACACCAACACCAACACCAACAACCACACCACCACCAACAACAACAACGTAAAAAAATTAACTGCGAAGTTTTACTGCCATAATTTCGCGGCAATAAATTGCAAGATTTGGTGGAATTTTCACGCGCACCGACTTTCAACGCTGATGCTGTGAATTACGACGACTGAATGGTTGTTGCAATTGCTGAGCGAGAGCGATTATTTTGCAATAGCAGCGACAAGCGAAGTTAACAGAAAATCGCAATCGAATTGTTTAACCGACGCAGAAGCTCGGATCGGCGGCGGCGCTCCAAACTCCGAAGAGCAACGCGGCGAACTAAAACAGCGTGAATTTTTTAAAAATACCAACACCAACCGCATTCAGGAAACTGCGAAAAAACGAACCTCGATTAGTTCGAGTGAACTCTCGCGGCGAGAGGAGAGAGGAAAAAAGAAGAGAACTTTCTAACAACAACAAAGACGAGGATGCCAACAACAAAGACGAAGGCGTGCCACGCCGGGTATTCGAGGAAGAAACAAAAACACACCGAGATCGCCGGCATGAAAACGTCTTCGGTAGACAATAACAACTGCAGCGGAGGACGCAATAAATCAAAATTCACGGATGCAGCCTGCGAACTGCGGCGGGAACTCGAGCGCATCGGGTCACCGGGAGTCGGAAGGCAGCTGAGGTCGCTGCGTCGCCTGCAGATGCGCGCACAACGCTTGCTGATCTCCGATTTTTTACCGAAACTTTGCATTTCGTTGGCGATTTTTTGACCGACGCACTTAAAAAAATCAGCTCTGCCGTGCAACAGGTAGCGTCGCGGGTGGCGGGGTGGCTAAAAAAGGACGCGTCCTGCACTGCACGGTCCTGCCGAGGATATGCAAGCAAAGTCTCACATTTTTATGAGGGTCGCGCGTTGTTCAGCTGCAGGTTTGTTGCGTCAGCGCAGCAGGTTTGCGTCTGCTGTTCTCCGGGAAAAACGAGGCACTTTTCGAGACGGGATTCGCACAGGTTTTGATTTACGATTCGATTTGCAGGCAGGGGAAACCGAAAACAGAAGTCGTCATAAATTTTTCATATTCTAATTTAGCGTGCAGGTTGCGCGTCATGCAGAATTTTGCACGCCTTTTTTATTGTGCGAAAATTGAACAAAAAACGCTCTAGTTATGCAAAAATATTTTGGTTGCAGCGATTTCACGCTGACTACCGTGGAGTGACGTGGAGTGACGTGGAGTGACGTGGAGTGACGACGCACAGCCAAGGGCAGCGAGGGGCAGCAAAGGCCAGCGAAAGGCAGCGGAAGTCAATAGCAACGCAGAATAGTTGACTTCCAGGAAGATTTCGCAGCGATTTTCAGGAATCAGTTCGAGTTCTGCAGTTGAAAAGCGATAAAGTGACTGCGACAGTTGTAAATTATTATTCTGTAAAAATTATTATGTTAAATAAATAAAATAAAAAATAAACAGAAGTGCAAGAGATTCACGAAGAATTCTTCTGTTCGGTTCATTTCGAAATAATTAAGCAACTTCAAAAAGTTGCATCAGCCGATTTGAAAATCATTGAATTTGTTGATTTAAAAAACTCTCGTGTGTAAACGAACGACATTTGTAAGTAAAATGATTAAAAAAATTTTATTAAATTAATTCATAAAGTTTTAATATTTCTAATTAAATGAGAAAAAAAATAAAATAATTCTGACTCTTCAGAATTACAAATTCCCGCACGGATTTCACATTTCTTCACTAAGTTTTCGTATTTTTCCTGCAACTTCTCACTTGCAATTTACGCTCTTCTCACCGTCCCTCCCATCCTCTGCCTCTCTCAGTCTGCATTTTCTATAAGTTTCTCTCTCTATTTTCTACAAGTTTCTCCTCCCTTCAGCGACGCCCCTCGTTTCCCCGCGATTTTCCTTCTCAAGAGAAAATATTTTCAACATGAAAGCAAGAGATTTCAGCAATTCCTGTGTAAATAACTCAAAATGTGCACTCTTACAACAACAACATACAACAACAACAACAACAACAACAATTCTAACAACACAATTGAAATGCTTTAGTTGAGAGCGCATCATTGCGTTCCGATTTTCCTTTCTTAAACTGCAGCGGTTGCCACGGATGCTGCTGCTGCTGCTGCTGTTGTTGCTGCTGCTGTTGGCTGTCTGCTGGCTGCTGCTGCTGTTGCTGGTGTGCGTACATAAAGCATAAAAGTGCAACAACAACAGCAGCAGCAACAGCAACAGCTTACGGACAAAAATATTTTCATTTCGCCAGAGATAAACGAAACGGAACCACTTTTTGTAGCTGCAGTAGCAGCAGCAGCGGCAACTGCAACAGCAGACGCTCCCGATGCAACAACAAAAATAAGAGCAAGAGCGCAGCAGCAGCAGCAGCAGCAACAAAAACATCAGCAACGCGACGCGAACATCGACAGCATCTTGGGCACCCAAGTAAAATCGTACAACAACACCGTCAACGAGCTCGCTTAACGAGCGCGAAGCGTTTGCTGAGAACGAAAATAAGACGAGCGATGGAAAAAAACAGCGCAACGATATTTAGAAGCACTGAAAGAGGGGAAAAATGAAGCGAAAAACACGAAATTGCAAGCAACTAAAAGAAAGCAACATGCAATTCGTGCAGCGTACTGCACGCGCAACATGCTGCATGCAACAAAAAACAAACGTTAACACAATGAAAACGTTTTCTTCGCAACAGAAAAGACGCTTCGAAAAAAGTACACTTGAAAAACTTATTATTAAAAAAAGGTACTAAAAAGAGGAATAAAGCGAGCGAGCAAAAATTGTAGCAGCAGCAGCAGCAGCAGGAGTTGCGTTCGCTGCAATTGTTGCTGCAAACGTTGTGCTGCAATTGCAACAGCAGCGCCGCGGCGGCCACATTTAATTTCATTTCCTTCACTCCTTTTTCTACTACTTTTTTCCCCATTCCTTTCCACTGCCCAAGAAATTCTTTACTGTTGCTTCGTTTGTACTTCTCTCGTGTTTCCTCGTCGTGCCCCCCACCCCTTTTTCCCCTTCTTCTGCAGCGTCTTCTTCGATTTCCTTTTAATGATTTAAAATTCCATTTTAAGCAATTTTTATACTTAATGATGTGTGTTGTGCGGTTGTTGCTGTAACTACAAGAAATACCAACATCCTCTTTTTGTCTGCTCTCCTCCCCACCCCTCCACCGCCTCCTGCCCCTCATCCTAGCCGTCGATAAACCATTTTGTGCACCCCGTCTTGGCAGAAAAGCGTCGCCACACATGTTTGATGTTCTCGTTGAAGGCGTTTTAAATGGTTCTGCGCTGTTGTTGTTGTCGCTGTTGTTGTTGTTGCTTTACTTGTTTATGCTGCTGCTGCATGAATTGTGTGCGACTTCTTTGCTGCCGATCGTTTGGTCGCCGAGTTCCGTGCTGGTCGGCCGCGACGGCCCTTCCTGACCAAAAATGTCGTCCGAACCACAGAAGAAACTGGAATTTTTATCGAAACCCTTTTGAACGTGCGAGCGCTGAAGTTGGCAACCTCTGGCTGGTCGGCTGATCGGCTGGTCGGCTGGTCGGCTGCTCTCGGTTGTCGTCGATACGGTGAATTGTTGCGCCGATTTTGCTTCGATGTTGCTGACGTGGTTTCGACTGAAGAGCAATTAATAGCAGGAGGAAATTCTTCTTCGAAAGAAATTCCGCTCGAAAGCATTCTTTAAAAATTGCGCAAGAGAATGCAATCTATTTGGATTCTTAATTCTTACAATTAAACGATATTGAAAACGATGTGAGAAAACGATGCAGTTTACTATACAAAATACATACGAAAGATTTCAAAAAGACTTCAAACGATAATTTTAAATATCAACGTTATTTGTTGCAACAGCAGGAAATAGGAATTTAAAAGAGTTTCGAAGAGAATTTGGAAGAATTCACTCTGTTTCTGAAGTCCAAAGAAACGATATCTCTTTCAAATACTTTTAAAAACATTCAAAGAATGCATTCTTATTGAAACTTCAAAGGCAGACTTTTGGGTGGAATTTTGTGTAATGAATGCATCGTTCGTGTAATTCTTCAGTAAAAGGAATCGAGGAAGATTGCATTCTCTTGAAAGTACAGCGAAAGAATGCATTCTCTTTGGTATTTTTATAATTTAGCGTGCAACAAAAGACATCGAAGACTTCAAAATGCTTGACGTCATTCAATAAATGCAATAACAAAAATAATTACAATAATAACAACAAAACACAAAGCAAACTCCACTTTCTAGCAACATTCAAGCCAGTTAAGGAAGCTTCAGTGTTGCCACTGCTTCGTGCAACTCGAGCGTGCGATTTATTTATTTATTATTTTTGCAACACGAATGCATTTTAAAACGAGGCTCAGTTACAAATACACAACAACTGCACACCAATACAAACAAGTAATTGTTGCTTCTGGTAGTGTTGTTGTTGTTGTTGTTGTTGTTGTTGTTGTTGGTGTAGTGACCAAACTAGTTGGTTAAAATAAATGCGAAGATTTTGTACTCGAGAATCGCGGCGCTCAACTTGTTCTGTCTTTCCTTCGATCCCCGTTACCCCCGACTCACGCCACCCACCCTCTCACACGACCTGCAACGAGTCGTTCACTGTTGCTGTCCCACTCTGCCTTCAACTGTTGCTGCCGCTGCTTCTCCCAAGCTGTTGCAAGATGTATTTCTCTGTGGATGTTTTTAATTTTTCAACATCGTTTGGGTTCCTTAAAATTTCTTTTATTTCTTCTTCTTCGAGCGTTGGTTTTACTGCTACTGCCACTGCCACTGTTGTTGTTATCGTGCTGTTGTTGCTTCTCTTGCTGTTGCTGCAGCTGCCAGACGAGCTTCTTGCGCCACCAGGAGCTTCTAATGGAGTTCACAGATAACGCAATCAAACGAGTTGAACGCACACACAAAATGTGCGCGCAGAAAAAAGCAACGAATGCGTTTTAATGAAAAATCTGCACGGCAACCCTTTGGAAAGTCTTGTCGTTCCGCCAAATTAAAGAATTCCTCGCCGTGGCCACGCTAACCAAAACATTCCGAGCTAACGAGTTGAACTGCTTTCGCAAAATAAGGACAAGAAAAGTCCAACAACGCCAAGGAAGAGTTGAATGAGTGGGGCGCGCTGTCGATGGAGGGGGTGGGGCTGGAAGGGGCAGCGATGGAGGCAGTGAACGAGAAATGTCAGTGAAATTGCTGGACTTGGAAAGGCTGGACTTGGAAAGATGGAGGCAAGGAATGAATTGAACTGAACTTCCATTTCTTTCATTTTCTCTTTATATGATTTACGGATATTATATGTGATCATAATGTAGTCTGTTATTTAAGTATTTGCTACTCGGTGTTTCCCTGAAACTCTGTGGATCTGTAATCCATCGGGACGCCGGAATTCTGGCCGCAGAACCCCCACTGACTGCCGAACCACTGACTGTCGTAGTCCCGCTCGCAACAATTGGATTCGTTTAAAGTGCGCTGTAACTCGAATAGCATTCGTTGGCTTTGAATATTTTAAGCCAACGCGCAGCACGGCGTGAATAATGACGACGTGACTCTCAAGGAGTTCAAAACGGCGTCACATACGAGGAAAGCAGCGGATTTTACGGCTTACAACGGTTGGGCCGAGAGCTACCGACAAAAGGCGCTGCTGAACCACTCTTCTGTGAGCTCAACTCTTGCCACCTCACAACCGCCATCTTCCCCCTTCCCCGACCTCCCCTCACCCCATCAGCCGGCTTGACACCCCGCAATTGTTGGCATTTGAAAAGGAGACGGAAATCGTTACAAAACCTCACGTTTTGTAAAGCGTGGCGTTGTTGTTCCTCTACTTCTTGTTGGCTTTATTCAAAGTTAGAGGAAAAGCCGAAGTAGAATTGTAGCGAAACAACAACACCAACGCTTGAGAGCAACACGATATAAGTGAGTCCTGTGGCAGGACTTCTCCGCGCTCAAGTGCGACAAAAACGACGCAGCCCGCGCTTCCAACCTGCGCCGCGGCTCCAGCCGTCCCTCCAACCGTCGTTCCAACTTTGCTCCCAGCAAACGAATTCCTTTGCTGTGCCTTCCAACTTTTACTCGACTCGCGCAGCACCAGCAGCAGCAGCAGCAGCAAAGCCTGCTGCAGCAACGACACGAGCAACTCGAGTCCGCGTGCCGGCAACACGGTAGCCAAGTTAAGCCTTCTCAGCTCGCACCGGAAAATCGGCGAAAACCAACAGCCGCGGGCCGCGTGGCGAAAATTCAGTGGCGGCAATTCAGTGGCGGCGGTGGCGGTGGCGGCGGCGGCGCAATTCTTCCCCTCGCCGCCGCATGACGTGCAACATATGCAAATGTGTTGCGGCGATGTCTGAATAATTTTTTATTTTCATTTGCTGCTTCGTATTCTTTCATTTGAAAAAAGTTTTTAGTTTTTCCTGCTACTCGCTGGCTACAACTCGCTACAGTCGGCATTCTTTTCTTTCTCTTCCTGTTGTTGCGTTGTTTTTGTAGTTCAAAGTTTGCAGTTTTTGTTCTTGTTGTGTGTCTGATTTTGTTTTCTACAAGTTTTTCGCATCGCATTTTAAAGTTTGGCGCTCTCTTTTTTAGCCACCACTGTAGTGAGCTTGTTTCGCTTTTTACTCGCTCTTGTTGCTTTTTTATTGTTGTTGCTGCTGTTTTTGTAGCTTCATTACGCTGGAAATTAAGGCAGTGGTCGTCCTCGCAGGGTGCAGAGGGGAAGCCACCCTCCTTCCTTCCTTCCTTCCTTCCTTTCTCGCCTAAGATAATCGCAGGAATCTCCTTAATTTCTACGGCAGCAGCGTCTGCTTTTTATTCTACCGAACACGAAAACTCCGATACTCACACCCCCGCCCCTCCCCCGCCCCTAGTTATCAACTTCTCCTGTAACGGCACCCATCTACTCACGCATTCGACTCCACTGTACTGAGTCGCGCTTTTTATTTCGCTCGCGTTGCATATCGCGATGCATTATCTCGGCATTCATAGTCGGCTCGTACATCTAAAATGCAGATTTGAGCCTCCATCTGCTTTGTGCTTCACCTTTCCCTGCCCCGTCCTTCCCTTTTCCCACCACGACGAGTACTTGCGGCACCCGCTCGGTTTTAATCGTAGCAAAACAACGAGCGGCAACAGCAAGCAGCGGCAACAATTGTAACAACTTTGCAAGTCGCGTCTCTAATCTTACCTGCCGCACAACCACCCACCCGCCACTACCTTCTCCCCCTCCCCATCCTCCACCTTCTCCGCCTTCCTCTTCCCCTATCAATCTGATGACCCAACGCGGCCCGAGGCGATCGATCTCCTCCTGCCGCTGGCTGCTCTTTTCTGCACGCGAACTTCTCATTCGCTGCGCCGCCGCCCCCACTCGCGTGTTTGTTATTCCGATAGATGGCGTTGCTTTATAGTTTTTTTAGTACCCGCGAATTGCCACCCCCTTGGCATCGACAGCACAACAAAACACACCCACTTCTGCCTTGAAACCGCACGCTGCGCGAGTCATTGTAGCGGAGAGCGCGGCGCGACACGGAGTGCGGCGCGACACGAGGTGCGGCGCGACACGAGTGCGCGCGAGTTGATGAACGACCGCTGGTAGTCAACAATGTATCAAAATGGATTTGGCAGCCGATTCGCTGGCTATTTTAAGCCGGCGGCCGATACTTCGACGGCCTGTATTTGAGATAATAAAGCGGGAGATGGCAAAGATGCGCTCACACCATCTGACGGCGACTTTACTGCCGCCCCAAGCCAGCAGCCTCGTGATTACGACGACGACGACGCTAATGAGTTGGTCGCCCTTACGTGTTTTTTGGCAGAAAAGAGATATTAAAACATTTTAAATTGTAAACAGAAACTTAAAAGTAAAGAATTTTGAATGCGAATCAATTAAGTTCGACAAAATTCTGTGAATGGAAGGAATTGTTGATGTCAAAATTTTATTCGAAGCTTCCAAAAATTAAGAGGAATAAAAAACCCGTACATTTTTTGCCGAAATAAAATTCTGTTGATTTTTGCGAAGTTCTATTTATCATGATTTGATAGACAAGTCGATCAATTTCAACGCAAGACTTGTCTGCATGAAATGCAGTAAAAAAGCGGAATATCGGCGCGATCACGCTTAGAAACAACAACAGAACACAACAAAGAAGCCCAAGAAACAGCAAAACATCTGCAGTTCGGCCATAAAGTTGCAAATATTGGCCACGATTTCTAACAAAGTTGCACTCGCAGTGCAACCCGCTCAAAACGACTTCCTTCTGTGGCTCATTTTCTGATTGTTGCAGTTGCAGCGCGTTGTTTTCGGCCGATTTTTTATTTCTGCTTGAAGTGTTGTTTCGCCTGAATTTATGTTTGCAGCGACAACACATCGTGTCAGCAGCCAGAGCTGCTGCTGCCGCTGTTGTTGCTGCTGCCGGGAAGTCGAGTGCAACAGCTTCAGCGCGACGACAGCAGCAACGACGACAGCATCAGCGAAGAAGTCGCTCCGCTGGCCCGCATCTTCTGCGGCAAATTTAAAATGTAAAAATAGCTTCTTATTCATCTTCGATGTTCGATCTGCTGCACGGTGCGGAGCTCGTAAAATGCAACATGCTGCCTGCATTTAATTCGTGGTCGCTGTTGCTGTTGCATTTTCTGCCAGACGGGCACGGGGCGGAGGGGAGCGTTCCTCCCGAACTGGCGACAACTTCCCGCCCTCCCCACTCCCTTTGCTGCCATCCTTCCAGGCTTCCTGGACTCCAATCCCGTCAGCGCCTTATTGGTCGCCGCGTCGAGAGACTCGTCGTGTGCAGATTTCTTCGGTGCTTTCTGCCTGCTTTTGCCCCATCAAGTCTTGCAGATGATTTCCTGTTGATACCCCGGGGAACCGAATTCTTTTTACGGCCCGCTACGAGTTGACAAAAGTTTGATTAGCCGCCGTTCCTCAGCCGGCATCCGTGCGCCGTGCGACGCCGTTCAACGCCGTTCAACGCCACTCAACGGCGTTCGTCGCTTGCAGCGCAAACCTGTTTCGCGAATTTTCTGCATTTCGTAGATAAATCTTCAGGCTTCTTTATCCCGCCATCCCTGGAAGCGCGGAACTCGTTTTCTTCGGCTCTCCGCGCGTCGCGCGTCGCACGCCGCATCGCTTTTTCGTTTATAAAGTCCGCTTTTTCAGTGCCTTCGTTCCATTCGCTCAGCGCCCGGTTCTCGGTATTTATTCGCTTCCTTCTCGGGCTTCCCGGCTGCACGGCGAAGATCCTTTTCTAGATATGCAGACAATAAAAATCGTTTTCCGCGCTGAGCTGAGAATTTTCGCTGGTTGTTGCTTCCAATGGTTGTGTTTTTCTCTTTTTTACTGAATTCTTTTATTGAGTTTCGAGCTCCTTTTATTGGGTTTCTCTCCGTCTCTTTGCGTCGCTTTTTACTTTACTTCGGCTCGTCTTAGCCGGGTTTCTGCTCTTCCTTGGCTTCCCGATTCGATTCCCTTTTTCACTTTAACGCTCGTTTGGTTTATAGAGTGTTGGGTCGCAACGTTTGAGTCGAAATTTATTTAGTTGCTTTTTAAATGCTGCGATATTTTAAGTTTCCAGAATTTATGCAAATCAGTGTGTAGCGCCTGTGGAGCCAACTAAATCCGGTCTTAACGGAGAGTTAAGTAAAATGCAAGATCGACTTTTTGCGAACGATTCTTCAGTGCAAGTTTGAGGCGAGTTTCAATCAAGCTTGAGCGGCTTTAAGTTAATTTGAAGTAAATCTTTCATTTTTCAAATCGGTTTTCCAATGTGGCAACACTGAAGATTTCAGTGGTGGCATAAAAATCGAATCTTGGCATCCTCAGGACTTTTTAGTTTTAAATTAATTTAAACTAAGCTTAAACTTAGCTTAATTGGACTTAAACTTACTTAAACAACGTAAGTTTACTTTAAGCTTCGCTTAACTTAAGTTCAAATTATATTTAAAATAAATTTAAACTGAGTTTTATTAGTTTAAACAAATTATTATCATTAATTATATAAACTTACAAATTTAAACCAATTTTAACCAATTTTCAGGTTAAATTCAGTCTTCATTTAAATTCAACTACAAGAAAAAACTGACTCACAGCTTGTTTCGATTTTTGAAAACGTTTTTAAGACGCGTCTTTTAAAAAATCTATCGCATTTGAGAAGGAAATAATTGCTCTTCCTGCTAAACTAAGCTTCATCTAAACTCAGTTTATTTTGTGGCGACCTTAACACGATCTAACATCGGCATTTGCATCGTGTGTTCTTTCATTTCTAGTCAAATTACAAGCACAATTGGAAGAAAAAGCGATCAAAATTTTGGCACATGTTGCGGTAACTTTTAGGCACCCGCATGAGGAGACACAAGGCACAGCATTGCCGACGTGGTTCTCGTGGAGGCTTAAATAGCAGATAACATTGCAGATGGTTTTTGCGGCGGCGAGTCTGTAGATTTCAACTTTCAGATGTTTTTTGTAAGGTTTCCAGGTTCACAGCAACAACGGAGACTGAGAGGCTGAGGCTGAGAGACGACAAAACGTTTTGTTGTTGTTGTTGACGACACTCGTACTTAAGTGCATCTAAGCATTTATTACGAAACACTTAATCTGGGTGATAAACTGAATGCGACCACATTGAAGTCACAGTCAGCCAAAAAAACAGTCTAACGACGCACGTGCAGTTGGCATCCACTTTCAGTTGGAATCAGAAAAGAAAAAAGAAATTCAAATAGAATGAAAAATAGAGAAAATTATGTCCGAATTACTTTACCAGCAAATGGTTCTACGATATTTAACAACTAAGTACTATTTAAGTAGTCCACTCGGAAGGAAGTCTTAATCGTCTTCTATCCTGTTAAAAAAGTTGCTTACAATCCGCGTCCCTCTCCCTGCGCGGCACAATCGTTGCTCTTTCAAAATTTTTCTCTACAAGTGCCACTGATACTCCAACCTGCTCAGAAAATAACTTACTTTCGCGATATTCTCTTGGAAATGTCCCCAGTGTTCGTTATTCCTAATCTAAAATCACTTTCTAGAACTCTTCAACTTCTAGACACTGGAATATCATATCGGAGTTGATTTTCGAAAGAAATCTCTTTGCCTTTTATAAACATTCCGGAAAGAAATGTGTTCCTGCTTCTCATTTTTTCCACTTGCAGGCACTATTCTGGTGTCGGTATCCCGAATATTGGTAACCCTATAGTGACTCTTCAGCTCTACTACTTAAAATGTGTTCGCTAGCGACTGTAATGCATAAATTCAATTGGAGTCGGCTGTCGGACGACAGAATGATAAGGAGCAGCCAGCTACCGCTTGGGAAGAAGGTAGGCTGGCTGGTACGGGGTCTCCATACTCCATATTGGATTTTGATTTATGGCCAGGACACGCTGCATGGCGTGTGTGAGTGGTGCTTGTGCGTGTGTTTACGTGCCTAAAATGTAACCAGATGGTTTGGCGAGGAACGCATTTAGTTGGTCGATTTCCGTTCGGTGCTCCCCCATTTTCTTCTTCTTTCTCTTCTTCAGTATGGTTGCGGTTGATACAGGGGTTGTTGGGCAGAGGGAACAAGGATTCAGACATGAATTACACTAGTCTTCGATTACTCCAGAGACCTCTTGTAAAAATGCGATAACGTGCAATCAGTTCAAGGATGTATTTTGTTCCGTGAGATGCGGAAACAAGTCGCAGTTATTACAAATAAACGAAATGATAGTTGGAGGGAGAAGGAAAAGAAATGCTATGGTAAGATTTGGATTTAGAGTTGCATATGAAATGTTTTATTTTTATCTGATTAGCAATTTTAAGGAAATATTTTGTAGAATATATTAAAATTCTCAAACATTCCTTCTTAACTCTCATCTTAACTGCAACGGGGAGCAATTTATCTCCGCTTTATTATTGAAGGATTTCAAGAAGCCTTCAGAGACAAAGGAATCGCTTAACGATGATGACATGCTGGCAAATCTGGCGCGCGTGTCAACCAATGAATTGCCAACCTGCCACCGCCACCATCATTGTAATCACATTTTAAATATATTTTACAGCTCAATCACCGTATAAATTCTCGATTTGCGTAAATCAAACGCAATAAATTGCAACCCCATAAAGTTCGAAGTCGATAATCGAGCAGCAGCAGCAGCAGCAGCTGCAGCTCGAGAGGCCGCATCGAGTGGCGAGATCAACGACGAAGTTCAAACAATCAAAGTTCGGCGTGTGGCGTGGTGCGGCCAGCCAGCGACAACAGCAACGCGACAACAGCAACGCGACACCACCAGCAAAACGATGAACTCCCGGAGGTCCACTTCAATTAAAACGCGTTTTTCGCAGTTTATGAGTTAATCTCGTAAACCATTCCGTGCTTTTGTTTTTGCGTTGCTCTTGATACTTGTGTTGCTACTACAGTGTGTAGTTGTTGTTGTTGTTGTTGTTGTTGTTGTTGTTGCCTTTGTTTCGCCATCAACTCGTACAATAGCGACGCATTGCAGTTGCGACGCACTGAAGCTGATTGCAGCGACGCGACTGCAGCAGCAGCAACATGGGCCGCAAAAAACCATCATAAACAACAGCGACAACACTGACAGCAATTTTGTGTGCTCTGATAAAAAGTAGTAAAGAATTTTTACTGCTGTCGTCGTTGCTTTTGTTGCTGGTGTCGCTTTGTTTCGAAAAAGGAAACTGTTGCTGCAGCTGGTTTTGTATTGCGATAACAATAATTTTTTGGTGGAATTTATTATTGCATTATCTTCACAGAAAAGGAGAAAAAAGCATCGAATGGCCGATTTTTCACTAATTGCAGCAGTGACGCGACATCGGGCGGCTTAACGTCGAAATGAAGAATCGCGCGACGCAGCGCGCCATCTTTTTATTTCTTTAAAAAGAGTGCAAAGTTGTGTGTCTTTCTTCCAATTTTCATTTTTCCCCTTTTCTTCTTTTCCTCTGTTTTGAGTCTCGCTAAGTTGATCTTCAGTTCTTCCTATCCGCGCACACAATTGAAGCTGAGGAAGTTGACGCGACTTTTCTGTCGCGTCACACTATATGGTGCCCAAATGCTGCAAGTTGCCATCAACTGCCGCCGCGCCCCCACCCCCTCTTCACCATCCACCACATACAGTCCACAAGAGACTTCACATGACATTCCGGCGGCTGCTTCCCGCGCTGGATGCCAATTTAACTGATGCTACATCAAAGTCGCCCATTCAGATTGCCAATCGCACCCGTAACGATACAATACGTACGAAAAAACAACAACAACAACGGCAACAAAATAACAGCAACATTTTATTGCACAATTTCCGGCAGGGGGCACTGAAGTCGGTAAGGGGAAGTCGTGGAAAACCAGCCGGAGAAGAGATGCAAATCCGAAATCGTTGAACTTCCGATCGAACTCGGAAGTCGCACGCAAAAAAGGAATCCAAACGAGCAGCGGACGGGACCAAGCCAGTGCTCGTGTGCACGTGTATGGGTGAGTGCATATGTGACTGTATGTGTGAGTGCATATGTGGCTGCGTGTGTGCATTTGTGTTTGTGTGCTGGCGCTTTATCTCGCCCTGACTCATTCATCTTCTCCGACGCGACAGCGGCAGCGCCAGCAGCATCAGCGGCAATGGGAACGTCAACAACAACAACTCATTGGTCTTCGCGTGACCATTGGGAATTTTTTCGGGGAACGAAATTTGCAGGACGTCCTTTTTAGTTCATCCTTCCCCGTAGCCTGCCGAGCAAACAAAAAATCATTTCTTCTCCTTGTCGCTTACGTTACATCGAGTTCTCTCTCTCTCTCTCTCTCTATCTCTCTCTCTCTCTTTCTTTCTCTTTCTCACTGCATATCTACATCTCGTCAGCTTCCATTTCTGTTGTTGTTAAACTGCTATTGCAGGTCAGTTTTGTCACCAAGTTGCTCCCCAAAACAACAATAAAGCGCGCGGCATCGTAAATTCGCGCCGCGTGCGACCAAATCGTTCGGGTTCTTCCTTGTGGTGGAGCCTGTAACTGCTGCGCGGACGTCGGACGAGGGATGGCGGGTTAAAACGAGGGAAGGCGCGCGCGATAACTCGATAATTATGTCCGCTTTTGTTTATTTCGCACATCGATTACAATTTTCAGCAATAAAACGGTGGCAACGATGGCGCGGCAACAGCGGTGACCTGCTGCTGCTGCTGCTGCTGTTACTGCTGCCGCCGCGACTGCTGTCGCCTGTCGCTTGCGATTCACCGAATGATTTTGTTAGGATTTCGAAGGATTTTTATTTGTATTGCAGTGACTGTTTTAGTGTTCGGAAGGTTTGCTTTTTAGGGATTGGAATCGACATTTGAAAGGGTTGGTGACTCTGGGGTGAGGGGCGTGGCGGAGCGAGGGGGCGGTGCAGAATGGGGAGTTCAAAGTTTATTGCGCGGGATGCGACGCGGAGTCAGTTAACGTTCCACGAGTTGTTTCGCGAGGCAAACACGCAGCTGAGACATGAAAGGATTGCGGAAGGGTGACTGGAGAGGGGGGACTGGAAAGGGGGACCGAGGGGACTGGAAAGAAGAGGCAATAAATGCAATATGTTGCTGAGAAATATTTGCGCCGAGAATTCGGTTGTTATTAAAAATGTCATTATTTCAATTAATTTTGTAATGAAAAAATGAAGTGGACGCGACTTTCGAAGAGAAATGAATTGTTTTTAAATTGTACGAAAATTTTAATGCAATTTATTTGCTCCTTATTTCACTCACTACCTTGACTCCCATCCCTTGCGCTGCCACTCACTACTTTAGTGCGCCACGTATTCGTGCGGAGCTTCTCGACCGAGTTATTTAACACCAATGAATTCCTTCCTTCCTTTTGCTGCTGCTCTTCCTAGTTTTCCCCGCACCCGCTGTTGTTCTCTCCGCTGCGCACGCTCGTAATCCTTCTGCTGCTTGGCTTTCAACGACTCAGCGCACTCGCTTCCGGTGTCAAATACCGTGCTTTGACCCCGAGTTGATCTCTAAACTCCCGACTGTGCAGGACCTTCAGGTTGAAATGCTGGAATTTTCGGTGCTGCAGTAGCCGGGTGTTGCTCGAGTTGCAGCAACATTTCTACGCGCCGGGAATTTTAACTAGGGCTTCCAGCCACGCTAAACCCGAAGCTCCGGGATTCTTAACTTCCGGGATTGTGAGGGTTCAGGATTGGGAGGGTTCGACATTCGAACCATCGGAACAACGAAATTCAACGCAATTTTATTACCGCACACTTGGAGCTTTTAAATGCCGAATCATGCATTCCGGAACCCCTTATCTGGACCCATGCATGAGTAGAGAATGTGTGTGTGTGTGTGTGTGTGTGTGTGTGTGTGTTGTCATGCATGTGCGTGTGAGCAAACGAATGCCTGCCGCATTTTTAGGCGCAACTGCAGATGTAGATTTTCGCCCGCGTCTCCTTCTGCTTTCGCCGTCTGAAGTTATTAAGTTCTGATTTATTAACCGGGAGCTTTACAGGCTTCAAAGGTGGTGCGGGGGAGGGAGTCGATGGGGCAGGAGAGCATTTTCGGCGATGCTTGCGGTGTTCGGAGCGATGATGAAAGTTTAAATTGGTTTGTCGGTCGCGTTTACTGCGGACGGATGCGTGACGGAAGCGCACAGAAGTGCGACATGAAGTGGTCGAGGGAGGAGAGTCGCGAAGCGGGGGGACACGCGAGGGAAGGACGCGGCAGAAGTGGCGCAGAGAAGAACTCGCTTGCCACCGCTAAATCAAAAATTCTTCAATTTGCCGCTAAGTTATTTCAGTCCACTACGGCGGCGCATCGTGTACGCGGTGGTGCTAGAAAATACAGTTAGAACTGAAGACGACCCCCGACTGTATGCGACGCAGTAAAGCGGCGCCATAAATTTGCCACCAAAAAACAGCCCGCTACTCTCGACATGACACGACACGTGAGTCTCAAGTGACTCGAATGAAAGCTTTCATTTGACGACGAGCAAAACTTCACTGTTTGCATTTATAAATTCATCACGGTGTTCGGCAAAAGCGGGAGAGCCAGAAAAAGCAACAACGTGATGATTCCACCGCATTTTCTAGCCTCGCTGCAGGCCACCCGCGTTCATTCTCGAGCGCCATTTCAAGCCTCCCCTCGAATTGCCATTCAAACTTGACAGTTTTTACATCGCGTTGACAGTTCATTTTGTATGCAAATGACGGGGAAAAAAACGAAGCCAAGCGAACACGAAAAACACAACCAACAAAGAATTTCACTCACTGCTACATCGCGATGTGAAACGGAAGGAACTGAAGAATCCGTCTTCGTTAAGCGAAAAGTGGACTTCAATCCACTTGCAACTTTTATATGCAAATCAAACAAACAGCAGCAACAAAAACAAACACCGTTTATTTCACCGTTATATCTGTCAAACTCCCGTAGCTTCGCTTCTTCCCGTCTTTTCTGCGCATTCGTTTTGTCATTTTAAATGTCGCATTTTAGGAAAAATTCGACGGCTCACCTGCAGTCAGCAGCGAGAAGTTGAGCGCCTCCTCATCATCCCTCGTCTGTCTGGCAGGCGGAAAAAAGAAAACTTTAAAACTGTCAACGTGACATGAAAAAAATCTACTCGGAAAAAACTGACGCGAAATTAAAAACAAACCACTTGAGAAAATGCAGCCAACGACTTGTGATGATTGGGCGAAGAGGCGTGAGTTGCGCGGGTGAAGAGGCGTGAGTTGCCGCTTGAAGAGCGTGTGTTGCTGGTTGGGTGGGGTGAGAGTTGTTGGACGGGGAGTGGTGTGAGCGGAAGAAAGGAAAAATATTGAGACTCGGTGGTGGAGGGGAGTAGAGTAGCCCAGCAGAGAAAGCCAAGTTCTGCTGAGCAA
Organism: Sicus ferrugineus; assembly: GCA_922984085.1. Taxonomy (NCBI): domain Eukaryota; kingdom Metazoa; phylum Arthropoda; class Insecta; order Diptera; family Conopidae; genus Sicus; species Sicus ferrugineus. The sequence continues at coordinate 12,986,606 of OV277352.1, read as the reverse complement.
AAACTCAGCCAACACACTCTGTAATGCGATGTGACATCAACGTGACATAAAGTGACGCTTCAGTGTGAATCATATATATGCGTCGGTGATGAAATAAAAGGCTGATTCATCACAATGACTACGATGGTGATGATGATTCTGATGGTGACGGCGATGAAGCCAACTGAAGAGGATAACGAATTTCACAGACTCTTCGAATTTCCAGTCAGTTTAAAGGCTGCCTCATCTCTTCGGTCTGACAGTGCAAACAGCGGAAGGCAAAGAAAGCGTCGTCCTGTCAAATGGTTGTCTTTTTTCACATCTCCGGGCGAAACTAACTGAAGTGAAGATTTTCATAGCGTAGCAAAAAACGGCCAGCTTTGAATTGCGTATCCGGTTGAGCGACAGTCAGCTGAATTTCAGGACGGTGGCTCGGAACAAAATTAAAACTCAATATTTGTTCAGCGATGGCTCACCTTGTTGGATCACCTGGTGGTTTCTTTTTTCTTTTTGTGTAGAATAAACATGGAAAATGTGGAAAAATTATAAGGGAATGAATGGCGAATTTCAAGATAGGCCAACAAAGTTCTCAACGAGGGAAACTTGATTGTGATCTCCGCTTGAAGGTGAATTTGAATTTGATTTTTTTGAAAAAAAAAACGTAATTTCAGAAGGCATTTTAACGCCTCTTTGCAGTTATCGTTGTTGTTGTTGTTCTTGTTGTTGTTGTTGTTATTTCTTCCTTGAAAACCACAGCAATTTCTTTGTTTGAAGGCTACTGGAACCAAATATCTGCATAAATTTCATGTTTTGTCGAATTAAAATTTGTTACTGGATTTGTAGAGCTTATTGTTGCGAGAGTTTGTTCGTTTGGTTTTGATTGTTGTTGTTGTTGTTGTTGTTATTATTATTATTGTTGTTGTTTTTATTCCGGGTGCACATAAAATTTGTCTGCGCTGTCAGAAGGCGGCGGCCAAATCCTCCGACAGACAAATGAAAGTCGTAGCAATACGAACTGTAAAATTATTACGAGAAAAACAACAACAATAAAACACATACACAAACACACACACACACACGCATACTTCTCATAATATAAACTAATTAAAATTCAAAAGCCATAAAAGGATTTTGCCAATAAAACTTTTGCTTTTCCTACAAACAAACACACGCACACTACAGCACACACACACACACACACACACACACACATGTAACTAGCAATTCTTCTATTCGGAAAACTACTACTATTTTTAGTACTTATTTTACAAATTATGGCGCCAAGTCGACGATTCTGTGTTTTGTAGACAAAAAAAGAACACCAAAAATTCGCGCCTAAATTAAAAAAAAACACATTGATTTGAGATTATAGAAAATTCGGTGAAAAGCGAGGTAAAAACTGAAATTTCGAAGAAGAATGAATAAAAAGAGAAGTAAAAACTGAAATTTTGAAAAGTATTGAATTCAAAAAACCTACTGAAACTACTAAAAACAGTAGCATTGCCACTTAACATCTTGAAAATGGTAATAAAAAATTGTAGTATTTATAAGGGCAGAAACCGCACCCCCTCCCCCGCCCAGCTGCTGCATTCTTGATGAAGCAGCCGTCGCAGCCGCAGCCTCAGCAGCAGCAGCAACAGCAACATCCAAAGTTGAGCTTTGCGCTCCAGCGATAAAATGAAAATTGCACACGAGCAATAAATAAGGATTCCCTCTCAAGGATAATTTATAAAAGTTTCTCAGCGCTTTACGGTTTACTTATGCAGCAACGCATGCTGAATGCTGGCGTTGGAAGTTGCCACCGCCTGGCGGCAGCGGCGGCAGCAACAGCAGCAGCAGGGGCGACAGCAGCAGAAGGATTTGCAAAAAAATTCAAATAAAAGAAAAAAATGCAAAAATTAAACTAAAAAGGAAGAAAAAGCCAAAAAGAAGACGAGGCAGCCTTCAAAAAAAGCCGAGCCGCCTGCTTCAGGCTTGCAAAGCACGCGTTACTCCTTTACTACTCTTTCTACTACTTTTCTTGCTGTATGATTTGGTCTTTTTTCCATTTGTTTCAAATGACAGAGTTTTCTGCTCTTTTTATTGACTTTCTACGGCGTCCGCATCTTTATTTCGTTAGTTTCAGAGGAGGAAAAAGGGTTTTCAACAGGATGTTCAAGCTGATGCTCTTTCTGGAAACTGCTTCGCTCACTGCGGCTCCCTTCCAACCCTCTCACTCACCAACCCCCTCACCCAATCCCCTCCCCCTGCATCTCTTGTGCTGAGATGGATGCGCTTAAATATTCCGACGTCAGTTTGCTGAGCAAGCAGACAAATTATGCTGAATAAATAAAATATTTCAGAATTGGAAGTTTCGCTGCAAGGGCAACACTTTCAAATTGTCTACTCTTCTCTTTCATGGCTCCACTCACTGGTATTTCGGTTGGTGAAGGGGAAGGAGGGAACTTTTACTTGAAGAGAAGAGGATTTGATGTTTTTTCCTTGAATTTTGAATTTGAAAATAAAGAAATATTAAGAAATTTAAAGTTATTAGAAGATTTTTGAATGAAGTTTCTATTTAATTTTGATATTTTCATCTTTCGCCGATTTCTGCCAAGATTTTCTCAAGTCGGTGCAGAATCTAGTAGTTTTTTCTCCTTCGGGTTGCTGAAGTTTGTCACGAAAGGTCACGTCAAGCTGATGTTTCTTCGTTGCTGACTAACCTCTAACTTGGACGGGGACAAACACACACACACACACACACACACACAACACACACAGGCAGACACTAAGAAACACACTCTACAGCAACAACAACAGCCAGAATAGCCTTCGTATTAATTTAATCATGACGAGAGTTCGTTCGCTGGGTTCCGCGAGGTGATCATTGCACTGAAGTTTTTGTTGTTGTTGCCGTTATTCTAGTTACTGTTACTAAGCGTTGTTGTTGTTGTTGTACCTCCTGCGTCGCTTGTTTTCTAGTGCGCCACGGCGACGGCAACACACTCGAAAACGTGTTGCGAAAACCTTTTTAACAATCATCGCAAAAATCACGAAGTTGTCGCAGTTGCAGTTGAAGTCGTTGAGATCCTGCCGTGCAATGAGGATATGAGACCGCAAATGTTACAACAACAACTACTACAACAACACTCTTAGAGAGAAACTAGGTAAAAACAACAAAATCAACACAAAACAAAAGAAAAAAACGAGCAACCGACAGGAAAAAAAACACAAATGAGACTCAAAAACGTGGCAACGAGAAACGAAGAAGAAACGAGCAAAAGCAACGAATTGCATTTCGAATTCAACCTCCGCGGCTGAGAAGAGTTGGCTGCGTCGCCGGTTGGAGCGACCAACGTCGATGGCAACTGAAGCGGACGACGTGCAGGTCGACTGGTGGACTGGTCTACTGGTCGTCGGGTCGGCCGGCCTCCCGCTTGCTCGCCAGCGCGGTTGGGAAGACAAACGGAGAGAAACGCGCCACCAACCGAATGTTGCGACGGATTGCATAAGAAATCCGGCTGTTTTTTGTGGGCTTCACTTAGTTGTTGTTGGGGTGGTTGTTGTTGCTGTGATTGTTTTTCTGCTGCAGCTCGTTTGCTTCGAAAATGAGGCTAACTAGGAACTCGTATGTCGCTGCTGCTGGTATTCTGTTGCCGTTTTATTAATGCATTTCCAACCGACAACTAGTGGTGTTGTAGTGTTTGTTGTTGTTGTTGTTGTTGGCAGCCATTTGTTTGCATAATAAGCTCATGGAATAACGGTTAAACGGCATAAAATTTGTGAAGTGCATGCGGTGGGTTGACTGGGAAAAAAGCAAAACGACGAAAAAACCCCAGCAATTCGATGACGACGACGACAAACACGATGACGACAAACACGACGACGACAACGACAACGACAACAATCGACAAAAACTACGATTTCCATTGAATGTACGTTCACTCGTACGTTTCTTCCTTTTGTTCGTTTTGTTCGGTTTGTTCGCGTTTTCTCTGCGCTTTTCTAACATCAGCACACAAACTGCAGGCAGGCAGGGAGGCAAAAAAAGGTTCACCTCGACAATCCGCTGCATTTCTATGACTGATTTAATCACAGCAACACAACAGCCAAAACATGCAGCAGGAAATCATGTTGCGGCGGCGACTCGTTTGCAGTTGCTGCGATTTTTACTTCCCTCGGCCAGCGCGACAGCGACATTTGTCGTTGTTTTGCAGTTTCACCTCTTTAATTGGCAACTCAAATTAATTAAAAATCAGATAAAATTGAACATTTTAAAGAGCGATTGGCAGCTTTTAATTAATCGTATTTCAATGCAAGTGGTGAAGGAAGGTGGGACAGGGGGAGGGGGGTTGGTGGAGGATGGGGTAGGTGGAGGAGGGCGTAGGTGGTGGAGGGGTAGAGGGGAGAAAATAATGATGACGATGAAGATCAGTCCAGTAGATGATTTCAAGTCAACGAAAACGATTCCGCGTAACAAATGAAGCGAAAAGTTTATTTTTTCCATTCTCATTCCAAATTAAACTGCATTAATTCAACTGCTGTGGCACCACGCAGTTGGAAACCGTTAAATCAACCGTTAGAGCGCCTAATATCCACAGTTAAGAGAAATCTGGCGACATCTGGCGTGGGCTTCGCAAGACTTCATTCCTCGCGACACTCGTACTCGTTACTTTGCAACGCGATACTCGACGAACTCGACGAACTCAGCGAACGTGTATCGGTTGTCATTTTTAAATTTCAAATGCAAGCCATTTTGGCTGCAAAAAGGCTTAAAAAACCGCACAAAAAACTCTCAACTATCGCAACAAAGTTGGCTGCGAGAGGAAGAAAAGACCAAAATGACGCCAACACGACATCCATAAATGCGAAGAGCAATAAAAGTCGAAATTATGTGCATAAATTCGCCATACTTGGCGGGAAGACAGACAGACAGACAGACGGACAGACAGACAGACGGACAGACAGGCAGACGGACGGCCTGATAGACAGACAGCTGGTTAGATGGATGCCTGAAGAGACAGGCTGACAGACAGACCGACAGACAGAGAGACAGATGAAGCAATACAAGGAGACAACTGACAATAAAAACGGATTGCAGCGAGCTGAGGCAGTGGAAAATCTAGCGAAAATCATTTTAATTGCATTAAAATTCAGTAACAAAAATAAGAACAACAACAACGAGAACAATCATTGCATGACTAACGACAACGACAATAGCAACAACAACAACAACAACAACAACAACAGCAACAACAATCCTTGCATGACTCTTGTTAAATGATTTTATTTATTTATTTTTTTTAAAAACCTCTCAACTTTTGTGAGGAGATTTTGTTTGTTTCTTGTTGTTGTAATTGTTGTTGCTCTATACATAAATGTAGATGTTGTTGTTGTTGTTGTTCTTGCACATTTGGTTGTTGTTTCGTTGTTGTATCATTCAAGAACATTTAATGCCAAAAACGGTCGACCATTCGTTCGTTTTTGCGATCAATCGATCCATCATCGACCGCGCATTAAATACTTTGACGACAAACGAGAAATATGTTGCTCATAAATTTCGTAGCTTTGATTTAATTAAGAGAAAACCATTTTTTTAAAAATATCTATTGTGAATTTATACTTTTTTTTAGAATTTTCCAATGACAGAAAAATTTCCGTAAGCTTGCGTTTCATTTATCTTCTGCTAATTTCTAGCTTGTGTTCGCTGAGCTTGAAACTTCTTGTATGAAAATCATTTTGTCTTCTCACAGACTCTCACTCCCTTACCTCCTCCCCCACCCCCCACCCTCTCAACCCTTAACAACTCCCTCCAGGAAACTCTAATTTGTTCGGAAAACTCGTCAAACTTTTAAGTTCAATGATTGCGTTTACGACTGCCGACGAACACACAACATCAACGCCATCAGAAGCGCAATAACAGCAACAACAACAACAACAACAACAACTACCATCAACACCAAACTTCAAGCAACATCAATAAAACTGAATTTCAGTTGCAATTTGCAGCTCGCAAAGTCATCAGCAACGAAAAAGTTGCCGCCGCCGCGACTGTCGCTCGCCAGCTTGTCGCTCGATTGGCTTAACGAAGTTTTTGCGGTGCGTCGCGCGTCGTTTTACGGCCAATTAAGTGTTGTTGTAAATTGTTGTCGTCGCCGTTGACGTGGTCGTTTTTGTCGTCGCGAAACGTCGGTTGTCGCCACTGTTTTTGCTTCGGCTGGCTGTTGTGTTGCTGTTGCTGTCTTCACTTCAATCATCAACATCATTCGTGAAAGATTTTCGTGCTGCGTTATTTGAAACGCGTTCCCCTCCCCTCCCCCCTCGGCATTCGGCAAAAAGGCTCCACGAACACTCGTGGCGACTCGAAGCCGCAAATGTTGCAATTAAAGAAGCAGGTTGCCGTCTCGTAAATCTCGAAATGCTACTTAAAGTTGTTTAAATTGTTTCTTGTTGCCTTTCGGTTGCTGTTTCCTTACTGTTGTTGTTGTTGTTGTTGTTGTTGTTGCTGTTTTTACTGTACTGCCGCCGCCGCCGTCGCCTTATAGAGTAAAAATTGCATGGCAGCCAGCAAAAATGGAAAAATTCTCAGCTTGTCAGCATCGTTTTTGTTGTGATCGACTGATTTATTGCTTGCAAATCGTCGTTGGCGAATAAATTAAATGCGCTTTTTTCTCTCTCCACGCTGGCTACTTAAATGGCAGCTTCAGTTGGTCGCTTTCAGTTTTCCCCTCGTTTCTCTCTTAACGTTTAATTAATTCGAACAGAGATTTTCATTTGAAAATTATTTTATTGCTCCGTCTGATGGACGATTTGATGGATTGAAGTTGCTAAAAATGGCCAAACGAATAAATTGCTGCGCTGACAATCAAACGCATCAAAGCAGATGCTAAAATCTCGCCGTACTCGGCAGTCTATGAAGGTCGTTTTTGTTGGCTCTTCGAAGTTCACCCTGAATTCGAGGACAATCAGTTTAAAAGTAAGTAAAAAAAATTTGGAAAATATTACAATAAATTTTAATTGTTTTCTCATTTGCAATTCTCTGTAAAATTTAAGAAATTCACTACCAAAATTAAGAACTTTTCAATCTCAAATTTAATTGCAATCAATTCTGTTGTCGCATTTAAAATTCCGTCTTTAAGTTGAGATTCGAGTGTCGAGAATTCAACGAGTTTCACCGTCGGCGTCGCTGTTTTTCTGTTTCTTTTTCTCTGAAGTTCAGAATTTAGGAATTCCTTTGAACTAAGAAATCAAAAACAGAATCACAAAACCTCATTTTTTGTTCCTCTTTCTCAGCCGACTTAATTAATCTCCGACTTCGCCGGAGATTTTCTATCTGTGAACCGCAACAGACATTTCAGAGTCGACAACTTTATCGTGCTTCAGTTTCGGGCAGCAGCAAAAATAAATCAAAACTAAGTAAATATAAAAGTTTAGAAGAAGCAGCTGGATTTTTACCTGATTTTAAATACCCAAAAAACAGGGGGGAAAAGAGAAAAACTAACAAAAAATAGATAATAAACAAGAAATAAAGAAAAAATTAAGTTTTCAGTATTTGTGGGATTTAAGTTGTTGTTGTTGTTGTTGCTGTTTTTGTCTTTTAGTTTTTTAAGTTTCTCGTTGTCAACCTCATTCAAATGAAAGCCGCCTGCGTGAGCCGCATAAAATGAGTTCATTAAATCGAAACGCATGAAACTGAAAAAATGAGGAAAAAATGGGGAAAAAATTACAACACACAATCAAAGCACAAAATTTGGGAGTTTAAGTGAAGCTAAGAAAATGTAAACAATTTCTAAGAATCAAAAGAAATTCTGAAAATGGCGAGAGATTTGGAAAAATTGATTTAATTTAGTTTTACGTTGTTTTTTTTGGTCTTAAAAAGATTTTTCGACATTTCTACGCTGGCAGAAATTCATGCATGAAATTCTAAATCAGTGACTTCGAGTAACTCAATCAAAAATTTGCTAATTCTTTCAATTGTTCAGCGAATCCGAACGTGAAAACTGCTCAAGTTCAAAACTTGCAAAGATATTTTCAAACCAAACGCAAGTCGGCCTCCGATTTTATTGTTGCTACCACGCAACACGCAACAAGTCGAGTTTATTGGCCTCATAAACATCTGAGAAAACACATTTTTACGATTCCTGCAGGCGATTCAAGAATCGTGCATTGAAATCTTGTGATTTTTAAGGATCTTCGATTTTTAAAGTCAATTTCTGAGACTCTTAGAGGTCATTGAAGCAAGCGATGGCATTTTCTCAGCTAACCTTGAAATAAAAACATAAAAAAGGTTCAAATGCAGCCTTAAAAAATGCGAACTGCATTTAATTCCTTTTTTTCGGAGGATTTCATGTAAGTGAAACGAAACACGTGTTGAAGTTGCAAGCGAGGCGAGGCGGCTGCACATGTGGTTCCCGTTTCAAGTCGCGTCGACAAAAAATGACCGATTTTTAGCCGAAGGTTGACGCGATGCTGGACAGAATTGACTGCAAATGGGCTGAGAAACCTTGAATTCTGTTTTTTTAATGTAAAACTCCGTTTCAAACGGGATTTTCTCAGAACGCATGCAATCGCAGATAATTTTGACGTCTTCGGGAGACGTTAAAAAATCCTTGACAAATTTTGTTCGCCTCCTGAATGCCGAAAAAGATTTACAGGACTCTGGAAATCAGACGGAGTTTGAAACTCTTGAATCAGTGACCTCCTCAAATTCATTTAAATTTCTGTTATTTTCATTGTAAATTAAAAACTTCAAGTGTCCGCTTGAAATATTCGTTAATTTGCGTTAAAAAGCTCTCAGAATATTTCAGATTTTATCAATAATCTTTCAAGAATTAATTTAAAAATACTTTTGCTTCTTATTAAAACCAAATTCGGCTTAAAATTATAAATCAAACATCTCACGAAATTAATGGGTTCGTTTAAAAGCCAGAAATTAATCACCACTGGACGTGAAATAAATCAGAAATCTGTTAAAAACGAGTTTCAAAATGGCAACAAAAACCCGCGACTGGAACGAGTAAACAAAAACAACAACGAAGTCTTAATTAAGACCAGCGAACACAAATCAACGACCACGTGACAGTTGAAAGCGATAAAATAGGCAACGAAAATTTGTTTCATTCAAATGAACAGAAAAAAATGAAAATTTTAAAATTAAAAAACGAACTACGAACAGTTAAACAGCTGAACTAAATGAGAAAATTAACGAAATATTAGTTTACATGGAATGAAATTAAAGAAACAATTAATTAAAAACACAAACATTCCTCCGAACACGCGAAAGAATCCTTTAAATAAAACCAAAACCGCGCTGCAAACAAGGATCACATAAACAACCAGATGAAGACGGAAAAGAAATAAGTGGCAACACCGTCGCTGTTAAAAATTATGACGAACAACAGGAGCAGCAGCAGCAGCAGTCGCAACAACAGAAAGAGCAACTTTGCCGACGCGAAAATTTCCTCATAAACTAGCAACAAAACAAAACTGCAAACGTTACAACAACTGCATGCAGTCAAGAAAGAGGCAGCAGAAGAACAAGCACGAGCAGCAGTCATGACAGCGGCGAGCCGGCGCAGGCAGGCGGCAGACATTCCGCTGGTGTGTGTTTTGCGCGGAGCCATAAACACTTCAGAGCGGCCATTAAAATCTCAAGTCGCCGACGACGACGACCAACGATAGAGCTGCGGAAGAGCAGCTAGTTTGCAATGGACTTTGAGAGCGAAGGAAGGAAAGAGCGAGCGAGCGAGAGAGAGCACAGACAGTTGTTGCTCTTCCGTTAGAAGGTATTTCAGCAGCAGTTGAGTGATTCTCTGCTATGAAGGGAACGCACTCTCTCCACAACAACAACACGAAAGAATTACAGCAAGCGGAGAGAGTAAAAATGAATAATAGAGGCCGCTCAGAAAAAAAATAAGCCAACCTCTTTAACGCTGCTAGTAATCGGATGCTTGATGGTGTGTGTGTGTGTGTGTGATCAAGGGGCGGGCGAGTGAAAGAGATGAAGGATAACTCAGAGTAGAGTGAATAAACTTGTAGAGCAATAGAAATTCCATTTGTTAAAAGTGTCAAGAAGATATAAAAGTTTTTACCAAAAATCGAATAATTGGTTAAAAGAGAAAACAAAAGCAAAAATTTGGAGTAAAGATTTTTAACATTATTTTTAAATCTGAGTATAAATATAAAATAAAATTTTATTTAATTCGCAACATCTTAGCAGAAGCCAAAAAGTTAACGCTAAAAAACTCTCAACGAAATTTAAAAACTCAGAGATTCCAAAATAAGGGCGGCCAAAAAATATCAACTCAATATCAACAATGTTTACAATCAACCAACGTTAGCAACATGTTGAGCAACATGTGTTTCAATCATTCCAGAAATCCACAAAAAACGAAGACTCTTACGACAACAACAACAACACAGCAGACGTATTGCTTTTGTTGCGGCGAATTTATTTACGACGCCATTTTTGTTGTCAACACGAGTTGTGTTGCGCCGTCGTGTTGCGCCGTCGCTGCCGCCGTCGCAGTCGCTGAAGTTGCAATGCCGTCGCCGCGTCGTCCATCAAACGACGGCAACGAGCAGCGAATGTTGCTCGCTAGTCATCCTCTGAATTATGAGCGCGTTGCAAGTTGTGTGCGAATGTGCGGTTTTTGTGCTGAAAATTTGCTGGTAGAAAAGGAAAATTATAAATGAAATTATTATATTCAGAAAATACATATTAAAAATTACGTAATGAGTTATTCGGCAACTTAATTTGTAAGGAAATTAAGCAGAAATCGTATTAAACGTCTCAGACAGCGGGAAAAAAGGAACAACAACAACAATAAGAAAACGGAATTAAATGGCGTCTGCTTCTGCTGTGGAGAGAGAGAACGAGTAGAGAGGGCGAGAGACCGAGAGAGTTCGCCGGCGCCGGTTGTTTGGAATCCGCAGAGCGCCGCACGGTGGGCGCATTTCAGCGAAAGCGGCAAACAAATCGATTTTGATGGAACACAAAATAGTTTCTCAAGATCTGTGTGATGAAATTCGGGATTTTTATTCATTGTTTTTGCGTGAAGGGATTCTCTGTGAATTTAAAAAAAATCAGCTTACTGACGCGTTTTTTTCACAACTTCGCAGTGTCCGGTGACGCCAACAAACGCTAGTTGAGTACATTTTGCGAATTTCGGCCACTGTGCGCGTCGTCCCCGGCTTCGGTGAGAGCATAAATCGGTTTTTTTCTCGATGGATTTCTGAATTCTTTGTCTCTCTCAACGAATAAATCGAGTTGTACAACTGCAGTTCATTAAATTTTTAAGTCATGAAAAATATTGTTAATGAGGTGGCAACGTTGTTCTGCAATTCACAGAAGTATTTGAACAAAATTGTTGATTTGAAAATATTAACTTCCAATTAAATAAAAAAAGAAGCACTTTTTTGCGCATGATTATTGCAGAGAACTTTTTTGCTGGCCAAAGTCACTCATTTGCTCTCATCGCCCTCCGCACACACACGCCGAAACACCGGTGAACTATGAAGTTGTGTTGTTGCTCTTCCCGCTAGAAGCAGAAGAGCTGCGCGAATTGAGTGCTTTACGATCTGCTGAAGGTTGCCCGAAATTTATCGCATTCTCAACTCCATTAGTATTCTGTGTGTGTGTGTGTGTGTTTGTTTAACTTTTTTGTGCGAATGTGTATCCCGGAACCAAGTTTCGAAACTTCTATTTGTTGTGTCGCTTGCCGATTTTCGCAAGAAAACTCAATTTTTACTAAGTTTCCAGTCGAAAAATTTTTCTTTTTTCGATTGAAAAGTTTTAGATTTTTTTTTTCTGATAGCCTTTCTCAATATTTTTAATTTCTGTTTATCTGCCAGATTTGACTCAATTTTAGGGCTCACCAACTGCCGTCATCGTTCTTCCTCTCTCTCGCTCTGTTATAAATCAATCAAAAGCTGTGAGAGCACGAAGAGGAAATCTAGAAAACTTATTTTGCTCTTTCCTCGTGTTGTTTTTGTTGTTTCTGTTGAAAGGCTGCTGTCAGTTTTAATTTCTTTAACTTGCCTAACTATTTTTCATGGCAGAATTTTCGAAAATCGGATTTCTCTTTATAATTTTAACTCAACAATTCTTGAAGTTTCTTCAAAGTGTGTCAAGTTTTAGAAGAAATTCAGTGCACTGGAATAATTTATAAATTAGTTTCCATCTTCGATTACAAATTTCCTATTTCTGTTTTTCACCTCTAAATTGTGTTCTCCAAATTTCGTTTCCTTAATTCGCCTCATTCAAATCCTCGTTAGTTTCTCTCTTTATCACCTCGCTCTCTCTCTCTCTCTCTCTCTCTCTCTCTCTCTCTCTCTCTTCCTCTTCGTGCTCTTCGTTGCGTTGAGTGCTGAGACTCACATTAATCTCCGATTACGTGTTTCGCTAATCTGTTTGCAGCTGGCGGTCCGCGCCCACCGTCCGCCGCTCGGTTGGAATAAATGGGTCAGTCATTCCAGTGGGAATTCCAATGAGAGGATGTTTTCCTCTCCCCTTCGCTGTTTCTTGCTGCAACCCCGCTGTTTTCGAGAGATTCTTTCAGTGGTTTTTCTCTCCTGTGGCTGCCGAAGTGTTATTTTCTGTTTATTTAATTGATGTTGTCGTTTCGGGTTTTCGTGGCTTTTATTGTTGTTGTTGTTGTTTTTCCTTTTGCTGCAATTTCAGTTTTTCAACCCGCGCTGCATTTGAATTTTTTTTCACCGCCGACTTCTTTTTTGAAAGCTAACTTTTATAATTGAAAAAACAGAATCGTTTTTCTTCGTTTTTCCTTTTCCTATCAATGTTCTGGAATTTTAATTTCCTACTTCTTGACGTTTCTTCATTGCATGTTCAACTTAATCCTCGTTGAAGAAGTGAAGGAAAAATCGAAAAAAAATTCAATGTCAATTTTGGTTGACAGTTTTTAACCGCCGCCGTTGTTGTTGTTGTTGGTGTTGTTGTTGGTGGTGTTGTTGTTGATGGTGTTGTTGTTGTTGGTGTTGTTGTTGTTATGTCTGACAATCCATATCAACGTCAACCTCAGCAGACGCAACACTGACAGTAAAAAAGAGCAACAGCAACGATAACAACAGCGACAACAACAACGACAACAGCGACAACAACAACAACAACAACAGCGACAACAACAACAACAACAATAACAAAAATACAACAAGCTGCATCATCGCGCCAGACGCGCAAAACGTTTTTCAACGCTTTTTCAACGCTTCACAGCGAAACAATCAGGGAATCCAACTCGATAATGAAGCCATCCGTGATTTGCGTTTGCATGCGCACGGAATACGTTAACAAGAAGGTAAAAAAGCCAAAAACTTCCAAGCATCGCCAGCGACATCCAACATCGACGCGTCGACGCGTCGCACTGCCGGCATTTTAAGTGATTCGTTCGTTTGTTCCGCGTGTGCGCGGCCGAAACATTTTTAATTGATTTTTAAACACGTTTTATTGATTTAAGTGGCGATCCGAAGCGGAAAAATTCAAACATGTTAATTGAGTCGCCGCTGGGAGGGCGAAATTTCCAGAAGAGTTCAGAAATAATATGAGGAAATAGTCGAAATAACTTAATTTATCTAAATATCAGCTTGAAAATGAAAACTAAGGAATGGAAAGGCAACGACAAGCTGAAGCGAGCAAGAATTCAGCTGCCGCGCGTTGTGTTCGCAGCCGACTTAAGCCGGCCGACTTTTCGAAAGCTCCACTTAAATCGCGTTCGGCTATGCGACAACAGATGGCGCTGCGGCCGTCGCAGCGCCGCCATTAATTCTAATTCGAGCAACAACACGGCAGGCAAGCTGCACAAATTCCACTCGAACTCAAGTCAACCCTTTTGAGTCGCCGAAATTTGGCCAGCCTTTCAAATGATTTCAAGCGCTCTTCGCTCTTCGTCGATCCCGCAAGAGCGAGAAGTAACGGCGTTGGTGTGCGTGCGGCTGCCGTGTGTGAGGCTGTCGTGCGAGAGGCGGGCGTGCTGAAGCTGCCTGCAGCTGAATTTAACTCCTTTTTTCACTTCTATTTTAACCCAATAAAATATTTTTAAGTGGTTTCCGGGTGGTTTTTTCTCTCTGAATTATATAATTTTGGCAAGTGGATGGTTGTTGTTGTTGCGTGTGAGTGATTTATTGACCACACGCGTGCTCGTTTTTTCTCCACGCACAGAAGATTGCAAACCATCAGCAAACCCAACAACAACTGTTTCCACTCCACTTTCTAAACAGCAGGTATTTTTCTGGTCCTCTCTTGTTTTTTACTTCAATTTTCTTCCCTTTTGCCGAAATGTGTTTTCTCTCTTCCTCGCCGCGTTGCTGTTGCTGTTGCTGTTGTTGTAGACAGCTGGATTTAGCGCAGCGGCAGCGGGTGGTTTTCGTATTTCGCTCTCGGTTTCCATAGCTGCGTGTGCGTGTGTGCATGCATGTGTGTGTTGGCTGCTATGTAGTCGTAGGCATGATAAACGCCGAAATATTTGGGTGAATAAATAACCCAGATTTGTTGAGAGCGCAAAGAAGAAAGTAAAGCAAACGCCAGCACAGCAAAAGAATACTAAAAAAGTGTAGGAAAACCCGAAGAAAGGAAGGAAGAAATAAACTAGGACAACACAACTCCAGCAGTTCAGCAGAGGAATCCTGGAATCACGAAGGTTAAGCTGAGTAGGCTGAGCAGGATCGTCGATGTGTGTGTGGGAGCGGACGAGTGCGGGAGGCTGACGTCTCCAGCTCACGTGCAAGAGAGCGAAGAGCACCGCAAGTGGGGAGAATTTATGGTTCTCATTGAAAATATATAGCGTGGGATTTGCTTTGTATGCAGAAAAAGTTGTCATGAAAGTTGTGTTCGCCACACCCGGCAAAGCAGCCTAAAAATACGCTACATTTTTTTTCTATTCGCAGAGTTCGCCGAATAATATTTCAGTTGCTCTTAAAATTTCACTTCAATTGATTTTCCAATTCCAAAATAAGGAGAATTCCAATTTCTTAAGTCTGTTTTTAAGATATAATTAAACTTTAAAATTTAATTTTTAACTTCACACCATTTTTTTTTCTCGGGGAAATTAAATTTCGATTTTTCTTGATTTTGCACATCTTTTGGAACAGTTGAAAAATGTATGAAAATTATTATAAAATTGAAAAATTTGTGAAGAAATTTTTTGAAGTGTATCAGCCAGAATTCCGAAAAAAAGGAGCAAAAAATCCCCAAGAGTATTTTGTTAAAAATGGAATTCGAGACGCACAAGCATACAAAAGGTACAAACTCACCATTCACACACACGCACACACACACGCACACACACACACCGCGTGGCATTGACAAAACTCACATCCACCATCTCGAGTCGAGAGAGCGGCGCGCGAAGCGGTTATTTTGTGCGAAAGAAGGATAACATGAATTATTGCTGGCATTATGTAAGCAAGCAAGGCAGGAACAACAACAACAACAACAACAACAGCTATACGAACGAAAGAAAGCACTGAAGCGGGTATTCAAGGCAGGAGATGAAAAATTTCACGCAGGCTGAATAGAAATCCACGATGTGTCCTTTTTTATCCTTTGCTTCGCACGGCCGGCAGCGAGCGCAAGTAGGCGGCTGGATTTTCATGGCTTCCTTGCGACGCACTCATGTAAGCAAGCTTGAGTGTGTGCGAGTGTGGGTGAGCGAGTGTGTGTGTGTGTCAGTGACACAGTTTTGCAGGCTCTCGTAATAAATGTAATAAAATTAAATGCTTGCTAAGCGAGCGCCGCACGCTTAATTTTTTCCACAGAAAGCTTTATTATTTCGCTATTATTTTACTCTACACAAACACACACTCATACCGTGTGTGTGTGTGTGTGTGTGTGTGGGTGGTGCTACTGTATGTATTTAGGCGTGGGTGTGTGCATGTGTGAACTTTCCCTGTTCTCCTCAAGTTGTTTGAGCGAATTTTGTTTGTCCGGAGGGGAAATAATAAATCAGGGAAAATTCTACGCATTCTTTTTCGTGACGTATGGTGGCAACTACATTTGAGTTGTTGTTGTTGTTTTGAAATGTTAGAAAAAAAAGTCCTATGAAAATTGGGTCAGAAAGCAAAACAGGAAGAACAAAAAAAGGAAAAAAGAAGAAAAACAATCGATAAAAACTGGATTTGTCAGGATTTTTCCTTTTTCAGTGATTTTTCTATTAAAGTTGTTTATTATAATTTCACTATTTTTTTGGTAGAAGAAATTTGACGTTTAGTTCTCACATTTCTGTCTCTCAATTTTAACCTTCCATTGAATTATAGAAAGTTTTGTCTCTCCTCCCCCTTCCCCCACTTTCTTGCCGCCCTTTCCACTTGTTAATTTAAGCTTGTTAAATTTAAGTTGGAATCCGTGTATCTCCCCCTCCACCCCGCAGACATTCACATTCATTTTCAATTCAAAAGCACACGCATTACGCTTGCAACTCCGGCCGGAGTTGGTGGCAGCAATGAATCGATCGCTTCGGGCCTCCGAACCCGCTAAGATGCGGTTGCGCTGTTCTCGTCTCATGTTTCACGTTGATTTGATGTAAGTTGCCACTTAATTCGGCACTCTGTGGCTTCTTTGGATGGGTTGAGGGGTGTGAGGAAGGGTGGGAGGGTGAGGGGAAGGCTGGAGGGTAGGACTGTGCGTGTGGTTTCCCCGCAACCACAACTCGTATTAATTTTCTAATGGATTTTATTAGTTGTGTTGTCTGGTGTGCGGCAAATAAATTAAATTTCGCCAGTCTTTCTTTTACTGTTATTGATGCAGGGTTGTTGTTACTTTAGTTGTTGTTGTTGTTGTAGCTGCCTCCACTCTTAACTGGAAGTCATCCGAATATTTCAGTTGTTTTCGGAGATAAGGATGAATTTTTCTTAATTTATTTGTTCAGATCTGCACATAAATAGAATAAATTTTGATTTTGTAAATTTTGTTTTCCTTTTTTGCCGTTGTTCTTCTACTTCTTCTTTATATTGCCTTTTCCGTTTTCAAGAACGCAATGAAGAAGAAACATTTCGAAAATTCGAGAAAGTTCGGTTTCTTTTGAAGCATTGAAAACTTAAGTTTTCAGCATTGAAATTGAGAATTTCAGTGTTTTTAAAACACTCAGTCACACTTTGAACTCACAATCGTTAAATTTTAAAGTCACAATCACATTGTGGATTGAATTGCTGACGCTTACAGATAATAAAAGTGAGCTGAGCCAACGATAACCGGTGGGGTTCAGTTCAAGTGCAGTTCAATACTTCGGGCGGGATCTGCCGTATTTTATGTCTGAGCGAGATAATTCACTGCTAGGCGTCCGATTGCAGTCACTTGCTTAATTTAATGTGATTTAAATCATCCCGCTGTCGCTGCCTCGATTGTGGAAGTAATAAATAATTGAAACTCTAATAAAACGGATGATTAAAAGCATTTTTTTACTCAATTCAATTCACGTTCAATTTGGTATGAAAAATATTAAAAAGTAATTGATTATTGACTATAAATGAAGAAAGCGAAAGGTCTGAAAATTAATAAATCAATCACATTAAAAATCAACAATTTGTTTTGTTCGATTTCGCCCATTTTAGCTGAATATGGTGCACTAAATTACTGTCAAACTTGGATTCTGTAGCGCAATCAGAAGACTTTTTGAGGCGTTTTAACCAAATCTGCATAGTTTCGTTATGTGAAATGTAGGCGTGTCCCTCGGTTGACTCCACCCATTTTCAGTGGTGATGCAACAGAGGTATTTGTGTATCTATGTACCGAATGTCAATAAAATATCCTAATCCGTTATCAAGTTATCGTGTAAAAACGGCGCCTCTTATTGTCACAAAATTAATGTATTCTTTTACATATAATATTAATATACAATTTATGAAACCATATAGAAATAATTCAGATTTGAATAAAAAAACAATTAAATAAATTCTCATACATGAATTAACATCATTTTCGAGCGCATTTCGTGTCTCGTTCGAGTATCATTAAAAATCTATTAAAAATGTTGTCTTTGATAGAATTAACATGATAATAACTATGATGACAGCGGCAACAGCAGTAGCAACAACAACAACAACAACAATAACAACAGAAGCAACAACAACAACAACAATAGCAGCAATAACAATAACAAAATAATTATAATGCAGAATATTAAAAAGCAAAACGTTTGTTTGTTGCAGTTGAGAGCAGATGATGTAACTGATATCAACGAGTTTTGTAACGTAAACGTGTTTGTTGCTTGTCGGCAATGCGTTCGTTGTTGTTGTTGTTGTTGTTGCTGTTGTTGTTGTTGCTGGTGTTATTGTTATAATTACACATACAAGGGCGATTGAGGCAGAGTGATGATGGAATGCGTGATTGCATGACAGTGATTCACATTACAAGCGAAAAGACATCCACTCGTTCGGCTTGAGTGCGGCTAAAAATTTATAAGGGGGCGTTTCATTAACACTATCACACAAAACACACACTACCACACAGGGGGTGGAGGGGAGAATGGAAGCACAGATACTGAGCGGTAGAAAAAAATGTGTTTTAGCGCGCACCTTCAGACTGAGGAAAATTGTTGAAGATTTAATAAGCTTTTGATTTATTGCAATTTAATGAAACAGATCGACTTATGAAGGACTGAGTAGAAGTTTCCAGTTCTTAAATGAAACTCTAGAATGTTTCCATTAGTATTGCGTGGAAACTCCTCGCTGAATTCATGCATGCACATGCATATTTTGTTTTCCTTAAAATTCAAAGTATTTGCGTTCCTTCACAACATTTAAAGATACGGAAAGAAGATTTTCATTACCTCCGATTGCGCCATCTTCGGTGAGCCAGTCAGCCAGTCAGCAACCAGCACTGGCTGCGTGTGCCCTCGAACTTGATTTGATTTGATTTATTGAAAACAACAAGTAATTCAAAACAAAACTAAGCATTCCGCTAAAAACTTAAAACTGCAAAAAGCAACCCATAAAACTCGGATTGAAAGAATTGTGTTGAAGTGACGCTGAATTTCGCGAATTTGAATTTGAGGTTGCATTTTAAGATGGAGTTGCTTTAGCTCCAGAGAAGTAGGGGGAGGGGGAGTTGTTGTTGCATTAAATAGCCAATTCAGGTGGAGTCAAATCAGATAATAATTAATAATAAACTGCTATGATTCGCCAAGTAAATTTAAAGCTAGGAAGAAATTATAAGAGGGTAACTTTTGCATTTCCTGAATGTCTAGATATTTCCAATTTTTCCAAATTTCGTAATTCTTGCCTGATTCGTGTTTTAATGAACGGAATCCGAAAATTTTAATTGAAAAACTTAATACTTTCTAAACGAAAATTAACGATATTTTAATTAGCAAACTATAATAACTTGAAGAACTCAATACGCTTGTGAGAAAACTTAAATCGTAAGAAACAAAGACAAACAAGGCGTGGCTTGAACTTACCTAACCAATCCGGAAGCAACGAGCCCGCAAGAGATTCTGAGTATCTCTTACCTGCAAGAAGACGAGAGAAGGCATCGCATTAGTTTGGAATGCATGTTGCTAATTAAAATATCTAGCTAATTATTTATATATCTGCACATTTAACTATTAAAAGAGAAATACGTATATAAAAAGAGGAATTTGGCTTCGTATTGAACTGAAAACCATTAGAAATTTTTAATATGAAAATAATAAATAACAAATAAATAGAACAACAATACAATGAACTTAAATATTACTAATTCTAATACTAACACAAGTAATATTAACTTGTTAAAATAATATGCAATTGAAGAATACCAAAAACAAAGCAAGCAAATTAAACGCAAACAAACTTTTCAAATCAGAGGGAAAAGAAGTGAAATTACTTGTCATTTCATGTTTTTAAATCAAATGTTTTGAAGTTTTCCACACTTTCTTTTTTACTTTTTTCATGACTTAATCTTCGTTCCTTGTTTACACACACGTTGTTATTGCGTGAATCAATTCCCCATCCCTAGATGATTGACGGCAAGTAGCACCGCCCATCTCTAGAAGTCATCGTCTCTCAGTGTGTAAACTGCAAGTCTCGCTCGTCGTCTGACGTAAAACACATGTGACAGTTTTCTGCGTGGCGTCATACCTTCCAGAATCCCTCACACCTTCACTGCCGCTAAGTTGGTCGGCTACCGTTAAGTTGGAGAACTCTTTCTTCCAGCTTCTCCTTGCATTTTCGTCTGCGCTTGCAAATTCCTCGCATTAAATCGCTCGCCCGAACTTCCATGTAATGTTAATCTAATAATAACTGCAGCGATTCCGCACACCAGCGGATATAATTTAATATTGCCGCGCTGTGGTGTTGTTAGAACGCGGCACGCCAGCGCAAGTAGCAGGAAAAGGATTCGCGAGGAAGTGCGCCAGGTGCGCGGCGCCACATTAAGCGGAGTGCAGTGGGAAATTTCTTTTTGAAAACTTCTCGCAAGTCGCATGAACGATTTGCATAAATCTGTATAAATCTGAGCACAAGTTGCAGCAGATGAGTGAGCGAAGTCTGCTGCTGCTTTTCGGTTGTAGAAATTCTGCGGAAAGCAAAAGTGTAATTGAAAGAAGAATTTAAATACTCCTGGAGGAGAGATGAAAGATGTGGCAAAGTAGTTTTTTATGGGTTGGAAATTGAAAACCCCGAAGAACTTTAACTGTTATGGATTTTCCGAAAACTAGTGAAAATTGAGACATTCAAAATTAGGTATGAAATATTCTTCTACATCACTTTCCTTCAAATCTTTTTAATCACGTGTGAGGGAAAGATTTATTAAAAAATTGACGCAAATTAACAAGATTTTATAAAATGTATTTTAAGAAAAAAGACTCCACAAACGCAAATAACTTTTGTTCATTAATCTTCACTGCTTTTTGAGTTGTGTAGACAACCCTGGCAACTCTCGCACACTCTTTTCAGTCTGGTAAACCTCGGCAACTCTGGCAATCCTTGTAACCATATATTTTGACAGAGAAACATGCTGTCCATATGTTAACATTTATTATCATTAAAGCGAGTGCTGTTGTTGTTCTTATTGTTGTTGCTGTTGATGCGAGTGCAAATTCATGAAAGAATGAGAGGCGGTCAGTGAGAGTAGCGTAGATGGGTGTGTGCGTGTGAGTGGCTGTGTATGCAGATTGATTGTCAAATGCAAGAGTAACGGAAGTAAAATACAAAATTACACACTTAAATGATTTTGTAGGGCTTCGACATCAACAGAAACAACAACAAACACTAGAAACAACAACAACAAATGATAAACAACAACGATAAATAGGCAAGAACAACAACAAGCAGGCAATAACTAGCCGGCAATAACAAGCAATCAAGAAAATAAATCACATTAACATTGTAAGCCGAATGGAAAGCATTAGAAAAACAACAACAACCACAACAACCCAAGAGAACAACAACGCAACGAAATCAACCAGTGGCGGCATCCTTTTCTCTTCTTCTTCTTCATTCCTAATACGCTAAAAGGATTTTTGTACCTAAAAAAGGAGTCAAATTCACGCAAGTTGATTGCTGAACTCAGCTTAAGTCTCGAATTTATTGGACGGTTTTCTGACTCCCTCCGGTTTTTCTCTACTCACCAAAAGGGTAAACAAAAGAGGGACACCAACAACATAAAACACTTTGAACGATGCTGCGCTGCTGCTGCTGCTGTTTATGTAACTCGTTTCAATCGTAAATTCTATGCAATGAAAAAATAGAGAAAAAGCTTCTGCTTTGCATTAGCAACGCAAAGAGCGGGAAGTCGTTGGATGTCGAGGGTCGTGGGACGCGGGGAGGCGGCAGGTGTGCATGAGAAGGTCCTGCAGGATTCCTAATAAACTTAGGCTAATTTGTATCGGCTCGGCGATGGAAATTCACGTAGAAACGGCTTAAATGGTGTGGAAAATCAAACGATTTCAGAGCTCGTGTGCCGAACACAATTTTTCTTCATTTTCTAGACGCGGACGCCACTGTTTTTGAGCAACAGAAGATTCCAAGGTGAAGAAGGCCGCTGGAAATATGTAGAGCTTCTCTTATTTTCCTCTATTTGATAATAAACTTTGAATTTATTATTTATATTTAGTATTCCCAAGTCATCTTTTATCCTTTTTACATGAACTTTTCCACAAATTTATTTAATTGTTGATTGCAAATTTAATCCCGTCACTGCACGAGGGCTAAAAAGTCAAACAACCCTCAACGCGGCAATCAAAAGCTTCCCCTACACACTCACACACACACACACACCCACACACTCACACACACATACACAGTGTAGATGTATAGAAAGAATTGCCTGTAAAACTAAAAATTGCTCGCCTACGCTGCCGCCATTATTTTAATTTATTTATTGTCGTTTCATTGGTGAATTTATGCATTTTGCTAGCCATGCCAATAAATCGGCTAAAATGCGCAAATTGTGCATGAGTGTGTGGAGCGCTGTGTGCGTGTGTTAGTGCGCCAAAAAGGGATTTTCATTATAAATTATTGGTGGCGGTGCTGAAAAAGCTCTCGCATGCAACAAAAAAAGAAGAATATAAAAGTATATAATATATAGAAATATAGCAGGAAGCACAGCAACAAAAACAGAAAAAAACCCAAATTCAAAATGGCATTAAAAACGGGATGCGAGCTTGACAAATAGGAGTCACGGCCATTCTTCACTCCAACACACACGCACGCGCTCTGCAGGCTTCGCCATACGAATGAGTGTGGGCTAGTATATGTATGTTTGTATGTGTGTGTGTGTGCGTGTGTGTTCGCTGAATTATTTGCGTATAAATGGAGCGGAGAAATAAAATAAAAGTCGACATTCAAAATAAGTTCAGCCGCAGTTTTTGATATTCAAATAAAAAACCCGGAAAATACTAAAGTTGCCAAAGCGGTACCAACGCCTCGTTGGCCCCCATGACTAGCATTTCCAGCAGTGCTACCACTTCCGGGGAAGGCGGGTAGTAAAGTGGGGCGCCCTGTGTTGAGAGATGAAGAGGCTGCGTTTCTTTCCAATCGAAACTGAGTAATTTAAACGATTCCAAGTACGATTACTTCTGTATTCGGTATTTAACGTTGCAGACGGACATAAAGGACACTCTCGAGGATTCTTTTTTAAGATTTGTATATTTTGTAGACATTAATTCTGATATTAACACCGAAAACTAACTTGTACTGAACTCTCAATCACCTCAAGACCTTTTTTCATCTACATTATTTCTGCACAAAGAAATTTATATCCATTCGGTTGAATTCTTAGTACGAAAATGATGCAGAAGCCGTTCTGTGCCCTCTGAACTTCCTGCAACCTCCCGCCTCTGACTTCTGCCCGTGCGTTGTTGTTGTTACTTGCGCACACCAACCAGCAACATCAACTACACACTGACAGTTCATTTTGCAATTGTATTTCAATGCCAATAAATTTCAGCGGATGGCATAAAATACGAGTGTGCATTGCAGGCAGTTCATGTGTGGCACACGGATACGTGCAGGTGTTGTTGCCGTTGTTTTAGCACACACACACACACACACACACACACACACACCATTGCACTTAGAATATAATTAAATTTGGTTTTAGCTTAAAACACGTGTTGGCTGACTCGATTCTCTCCCAACGCACGCTAAAGTTGGGTGGGCAGGTGAGAAAAAACGAGGGATTCCGGGGAATCGGTCAATTTTTAACTCCCGATTTAAATGTTTAACATCACGAACAAGCGACGAGGCAATCTGTGATCTCATCTGGTATTTAAGGCGATTATTGAGATCGAGACTGTTATTTTCAGTCGAGACGCGAAACGAGATCAAACTCAAGATTCGTAATTCGGAATTCCCCTTGTTAGCACCACTAACAACAACGTTTTTTAAAGAATTAAATCGTTATTAAAGCAAGAAATTAAATAGGAAAGTTTAATTCCTGAAGTCAAGCTTAATTTTCTTCATAAAATTCTACTTTGGAACTGAATTCGCTCGCGTATCACTCTCTCCAGTTCAAGAAATCCCGGTATACTGAAAATCCCGGATTTTGCCATCCCTGGTAACAACACACATTCACAGCCATTGCCCTCTGCTATGTACAGACACACGTACACACATACGCATTCATCAATTAACAAGCAATACATTCATTTGTCAATCGGTTAATTTATAAGGGATAAAAGCGAACTTAAGTCAAATAGTAAATGTGGGATGCTGAGATGGGGAGGCGGAGGGAAGAGGAGGCCAAAAGGGTCAGTAAATTTACATGATTATCGAGTGCTGGGCCGGCGGGGCGAGAGAGGGGTGTGAAATGTGGCAGGCCAAGCTACTGAATATTTGTTGCTTGCCACTGGCCGGCGTGGCAGGCGGGATGCTACAGAGAAAACACCCCCAACAACCCCCGACTGCAGAAAATCAACAACAACACACACACGCACCATAGCAACAACAACAACCAAATTACAGCAACACACTCATTGCATGCAGCGGTTGTTGATGGTGTAAAATCCGGTTGTACGAGGTGAATTATTATCGCACACACTAGCAAACAGCAAACAGACGCACACACACACGCACACGTACGTCCACTTGCCAAACGCCATGGTTGCCGCACAGGTGCTGAGCTGAAACTCACCCCTCGTCGCTGTTTAGGGGTTGACTTAGCAGAGAGTCGGACGTTGTTGTTGCCGTGACTAGGTTGGTCTCCGCGTTTGCTGTGCCAAGTCGTCTTGTAGTGGCCAGCATGGCGTGCCGCTGGTTGTCTGGCCAGTCGACTGGCAAACTGCATTCCCAGGACGCACTGCACGGAATGCTGCAAGTTGGCAACCCTGGAAGTGCAGTTGAATTGCCGCATCGCATCGCATTTCTGGTCGGCGCAAATGTCAAGTTCAAATGTTAAGTTGTTTGTGATGCAAGGATTTTTGTGTTTTCTGATGTATGTTGAAGGCGTCAAAAGGAGTGGAAGAGAGGTAGAGACAGACAGAGACACCGAGAGAGAGAGGGAGAGGGAGAGAGAGTGAAAGCTCGACTAATCGAGAAAGAATTTAACTTAGTTTATTGAAATTATTAAGCTCTGCCAAGAAGATTTGAAGCTCTGAAAAGCATTCGAACCGCGAAAAAATTAAAAGTTGAGCTTTTGAGCTCCGAAGGACGAACTAGAAGTTGTACAGGGTGCAAATTTTAAACACATTTTGTGCATTTCCTGTTCGAGGCTGAAAAGTGCAGCGCTTTCTAGTTTCAAAAGCATTTAGAATGCTGAAATCTAAATAAAACCTTTCAATTGTTGTATTTTTGTTTAGTTCAAATATCTTACTTCACTTAATTACAATTGATTACAAGTTAAATACCAATGCATTACCAATTAATTACCATATCAATTCCTCTCAGTCGCCAAAGTGTCAACTCGTTGGCATTTGATTGCAATACTTGTTCGCTACTTATTCCTTACTCGTTGCAAAAAAGGACGAGTTCTACTCGTATATTGACTTGTTGGTACTTCTGTTTCTGTTGCTGCCGCTGTAATGTTGTTGTTGTTGTTGTTGTTGTTGTTGTTGTTGTTGTTGTTGTTGTTGTTTTATTGTTGTTACTGTGTTATGATTGTGTAGTTTATTGTCCTGGTTGTGTTGTTATTTCCTTATTATTTCGTGTATTCTCTTGTGAAATAAGTAGCGATTTTCGATCACAGCGAGAGAAATATGTTCACACTTTTCCCGATTGAAATATTGTATCAGACCCGCGTGTCACATTACAGCTGACAGCTGTCAAATAGACGACAATGTAGGCTGCGCCGCACTGACGTGAAAGCGGATTTCTACTGTCAACTGCACACGCAACATAAAAGCGAAAATGCAAAACCGTTCGCAATAACAAGAAGCTGAGATTCGGAAAGCAATGCAAGAGTGCGAAACTCTTTGCCATGCACTACACGTCAGAATGCTAAACGCCTCTATCTGGCGGAGCGATAACTTCATACTTCGTGCTAAGTAGGTGTTCGAGGTGGAACATGTGGCTGCAGTGGCGTAGTGTGTGGAAGGTGGAGGGCGACGCGTTGGCAAGAAGGTAACACTGAAACGTTCGAAATAGCGAAGGTGGATTTCTTTGTTGGAAAATTCGGTGCTCATGCACTGCACACAAGTCTCAGTCGCTTCTGAAGTCCACGTCACCGACGCCACTGCCTTCACGTCGTGCCAGTGGCGATGATTTAGATTTCATTAGACAAAATCACGCACAAAATTAAATCGCCGGCGTAGTAAATCATCTCAGACACCAGCATGCAATCGAATTCAAATGCAATCCGAACAAACGTGGACGCTGGCGACTGCTGCAGGCGCGTTTTGCACGAAGTGTCTTCATCGGCTTTTAAATGGAAACATTTTTGCACTGCTGAGTAAGAATGGCATGGCGAGACGTGGTGGCAACAGCAGTTGTTACTTAACTTATTTCTTCGTTATTTAATTTTTTAGAATATTAATTTTTTCCTTTTTCCTTCGATTGTTTTTTCTTATTTTCAAAATCTTTCGTTAGCAATTTCTTTCGTTTAGTCTTCTCTACTAGCTTGGAAATAGCGTTCTGGAGATTTTAAAAAGTTTTCTGAAGCCTTTTTATTCTGGTTTGATTTTCTGAAATGCTTTTCTTTCAATTAAAATCAAGTTAAAACTTTTTTACTCTTACGCACGAAATCAAATTCAATTAAACTCACAAAAGTAGTTAATAAGACCTCCTCTCACTACCCTTCCGTTGTTTTTGTTGTAGTTCTTGTCGTTGTTGTTGTTGTTGTTGTTGTTGTTGACTGATCTCATCGAATTACAAAAAGTGCTGCTGTTGTTGCTGGTTAATCATAACGTGGCGAAGCTACGTAAAACGTGGAGATGATTTTCTTTTTCTCCACCTTAATTTTGCACATCCAGCGGTTTCTGTGGCCAGCTTAACTGGCTTCGTTAACATTTAGCAGCACAGAGGTATTCCTTGCTTTGTCCGTCACCTTCATACCGAGCTGTCGCGATGTGTCCCCCTGCCCCTGCTGCGCCGCTTTGCTGGAAGCTCTTCCACCCAACACTGACAGCTACAAAATTGAGTTAGTTAACAGTTTTATTCGCAGGTATGCAGATTCGGCTTGTAAGAGCGGCCAAGCAGTCAGCCAGCCAGCCAGCCAGCCAGCCAGCCAGCCAGCCAGCGTCGCACATGGTCACTTCCAGCAACAACGACAACAACAAGCAGAAGTCATAACAACTCTGACAATAACAATAAAAGTAAAAAAAATCGGCGGGAACACGTAATCAGGGCCGCTTGTTGCAAGAAAAGGAGAATTCAAGGGCGCCACCTAGCAAATGCGAAGTTGGGTTATCAGCTCAGGCAACCGAGTGAAGTGAGAGGAACTTCACCTGTACATTTTTTTCATTCTTTCAAAGATTTTTAATTAATGAAACATAGTAAATATTTCAAAACTGTTGTTTGGAAACAATGTGGA
Organism: Sicus ferrugineus; assembly: GCA_922984085.1. Classification (NCBI taxonomy): domain Eukaryota; kingdom Metazoa; phylum Arthropoda; class Insecta; order Diptera; family Conopidae; genus Sicus; species Sicus ferrugineus. The sequence goes on along the minus strand of OV277352.1, from coordinate 12,959,254 downwards.
ACGAGCCAACGTGTTCCGAAGCAGTCAGCGGTATTTTCCACTGCATTTATTGTTTCGAGAGCTTTATTTATTCATTAATTTCGACCAACAACTGCGGATTTAACGTTAACATTTCGGAAGTAGTCATATAATAACTGTCACCTACTTCTATATTTTTGTGTTCCATTTTCGACTTTTGTCACTCATGTGGAACCATTTTGAAAAGTTTGCCCAAAAAAGTTTCTTGCTATTCCTCAGCTGTAAGCATATTTTTGTTTCATTCTCGTTCCCAGTGGTTTTGTCGACGATTTATTTCAGGATATATTAACGAAGAAATCTCTAGTTCTGGGGCATCAACACCATTATTTGCAATTTGAGTGACAGTGTTTTTCCAAGACTTTGCAGGTGGGCCCTACATATATGTGAGCCTGGAGGCGCCTCTGTCGATTACATTAAGGTGACACTTGGCCGTCTGTGTCCCCATCCCCTCCCACCACATGCTGATCGTCCTGCGCTGCGCTTATAAGCGTTTTCTCCTCTATTCGTTTTATTATTACGTTCGTTATTATTATGAAGCGCACGCATTCCATTTAAGTTAAATTTCAAGATTTAAGATAACTTCAGGTAAAGTCGGCGTGGAGCGTGGAAGTCTTCTTTTGTTGGCGGCTGCCACAGTGCGGAGGATCAGTGGCAGTCGTGTTGGCGACGCATGTGCTCCGTGGAGGATCAGCGGAGTGAAATCAACGAAATCAGTGGATGCGAAAAATAAGCGAAGTCAGCGCGCTGCGTCAAGCCACGAACTCAGACGGGTGACAGCATTTTGACACCTTTTAACTTGAGTTTCAAGGAGGTTTGAGACGGTTGGGTTCTTCTGCAAACATGTGGGGTGCGGAAACTAATTTAGAAAGTCACACAAAGTTGAAATTTGTACAAATAAAACTGAATTTGATTGCTTACTAATTTAAAGAAAGTCTCTTTCCCGCTGTTACTTTCACAGTAAACCTATTTTCTCCCCGATTTTTCCGTACATTCTGCAGTAAAATAAGAAGAACGAACGGTCGCAAAACTATGCCAAGTTTCTGGAGTCAACGTCTTTAACGTCGGTTCCTCGCAACTGCTTGTTGTTGTTGGCGCGTTTGACTGGCTCTCATGCGCGACATATTGCACCGAGTTCCATATTTTATATGCATTGCCAAAAGTGTCATGTTACGAAGATTTACGGGCGCTGCCACTCGCTTAGCATGTTAAGAACACGCCCAAGTGCAACGCGCCCAAGTCGAAGGGGAAAAAATTAACACTCGCCGGCACCCCCACACCATCCCTCCGTCCTCTCGAGCTCAAGAAATCCAGAGAAAGTAAACAAAAAATCGTCGTAAAGCCATTCATACGAGTGTGTTTTCCTGAAAAATTAATCAAATTATATGCGGACGGTGTGGCGCGCTCGGACCTGATTCGGGGTCCACTTGACTCACTCGGTGTTTGGACGTTCGGACGGGCCAAACCTGTTCTGGCCGCGATCCCTACAGAGGTGATTCATTACCGGCGGAGGCGAGATTTATTTACACTGATTTCTCGGGAAATCAGAGCCATTTCGAGCACGAAATTCTCCGGAACAACAATATGGCACCACGAGGTGGTGGCTCGGATACTCGGACAGGTAGAACGGCGGGTCGTCGGGTAGCAAAACGCTGGTGACAATCACACTCGGCTGAAGTATTACGGGGTCCTGCAACACCTTGTGATAAGTGAGGACTTTTTCCCAGTTGATTACGATAGGTTGTGTTCGATTGTGTGGTACACACGGGGTTTCTGTGGTTGCTGTGTGTGGCATCCTGAAGTTATAAAATAGGCGTGTTTGCAAGTAGAAACAACAACTACGTCTTTGTTCTTCTTTCTCCATTTCAACTCGAAATAGCTTCTCCTGTCGCTTTTTCTTAATAAGCAACGCATGTGGTTTTCAGCCAACTCGTGGTACGGGGATTCGTGGCCTCAACGCCTGCATACGAAATGCGTCAAGGCGTCATGCCTGTTATTCCGTTCCTGAGGCGCTTGTCAAACAAGTCGAGATTTATTGCCAACGAAGTGTCAAATCAAGGATTCGAGTTTACAATAGGTAGACACTGGATAAAAGTTGGTGGGATGGCATTCCTTCTCATAGTTTCGAGTGTGGCGACCATTTTGATGGAGGGATGGGGTATCAAGGAGACGTGAAAATGCGTTATCGTGGTTGACGATCTTAGCCTGTGGCGGCGGTAATGGTTGCCAAGCACTGTATTTGAAACTATTATTCATCTAAAAATCTATTGTGGTTGTCTTGCGTACGAAGGTTCAACTTGGTAGGATCTCCCAAATTTCGTATGGAAATTTTAGTTTCAGGATGTTTAGTTTCCTCTTGTCAGGAGACACACCGGTTTTTCTGGAATTGAGTGTCTAAAGAACTTGGATTTTAGTAACTGTGTGGACAACATCAACTGATTAAAATCGCTTTATATTTTAAAGATATTTTCTACTTATTTTTGCGAAAAAACGCCAGAAAGATCGCTAAGAAGCTTACGAATATCAAATATTGATAAGAAAGAATTTCTATGCCTAATTTAAGCTTGTAAATTTTTATAAAAAAATTTAACCATTTTACCGAATAACAGAAAAGGAAAAAAATCTACTTTTAATATAATAATAAAAAGAGCAGCGAGCATTATAGCAACTCGGACTCCACTAAGAATCCTTGAATTTTGATTTCTTTTAAGATTACCATTGATTCCCACTTCCTAGAACTATTTTCCCCTTCGAATTCTAACCAGACACACAATCGAGGTAACAAGATTCCGAATCAAACCCACTGTAGATGATCAGAACCAGATAACAACAGCAACAATATCTTCAAACATATCTGACAAGAAAGTCCAATAACTCATAAGATCACCTTGAATATCGTAAACGAGATTCCAGGCAAACGTACGCAAATTCGCCGTAAATCTAACAGATATCGATGTCGGACCAACAAGATCGAGATGAAGATCGTGGTGAAAAACAAATGTGAGCGGCTGCCGCTGCGAAGAGAGTGAGAGTGAGAAACTCAATGCCCGAGCAAGGTGTTCCCAGGTGATAAATGTGTACTCAAAAAAGGTGTAATAAAAAATGAGTCACAAGCTGAGCAAGAGAAGCGTAGAATCACGCGGTTGCGTTGCGGAGAGGAAGGAAGGTGTAGAAATTCTACCTGCCGCCGACGAGGAGTGAAGGAGAGTGAGAGTCAAGCTGTTGTTGCCCCAGCAGATCTACCGTCTACCTGTCATTTTTGGCATACAAAATGGTTCGAATGCCAACGCAGCTACAACAATCTTGACACAAATGTCACTCAGAAAACTTGGCATTCTTATTTAATTTGTAGTGCCAGTATGACAGCCGTGTTGTTGCTGTTGTTGTTACTGTCAAAATTCTCTCGCAAGCAAATCAGCTGATCCCACCACCAGACAGCGAAACATGATGGCTGCCGGTTGATACCTGAAGGAGAACCTGTATTTCCACTTCAGGCCGCAGCAATAAAGCGACCATCATCAACGCCGCAGTTATTAATCATCAGCAGTGCGGCGCACACCAGCTACAACGCTGGTGAGCGCATCGGCGGAGAGCTACGACGTGTTACATGAAGATGGAACTGAGTTTTATTATTATTTAATCCTTGGCTTTGACTGCAATTAAAGGAAATTTATTGCGCACTCGTAGCGAAGGGTTGTGATTGTTGGCTTCTTATTTTGTTTTGCTTTTGTCGGAAATCCTCGAAATGTTGGCGATGCGCACGATCTTAAAAGTAACAAACAGAACAAAATCCTGCAGATCCTACAACAGAAAACTTCATTACAGTGTTGAGTTGAATAAAAGTAAAGAAAACATTAAGAAAATCGTATAAATACGTTTTTCTCAATGGCAATGATAACGCAACTAGAATTCGCGTCGGTAGCAGCAACACTGCTGAACTCATAAATTATCGCAGCTAAATATGCAGCTGAATTACCGGCCAGAACAGCAGCAACAACAATCTGGAACAACAAACTGTGTCTAGAACTAGCAAGGAAGAGCAGCAAAACACGCGCAACTGCAATTTTTCTGAATGAACTCGTTTTCAAGCTCGTCTTTTATTTTGGTTTTGCTTTCCTTTTCTTACTGTCCATCGCTCCCCCGAGTCCCACTCCTCTCGCTCTGACCAACACGCGACAGACACACTTGGAAAAAATATTGGCTGTCATATTGACAATCGGTGGTTGTTAAATCGAATTTGCTGCATTTGCCAACGAAACAGTCAATATGACGAAACCTTTTGTCAAATAGCAACGACGTCCAACAGTTTTCATTTTCCTGTAGTTGTTCACGAAGAACGACAATTGCCAGTGACTTTGTTTCATCGTCCCGAATTTTGAAAACATTTCCATCTCAATTACGGTTCACCCTGCATTCATCTAACTGACGTTTGCGATTGTCAATTCGATAACAATGATTTCCATTCGGCGAATTAGAACGAGTCTTCTCGAATACGACGACCTTTCGGTTGCTAGTCGAAAACTACAACTTTTTCCTCAATACGACGAACTCCACGGGTTTGTTTGACAAACTCCATTGTCTTCAATATGACGAACATTTTCGTCAATTTTTTGTCGTCAAAATTAAGATTTTTTTCATTAATAATTTTTTCGTCAATATGACTAATTTTATCGTCAATATTAAGAATTCCTCATTCCTTAATACGATGATTTTCTTACTAATTTTTGTGTCAGTGCTCCCCCTTCTGTTTTTGCGCGCTTTTCTTTAAAAAAACTGTAAAGACGGACTTCTTCCTCCTTCATCAATTTTTACAATTTCTTCTTTCTGTGTTGTTTCCTCCTTTCAGTTTCTCTTCCATAACTGCATTTTCCACACCTCTACCTAAACTTGTTCCATGTTTTTCGCTCGTATTAGTTTTCGTATTCTTCGTTTTACTTAAACTAAATTTGTTCTCATTTTTAGTTCGGGTTATTTTGTGTTCAAACTTTGACCGCGACGCCACGCGGCACCCGACTTCACCGGCTACAAGTTTGCCGCCGGCTTTTCTGTTTTCAGTTTTCGTTCCGTTGTTTTACCTCTCAATATCAGAACTTCGTTGAACTTTAAGGCGGAGTGGTACTGTTGTTGCTCTCGTTGTCCTTGCAGTGGCCGATTTTTCGTTTGATGGTCCATAAATTCAACCACAAATTGACTAATTGCGGCCCTCATACCTACAGCAGCGGCTGGTCGGCTGGTCGGCCGGCCGGTTCGCCGATGCGTTGCCCCCAACACAGCGGCTGCCGATTCGGCTGATGCTGACAGCGCGCGATATCGTCGGCGATGCATTTGGATAACGCGATACCGCGGTGTTTCCTGCATTTCGGTTCAGTCTCTTGCTGGCTACAACAAATACCTTCAACGTGTGCAGCTCTACAGAGCGATGACGATCGAGATTTTGGGTTTAAAAATAACATTTTGGATCATCAAAACCTTAGGATGCGTTTATAGATTTAAGACTTTTTTATAAGTAGAAATTCATCTACTTATTCTTCCTTCTGTCTTTTGTGTTCACATTGCAGTTTTCCCCGTATTTAGAGAAATAAACTCGCCGTGCTGCTGCGGTTTTCTGCTGCTTGCATGCCAAATATTTGCACTTAACACTCACTCACAGCACAATAAATCTTCGCAAGTGTTAATTAATAGGCGTTCTGCGCATTCTTTACACTTGTTCGCTTCCATTTGAGAGCTGCAAACTCCGCCGCACTCTGCACCACTCAACACCTCTCATTAAATATGAATAAAATAGCAGAAAGGCCAACAATAATTTATTTATTCAAGTGGCTCTCAGCGAATGAGTAAATAGTACTGTGGAGCAAAACACACTACTAAATTGTGAGACAGAAAAATATATCAAACGTATTTCGACATTTATAAGGGTTCAACAGGTGATTGAAAGCTATCGTCATTGAATGAAATCGTTAAAAATAATCTTTCTTCAGTTTTCAATATTTAAATGTGCAAAATTTAGTTTCAGAAGGCATAATTTGTTTAATACTTCACTTAAATATAAATTTATTAGCAATTTTACTGCTTAAATTGCTACTATTTTGGAAAACACTGCAAACACGCGAAGATACCTTTTAAAAAACTAAAAATTTTAAGAATAAAAATCTAAAAATATGACAAACAAACTGCTAACGACTTTTGCTAGCGGCTATAAAAAGAACAAAGACTGCATTACTAACAACAACAACTGTCAACAACAACAATAACTGTGAGCAACAACAACTCTCAATATCTATTAAAAACCAATTTAATAGAAGGAGGAAAAAACGATTCGCGTCGAAAAAATTGCTTAAGTGACCACAACGTTTTGCTGCATTTGCTAAATTGAGCATGAAAAATAGTTGCAAGCAACAACGCAGTTTGTGAGTAGATTAAATGTACACGCTAAATGTTTAAATATAAATATAAAATGTTGTACACGCCTTCGGTAAGGAGATACTCAGGACAATTTAAAGCTAAACAGCAGAAAAAAAGAATTTTAGCCACTTTTTTTTTACTTTTCTTTAACTTTTGTAAGTTAAATTTTAGCTATTAATTTTGGTCAAGCAGAACAACAAGGCTACAAAACATAATTAAATATTAACATTGCTAAAATTTTACAACCATTAACTACGAAGTGTCGTTGCTTTTGTTGTTGTTGTTTGCTGCATTTAAGTGCTGTGTTAACATGCCGTTTGTGTAGCTTCTGTGCGATTTTAATGAGTAATTCAACACCTTGCGACTGCACTTACGTATCGCAACTGATTTGCATTCACGGATGCCGCTGGCATGTTTTTCCTCACTTCCTTCGCTGTAGAATCTCGCCGTAGCGCCCACCCAGCAAGCAGCAATAAGAAACTTAAATCTCATAAATTGAGTATTTTTACGAGCATAGAAAAATCAAAAACGGAAAATTGAAAAATGAATGTATTTTAAAAATGTGGAAAAAAACCCCGCAACTTCTGTAACCCGCACTTTATGCGCCTCATAATTAATTGGCATCTCTGGCGCGACGAGTAAGTTAATTTATTGCACAAAAGCGAAAATCAGGTCAGTAGAACAAGTCGATCTAGCTACCCCTTCTGTGAAGGGGACCAACGAGCGGTTAACCAGCCAGTCCTCTACGTGGCAACACCCACAACGAAGGCGAACACACATACATCCACGAGGTTTTGTTTTTATGTACAAAAAACACGCATTCAGCGAATCTCTGCCGTGGTCCTGTGTGAGCAAATACGACTCCCGCGAACCCTTCACGGGCCAGTTGAATGCCCTCCAAAAATCTAACGAAGGACACAGAAGCGCAAAAGAGGACAAAAAATGGGAGCAACCTAAATTCGAGGTCGAGTGGAAGGGATTTATTCATATTTTGCGGCATTTCGAGCCGTCATAACGTGCCTTATTCTCGTAGAGAGATGAAAGTAGGGCTATTTTAGTGGTTTGTTGTTCTTCTTATATACTTTCCGCTGTGCCACTGAGAATTTCCTTCGAAAACTCTGGTCCCACTTATAAAAATTTATGATTAAAATATGAAAGTATGGATTTCATATTGTAATTGTTACTGAAATGTAATTTGAAACAAGTTAAGAAGTTATTTATAGATGAAAGAGATAGATAATGATTGTAATTGTATATATTGCCGGTGTAGTTTTGTAGATTTCTGTCCGAACTTGCTTAAGTCCCCACTCAAACTTGCATTCAGCGAGGAAATAGAAATGCTGGACTGCCGCAGACGCCGAAGTTCGAGGTGCGAATCTCAGAAATGACGAAATAAAACTTACATTTTTGTAAGTGAAAGAAACAAAGAGTTGATTGTTGATTTATGCGGAATGAGACGTATAAATTTATAAATTCCATTGAACTTCGAAAGTCATATAATGGAAAATATTTCTTATTTTTGTTTTCTTAATGAATTCGCTCTAAAAATCGCTATAGCAGCATCCTAATCTGAACTTTTATTGAGCCCAAATTAATTTGTGTCTGAAGAGCAGAGAAAAGAGCAGAAAACCAACTAAATACCGCCGCCACACGTTGCTTGCCACATCGAACAAAATGTTGCCTCAAATACCCGACCCTGAATGCCATTATCATGTGTCCACACTGGCCAGTGTATGAGTATGAGTGAATTAGTGTGTGTGTGTGTGTGTGCGTGCGTGTGTGTGTTGATATTTCGGTTACGGCGATTTTGACTTTAAGCAACCAGCAGCAACGACTAACTTGGGAGCATTTTGTACTTTAAGTGGACTTAACAGCTCGTAAAGTGCACCGTGGGTCTCGGAATTATGAAGGAAGGTTTTTATTGTAAGCCGGTGTTGTTGTTGGCGGCGATAAAGTCAGGGTGTGTGAGTGCTGGGCAGTAACAAAACGTCGTCTTCAATTAAAACATAATAATTTCACGAGAAACCTTTCGGGCAGCAGCAGCATGTGTGACGTAAGAGGTTACAAATTTACGCACATCGTTCAACGCAACGAAGGAGAGGAAATGCAAGTTTTTCGGGGTTTTTATTTCTGCATTTCGCACTTATTTTATTATCAAAAAACTTTGCTGTTTTCCTTATCAATTGAATTAAAAAATAGCAACACGGCTTTCACGGCTCGTTGGCAACTCTGGCAGCAACATCAACCGTAATTCAGAGCAGCGAAATAATACGTGAAATTGTGAATAATTGCTTTTTAAAAGGCTGCCTTCGGAGCGGCAGCTGATTGATAACCTCTGGTTCTGCAGCAATCTGACGCAGAGGAGGCAGAGACAGACGGACGGACGCATGGACGGACGGAAACAGACAGACAGCCACTGAGGACTCAACTGTTTTTCTTGCTGAACCCTGCGGCGTTGGAATCATAAGCGTATTGAAAATACGAGTGCTGAGAGCAGAGAGGCGGGAGAAAAGCGGCCATCGCAACATGGCTGCTGATCGAGTGCTGTCGATAAAGCAGTTCAATGCAACAGACGGCTGCCAAGGCGAGCAGCTCAGAGCTGTTTGCAGAAAAAGGTAGCCGATGAAAAGATTTCTTTTAATGAGGTGCAGATGAAGTGAAAATGCTGCTTGCATTCAATAAAAAGGTAGCTGCGAGCGATAGAGCGGTTAAGGTGACCATCGGGATCCAAATTCAGTCGAAAAATATTAATGCAAGTATTTTTAACGTAAAAAATATAAAATCCCATAGTAATTTCTTGCAATTTCAGGGTAAACATTTTCCGTAAACTTTTCGTGTTCGCTTTCTGCTCACTCTGGTCACCCTAAAGCCTTCGACCAACACCGATCGCCTTCAATCATCTTTTAAATGGCTGCAACTCCACACCGTTCATCATTTCTGCACTTAAAAACATGATATTCGCATCGTGCGCACCAGCTACCAGATTCGGGCGGCAGGGTGAGCCGCGCTAGTTTGTTGCGTTTATCTAGTCGGCCGAACGCAGCTGCCGCTGCCTGTGCAGTGAACCTGCATCGCGCCTCCTGCAAGATTCCACGGACGGCGATGACGACGACGACGACGACGATATCAGGCGCACAATAACTACAACATGGCAGGCCGTCGCGATCATTTAAAACCTATTAAGCCGGCCTTACAGGGCCAGCTTACCTCAGAGCGTTGGTGTGTGCGACGGACTCCCCCCCCCACCCGCCACACCCACCCCCTCTCCCACACCGTCCACGCCTAAGTCGTCATCAGCATGGTCTCGTCACTATCCGCTGTACGGTCGCTTGCAGGAGTCGCTCTTCACGTCCGCACTTCGTTGGCGGTACAGCGTTCCGGTGCAGCTCAACTTTATGATCGCCTTTTAAATGGTTTCTTTTTCAATGTGTTTGCTCTACCTTGCGTTGCTTCGCTTTGCTTTGCTTTGCTTTGCTTTGCTTTACTTTACTTTTAAATTGGTTTGTTTAGTGCGAGAGGATGCGATGTCACATCAGAAAACTACGCTACACCACCACCACGGCAAGTAACTAGAGAGGACTTTTTCGCTTAATTCGTAATAGTGGTTCGCTTGGTTGCATAATAAGTAAAAGTGTGGAAGTATTCTTACCCATTTCTGTTGATATTCCGCCGTATTGTGTTAAATCAGTTCTTATCTTACCTGCGAAGAGAAGAAACAGTTTAGTTAGTCGCATGAAAATTACAAAATATGAATTTCATTATTCTGCTAAAGGCTTTCTAACAAATAACATGGAATTCCTCACTTTCCCGCCCGCAACGATCACTTGCACTCACTATCACGATCTCCAAATTAGTTCCTCTTATCGTGGAAACCATTAACGTCAGTGTGATCGAGAAGCTCTTTGTGAGAAAAAATTAAAGAATTAAAAACGAATCCAAATTCCACTAAACTCTTCTGATCTGTTTAATTTGCGCGCTGTTTTCCCCCCACAACTGCTGCTGCTGCTGCCTCAACTGGCGCGCGCAAAACTGTGCAGTGTAAACAAACAGCAAGCGAAGCACGCGCTCGGCGGCCTGAGATTCCAGCTCCGCGCACCAGCTGGAGAATGAAAAGAAAACAAGTGGAAAACTAAGCACAACAAGGCGGCGAGCATAAAAATATGATTTAATGGCAGCGATAAACCACGTGTGCAGCAACGTATTTAAATACGCAAGCTTGGCGCCTTTGTAAACGTAATTTTCAGCAACATTTCCACACCTCAAGCGGTTCTCAGAGCTGGCGGTGCAGGAGAAGCGGTAAAGGGGAAAACTCGAGGAGGGAGGAGGTGATGGTAAACTGCAAGAGCGGGTGAGCCACTCCGGAGCCTCTCCACAACTCATTTCGAGCCTCTCCACAACTCATTGTACGTGTAGAAGTCAGAGAAGAGCTATTTGAACGAGAGCTATTTGAAATCAAAGAAGGAACATTTTGTCAAGAGGGTTTCATCCCCCCTCCCCCTATTGAGTGGTTAGAAATTTTTAAAAAAATCTTCTTTTTGCAGTACGAAAGGTAAAAATCTGTCCTTGTGGTTTCCGTCGATTTCCCAAACAAGAAACATGCAGCTCGCGCTGGTTGCTGGAAGAGCTATTAAAAGCGATCAAGGGAGGGGCAGGGGTAAATGTTTACTCATGTCTTTTGAAGTATCCCACTCAGCATGACCTGCTCGGAGGTACGAGTACATAAAAAACACATTAAAATCACTTTTATGGCATTTTAAACAAACAGGCGCCACCGCAAGCAGCTACCGGGCTTGCAGTTCCTGCCACTCGTCTCCCCGTCCCCCGCAGCTTATCTCCGCTTCAAATTAACAAATTCAAATACAATAATTTCTGATGATTTACAGCTTTCGTGGCAGAATCTTCAATTTATGCTGCCGAGGCTGCGGCGTGCTTCAGCGCGGCGTTTATATTTGCACTCTGCACGGCTTTTATAGCTCATCAAAGAAGCGATACAAATCTTAATTGCCGACCTAAATAAATAATGAATCGAAAGGAATGTGAACACTTTCCAGTGTACGTGTTCTGAGCATCTCAAGGATGCAGTTGCCGCTTTGTCGAAATTTTGTTGCAACCTGAATCTTCGGGTGAGAATGAGAAGGTTGAAAGCGCTCGCTTGAAGCTGAAAAAGCGAGTTGGTTTTCTTGTAATATAATTAAAACAATACTAAATAAATTATATTGCTTTCTGGTGTGTTCTACGTACGACGCTTTACCCCCTAATCATTATTTTTTTACCACGATGTATCCGGAAACATTACTAATAAACTTGCTAAATGGCGACCCACTCATAAAAAGTTGTCAATATCTTGTAAACGGTATGAGATATTAACACGTAATTTTATCAAGAGGTATCCACAGGTATTCCCAATTTGTATACCTAAAATGGGCGTGGTCCTCCCACTTATAACAAAGTTGTCAATAAACGTTTCAAAATATTAGTACGTGATTCTATCCAGCGGTATCTAGAGACATTACAAAAATATTTGTCCAAAATGGGCGTGGTCTGCTTACTTATACAAAAATTTTAAAGTGCCGAAATTATATTTTTTCAGTTACTCGAGTGTAGGGCATTTAGATTTCAGTCAGGCCAAAGACAACGCTTGTTTTACACTTATTCTAATATTTTCTAAAAAGTCTAAAACTCATACCGTCTTTTTTCTTTAATCAACACCACCAAAAACACTTCAACAAACTGATCAAAATAAAGCAAGAAAGCCAAGATACGTATTACTCAGCAACTAAATTTGGGCGTTAAATTCAAATTCCGATTTTAATTATGATTTATTGGTTGTCAATGCATAATTAATTGCTGGGTTCAACGATGGTGGTAAAAAACTAACGTCGTTCTGCTGTTGATCCCTTTCATGTAGCTAAAGATAGCCGGTGAGCGAGAGGGAGAGAAAAAAACTGATGTGATTTGACTGTAAAAAAAACACATTTTAATATCGTGTAAATTTTATATAAATAATCGGCCGAAATGCTAACTTATTGAATGAGTACCGAGTTGAATTATTGTTACAATAAAAATTCTCTGAATTAAATTGAAGGACGAGTTCTGAGTTCTGACTCGTATATCGATTTCTGAATCTGATTTAAAGACCTGCAGTTTGCTTTATAACTTCTCGAGTACATTTCGGTCATCGGCGCAATGGTATCGTCTTAATTACATTCGTACTTCCTTGAAGTCGCCGCAGCGATAAAAACTTTTGTCACTTCAGTTCTGACCATTTCGCATGTCGACAGGCGAAACTTTTGCCATCTGAATCATATTTAAGCGAACGCTGTGCGAATACTCTGCGAATATAGTTGCAGCACCTCAACTCACGGCCTGAAATGCAGCCGCGGGTCATTAGGGAAACCATTATGTAGACATTAATGGTCCTCCTTGTTGCAGCACCGCGCTCTTCTTAACAACTCACGAGAGATTGCTACTCCCTTTCGTAGCAGCAACAAACGAAAATTCCTTAAAAGAAACTGTATTCCGTGAGCAGATTCGTAGATTTGTAAGAAAATTAATATCGCTTATTTATTAGGAGTATTTTCAGCATAGTTACCCAGTGACCACCAGTGGAAAAATAAAAGCGGCCAAACTACACTCTCCTCTGAGTCCCCATCCGACGCCTTCCCCTTGCCCTCCCCTTCCACTCTCTCCTCACCCTACCTGGGGCATACAAAACTTACTGTATTCGAATGCGTGCGGCAACGAACGACATCATAAATCGTAAATCGTTTCGATTGGAACGATTTTATCTAAATTGCTGCTTATTATGTAGATTTTTTAGATCTACTCTGTTTTCAGCTGCTTTTTTTTGTTCTGCTGTGTTCAACTCTTGATCGATTTCTTGGTATTCGAGAATTTTTGAATGGACTGTTGCAGTGTGAAGAGTAGTTTTGTGAGTTTGTCTTCAGACTCAATGAAACGTTAATATTTGTAGTATTAAAACTGGTAAGAAACATAAAATAAGTTGTATTCTGAACTACCTGAGCAAACGAAGTATATTTTCAAGCAAAAATGAACCCGACATGATTCATGATCATTGCATTAGTTAATAGGATTCATAAATAATATGAAAACTTTAATTTTGTTGATTTTAGTGTTAAAAGCTTGGATTTTTAATTAAAAGAAATAATAGCGCAAATATAATGAGAAAGTGTTGCATGTTATGTGATGGAGTGCATATAAATGGGTCTCTTAAAAGGGTAGGATACGAACAGTGACCGTTGAAAAGATTTCTAGCATTAGATAGTCCGATTCTTGAACCTGCAGGTATGCCGGTGACCATTTCATTTGCAAATAAGACCGCAACTCTATTCAAAAAGGGGGAAAACAAATTTTAATTGCACATTTTTCATGCAACATGAAAATAAAACGCTTCTAGCACGACTTCTCTAGAACAACATTTTCTTTGTTTGCTTTTTGAAAAAATCAAAATTGTCAAATGAGATGCAGCGCCTCTCTCGGTCAGTTGTCGCAACTCGTATAAGAAACCAGACGGGTTTAGAGTTGATAAATCGCTGTGCCGAGTTTCATTAAAACTCGCCTGATACGTTTTTGAGTTATAGAGTCTCAAACACGTAAACTTTCTGATTTAATATATCAGTAGAGTTACATGAGTGTTAAGGAGACAATTTTTTTTAAATTAGGTATATTTTGTTCAAACTCATCCTAAACTACACCGAATACTGGTGATGTCACAAGAGAGTGGGTCCTGCGTAATTACGGAACAGGGTAATGACATGTCCTTGACGTGAGGATTTCTGGTGCCATTACGCACTAACAATCATTAACCGAGAAGTAATGACCGCAGTCGGTGCGAATTTTATGAGCCAAGCAAACCATCACGAGAATACGTGTGGACCACAATTGATGGATTGGTCGGATACAGTAGAGGAGGACCTTTTGTTCGATTGAATTGAGGGAATTTGGGGAGAAACTGTGAAAGGGAAGAAGATGACAGCCTAATAAAAATTTCGGATTTTACAACAGGTTGCTGATGGTGTACTGAAGATGCATCCGCAAAAAGTCAGGCGTGCCAAATGCTTACCTGCAGATACTTAATTCAGTTACGCAACGTGAGTGCGACTGCCGAGGACTCGGTCGGTTTGAGGGTTCGCGTCCATGAGGGACACAAGCGACAGAGGCAAACCATCAACGGATGCTTGCGTGTGTGTGTGGAAAAATATGAATACCAGCAAAGTTATTAAAAATCATAAAAGAATATTTCAAGGTCACGCAAATGAGTGCAAAAATCCCTGTGCTGCGGGTGATGGTGCAGCACAGTTGGAGAGAAATTGAGAAGGAATTTCCGAACTCACGTTCAGTTCTTTCTTGCCGCAATTTATGGAGAATTTTTCAAGATTTTCTACAGAATTTTTTAAGATTTAAAATATTTATATTTGGAAAGCAGACTCACTTTTACTTTGTCGAAATTAGTGCTCGCTTAACGCTGGACTTATTAGTCTTCATTTGTACGCTTGCCTAATTTTGTTTCCTTCTTTTTACGTTTCAGTTTTTCAGCTGCGAAAATACTCCCAGCTACTTTCGATTTGTTTATGCGTTTTTAAAGAATTTTAAGAGTATTTAACAGAACATCTTCAGAGGAAAAACAATTGCTTTCCTCCGCAGCTCAACGACTTTTTAAACAGCGCCAAATTATGGCGTTTTAATATTTTTATGCGTCTTAAAAATTCCTCCAGAGTGTTTATTATTTGATCAGCACTTCTGACTGTAGGAAATTTCATAAAATTAAGCGTTTTTATTACGTCTGCACAGATGTGTTGTGCAGTAAATTAGTAAATTACGACGTCTGGTTAAAAATAGACAAAAAAGAATATTTCATGGTAAAGAATGCGAGTTTTACGCTGAAGAATGCGATTTTTTTTACAATATCTGAGCGATGAAGATTTAAGTAAAATTACTTGGGCTTTTGATAGTTTTTGGAAGCTTTTACTTGATAAATTAACGACGTGCATTTCTATTTTCAATTGTCTATCTTAATCACAATATTTTGGAACGACTTTTCTATTTTTTAAATTATTTTATTTAATTACTTCCTCACTTTCCTTACAAAACTTTTGGTTGCTATATTAAAGGTTTCTTTATTCTCATCAGTGACTAAGTCAGTCCGCGTATTGTTGTCTCAACTTCACCACGACACACTTCAGCTCCTCATAGCCAATTTTTGCCTAGATTATTCCATTCTTCAGTTCCTCTTCGAACTTCGAAAAGATTCCACAACACGATTATTAATGTGAGAAACATGAAATTTATGAGAGCCTGTATTTCTTGCTAATCTTTTTGATTTATTTATTTGTTTTCTTTAGTTCCATGCTTTAGCTTAATTTTCTAGCATTCACTGGTTTGCATAAATTTACGCATACAAAAATGAGTTCGTTGTCTTAAAATAGCTTTCATTTATCTTTTCTTTCCTTCCAGACTTATTAGACTACTTCATTGACCTTTAAGGAATTCCCTGAACTGTTTCTTTGTTCACAAGCTGAAATAAACAATCTTTGCGATCAGTCAACATTGGTGTCGATCATCTGCTTGCAAGCGATTCGAAGTCAGAAGAAAACAAACGTGACCGCGGAGGAGCAGCATTAACGCGAAATTTAGGCATCTGAGAGGTTAAAATCCCACCTGAATCACGTCTACTTTGCCGGGTGGCGGCGGTGGCGGCGGTGGCAGCGGCGGTGTAGACGGTTGGTTGTGGTGTGGGTGTGTTCTGCGGGGGAGCGGGTGAGAGCGCGAGTATAGCGAATTGGGCTCGTGTGGCGGTGTGCTGTCGGCGAGCACATTTTTGTGCTCAGCCATTAAATCATTGTCCTTAAGGCTTTTAAGTCATTATCGATGAATTTCAACATAAATTTGAAAATTTGTTTTATACACTCGCCGGCCGAGCGCCAAAAATACGAAATAAAAAACACAAATAATGCTCGCCGAGATCGCACTAAAAAATGAGAACCTCAAATAAAACTGAAGTTAACGACAAAGAGAAGCCTGAACAACAACAACTACGACAGCAACAATATGAGGTGTTGGAGTTGGAGTTGTTGTTTTATTTGGTCATTTGTTGGAGGCAATTTGTCGAGTGGTCGTCGTCCCGCGAGATGCCAAAGCGAAGAAGGCGACTTCTTGTAGATATAAATTTCTTGTTTCCGAAATTATACTTCTTGGAGAATTTTTGCTAAGAAGATTTAATACGCGACGGAGCAGAGGAAACGATAACGTTTCGAATGTTTTATTAGTTAAATTTCTGTTTCATTCAGCAATAAACAAAATATTGCATCATTATTATTATTGATTTTACAATGTAAATTTATTAGCAAAAAATTGCTAATTGTTAATACTAGAAATTTGTCTGAATTTAATGCCTTCCATGCACTTGAAATATTTGAAACCTTTAAAATTCCTTTTGGAATCTTAAAATTTTTGAGCTATTTGCATTGACAATCTATCAAAATAATTATAAATACACAAGAAAATCAGTTTGAAACACTTTTTCTACCTCGAATTATTAACGGAAATCGCGACGGCAGATAAAATTTTTAATTTATATGCGAATTTTTACTAAAGCTGCAGCACACGCACGCCACGAAGGAGCTGCAAAAAATAAAAGCTAAAACGAATAAAAGTCGTGGAAAAAATAAACGAAACGAGGATGCAGCGAATGCTGCGCTGACGTCTTTTGTACGTCTGACCCGCGTCAAAACATGCCACGGATGCTGGACTCGCGTATCATGAAGGAACCGCACAGGAGGATAACGCGCGGTATTTCGATAATAATAATAATAACAATAACAATAACAGTAATAACAAGAACAGCGCAATAATCGCTGCACCACTAGAACTACCAACAACTACAACAACAGCAGGTTATGCACTAGAATTAACTATGAAATGTAAATAAAAAATAAAATCCTTGAGACATGAAAAATTATAAATTTTGATGTATTTTAAGCATCAAAGTTTATGAAGAAAAGTTACGAAGGAGGAATTCATTGCGAAAGATTCTGCTAGCACTTTTAAGCTCTCCTCTCGCAAGATATTTGAAGCTCTCTCCTCGTAAGATATTTGAAGCTCTCTCCTCTCTTCTAAATTTTCGCACTAAGTTACTGAGGTGAATATAAACAAGGATCGTGTATACCTCTTCTGCTTGAAGGGAAGGCAGAGTTTCTTCTGCGACAACTGTTAAATAAACGATTTTTGTTGCATTAAATTAAAGTAATTTTGGGAAAGCAGTGGTAGGAGAGAGAAGATGCTGAGAAAGATCGTCCTGCGCTGGTGAAAGAGACGATACGAAATTGAGAAAGTTGCTGTGTCTACGGAGGTGAAATTAGAAGAAATGCAGAGTTGTAAAGAGCGACTACGGCGAAAATCCGTCAAATTGGGTGGTGAGTTGCATTGAAGTGGATGAGCTCACTGATGAGCTCAGTGGAGAGAGAGCAAGACGACATTTACGGGAAAGCATCTGATAAGATTACAGGTGAGAGAAGAAGGTGGGAAAAGAGAAAAACTAATCAGAATTTTTATAGCAAGGATGAGAGATTTTTGAGTGTCGAGAGATTGAAGGATTGTGGAAATGTTCGGATTCCAGAGTGTAAATGAGTTTTAAGTGGTTGGTGTAGTGAGTGAATTCGGAAAGCGGGCGAAAATCTTCAATTTTATCGACGTTTTCTTAATTTTAAGTTTTTTGCGATCACCATCGCCATCAATTTCGATCGATTGATTGAGCCACACGTAACATTTTTGACGTGTTCCTGCAACTTGGAGCGAAGGAAGAGGTAGAGAAATACTGACATCAACTGAAAATGTTGCACTTGTTGTTTAACGTGTTGAAGCAACAGAAAAAAATGTATAAACAGCAACAACAACAGGTGCAACAGCAAGCGGCTTCATTTTGGTTTTATTAAAGTCTGCATATAAATAATTTTCAGCGAGTATCAGCGAGCATCAGCGAGGACCAACATCACTTCGTCGTTGCTGCTGCTGTCGCTGCTGTGGATTTTGCGTGCAATTTTAATTGTTTCTTGACGAGTTTTAATTTAAATTTTAGCTTGCTTAAAAATAAATGAACAGTTGAAAAAAGGCAAGAAAGGCCTTGAAATATAAATTGAAAATTAAGTTATCTCTAGAAATAGGAAAATGAAAAACCAACAAATTAGTAAAAAGTAAACCAAACTTTTTGAATTGATTTTTAAAGTAATAATTTGAAAATAAAATAAATTGGCAATAAGTTGGACGAAATATAAAACGTCGTGTTGAAATATAAAAATTAAATTCATAAAAAATTTGCATTTAGATTTAAATAAATTCGATTAGTTTAATTTACAATTTAAAAGACTTCTTAGACTTTCCAAAAGGGTTTTTCATTACTTAGTTTCGTCCTTCCCGATTGTAGCGCGAGTGCAAAATTTATCTGAACGCTTCAGGCTCGAGCGGTGCGTATAAATCAAGCATCCGCACCGAATTCTTTCGCCGCACGTTCCGATTTCCTTGAGAAGAATTCCCTCAGTCTCTTTTTAAGTCCCTTTTCAAGCCTCTCTCTCAGCTTATTTTGCCGGGTAATTAATGTTCACACTCTTGTCAGGCTTGGGATTTATTTATGCGAGTGGCGGACGGACAGACCGCGGAACGGCCACCCACAAAATCACACTCTGAAACTAAAGAAGTCGAAAGTTGCAGTGGAATTTAAAGTCGTTCCGAGCGAATATAAGAATTCAAAACACTTTTATAGAATCGGTGATGTAGAGGATATAAAGGTTCGGAGACATAGAGGAAATACAGGAACGGATATAGAGAGGACCGAAGACATATAAAAGAGCGCATGGAACACCAGGACCGAGTGACAAATTACAAGAAATGAAATGAACGAACAAGTGGATTCTAAGTTTTCTGATCGAATATAAGCGTCCGAAACTTATATAGGACTGAATACACGCTGGATATACAGTTCTGGCGATATAGAGAACCGAATAAAACTACCGCACCAAGCAAAAATCCGTTCAAAGATCTCCGTTCGAAGTCCTCCGATGCCGCTTCCCTTGCTTAAGTAAACGAAAATTCAAGCTCAGCCAACGACTATCGTCGAACTCGGCCGGAAACGAACTCGGGGTCAAATAGAAGTGGAATTCACATGATTATAACTTGTAAAAGTATGTATTCGCGGTGCCAAGTGTACTCGGTGCCTCCTAAAATGGTGCGGCCGTCGAGTGGCGGCAGATAACAAGGAATACAAGGCTGGCGCTCTGAAGCCGAATTATGGTGATCCACTCGAGAGTTATCAGTGTTGGGTGAGGAATCGAAGAAAACGGAGCAAACTGATCGTTGAAGCTGAGTAACGTTTTGGAGGAGGAAGAAAAAAACGAGGAGGCGAAACGACGGAAGGCAATGAGATCGTTGAATGCGGAGGGAGACGCATTTTTACAAACATAAAACGCTTTAGTTTCGCTGCACTACTATTTTCAGTCTCTGTTTAACCTTCTTTTTTAAGGACTTCTGCTGTTTTTCGAACGAGTTGCAGAGTCAAGTGCAGCGCAAAAACTCGTAATGCCAGCAGGAGTTACCTGCAGCTCCTGGTCGTCCCACTGTGCACGGTGTGGCAGCGTAGCGACGCCTGTAATTGTGCACATCAGGGCTCAGCACCTCTCAGGACCACGCAATCACGCGGTTGGTCGCCGCTGCTGCTCGCACTGCTACCGCTGCTCCTGCCGCTCCTGCAGCTCCTGTTTGTCCTGCAGTTGTGCTGCGCATGAAGCACGGAAGGATTGCGAGTTTTATTGCAGGACATCGTTTTAATTTGGACAAATTGCCGGCAGTTCTTTGCTCGCAGTTGGTTTATCGTCCGCTGCGTTTTGTGCGGTGCCGCCACCACTTGTGTTGCTTCTGCTGTTTTTGTGCACAATAATTTTTACGATCTGCTAAGCTACCAAAAATTATAACTGCAGCGCAACATGCAGTCTTCATGACGATGAAGTATCTGCTTCCAAAAAAGTCTCTGCTGAGTGGCACTCGAAAAGGTGTTCGTCGCACTGAATGGCACTCTGAAAGATGCAAAAAACGATGACGAATTGGCGGAAAATATGTTAGGAAAGATTGGAAGGGAACACTTTGTGCTCCCTGAAAATTCCTGAAGGAAATCCGGACGGAAGAGTTGAAGGATTTACAACTGAACGGTTTAGATTCGAAATAATTGTCAATTTCAGTTCGTATGGCAGAGAGTTACGTTTTATTTATGCAATATTTTATTCCCATTTCCTTCTATAGAATCTATTAACTTTATTTTCTTCATTTCTTTCCAGTCCGCCGCTGTCTTCAGTGCCATTCAGTGATCGCACGCTCGTCTTGCCACCGCTTCGATGCCGCTGCAACAGCCAGCGAAACTTGTGATTAAAAGTCTTCGTCAGAAGTTCCCGGTGGACTCCCGGCATGCATAAGAATAAAACTCGCTTTCAGTGAAGACGGGTTGTTGACGGCTAAACGCGAGAGAGAACCAAAATAACACAGCGGACTTGCGGAAGCGAAGGGAAGTGCGGTGGGGAGTGAGGCCGGTGAAGACTTAATTGATTCAACGTGCCTTGTTTCGCTGAGAAGATAATCACAAGCTTGCACCGCCACTGCAAGTGCTGCACTCAGCGTCACAAAACCGAAGGAGGTTCTAACTTGATCCTGCCATCAGCACGAAGCCTGACGAGGAGGTGTCTTCTGTTCTGTTCTGTTCCTCCCTAATTCGGCATAAAATCCCCGAGCCTTAAACCAACTTTGGAATGCTCATTCGGCGTGGACTCACCTGCGATAGCCATCCAGGGATAGAAAGTGTGATTGCTGGCCTGGTGAAGACTGCTGGCGGCTGCACTTTGCGCCGCGGCCGCTCCCGAGATCGTGCAGCTGGCGTTCCAGGCGGCGCCCGCGGACACGGGGTTGCCGCCGCCCAGGCCGCCGATCGCGCCCACGCCTTGCTGGCCGCCAGCGCCACCCGCACCGCCAACACCACCAGCGCCGCCGCCAGCGCTGCCGCCGCCGCGATGGCTCACCGGGCTGCCGCCCGACGTGTCCAGGTAGCCGCCGACGCGCGAGTCGGGCGTGCAGGCGGACGGACGCACCGGCATGCCGGTGGCGCCGTTGTTCTGGCCATTCGCGCCGCCGTTCGCGCCGCCACCGTTGGCGGCGCCGGCCGAGCCGCCGCCCGAGCCGCCGCCTCCTCCGCCGCCGCCGTTCGCGGCCGTGCTCCAGATGTCCTTCACGTAGCCGTTCACCGTGTCGGTCTTGATGTTCAGGCAGTCCTGCTTGTAGGCGGCGGCGCTGCCGTCGCCGTAGATCTTGCTGCAGGCGGCCGAGATGCTGGCGTCGTAGGGCGAGTCCTGCGTGGAGCGCTGCAAGTGGTGGTTGGCGTAGGGCGACATGCCCAGCGAGAGCGGGAAGCCGCGGTAGGCGGCAGCGGCGGCTGTGGCCGACTGGTCGTGGTGGGCGGCGGTGCCCATGGCCATGCCCGTCGCCTGGTGCGGGTGGCCGTAGAAGCCCGAAGCCTGCTCGAAGTAGGAGTTCATGCTGCTGGCGGTGAGAATCTTGGCGGTTTCTGGCGACTGATGGGGCGCGTTGTGGGGAGTTGGGTGGTCGAGTGGTAGCGGGTGGTTTTGGTTGTGGTGGAGCGTGTGGTGGGGACTGGAGAGAGCGGTGTGAATATCAGTGAGAGGGACGCGTTGTGATGGAAGGTTTGAGTTTCTCTCTCGAAAACAGTGGCGGCTGTCGAAGTCGCGACGTTAATATTTTTCACTGTTTCGTTTAAAGTAAAAATTGTTTCTGTTTTTCAGCAACACCGCACTGGCGAACTTTTTAATTCTATTCAGCTGAATTTTAAATTTACACTGGGCAACGAAGTTTGTTTTCTTGGAAGTTTCGATTGCACGGAACTGCGGTTACATTTTTGAAAAATGCGAACTTTTTATGGTAAATATTTTTATTTCATTTAGTTTCTACACTGGGTTTGAATAACTTCTTTTTTAATATTTATTGCACTTTTTTATGGGCTCAAAAAAGCTCTTTTTTGGGGTTTCTTTCTGTTTTTTTCAAAGTGTTCCGTTTCGTTTCAAAAATACTTGCGTAAAATATTGAAATTTGTTCTCATTTTTATTCTACTTTTTGCAGTAAAGTGTTTTCACGCTTTTTCATTCGTCTTTTGTGTTTTCTCAGTTCGGAAGTTTAGAATGCAAACACAACATTAATTCTCTGATCAAAATAACGTTTCAGAGACTCTCAAAAATGCTTACAAAAGAGTTCCTAATTTCATGTAATTTATTTTTAATATCAGTTGCATTTTCTCTTCAATTCTGTAGCGATTTTCCAACCTTCAGAAATTTATTTCTGCTAGCGAATTAATTTCGAAGCAGCTGAAATCTCATTAGTTTTTATTTTAACAAGCAATAATTAACTTTTTTTCTGTTTTTAACCGATTCTCGAAAATGTCAATTTTTAATATTTTATTTTATTATTTCAGTCATCACTGGTGGCTCGCGTCTTCACAGATTTTTACGTAATTCATTGCAATACTTGTTGTTGTTGCAGTCACTGTAGTCATTGCATTGCATTGTTGTAATTGCAATCATTTAAAATGATTGTGTTGAATTTTATTGCCGATTCCCGCGGAGGCGGCCAACTTCTGCGTTCAGCGCGCGCCTCGACTGCGCTTTTACTACACTTTTACGGCGCTTTTACGACTTTCCCGAAATATTTATCGCTGCATTTACGTTTACGACTTTTATTGCGTTCGCTGCGTTCGCAAGCAACACCGAGCGCAACAATGAAGACGCCGATTAACTGGCTAATGAAGGGAAGCGCGCGCTCCTGTTAACCAACCCGTTGCCGTCGAGCGAATGTGCCACAGAATCGTAGTTCTGGTGTTTTGACTGCCTGCTGCTGGCCGACGTCGGCATGCAGTGCGGCTGAGTTTCCCCAACAGCAGCAGAGCGGCAACAACAACACGAGGGCAGCGGCAGCAACGACCACTGCGACGACGACGACGGCGATGACGACGGAGGAATCCACGAAACACAGGCTGCCTGCTCACCGCGCTCAAACACGGCACTCGACTCCGGCCAGAGCGAGGCCGATCGGAGCGCCGCTGTCGCTGCCGCAAACCAGCACGAAGACTTCCGCCGCCGCTCGCTGCGGAGAACGAGTGTCTCTCGCCGGTCCGTCCGCCCGTCCGTCCGCTGATAAGACGAGTGCGACGGATGCGCCCGGAGTGGCTGCACCGCGAGTGCAGCAACGGCAACGGCAACGGCAACTGGAAAAGTGAGTGAGTGCAAAACCGACAAACCGACGGCAACACAGCGCGCGAGCAGCTTCGAAGCGGTGCGAAAATGCCGCGCAGCAACGAACCCGCAGATGGCTCGGCACCGGAGTGTGGAGCGAGCGAGATACTTTGACGAATTGAGTTGCTGGTCGTGAGGCGAACGCCGCCGCGCGTCGTTGGCCGAAATGAATGGAAGCGCGGCGGGGTTCGTTTTGAGTGGCCTTGAGCACTCACTCGCGCCACAACTGGAGCTCATTCGCTCCAAAGCGTCTCACTCGTGGCGGAAAGTATGTCGTCGCTCACTTTGCGTCGCCACCGAATCTCGCTCATTCTCTCTTTCCACTCTCTTCTCGGCTGCCATTTTGCACTCTTCGAGTTACTTCGCTTCGAACATGTTTGCCTCTCGCTTGCAACATCTGGCGCGCGCTCGACCCCGACGAGGGTTTTGTTGCGTCGCGCTGCTCACTCATGGCCGCCGCCGCACAGATTCATCATCCGCTCGGCGCTCGGGCTGCTGGGAAAATTTGTGGAAATGCGTGCTGAGGGTGGGCGCAGTTTTCTCATAGGCCAGTCGGGCTCTCGCTCGCTCACTCGACGCGCTTCATTTTCATTTCCACTCCATGTTTGCAGTTCTGTCGGCGCGACGGCGACGGCGACGGCGGCAGTGCATTTGTCAGGCACGGACACGGATTTGTAGCTGTGTGACGGCCGCCTCTCTCTCTTGTTGCTGCGAATGGTTGGAATCGATGAGTCTGCTCTCGGATGTTGTTGGCTTTTGCTCAGTTGTGCGAATTTTGTGGGCTTTTTGTTGGTTTTGTGTAACAAGTGTTTGGTGTGCGAGTGGCATGAAGAGATCAAAAGAGAGCTGAAATCCGCTGATTAGTTTTCTGCTAATTAAGTATTAATTTCTTGTAGAGAGATTAATTAGTATAAATGAGTTATTGTTGATGTATTTCATTCTTATTTATTTATTTTTATTTATTTTATTTATTTATTTTTTACTTTTTATTTATTTTTTTAACTTAGTTTATTTATTTACTTTCATACCGTTAGCTTTTATTTTCTTCTTATTTTTTAACTTAATTATAAAAATCAACTCGTTTTTGTAAATAATTGGAGTTTTAATGTTTTTCCCGCTTTTATCGCAGTCGTAATTCAGTGAGAGTGCGAAATGAAAATCGTGTCAGAAGCGAATGATTAAGAATTTCAGCGAGAAATGGATACACGCACACACACACACACACACACACACACACACACACCGATGAGATAAGGTGGGAAAATGCGGACATTCGGACGACAATTAATTGCTGTCATGGTGGCAACGCCAGTCAACGACGAGGCGAATCAAAGCAATCATTAAAACGCCCATCAGTTCCATTAAGCGAATTGAGTGCTGCAACAACAACAACAACAACAACGGCCACATTAAAGTCAACAACTACGTAGGCCAGCAACAATTATGCTGCGCAGTGCAAGCGAAACACTTGCGATTGCCGCTCTTCACCGCCTCACTGCACTCGAGCGAAAAGCAAATAAAGTGTGAGAGCGGAGCATCGGTGAGTGAGGATGTGCACGTGTGTTCGTGTGTATGTGCGTGTGCGTGGGCAAGTGAAATTCAATCAACTCCGGTGAGCGAATGGAGGAGGAAAAGTCGGTAGATGAGAGGCGAGCTCATCAGCTAAAGAGGTGCAGCGCGGTGAAGAGACGAGGTTGGCGTGGTGAGCGAGGCGGGCGAGGTGAGCGAGGCGGGCGAGTGAGCGTGGTGAGCGAGGTGGGCGAGGTGGGTACGTCGTCCGTGCTGCAGGTGATGGGCGGCGTCAACTGATGCTTCTGCTGGTACTCGTGGCGCACGTTGTGGTCGCCGATCTTGATCCTCACGCAAATATTTCCACACACCGAAGGGAGGAACGCAGGACCAACTGATGATGTAAGCAAGCGGTTCTGTAGGGCGCGCGTGCACCGGTGGCGCCTAGAGGACGGCAACCTCCTCCCAGGACGCCCCCGCCAGCCAACGCCGTCCTGACAAATAAAGAAATATTCGGAATTTCAGATCAACACGAGAGGGACACCAGAAATCCAGTCACCGAAAGGTGGCGCAGCAGTCAAGCCACACATCGTCGCTGCGCAAATATTTGTCAGAAGTTTTGTCCGCAACAAACACACACAAACACACACAACGCCGCACATCTACAGTGACAGCAGTCGCCACAAGTGTTTGCCACAAAATAAACTCATTTTATATTGAGAGGAAGAAGTTTATTTTGCAGTAACACGCCGCCCACTCCGCTGCGCTCCTCGCCGAAAATAGCTAAACAGCAAAAGGACACAAAAATCCTTGCATCACACACACACACACACACACATATACGCACACACGCACACACAACCTCTCGCAGCCGAAGAAGCAAAGCGACCTCGATACTGCCAGCAGCACCAGCAGCGCTGCCATCACCAGCTACGCGACGCGACGCGGACCCTCCGAGTGCAGCAACAAAGTCGCGTCCTGCCGCCGACCAGACGCTCCTCCGGCAGCCTCCGCACCCCACCGGCGACACGCCGAACGACCGCATAACCATTTCGGCAGCCATTCGAAGCGCATCACGAGGATCGCAACAATCGCCGAAATGGTCCGTAATGAGCTCGTAAAAATCTCGCTACCTAATGGAGGAGCTGCAATCTTGCCAACTGCGCGTCGCGCACGGCACGCCAACGCCGGCCGCACCCGTGCCGCGCAGGCGACGTCTTGATTTCACTTTGTAAAGCAGCGAAATTACGAGACGCGACGCTTACAGCGGATGCGGATGCCGAACCGCATGAAAAAAGTGAAGCAGCTGTGACGAGCTTAGCAGAAAATAAAGCGCGAGGAGGGGAAAATCAAATGAACGAAAATGGGGGGAAAATTGAATAAAATAAAGTGAAACAAAGAAAATGAAGTCAACTAAAATGAAATAAAATCTCTCACAAATCTGGAATAAAATCTATCGTAGAATTATAGAAATTCCTGCTGATTTAAAGACAGAACTCAACAACAACAACAGCAACAACAACAATAGAGCCGCACTATTTGCGATTTTCTGTTGCAACACACGTCGAACATGCAGAACACGCGCTGATCAATGCATTGAATTACGATGAAGATTCGCGCGTCATACACGCACCACACAGCAAACCCTCGCCCGCCGCACTCCTTCCAACGCGTTTAGTAGTTCGTCGCCCACTTCCAGCCGCCCCGCCCCCCCTCCCAGTGCCCTGCTCGGCGCGATTCCACGATTTATTAAGTGTTAATAAAGAACTGAAATCCGGCGGCTTGCATTTCGCGATTCGTACCTGCTGCAGTTGTTGCTGCGAAGCCTCGTTGTTGCTGCGAAGCCTCGTTGTTGCTGCTGCCACTTCGATGCTGTTAAATTTTCCGCTAACATGCTCTCGCGCTGTAGTTGTTGAAGCTGTAGCGGTGAAGGTGGCGCTGAAGCTGGCGGTGATGGTGATGGTGGCGTGGATTAATGTCGTGTAGTGTGAGAGGCGCCAAAATTTTATCCATTCATTTACTCGTGCATGTGCTGCACCGACGTTTGTGCGGCTGTCGCACCGTTGGCCTCCCTCTCCGGACGGCCAGCGACGCGGCTCAGCTTATCTACGCGTTCCGCATACGCCAGATAAATCGATCGAACCCTTAAACCGATTTTGCCATAAAGATTCCAGAGGCGGCAAATTAAAATTGCAATTTAATTGGTTAATCCATGTGTACGTGAGGGCGGGAGGCGTGAAATGGGAGGGCGGAGCGGGCTCCACGCCCCTTAATTCAGCAATGAAGGAATGCAGTTTGAAATACTCTCATCTGTTAAAATCTCCGATCTATTTATTTCGCAGAAAGCTTTCGTCCCTGGAAAACCATTCGAAAAAATTAATTTCTGAAGCTAAAAACTTTCGCAACTCATAAATAAATTCTAGGAAAATCTCTTAATTAATTAAACCCCCCATTTAATTAGAACTTATTATCACTCATGAAAATTAGCCATACAGTTTTTCGGTTGCCTCATTTAAGCAGTTTGTAGAAAAAAGGAAGAGATAAGAAAGTCTATTTTCGCTACCATTCAATAGCAGCTGAAATTATCCGACGCAAAAGCGATACACAGAATCTGTACGGTGGGTGCTACAAAAATAAACATCAAAGGCTGTACGAGATACTCGAGCGAGCCAGCGACCATCATCACTTTGTTCGCACTGAAGGCCTATTTGAGGATCCAATGCTTGGAATTCGCCTTTACTTTTGAAAGGCGGCGATCGTCGGGGGCACCTTCGCTGTGTTGCCTCGAGGCGAAGCTTCATTTCATTTACGAAAGAGGTTTCCTTCATCATGCGGCGCTTTCTAAGTTTACACCACGGCAAACACGGAAAATTCGGCACCTGTTAGATTGTTTAAATACGCTTTGTTTATTTTGCGTTTCGGTGTTTTTCTATTGTTTTCAATTAGGTGCATGTGGACCAAATCGTTGTACTTGAAGTTTCGGCTGCTTTAGACCCGCAGAAGATTTATTGGGCGCATTACTTTGATTTTCTCGATGGAACCTATTGGGCTTTCGTTTTCGGAACGTTTGCTTTATCACATCCCATTTCTGAGATGGATATCCTCGAAATAAAGCTGAACAAAGAAACCGACCATCTGCGTTGAACGTTTTATGGACCTGTGAATGACTGGAATGACTTCAATTAAACTTTTTTATCCCACAATAGAAAGGAAACCCGACAAAAGACAATTGAAATAGTTACCGGGGGATGGTGTGGGGCGAAATGGGATGGACCACAAAAGTTAGGTAGTTTTGACCAATATTTTCACGATACTTTAATTACGATACTTGAAATATACATAATTAAACGCTTCAAATTCGATTGCAACAATTATTTCTCCCTCGCACCTTCCAAACTTCTTAACTCCGCAACTTCTTCTCTGCATGTTGGCAACTCTGAGCGGCAAAAGTGTGCCGCAGAACGAATCAAACGTCGCTGTTTTAATTGAATTACTTGTCTCGCGTCTTGTTACGGTGGGTGTTGGTGTGGCACGCCTCGCAAAACCGACATCGTAAATCAAGCAAATGCACGCGTCACGGCGAGGGAAACCGTTATGCATTTTCAATCGAAGTGGCAACAAAGTTCAAGTTGATTATATCGCTTGTTAGCTGAATGTGGCTTACAAACGCCTCAATAAGGAGGGCGAGGAAGGCGCACGAGGCTCCGCGTCGTTTCTGCCAGGTGGGTCTCCATTATAAAAACGATGCCAGTCGTCGAGAATTCATCAGATATTCTAAGTTTTTTCACCGCGTCCTCCTAGTCGCTGGAACCCAAACCGCCTCGTGGTTGATCTTCCTTGTTGGCTCCACGTCGAGCTGCCCCACACGCCAACAGCCAACCGCCGGGGACTCGCAATCTGTTTTCTACTGCTTGCCGAACGGCAACGCCGGCAATTATTGTGAAGTGCTCTCCGTACTCAGGCGAGTCAGTCAGCTGGCAAACGAAGCGCTCAGTCTTGTGCGCTTGTTGGCTTCGCTCTCCTCATGCGCGATCCGCGTCCTTCTTTCGCCGCTGCGTTCCGTGCGCAGATCGTGTCGCGCGGTTGGTGGCACCAGCTAACTGTGCCGAGCGGCCCCAAACGGAGGCCCCGTAATGAATGCACGCCCAATTGTTGCACGTTTAACGACAGCCAGTGGCACGTCGAGTGATTCATCAAATCGTCAAAGTCAATCGCGAAGCAGCGGAGCGAAATGACACTCGGCAATCGGCATGCGGCGTGCAGCTGCGATACGTCGCGATCGGCCGTGGCAACGTTACGACGGTCGGCGGTGCAGCGATCTCACGATTTATACGCTTGTCATTCAAAGCACTCAGAAATTCTCTTAATTGGTTCGTTGCAACTGGTTTCCGTATTGATTTAGAGACGCATAAAATAATCGTAAGCGAAAATGTTGAGCTTAATTGGATGTGGCAACGAAAGGTGGCACGAAGGATGGTTGGTCGGGTGAGGGGGCGGCAGTGGAGTGGAAGCGTGCAGTTGTGACCGCAACGCGGAAGACAATTTTTAATGTCACCCGAAGGCATGTCGTCGGTTTGCCTTACATTTCAGACCTCGAAAAGGTTGTCGTCGAGCTCTTCCTGGTTTGGATATCGCAAGAAAACATGATTTAAAACGCTTTGGCTGACTGGTCAGCTTGAAATGTTTTCCGATATCCTTTCTTGAAAGAAAAGCAAACACTTTATAATAAGTAACTCCACCGTGAAGGGGTCAGAAATGGTTCTCCTTGGACAGTCAGTCCTGAAGTCGATCATCCGAAAACCAGCAACTATTAAATCGCTCTTAAAATCGCTTCATTAAGCAGAGGGCGTGGCTTTTAATCGCCGCCAGCACACACACCGCGGATTATCCATCCGTTCAGCTGGTTTTAAACTAGAAACCGCAAACACGCTCCCGCGCGCTGGATTGCATGTCGCTGTTCGCTGCAAGCCTGTTGCGCTGCGAGTTTCGCTACCCTCGGCACCCGCGTTTGCTACATTTGTGCAAAGCGGTCATAAAAATCGCTATAAACCGTCCTTCTCATCACCATCATCGCCGTCCTCATCGCCATCACCGCCGTCTCGATTAGCAACAAGAACTGCGATTAGTTCGCACCCACTCGGCACGTTTGTGTCGGCAGCCGGTCGACAGTCGCAACGGACCGCGGACCGGCGGGCAGATGAACGTGCGGTCAGTCCAGTCGCCCTCGGACAGCCGAATCAGACGGCGAGCAAACAAAGAAACCTGCATTCAGACAGACAAACGTCAAGCAAACAAACGAACCCATTCGCGCCATCATCGCGAGAAGACAGGATTCGTTGCGACTACAACAACAAGCACGTTATTACTTGCAGTCGTAGGTCAGTCGTGTTTCATGGGGAAACCGCGTTCAACAAGTAGGCGGCCGGCCGGCTGGCGATGCCGCGGCAATCGCACGTCTAAAAGCGCAGCCGCATATTCGTCAAAGAGGTCGACGCGGATCAGTGAAGGATCGCATGTCCTCGAGGAAGAGGAGGAGGAGGAGGAGGAGTGAGCGCTCATTATTTCTGGTTATAACGTGGTGGGGTAGAAATAGGCAGCCGGGATTATCGGGCATGCAAATCTATCTAATGAAGTTCGCGGCACGAATTGCGATTTTCGAGCTGAGGTGCGGCTTCCAGTAGCTGCGATTAGTTTTGATGGCTCTGTAAGCGGCATTCAAAGGCGGCGGAGGCTACCGCGGCTAATGATGACCTCTGACGGCGGGTGGGTCAGTTGGTCGAGTACCTAATAGAGATGTTAGGCCGGTAAGAAAAGAAGGAACACGAGCAACAGACGAACGAGTTGAATTCGACGTTGTGTGGATGATGATGTCGGTGTTCATGGAGTTTTTAAAGCGAACATTGTTTGAAATTGGAAATTACAAGCATTATAATTAAAACAATTCTTTAAAATTCCCTCCTTGCATATTCCTCACCCGTATGCAACATCATTTCCCTCATCTTCATCCCTCACTCTCACTCTTTATCCGTCTCTATATCCCTGTTCGGCCTAAACACCTCCATCACTCCCCGTATAGTAGGCCATTTGACTGAATAGCGATCAAAAAACGCTGCCACGAAATCGAATTAAAAAACCATAAAACGACGCTTCGAGATTTTGACGCCATAAACGTCAGTGAGTGAATGAGGCTCGCTCGTCCCCAGGAGAGTCCGCCAGCGGAATAAATGAGAACGGGAGTGATAATATTGGATAGTTTTACTGCGATCATTTAGACTTCGGACGGTAATCGCGCAATAATCGTATAAGAATCGTAAAACTGACTGTTATTGCGGTGGTACGGCGGCTGTTATGGAGGCGCGGACGGCATAGAGGTGAGCTTGGTCACCCTGAGCGCCGATTTTGTTGTTCTCGTCACTCTGTCACTCCGCTGAGTTCAGTTCGACTGGCTGCTGCTGCTGGTAGCCGGTCCCCGCTTAATAAGTTAAGCGTTTTATTACTTCAGCGTTGCGCCAAAACACGTTTATCGGTTACTGTTGCTGTTGCTGTTGCTGTGCTTGCCCTGCCCTCTTTACCCACCGATTTGTTGGAATTAATTGAATAAAATTGCCATTGGTTGACTTTTAGCGGTTTTAAGGTTTCGGCGAGCAGATATTGAAATTAAAATTCAATTTTCCAGTTTATCTTTTCGGTGGCAATGAAGCGATTGTTTGCGTGTGAATGATGTTGTTGTTGTTATTGTTGTTGTTGTTGTTGCTGTTGTTATTTAGGCAGTATTCTTAATAAATAATTTTATTAATTAACAACATTTTTGCAGTGGATTCATCGAGGTGAATTTATTGAAATAATAGCAGAAATATTAAAATTGATTTAAAAAAGGCAAAATAATACTTTCAATCGTAAGTTGATAATTACATTCTAATAAATTTGGTAATCCAAATCAATTCGAATCGATATTTCGAGTCCACTCTGAGAATTACCCTAAAATCCCTAATTTCTATAAAAATCTGATAAAAGTTCCTTATTAAACTTCGCACAAATCAAATTTCATCAACCGAAAATAACTTGTTGCCCCTCACTACCAACCCCTCTGCCACTGTAGCGGTATTCAAGGACCAATTTAATTGTCGTAAAAGTAATTTTACTGGCTGTTCAACCTTTTCAGTAGTTTTTTCTCCTCCTTTTTAGTGGTCGTAAAATACGAGAAACGACTGAACGAACAGACCGACCGGAGAGTTGATTTTCGAGTGCTCGCTTTCAGTTTGATGGCTTTATAAACACGGTTTTGTCAGATGTGACGGATTTTATGGCGTTTTTACGATTTAACAGCACTTAAAAGTGATATACAAGCTACCGGAAAACTCATTCGTACTCACTGCTTCTCACTCAAAACTCGGACTTCACTCTGCCTCACCGAGTTGAGACCCATTCACTCATTGGTTCCATTCACTCATTTGTTCCAGCGCGTTCTTGCGATCGTCCTGTGTATCCTTCTCGCAGTTTCCACCAAATCGAACGTCAAACTTGAGTGGGTTGCTGTTTCATTTTCTTGTTTACCTTGCTTGCAGTTCGAGTGGAAGAGTTGTGAGGAAAATCTCAAAAATGGTAGCAAAAAATTCCATCAAGAAACTGTGTGTCGCACGGCACTCGATGGTCGCAGCAACGTCGCGTATCTAGTGATTCGTTGTTCGTTTTCCCCTCTACTCTGCCTCTTGCCCTTCTTCCACTCCTTCCTCTGGTGTCTGGTGTGGCGTTCGACTTTCCACACTTTGGCTGCCCGCTTTTTATGGCTTTTTTACGATCTGTCACCCTGACACGCCGATGACAACCAATAGAAAAGATATAAAAACTCTCGCACGCTGATCTATTTTGACTTGCGTGTATCTTATTAGCTACAACTGCAATTATTTTTACGAGCTGCTACTACTCGGGTGGTTGTGTGTTGTTGTTTTTGTGGTAGCCGTGGTAGTTTTTGATTTTCGCCGTCGACGAGCGTCAGAAGTGTCGACTGTATTTTGTCGGGTTGTTTTTTTTTTGTTGTATTTGAAATTATATTTGATTGCATTTCTAGAGTACTCGAATTTTTATGCGTTTTTAACGATTTGTTTTGACGCTTTCTGAAGAGCGAAGATGGTGTGACGGTGGTATTTTGTGGCTGATTATGTTGGAATGTCGCCGACATATGCGGGAAATCATCTCTTTTATATGGAAAGATAGAATTTTTATGAGTCTGTTGATTTTCAACGTAGACATGACGAGTTTCTGCACTCAGAAAGATGTTAAACGACCGCTAAATTTAAATCGTAATTTCCTTGGCGGCAAGAGTCGAGAAAAGAAGAATTGAAATTGATAAATGATGTTTTGCAAACTTATCCGGTTAATAGTTTTATTTTTTAGACCGTCTAGGAGCTTAATATTTGTATATTTTCGTGGAAATATCATCTATATTAACTTCAGGTTTTCGAAAACTAAAACATCTAATTAGATTTTTCAATTGTATTTTTCTTCCAGAGCCCCACCACTTCCGAAAAATCATAAAAAACACTCTAAAAATCAGTATTTAAATCGGTTTTTTATTTTAAAATTATTATTATTGATGATTTCAATATATTAGTTAAAGATTTAACAATAATTAGTAACGTTTGAACAATCATTCCTGTGACTTTAAAGGTAGCTGTGATTTTGACATCATCTTCGCTCTGAAATTCCAGCGATCTTCACATGAATCTTATTTTGCTCTATATTTCAGTGCACTTCCTCGTCCACCATCTGCAGACGTGTCTCCCCGACGGTTTGGCTAAACACAAATCCAACGGCAGCAACAAGCATCCAGCAGTTGTAATACGAGTCGCCGAATATCGCAGCATGGCAGACAGCATCATTGAGCCGCTCGAGCGATATTCCAGCAGCAGTACATGGTGCTCAAGTGCTCATGGGTCTCCTCCCCGAGTCCCCTGCTCGTGGCCTGCGTGACTCTCAAGAGCATCTCCAACATTTGCTGCCGTATTAAGTTATAAACTACATAAAGACTGATCGTCGAATGTCACCAGATCACGTCTGGATGCACAGGCGACGTGAGACGCTCGGAACTTCGAGTGCCAACAAGATGGCGGCGCGCCCTACTTCTGCCCGACTTTTCGGTGGAAATGGAATTCGTTGAAGTGAAGACTGCATGCAGGCAACATTAATTGTGTGGCGTGGCGTGTCTTGCACGAGGTGCGGTCATGCGGAAATCGTAACATATGGAACAACACGTATGGTGCAGCCCTTCCCTCCCCTCCACTCCCCTCGTCTTCTCTTCTCTCCTCTCCACGCCTGCATTTTCCTGCTAACAATGCGGTTGCTTAAATCATGTCAACTCGGAAGATCTAAATTATTGGCTTCGATCTGTAAAGAAATAATTATTTAAAATTGTGAGAGTTGAATGTTTATAAAAATTAAGTTGGTTGACAGATGGAGAATAAGGGAAAATTGTTTCTGTCACGATATATACGAGATTATTTAGTTATTATGCATTATAGATGATAAAATACATTTACAACTTCAAATTATACGAATCACTATAAAATAAATAATGCAAAAGTTAAAAGAACAAATAAAGAAAAATATAAAATACAATTTTTCTGGTTATTTTGCCTCCTCCAGAAACTACATAAATAGTTTTCATAGCACTATTAATACAGAAATAGCTAAAACATCCTACAACTTCCGTTGTTTTAATTAGAATTAAATTAAATTGTTCGCTTGCGATTTTTGAGATTTCCTCAATTTCTCTGTACCTTCCTGGATATTCTGTCGTTATAGTTCCCTCTTGATGCATTATAAGACGAAGGAAAAGCAAAAAACGATCTGATTTATTTTGGAAACTCTAAAAAACCCATAATCACTCACAAGGGCAAAAAAACGCGTGTTTACAAGGGCACGCTACGAATGGCCAAGCAATTAGTTGAAAAAAGTTAATAGGCTGGTTTCCAAAAATAGTTCGAAAACAAGAAACCATTTGAACTCTTGAAGGTTGCCTCCGCAGTGAGTTGCAGAGGTAAAAAGCCTTCAGATCACACAAACATCAACGCCTCAGAGGCCAAAACGATGCGAAGCAATAAAACAACAGCGAAACCAAAATAATGCATAAATCATAAAAAATACGACATAAAAAACTGTTGCATGTCCTTGCAGGAGGCCTGCACGCAGAGGACCTTCGCCTACCTACAGCGGTTTTAGAATTGAAAAATGTTTCAACAGCTACTCGACGGCGAAGTCGAGAAGTGGGACGAAGCATTCACGACTGCCGAGAAACGAACGCCTGAGACGGGATCGCTTGTTATCTAAAAATTATTAAAAATCATAGTGAACAAGGCGACAGACAGACAGACAGATAGACAGCCAGCCAGCCAGCCAGCCAGTCAGCCAGCCAGCCAGCCAAGTAGCTGCAGCCAGCGTCAGGACGACAGCGAAGAGAACTCATTGAAAATGGGAATGGAATTCGGCGCGCCTGCGCACTCTGTTGTCCCCGCTTGATTATTGCGTGCAATAATAAATCATAAAATATACGTGCGCACCTTTCCGACACCACTAACGCCATCTCTCTCTCTCTCTCCCTGAGTTTGGCAGGAGGTTGTGGTGGCTCTCATTACACGCTGCAATGCTAAATTTTATGCCGACTTCGTGTTGTGTTCTCTGGTTTCCTCACCTTCAGCTCAGCTTTAGGATGTTGGAACTGAATGTGGTTCGCTGGCAAGCCGAAGAAACTGCTGACTGCTCGTTAGCCACTCGTGTTGTTGTGTTCGATGCATCCGAAGCATTCGAACGCGCCCTCGTCGTCGTCGTCCTGATAACAAAACCAGCCGCCAGCCGAGTGGAGGGTTTCCTCACATCCATCGTGTTGCCAAACTTTCTCTTTTTCCACCGAGTTTTTCTACGTCTCTTCACTGTTTCTGCACTGCTGTCCGATTTATTATCGCATCCCTTCGCCGCCTTTGACTTCAAGGCGCTTCAGGATGCTTGTTGTCGTTGTCGTTCTTTTGTTGTTCGATCGGCGCTGCATTATTGTGAGAGTATTATTGGAAATTGTTATTAGCAGCGCTTGTTTACTGACAGTGAGAAGGGAGTGAGTTGTAAATGGCAGCGAATTAATACGTTCTAAGGGTTCCACTGCTTTGTCTAACTCAACCTTTGAACCCGGAATCGGAAGGCAGAAGCTGTATCCGAGGTTATATTCGAATATTCCAGCTCACCGCTAGTTGACTGCCTGTGAAAACCATTAGCGTGCGCCGCCTTTCTTAACTTTAACCGTCCGTTAACAGGTTGTTAATAGTTAAGATCGTCCTTGCACAACTTGTAGGGAAAGAACGATATAATGAGTGAACCTTATAATATCCCCACTCCAACGAAGACATTTCGCATACACAATAATCGTCGAACACGGCCATCCAAGCGGTGGTTCTGAACAACTTCAGCAAAGTCTTCCCCTGCTTATTGCACTCGCAATCAAAATAATCGAACACATGACAATAAAACCTTAAATAAAAGTAGGACTCGTTCAAGCTGAGCAACAACCAGTTGCATGGCCAGCGACGACGCTCAACACGGCATCAACTCCACAGCCGCAACAATCGCAAAGGAAAACAACAAGAAGAGCAGCAAGCAGAACAATCCCAGCAACCATTTCAAGCGCGCAGCATCTCGCAAAATCCCGCACTAACGATAATGGGGACGTTTTGGAGAAAACCACCCAACGAGGACGGCCACGACGTGTACTCGAGAGAGTTCCTCCGAAATGCCAAGAAGGAGCAACGAAACTCCAAGAATTTCGAAAGTCAAACAAGTGCAGCAACCGCATCGTCGACAAACGTACTCAGAACTCGCATCAAAAGCTCGCGCAGAACACAGAAGGCAACTCGGGAAAGGAGAAACTTATTAATAAGTTGGCGAGGAACTCGAGACAAGCGGATCCTGAGGAGGAGGAGGAGGACGAGGAGGAGGAGGAGGAGCACCAGGGCTGCCGCGCTGCCGGAGCGGGGTGTGGTGACTGCAGCTGAACTTCAAATGAATGCTTTTGATCGCAATAACTACGACGTTTACGATTATTTTACGGGCACTAAAAATCACAAGTTTAATTTACTGTACAGCGTATGTGTGAGCTGAAGAAAGCTACAGCAACAGCAACAACAGCAGCAACAACAGCAGCAACAACAGCAACAACAACAACAGCAACAACAACAACAACAAGAACAACAACAACCACCCAGCAGCGAGTGCAGCAAAAATGCTCGTGTGAAGCCAGGCAACTCCACTCGCGTCAGGCAGGTACATCAGGAGGGGCGGCGAAAATAATGGCACGGCGGAGTACGGAACCAGTTCGGCGCTCGACCGAGAGTGCAGTCGAGGCAGCAACACGAAAGGCGAAGAAGGCGTGCGCCATGTTGGCCTGCTGCGCTGTGTTTTGGCCGAAACGTTTAGCCGACGTACTTGTTTTTCCTCTCCGCACTCCGCGATTTCTCTGCGCCTCTTCCACTCTGGGCAAAAATCATTTTCTTACATTCTTCCTGCAGCTTGTGCAGTGGTTACGCCTGCCAACCCCACCGCCCGCCGCACCGACAACGTCCTTCGCACCCAGAACCAGGTCGCCGTGAGTATCTCGGCTGTTTCTGCTTTCAATGGCGCGCATTTTAAACTTATTAACTTGATGATTATTATTATGGTTGTCGGTGATGGTGATGGTGATGGTGATGGTGATGGTGTTGTTGTTGCTGTTGGTGTTGCTGTTCGATGTCGATTTACATGCGCTTAAATGAAATGTCATCGTTACTTCGTCACAAGTGGAGTTCTGCCTCCAGCAGGTTTTTGGTTCCGTTAATTAATATTTATCGGCTGATATCGGCACGACAAAGATGAGAAAATCAAAAGAAAACTGAAGAAAACGGAAGAAAGTCGCAGAAAATAAAGTCTAATAAATCCTCAATTAAAATAACTATTCAGACTTTCAAATTTGCATGTGCAGAGATGAAAATACGAAGAAAAGGAAAGAAAAACCCAATCAGACTCCTTGCAGGCTAAAAAAAGAGAGAGCGAAGTTCAGCTTCGAACCCGTCACGCGGGTAGCGGTGGTGCAAACCGTCTTCCTGTGGAACCAACGGCTACTTTTTGCACACAGTGGCTCTCAAACTTTGCAGCACGCTGTGTGAAGTTCAAAATGCGTATCTTTTATCTTAGCTAGGAATTCGTGCTACATGCAGTTCTTTGTGTGAGTTTGTGCGTGCGTGTGGGTTGTTGTTGCTATTGGTGTTGCGAGTAGGGGTTTCGAAATCGGGTTACGCAACAGCAGCGGCATCTCGTAGACATAAAAATTCCTTCGCTTGCAAACGCCGAAGTAAATAAAATCGGTAACTTTTGAGAAAAAATGGGGAAATTTCAAGGTTTCCCATGACGTGATTACGTAATCGAAGAGGCAAATGAGAAGAATTCATAAAATTTATAGTTTCATTTAAGAATTTGGTATAAAAAGTGAGAATATTAAGAAAATTTAA
The DNA here is from genome assembly GCA_922984085.1 of Sicus ferrugineus. Lineage (NCBI taxonomy): Eukaryota > Metazoa > Arthropoda > Insecta > Diptera > Conopidae > Sicus > Sicus ferrugineus. Next base: position 12,920,457 of record OV277352.1, on the reverse strand, counting down.
AATTGTAATTTTTTATTATCGATATTCTGTAAAAATTAAATGAATACACAATTTAATTCTTATACAAGTTGAAGTGAAATTTCTGTATAAAAAAATACGTGCAAAAATTAAATTTCACTAAAACCAAATCTTTTGTTTTTTGCACCAAATTTGCTTCTGAAATTTCTTTGAATATTTCAAGCTAACAATTGAATAAATTAATTAAACTAAGTGCTGCATTTTTATTCCTGTTTTTTTCAGTTAACAAGAGCTTCTGATTTTTGTGATTGTTTTCTTTTTGATTTTTAAATGCCAAACACTAAAAATTTCTTCGTTTTTGGAAAAAATGAAAATGTTACCCATTTTCTTCCTCGTTCACTTGATTCCAACAACAACAACCACCACCACACTGCTTACAACGCTGAACGCTTTTGTGATTGATTTTTTCTGTATCTTTTTGAGAGTGTAAAAAAAATCGAAATCGTTTCCAATACTGCGCCAACGAGTGTGTGCGCGCGCCTCTGCTGCTCGACTGCAAATGGAGACGCGCTGAGCCCAGTGGTGGCCGTGCGACGAAATGAGCTACAACCACCAAAGAGGCACAGCAACAACAACAACAACAACAACAACAACAACTACAACTACACCAACAATCATGCCAACGAGCATTTAATCAAAATGAAACAAGGCAGCGGCGGCGAACAATGCGAAGGCCCACGAAAACTGTAGCCGAGCGAGGGACGCGACAAAGCTGAATAGTTGTTGTTGCTGCCGTTGTTGTTGCCGTCGTTGTGGTGTTCCCTTTGCTGCTGCTGCAGCGGGGTTGGCGTTCCCTTCTTGGACTCGTTTTTCCTTGGTATTCCACTACTCCGGGTTTGAGTGGTGGTGGTGAGTCGGACGAGTTGGTTCGAGTGGCTTTTGGTTTGAGTTGCTACTGAATTTCAGCGACCTCAATTTTTAAAGGAAAACTTTTGATCTTTCTTGTATCTTTTTGCATCTTTTTGTGTTGTCTTTTTATTTTTCTCTTAAGTTAACTTCCTTCTTAATAATTTACTTCTATGTAACTCGAAATTCCAAGTGTGTGTGTGTTTAAGAAATATTAAATTTATATGGACTTTAAATAAATAAAAATTATAATAATAAAAATTGTATTGAATTTAAATCAGTAAGAAAATTCACTGAAATATCGGAGCGAAGTACATAATCACACATTATAAAATTAAGAAAAAAAGAATTTTACTCTTTCTCTAAGATTTCCTGGTTAATTTCAAATAGGATTTATTTAATCTGAAAATATGTGCTGAAAAATATATTAGAAACCTAAAATCTCACAACGAAGACTGCGCGCAGTTTATCAAGTTTAATATTCAAATTTATTATCACACAAAATTTCGAGAAAAAATTAGGAATTATTTAAATATTCAGATTTCAAAGCGAAGTAATCCGCTCTTTATATGTGTGGTGCAGGCACGAAACCCTTATCTGCCCTCAGACACTGCCAACCCCCGTTGGATGGATCCGTCCGTGTCTCTGCAGTCAGCTTGGAAGAGGGAAAATAAATGACTTCATCAAATGAATGCAGGGAAATCCGACACAACTGAAAAAGCGTAACAAATTATCGCACTTTGACGTGAAAGGCAAATACTTGAGAAGGCCGATCCTTGGAATGGCTGAGCCTTGCGAAGGAAAATCCTCTGGAAGACAAATCCTTGAAAAGGACGCAAAAAGCCTGAAAAGTAAGAATGCAAAGTAATTTTTTTAAGGTGGAGAAACACGACAATTTATCGTGGCTTTAAATTTTAAAGTTTAAAAGCTGAAGCGACTCTTTGTCTGACTTTTATTCTGCGTGTCTTTCGCCTGCTTTCAGATGCAGCTAATTGTGACCCTTGACCTCACTGCTGCAAAAACTGAAGCAACAAATGAAACAATCAAAGAGAAGCGTTTGAAAATAATTTACGGCTTAATTTGCGAGCGTCAGATGCCGCTTCCCACTGACGGATTCCACAACTAAAGCGAACTACAAGGACAAGGAGGGGATGGGGGAGGGAGGGAGGACGAGAGTTACTCGCCTTTAAATTCCCGAGCAGCTGCAAAGATTTTCTTGTTTCTTAATCTTTTATTTTGAATTGTAAGTGCATCTGTAGTCGTGCTATTAATTGTATCACCGCACCATTCGCGTGAAATCAGCTTGGCTACTTCCATCTACGACTGCCACACTTTCACCTTCACCTCTCTGCATCTCGTAGCTCGTCGCTTGTATCCGCATCTCGGCTCTGCGATGCAAGTGTTGCTGCTTCTAATCTGCCGCCTCGACTCCGATTTATTGATGCGGCATTTTAATGCTCTCATTCGGAAGATTTACTTCTGTCAACAGCACCATTTTGTTTGAACTGTCGTTGTCGTTGCCGTCCTCTCTGCTCCCTGCACTCATCTATTCTCACGTCCCTCGTTTCTGGGGTGGAAATCCGTTCCACAGCCTCTCTGGTGACCTTTTTTCGTGTGAGCGCATCTTTTCTACTTTTTGTTTGGTTTTAAAATGGCAGAACTCGTAACTCATCTTTATGTTTGGTTGCGTGACACTCTGTATGAATGTGTGCGTATGTGTTTGTGTGTGTGTCTGTCTATTCCACTTTTTGACCTTCTCTTCTCTTCGTTGTTCGGCAGTTGAAAAGTCTATTTTTGTGAATTCGTTCCCTTCATTTTCTCCTCCAAGGGTTGAGTCGCTCTACGATTTTTCTTCTTTTTAGCCTGCTGTCTGTCTTCGACTCTCCTTCTTCTTCTTCTTCTTCTTCCCCTTTGTAGATATTAATAATTATTATCTTGCCGCTCTCGTATGATTTGTAGTTTGTAGGGCACTCTTGGTGTTCATTATGTTGGTTTAGGATAAATTAAAAAATAAATCCATCTGTCAGAGGACGGGAATTTATCTCGCCGAGACCGAAAGTGTCGTCCGAACAGCAACTCGAGCGGTTTTCCGGGGTTACTCGGGGTTTGTCGGGACGCCGTTGGTGGCATTGCAGGATTTGGTGTGAGATTCTTCATAAAATGGATGTAGTTTGCAGAAGATTTCCTTCTGAAACAAGTAGGACTTCAAAAGCATGAGAATTTCTTTGAAAATTGTTGTATTTACTTCAAGATTTCGATGTTTGCAGCGTAAAGTAGGAATTTCTGTTATTTATTAATGCTTTCGAAATTTTTATTATTGCGTTTTGAGAAAACTTATAGAACCTCACATTTTCAATCTAATTTAAGCACGATTGATCACAAGCACCATTTAATAGGCCAATAAATTCCAATAACAAGAGCAGATCGCAATAAAACTTGAAGTAAAAATTAATTTCAATGGGTTTTCGAGGGAGAAGAAGATGGAAGGTGAGATGAAAAGCAGAAGAGGCGAGAGTCAACAACCTTTCAACCGTCCAACTTTCGGAGGCCACAAAGCAATCGATAAAAAAGTGAATGCATCACAGAATACAGAAGCGAACTCGTGATGAAACCACAAGAAACCAAAGACAACCAGAGGCAACCAGATGATTTGGGAGAAGAAAACACTGCGAGAAGGAAGGGTTGCGAGTACGAAAATCCGATATTAAAGAGGAAACAAGAGGAAACAAGCAATAAAACTACAGATAAATATTTCAAAAATAGATGAGTGAGTAACAAGAAAACTGAACCGAATCTGAAAGTTGTTTTTTGGAAAAATGAAATAGATAATTACAGTTTTTTTTCATATCAATTAATAATATTTAAATTAACAGTAGTTTTTTCATATCAATTCACAATATTTAAATAAATTTCTTTATCTGCTTGTATGCAAATTTCCTGGTCAAGTGTGAATTTTAATGCCAATTGAGGCCTTTAAAAAATCTAAAAAAATCTTCCCAAACGAATTTCAAAGTCGGCAATCCGGCCTTGATGTGGACAACAGCTGAAGTGCCATTCAAACCAACGAAGCAGCTGTTGTATCTGAAGAATTCGTTTGAGGGAGAGGCAACATTTTATGACTTCATTATCGAGGTAGAAAAATACAGTGGAAACTTCACACCAGCGAATTCCTTTGTTGAAGAGGCTAACAAATACAACAACAACACAAACTGTGTAACAACAACGCGCAACCAACAGCAACAACACTCGTACTTCATAATAAAATTCAGCTGACACTCAAATGAAACGACAAACAAAACTCGACCGAAAATTTTATTCGAATTTAATTCAAAATATTTCAAAGTGTTTGCCAGAGCCTTTTGTTTTTCTTGTTGTTGTTGTTGTTCTTGTTGTTGTTGTTCTTGCTGTTGTTGTTGTTGTTACTGTTGTTGTTGCTGTTTCATGCAGTCAGTTGCCGTTCACGTTGTTCTTGTGGCTCTCGTCGCTATGAATTCTGAATTTAATTGAAAATATGTATCTCAGCTGCTTGCCAAGTTGTTGTTGCTGTTGTTGCGGTTGTTGCTGTTGCTGTTGTTGTTGTTGTCTTAATTATTTATTGCTCCTGCTATATAGTATACACGTGTTTTCTTCACTTCACGGCCGTTGAAATGCGTTTGCCGTTTCTCACAATTTGTGCGCCATTTCTAATTTTATTTCCGTAGCTGCGAAGATGGACTCTGCGGAGAAGGGAATCGAAATGGTGATGAAGTCCTCAACTGAATGGCCCGTGAATTAATCAAATTTCACGCCGTGCGGTGAGCAGAGGCCGAGCGGTCCTTGTGGAGCGCGTCCTGGGAGGTCGGATGGGAGACGCCATAATTTCCACTCTTTTGTTCCGTTCAGAAATGAGTTTTGCAAGAGGATTCAACGATAATGAGGTGAAAGATAGCGCTGGCTGTCCCTCTGCTCTTGTCTACTGAATCGCGGAAGCTTTAGATTGCATTGAGGATCGCAGAAATGCATGCGTTTCCCTTCCATTTTATCTCTCATTTATATTTTCTACCGGTTTTATTTTTGCCAGTTTTTAGTTGAGTGCGTTTAACATTGTATTTTGTTTATAGTTTAATAAATATTTCATTTTTTTAGGTAAACACATTCCGTCCTCTGATTTGCTCGCCTCGAAAAACCATAAATTTCATCCATTCATAATTCAAGCTTGACCGCCACGACACACAAATTAAAATCACAGCTAGATCTGCGCGCTTTAAGCACGCAATAAATTCTCAATTTTCGTGGCAACCTTGCTGCGGACGGCGTACCGTGCAGTCGCCCACGCCCACGCCCACGCCCGCGACTCTGGCCGAAGCTGAAATTACAATTTATGGGGAACTTAAAATGCCGGCTAGAGAATGTAGGACACGCTGGCCGCTGGCGTCCGCAAACGGAGTTCCGGGGAGGCGAGGGTGGAAAGTTTTCTCTCCTCTTTTCCTTTTTTTTGCTGTGTCGGAATTGTTGTCCACTTCGAGAGGCAGTTGTTGTTGTTGTTGTTGCGGTTGTTGTGGACCAGAGAACTTTTTTGGGTCAGTTCAGTTATGTTGCTCAGAGGGTTGTTTTCGTTGTTGTTGCTTTTATGTTCTCACAGTGAGGTCACATTTATGAATATAAAGTAGAAAAAAGAAACCAACAACCCTTGAAACTCCAACACAAACACCAACACAAACACACAGAATACCCATACACAGGCCTCCCGTGCTTCGCTCCAAATGCACTTCAAATGCTGCTTCGGTTCGCAACACCGTTCACGACACGCTATCCTGCCACAGATAATGAAAACCCGATACAGTTCGCACTCTATGTACGACCGCTGCTGTGTGTGCGAGTATTTGTGAAGCACATAACCGGGTTGCCAGGCTCGTAAATTGCGTTTATATAGGTTACGCTGGTATTTGAGGGTGTGTGTGTAGTCGGGGGGCAGTTGAAGCTTCGACATCCGCGCTTTACCGCGCACCAGAGCGGCGTGCATAAATCATCTCGCAAGATTTCTATCTGGATGCCAATAATTCATTTGAAGTTGTATCCACGAATATTTGGCGCCGCGGCTAACGAAGCTTCGCTATTTCTGCGTCTATAAATTTCCCGAACAGGCTTCGGAATACTAATGACACAATTTTAGGGTTTGTATATCAGCGGGGAGAAGAGAAACGGTGAAAAATAATTTAAAATTATAACAATAGCATTTAATTCCTACATTTTACACTCTACTGTAATATATAAAGTTTAGTGAAAACAAGGATTCTAATATAGGCAATCCGGTTGTCCATGTAAACAACGCGTTTGTCCTTGTAAAGAACGCGGTTGTCCATTCAAAGAACGCGGTTGTCCATGTAAACAACGCGTTTGTCCATTCTAAGAACGCGGTTGTCCATGTAAAGAACGCGTTCGTCCATTAAAAGAACGCGGTTGTCTATATAAAAACCGCAGTTGTCAATATAAAAACGCGGTTGTCTATATAAAAACCGCAGTTGTTAATATAAAAACGCGGTTGCCTATATAAAGAATCTTGTTGTCAATATAAAAAACACGGTTGTCAACGGTTGAGCGTAGAAGTCATCGAAAATTTGGAGTAACTCGATATCAAATTGGACTTTCCGAACACTCTGGATATTTAAAGCTCTTTAGAAGTATTTTGACTGGAATTCAGAGAAAAGCTTAACCCACAAACAAGTAAAACCACCGAAATTTAAGATGATTGGTATAAAATAAGTCAGAGATTCGAAAGTGGCTTTTCCAACTGCATCACCCGCAAAAATAGAAAAGAAACTTTAGAAGCTGCAGCGAAAGCCAAACGTGATTAAAATGCCGCTCGTTTGTTCTGCGCAAAAATATGCAAATGAGTTTTTGAGCAGCCAGCAGCGGCCACCGACTGCTCGGCACCCCATTTCCAGGGCTACCGGTCACCGCTGACGGCCACTCGCTCCCCTACTGACCACCTCACCTAGATAGGAAATGAGTTTCCGTGCGGCTTCGTGTGGCGCAGACCGCGCTGCTCAAGGTGTCCTTGCCGAAAGTGCCCCACTTTTGGTGCTTCGGTGCCCGGGACGGTCCTACATATTTTTACACAGCCATGTGCAGCCATCGGTGTGAGTTTGTTCAGCAGACGCGCACCTTAATTCGCTCTCGAGTTCGAAATTACGTCTGCAGATATTAAATTTTGGGCAAGGCTGGACTTTGTTCTCCGCCGTCTCCGGTCTTCGGTCTCCGCGCGACGGCTGCCTCTTCGAAACGTCGCAGCTCTCCACGATTTCCTCTAATTAATTCTGCGTTATTTGCTTCGAGTTCCTCTTCATTTTCGTGGAAAGTAAATGGAAGGTGAGACTCTCGCTTTATATTAGCTAATTAATGCATCCCATTATTGGCTTCATAGATTGGTCGGCACGATAGGGAGCTTCGAGGTCGGCGATTAGTTGTTGTCATGCGTTCTTCGTAAAAATGAGGGAATTTTTTCTTTCTTAAAAATGCAAGAGAACCACATTTTTCATGTTTTAAATAGCAGTGAAAGTTTTTCGTTTCGCTCGATGAAAACTCTGAGATTAGATAGTTAAATTTATTAGATTTTCGCCTCAGTTGCCTTGTATTCCATCACGAATTGAGAGCAAAGTTGTATAAATACTCCTGGAAATGTCTGTTGGGAGGGGTAGTGGGGACATTTGTATCCAGCTGGCGACACAAGGGTTAAATGCGACTCGTAGAATGCCTTGAAAAGCTGTTTTCCTTGCGATTTCTTTTGCTTTTCTTGTCAACGCAGTCAATATCAGTGCGACGAAACAGCTAACGAGCAATAATTTTCCCAAGTTTTCTTTTCTATTGACAGCGGAAATTTATTTCCGATTGAAGTCGACGGCGGCACCGTGTGGTCTGCGGCGGAAGCGCAATTTAATTCGATTGTTGTTGCTGTCTGAGCAGCACAAAGCTGGCGAAACGCGTATTCGATTGACATTTTTTGACCAAATATTGAAATACTTGCGAGAAAATGAGAAAGCGAAGAAACTTAAGGGAGAAATTAAAAGCTCAGTTAAGAAAATAAGAGAAAAATCTGTAAAACACAAGAAATAAAAGCGGAAATAAAGCCGGAATTTCAATAAAAACTTAAGAAGTTAAATTATATCACAAAATAAGTGGAAAAAAGGAAAAGAATAAAAATTTTCATTCTCTTTAGAATTCAAGGTTTTGTTAGGGAGAGCAAAGAAAAGAGAGAGCAAAAAAAACCCACTTTACCGAGCATCAAATGCGAGTTCCATATCGCGCTTGAATTCTCTCACATTTTAGTCAGCAAGAACTGACAACGCGCACTTTTTGCATTCAAGTGCAAATCAAATGTCAGAGTGTGACATTCAGATGTTTGTTTCGGCGGCGATCCGACGTCCTGCGTGGGCGTTCATTCAGCGGAAAAACACCATCGTCGTGAATCATCGTGGCCGCAGCCGCCAGCGTGCGTCATCAGAGTGCGAGATGCCAACTGCTGAGAGCAACGCGTTGTGCTGCAAAACGGGAGAAATAAATTTTGTTGACACTTTAAAACATGACACGACTTTCAAAATGGTTGCCGCGGGGAGTGCAAAAACTGGGCTAAAATGGACGTGCAGAATTCTGTGCGTTTTGCCGGTCGTAGTGGCGAGGGGTCGTGAGGGGAGAGGCGCTGGTTTGGAGTTTGAGCACCGCACCACACGCAGGTCAGAAGCAAACTCACAGCAACAAAACTTCAAATTGATTTACAGCGCTGTTATTGCGGTTGCTGTTGTTGCTGTGGTTGAGGTTGCTTTTGTGTCACACGACACTTCAAAAGCTTTCCTGCCAACAGTTGCAGCACCAACAAACCGCTATAAAGTTTCAGGCAATTTATGGCTCTCGATTTCTCTCTCTCTCTTCCGCTCAGCGCTCGCCGTCCGCAGCGGCGAGTAAACGATTCGAGAGCGTTTATGAACGCCTTGCGTTGCGCTCGCTGGCGTTGTTGTTGTTGGAATTTACATATCAGATGATTTATCGCAATGCGTCAGTGATAAATTCGTTGGTCCCTCTCGTGCCTGCGCTGCACTGACCGAATTTCAGTGGAATTTATCGTCGCTTTACTTGGCTGTTTTTTTGAAACGAGCGAAGGGCAGCCTTTAAGTGGATTTTTTTTGATAAAAACGTGGAATATCGGGTTTTTATTTGATAAATTCAAAATCTTGGCTTTTTTCACTCGCTTCGTCGGGCGTCGGGCGACAGAAACCATTCAACCCGCCAAAATGACGCGATCCAGCCAACGGAATTTTGATTTGAATTGTTGCTTCCACGGATTCAATGCGATCAGCTAATAATAACGACGACCAACAAAGAAAACTGAGAGCATCAGAGATCAGAGTTCCAGATTTCACAATCATTTCGAGGTGCGAAGTACAGTCGCTACTTTGAAAGAAAAGCCAGTCGTTCGTTTGTTGCTCGTTGCAGGTGAGCGCGACGCTCTTTTCCTCGTTTTAAATCAACTCGCTGCTTCACTTTTAATTCTTCGCTTCACTGCGAGCAGTTTTCGAATTTCCTTCTTTGAATTTTTACTTCTATTCTTGCCTCGCGTTATTATTTCCCTCAGTTCTCAGTTGTGTCCTGTGAAAGGATGGAATTTATGACATCACGTGGTGACACAAAACCCCGCTTCCGTCTCCCGCTTCCAGCGACCGGCGACCGGCGACCTCTGACACGGTCATTCAAGTGTCAACCCGTGTTGGACGCGCTTTTCTTTTGTTCTCTCGCATTCTTTTCTCGCCATTCCTCTCTCTGCTGCTTGACCGGGATTCAGTGCACGGATTTTATGACTGATTTTTTCGGAATTCTCCTCTCCCGACCACACAGTCGGCATCCATTCTTCCCAACGTCCTTTTAATGGACTCCATCAGCGATCCTCGTGTGCGACAGCAAAGAGTTCAGACGAGCATTCAGAAGTCACGTTTACGGTTAATTATAACCGAGTCAGAAGGGAACTGAAGACTCATGGATCTTCACACCTCTCCTGCTCAAGTTGGACAAGTTGGTGGGCTTCGTTGTTGTTGTTGCAAGATTGCATGCAAGTTGGCAGCTGTAACTGCAGTCAAAAGACTGCAAAAAGTGATTGCAACAACTCAGTATTGAATCTTTAAATCGTTTTAAGTCTACAATTGTGTTTTAATTTTACGCGAAATTATTTCTCAATTTGATTTGTTCGCCGTCGGCCGCGACGTTCGCTTGTGCGATAAAATTAATGAAAATAGTCAAGTAGTGGGTGTGAATACAAGTCAATCAATCGATTCTCTCACTTCCTTCTGCACTCATCGAAATTCCCTCATAAAATCAAACATAAAAATCGTCAATCGTGGTTATGATCGAATTTCAGTCAAAATTAGAACTGAAAAACAAATTCAGAGGTCGAAAAATGTTTTTCTGAGTGAACTACAATTGAGTGAGTGTGCGGGAGCAAACGCAATTCCACTCCCGCCCACTGTGAGTGGCTCTCGCTGGTTGAGAGAAACAACGGGAACGATTTTCTACACGAAAATTACTCGCTGTTAGTTTTCTCGTCGGCTATTTCATTGTTTTTATTTATTTATTTCCTCCTTTTTCTTGTTATTTATTTATCTTTTATTTATTTATTTCTACGCTCGACGTTAAGCGTCGCTCAATTTACGTCATCGTAAAATGACGTTTCAGCGGCGGCTCCGCAACCGTCGCAGAGAGAGACGGAGTTAACAAGCCGTGAATCGCTTGCAAATGCTTATTGTCGTGAAAATATTATAAAAATGCTTGTTTTTATCTAAAAATTTTTGCAGCTTCTAAAATTTAAAAAAAAAAATTACAATTTTTATATAAATTCAATCCGTGTTCCTCCCAATTGGAAGGATGAAAGAAATTCGCTCTACATCAACACCGTCAAAATTTCTTCCGTGCGAAATTTCATCGAAACGTCTTGCGCTGCGCAGTGAAAACTGCACCAGCTGCAAAAGCCAACAACAAACACTCCGTAAAATGAACAGCAACGCAACACAAACAATCGAGGCACCGTTAACGTAACGATTATGAGGCCATCTCAGTCGCACTTAAAACAGCCATAAAAGACGACAGTTATGGCCGCTTGCGATTGCTGCTTGTTGTTGTTGTTGTTGCCATTGAACTGCTCATTTCACAGTTCATTCCAATACTCAGAGTTGGTCATGCGCAAAACAGGAGAGCATAAGCAGTTCCAACATTCTCTCTCCTGAAGTCGCATTACAAATGAATTGCCTCTCGAATTGCCTCTGGTGTTGTTGCTTTGGAGCAGAAAAGAGATTTAACTGAAGTTTTACACATTTTCCCACGCACAAAACCTGCTCTTTATGAGAGTAGAGTGTGCAACATACTCACTTCAAAATTCATAGTAAGCAGGGATGTGCAAGAGAGAAAGTGATGGCTATACACAGCTGACGCCATCATGGCTAAGCAACTCCAAGTTGAAGTGAAATAACAAATCCATGCATGGCTGCTGGATTTACAAAAAAAGAAAAACCATGATGGCTGCTGCTCTCTCTTCCGTTGATGGCTGCTACACTCACACTGCTCATGTGTTTCTACGGCGTGCTGAGAACGGAGAAACAACAACACTAGCCAAAGCAGTCCATTTCACTCCTGCCCATTCATGCTGCCTTGAATAGCAGAATCAAGTTGCTGCCGTCGTCAACATCTCGTTTGCACTCATTTCATTTGACTTATGAACCATCAGACATGCAATCATGGCTTCCGAATAACGAGCACGTGAGTGTGTATCCATCCATTCCAAGCAGTTGTGTTGTTGCTTCTCGAGTTTATCGCTCAGTTGCTGTCAATGAATCCGTTCGATGGGCGGGACTTAAAATGTTCTCTCTGTGCACCGGCTCTCTTCTGGATTTAAATTTCAGAGCTTTGCATTTCTTTACTCATGAGTGGAGCAGAGCGGCATTTTTGTCGTCGCTTCTTGGCGCTCTTGGATTTCTTTTAGCGAACAATTTTTGGCGACGGAAAGTGTTTTTGGGAGCTATTTCAGTGCCAGTTGTTGCTGTTGTTGTACGATTGTTGTTGTGGTTATTAACAAAACTGTTATTAGGTTGTTGCAGCCGCCATTAAAAGGCCATAAAAATATCAGTTTTATTTGCTTTTCGATGGTTACGGGGTTGACATTCGTCGTTTGTGCGGCTTTTCTTGTGTCTCGAGAGGGAAACGCAGCCAGTTTTGGCTCAGTCGAGGTTGAGGTTGAGCTGAAGACGAAGAATTGTTGGGAAAAGAGGGAAAAGTAGAGAAAATTCTCATTAATTAAGGAGAGGATTGAGAGGGATTTTTAAGCAATGAAGAATTATCGATAAAACTCTACTTGGAAATGAATTCGGTCATCAATTTGCGTTGTTTTCTGTGTTTTCTGTGTTTCCAGCACGAACAATTTTGACGCTGCGACTGGCGATGATAAATGCGAGACCGACTGTGTGATGCTTTGCCACTCTTAATAGCGTCTAAATTGACTCCTCCAGCTTTTCCCGATTTTCATGCTGAGGGTTTTCACGGGTTTTCACTGCTCTGCGGAGCTAAACGGCGCGGCTGTCGTCTCGTCTTGTGATTTTATTGCTTGCAGTTCAATATGTTGACAGCACGTCAGTGGCTTCTTAATTCCAAATAAATTTCTTCTACACATCAAGAATTCATTCAAATTTACTTTCTGGTCGAGCAGCTGAGGAAAAACGAAACCGAGAGCCAAAAAAACAAACGAAATTAATTTTCTTAGCCCCGAAAAACACACACACACACACACACACACACGCTCTCATTTTGTGCACTCGTCCTACGCATTTCATTGCTTTTATTAATTTTTTATTTATAACTCCTCGTGAATTGAGAAAATAAACAATTTTTTGTGCTCCTCGGACAAAACCGGAATTTTAATTAAATTCCCGCTTGATGGTTGAAATAAAATTTATTAGCAGATGTTAATTGAAATGTCTGTACGGATGGAAGTGAGAGAAGAAATTTGAAGTATTTGTTTTACTTTATTTTATTTATTTGCTTTGATTTTTATTATTATTTCTAATTTTTATAAACTCTTTTATTTATTTTAGTGTAGAAAGAAAGTGGAAAAGTGTTTCAAGAACCAACATTTTCGGCTCGCAGCCAAGGAAAATCAAATAAGAAAATCAAATAAGAAAATCAAATAAGAAAATCAAATGCTTTGAAAGTCCCTCACCGCCGTTGACTTCCCTCATGGAGTTTTCAAACACCGAATTAATAAATTGCGAATTCCTTCTGTTTTGCTGCAGCGCGAGCGCATCGCCAGCGAGCCGCGACGACTCCGCATTCAGCAGCGGGAATTAGCATTCTCGACCGCTGGCATCCAATAATAATGTCAACCCGAGCGCAATTTAATGCCGGCCCAGCGGACTGCTTAACTTTCTGCTCAGGCCGCCTGCAGCTGCGCCAGCGCTGCGATGAAGTGCAGCTTATTTTCGCCGCAATTTATAGCGGTAGCTGGGGCGGGGGACTCGTGGCAGCCGCCGTCGCTCTCTCGCTCGCAGTGCTGCTGCTGCTGCTGCTGCACTCCGAAAATAAGACATGAAAGAGTTGCGTGCCGTCGCCACTCCACATACGGCGGCGCGGAGTTTATCATGTGCGCCGCTCGTAACTCAGCTGGCGCAGCATTTTCTACCTCCAGGCCGCCGCGTATTAAAAAACGTCGAACGAGCGGCCGACGCCCACCATCCACCAGCGACAAGAAGTCATTTGCGAGCTGCGCACTGCGGATCCAAGAAGCAGCAGCACTGGCGGCCGCAGATACGCGAATGACTAACTTGCAACATGAACACGAGTGCAAAACAGCAGGCGAAACGTGAAAAGTAGCAATTAAAAGCGTGAAATATTTCGTTTTGGCCCCAGAAAACTACCGAAAGGTGCCAAAATGTGGAAATATCGGCTCTCAGTGGTGCAGCCTACAATTTGCGGCTGCATTTCGTGCGCTGCATTCGATGCAACTCCCTCCACAGCCGACTTGTGCAACTTCACACAGACGCTCGCGTTTATCGCCGCCTTGTATTGGTGGATGTTGTTGTTGTTGTTGTTTTGTGGGAACTTTCGTTTGATTGATGGCGTCAGTTATGTGGTTCTCCAAGTGTTCCGTAATTGTTTTTAGTGCTTTTTTCTGTAATTTTATCTGCTTCTTTCTAATCTCTCTGCAGTGAGAGAGAACTTCGCGGCTGCACGTTATCGTCGTCGGCGCGTCATGTTGCGTGCCCAAGCAAGCCGATGTATTGGTTTTTGTTGTCCAAAGAAGGTCCACTTCACACCATTATTGAACAATATCATTGCGCAATATTATTGCGCAATATTATTGCACAATATTATTGCACAATATTATTGACGCAATATGATTTATGCAATATTATTGCGCAATATTATTGCACAATATTATTGCGCAATATTATTTACGTTGTACAATATTACTGCACGATATTATTGACACAATATCATTGCACAATATTATTGCACAATCTTATCAGTAAGTTGAATTGATACTTTTTATTACACACCTAATTAGCAATCAACTCACACAGCACATTCGCACCTCTGTTCCGCCGGCGCTGCCAACTCAGCATAAAATTGTTCAACTTCAATTCTGCATAAAAAATGTTAACTTATAATTTCCTCTAATAACCACTTTGATTGATCGTTCGCGGTTAAAGTAACGAGTTGACAGTCACATTTGCAGTCACTTAAAGCACAATAAAACTGAGCAAATGCAAACAAAAAACACGAGCGTCCAACTCAGCCGGCACAAAAAAGGGGGCGGCGTACCAACGGAAGGGAATCGTGAAATTTTTCATTTAAAGTGTTTGTTATTGCAGACTGAATTGCTTAATTTAATCACGAAATCGCGACGCCGTGACGTGGCGAGAGGAGTGGCTGGAAAAAAAAGAGCTTGAAAAATTCATCATTTAAACAATAAATTGTGGAAAAAATCGAAAAATAAGGGCAAAAAACTGATATGAAAAAGCAAATTAGAGATGAAGAAGCAAATACAAATGGAAAGAGAAAAAAGAGGAGAAAGGACGTCTGCGAGGGAAAAGTGCCGCCAGAAAAATATTAAAGGGTGTTTCGCGAAGTAATTGAACTCTTTTTATCATTGACTCAACTGAAGACTGAAATACTGACTGATTTTCGGCCTGACTTTCGGATTGACTGACTTTCGTTCTGTCTGTTCTCTCGCTCTGATTTCTGACTGTCTGTTCATCTGACTGCATTTATTCTCGTCTGTTTCTTGCGTTTGTTTCCTTGTCCGTTTGCTTGCTTGCCTCTCTGACCTCGCTGATCCTGTTCGACAATCGACTCGTTGACGGCCTCACAGCCAGTGACGCACAGTGGAACGTTTTCCACATGTTATACGAGTAGAAAAAGAAAAGTCTTGCGAAATGGTGCTCCTGTCTTTATATTGATCAAAATGGTCCCTCCACAGGCAGACTTGGAACTGCCCGCCTTCGGTCGACTTGGCCCACTGTACAGAAGACGAAGAGCCCCATCGTGCAGACGATTCAAAAGTCGTTCGCTTTAATGGCTCCATCGTTGGATTGAGCACTGAAATTATTTTTAATGCTCTGACTTGTTCGGTTTATGGATGAGTGGATTTCATTAGCTAATACAATTGATTTATGCGCTTTTTTATTGCCAATTTAAAAGTTAAAAGCAACGTTTTTGTTGCTTATTATTTAACAAAAAATTAGATTGATTTAATGCGCGGAATAAATATTCCAAATAATTATTCATTCTTGTTTAGTTTTGATTTATTTAGTAGTTGATTGTTTCCTGATTAATTTTTTCTTTCGCTTTTTAATTTAGCTGCTCTTAAAAATATTTCAATTTTGAATGGCTGGCTGGGAGTTGCTAGCCAAGCAGCGTTTAAAATTGAAATTAATAAGCATAAAATTAGATTATAACTTTACAATATTCGGGCTTAAGTGGCTCATAAAATTACCACACGCCTGCAAGCTGCCTTTCAAGAGCTCCCTTGCGCTGTGCGGTGCGAATTCTCACTCCACTTCAATCAGATATTAATTTGCCAACACTTTACTGCGAGGAAGGAGTGTGGACGGATTTAATGTCGAGTGCAAGTGCGAGTTACCTGAGGACCTGACGGCTGCGTTTTAAAGAAGGAAAGCAGACTGCCTGGCTGACTAAATGACTGACTGAGTGACTGGCGGAGTGACTGGCGGAGTGACTGGCTTGGAGTGGTTGACTGACGAGCTGACCGACAAACTGACTGACGGGCTGGTCGGCGTGTTCAGCGCGTACATCGAATCCAGTCTGCTTATTAACTGCTGAACATAATTGTGACCATGATTGCTTCAACACTACTGCTTGTTGCTGTTGTTGTTGTTGTTGTTGTTGGTTTGCAAAGCATGTAGCATGCAACTTGCTACCGCTGCTGGTGCATGCGGCACGCAACAACCTCCTCGCTCATTGAATCGCGTTGCTGGCCTGTTGTGCGACCCTAAAGTCGCGGCGCACGTAATAATCATACTTTGAAGTGTTTGCTTACAACAACAACAACAACAACAACAACAACAACAACAACAACAACAGCAACACCAATTGACGTTTAAGTAATTGATATTTTCCTCAGTTTTTCTGCTCTTCGTTTTAATTTTAATACGATTTTCTCGATGGCCGACACAGGATATCGTTAAAAGTCAGCTAAATTGATGTGCAGCGTTTTTTCGGAAATTAAAAGAAAAATAACATGTTTTTTTTAATAAACTCTAGAAAATTACAGACCACAACACAATCACTTGCTTTCATATGGTGATAAATTTGCTATATAAACTCGTTATAATCAAGTTTTAGCCATTTTTTCTCTCTGCTGCAAACTTTTTTGTTAAGAATATCAGCGAAAGAAAAATTCAAAATAATAATCATCATATAAAAAAGTTAAGAAAAAAATGGGGAACTAAAAATCTTCAGCTGCTTTAAGGCAAATTTTTGGATGCTCGATTAATGCAGGAATGGAGTCTCGGGACAAAAGCTATCATTACGAGGCGAGCACAAGGAAAGCGTTTAACTTAATTCGAGTTTTTGTTCTATAAACTTACAAAACACTAGGGATTTTTTAGCTCTTGCATACAAAAATATATTTTTAACTTAATAAATCAGTTTAGAGTTCTTAAAACTTAAATACAATGCAAATAAAACATGAATAATTTATTGAAGACCTTTTTTGAAAATCTGCTGTAATTACTGTAGGTTTACAAGGGTTTTGAAAACCTCTGGTGGCTCTAAAAAGCTCTCAGAACTCTGCAACAGCTTTCGGAACTCTGAAACTGCTTTCGGAACTTTAAAACAGCTTTCAGGAAATAAAAACCGGATTTTATAGAAGAAATATTGAGAAATTTCGGTAAAGAGAAGGCAATCAATAGCTTTCCCCATCGCCACCCTCTCCCGCTGGCCGGCCTTACAAAATATTTATTCCAATTCTTGTCTCTCTGCACGCACAAACCAGAAGAAACCTGAAATAAATCGAAAATCTCGCAATCCTCGTTCTCATGTCGTCCAACGAAAGTTTGTTGATCTTGGCTCGGCTTACGACACGAGAGCGCGCGTCTGGGTTTCGTTATCACGGCAACATAAAGTCAGCTCTACACGAGCTTCATGCAACATGCATGGCCTGCAATGCGATACGATATCCGCATAACAATCAAGCCAACAAGAAACCCCAACGAAGCCGAAAATAATAAAAGCAAAAACTCCAACCGAAAGATTTACAGAAACCCATTTTTTCTCCAGGCTCCAAACTGACCTCAAGGAAGCCACGAGACGAACAACAACATCACAACTTGCGAACGGCATTAAAGGAGCGTCAAGAGGGACAACAACGACCAACGACAACAACAACAACAACAACAACTACATGGGAAGGCAATCAGGCCGGCCACGTTGAAGTTAAAGAATTTCTACCTAACATTGAAGCTAACGTGGCCAACCTCGGCCGAAAGTACAGCTGGCTGAGAAGCAGGCAGCCACTTTTCCCTCTTCTGTTCCCATTCCCACTCCCCATTCCCGCCTTCCCCTTCCCGGTCCGCTTCCAAGCAATCAAAATTTAGGCATTCAACCAGGTAACCAGCTCAATGACCGCGCAGACAACAAGAACAAGAAAATCGCGGCAACAACAACCGCAGTACACGTTCCTCCTTCCAAAGGGAGTCGTCGTCAGTCGGCCAGGCAGCCGGGCAACCAGGCAGCCAGGCAGCCAGCACGGCCACCAACAACAACAACAACAACAACACATGTAAGAATGCTTCATCTTAAAAGATTTAAGATTGTCAACCATGTTTTTATTGCTTACTTTATCCCGACCACGATGGCCTTCTTGGGCTTCGACTTCGAGATGCCTTCACACATACACACCACACACACGCGCGCACGTATTTTCACCACTATCAGCGCAATTGTTACTCAGTAGTGCGTCATTTTTAACACTTTGACTCCCAACTTTCCTATTTGTAATTTCAAATTGTGTTTTCTAAGATGATGAAGTGTTCGGCGGAAAAATATACAATAATGAAAAAATGTTGTGCTAAAAACACCAATTTTAAGTTGTCAACTGAGCTGCTCTACTGCAACCGTCACCGATTCGGGGACCAATTCATCCCATTTCCTTCTTTCTGGCTTCCTCATACCGTGCAGAAGTTGTTGCCTTCAAAGATTTCTTCGCTTTCCATTCAGTTCAGACAGACTGCTTTGCATGCACTTAAGCCGACTTCAGCCGCTTCTGCCACTTCTGTGGGTTTATCTTGATCGGAACGAGCGCACAGATAAAACTTCTCTGCATCTGCCTGAATTTATAATGAAAAGCAAGCCGAGTTTTACTTATTTATGCATGATTCTCCAGCGGTGTCAGCTCACCTCTCGTCGTGTCGTGATTTGAGTTGGTTAAGAAAGGAGGTAGCAAAAAATAGCACTGCCAACCATGGCAATTTCGATGTCTTCAGATGCGATAATTAAGCCGGTTGTTCTTTTTGCAAGGCTAGTTGAGTTATATATCATTTTGAATATTTATATACATCATCATGAATATTTTTAAGGAGCAACATTTTTTCCTTTAAGGAGCAATCTTTCGCTTAAGGCGAAACTTATTGTTAAGGATAAACTTTCTCCTTTTAGGAGCAAATGAATCAACTTCTTCCTTAAGGAGCCACTTTCATCTTTAAGGAGCACCTTTCCCTTTAAGTAGCAACTTTGCCATCAACGAGCAACTTTGCCATCAAGGAGCAACTTTTTCCTTAAGGAGCAACTTTTCCTTAGCAATGTTTACCTTTAAGGAGCAAATATTCACTTTAATAACTCTTCCCCTATTTCTTTCGCATAAGCAATCTTTCGCATAAGAAGAAACTTCTTTCTTAAGGAGCAACTTTGTCATCAAGGAGCAACTTTTTCCTTAAGGAGTATCTTTTTCCCTTAAGGAGCAACTTTTTCCTTAAGAAGCAACTTTTTCGTTTAGGAGCAACCATTTCTTTAGGGAGCGACTGCTAGTTATTAGCACCTTCCCTTGTGCAATCAATCATCGAATTGATTTCGAAACCTGTTGAATTTACGACCAATTGAGGAGATCGTAATCCTCCGCTGAATAGCTCGCAGCTCTGTTGGAGCTCGTAAAACGCTGAACCACATCTGAGGAGGAGAAAACGCTTTGATGTACGTGGATCTGTCAGTACGTACGTCGGATTTTACGACTTTTTAAACACTTTCGGTTCTCTTTTTTTTTTTTTGTTTCTTATTTTCACAACTCGAAAACAAGATAAAGCCACATCCGGACCATAATCAGGCGAGAAATCAACAACAGCAACTATAAAATGGTGCGTTACAAGTGTTTTAGTCTCAGCGAAGTTGCCGACGCCTCGTAAAAGTAAACGGATAGCATTTTTATGTTTATTTAATCATTTCCATTCAAAACAATCCGTTTTACGACATCTCGCCTTCATGCACTTGAGCTCAGTCGAAGACGTAGGCGGCATTCTTGTGGTTTCTTCGGACTCCCACTCATCTTCAACACTTCATTGATGGCTTTAAAGGTGGACTGAAGCAAAGTCGACGCCTCGAGTCGCACTGAAACGTGCCGTGGCACGCTCTCGCGTACGATTTACGACCATTTTATGAGTCGTAATATGGTACTAAAAATAGTAGAGCTCATTTTTACGATGTGTAAATTTTATTGGGAACAAGTGTAACAAGCAACAACAACGCGCTGCTAGCAACATGTGATGGAAACACCAAATTACAACTAGAATGTGTTAAACAAGACAAAAGAACACTGAAAATACAAACCATTTGGCGGAAACTTTCACTTTGAAGTTTTTAATTGCATACAATTTGAAATTTTGATCACTTTTTCACTCACATGTAGACCACTTCACTGTACCACTTCATTTAATTACGCATTCTTCATCTTATTCCCTTCAAAACTTTAACTTTTAACTGCTTAACTTCTCAAGAGAACCCCTTCTCCCCTTTCGGAGAGGGTTTTGAGCACAGAAACCGCCGCGTAGTAGCCGAAAACCTCTCGAACCACAACCGAGCGCCCGCGTCGCCGGATTCAAACTGAGTGTGTTTACAAAACACGACTATTCGGCCGACATTCGCAAAACACGCCGCCCAAATGTGTTTTCGAAGATCGTAAAAAAGGCCAACCGACTAGCAGACTCCCAATTTGCGCGCCTTTTTTGCTGCCGCACGGTACCCCGTGCCCCGAAAGGGTCACCATAAATCATAATTTCCAAAAAACCGAACAAAAACCTCACCAAGCCTCACCCGAAACGCAGACCATGGAAAGGTGCGTCGAAAAGCATGAACAAATGAGCCGGGTAACATGCAGAGTCCGAGTCCACCGAATTTTTTTACACTCCCTGAAACGGTAATAAAACCGGACCACGCTCGAAATCCCGAAATGCTGCTGCAGGCGTCACAAAAAGGCTGCCAGCCGATCTAAGCACTGCAATTAAAAAACAGCTTCAAGCTGCAAGAATTCAAGGTCAGCAGCGCGATGCAACTACAGCGACAGACCTTCCTTACCGAGTCCTCGGCACAGGATGCTGCTTAACGCAGGAGTGCATTTTTTAGATTCCTGGCAACCGGAGGTTCCTTTTGTGTTGATATTTTTCACGCCCGCACCGAAGACGATCATAAAAAATGGTCCACGATGCACGGTCCAGGTCTACCTTTTTAATAGGCTGTGTAAAATATGCACTTGCAGTCGAGCTCTGCCGACCTTGATACACCGACTGATGACAGAAATCAGGAATATTTTCGAGGTCACTAGAATCCCGACACTTGACGACGACGACCTTGTTTCAGTTTTCATCCATATTTTTATGATTTATTTTGCGATTCACGTTGCACCTTGAAAGGTTGTCGTTTTATGAGTTTTTTAGTGATTGTGCGTCAATTAGTGGGTTTTTTTTTCATTAACTTCGTCGACTGAGTTTTGGATTTTTCAAGGTTGGCAGGTGAAACTTAAGATTTGCGTCGATCTACAATTAAACGGGATCGTTCGAGGTCACAGACATGAATGGTGCCATGATCTGTTTTTTGTGTTG
This sequence comes from Sicus ferrugineus, assembly GCA_922984085.1. NCBI lineage: Eukaryota > Metazoa > Arthropoda > Insecta > Diptera > Conopidae > Sicus > Sicus ferrugineus. The sequence continues at coordinate 12,898,981 of OV277352.1, read as the reverse complement.
AAGATCAGAGTTTTTAAGGTTACAAAATTAAGGTACGACATATTTACATTTCGAAAGTAGGATATGAGTGATTAGTAGCGAACACAAGCGAGGATTGTCGATATTCCAGTGATCTCAACCACGGCTCTAGTCTCGTCTGAAAAAGGTTGTATATTTCTCGATCAGTGCCTCAAATTCGAGGGAAAGATTGTATCGATCTCGTCGGGAAAAGTCTGCCTGTATATCGATCAATGAATGCCTCAGATTCAAGACGAGAGAAGAGTTGTACCGATCTCGGTTCTCGTGTGGACGAAAGAAAGCTTCCTCGACCTCGCTTCTAGTCTCGACAGGAAAAGATAGTCTAGATCTTGACTATTTCGGCTGCGAAGGCCATCTGGATCTCGATTATCGCCTCAAATTCTACGCGTAATCGATACGAAAACAAGAAATTGTCTCGTTACCAAATTGGAATGTTAAATATTAGGATATTCTTTCCTTTTATCGAGTATGTTAAGTCGGTGTGTTACCGGGGTGTACGGATGTATTATTACGACAGTGTTGTTGTTATTCTTATTGTTGTTGTTGTAACTGCTGGTGCAGTGGCTTTTGTTGCTACAGTTGTTGTGGTTACTGCGGACCATCTGAGTTGCGTCGTGTTAAAAGTAAATCACAGCTTTGTGTGGAACGACCACTCAAAATATGTGGACACCACAAGGAGTGTTTGTTGTTGTTATTGTAAATACCACACCAACTGTTGGCTACATGAAGCCGATCGCATGGCGTTGCCGCAAAATCCAATACAGCGCGAATTAAATCAGCCTGTTCGGGTGGTCAACACACGATACGTAAGCGATTTTGGCCTGAAATTTAAAGCCGTCAGATGTTGCAGCCACAGAGCCGGACGGTCGGTCGGTGTGTCGTTGATTTTGGTCGCACAGTTCGTTGGTCGGTTTGTCTGTCTGTCTCTCCCCAACCTCGCTGCCTCCCTCCCTCCCTCATTCAGTCATTCAGTTCTGATGTTATTGTTGCGTATTTGCGTCATATGACTCCCTAATCATATGCATGCGCGTGGTTTGGGTGGTCGACCACAAATGTTAGCCATTCTGGACTACATGTCGTCCTTGCACTGTATAAACGGCGTGTAAAACCCGTCGGAGGAGAGCAAGATTATGTTCAGCTGACATTTAAAGTGTCCTCGTCATAGCGGGTGAAGTGATTTTTGTGTTGTCCACATAATATTCATGCATTGTTAAAGTGCGGTCGCCACGGCTTAATTTATGTAAACGAGCTTATAAAACAAACTACTAAATTTTCTATATGTGCGGTTTTTCTGACACACACAGCTGTTTTGAAGTGGAATCTACTGTGCGGCTGAATCACCAAAAATATGTAAAGTAACTTTAAATAGTTTAAAATTTATATTATTATTAACTGAATGAGGAGTTTCTTTATTAACCAGAGAGTGAATTCAAGTTTATCATTTTATAACTTTCAAATAGCCTTCAGATTTCCAAATTTTCTAAATTCCATAGTAAGTTTTAACTTTTAATAAGCCTTTGTAAATTTTTTTTAATAGAATCTGATTAGTTTTAATTTATCCCATTTCATCACAATTTCCACTTCATTTTGTTTTCATTTTTTATGTTGTTTATATTATTAAAAGTAAATGATGACAGTTTTTAATTAAAAAAACAGAGCTTGCATTTAGCAACTGAAAACTGTGAGAAAACTTTTACCAAAACCTAAAATTCATTAAAAATTTTCTATTTTAATTCTTTCCTTAACCAGTCGCAATTTATTTCAGCAAATCGGTAGCCACAACAACGACAGCAGCCACCATTGCGGCGGCGATGGCATCAGCAACACCCGTGGCCAACACAATTAAATGTCAGCCGTCGCACTTTTTATTTATTGATTTATTGAACGAGTGGGAATTAACTTACGATATTGCAAAAATAACTCATTTAACGCGCGTAACGTGCGGCGAATAATAATTATGCAAATTTTATGAGCGACAGAAAAATGGCAGAAGAGGCTTCGAAAAAAGTACCTTCTTCGCAAACAGGATGCACACGGCAGTAAGATGAATGGTGTTGGTGGCGGTGGCGGTGGCGGCGGCGGCGGCTGCTCAGCTATTAATAAAGAGGCCCTATTTTATTGATGCCGGATGCAACGCAAGAAGCGCGGGCGTGGATGACACAGCGAAAAAATGAAAGATTAAAAAATTTGCATTGCAAAGCTGAAAAATCAAAAATCGTTCATGGGATTTAAAATCGCAGCAGCGATTCGTGGAGGTGAATCGAGGCGAAAAACCATGATTGGGTTTTCCCGAGGGAAACTTATTTTTCGATATCGGGTATTTTAAATTTGTTGTTGTTGCTACTGCTGCTTCTGCTGTCGTTGTTATTGTTGGTGTCGTTGATGTTGTTATCGTTTTTATTATTATTAGCATTGTTTTCGTTGCTATTGAGTTGTTGTTGTTTGTTGTTGCTGTTGTTTGTTCTTATTGTTGCTGTTGTTGCTGGTGTTGCTGTTGTTATTGTTTGTTGTTGTTGCCATGTTTACCTTCATAAAAATAAAATGGCACACATAAATCTGCTGACATCATTGAGATGACCGAGAAACTCTTTTATTTTTTAGTATTTTTCCTTTGTTTTATTTACAAAATCGAGAATTAAATATGAAAAATATTTGCATTGCTTTCCCTTGATTTTCTTCCATAATTAAGGTGAAATTTATGCGTGCAGTTTAAAATGAAAAACTGTCGCTGTTGGATTTAAATTGCATTTTATATTAATATTCACTGCGACTTATTTATCGTTACACGACAACAAGCATTTCAATTAAAAACAATGTTATTAAAAAAATAATAATTAATTGTTCTGCAGAATGCAATTTTTATTTTAATTTTCTCCCTTTACAAATCGACGGTTTTTTGTTAAATTTTTCCACACTTGCCAATCAGATAAAATATTTAATTGAAATTCCTGTTGATTTATGGTAACGTGTAACTTTTTTTTGTTACTACAGCAACAAACGCTTTTCTTTCTTAACTTCACTCGGGAATCACCTCGGAGGCATTGCCACGCCTCTTTTCTATCGCGATCAAAGTTGAGAATGTTTTTTTAATTGCGTAGAAGAGAGATGAAGCTGCACTCCTGCCGAACTCCTTCGGTTCTCCTGCAGCGCGAAGGGAACGCGCCGAGTGCAGCAATCCGCGAGCAACAACTCGCGTTTCGTGTAACTTTGTTGTCGCTGCAGCAGCGCGCATCGGTTTGATTTACGCCCCCTTCTGCTTACAAGAAGATCTCATCTTACCGAAGGGCTTCAGCGGCGGTACCGAGACGCGCACGATCGCCTCTAGTTGGCCTTCGCCCCACCGCCTCCTCCTCCGCCGCATCCTCGCGGCCGCCTCGTGGCTCTCATGGCTCTCATGGTACCCACTGTAGTTATTTTTATAACTAAATTTAACTTCGTGCACCGCATGTATGCGAGATGCTTAAAAAAGTTTATGGCAGCTGAAGGAGCGCGAAGCCATAAACAGCTTTTATGGCGGTCTACTGGACGGCGATCTACTGGTGGCACGTTGCGCCCCAGCTAGAGCTGCTTGCCACATCTGAATTCCCAACTCAAGTATGAACTGCAGCATTTTTTTCTCAAATAAAAAGTGTAAAGCTGCAGAATTATTTCGCGTAGATTGGCCGCTGCGGTTGACTTCTGAAAATACCGAACGAAATTCTGATTGCAGAAATTGTGTTGATCACTCGACAAGCAGATCTGTAAGGAGATCAGCGATCATCGTTCGGAGTGTTTAAATTCACTCGCCAAGTGAATCTATGAATCTGAAACGCCATCAACAACAAAGAGCAAGAAAATAAATTAAACAGCTTACATTCTTACATGTGCAATTGTTGTTGTCGGTGTTGTTGTTGTTGTTGTAGTTGTTTATGGTCAAACAACTCTTGTTAAGTTCGTATCCTGCGTCACACTTCGAAGCCGCCTTCGTGCTGCGCGCCTCCGCTGAGCGCGCGATCTGACAGCCCTGATTCGAGGGCGATAAATTTCGCCGTCGTCCCGCCGAAGTGGTGGGCGGAGGTACGACTTTGGCGAAAATTATGAGTTTGACGTGTGCTGCAGCAGGAACTCGACTCGAGTCAGCGGTGTACGACGTCGCTAACTAAATTGAACATTAAATAAATTTTCCAAGTAAAAATAGTGTTGGCCAGAGAGGTGGGGAGAGGGCAGTAGAGAGGGGATAGTTGGGTAAACGATGACCAGCTACATAGTGTCTCCTCAGGATTGCTGTAAAACGATATTTTCCCCAGAAATCCACGTATTTACACTGTTAGAGGTAAAGAAGAGGTCGTCATGGGCGTCAACAGGAGCGAGAAGAGGTCTTCGCATACTTCGTTCTGTCGACTTAAAACAATTCAGTCTATAAGAATGGACTTCAAGAAGAGTAACTCCCTCAGCAACTCCCTCGATCTGGTATATGATCTCCATTAAAAGGGTCCCGCGTAGAAACGCCACTTCGACCTGGATTATCGTCACAAAACTAAAGAAGTGGAGAACGAGTTCCTCGTTCGCCATTATTGTCTGGACTAAATTCGACTGTATAAATTCCAATTATCGTCTCGAAGAAACAAGCAAAAGCTCCTTGATTACCAAATTGGCTCGAAGAACCCAGTCGTCTCGATCTCTATTATCATTCTGAGTGGAGGAGCCATTCCAACCTCCACTATCGTCTAAAATTCCAGAGACCACCGTCCGCGACATTCCTGTGTATTATTGAGGGCGAATTTTCGGATACCTGTAGAACTCCTATGGGGACCCAAGAGCTCCGCAATTACCACAGTGTCAGTAAATTATGAATGATGTGATTGATTGTAGAACATTTACGAGTATATAAATCGGTACTCCATTCCATTCCCTTTCGTTGGACTTCTAATGAGTTGTTGTTGTTGGTTGGTTGTTGTTGTTGTTGCTGTTGGTTGTTGTTGTTGTTGGTTGTTGCATGCATTTAGTTAGTTGCACTTAAATTGGCGTGTTTAAAATGAATTAATAAATGTTGATGGTGTTGAGTTAAGCAAAAAATTTCAATTCGCCAATTATAGCTTGTTTGATTGCTCGCAAGCAGCTACCAACAGTTGCTTGTTGCAACAGCAATTGTTGGTAGCTGCTGCTCTTGACGGTGCCGCGGCCGCTTTTCATAGTTCTTCAGTTCACAGCAGCTGGCATCGCATGTTGCCGTGCAACTGAGCAATATCGCTCTTGCTGCTGCTGCGGTTGTTGCTGTTGCTGCTGCTGTTATTGCGGACAGTGTGAAATCCATCCCGATATATTTAGTTAACACGTTGCTTTTATTAAAATTTATTTCAATGCAAACTGCTTAGAAAACAATGTTGGAAACGTGTTCCCCACTTAATATCGGATTTATAATTGCTAACAATTACAGAGATCAATTAAAAATGCTGCTGAAAAAGCAGAGTCTAATTAAAAATTTAAATCCAAATCTGCAGATAATCGTAACGTAGCTTTCGTCACTGGAATTGCAATAACTTCGAGTCGTGATATTAAAATTCATTAAAATTTGGAAAAACAGAGAAAAGCGTTTTTTAGTTTAATTTGTAGCGCTTTAAATGGATGAAGCAGTTGGATGCAGCAGCAGTTTTTCTGCTATTCCGTCCCGAGCGAGGTCCACGAGGCCTCAGTTGGACTTTTTTGGAAATTACAAGTTTTCCTTTTGCGATGCACTTCCGCTCTCCTGGCAGCCGCACTGCGTGCTGCACTCCGTCACGATAAACGCTCCCGGCCATCAATTAGGGCGAGTGGTGCGCGCAACCATTAGCGTGATATTGCAAGCAAATGCTGCCGCCGCCGGTGTCGGCAACTCTGGTCGTCCGCGCAGAAATTTCAATGATGCGCCACCCCCGCGCGGGCTAATTTGGCGAATCTTCAGCCGCGCAGAGCCGCGCGGTGGAATCATAATGTGCGGCTGCGGAATTTACGAGCGCGATTTGGCAGCGCCGAAACAGTAGCTTGGCCGCTGCACTGAGCCAAAATAGGCACGCGGCCAAGATGGGCGCCGCGCCGCGTCTGTTGAAATTGAACAATTCAAAAAGCGCGCATAAATCGAGTTTGGAAAGTTTTAGCAGCGCGTGGAGAGGACTTCGCTCCCCTCGCTCCCTTCGCGTCGTCGCCACGAATCTATCGCTGGCCGCAGTAAAGTTCAGTCGAAACTTTGGAAAGCCGGCAATTTTAGGGTTACTCTGGGACTCCGTCGGCAGCAATTAAAGCGGAAGCCGCAGCAGCGACTCTCGCAATTATTGTAAATTTCGCCCTCCTCGAATGGGCAGCTTCTGCTCTGCTTCTCTTATCGCATAAACCAGCTTTAATTAGAAACGCACACAGACGCACTCACAGCGCACTCCACCCCCTGGAGCAACATATGAGCTCACACACACACACACACACACACACACTCAATTACTTCGCTCGCATCCTTTTCGGTAATACGAAACCCTCGCCATGAGTAACCCTTTCGAAGCTTTTCCACTTGGCATTCATTGTCGCATCCGCACGGGGCTTACAATTTCCACCAGCTTTATGTACCGCACATCGCCGCAGCACGCCCCACTGCACCATTTTGTGCGGCGGCCTCACCGGTTCGTTGGGTCTGTCGGTTGGTCCCTTCGCCGTTCGTGATCCTTCTGACCATTTTATGTGGTGTCTATAGCGGTTTAGCACTCCCCGGAGACGCTCTGCAAACAATTTTATCATACTTAATCATCAGCCTCACGGACGGTGACGTTTTCGGATTAAATAGAAGCGCCGAGTAAAATTAAGTAAGCCCTGCCACCGGTTTTACAACTCTTTTGTATTCGTTGGGATCCCTGCGCGCGAGAGGGTTGATCACACATTTCAGAACACCCCTAGAAGTTTCTGAATTTGCCTTGTCAGGTGTTGCTTTATATGTAGAGTCAAAAGCGGATTGCCAGTTTGTCCAACAATGAAATCCCTTTATTTTCCTGATATCCGATTTCCAATTATTAAGCCGCCCCGAATCGTGAAGAACACTGTTAAAGATTTCAGTAATCTAGAGATTTAATTGGTAATAGGTCTTCTAAAATCAGCTGGTTACACATTTCATATTTCATATACAACTCGTGATGCCCAAAATAAAATGAGAAAGAAATCATCGTGAGCAATAAAATAGCGATTGTAATAAGCAATTACAATTCAGTACATCATAAATTTCTCTAATTCAATTTATGGTTCCATGAAAACTCATAATTCAATTGCTGGCAAATACAAAAAAAAAGAAATTCAGAATTTAAGAATTCATGATATTCAAAAATTGAAGAACTAAAGAATTCCCAAGTTTGTGAAACCGTTTTTCTTCACTCTCACCATCCAGCCTGGCACAAAATTATCCCTGCTGTCCATCGCCGCCATTACGCATGCATGACCTGACAGGGTGCTCGCCGTCCACGGACAATGGATTCGGTAGCCGGAACCCAAGAACCATTCAGTGCAGGGCAAAACGAAGAGCAGAGAGAACCGAATTCCTGCCAAATTGTTGTGATCTGCACAAACTCATGGTTAATGCATGATTTAAACGCAATTCAGCACGGGCAAGGAGCAAGGAGCTCGCATCAGCCGCAATGCAGTCGGTGCCATCCCGTCCTGTCCCGGTCTGCCCCGGTCTGCCCCGGTCTTCGGCAGCGCATCAACACGCCATTCCGCACAGCGTTCGGGGCGACTCGATTTGGCCGTGCTGCCAATTGCCATTACCGTCTCGGCCTTCGCGGCAAGTTCCGCAGCGATTCTTTTGTTCGCACCGAGTGTCGATTCCCAGTGCATGCCATCGTACACACTGGCAACGGCTCTGGATGGTCCACCGCTTTGGAGTTCTCTGCGTCTATAGCGCTCACTGTGGTCCGAGTTTCTTTGCTGTGGATGCTATTCACTCGCACGCTTTTGGAATTCAGTGAATTCGCGCTTCGGAAACTGAAACTTTAGTACCAGCTTTAATTTCATGAGGAATTTTGGTTTTCTTAATGTCAGGAATAAGTGGACGTCGCGTTGTTTGAAACAAACTTTCGTGTAAACAAAGAAAATATGGGGAAAATAGCTTCGAGGCTTTAACTCTCCTTGCTACGAGAACCTTGCCTTGTTCCGAACTTATATGAGCTTCCATGTACCAGAAAGAAGTTTTCCCTTACTAGATACGAACCTCAAGGAAGTTCTCACAACCTTATAAGAGCTGTACAGCTGTACTCATTGTAAAGGAACCTTCTTGATCACTAGTTATTGGTTAATAAGAGCTGATGTGAGTATCACGACTGAGATATTGAGATCAAGCGCTTCCACGAGCTTTCATACAACACAAAATATCTTTTTCATCATAGACTGTAGAGCTAAAAGAGCTTTTAATGAAAACTGACTACAAGATAAAGACTTTCCGATGGTGCCCAGTGGTCCCGAATTTGAGCTTGTAAGAGGCTTTCACTGGGTCCTTCACTCTACTCGATTGCATCTACAAAAAACCGAAAAATGGGCGCAATAACAAGAAAGAATTTTGATGAAAAGCCTTGAGGAAGCATAACGAAATAATAAGAAAGCAACGAAATTTCCAACTTCAGCCACATTTATGGCAAACATCCATCCTTGGCAGATACGGCGAAATCACTGAACAAAAAGCTGAATGGAAGAACGGCAAAAAAGTATCTGCTATCTGGTGGACATTAAATTTTATAGCGAGAGAATTTAAAAGATGACAACAAAGCGGTACCGCAATTGGATGGCGGGCCATTCAAGCGGACCAAATACTCCTCCATGAGCGCAACCGCAGCTTAGCAATTTGACAAAAAGGTCCATCAAATAAATAAGAAATTCTTTCACCACAAAGTCGGCATGGGAACCGAAGCACGAGGGGAACTTTCGCGTTTGCCCTTCTGCCCTTCTGCCACTCAAAAGCCGCGTCAAACGGCCGCAACGTAGTTTTTGTGCGCATTGCAAATTTATAGCGTCCATCAAGTTGGCTAAAAATGAACATTTTTAATTCTTTTCATTTCAGTTTTAGGCCGTCGAAGACGATCGCACTGAAAACGCACTCGATATAAATTTGTGACCCCCACAACAGTGACTAAAAACCACTGAACCACCACAAACAGTAACTGAAAACCACAAAAAACCAACTGAAAACCTCGAGGAGTTTCAACTGCGAGAAATCGAAGCTTCAGATTGCAGTCTGCATGTTTTTAACGATTCGAACGTCGCTGCGTCCGCCATCGTTCCCGGAAAAACTCACCTCCACCTTCCTAATTTACTGTTATTTGCATTTAAACAAATAAAGAATTTTGTGTCTTAATCTTTTGACTCGCGTTCGAGTCCGCTGTGGCTGCCGCCTGTAAAGTTCGGTTCGGAGCGATTCGCGCGTCGCCCCACTCGGCGGGTGCGGCGGGTTCGGCGGGTATCTGTTGGCTGCTATTTATGGGCGCACCGTGCGCTGTCTTGCCGGGCAAAGAAGTCTCTGTTTCTAGTGAGGAGCGGAGGGGCGGGAGGGTGGTTCGTCGAGACCTGGCTCATCGCTTCCTTGGGCGCGCGCACAGTGAGCGAGCAGAATTTAAGACGCTCGCCCGACTCGACGACGAACAAAGGATCGCCAGGATTAAAATTTATTTCTTCATTTGCATATTTTAAGAAGCTTCGCTCAATCGCAGTCGCAGTCGCAGTCCCAGTCGCAGTTGCAGAACCAATCTAAGCACCTTCGAGCGAAGTATTTCCGCTGCGTTCGTTGTGTCCGTCCGTCGTGTGCCCTCGCCCTTGGCAGGTACGTGCGCGGCGCTGCAGACGCCACAACTTTATGAACTTCGTCGCCGGCTCCGCATAGATCAGCAGCGCCTTTTTTAGTAGAGCACACGGCGCGGTCCCACCTCGGGTCGCCACTTCTCCGGTATCTGAGCGGCTCCTGACTTCTATATGACCTCCGGTGGGGCATCAATTTTGCATCGCGATATGTTAGCCGGCCATTTTTCTCTTTTCGCTGTTTGTGGGTTCCTGTTGTTGTTGCTGCTGTTGTTGTTGCTGCTGCTGTTGTTGTTTCTCTTTGTCCTCCTGCAATAAATTCGTTTAATTCTTCCATAACTTGCAAGATGTTTTAATTAAATAAAAATCTGGCACGGATGCGTCGTGGCTGGTTGTTGGTGTTGTTTTCTTCCACAGAAATTGTTGTTTTTATTGCCGCTGTTGTTGTTGCTGTTGTTGCTGTTGTTGCTGCTGTTGTGGTTATCTCCGGTCCCACAGTAGAGCAATAACTTCTTGTTTCTGCAGCTCTTCTTATCTGATTTCATTCCATTAAATTTCGTCCTTCGCCTTGACTTCGCTTGGCTTTAAATAAATCCACTCATTTCTTCGCTCGGATTTTTCTGTAAAAGTTGTTCGCCGTCATTTTTAATTTATAATTTAATTTAGTTTGTTGCATTTCAGTGATTAACTTAAAGTCGCAGCGCACTTTCCGCGCTGTTCTCACAAGAATCTTTATACGAATTTATGATCTTCCAAATAAATTTGTATCTGGCGACGGATCGTATGATTTTACATTCTTTGTGGCAAAAATTCAGTGTATCTCGGTTTTCATTATATGAGTGTTTAAGTTGTTTATTCAGTCTATTTAATTTTTGTGTTTATGTGAGTGGAATTGCGAAGATTAAAGAATTACATTCCGAGCTTCGAAATGCAACTCGCTCTCTCAGTTGAAAGTTGTACGGTCTCTTCTACGCATGATTCTCTCTGGCAAACTTCTTACACGCTCTCCGCACTTTCATTACTAAAGAATAACTAAACTTGAAATAGATTTATTGCGATCCCCTAAGATGTCCATACATTTTATATCTGCTTGCATCCAATGAAATTTCAATTAAATATTTTAAACCAAAACGCGACGAGAGAGGTAAACAATCAAATTTCAGTAGCTGATGACATGAAACTGACAGTTTGCATGAAAACGCAGCTGATTCGAATCAAATTTGATGCATCTCATCAACGAAGCAGATGATGGTAGGGTACTTGCCGTGCATATCCAAATTCTGAATACCCTACACCGACCGTGAACATCAGCAGTGACAACGACAACAGGAAAAACAAGCAATAAATTATTTATTTCGTGCTCACCAAACGTAAATCATGAGTTGAAGTTGCTGCTGCTTTTGAAACAAACGTAATAACAGCAAGAACAACAACAACAACAACCACAACAAACGCTTGATATCCTCATACAAATGAGTGGGGTACGAATTCCATTTCATTTCCGACGCCAGCAAACTTCCTCGAACGTTGCAGAGTCCTGTTGTTCTTGCTGTTGTAGAGGATGTTCAGTAACAGAACAAAATCGGTAACAACTACAACTAATAAAGTGTTTTTAATTACTTTCGCTGTCGTTTCTTGTTTGGCTGTTACGTGTTTTCCAGTTAATTTATTAATGTGGAAACTTTGCCACCCGTATTTGCGTTGTCAGCTTCTCGCTGTTGTTCTGTCCGTCGCGACACTGCGACTGAGGTCGTAAATTCATTGGCCACACCACACGCACAACTCGAATTGCACTTCTGCATGCAACACAAACTTTGTGACCCGACGCTGGAACACGCTGGAAATTCTAAGCAAACAAAATTGTTTCTTCAAATTATTTGCCTAGCAATGAAATAGCAAAATTGTAATGGCAGTTGGAAAAGTTTGTTGTTGTCAGAAGGGACTGTAAAAGGTGGGGGAGGGGAGAGAGTGTGATTCATTTGATATCAGGAAGCACTAAATACTTGTATTCCCTGCAGCCGAACCCCAAATATTAATGTGAACTTGGAGTTTCTGCGCCATTAATTCCACTTCCATCAATTCCGCGAGATTAAACCGCCGCCGCCGCCACTGATGGGGAGCGCCATCTAGCAGCGAGTAGCCGCATTAAAGCGCGGACCCCAATGTGGACCCATCACGGTCCATCACGCGCGTGTGGAGTGGACAATCTATGCTGCTGGACGCCGGTGTGTGCGTGCAAGTGGAACCCAACACAGATGCAATATTCAGTGATACACAAGCTGTTGTAAGCCATTTGTGAATTAGCGTTTGGAAGAGGGGACTGGGGGCATAACCAGTTCTTTCAGTGCTGAAGCAAAGGCCGGCTCAATTTCAAGCGGCGAATTTTAGGGCCCGGAAATTAGTTGGCGCTTCGGTCAGAAAATAAATGTAAAAGAGGAATTAAAGAAGAATTTCGTAAAACAAAATAAGAATCAAGAAAGGAAACTATTTTAATTTATCTAGACAATAATGTGTTACGGAATTATTTTCGATATTCTACACTACTCTCAGTTGTGTGAAATGTGTGAAGTGCTGAAAAGTAGTTCTCCCGATACATCGTCACTATTTGCGGTGTGACAATGCAAACGGTCGTTTCATTGAACGATTTCCACTTAAGTGTCAAACTAAATACGGATTTCGTCGCAACCTTTCACTTCATTACACAGCGAACTGCGCAAATGACACTCCCTGATTGTCTGCACGCCAGGAACATCGCCGTCGCCATCGCCATCGCCATCCCCATCCCCATCCCCATCCCCATCTCCATCGTCAACGCCATCACCAGCACCATCACCACACCACCGTCGTCGTCATCGTCATCATCATCGCCGTAATGGCTGTTGCTTCCTGTCTCTGTCATGGCTGCACTCACACAACGCGTGTGTTTTTTCGTAAACAAATATTTACGGCTCAATAAAAGGCATTAGAGGAGTGCAGCCGGCAGACCCTGCCGAGGAATAGATTTTCATCACTGTCAGTGCGGAAAATTAAACAAACAACCAGCCAACACAACCAAGCCCGCGACGCAACGCCAGACCGACTGAAGGACGACGGACGACGGACGACGGGACGATGCAGTCCCCGGCGAGTAGTCGGCAGCATCGGCGGAATATCGATTTCGCTACATACAGCTACGGAGTCGCATACCTACACGAACCGGAGCGAAACCTTCACTGTCACCCTCGACCGTCACCCTCGACCGTCACCCGCGCGATTCATTCACAAGTTGGCAGGCAGGATTTCCTGACAGGCAGTGAGGTGGAAATTCATTCTGTGTACTTTTGCTCTTTTTTCGCCCCCACTGCGCCTCATCCAACTCCGTCGCGGATACACTGAAATTCCATCAACAGCCGAATGACTACAGTTTGCTCGCCCAGGAAGGGGAGGAAGGTGGGGATAGTCACAGTACGCGAAATTAGTTAAAGAGAATAAATAGGATTTGAACAAATTTGTCTTTCAAAACCTATCATTCAAATTGAGAAGATAGAGGAAGAATTGAGATGATTGATAGAATCCAAAATATAACCTCGTGTTTAAGAAAAGAATTCTCATATTAAAGAAATGTTTTCTCAATTTGACAACTGCAATTGTCATAGTGAAAATTGTGGTTTTCAAATCGAGGAACTAAATTGTAAATCAATCGTTCGATTTGTGTAAAACTGTGCTTTTCAAATCTAACGATTGATAGTATTTAACTGTCTTTAGAAACGTCTTTGAAAACGATTCCACTTGTTCATAATTTTTATATGCAAAATATATAAGTTAAGTACATTTCACAACTTTTTCATCAATCTCATATTGATTTCGCTCACTGTAAAGTTTTCGGTGGAAATAGCGCTGCGTTGAGTGACGCAACCACGACTTGGGCTGTGGCACTCGGCTTACTTCCTGCCTGACGGCTGCCTGCCCGGCCAGCACAGTGTTTCAGCACGCGTGGATCCAAGCCGGTGCCTGAGTTCCTGCTGCCGATAACAACGCGCTGAGAGCTTCGCTTCCTTCCGCGTGCGCGGAGCGTCGCAGCAGCGATGGCCAGGATCATGAATCACATGGCAGCTCGTAAGTCTGTCGGCAGATAAAGCTATTAATGCGCACGGCCCACATGGCTCGGGGAGGGCGAGGGCAGGTGGTGGCTTGGGTTGGCGGTTCGTCGATTGGTGCGCTGCTGAGCTGCTTCTTCTTAGATTAACGCGTAAATCCTGCCGTGGCTGCGGAGGGATGTCGTGGCGGCACACCAACCACCCCGCCAGCGCAGCAGGAGCGCGCGATTTCCGCGCTCGCCATCATGAATATCAACCCGCCGGAGTTCCGGGGTGCCGCGAACGTGGGTGGGTGGGTCTCCCGTCTCCCTATTTGCGGTGTTTGCGCCGCACGAGGGTGCGCGCGTGTCTGCGGCCGTGCAGAGAGATACTGGAAATGGTCGTGGTCGTGGTCGCGGCTTAATGCAAACATTGACTGAATCCCGTCTCAGCGTTTATTTTAATTTTTTCGTAAGCATGAAATATGAGCTCCCAGCAAGGGATGCTGGTTTGCATAAGATGAGTGGGTTGAGTGGGTTGAGTGGGTCGAGAGACGGTGGGTGGTCGTCGATGGAGGATGCTGGTGTGGCGGTAGGAAGAACTGTATTTTCGTTATTACATTTAATTTTATTTCTTTTTTCAATAACTTCTCCGTAAATTTTCAATTATATTGTAGGATTTCCTACTTTAATAGGTGGAAACTCAAATTTGTGTAAATTGAAATGATGCGGCACGTGAAATAGGAGCTCAGAATCTTAAAAAATAAGTAACAAAATCGACTTTGCCTGTGAGAAACTTATTAAAATAATAAATTATTACATGGAGACATTTTAGAATTACAATTCAATGTTTTTAAAAGATTTGATCCTTCGGAATTCGATTCGATTTTGATTCAGTTTTCACGCGATGTCGAAGTTTTAATTCTTTATCTCGTAAAACGTACGAATTTGTTAGTAGAATGTACGAATTTATTCGTAAAATGTACGAATTTGATCGCAAAACCTACAAATTTGTTAGTAAAATGCGAGAACATGATCGTTAAAACTACTAACTCAGTTGTAAAAAGTGTAAATTTTTCTACAAACTTATTAAATTAAAAACAAGAAAATCCATTGAAGAAGCTCTCGTCCATACAACGGAACATTCCGAACACCTTTCGATTCACTACAGTTACAACAAGAACAACAACACGAACAAGAACAAGAACATCAACGACAACAGCAACAATCGACGTTAAGGATCTCTTAATACAGCGACGCACTAACAACTTGCAGGGCTCAACAGACGAGCGACCTGAAAATCAAGTCAACTTTCACAAAGGTAAGAAAATGAAGAAGAAGAAGAAGAAGCAGCAGCAGCAATTTAATGTTGCATTTTATCGCCCAGACGCACGTTCTGTCACAGAAGCGACCAAGCAAGCAAACCGGCCGGCCAGTCGCTCGGTTTCCACGGGGATTTCCTTGCTCACTCCTCGCTGGCTGCTGACGCGCTCCGTCGCACCGCAGTGGCGGCAACGCATTCCGCTCGCCTGGGCTGTATAAATTTTTTTATAGGTGATCCACTTAACAAAATGACACTTAGAGTCATCATTACGAGCCGTTTTACTGCAATAACGGCACATCTTGCACGTAGTTTCGGCAATTCACTTCATCCTTGCTGAGTGGAAGGGTCTTCGAGCGCCTCAGCGTGTCTCTGCTGAGGGGTGTGGAGTGTCGGGGAGGGGGCGGGCGTGCGCGTGGATGGCAGTAGTTGTTTAGGTTGAATAGGTGAGCGTTTTTATTTTGTGGTGTTTTGCTTTGGGGCGATAAGGTCGAGAACATCACGGAAGCAGCAGCAGTAGCAACAGCAGCAATTCGCCATCATAATTATAATGATGAGCAAAGTGGGTGGAGGATGAGCAAAGTGAGTGGAGGATGAGGAGGTGGTGGGGGAGGAGGAGCAGGGGAATGTGTGGTGGTGGCTTAACTGACGATATGATGGCGGCTAATTACGTTGGAGTGGAGGAAGATGAAGTTGTTTGGTTAATGACGTTGTAACACTCGATGGGGATGACGATTTCTCGTGATTTGAGTTCATTTCGCTTTCTGTCTCGGCTGGAGAAGATTTTCTCTAACTCGGTTCTCGCCACGATTTTCGTTTCTCGATGATCGTTACGACTTTTGGGTTCGATTCCTAGTTAGGCTCTGAGATGCTCTCTCGATCTGGATTTTCTCCTCGCATTCAATAATTCGGAAACAACAACAACAACAGAGATCGACAACAACAATAAAGTTCGTAATTATTTCCCTAAACTTGCGTTATCGCCCCGCAGACGATGAATACAGTTGGGTTTCATTGTTTGCGTGTTGTTGTTGTTGTTATTTTCATAATTCCTGTAATCATATGTTGAAATGTGAAAATGAACGCGAGTTGCAGCATTCAAATGTCTCTGTTATTGACGCCTTATCACCCTAAATATGCCTCGTATATGATGTCCGGACGCCATGAATGTTCTCCGCACTCTTCATATTTCTCCTCCACCTCCAGCACACACACGGTGTGTCTTTCCTCCCTTCTGCGGGTACCGTCGTCAGCTACGCCGTGACACGAACAATGACAGAACACATATTCAAAACACATTTCTATAGAATGCGTGCGGAATCGCTTTTATAGCTCATGCAACAACAGAGGAGCGCAACTGGGGATCCTTGTGTAGCTCGTATCGCGGAGGATGTGCTGCGTAATCGCACAAGTGGGTGTTGTAAAAATATACAACTTCAGAACAAGTCGAGTTTATGATGTCTCAGATCCCGATTAACTGATATGCGAGAAATGCGAGGCAAACTTGGATGGTTGATGGCAGAATTTTGCATCGAATACCTGAAGTTATTAAATCGAAACTGAAAATTACGTTGGCGGTATTCGACAAAATCTATTTAAAGTAAAGCTGAGTAGTCTAGTAAGTTCTGAATTAGTTATTAGAGCGAATTTGAACTTATAACTCGAGAGGGAATCAAGTTCTTCTACGAACTTCTAACGCAAAATCGAGGAAGGGCTCGCAATGATTCCCATCCCACGAGTCTCATTCGATTCATTAGTGCGGCGGGGCGCGAACGAGGGCCCCGGCCCTCCTATTCGCATGTATATTTCCGAAAATAATCATAACTTAATTGTCTCAGTGCGAAGCCTGCAGGGTCTTCGTCTAGACAGCCACCGCCGGGAGTCGTAAAAGTAATAATGGAGCAGAAAATGTGCACGAGCGAACGAAGCGGAATGAATGCAAGAAATCTCAATATTTTGCACAATAGTTTCATGGCTCATATTTTCCCGAGACGAAGGAAAGAACAAACTTATTTCTTCGCCTCCAGAGAAGTCAATTTCTTTTGTAAGAACTTCGCAACGCTCTCATTTTACAGCGCAGAGCAGCGGCATCAGTTCGTGCAACACAGCGACGAAGTTCGGCGCTTGTGCACCAACTCAATGCTCGCCATGGAACACGAAGTTCAATTGCAAATCATCCAGCTTCATTTTCGCTACATTAAGCGCCAAAATATGAACCCATTCGAAAGGCATTAAAATAACTGCGATAGCGAAAACAAGCAATAACTACAACACCAACAAAAA
Source organism: Sicus ferrugineus (assembly GCA_922984085.1). NCBI lineage: Eukaryota > Metazoa > Arthropoda > Insecta > Diptera > Conopidae > Sicus > Sicus ferrugineus. The sequence goes on along the minus strand of OV277352.1, from coordinate 12,881,534 downwards.
CAGCAGCAGCAACAACAACAACAACAAGAACAGCAACAACAAGAACAGCAACAACAGCAGCAGTCCCATTTATACTTATTAATGACTCAGTGTGAGTTGTTGCTGAAGCAGAAGAGGCGAATGTGCAAACCTTCAGAGGGAAAGAGAAGAAAAAGCAGGACGACGACTTATTGAGAATGCCAGAAGAAAGAGGAAAGAGAGAGAGAGAGAGAGAGAGAGAGAGAGAGAAAATAGAAGTTGGAAACTGTTTCTCGTCCGTGTAGCGGCGGCTATCGGCTACCGTAATAAATTTCAACAAAAATAACATTAACGTGGCCATAACTATTAATCGTCTGCGATGTTCGTTTCTGTTTGCTTTTTCTTAGTTCGCCCCCGCTTCACCCACCCCTCCCACTGTTTCGCCTACTCCTCCATCGCCCTGCCCTCCTCGCCCTACAACGTGCAGAAAGTTGCAAAGAAGCGCCATTTCGTATCCTTCTTTCGCGCATGAGGAAATCATATAAATAAACCCGTGGAAAGAAAACTTCAAGTAAGAAATTCGCTGAAAATGGTTTCTTTTTCTACCCCAAAAAAACTCTCACTTTGTTCATCTGAAAGTGCAAAAACTTGGCAATTTTTGTATTTCCTTGGAATTCGTTGACATGATTTAGCAGATGCCTGCGAATCGGCGAAGATCAAAGGAGTTCGCAATTCATTTGTTGAACTTTTGCTTTGTTTGCAAGATATTTCAGCTGCAAAATTAATTCAGAGTGTCCGTCTAATCAGCAGACAAGCGCATTTTGAATGCGGACTCATTAGTGTCGACGCGAGCATGTTTGGCAGCGAGTTGGCCATAATAATCGCGAAATATCGCCCCATTAAAGCAAAGGCTGCGGCTGCTTTATTGTTCTGGTGTTCGTTAAACGCCAAATAAACAAAAAATACCTTCTGAACAGCAATTCATGGCTGTCAACGTTATTTCCGAATTTATGATGATTTTCACATTTAAAAGTCCGATGCAGTTAAAAACCAAATTAGGGATGAATTTAAACTGGTATAATTTTCGAATTAATTATCCGATTTTGCATCTGAATCCTAAACGCAGTTGTTATCTTTTTAATACTTTCGCCAAGATAATAAATTTCACATTTGGGATTATTGAATTTTATAGAAAATTTAATTTTTTATTTTCTATTTTGCTGAAGGTAAATAATCGATAATATTATCTTTCAATAAGATTCTTTGCTAAAAACACGAACAAGCCATTGTAAAATCCTAATTTAAATAACAACATCCGATATTTTGCGCCTCATTTTATTCCATGAGTACCATAACTTTAATTAATTGATTTCTCTGCTGAACCTTGAAGCCATTAATTTTTATTTTATTTCAGTCTTCATCATTAGTATACGCAAACTTGAAATCATTTCGTCGTTGGAGGTCTTCATTAGTAATTTCGGCTATATAAGAAAAAACCAAAACAACCACCACCGCTGGTAACAACAACAACACAACAGTTCGCCATTTGGAAGCTATAAGCAGCCATTAAAATCCAAATTAAAGTGATTTATTAGTCTGAACAAAGCAATGAAATGGCGTCGTTAAGACGAGCGGAGGAAACAGCCACGCCTTGAGTAGAAAGCAATTTCGATGACGCCTTAAAAGAGCGACCGATGACCGCCTTACGCTCAGAGAACCAATGAAGACGAGTTCTCGATCGATCAGTGAAGATGAGAAATTGGATAGAGAGCCAGATGTGATCTCTCAATAATCTCAGTGATCTGAGGAACTCACAGATCTCTGAAATTGCCAAGTTTATAAGTTATTTCAAATTCTGTTTATTACTTTAGAGAAAAAGAGAAATCATAAAGAGTAAGACGAAGAAAGAGAAAAGGAGGAAAGGGAAGAAGAATGAAGGGTAAAACAAGTAAAGCAGAGAGAATACGAGAAAGAGCACAGAAATGGGGATAAAAAGCAGAAGTTAAAAGTATGGGAAACAGAAGAGGACGAGAAGACAAGGGGAAATAAGAAAATAGAAAGAAAAATTAATGGAAGGAAACGAAAATAAGAGAAAAGGGAATACTTGGAAAGAAAGGAAGAGAGAAGAAAAGAAACGGAAAGAAAAAGGTAAAGAAATAATAGAGTGAGGAAAAGAAAAGAAAGGAGAGGAAGAAAAGAAGAAAACAAATGAAAGAAAAGGAAAAGACTACGAAAAGAAAAAAACATATGAAAAAATACGAAGAGAATAGAAAAAGGGAAGAAAAAGAAAGAGAGGAAAGAGAGGAAAGGAAAGGAAAGGACAGGGAAAACGGAAAGAGAGGAAAGGAAAGGAGAGAAGAGAAAAGCACAGAAAGGGAATGAAAAAAAGAAAAGGAAAATTAAAGAAAAGAAAAGAGAAATATTAGTAAGACAAAAGAAGTGAAAAGAAGTGGAAGAAAGAAATAAGTGATTGTTGTGTCCTCTCGAAGCCCGATTATTCGAGTCAAAAAACAACCCGACAATAACGAAGTCGACAGCGGGATTAACTGATCTCACGAGATCCTCTCTTGATGCTCTGAAGTTTTCGGTTTTTTAAGCATCGGATTCGAACGAATACAAATGTAAGTTTTTAACACACTCAGTGACTCCGTATTAAGATGAAGTTGTTGCTGTCGTCGTTGTTGTTGCGCCCCAAAGTTGTTCTCTTGTTTGATTGCTTGTTTTTGGTGTGTTTTCATTGTTGCTGTGGTTGTTGTTGTTGTTATTTATGGCGGCTGCTATTCCAGATGTCGCCGTCTTTCTACCTGCAGCCGTCTCTCCGTGCAACAGCGACATTTTAATTTTCAACCAACCCACCAACGTTAATTTAACGCTGCAGCTGTTTGTGCGTCTCACTGTCAGCCGAAAGGTTTTTCTCGTTAATTAAGCAGTTTTTGGGGAGCTGTTGCTGCTGTGCTGCTGCCACGATAATTTAACAATTTATTGCTGTCGGCGTGAAGACATTCCGGAGATGCGTTGCCTCCAAAACCAATGTTTTTCTCTTAAAAAGTGCAATTAAAAATATATTTTAAGACGTTTTATATGAATCTTTATATTTTTCCTACTTAATTATGTATTATTAAATATTTTAATTAACTTTTCCCCAAACACATTTTGCCTTCAGATATATAAACAACACTTCTGGCGAGTTTTCAGCGGTTTCTCGCATTTTGCGTCTGCTGTTTTCGTATTTCGCACTTTAGTAAGTGCAATCTAATCTGTTCATTAAGCCGTACAGAACTTTCACGACCATTAACAACACTTTGCAGCCGTAATTGTGCACCGACAGCGTGTTCGTGTTCACCGCAAGTTCACTCGCATGCAGCGCGACGCACACACGTTCGCCGTAATCCGCATATTTATACGTACTTGATATCGCAAATAGACATTTTAATGCGACCATTTTGCGCCCGTCTAAATGGCATCAGGAAACACAAAACATGCAGAATCATGAGCTCGTAGATCTCCTTAATGCCGCACCGTAGCTTCCGTCTCATTCCGGGCTGATAAAATCGTGTTGCCTCGAGTGTGCTGCACCGCCTCCGGGAAGCGGGTGGGGGAGGCTTAATCAGGGGTTTCAGGTTACCTACTACGAGTGAACCTAATGGATTCCGCAGCAAGCATTCCGGGTCTGCTGGGGGGCGGGGGGACTCACACTGGAGCCGCTGGCCAACTAGCGACACTCGCTGCAGACGGAGGGGAGCGGAAAAACCGAACGGCAGCCGATGCGCTGATACTGCGACCCACACATGCCTGGATTAATTGCAGAGCATTCACGGCGATGACCTCCAGCTTTCCAGCGCCGCCGGTCAAGACGATAAGTCCTTGCGAGCTTAACACTTGCCGCGGGCGTGAGTCGCGTGGGTCGCGTGGGTCGCGCGAGGCTTGTGCGTTCGCTGGGGATTCTCTTTGCTGGGGATCTCGTGCAGGGAAATTCTTATCTCAATGGCAGGAACGTACGAGGGTGACTGCCACAACCTTCGACGATCTCCATCTCCCGATGAGGGTGCTCGGAATCGAGGAAACTCTCTGCGTCTACATCACTTCCTCTCACTCGTCAAATCTCCGCCACCGTCCAGCGCCCACCAGCCGCAGCATCCGCCAGCTATTAAAAGTTGTACGTTTTAGCGGCGACGAACACAGCGATGTCCTGCGGGGCGTATTAAATCGGCTTTTTATGGTCGATGCACGCAGACTGCAGTAGCAGTTGGTTTATTTTTTAAACAACGAACCGCGATGCAGGGAATGCAAGGCAGGAAGGAAGGACGAATGGTTGCCATTCTGCGCGCAGTTTGTTAACGAGTTACACACACCCCTCACATTCCCATGAACGCGTCCTTCTCTCCAACACACCGGACCGAGTTACTAGACGGGTACACATGGCACGCGGTTCCCCGGAGGTGACACACCACGAGCGACCCGTGGAAGCGGTCAACATTTTGACAACATGTGCCAAGCGTGACAGCGTAAAAAACCGGCATCCCTTTTCACGAACTGCGCGTGAGGAAATATTTGGAATTCCTTCTTAATTGGAAAAAAATGAATGTTTTTTATTTTCTCCGCTGGTTTTCGTTAGTTTCAACGGCCTGAAATCTTAAAGACGACGGACTTCCTGTGGGATTTCAGCTCATGTTGAGTGTTCACAGTTGCTGGGATTTTCTAAAGAGTTTTACGATGTCGTAAATAACGAAGCAGAAGAAACAAAATGCGATTATTAAGATTTGGCATGAGAGATTTTTGCAGTCACATCTTATGAAATTGCCTAAGAATCATTTGAAGTCCTTCCGAGGACATTTAAACGCAACTTCTAAGAGTTCTTCTGGAAAAGCTCAACGTTTAACGAGATTTCCCGTGCTATTCCGTCAATGCAAACACCTCTCCTCCCTGATAAATGCATTTTGTTAATCTCCGAAGTGCAGCTCGTCGTTATTTAAGTTCATTGCATTGCAATTAAGTGAACATTTGCAGCAATTAACTCGGCTGACATTTATGGAGTGTTGTTGTCATGGTAGTTGTAGTTGTTGTTGACATTTACTCGCCTGCCTACGAGTCCTGCCACTGGCTAGCTGCTGCTTTCGGGTCGCTCCTCGTCCACGGAACGTCATCAAATATGCATGAGCCTCGTTGCCGTGCCGCCCCTCCCCAGCTGCTGCTGCTGCTGCTTCTGCACTGCGTAGTACGTGGCCATCAGCGTCGCACTTAATGGACGTTTTCATTTACCATCCGTGCCGTCGACCTGCGACCCGCACGCCCAAACGCACGCCCACCCCTGCTGAGGCCGGTGGACCGCACGTTGGCCGCCCCAGCACGACCGCCTCCTGCTCGCCTTCGTTTGCCTCTCCACGTATCGAGTCTCGTGTGTTATTAAGTGCAAAATTAGACTTTATTGCGAATGGCTTTCGAGCCGCACGAGTATTTATTTGTCTACGCATTTGCGCTGGCAACACACGTCTGCTGCACATGACGTTGCATTGGATCGTCAATCGAGTGCTTGGGAAGTGAAAATAATGCTAGGAAAAGAAATTAGCAAACATTTCAGACTCCTTTAAAGCTTCTATAAATGAAAAAGGGTTTTTCTGCTGTCTTTTCTATTAAATTTCAGCCTTTTAAAACTCCTTAAACTTTATTAACAGTTTAAAATCTCTTTAAATCTGCGACTAAATTGACGAAATTCCGAATTTTCCATGGATTTCTTGTGAAGCCCTTCATCTCTAAAGCGATTCTCGTCTTCGAAAGCTTTCGAGAATTATAAACTGAATTGACGGCAGCAGCAGAAAGCTTTGAAAACTTCTAGAATAAAATGTAATTTTTGAGAGAGAGTTCGAATTTGTTGTACTATTTTACGAAGAAAGCTTACAAAACCTTTACAATTTTTATTTAAACTCCTCATTATTGCAGCAAAGCCAGCACAAGATTTTTAAACTTTTAAGCACGCATGAGTTGACAAAGTTGATGTGCAATTTATATCTATGAGTCTCGTGGGCGCGTCGAAGTACTTCAATTTTAATTCCAATTTCAATAAAGCTGATAACCGTTCAGAGTCGACATTGTGCGCGGTCGCTGCTCGTCGTCTCCCCGCGACGCCGCTCCCCTCGTCCACGCGGAACCAATTGAAAGCGAGTATTTCTGGTGTGCTGCAGCTTCTGTTGGTTTTGTTTTGTTGCTGGACAATCTGGAAACTCGTTAAATTTTATTCGAAAGCTCGACGGGATGTACGAACGAGCGCGTTGTTATTGTAAAGTTTTGTATTGCATATCGGAAAACTACTTGTTCGGTGTTTCGAGATGGGGAAAATAAGCACTTAAAAAACATCGGACAGCAGCAGGAGGAGCAATAAAGGCTGCACACACAGCGCAAAAACAACAACAGCAATAGCAATAAAGGATCCCATCTCAATAACAACTGTATACCACAACAACAACGACAACAACAATGCGAAAATCTGCCGTGCGTGAACCTACATTGAAGATTTTAATTTAACTTCGCTCCACGACCCCTCCAAGTGACGTCCCTGCCTCAGTCCGCCCCTGCAGCCCCGAACGCCCTCAAGTCTTCACTTTTCTTCTCGCTAACGCGTCGGTTTTTATCGTGCGTAACGCAGACGAAGTTTCGGCGCTCCGTTACTTTTATCTGACCCATCCAAGCCCCGAAAGCGTGCGGATTTGCATAACTTTGCCGTTTTATGGGTTTCCCTAGTAGCAGCGTTTAATTAAATGCGAGAATCTAAGGCAGCTGATCCGCTACTGAAAGCAATCGGATTAAATTTTCGTCAGCAAGTCGGCGGGGAAGGATGTGGCGACGGACCAGCTCAAGAGGTTGGCGGTCTACTTTAATGTTTGTATGAATAAACGCATCTGAGGCCTTAGCGATGCGAATCCTTGTGTTTCTTATCAGCTCTTCCTAGTTTCTGGCTCTTGGTCCTCTCTTCTCGGTTCCCTGATGCTGGACTTTGATCTGATCTGGTCTTTGGCTTCTGAGTCCTACATTTCGGGTGGTTCGTGAGCTTTTGGTTCTCCGATCTTCTCTGGTCCTTGATCTGAGCAGTTCTGGTCCTTGACACTACACTGTTCCTGGTTCGAATTTCGAATTTCGGATCCCCGTTCTCGATCCTTGATTAAAGGTTCCCTGGAATCTGAGTGTCGTTAATCGTCTTGGTAATCGAGATCGTGAAGGTTCCTTCAAACAAAACGACAATTGAAGTCGCGACGCGGTAATCGAGGTGGAGTTTTCAGAAAGAGGTGGGTTTTGCAGCCGAGGTGTTAGTCAAAATCGAGAACCCTTCTTCAATCGAAACGATAATCGAAATGGGAATTGAGACAACTTCATTTCTCAAAAAATCTCTATCGTACACCTCACGGATTCATATCACTGGACTACGAAACACGACTTCTGTCCGTAATTCTGCGTTACTTTTCTCAAAAATATCTTCCTCACGCACCACATGCCCTCCCTTCCCCCATCACCCCTCCCAGTTTCCGCCGCGAACGTGATATATTCTAAATTAAATCTGATTGAAAAGAATCGTCGTTACGCTTCATCTCGTGTAAATGCGAGGCAAGAGAAGGAGCTCGTAAATCGGAATTAAATAAAAATACGATCTCGTTTTATTCTGGAAAAAGCAATTACAACAAGTGTGTGCGGCGCAGAGGGCAGCGAAGAAGAAGCAGAACACAATTTAAGATGATTAAAAATTAGATGCCGCAAAACAAAGTAACAGCTGCGAACAAACGGTGCACGCTGCGGAATTCCTAAGGAGCAAAAAATGCCAGAGAGAAACTGAAGCGTCGAGCGCAGAAAGCGGAGCGCAGATGACAGGAATGCGAAGGCACTCTGCAGGCACGGAAGGCGAGCATTTTTCTTGAGATCCCGCCAGCCGGACGAGCAGCAACAACAATGGGTGGGGTGGGCTGGCTGGATATTCAGAAGTAGAAGAAGGAGACCTCCTTTCTCTCGGGGTGGCCTGCTGTTGCACGCTAGAGATACGCAGCGTGAGGCGGCGCGGCGCGGCGGGGCGGGGACGGGCGAGCGTTGCTGCTGTACGTGCGCCTCGAGAAATGCGCGTCTTCCCGATAAATCTTCTTTACGAGCGCTCACAATGCAGCGATGGCGGGCGGAAGCGGAAGATGGCGAAGAACGACGGGAAATGAGCAAAATAAACTTCGGTAAAGTTGGTCGACTGTTATTCCAGAAGCCAGAGGAAGGAGGGAGCTGCAAGAAGCGAGCAGCAGCACGTGGACTCAACACCCCACCGACCACCGAGACTCACGAGCCAGAAGGCATCTTCAGGCGCTTGTGTGTGCGTGTTACTATGCACGAGTGTGTGTGCGTTTTTCTTATTGCAAAGAAAACATCGACGAATCCATCCACTGGAAGGGAAAACATCTTTCTGCACTGGCGGCTTCCTGCAGAGGGCGGAAAGGGTAACTTTCCCTCTTTCGCCAATTTATGTTACCCCAAAAAAATTGAAATTATATGTTTTTAATAAAACTTTAGTAATTAATTTGCAGTAAACCCTTTAATGATACGTTTTTATTTGTTAGCGTCGTGACGCTTCTGTTTGGTTCGCTTTCAAGGCTCTCCCGAGTTGAAAGAAGTTCATCCCGTGATCAAATCGACCCCAACTGGATCAGTGGTACCCAAATCCGTCAACTGAATGCGTGTTAAACACAAAAATATTGGTGCTATTTCACGTTTTCGCGTTCTACTTCAAATTTATAGAGAGAAGGGCTATTTCAGGGCTACTATCATCGGAAACTTTTGTCTAAATCCCTTTAATGTAAAACTGTTTATACTAGAAATTTTGGCATTTCATTAATTCAACTCTAATTCTAAATTTAAAAACTTTGCCATACCCCGTTAATATCGAGGACCAACGGAGTATTCTGAGAATATTCTCGCCTTCTTCGCGATGTACGACTTTGTATTCGCATGTGTGTCCGTGCATTTGTATGCGTGTGCTTACCGCACATCCTTGTCTACATGTGTAGCAGGAGCCAATAAGTGTGCGAATAAATAAACTTAATGGATTCGAAGAATATTAAAAACCGAAATTATATTCAAACCGGCGTTGAGTACGAGTAACCGTGCAGGCATTCAGCGCACAAGTCGACAGACAGGTGGACAGACAGATGGACAGATAGGCAGACACACAGGCAGACACACAGGCAGACAGACAGACGGACTTACAAGCGCAGAGTGAACGCTTTTTGCACAAATTTGCATGAATAAAATTATGACAGGGAATTTTAATAGAAAAACGACAACATACGAGTTTTCAAGTCTTTTTAGCACTTGCACTCGATCCTCAGAGCTCAGTGACGCACAACGAGTCCTCCTTGACTGTCCGCAGCATCCCACCAGCTCTCATCTTCAACGAAATCCGCCCTCTTAGCAGCAGCTTAACTCTCGCTTCGCCCACCGCTTGCTTTCCCGCAAGACTAAGCCAAGTGAAATTTATTGTTACCCAAAACTCGCACGAAATTACTTGAGAAAGTTATGGCGAAGCAGCTCGAAAACATATGCGGTCTGTGTCGCTCTACATTCCGATGAGCCGATTCGACCCCACCAACCTTTCGAGGACTGCAGTGATCCCTCGAAAATAATGTGATCCCTCCGCAGTTAATGAGAATCGAAATTGGTAGTCGTAAATGACTTGCAAGCCGGAAAGACCGAGGAAGTTCTTAAATATCGTCCGCTGTGTCTTCTTAAATATAGTTTTCTGTCTCTCTACTTCCCGGTTGTCTATATTAGACGAGTTCAATCTTAATGAACTCGTAGTTTCTTCATTAGTGTTGCTGTTGTTGTTGCTACCTTCATGTAAGACAAACTTGACTTTAATGTGAAATTAAGAAGGAAACTAAAATGGGAGGTGAACGCGATGACAGCGTTAATACTTTGATGACAGAGCCGGCAATAAAGTAGAAGTGTATCTCGGCTCTTTTTAAGAGACTCACCTGTTCGAATTCTGGTTCAGACTTTGCTATTTTTTAATAATTAAGGTCTCCAACGTCAATCAAGTAAGTCAAAATGTCTTTCCTCAAAACGAAGGACCATCAGAGATAATTTGAGCACAACGAACGCAATATCGATTCGAATATAACTCTCTACTGTATTCGCTGAGATCCAAACGATATTATTGTATTCGTTACAGTTCGATCGAAACGAGTAAAAGGAATCAATATAAAGAAAGTAGCGAATGCATACAGCAATTCAACGAATCGCTACACAGCAACACGAATTTATCGTTATCGAAACGATCGAATGCAACGAGTGCGCAATCGGTTTGGGTTCAAAGAATTCAGTATCGAGTAGAAGTACAACGCTGAGGCATCAATATGAACGAAGTGCCGACTTAAGTACAACGAATGCAATTTTAAATCAGTGAATACAGACAGTACCGTCAAGATTGGAACGAATACAGAATCAATTTGAGAGCAACGAGTAACACACCGAATACATGATATTTCTGGAATGCTGATGTCGATTCGAAATAACGATTGCAATATCTATTAACTTAAATTTTCTATTTACTAATCCAAGTAATTATTTCACTCGAGTTCAGCGACTGAATGGATTATCGATTGGAAAGTAAAGAACTAACTTAAATACAACGAGTGCGATCAACGAGCGAGAACAACGAATACCCACCACTGCTTGCATTCATTTTTTCATGTTCCACTAATTAAGAAAATATTTTAATACTTTTTTAATGACTTCTGGCTGGATTCCCGTGCACCCGCCAAGTCCAGATTTAATCTTTGCAACGCTGAAATATTCGGTGCAGCTGTTGCTTATTAAAATGTTAGCAAAGAGTTGTTAGTTGCTCTCAAGGCAACGTTGCAGCAACAAAAAAACATGCAACTGAACAGAAAATGAAAACTTTGAAACCGTTATGTAGTTCCAACTACCATTAAAAGCAATTCCGAGCACGTTTCGGTGTCTTAAACGCATGCGGAGCAAGAATGCTGCGAAGAAAGCCAAGGAAGGACCAACTGACTGTGAGAACGGCAAGGAGAACAGAATGCGAATGGCTCGTGGCTCGTTTCTTCTCACGGGAAACAGGAACTTGAGCTCATTTAACGCCAGGCGGCGTGGCATACTTAAGACGAAGGCGAAGAACAAGCGAGGAATGCAAGGAAAACGTGGCTGTTTGAAGGAATGAACTCACCTTAGAGATGCAGTGGGTAGTTGAAACAGGAGCGAGGGGGGGTTGAAGTAGAGGAGATATTCAAGCGTAAGATGAGAACATTAAGGCAATTCGGTGCGTGAGAAAATGTCAGGTGCAACTAATTTCGCGAAAGAGAGCGTGCGAGAAAAACGCGGCATCAAAAGTTAAAGCTTAACTGTACTTTAAGGACACGAAATTAGCGGTATTTTCATAACAAATTTACTAATATCTCACCATAACTACGTGAATTTTTTATGGTTTTAAACTTGATGTACTCTATATTTTGCAAAAGAAATATTAAAAAATCTCCATTTTAATGGCTCTCTGCAGACGCATCCGGCATTTTTATGAACGAACGACAGGTTGTGCGCGGAACCCCCATTAAAAGTTTATAAACACAACACGGAGCTGCACGTGCTGAGATTACAGAACACCTCCATTAGGCAGGCGATCGACCCCCGTGCGACTCGCTCCTGGTTGGCTCCCACATTGCGGAAAATCCTTAATTGCTCGTAGTTTAAAGTTTATTTTCGAAGTTTGAAACAGTGAGAGAGCGCTATATATAATTATAATGTGCATAATATGCCTTCTGTCAGTAGCAAAGCTATTTCTGCTAACATTTTTTAAATATCTAACACTCGTTATAAACAAACTTCAAGCTTTCATTAAGATTAACGAGTTGAAAGCTCTTGGAAGCTCTTGAAAGCTTATAAACGCTCGTATTTTGTAAAAGAAACCTTTTCACGACTTCAGCTTCATTGAAAACCTCGGAAATGAACTCTTTAAGCTATTTCAGCCATTCTAACAAGTGAAAGAGGAAGAATAGACGAACGTATTTTTATGACTTCATAGCTCGTTACTTTAAGTGGTCGTAAATTAGTAAACGACTTTCGTGATGAAGTCGGGATTCCATGAGAAGACGAAGACGAAGATGAGTCTCACGGAGGCAAAGTCGAGTCTACGCAGACAAACCACGTCTGTCGTAACACTTAACTTCTCGTAAACTTAAGTGAAATCATTTGATTTTCACGAGTTCTCAGTCGACATTGACATTGAAAGCAACGAGTTAATGAAAGTTAAGACAACAAATGAATGGATTTCATTGAGAAAGGAAAACAGAAGCGTTTAAATAAAACTTTCACTTGATGGACTAAATAATTTCGTTCTTAGTAGAAAATAAAACAGTATAATAAATAGATTCAGGAAAAATGCAAGGAGATTTTTAGATAGAATCAAATATAGCAACTTTTGCACATTCTAAGCATCGAATTTATTAACTAGAAAGGATTCTTGCGAGGATTGCGTTCATGCATCAGCTGCAAATGGCATCTTTTAAACATTTCTGAAGCTTTCTCTTCCTCCAAAAATATATGAAGCTGTCATGCGGGATCCAGAGAATTTCCCTAAAAAGCAATTTCACGTTAATGGTGCCCTCAGGGAAAACGGAGGGAAAAAGTTGAAAGGTCCAACACAAAAAAAGCGGAACTCTTTGCATGCAGTGTGAATAAAAAGCAAGCAACTCAAGACGTTAACAATGAGCTGCAGGGCAAAAATAGGGGAACAGAAGGGAAGCTTAATGGGTCGTAGGGTGTTAAGAGCGATTTATTTAATACTCTCCTCTACTTTCTCGCTCCGTAATGCTTTAGAAGAATTTACACTGAGAGCGTCAAGATATCATTTGGAAGACCAAAAACGCTTCTTGGGACGCTTCTAGTTTTTGGTGTGCAAGAATTGCAGGCACCATCTAACAGCTCGTCATGACCTCCACTCAGTTGCACGCAAGTCGACGATTCGAGTGGGAAATTTCCAAGGATACTTGTTAAAAAACCAAAAGAAAGAAGAAAATAACATATAATAAAGAACTGATTGCTCGCTTTTTGCCCAACGGAAGGTCAGCGAAATCGTCTCCTTCGGGACGACAATCGCAATAACGTATTAACGACAATAATGGTCTTCACGGTGCTGATGATGTGTCGCTGCGTTTTACCTGTCTTGCCCTGGATTTTCTGAAGAAACAAGTTTTTTGTTCATGTTTTTGGGATTTTTTACTACACGCAAACGGCATATTTTTCTGAGGCATCAATGTGTTTTATTGGCTGTGCTGAATGCATTATGCGACCTTGGGAAACTCAGATCATTGGGTCTTCAGATGGACTGTGGGATGCTGTGTGTGTCCCAGATTGTGTGAGGTTAATATTTGAACTGATAACTCATAATTCTGTATGATATTTTCATTGTCTGCCGCACAGCTGTCATTGAAGCGACTATTATGAGGAGGTTATTTGGAGTTGCAAGTGTGGAAAATTGAATATCTGATATATACAAGTAATTCCGAGAATTTTGCCATGTTAGATGTGAGTTTAGAAGGCAAGAAAACCGCTTATAAGCCGGGAGAATGAGGAGGCAAATGATAACTTGTGGTTTAGTAATGTTTTAAATAAAATATTGTACATTAAATGTTGTATTACCATGCTAGTTATAAAATATCATTATGTTTTACAATCGGGAACACCTTCGAAATGTTTTTCCTGTTTTTGGCGAACGATTTCTTAATGTTATTGGATCTTTATTTAAAAAAAAATATGGAACAGATAACACAGAGTAAAAATAATTAGAGTTATTGCACTTTTACTATATTAGAATTTTAATAACATCATTATTTATTCTATAATTAATAAGTTTAGTGGTTGATTTCGTGTTAATCGAATAAAATCGATTTGATTTCTTCAATTTTTAAGCTTGGAAAACACTTTTCAGTTAGATATCATCTAAAAAAATCACTCAAACAGTAGAAAAGCTCAAAAGATATTTTCAAACAAGAACAACAACAGCACCAATGCTCTCTCTCTCTCTCTCTCTCTTTCTCTCTCTCTCTCTTTCTCTATCTATCTCTTCTCTGTAATAAAAAGAAGCAGCGGAAACAGACTTAGAGCAGCAGCGGAAAAACTTCGAGAAATTGTTACGTAAAATCTTTAATACAAGAAGCAAAACTGGAAATAAAATAGAATAAAAAATATAAAAACAATCAGCGCCAACAGCTGCTGACGCCGAATGTCCTTAACGACCAATAAGAAAACGCTTTCCCAGCCAAAGTACGCCAGCAGCAGCAGCAGAAAAGCGAGGAAAAGTCTGTCGCTGCTTCTTTCGTGCTTTCGCGCTGCTCAGCTGCAGTAGTTTGCTTGCTTCTCCAAGTGAAACGCTGCTCGCTGCTGTTCTCTACCTTCTCTCTTCGCAGCTTTGAGACGCCGCTGAGTGAAACTCCTTCTGCTTCTTCTTACTTCCGCGTTGCCATATCACGCCACATAACAATTCCAATAATACTTTCGCAGTCTAAACGGTTATGCGTGGCGTAAAAGTGCGACTAAAATCAATAGTTTTGGGATTTGACAGTCGCTCGCCTTCGTCTTGAACTTCGTCTTCTGTTTCTTCTGCATTCTCGACGTGCTTGTTGTTGGCTGCGCCGCGGAGAACCTGGAGAATCCTTTGCAGTTGATTCGCTGTTTAAAGGAGTTCTGCGATAAAAAAGCAGTAAAAAACATTAGAAAGGACTGCACGAACTCCTTGGAAGGGGCGTTGATGCACATGCGCTGCTTCAGCTTGAAATTCCACGGCAGATTCGCCTGTAATCGGAGCAGATTTCGTAGAAAGAAACGAAGAAGAAGCAGCGGAAGGTTGCATCAGCTTTTAAGTGTTTTGAGGAATTTTACTATCGCGTTCATGCGATAAAGAGAACACGAAAGACTTTTTTTGGGATTGCATTTCTTTCTCTTCCATTCAATTGAGTTATTAAAATTGCAGAGCTGAAAACTTCCAAAAGAAGTGAATTTATATTTTCTAGAAAAATAACTAAAACAACTAAATGAATAAATGAATGAATGAGTAAATTAATAAATGAAAAAATGAATAGATGATTAAACGAATTAATAAATAAATCAATAGATGAATAGATGCATAAATTAGCAAATAAGTAACTGAATAAATGTAAATAAATAAACTTTAGAAAATAAATGTATATTGATAAATTGTTGATGACTGAATAGATGAAGAAGTGAATAACAGAGTGAAGAAATAAATGAATAAATAATAATGAGTGAATGAATATTTGAAAAAATGATGAAATATATTACTGAATGAATGAGTAAAGTCCTAACATAAGAAGTAAAAATATACAGATAAATTAAAACTTCAAATATTTAATTTTAAATTTCATCCTCCTCGTCTACTTCGATTCTTTTTATCGCCGTCAACGTATTTGCATCTCGATAAATATTTTGCAACTTTTATCGCCGAACGCTTTACATTGTTTTGAGCTTCGGAATTTTCTGAAATTTTCACAAAATTCATTTCTATTGTACGTCGGCCATTAAAGAAGATAAAAGATTCGAGGCAACACATCGCCACCGCACTCTGATGCTGCTGCTGCGTGCATCGAAGAGGATTAAACTAAACTTTTAGATTGCTTTCGAAATGTCAGCAAAAACCGAGCGAAAATAAAACTCGAAAGCGAATAAGCGAGTGGAGGAGCTTCGCAACAACTACAAAAATGCTATTGGCTCGGAAGAGGATTCGCTTTCGAAGGGTTTTCAATGAATCGCAGCAGCGAAAAAGTTTCGCTTGTTATTTTTAATGGCGCACAATAATCGTTAAATGTCGTCGTAGTTGTTGGCGTGGTTGTTGTTGCTGTTCTTGTTGCTGTTTTCGCTGCAACAGCAGCAGGAGCAACTTTAGTCGCATTCAGCGAAAAAGCGAAAACAGGACGAGTGGTGCGGGTGAGCGGCGGTTTTGCCGCACTGCACGTTCAACTTTAATCGCTTTGCAGGCTTCAGACGTCAGCAGAAAACCTCGGCGACCTTTTGCCGACTTCCGCAGGAGGCTGGCTGGCATCAGCGGCCGCTCCTCAGCTGCTGCCTGACGCTCCCCACGAGCGCTTATAATCCGCAGTCAAGTCAAACCGAGTTCTGCTGAGTAGCGTTTTTATGCAAATTGCACTGCCTATCCTCGTGACTCCCCTTCGCCCCCACCACGCCCACCATTCCATTCAACGGTCCCACGCCCTCTTCGACTGCCTTGGCATGAAATTTCCCTGCAGTTTTCAGAAGTCATTCGATGTCCCTCTCTTACTGTTCGCTGCCGTTTTCTGCATTTTATAAATATTTTAGAATTCTAATCAAGATCGTCGTGCGACTCCTGCATCAGTTTCACTGCGTCGGCATCACTTGCGCACCAGCATTCGTTTCAGCTGGAAATGGAATTTGGAAAGCCTTCTGTGAGGATGAGACGAGGGGCAGGGGGGTGTTTAGACGTGGAGAGCAGGTGGTAGTGCTCGGCAGGGGCAGGTGGATGAAGGAAATGTTGTGTTGATGACACTTTCTGGTGGCGTTTTAATGCTTCCAGAGACGGGCGATTTAAAAGCGAATTAAAACTCAGCAATGGATGGCGTGGCGTCTGTAGAGGGAAAAGTGGAAAAACAGGAGAAACAGAAAGAGAGGAAGGTAACTGGGGCGAGAACTACTGGGATTTGGAGCTCAGCAAATATTAGAATCTGTTTAAATAGTCCTGTGACAATTTAAAACAAGAATTTTCCGTAAAAGTAAATATAAAATTGTCCGCTTTGCCAATTTGTAGCCACAGATGCTTCGAACTCGAGACCCTCGGCAGCCACCAGCTGCAGCAGCCGCCGCACAATCCGTCCGCCTCTGCAGAGAGCGAAATCCTGTTGCATTCAACGCCGCCGAAACTTAATTAAGGCGACTTATTATCCGCAAAAAGTCCATTAAGAATTCAACAAATACGAATAAAAAACGCATTTATTCTCAAAAACGGTGGCATTGAGTTGCTGTGTTTTTATTTCGTTGTTTTACAGCCGCCTTAATGTGCACTGAAACATTCAAAGCCAGCAGCGGCGACCTCAAGTGGCTGCGTTGCGAGCGTCTGAAGCAGCAGCTCGACGCGACTGAAGCAGCAGCTCGACGCGACTGAAGCAGCAGCTCGACGCGACTGTCGCTGCTCGTTAACTGGATGCCTTTAATTGGCTTTTATGAATGCTGAAATCATTGTTGAAAATGCAAATATTTACAGTTGTTTATGTCGTTTCGCACTGAGAAACGATCTCCGCGCCCGCTGACACACACACACACACACACACACACACACACTCAGCTGCGCGAATACAGCCAGACTGAGTTGATCAGAGTGGGAAGCTGGGAAGCTGAGAAGCTGAGACGCCGCGAAGCTCGCTCGCTCGCACTGAATTCAGCGGCAGACATACAACAACAAGTTGTCGACAAGCTGCAAGATCGCAATCGCAGCAGAAAACAAACACCAGCAGCAGCGAGGAGAAAAACACCAGAAGCCGCAGCATCCACTTGCCTGCCAAACGAAAACCAATAAATTAATCAGCGCGAGTTTGAAGTTTTAATGCGCGCTCGGGCAGCATAAAATTGCGCGCTGCTTGAAATTTAATGGCAGCAACGATCGCAGCAGCAACTGCTGCTGGTGTAACGCTGAGTTGGACGACATATAAATAAAACTGACTGGCGATAAATAAATAAAAAGCTCTAAAATATCTACAATGAAAGTAAAAGCAAAATTAAAAGCAGAATAAAGGCGAAAAAAGGCGTTGAATTAAAGAAATTAATTGCTGGATCAAGATTGAATTTGTTACTCTTACTTTCTCTCTTTTTTTATTACGACTTTCAGTGTTACGAAGTCTCCACATTTATTAAACTGCAAAATTAAAATGCAAACTTTGGAATTAACAATTCAAATTCGATTTGATTGCAGCTTCTGGATTTCCAAGATTTACGCTAATTAATTATTAAAGAAATAAATTCCACATTTTTCCCATTAAAAGACGAAAAGAAAAGAAATCTATAAATACAAAATTTTTAATTATTTTGGAGGAGAAACAATCTTGAAAGCAGCACAAAAACCGACGAAATTAAACGAGGTGACGTGGCTCCGAAATACATAACAACTTCAGGGTAGAGAGAGGTGTGTCTTCTCTCCGCTCTCTCTCTCGTTCTCTTTCCTCTCTTTTCTTCAGGATCCCATTATTTATGATGTCTTATTTTCCCTGGTTGGGTTAAAAAAGCGACGAAACGGCAGCAGGTAAAAAATGTCCGCCATAAAGTAAAAATATATCAAATTTACGGCCTCCCGAACAAGAGCGGCTTCGGAAATAAATGAAGAAATAAATCAGCTCAGTGACAGAGGCAGAAGAAGAAGAAGAAGAAGTCGCTGCTCTGGCGAGACAACGACGAACCCTGTGAGTCGAACCGCTGAACTGCGGCGTAGAGTGGAGAGAAACATAATCAAGATGGCGGCGCGTACAGTGGAGAGAAACATAATTTCTCTGAAGTCTTGTTAATTGTTTCTCGTTTCTTGTTTTTTAGGTTCCCTTTAAAGTGGTGAAGCGACGCGAATGCAACGAGCTGAAAATAACTCAATTTTGAATGCGGCCAACATTCACTGGGAGCATCGGGAGTCGGCTTTTGGTCGTTTTTTCTTTTGTTTTTTCTTTTGTTTTTTTTCTTTTTGTTTTTAGTAAAAACTATCATTTTTTAACTCAATTAAAGGTTGTTGCAGTGAAGTTGGAACAGCAACAACAACGATTTGCTTATTTATACCTCAGCTGACAGCGATTAATTTAGGTTGTCGCGGTGCGGTTCGTGTTGTTGTTGCCGCCGAACGAACGAACAGCCGACCGAACGAACAGCCGACCGATCGACCACCGCAACTCGTGCAGCTCGGCGACGACGACCACTCGCTGGGATAAAAATTAAAAATAATGAATTATTTTAATGGCGGCTTTGTGTGCATTCATTATTTTTATTAAACATTCGTGTTGGTTTCGTTCTTGTTCTTGTTGTTGTTGGTGGTGGTGTTGTCGCTGTTGTTGTTGTTGCTGCTGCTGTTGTGTTGTTGATCAGTTTTGTCAGAGTTGTCATGGCCGCCGACGTCTCGCTGGTTTTCACTGCAACTGAACGGTAAATCAAATTGAATTCCATTTAAATTACAATTTTTGATATTCAAGGACTTTTAGTGTTTTATGAAAATGTTTGAAAAGTATTTTATTTTCTTAAGAAGATAATTATTTCTTGCATTCAGAGAGAGACGATTTAAATATCTGATTCAAGTCTTCGAAGCTGGAAGTCATTTCTGCTTACATTTTCTTCGTTTTGGAGGAATAAACGAGATTTAGTGGATTTTCTTATCAAGGACGACACCTAAGGCGAAGTTTCCTTGTTTTTCTCATTCGTTGCCTCTTCCTTTTTTTTTAATTTTGCTATCAGTGCAGACGAATCGCACTTCGCAATAATTTACAAGAGGGAAAAAAGCAAACTAAACCAGAAAAAAGGAAAAAACAGAATAACAAAGAAAGCTTGCGGCGCTTTTTGTGGAATTTATTGACAATATCATTACTTTGCAAGGGTTGCTCATGCTGAAATCCAATCTGGAAAAATAAAAACCCCGAAAATTAAAGACGCCGCAGAGATGAATAAAAACGGAACAACAAAGAATCGAGTTACGGCAGCCACGCGAGACGGCCAAACGAGGAGAAGCGAGAGGCGAGAGTTGCTCGCTGCGTTTCCGCTGCTAAAACACAACAACAACAGCAACAACACTGCGTATTCACTGCGAAAAGTGGATGAGATGATTTTCTCCCCATGATTTTCTCACCAACTTGCGGAGAACTCAATTTATTGCTGAAATATTCAAAGGAATTGAAAGTAGCAACACAAGCAATCGAGCGGGAGACCCGCTCGTCAACCAGCAAAAACGAGGAGGTCGTGCAGCCGAAATCCAGTCCTCGGGCAACGAGGTTTCTCTGCTTCGCTCTCCCTCTGCTTCGTTGCAAATCCTCCGCAGAGGGAGAGCAGAGCAGAGGGAGTCTCAGCCGTCCGTCTAATGATTGCCAGCGCAGTAATAATAATAAAAGTGAAAAATTTGTGCGAGTCCCGGCAATTTTTCGGTAGAGACTCGGAAAACAAACTCGCAACTTCTTGCGTTGCCGGGAGTGTGTGGAGATGGTGAGCGGGAAGAGAAGAGAGTTGAGGAGGGAGAGAGAAGCAGCAGCGTGCTTTGCCCTCGTTAGCACTCTGTGATGAAAACAATACGACTTCCAAAATTTTAATTAGTTAGTCAGCTGAACTCTGCGAAGTGCGACGCCGAAGCAGGACGCTGGCAACAAATTATTGCATGAATAAATTTAATTGTTGTTATTCTCCGCCTTCATTTTCACTGAGTTCACTTTGCAGACAGCAAAAACAAACAAAAATGTTGAAAATTAACCGCGATTCAAAGTTCCAAAATTCAGCAAATATGAAATTGTATACTTAAAATTCATTAATAATTTCTATGAAGGTTTCGAAGTTGTTTATTATTCTCTGCAATTTATTATATTCACTAAAATATCAAGAAATTAGAGATTTGTGTGGCAGCACCATCTCGCGCTCCGTGGCCGACGTCTGCTCAGGTTTGTGCAGCTGCTAGGAATTCTAATTGGAGTTCGCTGGTTGTATTCTCAGATTAACGACTGCGAGTGTAAATTGAAGACAGTTTAGTCAGAGTTTAACCCTTCTATGACTCACAACTCTTTTCAATCCCCCTCGTGTATTAAAAAATTACATTTATTTTTATTCATAAGAAATATAAAAGCTTTAAGAAGATCGTGAAGTCCAAAATGAAGTTTCAATTTTATCTGTGGATAATCAGAGAGAAATTATGAATTTCTGTTACTGAAACCGGCAGAAATAAAACCAACTTTGAATCCTCTTCTGCTAATATTTGAAAAGTTTCAACTTCTTATTTCGAAAGTCGCGTTTAACTGATTTAATTTGCAGCTGCAGTTATTAAAAACCAACATTTTTAACTTACAGTCAGCTCAAGATTATTATAAAAGTTTTACATAATAAACAAAAGAATTACAACTGATTTATTTTTATCAGAGGAATTTATTTTCATATGTTTACTTTATCTAAATAAGTTCGAAAATAACCTTCCGTAAAAGTTTGTAAATTTTCTTCTTTTCCAGCAGATTTCAACATGAAAAAATAGGAAAATATTTTCAATTACTTGTTCATTCGCATTAAATTCTGTTCTGAATAATAATGGTTTCCTTAAAATAGCAATATAAAAACTGCTGGATACAAATTCTTTAGCACCTAAAATAGTCAAAAATTGTTATTTCTAATTTTCCGTAAACATTTAAAATGTCTGCATCATTCATTTCACTTTCTTCCACCGCAAAGTGCTCACAGAAATGATTTCTGTATTTTCATAGCTCACGATTTTGCAATAAAAACCAATTTTCGTAATTTTTCGTGAATACCTGTGAGTAAATCGAACTTAATTTCCTCTCTCACACCCTGTTGCACGTGCCACACATCGACACGCACTCCAGTGCATGCCAAACTGCACCGACCTCGCCCAAGAAATGAATCGAAATCCACTCGGAATCTCGTTGTCGGCTGCCCACCACTAGATGGCCGTTAAAAAGCACTAAAACTCCAAACCCAGCAATTTAGCTCGCTCAGATTTTATGGTTGGCGTCGAGGGTGCGGTTCTGCTCTCTGCAGTCGTAAAGCAGAAGTGAGACTGAGATTTGCGCTCATTGAATTTGCCCAGCGTTGCTCTCACTGAGGAATTCATCTCGTAGGAATTCAATTTCCGGTTTGGGTATTTTATTGCATGGGAGAAAAACAGTCGGTGGCAGAAACATGGATTTCTACAGCAGAATGAGAAATAGAGAAACAAATTAATGGATGACAAAAAATAGAAAAGTTATGAAGAGAGTAACAAATCGGAGAGAAATCGGAAAGAAATTGTTAGTAAAGTAAACGTTAAATGAAGAAAACAACGACGTGTTAATGCTGAAATTACTTTTAAAATTTAAGTATTTCAATATTATAAAAATGTAAATATTGCAAAAATTAGCAGAAGCGTTTTTGTTCTTCGATACGCGTTCGCGCTTCTAATTTTCATTCCTAATGCGTTTCACTCGCAGCGCGGAGCTGCGTTGAGGTTCTCGCAGACACGTCTTCAGCGGGCAGCGCCGTCCAGCGCGCTGCAGCCTGTTGTGGCAATAAAACTGCTTGCGTCCTCCGTGTGGCTGTTTAATTGTCGCCGAGCCAAGCCACCTCCTGGCTGTCTGTGGCGCCGCCGAGCCAAGACGAAGCCTGCAATCCATCTGCCGGCCGCCGGCACGAACACGCCCGCTCAACGACTGCGCCGCGCCCTCCTCGCGCCCGCGATTTCTGCGCTCGCATTAGAAGCTCGAAGCTCGAAGTCCCGCAGACATAAAAACTGAATTTCAATTTGCATGCAGCCAGCGATGCAACAATAAGTGCATCGAAGTCGAGGCAAGAAGCGCGTTTAAGTGGAACCGTTTTATTGTTTCTGCAGCGAGGCGCCAATAATTATTGAAAGAATGCGTGTTTTTTGCTCTCCGCGGATTTAATGTAATCTGAACTTTAAAATATTCGTTTGGAAATTAGTGAAAAAATAGAGAGAAAGGATAAAATAAATTGATAAAAGTAAATAAAGAGTAAATTCTTCCAGGAAGCGCACAGAAAACTGAAAATCCAACTTTTTTGTCATTTGTCGGCGCAGCGGAAGAGAATCGCGACAACTAAGGATTCCTGCAGCTCTTCTCCTCTCTCTCTCTCTCTCAACTTAACTGCTCTTCCTACCTCTCTCCTCTCCACTACTCTCGCCCCCCCTCACTTGTTCATCGTCTTTCTTTCCGTTAGTTTCTTCCACGAACTCTTAATGGCAAATAAAACCAACTTAATCGCGATTTGGCGACTTCAACTGAGAAAGCAGAGCCGTTGTTTACTATGGGAATCGCAACGAACTCGGACTCGGAGTTCTTCCTCCTTCTGGCTTCTGGCTGACTGAGCTCGAGTCAGTCCCTGGAGCGGTTGAGTAGCTGGGAATTTAAGTTGTTGCCAGCGGCTCGCGGCTCGCGGCTCGGCTGCCGCAAGCGAGTTTTGCAAGCATTTCTGCCAAAAACCGGATCTGCAGCGAGATACAACAATTTCTTGCTCTTCTGTTAAGTGGTGGCTGTTGTTGTTGTTGCTGTTGTTGTTGTTGTTCGGTTAATGTTGTTGTTGTTCGGTTGTTGTTCGGTTAATGTTGTTGTTGTGCTTGAATTAAGCAATTAACTGGATTTAAAGCAATTACTTCGCATACTAAATTTACTTTTAATCGCCATAAAATCGCTGAAAGTCGTCGATTTAATTCAATGGCGCCGCGCCGCTTGTGGGTCCGCCG
The DNA here is from genome assembly GCA_922984085.1 of Sicus ferrugineus. Classification (NCBI taxonomy): domain Eukaryota; kingdom Metazoa; phylum Arthropoda; class Insecta; order Diptera; family Conopidae; genus Sicus; species Sicus ferrugineus. Next base: position 12,858,094 of record OV277352.1, on the reverse strand, counting down.
ATCGGTGCAGTTTGTCATTTACTATCGCGCTTTTCTTGAGTTACGTGACGTTGTTGTTGTTGTTGTTGCTGTTGTTGTTGTTATTTACTTGCACCGAAAGTAGCTCGACGCGGCAGCTCACACAACTGAAGTCGCTGGAATTTAATAGATTTTGGGCGAAGTTATTGCAATCATAAAGTCTCGCAACCGCGTCCTCGACCAGAATGGAAATTAAAACCATCAAAATGATAAGAAAGCAGCGTGAAAATGAGGTTTAGAAGGCAAATCAGCGGATACTTCAGCTGAAAACTCGACTTGTTGAGTTCTTCGCAGCTATGAACTCATTTTTTCCCAGTTCTTTCTTCAGTTTAGGATGAAAAACACGACTTCGCTGATTCATCTAATAATTTTTCTTCAGATTTCGTGTTCTTAACCGCTACGAGTTCGCGGTTTAGTTTGCCAGGAAGCGTTCTAGAATTTCTCACGGCTTCGTCCGTCGTCCACTTCGCCGGAATGTGAGAAATTCTGCCACCCAAACTTGACTTCGGCTGAATTTTCTTATTTATGCCTCACTTCTGCCCTAATTTTCACAACTAATCACGCAGAACAACAAACAAACGCAACGCAAAACAAACGAAGGCGACGCTCTGCGTTTTATTTGGCAGCTAAAATAATAAATAAAACGCAGGACATGAAATTTCGACCACACCGATAAAATTTACAAGGAAGGCTAAAATAAATAAGAAGGGAAGCAAGAAAAAAGAAGGAAATAACAAAGCAAGAAATGAGATAGAAAAACAGGAGAAACTTTTTCGAAAGCTAGCGTCGAGGAAGGAATTTTGTGGAATTTCTGGTGTCATTCTGGTGTTATTCTGGTTGTCATGCTTGTTGTTGTAATCCGTTTCACTTCCCCTTCACTTCACTAGATAATCGCGATCCGCAAAAAGTTTTTAACTCGTCAGATGACGTCAGCAACGCAGGCCGCTTGCATGTGTTGGGTTTAATTTTTTTTCTTAATGCAACTCGTAAAAATGATTAAATCCGGCGAAATCCTATGAAATTCGTTGCCGCCGAAATTTCGGTTTTAATTGAAATGAGTGCGAATATTTGCCAACGTTATTAATATTTAAAATCCATTAATATTTAAATTCCTTTGATTGCGAACACGTTTTTCCATGCAAAACGGCAGCCGTCTCGCGCTCTCCTCGCCGAACACAAAAACAATGCAGCGAGTTTCTAGCGGCGTCGTTAGCGGCGACCATAAATTGCAGCGCCCGACAGGTTTTGTGTGATTTTTGCAAATATTTTAACGGTTAAAACAGCAAATAAAGAAGCGAAATTCGATAATTAAGAACAAAATTAAATAAAACCGAGGATTTCAAAGGTGAAATGTTTTTTTTTCTTTTTTGGCGTTGTTAACCAACTCGTTCTAAATCGATTTAATTTTGAACTTTTCAATTTTAACTTAACCATTTGGAAACAACAAAAACAGCAAAGAGTTCAAACCAAACTAAGATTTCGAATATCTTTGCTGTGGGTTCGAAAATGTTTGTAAAAAATACATTTAAGATTTAGAATAAATTGAGAAAAACGAAGAAACATTTTGCAGCGGAACATTTTAAAGGATATAAAATTGGTTCGGAACTTTAAAAGTTAAATAAATGGAATTTTCAAGGGTTTTTCTGGTAATCGACGCATTTTTAGATAATATTACGCGATGTTTAAAGCGATGAAATATTTATTTTCGGTGATAAATTTTTGCTACAAGTAATTTCAAGCTGCAAAACCACATCTTTTCACTTCCCCCCCACATTTCTGGAACCAACAATGGGAAGTTCGCGTTGAAACCCACGTGTTTTGCGGCAACAAAGATTCACGCCGCGAACACGCCGCAGACGGCGCGCCGGCCATGCCACGCATAATCCGGCATGCAAATGCGCGTCCCCAGAAAAGGCAACCCTGGACCGCCGCTGCATACAGGAGAAACGAGGCTCCGACAGCAACAACAGCAGCAGCAGCAACACCGCGGAGCACCAGCATCTCCACCGCCATCGCCGCCGACCGCATGGATTTCCAGTTTTCCGCTGAAACGTAACGCAATCAAGGGATTGAGAAGATCCGCCATAAATTAGCTCGGACAAAGTCATTCGCTTCAATGCGCCCCACCAGCGCGTCTCCCTCCACACCGCCGCCGCCGACACCGACGCCCCCTCGCCCCCCCACCCCCCGCACCAGGTGAATGAATACATTAAGTGCAGCATCGCTCAGACACCAACCAGCATTGGCAGCCACGTAAATCTCCAGCGTCTGCGACTCGTTGGCGAGCGAACGCATGAATATCTTCGAGATCAAGGTTCCATTTTAGGTTTCTTAAATTAAATACAGAAGATCGCACGCTCAAGCAGGGAACAACAATGGAGTCGCAGTCCCAGTCGCAGTGGCAGTCGCAGTCGGAGTCGGTAACGTGTGTGTGAAGACGACGATCGCAGCCGTAAAAAGGCTACAAAACTGATATATTGCAGCTCGGGATCGGCGCACAGGTAGGCGCAGCGCAGGCTGCGGAGGGGACGCTGCTGCGGGCTATAAAAATGTGCAGCTAATGGCTGCGGTGGTAAGCGATCGCAGGCAACTCAATGAACTGCCGCACGCCCTGAGCTGACTTCCGCAGCAGACGGCCGTCGGGTGAGGAAGGCGTGGAATCTCTGTGGAAGAGTGCGAGAGTGTGAGTGCGGGAGAGGGACGACGAGGAATGAAAGAGAGGCTGCGAAAGACGAGTACGAGTTGGTGTGTGTTCAAGTTGTTGGTGGGATTCAGTAACTGCTGTCGAGAGCCTGAAACAGATTTAGAATGAGAAAAGCTTTTCATGAAAATTTGTCAATTTTGAAAAAAGATTTGAAAAGCCTTTCGTTTGAAAGTAATCCCTAAATTGTTCATATTTTAGAAATTTAATAGAAATTCAAATTAAGAAAATCACTGACAACGTCTTCACTTCGAATCCTCGCCACTCACAGTCAACTGAAGCAAGAACAACATTTGTTTGAATTCCCAAAAGCTTCATACAAACTGCAATTTATTCCGTCTTAATTTGGTTTGTTGCTGCTGCCGCTGCTGTTGTTGCCGCTGTTGTGTCGCTACTTTTCCGCACTCCGCTCATTTCCATTTGCATTTCCATTCGCAGTTGACTTGGCTGAAAACAATTTCACGCTTCGAAAATCACTCCGCCCTCTGAAATTTCCGTTCTCGAAGTTTTGAATAACAACGAAAAATGGACGCAGCAGCAGCAGCAGCAGCATCCTTATCAGCTACAGAAAACAAAACAAAAAACGCGGACGCATTTTAAGCGCTGCACCGAAATTTATTTCCTGAATTGAATCCATCGTCTTCACTCGACGGACGGTGGCGGCGGAGGCGGCGGCGGCCGTGGATGTAACAACAGCAATCGATGCTGTAGCAAGCGGAGGTGAGCAGCAACAGCAACGTGAATTGCACGCCCACCCACCGCCTGAACTGTTTTGCTTCAATTTTTGGCTGCTGTTGTTGCTGCTGTTGTTGATACCGCACCGCCGCAGCTGCTATTGATGTTGCTGCCGTGTTGGCCGCGTGAGCTTCCACTCGATGGCATGCAACCGAACGCGGAACGCCGAACGTAGCAGCATCAGCAGCGAAAACAGTTGCAGCGAAATCAAGCGCTTTTTCGGCGACGCATCTGCACGCTTCGCTGCACAATCTGGCGACGCGTGTACGGCGCGACCCGTGTGAATGCGTGCATCTGTGTGCGTTGCAGTGCGCGGGTGTGTGAGTGCCACGGTATTAATGTCGCGACGATCATTAAGCTCTGAATTCTCAATCGAAGAACATCGACGTTGAAAAACAATTAAAATATGCAAACGCGTGCGTTTTTTGTCAGTCATCGTTGAATGAATGGAAATCATTTTCGACAGAAGTTGGAATTGTCAACTTTAAATTTTACAATTTCAGCTGAAAGAAATTGAAGCGCTAACTCGGGTTGAAGTATAGAATTCCAGCAAATAATTCAACTTTATGCTTCTCATTTATGCTCGCAGTGAACGACTTTCATTGGCTTTTTTCTAGTTTACAAGACACACAAATTTGTTCAGTTTTTCTCGAGCGAGAGAAGCTTTTCACGGTTCTCAAACTCCTTCCCACTCTCAAATTGATTTACGAGCCCCCGCTCCGTCGCCCCTCGCCGGTCCCCGGCAACCGCAACCACTTTCTTATCTTAAATTAAAACAATGTTTTCGAGAACTTCTTAATTAGTAGATCTCGTCTTGAAATGTTAAAGATTTCTTAATGTTCTTGTGGTTGTTGTAATTGTTATCTTGTGTTGTTGTTGCAATCGTTGTTGTTGTTATCGTTGTTGTTGTTATCGTTGTTGTTGCTGGTGCTGCTGTGGCTCTGCCCACCTTTGAATATTTACGAGCTTCGTTCTCCTCTTTTATCTTCTTTAATTCCGATAGCAGATAAACAGCGAAATCGCATTAAAAAGTGTCGACTGCGATGAGCAGCATTCAGCCGTGCTGAGGCGAGCGGAACTTTCGGCTTTTCAAACCTCCAGACAGCAGCTTCGGGAAAATCCCTTTTCCATGAAACTTTTCTTCCGAGCACGAAAAGTTGGCGCTGACGGATGCCTTCAGGTGTAAACTCAGTAAAAAGAGTTTTTACAGAATAAGAATTTCTATGAAATATAATTAAGATAAGAAATAAAACCGATGCAATTATTCGGAAAAGTTTTTTAAAGCTGTCAAGTTGAAATTGTACAGAAAATTATACAGAAAAAGTGGAAAATGCGTTTTAATATCGCTTATCATCTCGCGAATTCGTAGCGACAACGAAACGATGACGAGAATTGTGGACACTCATGCGCCGAAATAATAAAGAAGACGTCGCAATTTAATACCAAAAAAGTCGCATCTTTCATTGAATCTTTGGCGCATCACTTTTAATTTTCTATTCAATCAAAATTAAATGGAGAAATAATATAAATAATAATAGAAATCATTAATGAAAGCCATTTTTAGCGCATAGAAACCTCTTTTCGGCGACTTAAAATAGAAAGTCTATATTTTCAAAGCTTCCCCCACTCGCACCTCCTTCACGTTGACATCCGCGGAATTGAGAGAGTGAATCGGTTGCCGTCAAATTCATCGCTCGCACCGAAAATTCCTCCCGTCTTCTAAACTTAATGGCTTCTCAAACGAGGACAAACGCATTCTAACTACGAATTACGCGCTCGGCTTCCGTTTTGAGGCGCAACCGCCTCGCCGAGACACTTGAGAGGCAGAGAAATGCTGCCGCACACCAGCGTTTGACACGCAGACGGCAACCATCGATTGAATGACATTTTAACGCCTCGATTATTACTGCAGCCTGCTGCCGCCGCTGCTGTTTAACGAGCTGTTTGCATAATAAACGTCAGTGGTTATGGCAAGAATTGAAATAGTGGAAAATCGTGCCGGAGGCCGGAGGATCGATGATCCGCTCGGCTCGGTTGGGTTCGGCTCGCCCAATGGCGCTCGGGCGGAAATCTAGAAAGGCAGCTCGGTGTCCTGGCAACGCGGCGGTTCTCAGGACCGTAATTCAGAAACGGCGGCACCCAAGCACTCGACGTGTATGGCGTGCTTGACAGTTTTATCGCTGTTTACAGTAATAAATGCAATTTTGCACCCAACAAGAAAGACAGTGAAAAGGCCAACAACAACAGCTACAACAACAACAACAGCGAAGGAATTGAGAGAAAACGTTGTTGGTCGACATGTTTCTTGGGCGATGAAAAATGCAAGAAATGAAGTTCCTTAGATATTTTTTCCTATAATTATACACACTCGCATACAAATATTTTCATCCCGCAGATACAAATGTGTGTGTATGTGTGTATAAAAAAGCGAGTCCTGCTACACGGCGCACTGAGAACGAGTGACGCGCACGGCGACGGCGGCATCACTCGCAACATGTCAACCGTGCTCAGCACATTTTATGGGTTTCTTTTAATCCGACAGATACGTCACGGCCACAGCGGCGTTGCCAGGATGTGGCTTGCGGGTCGTACACACACATACACACACACACCTCGCACTCGTATGGATCATATTTGTGTGTGTATGTCTGCGGTCTGACGTTTGTGTTCTTCGATCGAATGTCGAAGGTGAAGCCATGAGAATGCAAGCAGCTCGAACGAACGCACGGAAGGGCGCATTTTAACTGGCCCGCTATGCCAACAAGTAGCTGTTAGACGTTGCAATTGCCAGTTCGCATGCGTTGAAGTGGACTTTCACACTGTCCAGAGTGTGACGATCATCTGTTGCGGACGCCAGTTCGAGATGGGAGCCACAATAATGAGTTACGGGTGGCATTAACGGACAAACAGATCAGCCATAAAGACCACATATGAGGCCCAGAAAGACCTTGAAACTCTTGAGGATATTTCAGTAATAGTCGTTGGCGATTGCAAAACTGCTTCGTGGTGTTGAAGGTCGTCTATTTCACTCACATTCAGAGGGGACTTCTATGTCATTCCTTCCACACGGACGTATGGAATTCCATGGAAGAATCCTTCGAATTTCAGCTCGTCTACACACCGAACAGCAGCGTCCGAGGCGCCACTCGATATCCAGCCCCGATTGGCACCCAATTCGGCTCGAATTCACCATACGATTCAACTGCTGAAGGCAGCAGGAGTAGCATAATTTTTATTATCTGACAAATAGTCCTTTTCCGACTAATAACACGCCATGCACAGCTGCCAAGTCCACGAGAGCTGCTTTTTCGGCTGGAATTGCGTCCATAACCGCAGATCCGGCCATTTCTGGCATAATAATATTATCGAACTTAAATCAGCGGCGCTTGGGGTGGTCAGAGGTGTGATTGCGACGAAACACACAGCGTACAAACTTAAGGCAAAAGCGAAAAAGCTGCCAAAAAAGGGAAAAACTTTCAAGCCTCGCGGAAAGGTTTTCTGTGAAGCGAAAAGTTTAAGAAAGAATCTGAAAAACAAGGAAAAGTTGAGGTGCAGAAGTAGCAGAGACTACTATTTTTGCCTTCTTGAACGTGGACGGTAGCAGGCAGCACTTGGCATCCTAAAAAGGTTGGCTCGACCAACGTTGATCTCTCGTATTAAATATGGTTGCCGAGCCGATGGGGTGGCGCAGAGGGGAGGGAGGAGGCGCTGTTGACGCTGGGGACGAAACAAATTAGTCTCTGGGGTGCAATTTTATTAAACCAGATAAAATTTGCACGACTGGCAAGGAAAAGCAGGGGAGCGCAGGACACTCCGATTTGGATTTCGCTTGTTATTTCTTATGATGCTTATCGGTGGTTGTTGCTGTTGTTGTTATTGTTGTTGTTGTTGGTGGTGGTGGTGGTGGATGAATGTGGCGGTGGTTTTGTAGTTGTTGTTGTTGTAAATTGCTGCCCGTATTTCACTCCCGAGTGTCCCATCAGGTGGAACTTAAATTAGTTTTGGTCGCCATTTGTTTTCCTGAAGTAAAACATTTCATAAAACCAAATTAACTTCTTTTTAAAGTCTCATTAGGATTTTAAGATATTTTTCTCTCTTTAGTTGATGAAATATTTACTTTGCCTTAATATTACATCAAGTATTTTTCTCAATTGTAATTTCAGATTTTCAATATTTATATATTTACAATTGCTTCCATTAAAAATACCACTTTGCAAAGTTTATTTACTCATTTCAATTGATATTCCAATTTTATTCAGCCAGTTTTGACTAAACTTTAATTTTCTGCCAAATTCTTAAAGCAAACATTTTCTAAAATAATTCGGTAACGTGATACGTGCATTAAAATGGCGAAAAGTTGCCTTTCAGCAGGTTTCTGTAAGCTGAAAACAGATGACTTCCCCCAAAAATCTACCCTCACTTGTTCGCGCAATAAATTAAAAAAAAACACGTCTGCGAAATTAAAAAATAAAATAAATATGAAGGAAGAATGGGCCACACGGGGCTGTACTTTGCAATTTCGCTCTTTTCTTCAGCTCTCATTTTCCCCCAACAGCCCAAAAATAAACAAATACAGTGTTGGTTGTTGTTGCTGTTGTTGTTGCTAATAATTTATGGCTCAGAAGCACAGCGGGAGGCGGGAGGCTAAAGTAATTTTTGCAAAACACGAAAAATTCGCACCAACAGCGTTAACGACAGCTTGGGAATAGAAAAAAGTCGGCGAACAGAAAAAAGCGGAGCCGGAAAAAACGTCATAAACAACATAAACAAACAACAACAACAGCAGCAACAGCAGCAGCGGCAGGAACAACCTGTGAATTCGCGATGAGGCGATCAGAGGGCCGAACGATGTTATTGTGTGTCGAAGCTTGGATCCGGAGACGCGTAACATGATTTGTTTGCACTTCTTTCATTCAAAGCCACCCTTGCAGCCCCAGAGGGATGCAATGGCGTTGCCACAGCGGGTCGGTAGTAACGCGTCCTCGCCCTCCCTGCAGCAGGAGGCGATACGCGCGCGACTTTGCCGTGTCGCTTCGGCGGACTCGCAGCGGGCGCCTCGCCTGCGAAATGATGTTTCAATTAAATGTTACACGCAGTTAATGAATTGAATTATGGCGGCCTTTAGCGCCATTTGCTGCCGCTGCCAGTGGTTGTTGTCGCCGCTGTGAAGATGGCTGCGTCGTAATTCAGGAGGGCGCATGCAAATCGCGATTTAAATACGCACTCCAGAGTGCAGCAACAGCAGCAGCAGCAGCGGCAGGGGTGCCACTGGGTAGTTAGGGGTGCCACAGATAGTTACAGATTATAAAGAATGTTGCAAGAGTTACCGTGGAGCCGGCAACATCTGTGATTCCCTGTTCCTTGTACGGAACAACATATGCTGCCGCGTGCAGACGCCCGTGCCGTCCTCTCCTTCCTCAACCACTCCACGCCGCCCGCTTTTCTGCCCTCAACCCACGCCGAAGCTTTAGATTGAAAAGTAGGACTGTCGCGGTATTTTGAATTTATTGCACGAGTTAAGCAATCAAAATTTTACACAACATTGATTTCCAAGCTTCAGCAATGGAATCCCTCAGCAGTTCTCAAGGGCTGCACCTCGGCATTCGGCCAACTCTCGAAATTCGGGCTCCCCCATTGGCATCCAAGCCGCCCGAAACTTATTTCGCTCACAAGTGCGGCGGCTGCTAACTTATTTGCGTGGAAAATACGTGATCTGCATGGCGATTCGGTGAGGCTGCGTTCTGCTGACTGCCCCTCCCGCCCCGTGACTCGCATATGCTGCCCCGAACGAATATCTTACCCTAAACGGTCGTCCTGAAGCTGTCCCGTAAATTTGCAGCTCCTTTTATTGCGTTTATGAACGATTCGGAGGAGCAGAAAGCGTCCGTTTCCATCCAACAACAGCAACATATTCTGCAACTTCCTCTTCCGCGGGAAATACTAACGATGTGTGTGTGTTGCTCATTACTGTTATTATCATAATCCGTTCAGATGTTCGTTTTGCTTTGCATTAATTAAATTTAATAAAAGACCCTCTGCAACATTTTGGCAAAACGTGACGTTGCGTTGCTGTCGCCAGCAACCCCGATCAGCGCCTTCGTCCGCTTTCATTGCAAACCATCTTATTTATTATTTCTTCGGTGTCGGGTATTCTTTTCTATCCTTTTTCCCTCATTCACTTGCGAATATTTTGCTGAAAACAATTTTATTAATTGATATTTTGCTCGAAGTTCGTGTCATTTTTAACGTCAGTTTGTTTGTCCTTAATAACACTCGTCCTCGGCAGAGTCCTCTCATGAGGGATGATGTATGTTAGCAGATTTCCTCCCATCACATCATATTTTGCTCTGTTTGTGAAATTTTAAGAGTGTTTAATATAAAAAGTTTCATACTTTTAGAAGTTTTCGGAAGATGTAAGCGATGCAAATTAAAAGCCGCCTAATTCTCGATGGAACAGGCCTACTATGAAGAAATAGGCCCAGTGCTGAGACCTACGATATCACCCTTCAGAAATACCAACTCACGATTTAGAATCCAACTTTAAATCCAGATTAGAATCCAACGTAAAATCTTACAGTAACTAAAAAATCTCACACAACATCTCACACAGTTATTAACAAATCTCACACAAAGTCTCACAATTATTTAGAAATCTCTGAGAAATTAAAAAATCTCACACAAAATCTTACAGTAAATTGAAAATTTCACACAATTTCTCACAAATATTTAGAAATCTCACAGAAACTTAAAAATCTCACGCAAAATCTTACAGTAAATGGAAAATCTCACATAAAATCCCACAGTTATCACAAAATTTCACAGAAATTAAAAATCTCTTACACAAAATCTTTCAGAAAATAGAAAATCTCACAGTTATTAAGAAATCTCACAATAATGAAAAAACTTGACACAAACCCTCCCAGAAAGTAAAAAATCCCATGATAAGTTGAAAAACCCATGAGAAATCTCTTTTCTCAAGGCAATTAAAAAATCTCACAAATGCGATGACGAAACTCTATACACTGAAAATAAAAGAGCATCTTGATAGCTTATCCTTGTTGTTTATTTGAGTTTCCTTGCAAGAATTAATAGTTTTCAATACACTCCATGTAATTATATAGTGTAGTTGTTGTTATAACTGATTAGTACGGTATAGCTAACGGCGAGTAAATAAACTATGTATCAGATACATATATAAAGAGTAGATATTTACTTTTATATGTTATTTAAAATTACGTTTACGTTGCTGAGTGTCTTCCTGTGCTGTGTGGGATTTGTTTGTGTGATTCGTTTGTGTGTGTTTGTTCGTCTGTACGTGGCCGTGTGTGTGTTTTTGTCGTGTGTGTGCTTGCATTAATGAGTCTGTCGTAAAATTACAAGTAAATCTTTAGCTTCCCCAGTTACAACAACTTAGTGGGAGACACATTTCTCCCCGTTTTATTTCTTATCGCAAATTATCGCAACTGTCGCCTCCTTCGCGTTAATTAATCAAATTTGTTGCATTATCCTAATCGTCCTTCTGCTGCATGCGTTTATTACGTATTTCGTTTATTAGTTTTGTGTAGACTGCGGGATTTTCTTTGCTTTGCATTGTTTGGTGCCTCACTTTCATCGCTATAACTGCGCACTTTAAATAATTTGTAGAATTGAATACGTATTTCGGTTGAACGTGCTTCGAGCACGCAAATGTCATGTTGCAGGTGTGTATTTGCTTTACTGTTATTTATCTTACGTTTAGATAGCTTTTCGTTTTGTTTTTTGTTTCCTTTCTTTTCTGCGCTTCAATCACTGGATGTGAAAAACGCAGTTTTCTTCCAGCAAACTTTGTAAATAACTTTCGTAACAATTTTCTCGACAAACATGGATGGGTTTTCTTTTGTTTAACTTTGGTTTTGCTTTACAGTTGATTATAGGTTTTGTGTGTGTGTGTTTTTATCTAACTGCGTATGCAAGTTTGCACATAAAACGAAGCGTAAAACCCGACAAAATGCTTTCTTAGTGGAAATAATTATCACAGAGTGTGAAAATAAAAGTGATTTATTACTTTAAAAAATGAAATGAAATAAAATTACAGTGTGTATCTGTGCAATGCTTCCGCTTTCGTTAGTTTTTTCAAAAACGAAAAGCAAAGAAACATATAAATCACAAAAAAGTTAAAAATTTTATTTTTTTAAACAAACTTGAAAGTACAGCAGCGCAATGCTCTTCAATTCCATTAACTGAACACTTAGAAAATGCAAATTTTAAATATTTAAAACCCCAAATAGCAAACTTTAAAAAGAAACTAAGTAATGGCCCACCCTGAATAACACAATCGCGTTTAGATATAACGAATGCACAATTTTTTACATACTTACTAGAAGTATTTGCAGATACTCGTAAAATCGAGTATATCCCCACTTTTTTATTGAATATCGTTTCTTAAAAATTTCCAAAAGTCTGTAACAATGAAACGAAATTTGAAGTTTTTTAACAATTTTCCGGAATAATTCGCGAAAACAATCAAGTGACGAAATCTCTAAAATTAGTGATGCCCTTGATTGAGTTTCGTCAAGATTTGCCCAATCAGGATTTTTTCGTGCCTCATCTCTCCTCGCAAAAAAAACTATCTTGATTTCGATTATCAGGCGGAGTGCAAAATTTCTGTCTCGACGGAAGATGGGGTCTCGAGCCCGTTTATCGATTCGTGTTTGCGGCTGGAAAAAGGTTGTCTGGCTCTCCATTAACGTATCATATGAAGAAAGGAAAGCCGTCATTTCGATCTTATTTATCGCTGAAGTTTTAGATGATATCGAGTCAATAGGCCTCCATTCGCGGCCTTTTCCGGTCAAGGCGAGATCGGGACGATCATTTTCAGTCAGTCAATACCGAAGTCGAGATCGAGACAGCTTATTTTAATCGAAACGAGAGCCGAATTCAAGATAGGCATTTTCAGGCGAGACCCGGAAGGCTATTCTTCAGTAGAGGCGAGAATCGAAGTCGAAACGTCTTATTTCAATTGAGACGAGAATCGCGATGGATACAACATTCTTCTCGTCTCGAATTTGGTGCGATAATCGAGACCGAGACGGCCTTTTTCAATCCAGATGATAGTCAAAATCATGACGGCCTTTTCAGTCGCACCGAGATCGGAATCACCCACAACATTTCGGAGACTCTCATATTTTGGAATTTAAAACGATTGCAGCCCACGACTTCTAGTCGTTTAAAGATCTTTGAGAACTCAATCTCAAACTCAAACTCGACATCAACCCAATGCGATTATCTAAGCCAAGCGACAACAACAAGCAATCGTAAGAGAAACACATGGAAACAAAACAACACAAATTATTTTAATTAATAATAATTTTTAATGAAATCATTCAAGTTTTTCGAACTAAAGTATTAAGTGTGGACACATTTATACATTACACGGTACAATATACTTCCGATAACTAAAAATAGTCGCTACCAATAACGCTGCCTTGCATTCTCAACAAACAACTAATAATCGTAATAAAAATAGCAATAATAACGCTGCGATTAGCATAAAAATGCGGACAGAATAATTAAGTAAATTCAGTGGGACACTAAAAATGTCGACATGACAGACGTGAGACATCGATGGACACAAAATTAAAGATGCAAATTAGAGAAAACAAATCGTTCAAATTGGATTTGTTAATTGTTTTTGCAGTTTTCAACAATCACTAAATAAAGGCAATCATAATTTTTATTGAAACTTATTCAGGCAACAGGGAAATCTTAATGTTTAACACAATTTTAGGAGTAAAAATAAGTTTTTATCATATAAAAGTCAAGAAAAACAAACACAGTTTTAATAATAATGGAAATATTAAAAAAATATTTCTTCAGAAAATAATATCACAAATTCGCAGAAAGCAAACGATTGTGAATTCCGCGGGTGTGCGTGTGTTGCTGCGGAGAGGCGTGGCAATAAATTGATTGAGAGATTGTTTATTAGGAAACGAGTTCAAATTAAAGGATTTTTTAGTATATTAGATTTGAGTTGAGATTTTCAATTTACTAGTTTTGCATCTGCTTAAAAGCTCAGATTTCATTTCAATCTGCTTTGCGAATTCCTGCAGTTGCTACATTTAGTGTTTCGCTTCGTTTTGTTGCCTTTGCTACGTATTTCGGGCTTAAACTGAGTCTAACTTGTGCTTGCTCGCCATGCAATCAATCGACTTCAGTTAAGTTTTCGCTTTAACGTGAAGTTTTCCTCGCGCTTCTCGCTTTTTCAGCAGTTCACTCAGTGTGTGTTTCTTCTATTTCTCGTTTAGCTAGCTCGCTACCGTTAAAGTTAATTAATATCTACATTTATTTTGGCCTTAATTACTAATACGTATCTGGGAGATTGTTGATTACTCGGCTCTGCGGAGCCGTCTGGCAGACGTGTCGATGCTCTCCGTTGCCGTCCGAAGACGGACTTTTATGCATCCGTGGATATGCAATGCAATGCAATAAAGTTTCACTTCGAGTAGATGTAAATTATTTCTAAAGTTAAGTGTTAAGTTAAATATTAGTCACTGGTAAACCTTAACGTGTTTACAATCCTTTCAGTTTGCTGTGAAGGGATTGAGGAGGGGAGGGGAGGGGAGGGGAGGGTATGCGACATACCGTTACAATTACCCGTGCTTACTACGTAGACAGTTTTCACTTTTCACATACATATAATATAAAATTTTCATTTACTTCTCTACTTGCAATAAATTAGCGATTTTCTCTTTCGCAGTCTTTTTTTAAGAAAAGCTTGCATTCAATTACTTGCAAAAATATCGAGGGAATGAAAACGAGTTTGAATTATCAGAAATACATATAAAACGTTAAGAATCGTGCAAATTTTAAAAATTGCATTACATAAGTTGAAGAAGGTGTCTTAAAATCGACCAAATCATCGTTTACAATGTAATAATTCATGAAAATCCTAGGAATTTTAAATTTAGCATTATTTCCAGTTTTAATTGTCTCTATTATTATTGAAATTTTTTTTATATAAGGAAATCGTAATAAAATCTATGAGAAAGCTTAGGAAATTAATTTGGAAATTCAATTGAACGTAAAATGATTTTCGAAACTGAGAAAAAGAAGTTAAAAAGGATTTAGAAGATCAAATACTTTCAAAAAGTTCAAGAATAAATAATCAAAGCAACTCTAGCAACTTTCTTAAATCTTTTTTAAAGTTGTTTAAAATAAGGAAAAACGTTTACTGATTTTTGAAGCTCCAGTGGAGATTTGAAAAGCTCTTCTACAACGAAAACCTTGCGTGTGAAATGTTTAGCATGATTTAATAACTTTTAAAGACTGCGAAAAAACGCTAAAACATCGCTGAAGTGCAGCCCTTCCAACGAGTGGCAACCCTCAGTGCAGCTCGTCCTGCTGCAGGACTTCTTCGCCATTTCATTTCCTCGCTGCTGCACATGTAAATCGTGGCTTCCATCGAGTGTTTTGTATATAGAATAGCAGTTAAATAGTTTAATAGTAGTATTAATAATTAAGAGTTAACTTATTCACTTAGTTGCTACTGTAAAATGTTACGTATTTTAGTTCTTGTATCTGGTATCTTGTATCTGCTCTTCTTTTTTGCTGCTTCTCTTCATTTACGGTTGCTCTGCGCTGCCTTTTCACCTTTAATCGGATAGTTGAATGTATTTTCTTAGTGTTCTTGAAGTTTTCGTAATCTGCGCTGCTGTTGTATCGATTTTGAAGTTGTGATTTCTTAGTCTTCCGCTGCTTCCGCGACCAACTTATGTGTTCACCTTGCTGACAGCTTTCAACAGCTCGTGGTTGCTTTTGTCGAGCGCGCTCATCATGCCGAGGTTGCTGCCCAGGCCGGCGCCCACGCCCACGCCCACGCCCACGCCCACGCCCATGGCCAGGCCGAGCTTCATGTCGTTCTGGGCGACGACCGAGTGGTGCAGATTGTGCGGATTGTGCGCGATGATCGAGTGGTGATCCTGCTGCTGCTGCGACTGCTGCTGCTGGTGCTGCTGTTGTTGCTGCTGCTGCTGCTGTTGCTGCTGCTGCTGCTGTTGCTGCTGCTGCTGCTGCTGCGCCTGCTGTTTGGCGTTTTGCTGGGCGGATTTCAACGATTCTTGAGCTTTCATCTTCTCCTGTTCTTCTCGATCACGACGCGCCTGCAGTGGCGATGATGGGCGACGGAAAGAGAGGAAGAGAGAGAGAGAAATTGTAAATTATAATCATAAATTCACCAAAATCTAAAATTTAAATAAAAATATTTGCAGCTTTGCAAATACTTTCGGTGAATTTCGTTTTGTTTCGTTATTGACGGCGAATTTATGCGAAACTTCTAATTTATTGAACACGGTTGCTGCCGCTTCTCTAATTAAATTCTTGTTTCGATTAATCAATTCATGTTCGCTGTCTGAAAGCAAACGAATGCCTCAGTGACACACGATAAACTACAGAATTCAGATGAAGCGAAACAAACGAAGCGAAACAAAACGAAGTTCAACCAAATTAAATGAGAGCAAACAAAGCGAAGCTTTCGAGCTCCCCACCCACCTGTTCGTTGATCTCCTTGACGGCGCGCAACTCCTTCTTCAACTTCATGCGGCGGTTCTGGAACCAGATTTTGATCTGCCGCTCGGTCAGGCAGAGCGCGTGCGC
The DNA here is from genome assembly GCA_922984085.1 of Sicus ferrugineus. NCBI lineage: Eukaryota > Metazoa > Arthropoda > Insecta > Diptera > Conopidae > Sicus > Sicus ferrugineus. Next base: position 12,842,010 of record OV277352.1, on the reverse strand, counting down.
GATCTCGATCCTCCGCCGGCGCGTCAAGTAGTGATTGAAGTGGAACTCCTTCTCCAGCTCGAGTGTCTGGAAGCGCGTGTAAGTCTGGCGTCCGCGGCGGCGAGGACAACCGTTGGGACCTGAAGAGGTGACAGAAAAGATTCAATTAATGCAGACCGAGTCACAGACATCGCAGCGCCATCTCAATTTCGCTCGCTGTCAACGTCTTTGCGCTTAATTAACAAGCTAATGAACACTTCTAGCTATCGTCATCCTGCTGTTTAAGTTTCTGCTGGAAGGACTATCGGCCCCGCGACAAAGGATAAGCGAAAAGGACGTTTGATAACTCTCGGCTGCGGATGAGAGTCGAGCAGAGAAAGTGGCGTGCAAGCAGACGATTGCAGGAGGGGTGGTCGAGGGGGAGGGAGAGCAGGAAGCGGGAGCCACAAGCACGCGTTTCCACATCTCCAGCAACCGGAGAGCAAAAGCGAAACAAACAAAAGTAAAAGTTAAGAAGCGAAGTGGGATCGCCGTCGTGCAACGTGCAAGAGACGCCGCCAAATTACGACCACAACAAACCGTTTCCTTCGGCTGGAGGAGTGAAGGGGACGCCGAGGCGGAGGTGGCCAGCAACAACATCCGTCGATGGCAGAGCGAGGTGAACACGCTGCGGCATCGAAGCGAAACAGTTGAGCGAAGCAAATGACTGCACCGGTGGAAGGCCAGACTTTGTTCTCCACAACTAGATGTCGAGTTTGTCTGCCAGAAAACCGTCGTTTGGAGAACTTTTCAGCTTTCTCTAGGATTCCTGCGCACGCCGCCCCATCAACTCCGTGCCACCGCCAACTCCGTGCCGATCGGCCCGCCTCGTGCTGCGCGGCCTGCTGCTGCGCGCTGGCTGCGCCTGAAAAGGGTGAAACTGCAGCGGGATTGCGTCGGCCGGCTCGACCACTCGCCGATCGTCGCTCGTGGGTGCCGTCGCTGCGAGGGGCTGCTGTGCCAGCTGCCCGCATGTGCCTCGAATGCCTTTCGCTGCGCACTCAGCAGGTTCTCGCGTCGCGGCCGCCCTGCGCGACTCCTGCCGTTTCTCAGCGCTTTGTAAGCGAAGGCATCCGCTGGTTCGTCTTGTTTTACTTCTCCGTTCCACACTTCTTCTGTCTTTTCGCACTCTTTACCTGTGCGCTCTGCAGTCCCGAATACTTGCGGGAAAAATCCAAATTTTCACTAACTGCAAATTGCCGCTGCCGCTGCTGCTGCTGCGTTTTTTGTCTCTAATTTTTTGCGCAGGCAGCACTTGCTGCGTTTTATGGAGGTGCACGGAGTGGCAGGAAAAAGTGCCTCACTTTTTATTGTGCCTTTTTTTCTGTGGAAGCCGTGCTGTTTGCGTTGCTATCGCGATTTTTTATGGTTTCAGTGTGGCAATTTTTGCTTCTTTGTTTGCGTTGCGTTTTTTATGTTTCTAGTTTTTGTCGAAAATGCATCCAAGCTCAGCATTGAAGGACTGACAGCCTGGTGACGGAAAAAATGGCAAAATTATGACTTGTTGCTGCCTCGATTCGGTGCAGTGCAGTTGCTGTTGGCGAAATAAATATTAAGATCTTCGTTCCGCTTGTAAATCACTACGGTAGCTGATTTTTTATCTGTGTATTTTTCTTGTTTCCGTTTTTTTAGGACCAAAAGTCATTCCAATGAGTGATGACGCAACGCAAGAACTACGTGAGTTGAAAGCAGAGGAAATTCTGCTTGAAAAAAGTGTACAAATTTAAAAAAATCAAAAAAACTGCCAAATTTATGCTAATCAAAATCGTAGCCATCGTCTTGTTGTTGTCTTTTTTAGTCACTGCCGCCGCCTTCACCGCCAACACTGCAACAAAAACCAAAAAAAAAAAGTTGGGAAGGAAGTCAAACGCCAAACAGGAAGAATGCAAATTCTATCGATTCCTACTTTACAATACGAAGGCAACAACAACAAAAACTATCAGCCCGAATGGTTTGTTGTTATGGCGGCGGACGAAGAGAGACAGCAAGCAGTGTAGCGGCGGCAGAGAGCTGAGTAATGGAATCCAATATGGCTGAATGTTTGACAGGTAGGCATGTGCGTGTGCGTGTGCGTCGCCATAGCAACGGACAACCATCTCCTAAGCAACATTGTTGTTGCGGTGGGAGCGCATGGCATCTGACCGACTCTAGCAAAGGGTGAGATTACAAGAGATTTTGGTGTAGAGAGTGCTGCTGAGAGAGAGAGAGAGAGAGGGATTTCGGCGGTGGTGAAGTGTGCTAAATTCAACTGTGCGAGACTCGAAATGTTTGTTCTTTGCTGCCTCCGCTCTGAGAGAATGGCGAACAAGAAGGTTTGGCGAGCTGCTGTGGTGAAGAGAGCGCGCTGGTGGGAAGCATAAATTTTGGAGCTCCCAGCTGGTAGAAACATCAACATTTGTGAAAAGTGTTATTTAAAAGTTAAACAGTTAAAGATTTAATTTTTTATTTTTTTAAAATAGTTGTAATGGATTTTATTTTTCTTGTTTTCTTCTTTTTTGTTAAAACGGAAAGAAGGAGTGCGAAACACCGATTGGAAAACGAATTGAAAAAGCGGAAACTCTGCCAGAAAAGTTGTTTATAAATCTTTCAACGACTCATCCGCGGAATACTCATCCAAATACAACGCCAGCCGAACACCAGGCAGGCCAGCGCGGTTCCTCGAACGCCGAAGGGCAACATTGAAAGAGCTACAAATTCACAAGAACTCCGACAAATTAAAGCTAAACATGTTTTAAATGCTGACAGGCGTGGTTCGGTTCGAAAATATCACCACTTCGCAGCAGAGAAGAAAAACGTTTTTAAAAAAAAGAAAAGATTGGGAAGAAAAAAAGAAGAAGACTGGAAGATCGAGAAACGTTTAGACAAAAAAGGGCTTCGAATACCGAAGTGTTTTGTTGTTGGATCGGCTTGGCTTCCTGCTTGTTTATTCATTGATTTCGAATTGAAGTCGAAAGATTTCTTGTTAATATTTTCGATTTTCGGCTGTTTGTTTCCATTTTTCATTGTATTTTTAACCGTCTGGTTGTTTATTTGTCGCCGACTTATTTTCGGCTTCGTGCGACTTCTGCTGCGCTGGTATTTCAATGACTTCATTTTGCAGTCTCGACTCTGTAACGATTTTTACGACTCCCAATGACGTGCGCAACTTTGTTGAGTCGACTGAATTAATTGTTGTCGTTACTGTGGCGATTATTGCAATTATTGTGTGTTAATAAATTCAGTTATTAGCGATTTCTAGAGTTTTTTGTGTGCGTTGAGTGGAATGGGAATTTCTGTTAGTAATTTCGTAGTTTTGGTTTATCAGAATGCAATTAAATTCGATTTGCATTTGTCGAGCTCGCTTTGAAAAATGTAATCCGTGTTTTCCTGTCATTAAAAAATACTCAGACTCGCTGTTTCTCTGCTCTCGCGTCTCCACTCATTGCTTCCAAAACTCATTCGTAGAGAGAGAGAGAGAGAGAGAGAGAGAGTCTCTTGTTTTTCACTCACGAGCGTTTTCCGAGCGCCCTTCCGCTGCAATTAATTATTTACAACCGCAGCCGCCGACTACTTTTCCAGCCATAAATAATTTTTACGCGTCTTTTTACGGGCCGCACATTTCGTGGATTCGCCACTCGGTGCGCTGGGTAGCTGGCTGGCGAAGGTGTGGCCGGCAAATTTCTCTTCTCGCTCTCATTCCAGACTTCTACGAGCCCATTTTACGAGATTCTTATAAATTCAGAGCGCCGACGGGAAGGTGAGACGCGAACACCGCGAACACCGTTTTCTGGCACTCTATTAATCACGAGAGAGTCCGGTTAGCGTCGCAGTTGTTGTCGTTGTTGCTTTAATTATGTAATAAAATTTAAATTAACTATTTTACAGTAGTTGCTCTCGTCACGCTTTGACGATTAATTAGCTGAGGGCAAACAAACGTAACAAAACGAAATAATAGAACTCAATAAAAAACTAATGAAGTTATTTAAGGGACGTAAAATTAATTGAAACGCAAATTGTTACACTTTCAACTGTTCAATGTTTCGTTTTATTGATTCTCGGCGGTTTTCGGAAGTGTTTTTCACCGAAAGCGTGATCATAAAAAACGCAAAATAAAACATGTGAAATTTTTGTTTTAATATTTTTAGAATTAAATTAAAAATCTTATATTTTCACATTTGTTTCTCAGCGAAATGGCATTCACTCGCCGCCCACTGCAACAACAAAAACTGCACTACCAGCGAGGCTCTCAAATTCCTCCTCAGTTGCCAGCGCTCTTCGATCAACTCTCGACTCTCTTCGCCGGCCAACTGAAGTTACAGTGGAAACTCTCCTCTCCTGCTGAAGCAACCAAGTGTTCATTTTTATGCGTCGGAAGATGTAAAATTCTTATTTTATTACAACTTTGTGATTTAGTGGAAGCAGGAAAACGAAGCATTTTCCACATTTTAATTTCTAATGGCCGGCATTACGATTCCGCTCGCATGAAGTTAATTACGGGAGCGTAAAGAGTGCGTGTGGGGCCGGCAACGAGTGAGCGGCGAGAGCGAGCAGCAGCAGCAGCAGCAATTATTGAAACAAATGGCAACAATAACAGAAATGTTAGCATTAAAAAAATTAATAGCGAGAATAAGCATCCATAACAGCGGAGATAATGATAAAAATCACATTAACGTTGAAGCAGTTGAATGCTTTGTGTAGTTGAGAGCGCGATGTAGACTCTGTGTGAATTGAGAGTATGTAGAGTGGAGAGAGAGAGAGAGAGAGAGAGAAAGAAAGATGGATCGAGTAAAGAAGTTAATAGCAAAATAACAACAACACGAATTTAGTGAGCAAACTGACGCCCGTCACGCGAGGTGGAGGCAACTTTTATGAATGAGCAACTAAGAAATCAAATGATAACAACTGATTAAAATAATAAACCGAAAGTGAGGGAGAAGGAGAGGAGGAGGAGGAGAAAGTTAAGAGGGAGAAATAAAAGCAGATAAAAAATTGAGCAAGAGGAAGATTTAAATTCTGAATAAAACCGAAAATTCGGAATTGAAAGATTAATAAATGAAACATAGAATGCGTTTATTATAATAATTGATGAGTAACTGAATTAACAGTCAACGTCTTGTAGTGTCAAATCTTCTCTCACTCCTCTGATCCGGTTACCGTTCGCTCAATGTATATTTTTCTTCCGCTCTCCCTCTCTCCCTCTCTCTCTCTCACCCCCTTCTCCCTATCTCACCCCATTCCACACTGGCCCGCGTGGTTATTTAGATTTCATCACATTCACTCCCAAATCTGCATAAAGTCGCGCCAAAAAGGTTTCGTTTAATTTTTATTTTCTCGTAATCTTAACGACAAACAGAAATGAGAAAAACGTGCGCTTGCAACAGCAACACTTATTAAATTTCAGCGCCACGGTGGCAGCAACGCCGGCAGAAAAAACCAATCGGAAATTAAGAGAAGCCACAAATGTTGCAACAACAAAAAGCATCCTTATCGCGCCTCATAAATTAACTCTTTCCACGGACCACCGAAACCACAATCGCCTGCTCGACCCACAAACGTACACAAGCAACACAACAGATCGTCTCTCTCTCACTCTCTCTCTCTCGCTCGCGTTATTTATATGGCCGCCTCTCCACTTCTTTCCGCTCGATTCTCTTCGTCTCTTAGTGACAGCGGCATCCGCTCTGCTCTGCTCTCGCTGACAGATTTCGGCGCGAATGGAAGGGCAGAAGAAGAGCAGCGCACAAACATGGCAACCCTGACAACTACGCGTTGAGGTTCGGCCAGCATCAGCGAACATCACAGCGAAGAAAAACTTTTGTTTCTAATTAATTTTCAATGGCTGTGGTAACTAAGTTGCTGTTGTTGTTGTTGCTGCTGTCGTTGTTGTTGCTGCTGCTGTTCTTGCATTTGTATATTTATTTTAAATTTAAATGTTGCTGCTGCTGCTGCTGATGCACAGGCAACAAAAAACAGCAGTTACAGCAGCAATAAAGACAAACACAACAACAACAACCACGTCAAGAATTACACGAGCACAAGCATTGAAATGACAACAACAAGTTGATGACGACACAGCCATGCATGCAACAAATTTTACGATGTGGCGCTTATCAGCAGCATTCAACCTGCTGAATGCAAACGTAGCTGCGTCGTGTGCGTGTGTGTGTGTGTGTGTGTGTGTGTTTGTGTGTGTGTGCCGGCTTTTGTTCAAACGTGTTCGCTTGCGAATGCCTTACAAAACCGATAGAAAAAGCAGAGAATATATAAAAAAATTAATTATTTTCATTTTATTGTCTGTTTTTGCACTGCGTGTGGCCGAACCTGAAAGTCTCCCATTGACGGCCTGAGGTCGCCGAGCACCCATCTGCTTCGCAAACCCCTGCATTTCAATAACAAAAAGGGAACAAAATAAAATAAACTGGAGGTGGAAAGAATTAAATTGATTTTAACCACAATAAATGGAATGCAAAATGCAAAAACCGAACTCGCGTAAAATTAAATAATATGCAGCATTTTATTTGGTCAATTTCCGCTCCGTCTGCATCTAACAATTTTATAAACAATAATCGCGATAACCTCTTGAACCGCAAAGATTGTCGAACAAAATATTTCAGCACACAGGCGCCGTCCTTATTTTTGATTTTTCTTCTTTTTTTGCTTTTCTTTTTAATACTAAATAGATTCCGCTTTAATTTGAAATAATCTTGGAATTTTTCCCTCAATGTCTGCAATTCAAAGTGGAAAATGTGCTGCATTCTCTCGAATTTCGAATAAATTGAACTCGCTCTCTCGCTCTGTTGTTGCTGTAAATCAGGCTTTCGAAGGCACGCCGACCTGTCGTCGCTCGCAAACGCACAGCAGTCGCTGCGAGTCCGCCGGCCGAGGGGGCGGCGGCGGCGAGCTTAAAATTTAAGTTGCGCGAGGATGAAGGCAGCCGCAGGAAGCCGGCGAGCATGCCAGGAATTTTTAGCAATTCGTTTGCGTTGTCAGCAAGAAGGAATTTATTTGCACTCGCTACGGTACGCAACCACACACACACACACACACACACACACACACACACACACACAGGCGCGCGCCCTTCACACCGCACACAGACGTGCTGCGTTCTGCCTCGCCGTCCGTCCATCAGCCAATCCGTCCGTCCGTCCGTCCGTCCGGCTGCCTGTCTGACTGCCTCTGCGTTTTTGGCGGCTCATCCAAGTGTTCGGCATGAAGTCGGCTGTGTGTGTGTGTGTGTGTGTGTGTGTGTGTCTGTGTTGCTCTCTTAGATGAGGTTTGGCTTTTGTTGTTGCAGACGACGACGACGACGACTCCGACTGCCTTTTAGTCCTTCGCGCCGACATCTAATGAGTTTTTTGCATCCCAAATTAATGCGGAGAAGCTCAAGTCGAAATTGCTGGTTATGCGTGACGGAAACTGCTGTCGTGCTTAAAATTCGGTTTGTTGAATAGAGCGAGATTCGTTATTTCCAAGAGAAACGGAGAATATTAAAAATACAATTTAATATTTTCAGTGGAAATTTTCAGCTAAGGAAAATAAGAAGACAAGGAATAGAAAAAGAAGAACTTGATACAAAATTAACAACTCGTTTATACAAAAATCAATCCATATTTAGCTGTCTTCTTATTTTTGAAGCGATATTTTTCGATTTCGAAGCACTAACAATCGAACCTGAAGCCAAAAACAGGGAAAATATTTCAATATAATTGCGAAAAGCTTGACACTCGAACCGCATATCAAAAAACTCCCATAAAACTGTCAAAATACGGAGGAAAGCAACATCTGACTTGTAATTCCTACCCTTCGTGGGTTGCGTACGCCAGGCAGACGCATTCCGGCTGCTTGTAGATTACAATAACAATTACAATAACAATAACAGTAACGAAAGGAGAGAAAAGGATGGAAATGAAAATACAAAAATGGCATCATAAATCGATAGCGTGGCCTCAACGTGTCGTCTTGGAGGGTGGTGACGACGAAGGGGCGGCGACTGTAGGGGAGAAGAATAAAAAACGAAAAAAGGGCGCCCTAATAAAACTGAAGAAGTTGTTGTTCTTCCTTCTCGCAGAGGGGTGGCCTTTCTTCGTTACTTCACTCCCTCCGTACAGCTCGCCATTCTCATTCAATAAGACGGAGGGAACCGAAGAAAACTCGCCCGCTCGGCTGCCAGAGGAATCCCGGGACAAAGTTTGCCAAACAAGACGCCATTTGTGGCTGTGAGAGGTTGTAGTTGTCTGTCTTGGAAGGATTTCGACGGGTCGCGAGCCTCTCGGATTACCAGCGACTTCTCAATGTGAAATAAGAAATTATTTGGCGATTGTTGTTCAAGTTGTTGAAAGTTGCAGTCATTGTTTGATGAACTCAAGGGGGGAAATCGTGCAAGGGAAAGCACGAAACACTGGATTCCATAATGAGGGCAGCGCTTTATATATCGTCTGTGTTGTGATATTCATTTTATCTGATCATCATCATCACTGAGTTTCTAATATTCTTCTCACTACTGGCGAAAATGTGGAGTTTTAGCATGGAAAAGCTTCCGCGCTTCCATTGAAGTGCTTCAACCAGGAAACTTTTAGTCACTCCTCTTCAAAAATTCACTTCGCTTGCCGGGTCAAAGGTTATATATTCACACCCACACACAAATTCATTTTCCATCGCCCTCACAAATCCACGCTCTTCTCTTTATTCTTGCTTATCTATTCGTCGAAGTTATGTAAACGAAAACCTCGTGTCTGGATTGCTTTCTTCACAGAGCGAGCGGCCTTCTTAAGCGGTCACTTCATCCCCCCTCGACCCCTTCCTTCCCCCACCATCGACAACACCACGCTGAACCTTATAAACTGACGCGTGTAAATTAATTCGGTTTAATGCACAGCAGGGAGCTGTCGTCCCCCCACCTCCCCACCGCTCCCCCCCTCGACGACGAAGCGTTTTTTCAGGTTTCCTCAGAACGGAGGAGCCGTGAAGTCGGCAGCGGCACAGCGGCGTCGCCTTCGGGGAGTCAGGTGGGGCCGTGAGGGACACACGATGTGAGCCGCATGTGGGTTGGCTTATTTATGTGAAGGAAGACAACAGGAAAATTGCGGCCGAACAATCGTTTAATTAAAGAAATGAGAGATTTATCGGAAATATTTGATTAGATTAGATTAGAATGGAGGAGGAATTTATGCAATTATTAGAAAATATATTAACGCTATTGAAAATATAGTAACTCTGATCATTTGAGAAAATCCTTCCCCATAAAGAACAGAAATATTGAATAGAAAGCGGGGAAAAACTTGAGATGTCGAGCTCAATAAACTGCGACGCTCCATAAAACTTGTGAAGCAGAGAAGAAGAAGAAGAAGAAGAAGAATTTATATAATATATAACGGAAGAATTTCTCTGGTGGAGGAAGAATTTCTTCTTTTTCCGCCCAGAATAGTTTGGAAAACAAAAGAAAGTTTTCTGGGTCAGCAGCAGAAGAGAGCGAAAAGTCTGGAACTGTTTGAGCATTTTCATCACAGAAATCTACGAAGCCCAGGGTGAAAATACAACAAATAATTCCCACAAAAAGCAATAATAAAAACAAATGGCATCCAATAACTAATTCTAACTTTTCCTCCTCGAATTAGCTTTGAAAATAAATTTCTTGGCTGCGAGATTCGCTTCGGTTGAGCTAATAAAAGTTGTGATCGCAATTTGCAAAAGAAGCAACTTTTCAGATGCTTGAGTTGGGAATAAAAACAAATTGTTAGAGCAGCTAAAATAAATAAAATTCAAATACAATATAAAAATCAAATCAGAAAAATTAGAAAAATTAAAATTCCTTTCTCCGGAGAGACTCCGAGCGGGATTTAACTGCAAATAGAGTTGATGACCATCAGTGAACTCATGTTGAGAGCTGCTTGCAGCGATTTCCCTGCCAATTCCCTGCCAACTATCTGTGAAAACCATAATTTTCGCACTTAATCCGGTAATCGTGTGGTTTTCTCGCCTTCTTGTAATCCTCGCAATCAAAGTACGCGGAAAATAGCTGTCACAAGCAGAGACACAACACGCAGCCTACACGAACGCATCAAAAGAACACACGCACACGCGCTCACTTGCACACACACACACACACACGTCTACGAATTTATTTGCAACTCCGAGACGCGCCCTAATCTCGTGTATTACCAACTGCAGACGTTACGCCCGATTATAAAGCAAAATAAACGCCAAAAACACACCCGCTCATCCCTCCTTCCCCCTTCACCTCTTCCGCCTGCTCCTCTTCCTCTTGATCAGGACTGTCCACTATCCTCTGACCGACTACCCGCCGCACCCCCTCGTTTTCCTTCCAAAAGCAAAGAAAGAGACGCTCTGCTCTGGTCAAGCTTTTGCTCCCAAACAGATTTTTCCTTTTTTCTCTCTTCTTTGGCACCCTGAATTCAGTGCATCCGCCGCTCTTCGCCGCTCTCTGGATGAAGAGAGTGGCGCGGTAGAGTGGCTGCGGGCGAAATTGGGAACTCGCCATGTTGCCAAAATTTATGAGTCCTTCAGTTATTTGCTTAGTATCCAGTTTTTCGAAGTGCAGACCTTTTTCTTAATCCCCCGGCACCTTTCTCACTCCTCACCCATCTTAGCTGTCTCTCTCTCTCTCTCTCTCTCTCTCTCTCTTTCTCTCTCTCTCTCTCTCTCTCTCTCTCCCTCAGTCAGCTCCCTGCCTTGAGCTCGTATATTTTTCACGTTTATTGAAGATATTTTGTCTTATCGCACCCCAGCGCTTGTCTGTGCGCGCCACATGGCTGCAGGGCGAACCCTGCTGCACCGTTGACTTGCCCGTGTCATCCTCCACCGCCAACTCAACCTCCATCGCCACCCACAGGATTAAAAACGCCATAAAGACGTTAAGGGTGACTGCGTCTAATGGTTGCCAGAACTCGTCTGGCGTTGCTAGAGACGTGAAGTGGGTGCGTGTGTTGTGTGTAAGGGGTGTGGGCGGGGGTGGGGGGAAGGGAGAAGAGGGCGAGGCTTGGGGGGCAAGAAATTCTCAGTGGCGGGTGCAAAAAAGTTTTACAAAAAAATTTGGAAGAATTCCACTTTCCAACCTGAGATACCTACGACAGCGGCAACAGCCGCAACAACAACAACAACAACAACAACAACAGCAACAACAACGACTTTAGTCACTCCTAATCTCTCTTGTAAGAAAATAAATTCTATACTAAATTCAGAGAACCCAGAACCTCCAGTCTCGTCTCCCCCCAACCACGCCCTCTGTGTTTGGCCCCCCAAACAAATCCAAAAGCAGAGATAAACAAGGATTCTCCTGAATGGACTGCTGAAGAGAGAGTGAGAGAGAGTTAAGGAGGGAGAGAGATGCGGAGTTGGAATTACAGGACTGCCAACCGCATAATTTATGCTTATTAAATTTATTTAAATTCCTTGCTAAACAGAGTTGCCACGCATCCCCACCGCCACCTGCTGCACAAACTTTGCTGTCCTCGCGGCGCAGGTTGGTCGTGTTGGCTTAATTTGATGTCTGTCTGATGGATGCAAAATCGTGCGTAATTTGAATCTGACAGCATGGAGCTGCGAACAGGCGACAGCAAGGACTCGCCAGCCGTCCACCCCGCAATACAACGCCAACTGAGTGAAGCCAACAACCACCCCACGGACGGCAGCAGCAACAACAACAGCAACAACAGATGCTAATTGCTTCTAAGCTTTCGTGTGGCTTCCACATTTTTGCGGTGCAGAGCGTGAAGAATTTATTTTCGATGCGGGACTTTTGCAATTTTCTGCTGTCAGTGGCAGCAACAACAGCAGCAGCAGCAGCATCACAGTCACTGTTGCTGATCCACGCCATTTTGAGTCGAGCTATTTTTGCAGAGGGTAGCGAATTGTGGGGGTGGCACGGGTTGGGAGGCGGATGTTGTATGTTGCGCCCGCCGCTCTCTTCTTGTGTTCGGTTTTCACCGAATTCAGGCTGCTCTTCGGAGACTCATTCATTCTAATCAAATGTTTCGCGCCATTACTTGTTGTTGTTGCTGCTGTTGTTGTACGTGGTATTATATATGGAATCCATTAGTTCTGCGTTCACTTTATGCGATGAAATTGCTACCAGAAATGGTTTGTTTTCCCTTCTTTTCTTGCGCCAACAGACCGCGAGGGTCAGTCGGCTGCACTGACTTGTGATTTTCCCTTGCGTGTCGTACTGCGAAATGATATCGGAAATATAATCATCATAATTCACACATACTTTGCCTCGAATATTGCGAATACCCGCTGAATTTGCGCTGAGCTGCCCTTTTTAGATTAGAAAAAAGTGGAAACTCAGACTACAAACTCTCAAAAACGGTTACAAGTAGAGAACAACTTCAACTAAATGACGGAAAAACATGTCATCGGGTCAGTCATCGGGTAGCTTCAACTTCCAACGTCTGCTGAGACGTTTTCTTCATGGATTTCCGCACGATTCTCTGACAAACATGCAATCTGTGCCGTCTGAGTGGCTTGTATTTCGTGTTTCATGCGAATGCAGAGTTTCAATTACAGCGACAGACTTGTAAAGCGTCAAGAACAACAACAACAACAACAACAACGGCAATCGAACATTTTCTACATATGAAAGCATGAAAAAGGAGGACGAAGAAAAAGAACACCAAAACCGTCGATAACTCGGAAACTAAGGCTATTAAATGAAGCATAAAACATCACGTTCGTGTTGCAGTCGTGAAAAGAGTGGGATGTCAGAGAGAAAAACTGTAAAAAAACTACTGTAACAACAACGACGACGACGAGGACGACAGCAGCGATAACAACAAACACGCGGAAGCTTCAGCGAACGCATGGAAGCTTCAGTTTCAGCAGTAACTGTAGTTAATTTCGAGATTTGCCTTGCAACCAGGAATTCCAAGGCGGGAATCCTGTGCTCTCGGGACTCCGCCAGCAATTAGTTCGCTGGAAATCGTTGTTATTGTTGTTATTGTCAAGTTTGAGGCTGTTTTACTATTTCTGCTGCTGTTTATTTTCATTATTGATGTTGCTATTGAGGTTGCATTAATTCACTCTTCGACGTTGCTGTGGCTGTTGTTGTTGCTGTTGTTGTGTTAGTTCTCCTTCGTTTTCATTGCTGCTGAAATTGCTGTAATTGCTGAAATTGATTTCGTTGTTGTTTCTCCACTGACTCATGTTTCTCGCGAAGAAGAAACGCGTTTACATCGAAGCGAGACGCCTCAATCGGCTTCAGTCGGATGGCTGCCAACACTCACTTGTTGCCAGCATCATAAAAACGTGCAACTTCATTTGCAGAACTTGTGCTGCGTGACATACGAACTGTTCTCCCCATCATTTTTACGATGGTGACTTCGAGTCTTGAGTTTGACACGCCAGCATATACTGTTAATGAATATTTTTGAAATTCTGAAAATCGCATAGAAACATCTGCACCTCAAGAAAGCTTCCGAAAGTTATATTTTCCATTAATTTGCAGTAATCAGTGGGACGAAAGGAAGAAAAAGCCGAATCAAGCGAGGAACTCGAAACAATTTTAACCACCTTAATAGCAAAAGCAATTTTAATAAATTTCAAATGTAGCCGCGTCATTAGCGACAACAACAACACCAACAACAGCAACAGCAACCAGAAAACAACAACAGCAAGGCTGGCTAACATTACCGCTACACGGCAATTAAAAGCAGCAGCGAGGCAATCGTCGTTATCGTCGTCATCGCCGCGGCCGGCGTCGTGTGCTGCACACAGAGAGCGTTTAATCGTAAATAGATAATAAAACGGTCGTAAAACAAACTTTACGACTCTCTGCGGTCACGGCGAGCAGGGAAAGCAAGTGATCTACTTTAACCGGCAACAGCAGCAGCAGCAGCAACAACAGCAACACCAACAACAGCAACACCAACAACAGCGACAGCAACAACAGCGACAACAACACAGTTTGTGGAGGCAGAGTCTCGAAATTAGAGACGAATTTGGCGACTTTTTCGTGGGGATTTCCTGAATTCCGAAGTAGCAACTTTCACAGCGTCCGACTTTGTTTCTTGATTGTGTCGCCTGTGCTCGCTGCACAGTGCTGGCGACCCACTGCTACTCCCACAGGTCACTTCAACTCCCACATCGAAAATGTTCAGTTGATACAGTTGAACACGAAGCTCGAGTTTCTATTTTCTGTTATATTTACTTTATTTTTCTCCGCGTTTCGAGAGATTTCTAACTCCGTTTCTTTCTTCCTCGAGCAGCAGAGCTATTTTCGGTGCACTTGAATGCTCCAAAAATGGCGTTTTTCAAATTGTTTGTTTAGAAACAAGATTTCTAAAAATATTTCCAGTTCCTCCGTCTTCACAAGCGATCAAATCGTGTTTTAATCATGTCAGGCACAGCGAAATCGGTCTTGAAGGTACATCTCGTGTGCAGGTACACCCTTGACGGAGTCACTCTGGACAGGAAGAAGGACTTCGGTGTGAACAGTATGAAGTCCAGCCAAGAGAAAAGTCCTTTTCTTTTTTAAACGTCTCTGAAAAGGATTTACGATGCCTCACTGCGCTGCCTGGCCGATGAAGCCGGTGAAAGTCAAGCCGTTTTGAAATGTGACTTCACCGAGCATAAAAAAACTCAGCAAACGAACACAAGGACAATAGAAATTGCCAGGATTATGACAGGCATATGACGGGAAGGAAGGGTTCCTCGTTTTAGCGCTGCAGCCAGCGAAAGTGTCCACTGGCGAACAGCAGGTATTTGCAGCTCATGACGAATTCTACTTCAAGGACACTGCGTAAGGACACTCGAACTAAAGGGCTGCCGTGGCGAGAGCAAACCATCGTCTCTCCAACTCTGTCAACTCTGCCAGAACATCAGAGTTACGGAGGAACATATGAAAAGGTTATTGTAATCTTTTGTCCCGGCTAGAAGTCGAAAACAACAATCGCAATCAGTTTCAATGTCATCTTTCCGCTCTTTTCGACACTTGGAAACGCATTACATGAGGGCAAACCGAGCATATTAAAGGTTTACAGCGTACTTACCGTTGAAATCCGCGCAAACGACGCGTTCGAATGGGCTTCCCATCCAATCTGAAGAGAGAAGAGAAAATGTGTTTTTAGTTTTTTGGTAATTTAGGTGAAGAAAAGGCATGAAATATAATATTCGGAAGGTTAAAGGTCATTAAGCGAATTGTTTTTACGACTTTAATGTGAGTAGTAAAAAATGGCATTCGTAAAATCGTTATTTACAAATTCAAACAAAGAGAACCTTCAGGATTGAAGGATTTCCTCTGTGATTTCAATTACTTTATCCTTAAATTTCATTGCTTCAAATGTTAAGCTGCGCACACTCGCTAGTAATGGCTGAATACTCGCTGATTGGTCGAGTACTCGTTAATATTGCTGGTTGCTTGGAATGTGAAACGGACGATTATCGGTATTAAAATTTCGAGATCCATAACTAGCAACTTCAAAGTTACTCCATCATTTGATGTTCCTTATTCTCGATATGATATAACGATTATTTTCAAAATTGCTCTCATCTCTAAGCAACTCTCGTGGCGACTGCTCGCCTCTGAAGTTTAAATCCGCGTATTTTTCTCGCCGGGAAATTGCATTTTCCATTATTTCTGCCCATTTCTGCCGACACTAATGACGTGTTGATCAAAATGCATATTTAATGCAAAATGAATATTAATATTTGTGACTATTCACTTTTCCACTTCTGCCCGCTACGTTCGTGCAACGCTGGCATTCATTGAAAAAGCGCAGCATTCATCTACAGACACTCGGTCGGGAGTTGCAAGTGTCGAGCGTAGAAAATCTCTGGATAAAAATATATGCATCTGTAGAAGCATCTTGTCCGGCATTCAAGTGAACAGCCACTCGGTGTTGGTGCGAGGGGAGCGCAAGGGTGGCGAGGAGTGTGGGGGGGGGCTGTGAGGAGATGCGTGCCTGAGCGATGTCGTGACGCGCAGCAACGAAGCGGAGTTCAAGCGACTTAAAATTCTTTAATTAAAATGCTTGCGATTTTGCTGGTGCGTTTCTGTTTTTTATACACTTAAAATCTTTATCACTTCATACAACAACAACAACAACAACAACAACAACGACATCGGCAACAGCAACAACAACAACAACAACGACGACGACGGCCAATCTTTATTATAAATGTTTGCTAGACAGCAAAATAAGAAATTTTTATATCTGTTATCTGGCTTCTGTGCACGGAAAATGTGCAGATTTTATTTAATTTAAATAAATGTTGCAGCAGTACATGTAATAATTAATTTCTGGTGATTTTCTCCACCGCTCCCGGCCCCCCGCCCCCCATGGTCATCATTCGACAGCTGAATTGCGCGCTGCTTCTCAAGTTGGCTGAATTGTTTGCCACGCGAAAGCCGGTAGCTGGACAATAAATAGTCGAATTCATTGCTCGGATGGCAGTTTTAGTGTGCCAGATGTGGGTACCGGTTACCCACCGCAGTCAACCGCTTGGCGACCGCCTCTCCCTTCACGACGCTGCAAATCCTTAAGCTGCGGCAATCGAGGAAGGAAAACAGTCGCAGCAGTCAGTCGCTCAGACAGACAGACCGACAGACAGACAGACCGACCGACCGACCGACCGACCGACAGACTGACTGAGAGACGAACAGACTGGTGGACAGCCAGAGAAGTGTTGACACTTGGCCACCATGTCTATATCTGCTTCCTCTGCGTCGTCTGCTCTTCGCCGTCCGTCAGCGATGGCGGCGACAAGCGAGCGAGACTCCATCGCGTCCCTCTTCCCCCCGCCGAATGGTTGCTGACGATCTTGTTGACAATTGCACATTGCAAAAATATGCAAAGCATTTCGGTGCAGCAGAAGCTCCCTGCGCTTTCTGTGTGTTTTAATTTCGTTTTGTTGCCCATTCCGTCGAATGTCGAAATGTTAAGTTGGTAACGGCAGCGCCAAGTTGGTTTCAGCGGGTATTTTTGCTGTTTTAACTGAATTTTCATATCTCTTGAGTACGCTTTGATTATTTCGAGCGTTTTTGTTTTAGATGGTTATTCGTTATTGCTGTTGTTGTTGTTGTTGTTGTAATCCCACACCCATGCCGAGAAAAGAGTTTTGAAGTTATTTATATTCAGAGAAAGTTCCAAATTATGAAATTATATTCAATTCTTTTCCATGAAAAGACAAATATAAATCAAAAACGTTTTTAAATAACTTCAAAAAATATGAAAGATTTTGTTGTACGCACAACAAATAATTTAATAAGTTTGCAATGTTTATTTGATTGCCACAAATCGAATCTTTCAATCGGACTTTTCAATCAGCCACATTAAAAATTCTTGTCTCGCTTTTAATAAATTTTTGGAAACAAGAAAAAACATGAAAATGATTTTGTAGAAAAAAACGTCGTAGCAAACCCATTTGTGTTACTAAACAAAATATCTCTCAATTAAATCGAGGCCTGCGAGTGACACTGTGCGCCGCTCACAGAACTCGAGTCCCCACAGCAGCGCACCGTGGAGATCTGTGACCCCTTCACTCGCCGCCGCACTGTGGGACACGCAGAGTTCGCCATTAAGGCGTTAAAGTTGATAACAACAGACATCAAAACGACGTTTGATGTCTTCTAGGTTATGCTTGCTGTCTGTCAGCTTGCTGTTGCGTGCGTTTAAATCTGCTCGCTGCCGTTCCATTTAATTTAAATAGTTTCAAGGCTACTTTGGGGCGTTTTATGGAGGAGGTGCGCGGTTTCACGTCTCTCGTTTTTTCGTTTTTCACTGCAGATTCTGCGCTGACAGCAGCGCGTCGCTGTTGCGGGAATGTGTTGCGCGCGCATAGAATTCGGAATGAATGTTGGCAATTTATGTGGGTCAAAATAATTTATGTTCTGCTCGCTGTATATCTGAATTTCCCATTTCGCAGTGGGCTCGTTTGCTCGAGAGGCTGACCGACTACTTTCTGCGACGGTCGGTGAGGAATGTGGGTGGGACACCGGAGAATGAGTAAAAGCCTTGCGGAATTTCTTCCACGGAATCACCGACGCGAAATCACCGAAATTTATATCTGATTAGAAGTGAAGGTCATTTCAGCGTGTTGCTGTGGTATTTCGAGGGTCGGTTAATAGTATCATCAATAATTTTAACAGGTTTTATTTCTGAAGCACAGAAAATAACAATCATCTGCTCACTTTTCGCTATTTTCGCAACGATTTCTTAGTTGTTCTCAAATTCCCCCTCCGATTCGCGAAATCTTTTCACAGAACACCGATGCGATTAATGGCATTCACTTCAGAAGTTCGCTTTCATCTCAGCGCTCAGCCATAAAAGCGCTTCTTTCTATTTTAGTCTTTCAATTGCTGATATTATTTTTGTCGCCGTTTGTCGTTTGCCATCTAAAGTTTCTTTCTATTGTCAGGATTTACTTTGAGGCGCCGCGCCGCTGCCGCCACATCGTATCCAGTCGCGGTTTTCTTGATTTTCAAATACAAACAACAAACTGCTCAAGTCTACATGCTGTATACGACTTCGCCTCTCCTGCCCGTACTGTCTGGCTCTTCGTTTCGCCGTAATTTATGCCGAAATTGCGTGCTTTTTCGCCGTCGAGCACACCATTGTTGCTAATGAAGCCCATTTTGAAGTCTTGTCTGAAATAGCTGAACATGCAGCTCTCGGTAATTAAGTTTCAATTAAAAAACTCTATTAATTTCAGTGTACACGGTGAGAATCGCGTTAAATCAAATTACTGGTTATGAACAAATGAATCAATTTAAGTGGTTGTGATCGCGGCTTTAGATTTTAATTTTAGAAAAGTGTATTTAAAAACGTTTTCTAGTTTAATGCAATGAAAGTGAAACAACGCTTTCAAGGACTCTCTTTCCTGGCGAAAATTAGAAAAGATTGGCGATTTGGATCGTGAAATCATCTAAATCAAAATGAACAAATCTATTTTGCTATTTTTTACTACTCACAACCAAATAATATGCATAAAAATCGGCTTACCTGTTAGCGTCATCCACGGATATCGCGGCAAGTCGGCGATACTCTGCCCAGCCCCGCCGGGGGGCACCACACCGGACGCAGGCTGTGTGCAGGCATTGCCAAGGGAATCGACGCCGATGGCACCGGCCGATGCCGCCGAAACAGCCGAGGCAGCGGCGGCGTGTTGATAGAACTGAGCGAAGCTGGCCGAAGCGGAGGCAGGTACGCTCATGGACTGGTAGCTGTTCATGACGCTATCGGTGTACCTGCTGCAAGAATGCGAGGAAGAAAGTAGAGATCAGTGCGTGAAGGAGACAGAAGGAAGCTACGTAAATAAGACTCAGGAATATCGAAGGCTTTTTATTGATATGCAAAAGAAAGTCATATGAATGCAGAAATCCTGCCTGCTGCGAACTCCTCGCGGTCTCATTTGCAACAACTAATTTTCGCTAATTCCCACACAATAACCTGAACGCCCACAAAACAGCAGGACGTCACGACTCACTAGACTACACGAGACGCCTCCTGTCGATATGCAAATGTGTCAAGGACATTCTGCGGGTCTGTATAGGTTGCTCTCGGCTGCCTCCGAGTTCCCACGTAGTTTGCGGTGGCCGCCATTAGTGAGCACTGACTGGCGAGTGCCAGCATATTAGTTCCGCTCGATTTGTGGGTGTGGCACTTGCGGGTAGTCGACCTGATCTCGGCACAGCATGCTGTGAGTGCTCTAATTTTTCACGTTGCCGATTATTGCCCTGCAACTACACCACTTTTGACCTTTTATGGTCTACTTTTGCGGACGGCCAGTGCGCGTTGCTGGTCATTGTTGGCTTTAAGTGGGCGGTTGTGGCTTCTGTGGGGTTCCTTAGTCGAGTGGACTGAACCGTAGGTAGTTGTAGCCTATCAATCTCGTCATTTTTAGCCTCATTTGTGCTCACACGATTAGCCGAGTCTACCGAGGTTCAATTCTATAACGTTTTTCTGCCAGGACAGCGTAAAAAAGGACAATCAAACGGATATCTTAAATATTTTGATATCCTACCTTGAGTATTTTCATACCCTACAACATGAGGAGATAAAATGTAGAAAGGTGAATTTATTTTTGCTGAACGTTATCCGAGTTGATTTATCTCTGCCTGTCTGTCTCTCCATCTGCCTCTTTCTTTTATCTGTCTGATTGTCTGTCTGCCTGTCTGTCTGTCTGTCTTTTAGTGTCTGTTCCTCTGTGTGTCTGTCTGAGGCAGAGAGTTTCTTTATCTGGCTTCTTATCTGATTATCTCTCTCTATTTATCTCTCTCTCTCTCTCTCTCTCTCTCTCTCTCTCTCTCTCTCTCTCTCTCTCTCTCTCTCTGTCTCTCTCTTTCTCTCCCACTCCCTCTCTCTCCCTCCACTTTGATTGCCTGTTGTTTCTGCTTGTGTGCCGATCAGTATGTCTGCCTACCTGTCTTTCTATCTGTCTGACTGCTGCTTGTCTGTCTGTATGGCTATTAGAAACAGGATTGCAGAAGACAATTGCAATTATTGCAATGGAGTTCTTTCTTTTGTAGAGCAATTTGCGACTGAAAATTAAAGCAATATGTAACCACGCCTACTTTTAATATCAAACGCACAGGAATTTTATATCAGAGCAATTAAGAATTCAAAGTTTGAAGTCTATGATGATCTGAACATCGGAAGTAACCTTTAACCCCGATTATCTTCTTTCAACTACTGATCTTGAAAAGTTTATTAAAATTATATTTTCATAGTTTGCGAAATCATTTCAATTCGAATGCCGCTTGTATACTCAGTTGAGATTATCATCTCATAACTCTACGCATTTTCCTATTCTTATCTCTCTTGACTCTGCGTGCCAGAGATCAGACTTCATCTCAAGCATATTCAATCTATTTTTGCTGCTGTAATATCTGGCTACGCGAATTCGGAAGTCGGAGATCGTGGATCAGAAACGACAGCAAAAGTCGGTGGGATGAACTGGAAAGGTCGAGATTATATACTTCAGAGATCTGTAGAAATATTAGGTCCCTAGGGATGAATGACTGAAGTGAAATGGTCTCATATAATTAAAAAGGTTGTCTAAAAGTGTACAACTAGCAAATATTTTAGGAAACTAGAAATGGTTCGCAAGCAATTCGCAACATCGAAAACTATATTGAATTTGCGAAGCATTATCTGACGTTATTATAGCTCCATCTTCGACTTTCTAAAGCATAACCAACCGTCGCTTCGACCGTTTTTATCCCAAAAGTCTCACCCCATCGGAGTCCCCAAACTCACCTGCAAGACTTGTCCTCCAGACCGGAGAAGCCCGGCATCCCGGAGAGGCCGCCATGCGAGGAGGGATGATTTGACACGTACGGATACATTTTGCTGGTGGGTATGGCAAACGACGAGGAGGCAGCGGCGGCGGCGGCGGCGGCTGCTGCGGCAGCGGCCACGGAGTTGGCCGACGCGGGCGAGCTGTCGTTGAGGCTGCGGTGCAGCGCGGCCGATGCGGCGGCGGCTGAGGGCGACGGCGAGCAGCTGTTGTCGCCTGTTTGCGAGTTGGCGGAGGGCGGTGTCAGCAGCAGCTGGTGGTGCTGGTGATGGTGGTGGAGGCTGTTGCTGTTGTTGCTGCTGCTGATGTGTTGCTGCGAGCTGACTGCAGCGGCGGCGGCGGCAGCAGCTAACTTGCTCTGCAGCTGGTGTTGCTGCTGCTGCAGCTGGAGGGCGGCAGTCAGCGAGTACTGATGGTGCTGCTGCACTTGCACTTGCTGCTGCTGCTGGTGGTGGTGGTGCAGCTGCTGCTGATGATGGTGCTGCTGCTGCTGGGCGAGGTGGCCGAAGGCGCTGCTCGACGAGGGCGACGACGAGGACACCGGCGAGTTGGACGACTGGTTGAGGATGCCGCTGTTGAGGTGCAGCGAGGCGGAGGCGGCCGTCGAGGTGGGCGACAGCGACGACGACTGCACGGCGGCCGGCGAGTGGATGATGCTGCTGGCTGAGGAGGCGGCGGCGGCGGCGAAGGCGGCGGCGACGGCTGCTGATGACGAATTTGGTGTGGTTGTAGTTAAGTGCGAACTAATGAATGGTTGGAACTGTGGATACTTTGGTAGCATACTATCGAAAACAAATTTTGACATGGCACATATTTTGCTGTTGTTGGCTTGGCTGGGCGTGGATTAGTAGGGGGAGACGGGTTTCCGTTGGCCGTTGGCCGTGGGTGGAGGGAGGAGGGGAGCGGGAGGGCGGGATGGTGGTATGGCGGGGATGCCGAGAGCCAAGTGGACGCGGCGAAGTTTCTTCTTTTTGGTTCTTTAAATTATCACTTCAAAGCGTGCGAAATTTATGCAGCAGCAACGCTTTCTTTTTCAAAGAAGTCTGACGTTTATTTGTTAGTTTTCGAAAAGGCATTTAAAAACTCTAATTTGTCTCTGTTTCTTGTTTTCATCTTCTGAAAAAGTGTTGAAAAAGTGTTCAACTGAGGAAAAGTTCCTTGAATTCGTTGCAATGCCAAAGTTTAAATCGAACAAATTTTGTTGAAGTTTAACTCGATTTTCAAAAGGATTCAATTAACTTAATCAAAACTTTCTAGGCAACCAAAATATTTGAATACATGAAGTAAACGCGTGAAGTTTTTTGATTGATGAAGTTGTTTTCTATTTAATTATTTGCTTATTTCTTTACAAGTTTGCTCTACTTTCAGTTATGTTTGTTGTTAATTGTCCTTGTGATGCTATTTCGTTACTTATTCGTTTGTTTTTTGCTAGTTATTTATTAGCTAATTTAGTTGTCTTTATTTATTTCTTTAACTATTTATTTATTTATTCTTTTAATTATTAATTTTTTGTTTGCTTCTTTATTTTTGTTAGTTTGTTTTTGTTTGTTTGTTTGTTTCTTTGCTTGTTTGTTTTTTTTGTTTTTCTGTTTGCTTGTTTGTTTGTTTGTTTGTGTCTGTTTGTCTGTTTGTCTGTTTGTCTGTTTGTCTGTTTGTTTGTTTGTTTGTTTGTCTGTTTGTCTGTTTGTCTGTTTGTCTGTTTGTCTGTTTGTCTGTTTGTCTGTTTGTCTGTTTGTCTGTTTGTCTGTTTGTCTGTTTGTCTGTTTGTCTGTTTGTCTGTTTGTCTGTTTGTCTGTTTGTCTGTTTGTCTGTTTGTCTGTTTGTCTGTTTGTCTGTTTGTCTGTTTGTCTGTTTGTCTGTTTGTCTGTTTGTCTGTTTGTCTGTTTGTCTGTTTGTCTGTTTGTCTGTTTGTCTGTTTGTCTGTTTGTCTGTTTGTCTGTTTGTCTGTTTGTCTGTTTGTCTGTTTGTCTGTTTGTCTGTTTGTCTGTTTGTCTGTTTGTCTGTTTGTCTGTTTGTCTGTTTGTCTGTTTGTCTGTTTGTCTGTTTGTCTGTTTGTCTGTTTGTCTGTTTGTCTGTTTGTCTGTTTGTCTGTTTGTCTGTTTGTCTGTTTGTCTGTTTGTCTGTTTGTCTGTTTGTCTGTTTGTCTGTTTGTCTGTTTGTCTGTTTGTCTGTTTGTCTGTTTGTCTGTTTGTCTGTTTGTCTGTTTGTCTGTTTGTCTGTTTGTCTGTTTGTCTGTTTGTCTGTTTGTCTGTTTGTCTGTTTGTCTGTTTGTCTGTTTGTCTGTTTGTCTGTTTGTCTGTTTGTCTGTTTGTCTGTTTGTCTGTTTGTCTGTTTGTCTGTTTGTCTGTTTGTCTGTTTGTCTGTTTGTCTGTTTGTCTGTTTGTCTGTTTGTCTGTTTGTTTGTTTGTTTGTTTGTCTGTTCGTTCGTTTTTTGTTTATCTATTTATCTTTTTACTTAATTATAGAATCATTAACTCATTAATTATTTTTAGTATTATAGAATTGTAACTTTTTATTGGTTCTTCCTTTTTTATTTACGTGTCCATTCATTTGTTCTTTTTAATTTACGTTTCCGTTCCTTCCTTTTCATTACTTTTCTAGATTACTTGTCTTTATTAATTACTTGTTTCTACATCATCACAGATTGAATGGATCAATCGTATTGTAATAAAAAGCTGGAAACATCGAAGCTGCTCTGATACTTTTGGTGTCAAGCGTCGACGCATTCGGATTATTGGTAGATATAAAGAAAGTGAGAAACAGGTGGACAAGAATAAATTTTGATTTAATTATGTCAAAAAATACTGTGGAAAAAGCTTTGTAGCAAACGGGTCACCTAGATATTTGTTGAAATTTATCTGACTTTAGTCAGATTAAAGAAATGTCATTAAGTTTCGATGACATTTCAGCTGCATTTTCTCTCGAACGATATCGACAATAAATCCGAATTTAACTTGCTTGCTATGCCAATTTTTTTCTTCGAAAATGTGGTTAGTATTTGAATTTTAAATTAGATTTCATTAAATTATGTAGAGAAATATTTGACTCAACATTGACTTATGAATTTTATTATCAGTGAAATATGCATTTTCTCTTCTTTCTTTTCTTCTTTTTTCTTTTGGTTTCTTCATCTTTTTCTTGCACTGAATGATCATTTTAAACTTTGGAGATGGAGAAAACGAATAAGGAGAACTTTTGCAAAAATTATTGTTTTTTTAGATTTTATTGAAATTAAAAAATAAAGGAATTCCTTGAGTTAAAAGATAGAAAGCAACTTCGGCGAATTTTACGACAGCTAAATCATTGCTAATTTCCTTTCTATTCAGCTGCGGTTTCTAACTTTTGCGTATTAATTGGCAATAAGGAAATCGTCGACGTGTTAGATGCATATTTACTCAAAAATAAAAGCGAAATTCTTCTATTTTCCTAAGTATTTAATAATCGCAATAGAAGAGGAAAAATTAAGGTGCGATGTAATGAAGTAATGAAGGTGTGATGAAGTACTGCACTTGATTTTATTATTTTATGTTATTTTACGCTCGATTTGTTAGTTAACTTTTAAAGGTTGGAACTTTCAATCTTTCAAAGAGATTCATTTGAACCTTTGAATCTTTCAAAGATCTTTCAAAATCTTTCTTTCAAAATATTTTTATCATCTCCAGTTTCTTCTAATTTAGAGTTAATTTAATTCAAACTGCAATTATCTATCAATTAATTTAAAGTGTAAAAAAGATAAATACTGAAACCCAGTTGAATATTTTCCGTTATGAGTTTTCTTGCTTAATTTATTAATTAAGAATTCATATTTCACTTCCTTGATTTTTAGATAAAATCTTTTTATTGTATTATTTGTTAGATTTTGAGATTTTCAGTAACAGACAAATAATCAAAATTTCCTTACTTTTCGTTAACTTTCTTTTTTTGATTTTTACTTGTATTTTATTTCTAATTTTCGAATAATTTGAAAGTAATCACACAACCAAGTTAAATTTAGTAATCTCGACAGTTACTAAGCAATCTATGTAATTACTAAGTAATCCACGTTAATCACAAGTAATCTCTTTAGTCACGAAGTATTTATTAGTAGTGTAATCTCAGTAATTACCAAGTACTGTTGGTGGTTGCTAAGTAATCTAGGTAAATTTCGAGTAAACTATTTAGTTACTAACTCATATGTGTAATTACCAAGTAACCACTGTAATTACAAAGTAATCCTAGTACTTACAAAGGAATCTCTAAACATTCCCATCAGATTTTTTTAAGTAAACGAATATAAATTCGGCATTCGCGGTATTTCGATCAGTTTTTTTATTGTTTTGCATAATAAATGCATGTAATTCTGATTCTGGCGTTGAATTTGATGTTAATAATATTAAGCAGGTGACTAGAAGTGATTTAATTAATTAATTAAAATTCCAACTAATTTAACTAAGATTACAACATCCATAAAATCTTTACTGATTTTCATGTTTACAAGCGCGTTGATAAGTATTTCGAAAGGTTTACAATGGAATTTCAATAATTTATAGGGGAAAATATGCAAATTTTCAGCTTTCCGGTTTCTATTTATAGATATTTTTTTTATATTAAAGATTTTATTTATTTTTTTCTTTTGTAACGTTTGACCTTTGAATTTATAATTTATTATAATTTGTAATTCGTTTCGCATTCATATTAATTCGTCACTCAGACGAATTTCCTCGTTTATACTGAAATGTTTTCATTTATCATACGTTGGTCGTATTGAAAGTTTCATCATGTGAAATAATTTGTGATTTTGTGAATTACAAAGTTAAACGTTTACTTCGGCGTCGGAAAACTGAAACCGCAGGCCGGCGCGGCGCGCTGCGTTTTGTCAAATTTATTCCGCATCTCGATCGCTTCGAGTAGCCCACAATTCGAACGGCACAACAACAACGAGCACAACTACTTCGATCTACAACGCGGGTGGGGGAGGGGTTAGTATTGAGAAGAAGAAGAAGAATACGAAGAAGAAGAAGAGGGGAGTCGCTGAGTGCGAGTGCGACGGATTAGTAAACTACGGACTGAGTTAATGCGAGCTACGACAAACCAACTAAATGCTGCTGCACACCAAAAATTACCTCTTGCTGCGAACTCGCAAATCTAATGAAAACGCAGCGACCTTCAACAAAATCTGCAGTTTAAACGATGCTTTCGCGGGTGACGGGTGTCGGGTGGCGGGTGGCGGGTGGCGGCCAGCGAGTTGGCGGCCGAGGGCCGGCGGACGGCTGCCTGTGTGTGTGTGTGTGCGCGCGAGGGAGAGCCGGCGTGTGAGTGGGTGTAGCGAGTTCGCAATACGGCAGCACAACAACAACACGCACGGTTGCCACTCTCAGCCGAGACGAGCGATTGTGCGAGCGAAAGCCGACGGCACGGCTGGCAAGAGTTTTCGCGTCGAGGCCGCCGCGATCCGAGCGCTCGGCGATTTTTTCCAACACTTGCAGGCGGCTTTTCGCAGCGCTGCGGCCGCTTTTACGGTTTTACGATGCGTTTTCTTGAGTGTTTCAACGCGTGTCTGCCGCCGTGACGTGACGACACGAGACGAGATAACAACGGATGCGTGGAAGTGCAACTTTCGCTGCTGATTTCAAAACACTGCACACTTTTTCGAGCCTCCGCAGGTGGACACTCCAGAAATAACGGAAGTGTCTTCGGTTTCGTTTTCGTTTTCGGCGCGGCGACTGGCCTCGCGAGCTCACTTGCGTCGCTTCCGCCCAAGAAAAAGCGACGCGACGCCTTCAAAATGAGGTTTCGAACGAGAGGTTTTATTTTTATGGCGCTGGATTTGATGGCTTTTTAATTCCGCTGTTTTGTAAGGCGCGCAAGTTATCTGAGTCGATTTTCGCGTGCGATCGCGTTTCTCACTCTCGATTGCGTTTATCTTGCGCGGCGAGACCTTTTCTGTTTTATAGTTTTACGAGCTGCGAGCAGCCGCGCTGCTTAGATTCCAACGCGTGTGAATTTCGGCGGCGTTGCTCTCCAGCTGCTGGTGCGCGCACGTCTCACGTCCGCTCGCGCTGCTGCGAGGCGTAAAAATAAAACTTAATTGCAACGCGTGCTGGCTTTCTACTGTTTTATTGTCACTTCACTCGATGCAGTGCGCACCGGAACGCAGGCAACGCAACGCACGCAACGCAACGCAACGCAACGACAATTGCACGAGGCGCAGAACAATCGCGCAACACTTTCGGCCGCTAACAACCAGAGCGAGCGAGCGTCTTCACCGACGTCTCGATTAAATATTACAATAAAAATCGGCAACTTTTTTCCACGGAGTATAAAATCTCGTGGACGCAACTGGCGGCGCGGCGCGGCGCTCTTGTTGTTGTTGTTGTAGTTGTTGTTGCCGCAGTAGTCGGCCGCTCTTCGCGCGTTCGAGTGAGAGTGTCTGTCGGGCGCGCTCGTGGAAGTCCGAAGCTGTTTGCGTTATGAGAAGTCGTTCGTTTATGGCCGCAACAACAGCCACGCAAGTTTATGGGCGCCGCGACGTGGCGCTGGCGGTGGAAGCCCGGCAGAGGAGCAGCCGCAGCCGCAGCCGCAGCAGCAGCAGCAGCAGCCCGAGCAGCAGCGGCCGAGCAGCGCAGCGGTGGAGAGGCGAGAGCGCCACAGACTGCGACAGCGGAGAGCCGCTCAGCTGAGAGTCGGCAGTGAGTGTTGGTTGAATCGCAGCGAAATCAAGAGTTCTGGAGTCGGAGCCGCGTCGTTCTTGTTGTAATAACGCCGCAATGACGATTTGGACTTCAAATGATGCCACATTCAGCACAACTATAAACGCTCTCAGTCGGGGTGCGCGCACTAAAAACAGTCTGGAGGACGCACAGTCGTCTCCACTCAATCAGACTCATTCATTCTCACTCGCAACAGCAACAGCAACAGCAACAGCAGCATCGACGGCAGCGCCAGCAACAGCAACGACAACGACAACGACAGCGGCAACAACAACGACAGCGGCAGCACTAGTCAAATTCACAGCTAGCAAAAGCAACAACAATGCGTGGGCATCCTCACCTCGCTCGCTCTCTCACGCAAACAAAACGACTGCTGTTATTACAGCAACAACAATATTCATAACAATTTATTCTCCATGAAAGGCTGCTCTGTGTTGTTGCTGGCGTTGCTGCGCGCTGCCTCTTCGCAGTCAATAAGAAAGTCGTAAAGCAAGAACAACAAAGGTAGGGAGAGCAGCTCCCAAGCAGGTGACCAACTAGTTGTATTTGTTACTCTTTCGCTGAGCAGCGCGTTGGATTCCTCTGGCCCAACAACTTGCTCTCTCCCTCTCTCTCTTTCTCACTTACGGCTCGCTTGACAGGGCAGCCATACTAAAACTGAGGACGGTAAATGCATGCATACGTTGGCGCGTGAGTGTGTGTGCGCGCATGATGGCCGCCGCTGCAGTCGCCAGCGCTCAAACCATTATTTTCCTCTCAAAAGAGAGGCGAGCTCTCTGTGTGCGATTTTGCGATGTGCTGGTGGTGGTGGCGGATTTCAAACAAGAAAATTCCTTTGCTCTCCGGCTTTCAATTCCTCTCTCACCGAATTTATATTCCAAATTTAATGTGGGAACGACTTTTTAATGGCTGCTCTTGTTGTTATTGTAATTGTTATTAATATAATTTGTGATTTCTGTTATTGCGACGACAACTACAACTCGAGTTGACGACTCGACGAATATTTCATTTCACTTTCAATGCTGTCAGTTGTGACATTCATTGCTGCAAATAAGCGTTTCCACGCAATTCGATTTGATTTCGTTTGTGGAAATCGCACCGAGACTTCAGAGATGGAGGTGGAGATTTATCTATCTGCTGGTGAATTATAGTGAAAGTTGCATTCATAACCTTCACTGATTTTATATGACAATTTAAGGTTTTTATTTTTCGAAAATGCGATTTTATTTTATTACGTTTAATATTAAAATTTAGAGTTTTGCATGCGTAAATTATATTTGAATTGCGTTCTAAACTTCTTAAATAAGAGAATTTCAATTGTTTCACTACAACGTTTATGAAAATTGCGGTAATAAAAGAAAATTCAGTTGGTGTCTGGCACCGCACGGCCAGTTCACGGTATGCATTGCGAGCCTCTTCGCCGCTCTCCGCGTTGTTCTTGCTCTCTTCTACAGTTTCACTCGGTTGCAAATCATTTCCTTGCCAACACAACTCGGAGAGCGAATCTCAAATGCCAAGTGTACTCATTTTATTACGCTCTTTGTTTCTTCAAATGAACTGCGAAATGCCAAAACAGAAATTATTTGGCCATTTTCGCGCTCTCTCTCCTTCTCTCTCCTGTCGTTACTGTTGTTGCCGCTGATTTTTCCCCTGGCGGGGGCAGCGAACACGACTATTTTCAGACTTTTATAGAGATTTCGTAATTTATGATTGGCCAACCAGATAAAGAAGATTTGCTGCAACGGCATTTAAAGAGTGTTGATGCATTTGTGTGGGAATCTGCGAGAGGAGAGCGAAGGTTGACATTTGAGTGGTGCGGTCAACTTCTCTCTCTCTCTCTCTCTCTCTCTCTCTCTCTGCTGGGGCTGATTTATTTAATATTGGATTATCAGTTCACAGGCGTTGCACTTGCTGTTGCTTTTTATTACTTGTTGTACTTGTTGTTGTAACACTTCAGCAACACAACCACAACTACAGCTGCAGCTATTTTTCCATCTTGTTGTTCCATTGTTTTGCACCGCAACGAGTGTCCTTGCAATCAAATATTGATTTTCCTTCCGCTTAGTTTTCGTTTCCTCTAATTAAAATCGCAATCTGCATTCTCAGCACTCAATTCTCTCGATCCAGCAACTCGCACCGAAGTCGCGTCGTACGAGAATTCAGTGCAACTGCGCCTCCCATCCGCAGGATTCCACAAAAACACTTAAAACGCTCATAAATTGCAGTGAAGACGGTCAGCGCGTTTTATGTGTCACTCGTGCGTCACTCACAGCTGCGATTTTTTTTTATATTTAGCAGGTTGTAATATTTACGATGTTTCGTTGCTGCTGTTTGTCTTTTCTTTCTTCATTAACCTCAATAAAAGACGCGTGAATGACAAAATTAATCAAATGTAAACGCCAGATGAAAAATAAACTGATTTTAATGATCGCAACAAGTAATAAAACGGAATTTCTGCGCTTTTGAGGTGGTTTGTTGTTGCTCAAGAGTTTCCCACACACTGCTGCTCCCTCGTCGACCACCCCCACCCGCACCCCCACCACTTAACGCTCAGCAAACCCCCGCCGACCCTTTTATCGAGCCACTCAACTCGTCTACCTCGCTGTCCGCGTGCGTCGCGTGCTCACGCGTTTCACAGCAGCTGTTGAGGGCGTCGGATTTACTTAAATAATTAAAGCTTGCATGCCGAAACAACAACAACAACAACCGAAACAACAACCGAACAACCGAAACAGCAACAACAACGAAAATTACAATCGTCGAAAACAAACGAGACAAAAAAAAAACAAACAAACGAGATGAGATTTCTCGTCAACTCGCCGCAATCGCAGCAGCAGCAGCAGCGGCAGCAGCGGCGGCAAAGAGAACGAGAGCAGCATAAAAATGGAAGCACAACAACAACAACAACAACGACTCCGACAACGACAACCGCGACGACGACGTCGAACTCGGCTAATAAAAGCGCATCATTAAATGATCGTGTAATCGTAATAAAACGATAAAAAGCGAATTGAAAAAGTGCGGAGAGCGGAGACGGAAGCGTCTAAAAACCTAAACAACACAGAAGCAACAACGACAACAACAGCAACTCCAGCAACTCCAGCAACAACAACAGCAGCAGTAATTAAGAAGAAATTCAGCTACAGGATGCAAATGCGGAAATGCAAATACAACAAAGAAAAGGGACCTCAAAAACAATTAAAAACCCGCAAACACTCGACCGCCCAGCTGGACTTCGACTTCGAATCCACGTAAACGCATTCGAGACGCGATTCCGTACGTGATTCCGTTCCGTTGGCCTGCGTTAATTAAACGAGCGACCTGTGAACGGAACGGAACGGACGACGGAACGACAGAACGACGTGCAACGCGCACCGTCAGCGTGCAACGTGTGTCGTGTGTGCGGAACAAGCAATTAAAAGTCGATTTAATCAAGCCAGATAATCGCTGGCGTCCGTCCCGCGTCGCTCCAGTGAAGAAATTAAAAACTACGAGTAACCAGAATCCACGCGGGAAAAATCTAATAAAATTGCGGGCTGTAAAAACATTCGATGGGTGTTGGAGGGTCAAATGGCTGGCTGAACGGACGACCGAATGGCTGACTGAAGGACTCTGACTGCCGACGAATCGTTCAGCGCGAACTAGCTGAAGAATTCCATCTCAGTTACTCACTCAGTTACTCACTCATCTCAGCAATCTCACAATGACAATGTAAGACAGTCAATAAAACGCTTTTCTGAAATCCCTTCAAGTGCAATTCATGCAACGGAAGCCCTAAAACGGCTTAAATAATGAAAAATCGGCGCACTCAATTTTGAATCGCCATCGATTGTCGCTCAGCGGCAGCAGGCAGCAGCACCGCGTCCAACAACTCACGCTCACGACATCCACAGCAATCACTCTCTCTCTCTCTCTCTCTCTCCACCCAATCCACCCACAACTACACTGCCACGGCCCCACCGCACACAACAAAAACAAAGCACCACCAGCCGGGAAGGAATCGATTTTTTATGCTCCCAGCAGCGCTGTAAAGCGACGCGTAGGGCGGCTTGTATTTCCAATTCATTCCTGCACTCAGCGCAATCCGTTTGACTGCTAACGGCGGAGAAAGAGATCACAACATCGTAAAATCCGAAAGCAGAGACGCGGACGAACACCACGGCTGGCGGAGTGTGAGAGGCACAGAGCTGATTTTGCTGAGCAGCAGCAGCAGCCGGAGACTGCGGACTAGAGAGAACTCTGCACTCTGCAGCAGCCACTGCACACTCCACACCACACTCCACTCCATCCAAAATCAAGCACTCAAAAGGCTTCCGGTTAAGCAAATAATTTGAGTGACACCAGCTGCTTCTCTCTCTTCACTTGCAGAGAGTGTGTTGCATCAGTGTTTCCGTATATCTCAACTCTCGCTGCTGGTAGTAGGTGGCGAAAAAGTACTAAAAAAGTAGTAAATCGCTTAGTTGCTGGTGTTTTATTTCACTTTTTATGATTTAATGGCCGGAGAGGGAGAGACGAAGAACAAGTGATGAGGAGAAAATTAATTTCTAAACGGATTAAATAATAAAATCAAAAAACGGTAGTGAAACTCATAAATTTAATCATAATAGAATAAAAAAATTATGAAATTTTACTTTTCAAATTCTAGCGATTCTTTTAACTTTTTACTTATTATTATTTATTTTTTTTTTAATTTTGAAAAATTTAATTTTTTTTAATTTAATTTTTTTTTAATTTTTTTAATTTTAGAAAAAAATGCGTACGTCAACTTTTGCCCGCGTTTGCTTCGTGTTTGACGGCTACTTTGTTATTGTTTTCCATGTTGTTGTTGTTGCTCTTCTTGTTGTTATGGTTGGGCGGGAAAAAACGGAGGCAATTAAATTTATAGCGCTTTTTAATTGTCATTTAATGTTGCAGACGTTTTGTGCGGCTTTGCAGTCGCGATTTATTAGTGAGAGAGAGAAGGAAGTCCGTGGAACTCTGGAAACCTCTAATTTTAAAGCGCATGCAGGCGATATGAAGTTGAGAAAAGGGATTTTTTTACTTACTTTTCTACGTGGCGCTCCAATACAACTGCGCTTTCCTGAAAATACAGACAAAAATGTTATTTAATAACTAAGCAATTTATTTTGGTAATTTGCAGACAATTTCAATTGTTTAAATTGTTCAAATTCTGAATTTTACTAACTACTTCATTAACTTTTGAGTTTGAAAAGTTATTTTAGATTTTACAGACAATTTCTAGCTTTTATTTTCAAAACGGATGAGAAAACCGAACCGAAAAAATGGAGGATTTCTTCTCACTTCCCTCGCAAACGTGTAATTAACAGCAACCATTTTAATTTCGCTGCCGATTGTAGAGTGCATTAGAATTCTACTTTGATGGACTCCGCATTCATAATAAATATAAATAAATCCGAGGCACGGATACCCCCGCTGAATCTTTAATGGACTCCAGTGGATGCTCACGCAGTCGATGAAACTGCGCCAGATGCCACTCGAGTGGGGGCGGTCCGGGGAGGACCGAGACCGCCGCGGCGACCGAGCGCGACCGCGCCAAGTCGCTCCCCGACGAGGACACCCGTTCGCGCTCTCGTTTTGGCTCGCTTTCTGCCTGCTTTCCAGTTAAGTGGGCCGAGGAGCATTTCGCAGCGCGTATATTTTACAGGCTTAGCAGGGCATTTAATTCAAATACACACACACAGGCCGGCCCCCTCCGGCCCCACCGAAGCCCCCGGAACCACACCGGCCCCACCGACCCCGCCAACCCCCTCTCCCGCTCACACTGCGATCCAGAAATGCTGAACTAAATCACCGCTCGACTTCATCGATGGGCGCACCAAAGAAATTCCAATATAATAAAAAATCGTATTAAGAGGAATCGTATATTCGAAGTCGTAAAGTTTTTACGATCTTTTAATGGGTCTCTGCAGCGGACGGCACTTCGGCACTCGACACTCGACGCTCGGCGCTCGACGCTCGGCGCTCGGCGCTCGACGCTCGGCGCTCGGCACTCGGGCTCTTCGCCGCTCTGCGTCGCTCTGCCCAGAAGTGGTGCGCGGCTCCAGTTGCCAGTTGTGGGGAGCGTCGACGGCGCGGAGGCCGGTGCGCGCTGTCGTTGCTTTTCTGGATTTCCACAACAAAGTTTATTCGCTTCCTCTTGTTTTAGCAGGCGGCTGGATGCTGGCGCGACGCAACGCGACGTCGTGCCGCTCGGCTTTTGCGTGCCGTAACTTATGCTGGAATCGTTGCAGCGTTGCAGCGTTGATGCGCTTCAAGTGGCCCCGGTTATCAGCTGCCGCGCGGCGACGCACCGAAATCGGGAAAAGCGAAGCAGCGTCTATCAGCGATCGCGTTGCGTGTATTTTTAGCGACAGCTGATTTACGCTGCTTCGGCTGGTTGCACTGCTGGTGGATGGCATGTTAATGGCCCACCTCGTCTCCCGATTACAAGGAATCGTTCGTCGTTCACCGTTCGTCGAGTCCAATTTGCAGCGCATGTCGCCCGTCTCGGCGAGGAGAGTGTCTGCTCTGCTAGGACTGCACGTGCAAATTCCCACCTACTTCTGACTTGAATTGACGGTGCTGACATCTATTGACGGCGCGCTGAACGAATGCCGAAGTCGGTAATGCAGTCGTCGCTTTGCAGGTCAGCAGCGATTCCAATCTCTGTTGCGGCAGCTCCGTCTCTCTGTTAAGACGGAACTCTGTTGGTAGAATTTGAATGTTAGATTGCAGATGTTAGATTGCGATGTACAGAATCCTTGCTTTTATTTGCTCTCAAGTCGCCGCCACTGCTTCTCCGCATCCTTGTTCAGTATTAATTATTTCTCTGCGTTGCTATTTCTCAAAAACTTGTTCTGCCTTAAGTCCAGTTTGCGATAAGATGTGGAAGGATGCTTAAAAAGCCGGCAGAGTGTTGTGCGCTTCATTACCGTTGATAACTTAATTCACAATGAATAAAACGCACCTGCGAACGTCGTCTGCCTGACGTCGATAAAGCGATCCGAGTTAAACAGGGACTCTTCTCGTCCCCTCATGAAGCTAAAAGTTTCCGTATTCATTTTTGCTTATCACGCTTTTTGGGAAAAGCCGTTCCTGAAGTCCTTCGAAGCCGTTTCGTGCACTCGGATGACGCCACCTTCGTTTCTTCCGTCCTCTCCGTCCTTCGTTTTCTATCGTGCGACTATTGTGAGGTCCGCCACCATCTCCTCACAGTCTCGCTCACCTCCTGCCAAAGTGTCTCATTAGCCGCGCTCGCAAGTGCGTCCCGAGTGGAGGAAACCGTCTTGCAACGTCGAAACGTCGAAGCGTCGAAACGTGCCCACCGCTTGGCTCGTAAAGCCGTCTGGAAACTTAAAAAGCGGCAGTCGTGCCGCTGGATTTGCCAAATGGCAGTTTAAAGCAGCCACAACCGAGCAGCGAACAGCGCGGTCCACATAACCCGGGTTGTCACCACGGCTGCGGCTCGCCACGGAAGCCTCCATCCACAAGACGACGGCTGGTTCGTGTTGAACGGCGAAAAGTGTCGAGGAGAGGACAGCAGCGGACACTCTGTATGCAGGGTTCGAAATTCGATCGCGCCAAAGACGTTTCTCGAACAACAGAAACAAAACCTCGAAGTGAACTCGCTGCGGTCGCACGCAATGCCGACGAAGAGCAGGGAAGGACCGAGAAGGCGGGGGGGGGAGACCGAGAAGCACGAGAGTCCCCACTGCGTCCACTCGCAGGGGGACGGATTGCGTTTCATCCAAATCCAAACTAGAGATTTCAGTGAATATCTAGAAATCTACGAAGCGTC
The DNA here is from genome assembly GCA_922984085.1 of Sicus ferrugineus. NCBI lineage: Eukaryota > Metazoa > Arthropoda > Insecta > Diptera > Conopidae > Sicus > Sicus ferrugineus. The sequence goes on along the minus strand of OV277352.1, from coordinate 12,806,274 downwards.
TGGCGGAGAAAAATGTGAGAATTTATGGCGTGCTTTCAATGGGTTTTTTAGAGAAAAGCAATCGAATCACATCGTCAAAACACATTCGACGAGTTCTTTGTATCGTCTGACTTCTCAGATCAAGAAAGTTTTGATGCAGCCAGAAATTCGTACAGAAACCAAAGACATCAAATCAATTATTTAAAACTCAAACATCAGTTGTGCGATATGAAAATGAATGAAATAATTTATATTCACTTGTTTTAGATGTCACGTAGTTATCACTACAAGTCTCACTTCTTCTGTGTTTCCAAGTTTTTATTGGTTTTCACGCTTCTTTCCGTTGTGGACGCCAACTGAAGACCAAAAACAGTCACAGAAACCTCCGAATGCATTCACAACTCGTTGAGAACTCATTGAAAACACGGCACTGCGAAGACTGATCGACTTTCTCCGTGAATGGTTGTGTTTGCCAAACATCAGATCGCCGATTTCCACCGCTGAACACAACAAATGGCGCGTCACTTCGAAATTGTCTGTCTGAGTCGTCGAACTGTCGCTGAACAACCCTTAATCTGATTATCTACCCCGTGCCGTCGTGAAGTCGCCGTGTGTCTCTCTCTCGCTACGCAACTTTTTCGCGCAAAGCTTTTAACTAATCAAAACCACATCTGAAGCCGTAAAAATATCGCAAGACATCCCGAGTCGCTGTCAGGGCTCTCGACACGCTGACCGACATTCCCATCCGAGACAGCGGCAGTCAGTCGCCCAACCCTTCTGACGGACGGATAAAGAGGCGCAAATGAATTTTACGAGCGTAGAAATCAAGAATCTCTACAATTGAAGCAACGCCCTGGAAAACAAAGCATAAAAATAATTGAGGTGGCCATAAAAATGAAATACGAGTGTTGTCAGCGCGGGGGGGGGGGAATCGAAGCGCGACTGAGACGCGCAGAAGTCATGACTGCAGCCAGCTAGCAATCATCCAGCCACAACAACAACAGCGACAGCAACTACATAACAACTGAAATACCGACAGCCGACAGCACAACAGCGGGCGAGTCTACAAAATGCGCGAACTTGTATCTTGTATCTCATCGCGCGAGTGCAAGATACGAGCGTACAAGTCATCAAACTGCTCGCTGCTGGCTGCAGCAACACCTCGTTAAAGTCTCGCTGCTGTCGATGATGCATTTCAAGTTGCTTGGGATTTCTTCACACCAGCGAAAACGATTGCCAACGAAATGGATGCGCAATCGAAAATCAGACCACAAAATGGACTGGATTATCAGCTGGAACGGCCATCATGAAAGGAACAAAAACAAACGCCAGCCAACAACGCAACAACAACCACCACAACAGCAACAACAACAGCAACAACAACAGCAACAACAGCAACAACAACAAGAGCGAGAGCAACCCGAACAACAGAGCACTTAAATGATAACCATAAAAATAAGAGGCAGATAAGAGGTCGACTGCATTATGGCCGAAAGTGGAGAAGTGAGTGAGCACGCATGACACAGAAGAGACCCGGTCGGAAAAAGCCAACTAACACGTCGACCACCAGTGCAGTCGTGGAAGTGGTTGAAAATGTATTAAATAAAAATTCGCTTTCCTGTTCAATTTATTTCCAGGTGTTTTGGGTGAATCTGAAAACACCAAAATAACAATTCGGGAGATTTTTTAAATAATTCGTGGGCGATTCTGACCACGAATTTTAAAAGAAAAGAGATTCGTGGCTGAATATTGCGTGAAGTGGTTCAAATATCCACATTTTTAGAGGGAAATCACAGAGTTATCTATAAAAACTAAACTTTTCAAATTCAGAATATGAAGAAATCTTTTTATCTAAGAAAGACAAGTTAACAGAAAGACAAGTTTTCAGAGGTCTACAAAATTACGATAAGTTTTTTAAAAAGCTACCCATTCAGGTTCTTCTCCTTGCCCTCGAAGTCGAGCTGATGATTAGGAGTCCCAAGTCGGTTCATTCACAGTCAACGAAGCTATCTTGGACTTTGGAGAGGTCGTGATTTTTGCAGTCCCCAGTTACTGACTTTTTTAGTTTATGCTTTTCGTTAGCTAAATTTAAAACCGCAAATTTTCAGTGAGTTGACTAAAAAAGTGAGTGGAAAGTTCATAGACAAAAATTTGGGTTTTTACGTTAATTATACAGTTTTTACGTTGTGGAACAAATTGATTAAATGACTTGATCGCACAAACTTGATCACACAAAGGTTTTGTTGGGGAAATTATCGAGGATCCCGCTTTCTGTTTCAAGTAGAAAATATTGTATCGATTTCAGTTCCGGTCTCAATTTTGGTTTTCATCGCGATTTTAAAAGCTCGACGTCATTTGAACTCTTGTTTTGGCTTGAAACAAATTTAAATATTTGGGGGAAAAGCTTTACACTTATTTGGTTTTTCCTACAGGGGAGCCACACAACAAAGTCGCTCGCACTCACGGAGAGGCAGGCATGGCAAGTGCTGTGCAGCTGGAGTGGCCGGCCGTCCCACCTTGCTAACCCTCGCTTGACAAATGGATGACCAGTTATTCCTCTCAACCCCAAAAAGGCAAGTTTTTGGCATTTTTAACTTTTATCGCTGTTGTTGTTGTACGTAGCCATCATTTTTCCAGCAAAGGAATTCTCAATTTCATTCTTAATAATGAGCATCAAGTTATCTCATTGAATGTTTGTGTGTGTGTGTGTGGCGTGTGTTTCTTTCTATTTCTTGAATTCCTTGCTAGACTGAACGACCAACCGACCAACCGACTGTGCAGTCGCCAGCCATTCCAACACTCAATTTTTGGCTACAAGTTGAAAACTTGTTCCACATCATTGACTCGTCCCTGGACTGCTTTTTGTTTTTTAATTTCCGAGTTGTTTTCTTCTTCTCTGCCTTCTTAGTTGCGCGAACATTTGTTTCTCATTCGTTTGATTCTGGCCATGGAAGTCAAGTTTTATTGTTTGTTGGCGTGGTTGTTGTTGTTGCTTCTCCTTTTCCAACTCATAAGAAATAAAATAAATGTTTCATTTGCCGATTGAATGAATGACATGAAAACGAAATCGAGGAGATTTCGATGCCATTTCGCCTTGAATTGAATTTCGTATGGCAGACGAACGCTTGCGGAGGCATCAACCCGAGGAAGCAGAGAGTTAATTGAAAGAATGACGAGACAAGTGTATTCAAATGCGAGCCACACCCACACAACGCCCACTTTATCTACAACGTTGAAATGGTGTTCGTTGTTTTCACACGGCAACGATCAAAAATTCTATTTCAAAATTATGTTTTCATAATTTGTAGATTCGATATAATGTTGGCTGGGTCTTGACTGCAATTTTGTAACTAAATTGCAAGGATCGAGAGCTCGAAACTCCATTCAGTTCAATCGTATTTCAACTCTCTTTCCTTCTTCCACTTCCTCGGCGATACGATTTGGATGACGAAAAAATCAACTCCACGCAGTTGCACGTCGCTGAAAGTGACTGCCCGCCACTTGTGTCGCTCGTCGCTCACTCGCACCTGACATCCGAACAAACGCTTTTCAATCACTCGGCCGAGGGCGGCTCCGAGTGCGCATAAAGTCGCCATCATTAGTGGAGTCACGTAAGAAAGCCATTCGAACGATGACAAATTGCTGGTGACAAAGTCATCGCGACTGCATTCGTGCCACCGAGCGGCCGTCCGCCCGTCCGCTGGTCCACCCGTCCGCCCGGCCACCCGTCCCCCTCATCGATTGTAACTCACAGAGTGTCGGCATAAATCGTCGACTGGATTTCGAGGAAGAGTTAAGCAAAAGGATTTCGTCATCGGCGCGAACTGAGCTGAGCCGTTGACTTCCTTCTGGTCGCCTCGGCTGGATAAACAGCGTGGCCGCGCGACGACGCAAACAAGCAGCGAAAATCGCCCGCCTGACTTTTGGAATTTAGAAAGATCGCGAGGAATTCAGCAAATCCACGTCTTCTAATTGTATTTTTAGTTTTCAATTGCTTGCGAAATAAATCACGAACTCGACGGCGAGTCAAGTCGCTCGTTAAACCCTGCGGACGGATTTTCGTTGAATGCTCGTTAAGTGCGCGACTCGGCTGCGCGACCGCTCGACGCATTATTTACTTCTCGCACGCCTCAATTTCATGTCTAATTTGCGCTGGCAGTCGTTAAAATTTCAGAAAATGTGCACAAAAAGTATTCATCAAAGATCGCGCATGCGAATCTCGTTACGTTGTGGTGGCGGAGTGTGCGGAGTGGGGGGGAGTTGGGGGGAGTGCAGTGTAACGCGAACTGTATACGTGGCTCCTTCAATGCTGCTGAAGGAGAAGAAGTTCGAAATCAAAGAGTGCAAATAAAAGGAAAAAGAGGAACAACATTTCTGCGTGCCTACTTTGTAAAACTCGAAAACACTACTTCGGCTGTGGAACAAAATCGAAAAGCCGCGTTCAAAATAGAAAAGAGCTCGCCAAATGCAATATATCACTCGCTCGCTCTCTCTCTCTCTCTCTCTCTCTCTCTCTCTCTCTTTCTCTGCCTCAACTGCTCTGTCTGCTCTCTGTGTGATGAGGCGACGCGACAAATCCTTCCACTTCTCAAGAAATCTGCTGTTGCTTGCAGCGGGTTGATTTTATTTTAAGTTCAATTTTTTCCTTTAAGTTCATTCAATTCAAAACCACTTTGTCCCACTGTACTTCCACGTTGGTCCAAAGAGTTTTGTGGCCTCCTCACGAAAGTCTTCTTCGGCAAGAGTGAGTCAGCGAGTGACTGAGTGAATGCTAAAAATGCAAAAGCAAATTAAAGGCGGCTTCTTTTTTTTTTTGCTGCCTTCAGAAGGGATTTTTTCTTAAAATGGCACGTTTTGCGGAAACAGGCAAAAACAACGTCAAGAACAACAACAACAACAATACGAGAAACAACAACAATACGAGCAACAACAGCAACAACCGCAACACCACAATAAACATTCTGAACAATACAATTTGTAGCATTTTCGCAAAAAGAAATATTATTTCGGCGATCGAAACGCCATCTCGGGTGGCGTCAAATGCAGAGGCTCGAGACGAAGGCGATTACAGGCGTCCGCCGAGCCCACGCAGCAACTGCAGTTGCGGCAGCCCACAACTGCTGCTGGGGTGGTGGGGACCCCAGCAGCAGCGCTGGCAACCCGAAATTAGAAGCCAACTTTAATTATTTGTTTCGGCGCTATTAAAGGCGCTCGTAAAGTGAGCTCCAGGCGCTCGTAAACATGGAAAGCGAAGCTGTGGCTGGCGGGGTGGCGGCGCTGGTTGCGCTGGTTGCGCTGGTTGCGGTGGAGGCGGACCTGGAGGCAGAGCAGCCAGTGAGCCTCTCATTGCGCATCCACTCGCGGTGCACGCTGGAAGAGGCCGCTGCCGAGCTGATGCCGATGTCGATGCCGATGCCGTTTGCCAAATGATATCTTGGCGCACTTGATGCACGCACCGCATCGCCACGCAACGCCAGCCGCGGATTGCACGGCGGCGTGGAGGCGACGCTGTACTGACGAGTGGGGCGTTTCGAGTGGCGTTCGACTTCGACTGCAACATTTTAATTTCTCCTCGCTGCTGCCGCTCCGAAATGCAATCCGACAAATTTTAATTGCATGGCAAAATGAAGTGCAGCCCATTTTTGCGCGGCCCGACGAGAACGTCAGTCGGCACTGGGAAAACGGCGGCGGTGGCGACCGAAGCTGGCGGCGCACGCGGGCCGCGCTGGCGGACTTTGTTGTGGAAATTTGTTTACGATTGTCTAACGTGTAATTAGCGCGGTTCATTATGGCTGCACGCACAGTGGGCGCGGTGGGCGCAGTGGGCCGGGAGTGCGGCCGCTGCTGTGCCACACGAGCCCCGTGCGGCGTCACGCTGCGACCGGAGGCCGAACGACGACGTTGGCTGCTGGTTGCGATGATTTTACGACCTCAGACGCAATGCAAACATTGTTGGGCGCTCGCGAGCGAATTGTTTACGCATTCCGCTGGAGGTTTTAGTGTTGCTGAAAGTGGGCTGATCTACGCGTCTGCAGTTGAAGTGGCAGCTTTTGGGGCGCGAAGCACTCCGCAACGGTGGAGTTCTTCTGGTATTTCAACGGCAGCCACCATTATTCTCATTAGATAAACAGAACTCACTGTAAAGTTTTACGTTTCTTGGAAAACTTACAGCGAAATATAGGAAATAATTTGTTTAGTGGGAATCAAAGTTTTGAGTCTCATTCAACTTCAGCTTTTCACGCCATCATGGAAATCCACCAAAATCTGCATGGTAAAAAAAATTAAAATTAATTAAAATTAAAAATTAAAACAAATTCAATTCTTTATTGTGTTGTCACGCATGTCTAAAAAGCCTCACGAGCACACGCACCGTAAATGCAATTAGAATTTCTAAATAAGAAGTCGTCGCACAACCAAGAATTTTCATTCTAAAAAACACTTTTTTCCTTAAAAAGAAAACAAGAAAACAAGAAAACAAGAAAGAAGCAAAAAATGTAGTACGGAGCTGAGTAAACTGATGGAATTTTTGATAACCATTTCAAAGTACCGCGGTGAAGGAGATATTTTACCCGATCCCCCGATCCCCCGATTCACCGTTTCGCCTCCCTTTCAACGATCACGCGAAAACAACGAAAACGAAAGAAAAACGTGGGAGTTGAAGAGACGTCGTGAAGAGCGAGTGAGAGAGAGAGAGAGCGACGGCGGTGGCTGCTTGTTACACTTGCAATTACAGGCTAATCGAAAATTACAACAACAAATTAAATGAACCCAACCAACGAAGCAGCCAACAGGTGTGTCGACGGTCAATCGTTCTGCCCGCAGCAACAGCAACGCATGCAGTGTTCGCTGGCCGATCATCCCCTCAGCCGTCGACAACCGACCAACGACCGCCAGCCGCCCGCCGCCGCTCGTCGCTTGCTGCGGCGTGGCGTGACGTGCAACTGACACTTGCTATCGGAGCCATAAAACTTAGAAGCTTATCATCTCGAGTTGTCATTAAATGCAAATTTTAGTGCTCGGCGTGGCAAAAAGTGGCGCGAATAAAATGTTTGTTGTTATTAACTAACCTTTTATAACGCGAGTCGGGCGTTTTATAGCGTATTTATGTGCGCATTATTTAGCCGGAGGCTCTGCAGTGGTCGGTCAACCGCTGGCCGGTCGCCGGCTTGGTCGCGCACGGGTTGGTCGGGGCTTCCAAGACGCATTTAGCTCGGTTTCCTTGAGATTTCGCGGCTGTTTTTTCTGTTCCTTCCAATTTATTATTCGCCGCAGATGGGGAAGCGATTTTTCAATCCTTTGAACGGCCCTTAAAAGTGGTTTTCCGTAACTTATCGTTCAGGTTTTTCTGGTCTCATAAATCAAAACTGAAATTTATGAGCTCGAAACGCATGCGTTCCTGTTTTTGCTGGATGCGAATGCTAAAAATAAGTCGACTCCCTACAGTGTTGCCCCTTCGGCGCGGCGTTGGCTGCCAATGGCGCTGAAACACTGCGGCCATTTCCGAAATGGCGGCCGACTGTGAGTCCGCGGAGCCATCGGTCGACCATCTGTGCCTCGCAGAAGGGTTGGCGGTGTGGAAGCGAAGAGTGAAGAGATACGCCATAAAAATCCACTCTTTTCAGCGGCTGCAAATCCTTTTTTCCCCGAAAATAATAACACGGCAAAAAAGCCAAGAAGAAAACTAGCATGCTGAAATTCGTCATGCTTCTTCCACATTCAAAAACGTTTACCTCTTCTTGCAACTGCTTCTTCGTTCCGTTTCTTTGCACCTCGCTGACGTGTCCGCGAAAATCTTTTGTCACCGTTTTTATGACCACCAAACGATGGGATTTCGTTGTTTATCCCCTTCGAGGAGCTTCAACTCTGCTGGTTTTCCTAGTTTTTGTTGTTGCTTCTTAATTTACAACCGGCAGCACAATATTTTGATATTTTTATGGTCAGCATAAACACTTCAGATACTCATCCAGTAAATCTGGCGGGAATTTTTCTGTAGAAATTCCCGGTTTTCCTTGTTTGAGGACAATTTTAAGCGAAGGATTTCTTTTCGTTTTTTATTGGTGGCAACTAAAAGAAACGAACAAAATCAATTTATCGCTTTCGATAAACAATCGGGACCAATAATCTTCAAGCTGCCACGGTCTTCATTAAAGCGCTAAAAACCCCTTAATTGTCGGTTAATCGAGAAATATTAAGGACCCTCACTTGTTTTTAACAGGGAGTAAAATCCTTCTAAAGTGTTTTCATGGAAGAACAGACCAAAAAACTATTGAATATATCAAGTATTTGTAGGATTTTCATTCAAAGGACTGCCTCGAAAGCAAACCACAATATCGAGCTGAAAGAACCGTCGCGACCAGAACTGAAAACTGAAAAGACCGTCCCGATATCTACTGAAAATATCGTCCTGGTCACGCCTGAAGGTACCGTGCCAATCTCGGTTGAAAGAGACGTCTCGATCACTACTGGAAGCTCAAAGAACCACCGTACCGATCACGACTAAAAGCTCAAAGAACCGTCCCGATATCGACCGAAAGTACCATCCCAACCTCGACTTTAAATCCTTCTGAAGTGTTTTTAGGCAAGAACATCTGTATAAAACTTCTGAGAAAGTCAAGTAATTGCAAGATTTGCACTCGGAATTCAATTTCGTAGAGTATTTGCAAAGTTAAATCCATCTTGGACTGGTTGGTGAGTATATAGGGTGCAAATAATATTTTTAATATGTTACTTGTAATCTTCTCTCATTGCAATAAGTTTTCAACTCCATTCTAATCGTTCCCACTCGTTTATTTCACGCGAATCCCCTTAAACTGCCACAAATCCTTCAATTGTATGCACAAGACCATTACTATCTCACGAAATGATCCCAATGTTTCAATAAATTAGAGCAATTTTAAGGTTTTGACAATATGATCCATCATGTGTCACATTTTTCACGATCCTAAACCATTTTAATCCATTCTGGACTTATTGTTCTTTTCAGTTCTTCCATTTCGAAAGTGTGCGGTAAAATCGAATATTCCGAGATTCGGCGCGATGATCACCCAAATAAATGACGACTGTGGAGTGAACAAAATGGATATAAAAAGTGGAGAGAACTGGATAGAACGGAAACCCGTCTCGCGCAGTTAAAAAACGTCGAAAACTAAAGGAATTCAAGGTTGCAGAAAACGATGGCTTGAAAGTCGGGAAACGGGTAAAAAAACCTCCTGGAGGATCATCTCGAAGGGAAAACCTGTGCGAAATCACAACCAACAGGTACCGATCGCCGACCACCTCATGGCCGTCGAGGGTATTTAATTGCACTCCGTGCAAGTCCGAGTAATTCAAGGTCATGCGTGGTATTCAGCCAACCCTTGTATGCACCGAAACCAATAAAAAATTCCAGCCAAGTTTGAAACAAACAATAAAACAGAGACATGAAAGAGGAAAACGCATAAAAGGATTCCGTAGTATTGCCAAATGAAATAAAGAGAAAGCAGAAAGGATTTTTCGGATGACAAAAAGTTGTAATGCTGACCTTGACGAAAACGACAAACGACGATTGCAGAGTTAAAAAACAGCCTTCAAATTAACGCAGCCGAATTGAGCGCGTGTCCCCGCGTGTCCAGCAGGTACCCACCCATCGCGGTTCCTGAAAACAGGTGCCCGAAAATGCGATTCCAGAGCTCGAAATCATTCCTAACTCATTCAGTTTTGGCAGCAGCGACCTCGTGTTTGCTGCCGTTTTATTGTATCAACGCAAGTGTCGCTTTTATGGCCACAGAAGAGCGTGAAAGACGAGACCAACACCATCGCCATCCTCATCACCGTCGCCGCGGTCGTCGTCATCAATAATTCATCTTGTATGCAGCATAAAAGTATTTTTACTAGCAATAAAACGGCACTTAAATTAACATTAAACTTATTATTCGTGTTTTGTTTGGAGGCAAATCGGTGTGCGCGTTGCGTTGGCTTGGCTACTTCTGTCCCGCGGCCTTTATTTCGCACCAAACGACGAATTAACTGCTTGAAATTCAAGAACTCTGATTTCGAGCGAGACCAAATATTGTGTGTGGCGGTCATTGTTTCGTGTTTCATTGTGCTTTCAACGGTGCTAAGGAAACAGATTTCATTTCTATTCACAACTCTTCTGTTCTGTTATACGAAACAAGCGTAGAAATTTGTGCAGTGATTAAGTTGTAAATGAACTCGATTGTTGTGTCATTCGATACGACTTAAAGCGAATTTAAGAGCTTTTAACAGTTTAAATACGTCGAAACGATTTCTGTAACTGTGCCGCGCACGGTTTTCGTAAAGTAACTCCGCGATCAGTTTCGTGTGGTGATCAGTTTGGCGTGGTAATGGGGTTGGAATTGGAAATGGACGAAATTATTAGACAACTCTGCGTTTATATGAGGTATGCCCCGCCCATTTTTGCCCTGTTGGTCCCTACAAATGTGTTTCGAGAACCAGAGTGTTGGCTGAAGTGATTTTTTACATCACACCACAAATACTCAATTTTAGGTAAAGTTTTTTGTGTTCAGTTTATCTAAAAAGTTATTTATTATATATTTATATAAAATTAAAGCACACGAGCTGTGAAATTAACGCTTTTTATTTTTGCACTTTCAATTTATTCCTCTTAAATTGTCATCTATATTCAGATCCGTATAATTTTCGCTCACTATATTATATAAATAGAAGACAAATAAAAATTTAAAAGCGCTTCTTAAATACTTATAAAAAAGCAGATTTAAATAAATTAATTCAACGAGTTTCTCCAGTTAAGCACTCAAAAATTGGCGAAATTCGAATTAAGAACGAGTTAGATTAGCAAAAAATCAAAAAAAAAAATATTGAAATGCATAAACACACACACACACACACACACACATTCATATGTCCATTTGCTTGTGTGTGTACGCGTGATCTGCATACAATTCTAATATGCAAAACACGTTAGAAGAGAAAATACAAGCGCACCCGAAAGTTTGCTCCGTTTAATAAATTTTATTTAAAAGCGTCCTCAACAGTAGAGAAACTGCGAGATAAAATTCCAAACGCTGAGATAAAATCAAGAGCGTTCAGAAGACAGAATCATATTAAAGTAAAATTAATATCAGAAGACGGAATCATATTAAAGTAAATTAATGATTACTTGAGAAGAATGGGACGTGGAAAACCGTTGGATAGAAGGGAGAAAAATGAGCAGGAATTCAAGGCCTCCTTAGAATATTTTAAGCTATTCAGACCAACAAAAGACGGACAAACACACCGCCAACCGCCAAACAAACGTCAGGTCGGTCAGCCGCCGTGTCAGCCATGGCTAAAACTGTCAAATATATTCGGCGATAAGTGAATTTTTATCCAGCGAGGGAGAGAGAGAAAACTGAAGTCGTCCTCACGAGTTAAAAGAGCGATTCACGAAGACCGCCATTAAATTTACATAAAGCGCTGCGGCGGCACCACTCGGCACCGAAGACCAGACGACACCGGAGAGCAGACGACACCGACGGATTCGAAGATTGGGTGGCACGTCAGGGCGCGCTGTGGCGTTCCAGCCGGAGGTCGAAACGTGCCCTCGAGCCCAATTCAGTTTCAATGGCAATGGCAATTCAATGCTGTCCGATGTGATTCCCTCCCCTCTCTGCCAACCCGCTCGGTTACCCGTTCCACACGCGAGCTGTCGGGGTTCGCTCGTAGTTCGTATGCATGAAGGACATCGAGATTTCCTGCTATCCTGATGGAAATCTATAACGACGAGCACAGACAGCAACAGCGAAGAAGCGAAGAAGTGTTGGCAGAGTTGGGAACTCGGGACATTCATTGTCGTCGCCGGACATTCTGTATGCTTTCAACGTTTCGGGAGCTTGTGTCTCCGAACGATTCGATTAAATGAAAGCGCGAAGGACGCAGCGACGAGGCGCAGCTGGAAATCTGAGGATTAAGAGCGTTCAAACACTTAAGTATCGCAGTCTTTACGCAACACAATGAATTTCTGATTAAAATGCTCACAGTTGTGATGTCTGCTGGTGTTCGGTGCTGTTTGTCGCTCTCTGCTGCTGTTTGTCGCTGTTTGTCGTTGTTTTTCGCTGTTTGTCGCTGTTTGTCGTTGTTTGTCGCTGTTTGTAGCTGTTTGTCGCTGTTTGTCGCTGTTTGTCGTTGTTTTTCGCTGTTTGTTGCTGTTTGTCGCTGTTTGTCGTTATTTGTCGCTGTTTGTCGCTGTTTGTCGTTGTTTTTCGCTGTTTGTCGCTGTTTGTGATTTTTGTCGCTGTTTGTCGCTGTTTGTTGTTGTTTGTCGTTGTTTGTCGCTGTTTATCGATGTTTGTCGTTGTTTGTCGCTGTTTATCGCTGTTTGTCGTTGTTTGTCGCTGTTTGTCGCTGTTTGTCGCTGTTTGTCTCTGTTTGTCGCTGTTTGTCGCTGTTTGTCTCTGTTTATCGCTGTTTGTCGCTGTTTGTCGCTGTTTGTCGCTGTTTGTCGCTGTTTGTCGTTGTTTGTCGCTATTTGTCGCTGTTTGTCTCTATTTGTCGCTGTTTTTCGCCGTTTATCGCTGTTGTCTTCGCAGATTTTGGCATCTAAGCTGCGCCAGATTAATACCGACGCCCTCCCCACCTCCTTCGAACAGTTGAACCGCTCTCAAGTGTTTTGATACCAATGTCGTTGTCGTTTTTTAATCGTTTTCTCTTCTACTTTCATCTCTCAAAGATTAGTAAAAACCGAAAGTGTTTAAGCGGAGCCATTTTGGTTTTTTCTTGCGTTTCAATTGATTTATGCTGCGCTTAAACGCATTTACGTCATCGTAGTTGAGTTTCAAGCGCACCGCAGCACGTCGACGTGCATGCCAACTGCAGGTAAATCAAAGTTCTTCCCTCTCTTTCTCTCGTCGCCTTTAACCGCTAATTTGCTGCTCCGCCAAGCATTTCAATTAGATACTCCAAGTTTCGCTCCGCAGGCAACACAATTGCAATATTTCAACTCCTGGCGCGGTTGGCGCGGTTGGCGGCGCTGTTGCCACCTCAGATCGGTGCAAAACGCGCCATTTATTTGCGCCGCTTCGTCAGTCAGTCGACTGGCGGACTTTTAGTGGGTCTTTAAATTTGAATTTAACTCCAGTTACTGCCATCTAAATCAGTTTATTACGCTTATCTCAGCGCTATTCACTCAAACGCGGGCTAAAACGAACGTCAACTGCCTCGGTTTTGTGTTATTTTATCGTATTTCATATTATTTTATTGCATTTCACTTTATTCTGCTTTATTTTGCTTTATTTGTTTGTAATTCTTGAAGTCAAATACTTTCTTAATTCATTTTTGTACATATTTTTTGCTTTTGTGACAGAAAATTCTATAGAATGACTTGAATGACTTAATTTCTGCACTTTGAACGAAATCCTAATCGAAATCCTAATCAAGGAGAACAGAAGGAAATTCTCGCCTCGCCTTGATTGCACTTTAAATTTCCGCAGAATATCGCCAACGCACCAGAATTCACACTCTCCTCCCGCCCCGCTCTCCCTCTCTCCCACTCACCCTCTCTCACACTCTATTACTCTCCCTCCCTCGCTCGTTCGCTCTCAGTCGGCTAAGCGTGACGTAAACTGATTTGACGATCATCGTAACGAATTCAAATCATAAACCGAATTATTTACGAGCGAGATGTCGGAAGCCAAAAGCGGCGGCCGGTGGCGTCCCTCGACGGAGAGGCGGCGGCGTCCCTCGAAGAAGAGGCGGCGGCGTCCCTCGAAGAAGAGGCGGCGGCGTCCCTCGAAGGAGAGGCGGCGGCGTCCCTCGTCGGAGAGGCAGTGGCCGCCATCATGGACCGAAAGCCTGCTCGCGCGCGAGAACATGAAAAATGAATCAAGTGCGCGTAACTGAAATTGAAATGGACAGCTAAAAATCTCACTCGCCACACGGCGGCCGTCATTGAACGGCGGAACACGAGGACGGAGCTGCAGCGCGATCAGTTCGTTGCAAGTGGATGGCGCTGAGCTGAAGTTGAGGGGGAGAAGGGCGAGGAGCGTGGTGAGACCTGCTGCCTCCCCCCAAACCCCCTTACACCCCCCTGGCCAACACGGCTTCCTGGCCGAAGTGGTTTCCCTAATTGGTTGTGATTTAGGAGACGCTAGCGAGGAGTAGCAAACGCGGCCGCGCGCCGCTCGCTGTTTGGCCAGCTATTTGCAGGCTTCGCGATCAGATACGAAACGAGGCGCTTGATTTTAATGGGCGCGCAGATGAAGACAAGCCAAATTATTTACGACATTACAAGCGTAAGAAGGACGAAGAAGGGGAAGCGAAGGAATTTCAGGAGGAGAGGAGAGGCCTCGCTCTATGGTGCGTCACAAGAACGGTAATCGACACTCTCAGAATTCGCTACTCTCGGAATTCGCTGCTCTCAGAATTCGTTTCTCAAATGCAAGAATGCAAAAGAAACGAATGCAAAAGAAACGAGTGCAAAAGAAACGAATGCAAAAGAAACGAATGCAAAAGAAACGAACGAGTAATGAAAACGGCACGCAAAAATGTGTCAAGCAGCGAGTGAAATAGAAAATCCGACCATCAAAGTCTCTGCAAACTATTTCAATGTCAATTAATTAGGAAGCGAGAGACTCGAAATTGTGCTTTCAACGCCAGCGCCGACCACGGAATCCAAACGCTCCACGCTTCCCATCAGTTTCGAGGTCAAAGTCGACCGCCGAGGCGACCAAAACGAGCGGCAAAACTAAGCGACGCACGAATCTCGAGCATCATAAAAAATTTATATGACCGAAGCGTCGAGGTGACGACGACGACAGATAAGCAGCTGGCCGGGCGGCCGGCCGTCCGTCCGTCCGTTTATGGCGGCGCTGATGATCGATGTTCGCTTCGAGTTCATAAAAATTAAAATTTTTAGTGTCTCGTGTGATTGTTATTCCAGTTTAATGGTGCAAAGTGTGTGTTTATTTTGATTTAATGAAGTCATTTTATATTAATAAAAATTACTACTCACTTTTATTAGCGATTAAAGTGCGGCGAAGTGTTGTTGCGTCGCTGCAGCTCGAGAGCTCCGCCGCGGCGACGGCGAGTTCGCGCTTTCAAGATCCGCAGCGAGAATGAGGCGGGGAAACTCGGCGTTTGCGACTGCTTGCGGGCCGCGATTGCTGAATTACATCTCGATAAACAATAAAAGACTTTCGCAGGCTTACAATTCTTGTCATTAATTTGTGTTGCAATACACATCGAGCGAGATTCTCACATTATTTCGCGTCAATTGAGCAGAAGAGGAAATTTGAAAATCGTGGCGAGAATTTGCTTCAAAATACTTCAGATTTGCAGAGAAGTGCATTTTTATTAGATCCCTTTTCAGTCGAAGCCAATCGCGATTACATTTCAGCCATTTCAGCCATTTCAGCCCATTAGCAGTTAATGCGCGAGGCTGGAAATCTCCTCGCACGCCGCGCCGCGCCGTCGTTAAGAGTTGCAAACGAACGCGCTGAATTGCAACGCATTGAACGCGACGCACTGAACGCGACGCACTGAACGCGACGCGCTGAATGCAGTGCAAGCCGATCTAGTGAAGCCGGCTAAACGATTTGCCTCGCACGATTGGCATTGCAACGCAACGCGACGCGAGCTCTGCACTCGTCGAGCCACCTCGCGCCGCACATCGCCTCGCCACGCCGCGCCGCACATCGCCTCTCCGCGCCGCGACGCACCGCTGCACTCGTGCGCCTCCTGGGTGTTCGGCGTTCGGCGTCGCGGCGACGGCGGTTCCGGACGACATTCGATTGCTATTTACGCGCAGTTGTGGCCGTAATGCACGCATTTTATGGCGCTGTAAATAATTGTGGCGGCTCGCAGGACTCGCTGGACGCACTGGTCGCGCTCCAGGGCGGCAAACGGACGCGCGGGAGTTTTCGCCGCGCGAGAACGCTCGCAACGCTCTTCCGCCGCGGCGAGGACGAAGGCGACGCGGCCAGGATGTTCGTCGTCGTTGCTGCGACTTTCGTAGGCTTTTCTTGAATGAAATTTTCCACTGGTAATTCCAACGTTGTTGTTGTTCGTGTTATTAAGTTGATTTTCTCCTCCTTTCATTGCCGCTCCAAAAATCAAACGGTATTTTGGTGCCATAAAATCTCGAATAATTTGGTGCCATAAATTGTGAGTCGCGCGAGGGTTTCGTTGAGTTGTTGGAGTTCTCGCAGCCGGAAATTTAATTACGCGCTCATTAATAATCTAATAAACGAATTGTTTCAATTTTTAGTTGTTTCAAAACAACTTCGAAATAACTTCGAATTCCAAGCCAAAAACGATGATTAAACTCGAAGATCTTCTTTGCGATAACAATAACAGCGTGAAGTTGAAATTTTATGAGTTTTCTGATTTATTCGAGAAACCTTTCGAAAGAAGGGCAGCAGCAACTTATTGAGTTGTTATCAGTTAAAACCACTCGAGGGCTATAAAATGGAGTCGAAATCGATATTATTAACCAGGGCAACGCAGTGCTTCGACAGGAAAGTCGCTGACTTCGATAAGCAAGCAAAACGTTTCGCTGCAGTTACAAAACTTTCGAAATATTCAACATCGCCAGCGTCAATTATTAATGTTAGCTTTTCAGAAAATAAGTGCAATTAAAGGCGAATAAATTTGCAATTAAAAAAGCTACCGTCGAACTCGAGCCGCGCTGCGGAAGCAGCAGGAGCGAGCGAAATAAATAAGCCAACTCCACGAAATAAAACTGGAAAAAGCACTTAATTAGCACTCAAAATAATAAAATGTATTTTTATGACATAATTGCGAATATTTTCGCAGGCGACATTTATGCGCGCCTCAGCAGCGACAGCGACGCGACAGCGACAGCGACAGCTGCTGCTCCTGCTTCTTCTTTTTCTTCCTCCTCCTCTTCTTCTTCTTCCTCTTCTTCTCCTTCTCCTTCTCCTTCATTTGCAATTAAATGCATTATTAAAGAAATTTAAATTATTGTGACAGCCCAGGAAAAGAAAGAAAAAAAGCTACAAATTAAACAAAAACACACAAAAAAGAGACGCCGAGTTAATCTCAAGCAGGGAAAAAAGAGCAGAAGAACTCGTTGGAAGTTGAGAGAACGCATTCCGAATGATAACGAATGCCACTCGCAGAGCGCAGAGCATCGAATCCACCGCAAAAACACACAAACAATTCTAACTGAACTCTCATTAGCCCGAGTTTTTGCTGGCGCGAGTTCTCATTTTCTTCTTTTTGGTTGCGGCTCTCCAAAAGAAGTCCGCGATTCTCTTGCTATTTAGTGCAGCAGGCAGTAGCAATCGCTCAAGTTTTGCTCCACCTGAGCTGCTGATTGCAGCAACTCAAAACGCTGTCGACGCCTCACTCAACGCCGGCAGCTCCAAAAAACTTTTCAAATGGATTTGCTAAGAACGCCGCTTCTCCCCCCCCCAGTGACGAAAGCGATTTTCGGTTGTTGTAGCGCGATTCTCTCGTTGTTGGCAGCGTAATAAAAGCAGCGACAGCAACAACTCTGAATGCCGCCCTGCCGCTCTGACGCAGTGGAACCGCACCGCTGCAGAGCAGAGCAGAGCAGGCAGCACAGCTGTGGCGTAGACACCACCAACAACAACAACACCACCAACAACAACAACAACAACAACAACAACTACAACACCAAGGCAGCGGCAGCTACTCTTTCTGAGCTCTTCTCTGCTGCGTATAGCCATCTCACTCCCACCAAAATGGCCACCAGGCATCCACCAGCCTCGCACACCATTACAATTTTCAGCTATATCGCTTTCCCGCTCTCGCTGCTTAGGCGGTGCACGTGACTCTCTTTTAAAACTCTCTCGCGAAAAAGTTGCCCCATGTTTTCCCTTGTAGCTCACAGGCAGCAACTTCTCTCTCTCCGCTCTTTCTTTAATTTTATAGATTTTCCATGGAGTTCAACTAGTGTTGCAGTGTGCGTGCGAGCGCTGCATGTTCACCTCCACTAAGTGAGCGCAAAAGAGTCCACTGCTGCTTCCGCTGCTGCGACCTGACCTGCTGTGCTGCTGCTTCGCACAGCGTAGGCGCCCCGTTGTTGACCACGCCCTGCTGCGGCTCCAGTTGCGGCCTCCTCCGGCCGAGCACAGCTGGTCTTCTGCTGAATGGCTGGCGAACGCGGTGGGGTTTTCGCTGCTCCAGCTCGGCGTCGCTTTTTGCCGTCGCTTCGCAATTCGATTTTGGAGCCTCAGCGGCCTCTTTTTCGCCCTTCGTGAGCTGCATCCGCCACCGCTTTTGTCCTTCCCGACGCTTCCTTCGTGTTCTCCGTTTATCTGGCGATCCCGTCCCCGGGTGAGTTCATCCGCTCGGGCTGCACGTCTTGCTGCTGGCAATTTCCAGTTGATTGGCTGCACTTTGAAGGATCCTCAACGCCACAGCGAGTTCAATGAAGTCGAAGCGTCGCTGGCGGGCTGATGCAGCGCTGTGACTTGACGGCGGCGTGTCAACTCTTCCATCCGAAGCGAGGACAGCGAGGATTTGGCAGGCTGTAGTCAACTAGCAAGATTTTCAAAATGATTTTATGAAAATCACATCAGCATCAGCTATGAGAAGAAAACTGAATTCTTTATTCTCTGGTTAATTTAATCATTAAAATTAAACGTTAATCTATATAAATCTCAACATTCCACTCAAGGATGCTTTCTGCGTCACCCTGTAAGCGCGTGGAAACCATTTAATTGGCTCACCGGGAGTTTTCCCACTTCTTGCTAGTAATTCGCTCGTTGCGAGAGCTGAGCTGGCAACTGCAGCTGCTGATTTCGGCGAGGTAACGCGGCTGAAACGCAATGCGAAGCCCGCACACACACACACACGCACACACACACACACACCCTACACCAGCTAGGATCGCCCTGAAGTGCGCTGAAATGGGATGCAATCGTGGTTGCTGCGATGCGAATCCTTGCGAGTCCTTTCATTCCTCTCGCAGCTCTTCTCGACACAATCTGCCGCGTGTCCCTCCGCGTGTTTTATTGCACTGCAGCAGAGCGGCGGCGGGGTTGCCAGCAGGTAAATTCGTGCATTCGTGAGCAGAGTTTTGGCTTCTTCTTCTTCTTTTTTGGTGTTGCCGTCGAAGGATGCGGGGACGAAATTAAACGCTGCAGCTCGTTGCACGACTCGAACGCCATCCGTTGCTGGCTGCCGGTTGCCGGTTGCACAGCTCGTCCGCCTTCTCGCTGCAGTCGGTGGCGTGCCGCGTGTTGAAGACGCACTCGGAGTTGAAGGTGTCGCAGGACGCAGTGAAGAGAGTGCGCAATTATTGTTAATTACAACGCGCGGAAAACCGCAAATTCTCAAAGTTTCCAGCAGCCGCAAACCCGGTGAAGTCATCGAATTTTTCCGAGTTATTCTTCGCTCTTCTCAATTTTCTTCTTCTGACCTCAATTCGGTCGAAAATGGAGCGACTGTCGCAGGATGCGCCAACAAGGACTTCTTTGTCTCCTCTCGGCGCGAGGTAAGTTTTCCTGCCACTCATTTGCATTCTCAACGCACGCACGACTGAAGTCCGCATGAAGTTTCTCGCAATAGTTTTCCGAAATCGTTTTCTTTCCTTTCTGAAATCTTTAAAACGATTGCAATCTGGAACTCAAACGAACAAAAATTCGCATTTTAATTATTGCGACGACATTCAATTTTGCTTGAACATCTCGAATTGCCATCGCAACGCTCGCGTTTAATCGCCGCATATCATTAAATTAATAAAAACTCGAGCAGGAATTGCATTCCTGCGCCGAATTCATGGACGAAAACATTTCATTGAAGACGCCGCTCCACGTTTCCACGAGACAAGCAACTCATTTTCCACGCTGCAATTAAAAAATATTTTTCAGCAAACAAGAAACAACAACAGCAGGCGACATTCGAATAACGGCTTTGTTGTTGTTGATTCTGAGCGCTGTAATTCAACTCGAACGGGTTGAGATGTCAACTTGAAGGTTCGGAGTTTCGGTTTTGGCAATTTAGAAGACTTCATTTCAGTGTTCTTCCTCATGCTGTTGAAAAGAAATGCTTTTGTTTTGAAAGAAAGACGAATAGACGAAGAAATTCCACATACTAAATATTTTTCCAACAATTTCTTTTTAAATAATGACGATCAATTATTATATTTAATATTAAAAACGTCTTCTACTTTCATATTACAAGCGAGAATTTCAGTGATTTAAATACCTCTAATTTTCAATACCTCTTCAATCGATCTCTACAATTATTTAATTTAATTTTAATGTAGATCAGAAACTGTTAGAAAGACTAATAAAAATATAGAATATCTGAGAATTTATCATATCTAAATATGCAAACATCATCAAATCAAATCAAATATCAATTTAAAATATAAAATTTGCAATTTATAAAAAAACAACAGAGAGAAATGGACGCAATTTCAAATTTTATTTCTTTTTTTCAATTCTAACGACGGTTCATTCATTCATTCCAAAACACAATAATTTACACAAACTACTGTATATAAAATAATATAAATAAAATAATGTATATAAAATAGTGTATTTTTAAAAGTTTTTATTTCTTACTCACTTCAAACACAACAATGAAAATAATCAAACTTCAGCGCGAAGTTGGCAACTCCAATAGCCGTTAATTACAGCAATAACGATGCGTCAACACAGAAAGCAGCGAGCAGGGGAAGCAGCGAGTAACGTGCGAAGCAAGGAGCAGCAAGGACTCACGAAGGACGATTTATGTAGTGATTTGGACGACCAACAAGAAAGTAAAATGCGAAGGATACTCGTTTGAAAGAAGAAGAAGAAGAAACGGATTAGAAGTGTCTGAAGTGTAAATACGGCAGTTGAATGGGCAAGGCACAACAACAACAACAACAAGCAACAACAACAACAAGCAACAACACTAGCAACGAAAACACTCTCGCTGAAGCGCCGCCGAAAAGCTCTCGCGGCCGAACTTTTTCTGCAAACTCAAGTCTGACTCTTCAGCGAGCGCAGCAGGAAACTTTTCTGTGCTGCTGTGCTGCGCTCAAAAAATCCCTCGAAACGAAGTCACAGAAAAGCACAGCGGAGGCCACCGACGTACTCGCCGGCGACACAAGTGGCGGTTGAAAAATTCCCCGGGAAGAATTCAAGGAAATTCAAGGAAATTCGGAAGCCGCAGCAACGTCGAACGTCGAACGTCGAACGGCAGCGGAAACAACAAGACGCGGCAACAATGTAGTGCGATAGAAGAATTTCCTCGCCGTGGGACTTTTTCGCCGCGGTGGGCAGAATTCTGCCATGAAGGGAATTTTCATGGCTGCTCACAGATGCGGCTACGAAAGGCGGCTGTGGCAGGTACGCATGCATGTGGACGTCTATTCACACAGACACTAGATACACGGCTGTTTACTACGCATACACACACACATATCCACACACACGCACGCACGTTCATTCGCACTGAGCATGAGTAGACGAGCTCTGCATTCACGCTGATGGCTGGCGACTGCCGCGTCCGTGTACATGAACGTGTTTGTGTGCTGCTCGTATCCGTGTGTCGTTCTGTTGAGCGGGCCGTAGCAGTCGCCGTCGCCGTCGCCGTCGCCGTTGTTGTTGTTGCTGGCCTGTACGTGAGCGGTGCGCCCCGCTCGAACACGACGGACAAACACCACCGTGGCCGGCTGCCGTGCGAGGCAGAAAACGCTGTGTGCTTCAAATGAACGCAAAACGTTGAAAAGCAAACATCCGCAAAATAATCGTTAAAAAAGTCCGTTAGTTAGTCAGCAGGAGAGTTCATACAGTCAGCGAAAATCAGTTTTGGGCCCGTCAAGTGTAAGTTGAGAGTTTGTTGAGTTTTTCTTATTGAAATTTTATTATCTGCGATCTGCGATCATTTAAATGTGATCTGCAATCTTATTCAGTGTGTTGTTCCTACGACTGTTGTTGTTGTTGCTGTTGGTGATGGTGGTGGTGGTGGTGCTGCTGCCAGATTCAGTGTTGTTGTTGGTGGTGGTGTTGTTGTTGTTGCTGTGTTGCTGCTTTACGAAAATGATCGGTTGCAACTTCGTGTGTTGTTGTCGGTGTGCAGTTGTTGTTGGCATTGTTGTTGTGTGCGATTTATACTAACTTGGCTAAGAGAGCAGCAGCGACAACGCCAAAAACAACAACAACACCAGCAACATCACCAGCAACAGCAGCAGCCGCAGCATCACCAGCAGCCTCAGCGTCACCAGCAGCCTCAGCGTCACCCGCAGCCTCAGCACCACCAGCAACAGCATCAACAACAACATCACCAGCAGCAGCAGTTGCTCGCGTTGCTGTTGTCCGTTGTCGCTAAACCGGTTTAGTTCGCGCGAGCTTTCGAAAGATTACGAAATCTCCAGAGCGGCCACTTGTTTCGCCAATCGAAACTCGACCGACACAACACGCGGTCCGAACGTGACGCGAGAAGTGGGCCTAATTGACAGAGAAAAGCTCAAAAACAGAGAATATTTTTCCACACTTTTTCGTTTATATTAAGAGAAAAATGTAAAATAAATAAAAAGTTCTCTTCTGTAGAAATTTCGCAGAATACGTAGAGTTTGCAAATTTCAATTTTCCAAATTAGAAGGTTTTTCTGCTTTTTCACCACTGTGACAGTATTTTGATTATTCATGCATGAATTAATTTATGAATTTATTCAATATCTTATATTATCAGCTGCTTGAGAAGTAATTCAGGCTGTCAAATTTAGTTTTAGCCTGTTATTTCTTTTTTTATATCGATTTTAGCACGAAGTCAGTCATATTTTCATGATGTTTAATTTTGTACATTTATGAAAATACAACAGATTAACACTTTACAAATTCCCAAGTTCGAACAAGTAGTTTCCTCAAATATAACGAAGTATTAACTAGAAGTTTTCTATTAAACTTGAAATGAAGAATATATAATTTTTATTGGTTTTTAATACACACCTATTTCATCATGAAATCTTTAAGATATGAAATAACAAGTCCAGAATGCGAATTATAAATATGTTATTTCCTTGATTATTTCAATGTTTTCTATGTTATTTTCTATATTATTTCAAGGAGTGTTTCTTTGATAATAAATATTAAACACTTTATTCTTATACTCAATGATTATCAACTCAACTCAATCAATAGTTTTCCAGCAACCCTTCAAACAACCAAACAACCCTTCTGAGACGTTTGGCTTACTTAGATTCCATTTTTAAAAAGTTCACTTAGGCTGTTTTGGCGCTGAGCGTCTCAAATATGATTTCGTGTATTTTGTTTTCATATTAGTTGTCATAAAAACTTAAACTGATGAGTTCTTTGCAATGAAATGCACTTCTAATCAATAAAATTAAAAATTAAATTAAAATTAAATAAAATAAAATTAAATGCCTTCTAATCAATAAAATGGCGTCAAAAATAGGTCTACTAAAAAATAGGCCGTCACTAGAACGACGTCTTACATTGAATTGAGTTGCAGAGAACACAACTAATCTCAAGTTCTCAGCAGAGAATATAAAAACCCAACATAATACCGAGTTTAAATAAGTTTAAATAAGTAGATAAAAAACCCGCCTAAAGAAACTCCAAATTCTCGCAGTGTGATAAAGTTTTGATGCTCCATAAAACGCACCTTCCAAGTGCAGAAGTTTCGAAGGCGTTCCTCGCGTATCTCAATCCTTCCCTCTCAGTTTTCCTCTTTCTTTGTGTTCCTGAACCTTCATTCCATGAGTTTTCAACTCATTCCTCGCCTGATTCTCTTACGTCACTCTTCTCGAAGTCTTTTTTGGCATTATTTTGCTTCATTTCTTTTCCAGCTCGTTACATTTTTATCCTCATTTAATAAACTCCAACTTAAACGTAGAACATCTGTAAATCCAACGAAGAAATTGGTCGCCAACGCCATCCGCTGTCTGCGCTGTCGCTCTCGTGGTCCTCATCGCGCGTTGTCGTCGTCGTCGCCTTCACTTCGCCCACCCACACTTCCGGCCTCACGATGTCTGTCTTTCTCTCGAACGGCTTTCGAATAATTTTACATCAAATAAGATTGAAGCACTTCTTCGCACGCTCAAAATTAATCACTACAGTTGCGTGAGGACAGCGCGATGGGAAGAATACAGACAGCAAAGAGCAGAAAAACCGTCCGCTGGTAACTCTTTTCAAAGTTTTATTAGCGAAGAGCGTGAGCGTCTCGCTATTAGGAAAGCATTGCCATCAGTATTAGGAAAGCATTGCCATCAGTGTCTTTCGTCACCCCGTCTGAATGATGGTGATGTTGGTGATGATGGTAGCGATGTGACGTTCCTAGTGATGGTTTTTCTGGTGTTGGTGTCGGTATTGTAAGCGCCTGTGCAGGTAGTTGTGGTTGTGGTTCTGTTGGTGGTGGTGAAATCTTCTAAAAAAAATATAAACTCTTTCTGCACCCCAAAAATACCTCTGCGAACCACTGCAGGGGTCTGCGGACTCAGCTTGGGAAGCGCTGATCTTTGTTACTCCCCATGTTTCGCGCTCCCTAGACACACCAGCGCAGAAAGAGGTCTACAAATCTGCGGCTTCTCTTTGTTCATGAGCGCGCGTGTGTGTGTGTTCGTGTGTGTGCGTTCGTGTGTGTGGATTCGTGTGTGCGTGTGTACGGTAGTTACTTGGTGTGCGTGCGGCATGAATGAAATCGTGATGATGAATGTTATTGCCGGCGTTATGTTGGAAAAAACAGAAAGAAAGGAAATGAACGATGTGCGTACACAACAACAAAAGCGACAGAAGCACTCCAACAATAACGAGAACCGACGTTTGTCGGTTGCAACAATTTGTTGTTGTGTTTTATATTGGCCCAGGTTACTGTCAAGTTGAAAGCTCAATTGCATACTGGTTGTTGTTGTTGCTCTTGTTGTTGTTGTTGTTGTTGTTGTGTATGGTGCTACTGCAGCTGGAACGATTATTACTGAATGTTGTTGACAGACTTACGGCAAATTTTAAGCTAGACCACTTTTAAGTTGCCTACACAGGACATCAGAATGACAGACACACCCAACGATATCGCGATTTTGTTTTTGTTTACCTACGTTTGCGAAATAGTGGTCTGTTGTTGTTGTTGTCGCTGGTGTTATAGATTTTCTTGGTCGCACAAAGTTATGGGCGACTATTAGTGAATTTTTGAATTTCGATTTTCGCAGAATGAATGTTCACTCGTTTGTTTCAAATCAGAATAATTTTTTTACTCCCACTTATCATCATTAAAATTGTGGGATGTAAGGATTGTCCTTCACTCAACTCACCATCACAAGGTGAGACCGTCATAAGGTCATCCTATCGCTCACTTTTAAGATGGGAAGGAGAGTAACAAAACGAATCGCTTTACACTTCAGCAGAATGAAAGGTAAGCAAGACATCTGAAAGACCAAACAAATCATTTAGACAAAACCGTCGTTTCAACAGCCAAATAAATCAGCCGATTGTTAAGCCATAAACTTCAATTTTATGACGGTAGAGAGCGATAATTACGCAGTTCACACCTTCAGCAGCTGCGGGCAGATCAGATCGTAGCTGAGCGTAGAAATGGCAGAGTTGTGAGGACAGTAAATGCAACACGATGGCCGCTTCCCTGAAGACGGGATTCGCTGGCAGAACAGGACTGAATACTGCTGTGTACAGCAGTATACCGAACCAAAAGAGTGCATCATGCTACAGAAAAAACTATTCATCTGAAGGCAACCTTCGGTGATCTGTGTCATTAGCAAGACTTTTCAATGGGACTACACGGGGTTTTTTAACTACAACTGCAATATTTAATATAAAAACAGCAATTTTCAACATGATAACGATGAAAGAGAGGTGAATCGCGAAATATTCAAGTTCTAATTACGGCTTCCGTGCAGAGAATCACAATATTTACTTTGAAAATCACGGTTTTCACTCACGACTCACGGTTCTCAAGGATCAGAAAATGAAGTAAATAAAACATCGACGACCGTCGATTGTGGAACCTCGTTGCTGTTATATACAAATACGTATGATAAAATCCCACTTTAGTACGTCAGTACAGTAGTTTCCACTTAACAACCACCGACCATCGATGCGACAACCATCATCTCGTCCAGTGCAGAGGCGGGTACACGCGAACGCAGTGAATAATCATGTCAGGAAGACATTATAACCGCACTGTATTCACACATAATGAAGGGATAGCAAGGCCGTCCCCTCTCAAGCTGAATTTTATTGCAGAACAGTGACATGTGCCGGCCGAAAATGTGACGCACATTCCGCGCATGTAATCGTAGTTTCGGGGAAATCTTATTAAATTCTACATTAAGTTGCGCACAAATTCATAAGCTGGAAGAGACATTTTTCTGCGGACAGCACGGAATGTGCAAATTTCGGCCTATTGTTGGGATGATTTATGAGTTCGCGATGGAGTAATAAAGACTTTTATGTGCTGTCTCACCCAGCAAAGAGACGGCATAGATGGAGAGGGGGACAGAGAAAGAGAGAGAGAGAGGAGGGAGAGAGAGAGGGAGACAAGGAGCGAAATATATAAGTAAACTCTAGAAGGGAAGAAACGTCTATCATAGATTTTCTAGCTATATAAAGTTCAATTATTGCTTTCTATCTTTCGATTACAACATTCTAAATAAACTTTAAAGAGATTCAGGAATTCACATTTATAGGCCTATCATTCGATTATATAAAGCTGCGATTTATATTTAATTGCATTTACACTCTCATGATTATGGATTAAACTGAAGTGTTTTCTATTATTAAGTAATCGAAACTGACTTCACAATTCCTACGAAATCAACATCAATAGATTTTTGCACTACGCGTTCCTCTCTTTCCCTCTTCGCAATCACTGGCAATATTTCTTCCCCGAGTTAGAGAAACTGAAGACGTCGCACAACGCTGCGTGTTTGTTGTTGGGGTCGTTTTGTTGTTGTTTAATTAGATCACCACAAATGACAGTTTTTCTTAATGTTCTTCAATTTTTTTTATTTTCGAAAGAATTGGCATCATCATCTCCCTCTCTTCTTCTTCTCCTCTTCTTCTTCCTTCCCTTCTTGTTCTTCTTCTTCTCCTCCTCCTCGTCCTCATCTGCTTCTTCTTCTTCTTGTGCTTTAATTTGTCGTCTTGTATATCCGCAGCTGTGGCCGCAACTTGATTGTGTTCAAGTGGTTTTCTTTTTAATGCCTCTGCTGGTTACATCTTCTTCTTCTTCTTTTGTTCACTACACTGTGAATGCCAACTGCTGGTGGGGAGGGGACGGCGGCGGTCAGAGGAGGACCACTCCACCCCGCTCAACGCGCTTCTGCATCGCTGCGCCCCCACAACTGGTATTCGCTGCACAGACACAAAAAATTGCTGACCCATGCACTCCACTTGCAGCAATCGAGTTGCTACTGCACGAGTTTCCGCTGCTGCTGCCGCTGTCGCTGCTCCCAACAACCCACGCGTCCTCAGAGGTGGCATCCACGGCGATGCGCAAATTCACACCGCCAGCCGGCCACGAGTGTTTTCGAGTGGAGCGGAGTGAAGGACCTCGAAACTAATTCGCCAAGTTAGAAGCAATTAATTGTGTTGCTGTTGCTGCTGCTGTCGAGCTGCAGCAGCACCGGTGTGACTTGCGTTGCCAACACAGAGCGGACGATTTTCATTTTTGCTGGTTTTTTTTTTTCTTTTCCTTTTGAATTTAATAAACTTTTGCAATTTTCTTTTACGGAAGAATTGCGAATGAAATCAGTGTGATTAAAAAGTTTTACCATTGAGGAGTTATAAGTTTTGTTGTTGTGCAGCTGTTGTTGTTGTTGCTGTTTTCGTTGCTCTTTTTTAAATGAAAACGAGTTCCGATTTTCACGATTTTCGGAAGGATTCCAATTTCCTTCTGAAAGATTAAATAATTCGAACCCGAAAGGCGTTTCCTTGAACGACTCCCTCGAGAAGTAATTTAAAAAATGACAAAAACATTAATTAGAGAGAAAACGAAAGACGGAACAAACGGAAACTGCAAGAAATATCACACCAGTAGACGAACAAATAATCAAATCTGATGAATGAATAAAATGAAGTCCTTGCGATTCTCCATCGTTGTCGCTGCAGAGAGTTCGGCTGCATAATTGAACGTCTGCAGCAAGTGCATTTAATGGAGCACCTTGGCAACAACAATCAACGAGTGCTCCTCGCCCCGTTGTCCCTCCCCTCCTCCTCATCCTCCACACCTTCCAACGCAACCGCTCATCCGCAGCAAAATTCGTCGCTGTTCAAATGGCAGAGAAGATCGAGCGAAGCCAGTGCGGCGCAGAACTCATCAGACACCAGATGACAATAAAGAGCACACGACAAACTCGCCCACGAGTACTCAGACCGCACCTCGTCACCCCCTCACCATCCCCCACCACCGCGACGAGGTCCTCACACTTGCAGCTGCTTCGCCTTTTCAGCTCCGTTGCCTTCGAGTTCATTGCGATCTCTGCATCCTCCGGAAAAGTTTATAATTTTGTGCAAAAGCAATTTAGAAGCTTCACAGCATGCCGAACGTCCTCGTCCCTCACCCGGCGCCTCTAGTCCCTCGACCCAACTCACCAAACGTCCCCCGCTCCGCTTCCCCTCGTCCTCATCGATTCATCACATTTGGTGGCGAGCTGTGCGTGCAGCTCCGTCTGTTGGTGCGTCGCCGGTTTAAGCGCGCCCACGAGCAGCACTCACAACAACACTCTTGCCACTCGGTAAACAAAATTGGTCTTCAGACTCCCTCCTCTCACTCCTCTCCCTCCACGAACTGCGTGAGGCACTGCAGAGCGAAGCTGTGGAGGACACGGAATCTTGTGTTCAATGAAGTCACGTTTCGTCGGTGTGTCTGTCGTGTTTTCGCTTTGCTGCCTGCTTTCGATGGTGCAGTTTAGCAAGATTACTTGCTGGGAAATCTGCACCGAAGCCCCTCCACTCGGTCACTCCCTCGCCAAACACGAACGCAACTGCGCCTCTGTTCGCGGCGCAGGAGTTTTGCGAAGCTACGAATTATCGCACATCTTGAAGGGGCGGCCGGGTATCACGTGGGACCTTGGGAATCCGCCGCCCCTCCCTCTCGCTCTCGTTGCCCGCCTCACAATCCCGCACAAAAGCTCGTTTAGGGTTGCCACTTGCAGACAGTAAAGAATGGATTTTTATTGAGCTTTCGAGGACCTCTTCAGCGGCTCCCAGAGTGCCACTCTTGCTCTGCGCAGAGGGAAAATCTCGCCACTCTAACGGGCGTCGCGGCATTTAAGGGTTGGCTCGTGCTGTCGACGTTGCTGTTGTTGTTGCCGCCGCCAAGGACTCCACGTACTGCTGGAACCCATAAGTTTGCATTTGATGCCGCATACGCGCGGCCGTCTTATAAATTTCGGAGTTTATCTCGCACATCAGATCTCGTGCGCGCTTTTTCGCGAGCAATCATTTCGCATGCATAACGTATGCATGTGTGGTGGGGCGAAATGGCGCTGGTGTGTGTGCGCGTCGTCACTCGCACGCATGTGGGACACGCGGCCGCACCTTGCAGCAGGCAGCTTGCCGCTTCTATTCGAACGACAAGTCGAGCAAGCGTGCGGCGGATGCAGGCAACATCACCGATTATAGGGTGCCTGGGAGCCACTTAAATGGCGCCGAAAGCAAACCAAAATGTGGCGCACCAGAAGCGGTATTCGGGGCAGAAATGCAGTCAACGTGATTTACGCATAATTTGAAAACGTATAACATTTCTGACGAGCTGATACATTTATCACTTAACTACCTGGTAACATAAAAGAAAAGACTACAAATGATATTAATTAAGTCCGAGTTTAAGCCAGAATTCAGTTCAAGCCAGCGAGCCAACTGAGAGCTTCGAACTGAAGGGTTTCCCGCCTACCCAGGAACAGATTGACTTGCAGTTGTCAACCGCTGAGAGGCGTTCTGAGCGCCACCCAGCGCAGCTTATAAAACGTCATATTTACGAAGTTCATTTTCTCGCCTCCATTCTTCTCGTTGCAGGATCCACATGCGCTGCAGCGTGCAAGACGGCAGCCGGAATCACAGGCAATCGTGGAAACTAAACGCTGCTACGTGCGGCGGAAACTCATCGTCCTCCCGCCAGCCCACCGCTCCACGCGCTCCAGGCAACCCGTCCTGAAGACGGAAGCAACCGGCACCTGAGATGGTTGCCACGACAACGGGCGCACACACTCAACCCCACATGCAGCCGGTGCTGATGCTGTTGTTGTTGCAGTTGCGTTGCTGTTGCTGCCGACTGCAGGAGCGCCGCCATCAGGTTTCCGTTTTTATGTGTTGAACAAGTGGTTCGATTACGTCGTCTGCCATCCACCCGCCGCAAGCAGACGCGCTACACACACGCACACACACACACGCTGACGCACACATACCGCCACACTGTGCCGGCAGGCAAGCGGAAGCTCTTCGCAGTTCTTTTGTGCTTCTTTATTGAGTTTGCCATTTCATTCCGCTTAACTCAGCCACCCTTGAAAGCGGCTCCGCAGCGGCAACAATGGATGGCATCCTGTCTGCTGCAGGGACGGGCGTCCGTGTGCGAGGCGCGCACTCCTTGCTGCGGCAACGACGACGAACGCAAGGACCAGACGAACGAACGAACGAAGGAAGGAACGAACGGACGCTCGCACGGACGAACGACGGAGGAGTGAGCAACCAACCGAGTGTTGTGTGTGTGTGTGTGTGTGTGTGTGTGTGGCGACAGGGGTAAAGAGGACTCTGGCGTGGCGAGAGCAAGGACGAGAAAAACTAACAACGCCAGCAACAACAACAATGACACAACGAGCTGTGCGCTCGGATTCGCTTGGCGTTCAGTAGCAGCTGCTCAGTCGTGGCAGCAACAACGCATCCTTGTGTCCCGTTTTCCGGTTGATGTCGACATCCTCGCCTCTGTTGGCGTTCGTGTTGTGCAACGCGTCGTCGCTGGTGTTTCTCGTCGATAGACGTTTCGATTCTTTCGCTGAACGAAGGTGAATGAAGTTCAGAAACTTTTTATACTCGACTGAATTAAAATTTGCGCTGTTAAACGCGAGAATAATTGATTTTGCACTTACACTCGCATCACGTGGAAGGGATTCACAGAGTCGTCGTCGTCGTCGTCGTCGTCACCGTTGCCTTCTGTTGCTTCGGATCGTCGCGCTGAAGATCGCAGGAGCCTGGATGTCGCGCTGTTGCTGTGGAATTGAACGCGGTATTCGACGCGGTATTCGACGCGTTGTGCGACGTGTTGTTCGACGTGTTGTGCGACGTGCAACTTCGTATACGTATACTGAATGTATCCTGAGTGCATCCTATCCGGTATACCTTCAGTATACGTAACACGAGGCCACACATTCAACGAGGATCGTCGTCGTGGACGCGGTTGTCCCCGCATTCAGCGGCAGGAGCGTCGTCAGTATTCGCCGCAGTGTTTGTCGACTGAATTCACAACTTTTGCAGGTTGAAGTGCAGGTTGACTGAAGAAGTTGATATTCACTGATTTGTTATCATTTCACTTCACATACAATCGCGAGCCACGAATTCTATCAAATTTAACAGCCTGATTTCACTTCAATAAAAACATTTCACGGTGTTAAAGAGAGTTTTGAAGAAGTTTTGTTATTAAATATTCTATTATTGTATTCTTAAATAGTGTTTTAATGTTAAATTTCTCCGAATAAAAACTGTTTCACTGAAATCAAATAAATTTACACTGTTTCAGTAATACGAACTGAATTGTTTTATTAAGAAATTTGTTACTTTTAGATTAGAAATCCTCACAAATTGCTTCGATTTCTCACTGGACCCCTAATAATCGTGGATGGATTCAAATCGTAATTCATTTAATCATTTTGAATTAAATTCCTTTAATTTCAATCTAGTAAAGTTAAGAGAGAATCAAAAATACTTTTCCGTACTGCAGTTGAGGGCAATTTTTGTGATCATCTCGATGTCGTTCCAATCCAGTCTCGACTCCAGTCGACAGCAGAGACCGAGTCAGCGTTTTTCAGGCGACAGGATAACTGAGATCAAGCGGAGATCGGATTACAAGGATGACCGCGATACGAGGCGATTATCGAGAGTTTCTATAGTCGGATCGATATAAGAGGTCGCAATAATTTCTCATCTGAAATCTCTATGGTCAGCAGCACCAAAAAGACTTCACACACCTCGATCTGGATTCTGCAGACGTGAGAAAAGATTTGATTTTCTCGAATTCGAACTGAAATGACAGATCGAGGCTGCCTTCGAGACACAGAAGACATTTTACGGCACACAAAAATCAATCACATTTCGAGATGGAAACACTAAAATTAACTGAGATGAACGACGAGCACCTGGATATTATTTTCTATAAAGTTTTTTAACAAGATTCACTTCTAGCTGAACGTTCTGATGTTTATGGAAATTTAAAATTTAAGAAAACATTTAGATGAATGTGTAAATAAATAAATAATTTTATATCACACTGCAGTTTTAATATTTCATTTTGTTCATCGCTTTCCTCTCTTTCAGCAAGAATTATGATGTAATTTAAGAGCCATTCAAAGAAGAAAAACTAATTCTAGAAGTGTAATTTAAGTGGCGAACGACGCGAATTACATTTCGTTTGATTAAATTTTCATGGACTTCATATCAGTTTTGTTGTTGCAAGCATGAAGGTCGCCGCTGAAGAGTGGAATGAAGGCAAGAATGAAGAGGGGAATGAAGAGGGGAATGAAGAGGTGAATGAAGAAGAGAATGAAGAGAGGAATGACATCGAGGAGGTTGAGGAGTTGAAAGCCAAACCGATGGCGGAAACACAAGTAAACAAAAACAGAGGCTCAGCCGAAGTCTATAAATAGGAAGTTCGTCAGCGGGTGCGTGCTGGTGGACGACGCAACCATTAAACGCGCCTTGCAGAAATTAACAGGCGGCTCCCTGTTGAAGAATCCCTTCCAGTTTTCAGAGTTGAAGGATTGAAACTCGATTTACTTCCGGCCCACCAAGCGGCCGACCAGCCTGACTGACCTTCTAAAGCCTATAAATCATCGACAATAAAGAAGCAACAAGATTCTGTCTGCCGATTTACCCGTCCCGTCGTGAGTTTCCTACGCTCGCGATGAGAAGCGAGAAGCGAGAAGCGTTCAGCGACCCAAACAACTCACTGACTTCGCGCTGAGGCAGCGCCATCTGTTGCCGCCTAGCGACAGCTACGCCGCGTCGCGCGCAAACTCATCCACCCGCAGCACAGACGGCCGTCTAATTGGGAAGCATTTGCGGTGCCTCGGCTGTGGACTGCTCGCTGCTCGCTGCTCGTGCTCGAAATGTTCCATTTTATAAACTATAAAAGCGGCATTAAAAGAGACATAAAAAACCGACCTGCTTATCGTTTAACCAGATTTGATACTCGAGCCGTTTTATTGTCGTCTTCTTTTGTTTTATTCAAGAATCGCATTGTTTTCGAGCGCAATTAATATTCTCGCCAGACTGTTGCTGTTGTTTTCATGATTCACAACCAGTTTGCTCGGAATTTCCATTTAAATACCGATGAGGCGTGAAATTAAAAACGGTTAAAAATTTTTTCAATTTTACGATCCTTTTATTATCCACTTAAAAACCCGTTAAATTGTAAGTAAACAACTTGTGATTTAACAATAAGTAATTCAATACGATTTTTTAATTCAACTTTCATATATTTAAAATTAAAATTTTGATAATTTCTTCAAGAAAAAGAAAGATTGATATTTAATAACTATCTAATTTTTTAATTACTATCTAATTTAAGATTAGATTTAATCAGATTTAATTACTATCTAATTTTAATTTTAATTGTCATTTCATTTCTAATTTAATTATGATTATTATTTCGTTATTTATTAATTTTTAATTTTAATTGTAATGTATAACTAAAAGTTTAATTTCCTAAGTGGGTTTTCACTTAAATTTACTAATATATTAAAAAACTTATGAAATTAAAAAATTTATTTACATTCTAAAAATAATAATTTAACTTAAAAAATCCTTTTCTCTTTACAACGAAATCTTTGCTATAATAAAACCTTAACATTTCTGCCGCATTAATATTTTCTATAGCCGGCACTTAAGTGCAGCCAGAAATCACCACTCAGATACTTCAGAGCGCAACGCCACCCAAAAAGAGCAAGAGAGAGAATGAAATTGGAACTGAAATGAAATAAAATTTTTGGAAATGGTTGCCGGTGTCTGTTGCTGCTGGCTGCCATTACAGTGTACTTCTCAAGTGAATATTTTAGACCTGTTTTCTTCTCATTTCTCCCTTTCTCAAGAGAAGATTGCCCGCAAAAAGCAAGTGACTACAAAAACAACACTGATAACCGGCAATAAGCCCTGGAAGGCGTTGAACTCGTGTGTGTGTTTGACAAAAACCAGAAGAGCGCTGCAGTCTGAACTCATTCTCCCATTTTTTGGTTAACTTTTTGGTTAACTTTTTGTTGGTGGCGGCAGCTGTGAGCGGAATGTTAATGAGAGGAATGAGCCGAATGGAAATCCTAGTGGGTTGCTATGACAACGAACAGCAGAGCAACTGCTTCTTGAGCTGCGCGACGAGTGGAGGGAGAGAAGAGAAGGTTAATTCGGCCATATTTGATTTGAGAGAGAATTAAGCTGCTGTATTGCTTTTGTTGTATTGCTGATTTTGGGTAGTTGAATGTGTTTATTTATATGTGATGATGGGCATTTCTTCTGCTCTCCGTTTACGCTCTCTCCGCTATTCTCCGCTACTCAAATTCAGAAGAGACAAGTCAGACAAACTCTAGATCGGTTTTTGAATTGTTAGATGGTAAATTAAGAAGGACTTAATAAATTTTAGCATGAACACACGCTACTAAATTATTGAGTTTTCAGTAACCACACATGGAGCGATTTTGAGCGATGAAATTACGACTGCTCTCCGCCAGAGCAGAGAGTTCGGAGCGCCGAGTCAGCAGCGAGTCACGGGGTGTGGCAGCCAACTGACGCTCTCTGCTGAGTAGAGCGGCAGAGATGAAAATTGTGTGCAGGAAGAAGCGTTCACACGAAAAGTCTCGGCTTCAGTTAAAAAATCCTTAAAATTTTTAATATTCCTTAGGCAGAAAATATCAATCGTCAGAGTTTGATATTTTATGACACCTCAGAAACGTTAAGTTTAAATGAAAATCTGCTTAAACTGTCGCACAACAATCGCGAAATCTCTTTTTAATTCACAACAATTATCTGCGCCCATCAAATGCCAATAAATCAATTTTAAAAGGCAATAAAATTGTTGGTGTTGTGGTTCTTGTTGTTGTGTTGACTGTGGCTGACTTTTAATCCTCTGCATTTCATCTCGCAGCGAATCCCTCCTCGTGGACACCTTCAATTTTTGCCAATTAAGTCGGGCGTTTAATGCGACCTATAAAACGGCGCTGATTATTGTCGGCGGCGAGGCGGCGGGAACGCTGCACAACAACCGCTGCTCCTCTCTCTCCACTCTCGACTTCCAACAAACGCCCGCTCGCTGCTGACGATCGTCAAATCCGAACACAGGAAGGTAAATCGGCGGCGTTTTTTCTTTCATTAAATCTCGGATGATGTTGTTGTTGTTGTTGTTGTTGTTTTCTCTGGGTTTAATGAAGTGCTGCCAAGTTAATTAAAAAATATGATTTTACGAGCATTTGATTGCCGCATTTTATAGCCAAATCGGTTCTGAAACGGTGATGGCTTCGTTTTTTTTCGCTTCTGCAAGCGAGTTCAATATTAGGCGAAGAAGAAGAATTCAATGCCAACAATAAAAATGCTGGGAAAGTTGGGAAAGCCGACTTTTAAAGCTTTTTTCTAATATCGCGGCACGAAAATTTACGATTGCCTGCTGAGAACTTCAATTAATTTGGATTTTAGAGTAATTAATGAGCGGATAAAATTATTATTATGGCTGAAATGATTTATTAAATGATAAATCTCGAGTCTTGAAAGGATTTCCATACAAAGAAGTGTGACTGCAATTCAAAGAAGGCCACCAGAAAGGAAGTGGAAGTTGGAATTTTCCGATTTCGGTGATAACAACGTGAGTTTCCAAACAAATATGACAACACTGAACAAAGATTTTCCATTACTTTGACAAGGAAATGTTAATAAATATCGTAACTCAACTTGAAATGACGAAATTATGGAAATTCAGTGTTGTTTCTTCTGAAGTAAAAACACGAATTACCAAATTATATTTGAAAAAATTGAGCGAAAGTCAAATAAATCAATTCAGTCAAATTCTGTCTGTTTTCACGATTCCTTTTAAATTTAAAAGCCTTGAACAGGATTTCGAATCGAGAAGCTCAGCTTTGCTGGCGTCTACAAACACAGCCAACCACACGCCTCTCAAGTGTTCACACAGATGCGTGCGTGTGAGTGCATCCATGTGATTTGAAATCTTATCACGAGAAGCTCCGCCGCTCCGCCGCTCCTCCGATTCTGACTGAGAGGGGAGAGACTTAAAATTCAACAAACCGCAGCGCAGCGCACAATTGTCTCAATAAATCCTCATAAAAATGCAGAGAATGAAATACTTGAAATTATCTCGCTCTCATTTTCGGTTGTTTTTTATCAAACAAGCGAAGAAATATACAAAAATATAGTAATTCAAGACGTTGAGTACGAAAATCGTGATGCATACGTAATTTCGTTCGGGGTTAAAAGTGTCAAATGCAGAGACAGACTAACGGCGCAGTGGAAAAACGGTTGGTAGAGAGAGAGAGGGAGCTCGAGAGAGGGAGAGCGAGAGGAAGGAATTCAGTTGAATGTGCATTTCGAGGATTTTGAAAAATTATCAGACGCTTCGAGCAAGTGAACCAAAAAATCAAGCGAGCCAGCGAACCCCAAAATTTGTTTATTTCCAATTAAGCGTGGCGACCAAAGTGTTGAGTGTGGCGGCGACACTTCTCGCGTCACTCGACGGCATGAAACGCGATGTCGGCTGCAGCAGGAATGAGATTGGGGAAATTTAAATTTATGGCGTCGTGTAGGCCGAACTCCTCAAGTGATTTTTGAGCATCAAGAGGAGGTCAGCAACCAGAGACCTTCACTGAAACACGCGATCCTTCATCATGACAATTTTAATGGCCTTCACTCGGTGTGAAAGAGACATTTTTTGACATGTTCAAACTTAGCGGGAATTTCGGGAGACGGGATTTTTATCTGGAAGGAGCGCACAATTTCATGAACAACTGAAAAGTAACGATTTTCCCCGAGAATATTTTGTTTATGAAATTTCTGCCTGTATTTTGTATCACAAAAAAGGAAAAATATATAAAATAAACTCTTTATTTTTATTAGAAACTCCACGCCTTTTTTTCAGGGTCATTCGGAGGGTCATTTCAACCCTTTGGAAAATCCTTTCCTGCGCAGGAGGAAATTTTGCTCTTCTCTTTAATCTCTTCGGTTTTTGTTGCTGTGCATTACCTTTCATCTTTTTTCTCGCTCTCTCTCGTTCACCTTCATTTCTAGTTCCGTAAAATTGATTGCGTCTAATAAAATTTAATTGCACTTCTTAAAACAGAGGAAAAAAAGAAAAATCGAAAGTGTTTCTCTGTCGTGCCTCTCGCGGCTGAAGGCCGTTGCCACCATTAACGCGGTACAAAGTGCGCGTGTGTGTGTGTGGGTGTGTGTGTGCAACTCTTTCCTTCTACGCGCCTCGTAAAATCCGTCCAGCCAAACGCTGGCGAACGCAGCGCAGCGTGTGTGCTCTCCAGCCATTAAAAATCCCATTTTTCTGAGGTCTTCAGAAGCGGCAGCGAATCGCAGGGAAAGCGAAAGTTAATGCATTTTCTAAACATTTCTAACACGTGTACGAGTGTGTAAACATGTGTACAAGTGTGTGTGTGTACATTCAACAGAAATTGCATTCGAAATCACTTTTGTAAAACTACTAAAAATTCGTTACTGTGCAATGCAAAGTTTGATTTTACACAATTTTAAAAACTACGCGCATTTCTTTAAAATATCAATAATCTCCGCTCCACTGAGACTTCAGCGGAGTTCAAAGGAGTCGCAGAGCCGACTTGCGAAAGTCTGGCCGAGGAAGCGGCAGCCATTAGCTGCAGTTTTGCTGAAGCAGCAGTTTGTCGCGGTCGTGCTTGGAATTCATTATAATTAAATGTATTGCAGTGCAGCGGGGTGCATTTAAATAAAATGGCGAACCCTTGAGCGCGACAGAGGCGCGCTTCGCAGACTAGAATTTTCAATTAGCTTGCATTTTATTGCCTGCATTGAAGGAAAACCTCTACAATTTAATAATTTTATACGAGCAACAAACAGCTGAAGTTGCAAATCATGGCAATTTTAATGTACTTTCTATAAATTTTAAATAAAAACACAGAAAAAATGTTTTGTTCTTTCGAAAACTCAACTCTTCGAATTCCAGGCCATTTTTGCACTTAACCTGCTGCATTTTTAAGTGGATTTCAATTCCTTTCACGCTGCCTGAACTTCCCCCCGCGAACCCCAAGCAATCATTGCTGCGAGTACACGACGAAGCGAAAATCCCTTTGTTGCTGGGGGATCAAAAAGCAGAACCAGAACTCGGTGCAAAAACGCTCCCGAGCAATTAACGCACATTCGATATCCGCTAAGTAAATATTTAATTGCGAAATTGCATCGGTAAGTGTGCCAGCTGAGATGCCAGCGCGAGCCTTCCAGCCCTGAGCGCGCTTGCGAGTGAAAAGCCATAAAAACAAGCGTCAGAAAACGAAAAACACACTGAGAATGAGGCGAAATTCACTTGCTTAAGTGCTCGCTTGCTTCCCAGAGCTCCAGCGCCGCACCACCAACAACAGTAACAACAATGACAGCAACAACAACAGCAGCAGCAACAACAGCAACAACTACAACAGCAATCAAACTACAAACAAAAGCGAGCAGCAACTTATAACAACCTCAACAACATCACGAAAGTATACGCGAAATCGTCATCACAGCACAGCGGAACTCAGCCTCTCTCTCTTCCTCCGCCCCTCCGCCGCCCACAACTTCGACAGCAAGAACCTTCTAAAACAACGCATTAACGGACAGACACACAGCCGCTTCGCAGGGACGGACGGACGGGCGGCCACCTGGACGGACATTCCGATCGGATAGCCGCGCCGTGCCGCGACGCGCTTTTGCTCTGGTTCGCTTCGACTTTAAGCAGACTTTGTGCATTAATGTGGAAAATTATTGACAATAGAATGCGTATTTTACGACTTGGAGTTGACAGTGTTTTCTGCTCCACACTTCTGCTGGTTATAAAAGCACTTTACTGCCAGGGGCGGTGGAGCGGGGCTTGCGGGGCTGGCGTCTCTCACGTCGGTCGGGGCGGCGCTGCTGCTGCTGTTCCCGAATTACGTCGGTTTGCCGGTGGTTACGCAGGCAGACGTACGGAGAGAACACACGCACACAAATAAACAAGGACGCACGAACACACGCATAGCAAGCGAATCCTTATTAATTAAAGTTTCAATAGAAATTTGCAAAAGAAGCACAGAAAAAACAGGAAAGTGCAGATGCGCGGAGTACCGAGAGCAAGCAACGCTTGCGAATTTCAGCAGCTCAGCCAGAACGCGTATATTTTATTTAATAAAGTTGCGCATTAAGCTTTCAAATATGAAATCAAAATCGAGTGAGTGCTGATCTCTTATCTGATTTTGAGAGCGCATGGAGGACATGGATGCGCTGGTGAGTTCATTTTAAACTTGCTTAATGGCAAAAACTTTGCTAGCAAGGAATTCTGCTGAATTTGCGTTTGAAATGCGGGTTTCCAAGTATTTATCAACTAAGTGAGGAGTCTTTGTATGACCAAACTTATAGTTGCACCCCAGAGCCGAAAGAATGGCTTCATCAGCTACAAAGCGGAGAGCGACAATAGAGTTTTACGAGAGAAAAGTACGATCGTGAGTTTCCTGATTTCGTATCTCGTTTTAGAAGTATTTAAAAGTGTCTAACTCAGTAGAAATTGAAGATTTAAAGGCGACATTTTATTCAGGGTTTCTTATTGCCATTATATAATGGCGGAGGGCAACAGGGGCGAAGTCTTTGCTGTAAGACGCGGATGGACCAGAGGTTCCACAGCTCTCCAAGCTTAATTTCGAATTTCCAATAGATGACTCAGTGATAGATGTACAATATGTCTACAAATCCATTTTTGCTGCAAAGTTAGAGGTTTTCTACTGAATTTAGCCCTATATTATTGATGTAGACCTATTTAATAGCGATCTGTATTACTTCAAAAGCGCTTGATTCAGTCGGCTATACAACATTTGCAACAAAGAAGGCACATCTTTCGGCAGACAACATTTTTATTCCGCATGTCACCCGAAATCGAGGCGGAGTCACTCATCAGTGAATCGCACGACGTAATACGAGCCACGCTATAAGTCTACAGATAAGCACGCATTACCGAAAATCGTTCTAATGCCGTAGCAATAAATCAACGTATTTTATAATCATTAAAAAACGGTTGTCGCGCTGGTTGCCTCGTCGGTTGCCGCGTTGGTTGTCCCACTGGTTGCCGCGTTGGTTGCCTCGTTGCCTCGTTGGTTGGTTAATCCAAAAGCAAACACTATCCTCAGTTTCGCACGGCTGCGCAAGTTTTTCGTGAATTCGCGGTGACATTTGCGTTGCCGCATTTCATTGTACGCAGATACGACGATTGTCCCGCCTGTATCTCGAGATTGTTGCTGTTTTGCTTCTCAGACACGCTGTACACGCTGCAATCAGCAGGCAGAAGGAGACAATAAATTTCATTTAAACTTCTCTTTAAGAGCGTGAATAAAATATTAATAAAGTTGAATCAAACACGAGTTACGTCGAATTCGCATAATAAGATTCGTTATTTCGGAGGATTGTGGAAACGCCTACGGAGGATTTAAATTTTGAGAAGGAAAAAATGCCGAAAAGTCTTTCGAGTTGAAGAAGGTTTCGTTGTTTCGTTTGCGAAGGGATTCCGGGTTTAGTTGGGAGTTGGGTAAAAATATGGCGTCATTCGATTTGCTCTCCCCTTTCTCGGGTCGCCATCTTTTGCGGAAGATTACAATATTGAATTTATTGCAGGGCGTGCGAGAAACAATGACTGTCACTGTTGATCCTTTCGTTCTGCTGCCATCTGTTTTGTTTGCCAGCAAGTAACGCAGATATGGATTCTTTCGTTGTTTATTTATATATTATTTGTTGTCTTGTTTTTTAAAGATCCGCCTTTTCTTTCCTTTATTGTCATGATGGCATTTGTATACGCAAACCATGCAGAATTGAATTCTTCGTCTTTCCTTAACTGTTTCGGTTCACATACAACTTCCTCCACATCACAGAGTTCATTGCACACGCTTCAATATTTCCCGAAATGGCCATTTAAACTGTCGTAATATTGAAACACGCCTGCAGAACGTTGATTTTGTTTGCTTTTTACAAATGATTCATAAATTGTGACAACACAAAACTGAACGGGGACAGTAATTTGTGGAGTTTCGTTCTTTTCATCGCGAGAGGTTCGATGTAAATCCTCATGCACGACAAATAAGATCCGCGAGGAAGCTTCAACTAAGAAATCGTTCACACAAAAGTTTAAAAGTCATTCTTGTTTTCAATATCTTGGTTAAATGAAGTTCTGAAGAACAGAATTCTGATAGATTTAGATGTCTGTATCAATTGAAACTTCTGAAAACTCAAGCAAAATTCCATTTCCATTTCCACGCAACATCACGAAACCCCTCAATCTGCACTCTTCATTAAAAATATCTACGAAATCTTGTGAAATTCTGAAAATAGAAACTCAGACAGGGAAAGTTATTTTTCCACGCTCAACAGCTTGGCAGTCCCACCTGCATGGCACTGCGGGGCGCGGAACCGCTGCCAATATCGCGCATCAGGTGACTTCATCGCCTAAACGAAGCGTTTACAAAACGTTTGGATGGCTGAAAAAGGCCTATAAAGGGTTGCAAGGGTTCTCCGCAGCATTTCAAAGGAAGCATAAAATTGCTGTAGGTAAAACACTGAATTTGCACGCTACGCCGCGCCGCGCCGTTTTGCTTTGCTTTTTATGATTGTATGATGAAGTAGGTGTATTTTCGAGTAAAAAAAGGTGCCTGCGATGCGAAATCCTGCCACGAACTCCTTGCGAATTCGTCAAAGGACACCCTTGGGACGAGAAGAGTTTAAGGTGAGATAAGTTGAATGGGTAACGAAAAGGCGGAGGTGGCTTGAAGTTTTTCAAGAAAACCTGCTAATCATAAAATCCTCTGCAGGAAAAGAGCAACAGCAGCAGTAGGTGAAGAGCGCGGTTTTTTCTACCGAAACGTTTTTTAAAGGGTTGCTTTTTTGCAGAAGTTTTTTATTTATGGCCAGGTTGGACCGTAAAACGTACCCTTCGTAGGTACTCGGAGGTGTAGAGAAGTGAGAAGGTAGTGAGAACGACTGACTTCCGCTTGAAATTACGAGTGAAAGTGTGACTGCTTTGAATTGACGCGCGTATTTACAAGATTAGAGCGGAGTAGCACGATTTTGTGCTTGATTTCTACGACATGAAAGCATTTTAGAATCAAGAAATCACTCAGTTCAAGGACTCAGGACTTTTAAAATAAAATCACTAAAACTTTCATAATTGAGTTTCTAACTTGTAATAGAGAAATTCTTCTGTTTTATTCTCGTGACTCTGACGATCACTTCCTTCTTAAATTCATTTATTCTCCCAACTCAGCGATGCAGCTTCGTTTTTAAGCGATTTTCCGTGTTCTCTGAGTGCAGTAAATCCATCAGCTTCCTCAAAAGATAAAAACCAGAATTCCAATCAGCCAATTTATGTCATCTGTGTCATCGACGTTTAATTAGAATTCGCATTCGAAATCGGAGAAAGCGGCAGCCAAGTCAGTTGAACGCCGTTCTGTCATTTTCGCCCGCTTTGCGGCGAAACATTAGAACATCAACAAGTTAGTTGCCGCTAATCGCAGGTGTGCGTTACCGGGAGAGGCACGGCGGGAATAGCCTGCAATTCAATTAAGCAAACAGCGAGGAACGCACCGGCAAGGCAACGATGTGGTGGTACACAGCAAACATGCAGCAGGACAGCGCGACGACTTTGCAACGATGATGATGATATGAAGCAATTTCATCCATTATGTACGACTTGTTTGTGGTACGATATTACAACAGCAACAACAACAGGCTTGCTGCGGCAACCTTAATTAAATTGCATTAACAAACTCGAAGCCCAAGCAATTTATTTGAATCCATTCGTAGCTCGCATTAGCATTCGTGATACAAATGAAATTGCGCACTAAATGGCCGCCATTGGATTGTACTACAAAACAGCAACAACAATAACAACAACAACAACCGGCCACCATCAGCAACAATCCATTTTGGCCCTCTTAGTGGAACCCTATGAAACCTGAAGGGACTTTTGAATGGAATGGACGTCGCAGAAAACTTTAGATGAGCAGCGCTAATTGGCGGTACCTTAATAGTTTCTTGTATTAACGGTAATTTCTCGATTTGATCAAAGTTATCTGGCAAGAGAGGCACGCAAATTGTAGTCTGCAACTTTTGTTGCTGCTGCTGATGCGGTGGCGGAAAGTGTAGTTGACTTCC
Organism: Sicus ferrugineus; assembly: GCA_922984085.1. Taxonomy (NCBI): domain Eukaryota; kingdom Metazoa; phylum Arthropoda; class Insecta; order Diptera; family Conopidae; genus Sicus; species Sicus ferrugineus. The sequence goes on along the minus strand of OV277352.1, from coordinate 12,762,794 downwards.
TTGCCTCGTTATGTCGCCCTTTTCTGTGTTCGTTGGTGCTGCAGGTACTCAGCGAACAGAATCGGGACGCCGCCCACGCACTGCATGCAGCCGATGCGCAGGAATTCCTCTGCTTTTCCTGCTATCTATTTGCTCAGCTGTGTATGTGTGCGTGTGTATCTGGTATCCTGAAACTGCGCAACCCCTCGATCCTCGAGCTGGTGCGGTACAGAAGGCCGGGCGGGGTAGATGCGGGGCGAGCGAATGGTTGGCTCGTAAAGGTGTATTTATTGCTCTCTTCATTGTCACTCTCCGTTGTCAGGCGACGGAGCAACGAGTTTCTTCATCATTTTGCACGACTTGCAGTTTGTCTCCTCCTTCCATCCCTCGTCGTCCCCCTGAGCGATGATGTTACCTCAGAATCCTGCAAAGAGAAACTCAAGGGATCGTTTTTCTCCCCTCATGCTGCCATCTTTCAACAGTTATTGCAGCTACCTGAGGCAGGCTTCGTAGTTTTGGGGAAACGCTGTGGCGCACCGGCTGCATTTTACACCGAAAAAAGTCGTCTACTGTAGGACGAAATAAGTTCCTCCTTAACTTCGGCGTTCGGCGTTGATGTTCTATGATTTCGTTAGTTTGAACTGAAGTTATAATAGTTCTACTGTAAATTATTGCTACTGAGTTCGCAATGGCAGGCTTTTCACTACGAAAATAGGTTTCAAACCTTTCCAGAGACCCTCCGAAGCTTTTGTTAGTTTTAGATTTCAACTCTTTTCACTGTAATTACTTATTTTCCTTTGGTTTCTTCGCATTTTGAGTGCTGCAAGTGAAGAAGGTACGCTACGGCTGCCCCACCAGCATCTCTGCTGCAAAAACAACGACGCCGCCAACTCAGGAAGAAAGTAAAATATGTTCCGAAAAGTTTCGACTGCAATTTAGTCAAATAATTTATGATAACCGCAAGCATTTTTGCCAAGTTCCCAAACTTTACTTATTTAGCAGCAAAAGCATGAAAGGAAATCAAGAGTAGAGAGAGAGAACGTAAACGAAGATTAAAGTTTTCCTGTTTGCGAATATATTTTCTCTTCTAATCGGGTTTTCCTTGTACCAGGATGTATATACAGTTGTTGTTGTTGCTATTTATGTTATTCTCGTGGTATTTATAGTATATAAAGTCCCACGCTGTTGCCGGGCGCTCGCCTCTCAAGGATGCCGACGAAACAACGTTGAATGTGTGGGAGTCCCGCCCCAGCAGTTCGCAGCCGAATAGTGGAATTCGCCGAGCGCTACCGCAGTGCGATTCCCTGCTATCTGCAGCTATTCTCGGTTGCCCAAGTGCGAGTCTATTCGGCGGCACGTTTTTGCGGCCCTTGAAGCGCGGCGCTGTAGCTTCCAAAACTCATGCGTGCCCGGAATACGTTATTTGTTGCGATTTTTGTCTACTTCTTCCTTCCTCGCCTGATATACATAGTTGGCCATAATGTATGCTAATTTACCAGCAACGAGGTCGAGAGCCAACCTTCGAAATTAGCGGGGGGGTGGATTTCGTGTGTTTCTTCGGACAAAATTTTGTGCAGGATTTTTAAAAGTTCCAGAAAGAAGCGCCGGAATTCTGACGCTATTTTGCATTTTGTTTGTTGTGCTTGTGATTTCTTGTTTGTGTTTTCAGCTTTTTATTCAAACAGCTACCCAAAAATGCCTAAAAAACCATCCGCTCCGCCAGATCGACTGCCTTACATCACTTTAATTGGCTTGGAATGGATTCGGAAAGCAATTGAAAGTGCTTCTCGAACTTCAGTCGCGGTTCAGTCATACGGATGCCCAGAGAAAAGATCGCTGAAGTCATTAACGTTTTTTCGAAAGCGAATTAAAAGCATATAAAGTGGATTTTATGAGTGCTTCAGAGTTCAGTTAAAACGAAATTTAAAATATCTAAACGGTCATAAAAATCGTTTTCAAATGAAATTAGATGTTAAAGTGTTGTTGTTGTTTGTGTTGTTGTTATTATTAATACTGTTGTTGTTGTTGTTGTTGTTGTCCAACATATGCGTCACTAATATAGCAAAACGTTTGCTAAACTTTTACGATTTTAATGACTAATTATGACTGGTTAAAATGGTTGTTGTTTTTGCTGTTTCTGTTGTTTTCATTGAAGCTGGACGAAAGTATAGAAGAGAGAAAGAGAGGGAGGCGGGAAGAAGAAAGATAAAGTAAGAGAGAATGAAGAAAGCGAGATAAACTGAGAGAGGGAGAGAGAGAGAGAGAGAGATAGAGAAACGCCAAACTATTGTAATTTTAATTTTAAAACCTCCACTTGGAGCCATAAAAAGCGCCATAAAACTTTTTTTTCTAATAAAAAAACGGCACCCACTGCAAAAAAAACAACAACAAAAGTAACTCGTAAAATTGAGGCGAACTTTGAAATCAAATTAATTGTGACTTTTGTTATTTTACTATTTGTTTTCAATTGAAGTAAATTAAATATGAAATTCAGAAAACATTTAGTTTTGTGACAATTTGAAGTTACTTCTTAATAACAAAATTTTATTGCTAATAAATTATATGCATTAAAATAAGAAAATAATAAAATCTTAATTTTAAAAGTAAAAATAAAAATATAAAAAAAATTAAATTACATTTTTATTTACAGATAAAAATTAGTAACACAGCAATAAATTAAACGTTTAATTTAATCGATAGAAATAAATGATATAACAATAAATTAATTACTTAATTCAGCAAATACAGCTTAAATGACACATGAATCACATCACGCGTCAATACTTGAATTTGAACAATATAAAATTTACCGAAAAAATATTATAAATAAAATTACTTCGTCACTTTCCGTCGTCTCGCTCGCCGCTCCTCCCCCGCGCATTTTCACAGCAAACGAGTCCATAAATAAGTCAACTAAAAGCGAATGATTTTTATTGCCGCGAACATTAGTTGCTGCCGCGTTGGAGGTTCTGGCAATCAGCGTCTGTCACGGGCGGATGAGTTTTACGGCCGAAAACTGTTCATTTCTCATTTATGTGGCAACATTGTAGCCGGCATGGGATTTCTGCCAATTAAACCGAACAACGAACGCGTTCAAACAACTCGGATGGCAGCCGCAATTGCAATCATGACGGAATTTTTCGGCACTTGCTGGCTCGGCTGGCGGCTGGCGGCTGGCGGCTGGCGGGCTGCTCTCGCTCCCGTTTGGCTGCGCTCTCGTTTGGCTGCCGAGCCTTGTTGTTGCTGTAGCTTGATGTTCTTGTGGACGCATCGTAAAAACGCCAAGCAGTCAGTTTAAAAGCTGCCAGAATTGATTGCGCTCGAAAATTTGTTGCAGCGCATGTTAAAAATTTAACGATTTCATAAATCAATTTGAGTTTCTTCAAGCGCTCGTTGGAGGAGGAGGGGCGGGGGGCTTACAGAGGCCCGGGATCGTCTGCCAGATCGCTGGCGGAATTGAATACGCATGCTGACAAGAATTGACTCGACTGGCTTCCGTTAGAAGTGGGATTAAAAGTATGCTAAACATTTAATTGCGGCGACTTTATTGCATTTGAATTGCGTTCTTCATCTGCGAGATAAAAGCGGAGGTGGAATTAATGGCTGCCGCCCTAGTCGTGGTGGCCACCCAGCTTGTTGCAGCATTTCGCGTTTTGTGTTTTCTTGTGCTGCCTTCATTTCATTTATTTTCCTTCCTAATTTTCATCTAACAAAATTAGATATCGATTTTTCCCTTGCTGCCCCCGCTCCTCGAACGCAAGCGTTCTCAGCATTCGCCATTTTTCTTCAATTTTACTGTTATTGCTACTGTTTTCATCGGTCTTCCCTTCCCGGAGTGCCAAGAGCGTGCCAAGGAGAAGCAACGCCATCTAAAGCAGCTGAGAAATGCAGCAATTTTCCGCTGAGTTTTTTTACACTTTCAATGAATTTTCGTTTTTATAGGTGTTTTTTTTAGTTTTCCTGAAGTTTTCGTTGCGTGCCTTTTGTTCAACTCTGAAGTTTCCCAGCTGAAAAGTCTTTCATTTTAGTTTATTTTATTCTCTTTTCTTTTCTTTCTTTCCTTTTCTTCTCATTGCTTTTCTTTCCCTTCCATTCGATTGCCTTTTTCCACAATAGAATTAGTTAAAAAGCTTCGCAGCATCATCGGCGTCATCATCGTCATGGTCATCGTCAGCAACAACGTCATCATCGCACATCACATCGCATCTTTCTTTGCGTCTTCTGTGACCACTTCAGCTGCCCCCTGCAATTTTTATCGCTATTTTTTCGCAACACAGAACTTCTTATTAACAGTTTCTGCTTTTGTCCAGATGCGATGCGTGTGAATTTTCCGCATTTCAAGAGAAGCAGAAGAAGAAGCGGTCAGGATGGACGATTCTAGCATTTCATATTAAATATTGTTAAACTTATCAGATCTCGGACAGCATTTGCCGCTCTCAAGAGGTGTGGAGAGAAGAGCTTGACAAAACGGAGAAATTCTAACACTTCACATGATATTCTGATCGTAGTTCTGAAGAAATAAATGGAACCACAGTGACGCCCCCAATTTATGGCGTTTCGGCTGACATGCAATATGCGGGAAATCCTCGAATTGTCACCCACTCTTGGTGACAATGACGGGCAGACCAAAAGCCAGCCTGCTGTCAAGAGGTCATCACAGATAATCACTCGAAATTCGAGCACAATATCGTTTCAACATAAATTTGAACGAGAGAAATCACATCAGATCGTCGGCCGAGGAGTCGAAGTACTTGAAAACCTCAAACGGCTGTGAGAGGCTTCATTTATTTTGGCAGAAACACGGCGAACACATGTTATAATTGCCTCTTCTGTTTAGAAATAAATTAAAAGTAAATAAACAAATCGCCTTCCCTTGACTTCCATTTTGTTCAGATTGTTTGAAGTAAGCAGATCGGACGATGAATTCTCAGTATTTTCGAAAATGGGCGCCTTCAAATCCAAAACACTTGACTCGTTCGTGCGGACCCATTCAGCACAAGCGACCCGATAGGGCTGGAGGGCCATACGGAGATGGAGTGCGATGTGATGCGATCGCGAAGAAAACCAACATCTCCGTCACTAGATGTAGGCACTCGTAACTCTGGGAAAACCCGTGGAAGGAGGTTCTTCAATCCGCAAATCCTCAAGACGCAGAAGTAAACGTTGTCTCGTGTGTCGCAATATATCACGCCGCACAAGCGCTCGCTATCCGGAATATCAATTTCAGTCGGACAGCCAGTGAAACCGGACTCCTCGGCGTTTGAATGTTTCAATGCAACAACAACACTAACAACACCAACCACACCAACAACACTAACAACATCGACAACAACACGACGCATCAAGACTGATAGCGATGAAAAGACAGGAACAACGATGTCTGCCATGTCGCTGCTTGAGTGAAATATTGAAATTGATAAATCGAATGGCGTGAACGAGCGCGTTTCTAATTTTTTCAATTCCCAACAGCAGCAGCGCCATGAAGTTGAAATCGATGGGAAGAAGAAAGAAAAAGAAAAAGAAAGAGAGAGAAAAAACACAAACACGGCCAAGAAAGGAATGACAAACATTCTCGTTTTGTTTCTGGATGTTAAAATGATTAGAAAAAATGTTAAATTCTTGTTTGCTCGAGTTGTTGAATAAAATTATCATAAGATTGAATTTTTCTTCTGATTAAAGGATTTGAATGGCTTGTTTCAATGGTTACTCATCTCGTTTGAAAGAATGTTTGTTTGACTTTTCGACAATCTGATCATGATCAATATTTTTAATTCCCTTGTGTATTTTTTATAATTCCAATGCGACCATTTTAAACATCAGTAAGCTGCAGTTAGGGAAAATTTGAATGTATTAAAACCAGCCAGCCAATCAGTTGAATTGTCAGCCAGATAAGTTAGTGCGGCGGCTGCCCCTGCTGTACCGGCGTACCTGTCGCCACCGCGTATGCAAATGCGAACCCCTTCAGCGAGGCTGAAATACAAATCAAGAGCCGTCCGGCCGCTCTTATAATCTCATTAAAAATTCATAAAGCATTCGATGATAATTTATTTGAAGAAAGAGTGAAGATCGAAAACACAACCCCGCGCTTAATGGAACAAACAAACGCAGACCAACACGTTCTCTTCCAGTCCCAAAAACAAACAAAACCTCGTTGGCTGACAGGTACGAGCCGCAAATTTATTGTTTTAATCCGCACTTTGTATTATTTTAGTAGCCTTGCGTTTTCTTAAACGAATCCAGTTCTTGTGTTTCTCAATTCGCTTGTTTTCTGCACTTTTGTGCTGCCTTCCACTTGAATTTCAATTCGAATTCTTATTCTGCAATTTATCGCATTTTTAATCTTTAGCTTTGAATTTATTTCAAATATAATGTGGATTTGTTCAATTTGTTTTTAGTTCAAATTTACGTTCTCAAGTTCAGCTGTCAATTTCGTTGTTGTTACTTCAAAAATAATCACGATCACCCTTCTGCTCTCCCGTCGATGCCTGGATGAGTGTGAAAAATACAAAGCATTCGTAAACATTTCGTTCGTTCAACATTTGAAAACGTTTTCCTCCTCAAGCATTTCGGAAAATTTATTGTAATTGCTTACATCAGCGGGTGAGAAGAAGAAAATATTCGAAGTTCAAAATAAAGAGGAAAATGCGAGATCAGAATAAACTTCGCTCGCTTGAAATCTCTGCTGGAATTGAATTTGTTAAGGAAATTTATTTCATCAATCGCAATCACGCGCTGGTGTGAAAAATGTCTTAATTTTCTTCAGCTAAACAATTTCGAGCTTTAATTGTCTTCAAATTGTTTCGATAGAGAGAAAATAAATAAAATAATCAAATTCGAAGGATTTTAATAACGCCACTTTTAAGTTAGAAAAACTTAATCGGTTGTTATTAAATTACTGCGCAAATAATTATAAAGTCTTTATTTCACTTATTTTCATCTGTTAATAAATTATAACGGCCTTGTTCTGTGTAATTAAATATTTATCACTTAAATTTACTGCATTTCAAATCAATTTCATAGAATTTTTCTTTTACATTCCTTCACAGAAAATGTTTTTATAGATTTCTACTTCAAAAATTCAAGTCACTTCAATTTAATTCGACTCAAATGTCGTTCATGTATTAATAATTGTGTGTAAAACTTAATATTTACTTACTATTTTATTGTAATCACCGACTATTTTATTATAATTACAATTTTGATAATAGCTATTTTTTTGTTAAACACAATAATTTTAAAAATTACGACTTTTTATGTTTAAAATACATTTTTGTATGTTTTTAATTAGTTTTTAATTTTTTTAGTAAGCTAAGTAATTAACTTAATAAGTTGATAAGTTTTGCATTATCTTTTTGTGAGTTAATAAGTTATATTTTAACAAGTTATAGACTATATTTTTGTGTTTCAAGTTGCGTTTCCTCTTTTCGAGATTCTTCCTCCTCACATTTGTTTAATACTCGTATTTGTTTAGTTTTTGTTTCTATAACTCACAAATCTTTTTTTATTGTCATTTGATATAAACTGTTAAATTTATTGCTACCGTTAGTGGATACGACAGGCCGGTTCTCGGCAAACTGGTTCCTCCACACGAATCTGTGAAGCTGAGAATGAAAATATTTCTAAACCGCATCGTAAAACGATATAACGATGCTTTTATTTACTAATAAAAGTTGCATTTAATTACTTGCATCGCGAAGAGAAGAGAAGAAAAACAAAGGAAACGCGTTAGAAAAACGATTTTCTTTTTCAATGCAGGGAAATCGGCTTTTTAATCGTTAATTTAATGCATTTCAGCTCGATTTCCTCTGCTGGATTTCCTTTGCTTGAATTCATAGATTTCTCTTTAAAGAAAAGCAAATATTTCAGTATTCAAGGGTTTTTTAATCATATTCAGAAGTTAGATAATTTAAAATATACGAAAGTAGGCGTGAAACATGAAGAGAAATCGAAGAATGAACTCTCGGAATTCCAACGAATGTGCAGAAAATTCGTAGATTTGGCGTTGCTGTTTCTCCGACGGTGTGTGGAAGTGTTTGGAATGCCTGCAGAGCTTCGACAAATAATGAAATTATTACAAAATGATAATGTAAAATCCAATACGGTTCAAATAAATGCAAATACAAATAGTTAAACATTTCAGAATGTAGCAGAAACGTGAAAGAATTACGAAGAATTAAAAGTGTGTTCAAAAAAAAAGCAACAATTTTGTTTATTTCATTTTATTTGCCCCGAAATTGCACTTCGTCGTCCGCTGGCATTTATTTGATTAAAATTTTGTATTCTACAGAACAAAAGACGGAAGATTCTGGCAACTTCTTCGCATAACAATGGATGTCTTTGAATTTTTGCAACATCATAATTTGTATTCTTGTTATCGATTTCTTAGCCGTCCTTCCCGGCAGCTAAAAATATCTGGAAGTGGAAGAAGCGAGGGCGGCAAGAAGAAGGAACGCGCTGGCGGAGTACAAGCGAGCACGGACACACACACACACACACGTCTCTGCCGCGAGTACATAAGGCGAGCAAATGTGTACACGCGACACGCGACACGCTTCCCGGGCCAGTAAGTTGCTCGGGTTCGCAGCTTTCTCTGCACATCGCGAGTTACGCCCTAGAAAAGCTCTGCAGATGAGGCTGAGCGCGCTTGTCTGGCGTTCGCAGCTTTGAGAGAGTTGATAAAATCCTAAATGTTTTGAGGAATTTGAGAATTCAATTCGCAAGCTATTTCGTTTCTTTATTTTACAATCTACTTTGTAGATTTCCATTTTAAATCCCTGGACAATCCAATTCGAAGCTCCCACCGCTTGCTTTAAAATTCCCAGCGTGTGCTTAAAATTTCCCTTGACACCCGAGCCACAAACCGACTCGCTGGCGCCCTCTACCCGCCACTAACGCAAGCAGCCGCTGCCGCTGCTTGCCAACAGTGGGCAGCAGCGGCAATTTCTTGGCTTTTGCACGGCACGGATCAATACAAAAATCCCAACTGTAAACACACACCAACACAACACCAACAGCAGCAGCTTCGCCACCACCACAGCCATTGCGCTGCCACACACACTACCAACCTGCAACGCACACTTCTGCAGCCCGCCGACGTTCAGCGGCGATTGGCTGTCGTCATGACAACGCACTGAATGCCAGGCAGCCATTAAATGATGGCCACCAGCAACACTTCGCTGGCGTATATGAAACACGCTGGTTGAGTTGGTGTGCGTGCAGTTGGTTGAGTGTGAGTGCAGACGACGGGTAGCAGCGGGCAACCATATTTGAAATCATGGCTGGGATACATTTATCAGCATGACGCCATGCGAAAAGGGCGTGCAACGGCATTTGTTGTTGCCTGAGATTTTCCTCTGCTTCAGAAGTTCGATGTGGAGTCGCGCGCAGACAACTTCAGGGCTGGAGAGACGGGAAGAAATGGTTAAATTCAATGCAGTCACAGCGCGGCAGCAGCTGAATTTCGCTGGGCTTCGCTGGCCTTCCTTCGACAGAAACGATTTTTGGCAACGATTTTCTCCTTGACTACACTGAAGTGAGACTTATTTTGGTTTTTCTCGGCTGAGATTCCTTCCAGCCAACGAAACGACGGCGGTTTTCTTCGAATTGGCTGGTCACAGCAGAAAAATTAACTTTTTTAAATGACATAAAAGCAAAACATTAACTAAATTAATTTCTTTCAACTGTAAAGAGTTCAATGACTTTCGAAATTTTTAGAATTAACTTTTAACGAACTGAAACCTCTCATTAAATTGCATTCATTCCAATTCAAGCGGAATTTGAGCTTAGAATTCCTTTTACAGTGAAGCAAATTGCTTATCCGTCGGCTTAAAATTTCTACCCCGGTCTTCACTTTAATCTGCGCTTATTTCCTTCTTTTTTGTCCGCACTAAAAAGAAACGCATGACGAAAAAAGGGGAAATTAGCACCTCAAAGCGGCTTTTAAAGCGAATCGAAGCACCAGCCGTCGAAATATCGCCACATAAATCAGTCGTATTAATATCGGTGGCCCTGATATCGAAGCGGCTGGCAATAAAAAACAATAAAATGGGTTGTGCAGCGTGTCAGCTTTAAAAACTCGTTATTCGGTTCGGTGGGCTGGTTGATTGGTTGGCCGCCGACTGGCTGACCAGCTTGGCGGGAACCGGATTCTGTTCATCTGCGTCTGAGATAACAGAGAATAAACAATTAAGACGCGCTACACTTACAACAATAACAACAACAACAAGAAAAATCACGATCACAATAAAATCTGCTTTGAATTTATAAAATTTCAGACAGAATTTGATTAAATCCTGATTAGAGCAGCGAAATAGTAAAAACAATATAAAATCACATAAATTATTAGAATTTCAATCTAATTTCTAATAGAAAATTAAGCTGAATTAATTTGAAAATGAAGAACTGAAAAATCGAAATGCAAACAAATAAATTCAGTCAGAAAAATTTACTAAATCTAAACTATTAAATTATTATTTACAATTGTATTTATATATTTTATTTGATTTATTTACGATAATTAAAATTTTTATTAGCATTTCAAATATTTAATTACAAGATATAATTTACGCTATTTATAATTTAGTATTTCCATTAAATAAATTGTAAATAGTCTAAAAATTCTGTTTAAATTTGCAAGAACAATCAACGTTTTTTTTACATGCAATCTGTTTGTCTGGAAAGTTCTTGAAAAACCGATTTGGAAATGTAATTTGGCTCGTAAAATCGAATGCTGCCAGTAGGTCTAGACGGGCCAAGAAATGACGTATGCAAAAATAACAACAACAACAACATCAAGATAATAAACATCCATATTTAGAAAAAAGCCAAAAGGAAAACCTTAGCTGGAGGCAATGAAATAATAAAAAGAATTCAAAAAGACTTTAAAAAACAATAAAATCCACTTTTATGCCACCTGCTGTTGGTGGGAATTGCTGCTGATGTTGTTGTTATTGTTGTTGTTACCGGTGTAGTAGTCGCCGTTTTACTGCTTTCATTAAAATTAATATTGTTGTCATGTTTTGTTTTTATTGTTTCGCGCAATTTTGTTGCTTCTCATCTTTCATTTTCTGGTTGTGAAGTTTTTATATTGTGGCGAGTTCTGAGATTTAATTGACTTCAAGACTGTTTTCAGGATTTGTGTGCGAAATGGGATGAAAATAAGATAAATCTAAATATAAGGAAAGTAAGAGACACTCGGTCAGCACCGTCATCATCATGTTCATCATCACCGTACCATCGAATTAGTTGTGATCATCTTGCTGCACTCATGATTTTCATTGTCATCACGTTATCGTCATCATGATGACCATTCACGTCACCTCTGACAACCTCGTGGACTCAAAACTCTCTGTATCAACGACATCAGCCATCATCACCATCAACGTCTTCATCACCACACCCCCCGTCCCCAACTCACCCCTCTCTACATCTTCAGAGAGCGACCACCCGCGTCATCGTTATCAATTCGTTGAACTCTTTTCGCCTTCTTAGCCTACATTTCGTCCATAACCTGCCGCAAACGACTATAAAATCGCAGTCGTTCAATCTATTTCCGCGCCTCCCTTCCGTGGCCACGGGCCAAACCATTCCGAACCATTGCCACCCCCCCCCCCCTTCCCCTACCAGAGTATTCACTCATCGTCATCATCCGGACACCGACATCTCGTCCCTCCCGTCCGTCACCCACTCCACAACATCATAAAAACACAACAAGCGTGAGGGAGCATTAAAGAGCCATAAAACATTTTTACGAGTTCGTCTATTTGCTCCACTGTATGGTGGCAGCTAATCATTGCTGGCAATTCATCACAGCAATTTGCTTTTTGTTGCACAAAACGGTGGAAAGTGTTGTTGTTGTTGTTGTTGTTGTTGTTGTTGTTTATGTTGCTACTGCTGTTGTTGCTTCTCCCGTTGTTGCTGCTCTCGTTGTTGTTGCAGTATTTTAGCACCATCCAACGTAAACATTAACAACTTTTTGAAGATCGTCGGCCGCACTTACGGCACAGATTACGCACTATTTGTTGTTGTTGTTGTTGTTCTTGTTGTTGTATTTCTTCTTGTGTTTGTTATTGTGGCGTTGATTGTGGCCGTTGTTGTCGTTGTTTTTGTCGGTGTCTTCCTCTCTTTTGCTTCTATTTGACGATATTAACAACTTTTTTATTATGTTTGACGTGTTTTATTGTTTTTGTTGTTTTTATTATTGTCGCTGTGCAGTGGTTGCCGCTGTTGTTGTTGTTGTTGTTGTTGTTGTTGCCGTTGTTTTTATTGTTGTTTTTATTAAGTAGCTAATTAAATTTTTACAGCTGCTGGTGTAAATTTTTTATGCTCATCACTTTCAGTTTCCCTTGACGGTGGTTGTTGTCGCTGGTGTTGTTGGTGTTGCTGTTGTCGCTGTTGTTGCTGTTGCCTCTGATTTATATAATCGTAAAACTAAAATTGAGCGATTAGTTTCAATTGCTACTGCGGTTGCTTTTGCACCAATTAAATTATTAACAGCCAGTATGAGGTGCAATTAACGCCGAACCACCAACTTGGCAGCGGCGAACGAAAGTCGCCGTGGAGTGGGACGAACGACGACGCGCGTCGCAGAGCGATTGTCGTGGTTGGCCGGTCTTCGGCAATCCGACAACGAAATTTTATTGGCGGCAATTTAAGTGGCAATAAAAGGTTTTTACTTCTCAAGGTTGCAAGACAGCTTCGATTTGAGCTTTACTCGAAAAAATTGGCTTTAATCAAAACATTGATGATTTTCATTTAAGATTCTGGATTCTGACTGAGTATTCAAAGTTCTACAGCGTTTATTGCGCCCAAATTACTGCAACTGAGATGTAAAGCTGCGATAAGACGAAGGAGCCGCGTGTGAGTAACACGAACGTTGCTTCCCGACCTCGTTTCGATGGTCCACCTGACAGCCTGTTGGACGCATTCGACTCCCACTCGCGGGACGTCGATGCCTCGTCTCGCCGGCTACACGTAAGATCGCCGCAGTCGAACGTAATGCGTTTCACGCCATTCCGCTCTACGTTTCGCACGTCATTTTACGGATGTGGCGACGCGCAATAAAAATCGCGCGTTGCTGCGCTGGCTGGACGACTGGCGCTGCATTTTCACGGGTTTCCCCACTCAACTCGCGGTTTGGATGGCAGCGATGAGGAAATAAACTTTGTGTTATTGTTGTTGTTGCTGTACTAGTTGTTGTTGTTGTTAATAATAAAAGCAAATAAAACCGCGTGAATATCTACAGCATGCTACACTCCAGCAAAATAATCGTATTTAGTTTAGTAAATTTTCTTTTTATTTCAAGCTAATTAATATCGTATTATTAAAATTAATTATTGCATTTATATTTCTCAAATCTTGTCTACTATGCAATTTTTTCCATATACTTCTTAATATTGATTATTTCGTTATTTGCAATTTTGGAATTTAAAACTTTGACATCAAAGAATTCGTGATAGCAAATATTAATTTTTATTTTAATTTATTTAATATCGTTTTAAATAAAATTTTTGAAATAATAATACAAACATAATTTTGTTTAAGTTTTAGTTTAATTTTAAATAAAATTTTTGAAATAATACTACAAACCAAATTTTGTTTGTAGTATTATTTCAAAAATTTTATTTAAAATTAAACTAAAACTTAAAATAAAAAAGTAAACAAAAATGTTTTACTAACGCAATTTGTAATTTTCAATAATAAAATAGATAATTTTCAATAAAAAAATTTCTTATTTTTACTAACAAAATTTGTAATTTTAGTAACAATGAAATTTGTAATTTTCATTAAGTTTTGAGTGAAAATGACAAAATTTAACATTATTAACATTGAGCATTCGGTGGGCATTAAGCGAGCTCATCGACTCACTGACTCAAAGCAATTGGATTCCTTTTAATTCCAAAAGCTCATCGAGCAGATTAAGCAGCGAAAGCGCGTTGATGCGGCGAGAATGCGAATTCCGTCGCGAGTGAATGCGAATCGGGCCGTCAATCGCGCCCTCAACTGCTGCCACTGCACTGGCCAGCTTTTCTTCATTCCTTCTCGTCACTGAGCGCTGACGTGGTATCCGCTCGGCTGTGATTTATGCACGAGCCGTCCACGGACACCAGACACCGCCATAAAGTATTTAATCCACGCACACCCATCTCGCGCATCGACGTTATCGCCGTCGTCGTCGCCGTCGCCGCCATGGCCGCGCAATTCAACGGCGCTGCAATGGCTGCGAAGGCGGCGCGGGGCGGCTGCCGCCTCGCAGTTGGCAGCGGCGAAATAAATCACCGCTTAATGCCGTGCAAGGCGGCTGACAAGCTGGAAATCGCGCTTGAAAACGCTGTTGGCTGTTGGTTCCGAGTCAGCAGCAGTGCCTGGAATTAGAATTTCCAAGCCAGTCTTTGTGTCCACAGCTAAAATTCTCCCCCCACCACCACCCCCAACTCTCATCCCACAACGAGCTTCGAAGTGTCGCGCTCATTAAAATTCACTTCGACGCTGACAGTTCGGCGTTCGGCGGTGACAAATGCCATGACAGGTCTGTCACTGCAGCGTGAGGTGGCTGAAAAGCTGCCTCGCTCGGTGTCGTTGTTGTTATTGTTGTCGCCGCATGCTTCTCTCTGTTGTCGCTTTTTTGTCCCTCAAAATGGCTTCGAACTCTCGTTCTTTTCCTATTTATTTCCACCGTATGCCGGCTTTTTTCATGACTTTTATTCCCTTTCTTTGTCGCAGACGTGATTCATGAGTGGGATTCGAATCGATGGGGAGTCATGACGGTTCCGAGCTCGTTAGCGTTTTTTGTCCGCTCAGAAACTTCGATACTTCGATCGACTGCGACTGCCACTGCGACTTCCACTGCGACTGCGACTGTCAGCAAAGTATTTCTTATATTTCCATAAATTCTTTATTGATGCGCTGTCTGCAGTCCGCGCACTGCGCTCGGTGTTCGCTGCGGACAAAAGCGACCGAAGAATTGATAAGTCGTCTGCGTGTCTGATTGCTTCCGTGAGCTACGAGCTACGAGGTGTTTGCATTAGCGTTTTGTACGCATTTGTGTGCGGGAAATTTCGAGTTTGAAATAAATAAAGTAATAGAATAGATAGCTAGAATAAAAGAGGAATTCGAGTAGTTTTTCTATCTCTCAAACTCTGCTCGAGGACTCGTGAGGTTTCGAATTCAGATTGTATAATGAAAGTTTTCGAATTCGAGACAAACACTGTCATTAATTAACAATTAGAAAGCGATTAAAATGTAGTCAGGAATTAGTTCGTGCATTAACCGGGAATAAATGAGAGGAGAATTAGTGGACACCCGATTTTTAGGGGAAACGGGAATCGTTAGAGGAACAAAACTAATTAGAGATAAAATTAATGATTTTCATGTTTGAATTTCAGGCGAGTTTAATGAAATACGTATGCGTCATAGATGTTCATGTTGCCAGAATATATCGTTCTTCTTATATAACTTTATTAAAATGCAGCTCTACGACGTTAAATGTAATATTTTTTGCCAAAACTAACTAAAAGCTTTTCCTCCCTCCCCTTCACGCTCCCCTCTCGCTTTCCTTGTCCTTTAAATAGCAACCACCAGCTCAAGCAAAGCTTCTCCTAATTAGAAGTAATCGAGTTCAGTCCTCAGACGACCATGGAATCGCCATCGCAATCGACGTCGTCACCTCAGCACAGTGAAACGTGTGCGATCAAAAGTTCCATTCTGACATCCGAAAATAAAATATCATCACTGAATAGCAAAACCGCACACTTGGCCGGGATGAGAATAACGTTTTTGACATTTTTCATATAATTTCTTCCCTAATTTTTGTAGAAAATCAAAATAAGACGATTTTCTCCATCCTTTTTACAGCGTTTTTTAGATTAAAGTGTTTTGATTTTAATGGAACTTTTTGAAATGCTTTCTCCATACTTTCGAAAAATTTTATATATATTTTATATATAAGATATTGATATTTCCTTCATCTGGCAGCGTTATTTGTCATTGATAATCGTGGCCAGATGATAAATCTTGTTATTTTCAAAGCTGCAAGGACTAAATAGAAGAGGAAATCTAAGGCGACAAAATGCATATAAGAGAATATTTTGCCCACATTTTGAGGAAGAGCGCCCCACTGTACACAGTTACTCGCCTTGAAATGTCGTCGCTGTTGCTGCTAGAAATCACTTCTGGGGTGCGACGACTTCACCAACAATGCAAACACAAAAAAAAAACTGAAGCAAACAGAATTAGAAGTCAAGGAAAAGTTTGCTTCGCCTGTATGGACACGAATTTCAAATCAGTTGCAGACGTCGAACGACACGAAAAGCGTTTTTCCTCTCAATTTCCTTTCTTCTATTTTTCCCCGGACTGCGCTTGCCAACGCTTCCTCCGCAGTGCGGTTCTCAGCTGTCATCTGGGAGTCCATTTCGTGCTTTCATTTAAATGATGTGTTTTGTCTGCTGAAATATTAATTATTTCCCGAGTTGCCGGATGGCGAGGGAACCCCTTCTGCGAAGCGGCTACTGTTGGCCCAGATGTGGTACGGAGTGGACGGGTGGTGAGCAACTTCAGCAAATGCGAACGCATTCATTAAGCTTTTGTGGGTTTTTTACTCGTTTTTGTTCTGCTCCTCGCTGTTTCAGCTTCCGAAGAACGATTGTGTGTAGCTGTAGTTAATGCCGCTCTGCTCCTCAGCGCCGCCAAGCGGTGTGCTACGTACGACTGCATCAACATCAGATGCAAGTGTTAATCAGTCGCACAGACAAAACATGCAATGAATTTCCTCCTCCACTCTCACGCTGCCAACACCAACAACTGAGAGCTGAGCAGAACACTGATGGTCCTCACCGTGGAGCAAAAACGCTTTTAAATCGCCTCGTCACGCGCACCAAGTGTACTCGAGCTACTGAGCTGATCAGAGTTAAAATCAGTAGAGTTTATAATTTAAAAAACAAGACATAGAAAGCATAAAAACAACAAAATATAGTAATTGCAATTTTTCTTACTTGAATATTTTCTCATACTTCATGTAAGTTGAATCGCTTTTAAAACGTCCTAAAAGTATTTGAATGGAGGTCATCAAATTTGGTAATTAAGCGTCCCATTTTCGTGTTCAATGTTGCTCTCAAAATGGACGCCACAAAATAAGTGACACGCCCAGTTTTTATCATCTGGTGCTGTGTATTCCACAATAAAATATCATCCGCATAAGCTTTAGTTAACAAATTTCACAATAACAGACCGTATTTTAGTGCAAGTTATTGCGCCAAAAGTGGGCGAAGTCGGACAAAGGACACTCCTACCTTTCTAAAGTAAAGTTTTGAATTTTAAGGTGTTTTTAGTGGTCGTCGAATTGTGGTAAAGCGACCAAACTTGGTGCTTAGACGCCACTTTTCGTGATCAATATTGTTCTAAAAAATGGGCACCATCTGAGAAAGGACACGCCTACTTTTTATTGCACAACTAAACTGTGTACACTACGGCGCACTGAAAAGCCATCCTATCGACCAAACTTGGCAACAATCTGTCGTCGTTCCCGGCCAAAACATTTTGCCAGAAAGGATGGCCTCACGTCCCACTGTACACGTTGCCGCACACCAGTTTGGAGCAAAAGCCAAAGTGCTGTGCAATTTTAGTGTTTTGTTTTCAGTAGAAAATAATTTCAAAGTGAATTAAGAGATTTTTAAAGTCTTTCCATTAAAAGTGCTCACAATCTTAACTCCGATTTTTTCGATTTAATTGAAACCGCAATTTTGCACATCAATTTGGCTCTGTAAATGTGTGTGTGTGTGTGTGTGTGTGTGCGTGTGTGTGTGTGTGTGTGTGTGTGAAGAGTTACGTGTAAAAGCAATTCTACAGCTTCACAATCCATGTACGACAACCCAGAGCAAAGTTAATAAAAAGTTAATAAAAAGGCAAAAAATACAGAAGAACAACAGAAGGTCGGCAAGAAATCTCCCAGACAGATATTTTAATAAATAATTCATTGCGCTGTGTGTCGTGTTGCCCGCTGTACCCACTCATTCCGGTTAATTAGTGAAGTTTTCAGGATTTTCAACAAAACAACGAACAACAACAACAACGAAATCCATTTGCACGGAATACAAAACGAAAGAGTGTCTCATTTGGCAGAATTGAGGGCAAAATGGTGGCGCAAATTGATGGATGCACGCCACGCAGCCACTGACGCACCTTGATGAAAAACCACCGCTGCATGCGGCGGCAACAGCAGCAGCAGCAGCAACAACAAGGGAACCAGAAGCAGATACGAAATCCTCCGCGCGGTATTTGAGAAGCGCGCCGCTGTGCAAAACAACCACCGAACGAGGGCGACGCGCTGCTTGCTGGTGCTCGCAGGCATAACGAGGACGATTCACTGACGCGACCCGAATTCCCGGGGGTCGGACGGACGGATGGATGGATGGATTAACGCCCGCCAACGAAGCACGAAATCGTGGCGCGGTATAACGCGGTTCGCGCCGTTCGTTCGTGGAGCGTTGGAGTGCGGCGGCGGACGAGATGGCGGATGGCGGAGCGATGATATTAGAAAGTTGGCGAAAATTAAACGACGCGCATCATTATAATGGAAGCGCTGTCTGCCACCGAAACGAATTTCCAAAACTTTCAAGACTCTTGTCGTCCATTTTCCTCGCTCACTCCGCCGCGCACTCCCGCGCTCATTTCTCACCCCAGCGAATCCAACACGTTTCTGCACTTTATTCGCACGCAGCGAATTCGCGGGAGCGGCCTTCCTTTCCGCGTGATTTTTCTGTGGGAGCCACGATTTTCGCAGTTTGGAAAACTGAACTCAGACTAATTTCGAGTTGATGACGATGACGACGCTGCTGTCGCCGTTATTTTCTCGCCACACAAGACGGGGGGCCGCCGCCCGACTCCTCACGCCGCGCAGCAACAGCGTCGGCATTCCATTCGCGATGCGAGTTGAGAGGCCTTGAGAGCTGCTGTTTGCTCACGTTGCTCCCGAAGGTGCCGTGGGAGCGCCAGTTGCAGGGGTTTTCGCGGTATTCATTAACAGCAGCGGGGCGCATCACCGCTTATGAACGAAAATCTGGAGCGAAGTGAGGACTGCATTGAAATGTGGGTCGAACACCCACCCGAGGGCGACGTGCTCGCCCCGCTGCAGCGTCGCTCTGGGACAAAATTCGTCCTTAATCTCCTCGTTAACTTGCGAACTCGCAGATCTTTGCATCTGCAGCTTCATTAGCGTTTCACCAGGAATTCCATCGAATGCGGGATCAAGAAGTTGATGCGGACTTCGCTGTTGACAGAGGACGAGATATAATTTAGTCGAGTTGAACTTTCGAAGAAAGTGTCTTCTCGTGAAAAAGCTTGGTATTTCCGCTCTGTTTTAAGGAAGGATTCTCGCGCTAGAGGTGAAGCGAAGGATGAGGATGGAGGGTCTTCAGCTGGTGCGAAATTCAATGACATTCGATGTTGATTGAAAAATTTGATCAATCTGAAATTTGCATCGAAAAGCAATCCCATGCTAAATAACTTCCTTTCTACTTCAAACTAAATTTCAAATTAACAAAAAATGCTAGAAAAAAAACATGGTCAGGAAAAAGAGGGAGAAAGTAAAGAATGGGGAAAGAAAAACCGAGGAAAGTAAAGAAAAAGAGACGAAGGAGAAGAAAGGCAAAGAAATTAAAGAAGAGAAATGAAGATAAAAGAAAGTTAAAGGAAATAAATAGAGAAAAGTACAATAAAAGCAAGAAAAGAAAAGAAAAGGAAGGGAAAGGAAAGGAAAGGAATGTCGAAAAAAGGAAAGCAATGTAAGGCAAGGAAAAAGAAAAGAGAGAAAAAGAAGCGCGTTGAGTTCCTTAAAAAACAAAAAAGTCTCTCTGTAGCACGCGGTCCCGCTGAAATCACTGAAGTCACACAAAAACGTGCTCTCACAGCAACCAAAAACAGAGCAACCAACAACACGAAAGAGATGAATTATTACGCTCTTCGTTCATTTTGGCGCGCAAATTAACAATGGATTCTCTGTCTCGGTGCGCCTCTCTTCGGCACACAGAGCGCGCTCTTCATTAAGTTAGAGCTTCTCTCACTGGATTGGCTTGCCGTCGTCTGAGGGTTTTGAGGAGTCAGCGGGTGGGTGGCACTGTGGGTGGCACTGTGGGTGGCACTGTGGGTGGCTAAAAAGGTCGGGGAGCTGCGACGAGTGTGCCATTAACACAAATACAACAAAGTAAAGCTTGCAACCACCAAAAAGAGTTCGAGGAGCTTGTTGTGGGCTGAGAAAGAAAATTGATTACCTTGTTTCGCTAAAACTCAAAAATACACCCGCCTTCGAGTTTATGAATTATAAATATTAGAAGTAATATTATATACGGAATTCTTGTATTTGTTTGCCTCCTTCTCTGCCCCGACAAACCGAAGCACAAATCAAACGCGACGCGTCTCCTTGTTCGTGCAGAGTATAGAAAAAAACAGAAAGCTATTGAGAAAACTGGACAACTGGAAATCGCTTCAAATGTCTGTGGACAGCAAGCAAACGCAGCACCAGCCAGACAAACACGGCGAACGGTACAGGCAACCCTTACGTGACGTGAGCGCTGAACAACCCGATTAGCGCGGCACGCTATTTCGTGTGTCTGCTAGGAAATTAGAAGTGTTTCTCGAGATGGCCCATCACAGTTGGTCAGCATTTCACAGCTGAGGAGTGCGTGTGTGCTGAATTGTTGTTGCTTCAATTGTTTCTACGGATTCCGGTGAGATGTCCTTGATGTCCTTGAAAGCAACTGCACACGGTACTCACATTTGTTCGGATGTTTTCGTTATTTAAAAGTTGATTTACGTTATATACCATAATTGTTGTTGTTGTTGTTGTTGTTCTTGTTGATTTAAGTCTTGATTTTGCGAATAACAAATTACAAAAGCGAGACAATTTAAGGCGTTTTTCAAATAACTGCGATATTTTACAGTACAAATATGAAGAAATCCTCTGAATATGAAGAAATGACCTCAATCGCCGGAGGGATTTTGACTCTAACAGAGGGCGTGGCTTGAATCATCAGCAGAAAACCTCACAACGAACTAATTGTCCTGAGGAATTTTTAGTTTTCTTCCATTTTCTAGTCATGGTCGCGCAGCCACTTCAGCTCGCCACTCGAATTACTTGCCAGGAATCGCTAAGTGCGATTATCCGCTTTAAGTTTTTGGTTTTTTCTTTATTTTTTCATACCACAGAAAATGTTGTTGGCTCATACAAATGTCTGTATTTAGTTTTGTACTATGAAAAAAAAGACAAAACCGTCGTCGTACAAATTGCTCGAGTTGTTTTTATTATGCGAAGCAATTGTTCGTTTCAATTATTTTCAATGGATTTTGGAGCACTCAGCGAATTCGCAAGCAGCAGAGAGGCAACAACAATCTCCTGGTTAAACTAAATATATTTAGATATTTTGGCAGAACCCAAGAAAAGCAGCAACAACGAAGCTGACAGTAAATTCAATTTGGCCAACGCACGCCGCAAGTTGTTCGAAAATGTTCTCAACAATCTTTTCTAAAAATAAAATCAAACCAATTTTTTGGGGGGAAGAATGGACGTCAAATAATGGAAACGACGGTCGTGCTTCGGACGAACAAGAGGTGAACTAAATAAAAAAGAATCATTTAAAATGCTTAAAATTCGTCTGGAATGCTGATCAGAACGAGAAGCGCTGAGAGCAGCGAATGGTGTTGACTGAAAGTGTTATTGGAAGGTGGAGGGTAGAAAATGTGGGGTGAGCGGAGAAAAGCGGACCGCGGAGAGCGCTGCGTGAATCACTCAGCCATTCATTGAAGTCACGAAGAGAGCGGCGAAGCACTACGAGGTCGGCCTGCGCATTTCTAAACAGGAGATTTTAATGGCGGCTCGTTATCGCGCCGCTTATGGAATTAAAATTGGATCGCAGCAGCTTAGCGTTCGCGAAAAAGGGAAGAACATTTAATTTCCTTTGAACTCGCTTGAGAATGGAATCCCTCGGCTGGCGAGCAACTCGAAATATCTCTGTATTTCCGCTGGTTGGGTACGACTAACGAGGAATTTTCTTGCTGCCAGTTGACCGAGTTGGCACGACAGCAGCTATTAATCTTGTTGGCTTAGCTTTCTTGCGCGTAAAGCTGCAGCGAACGAGAAATTTGTTTGCCTGCAAATCGCAGCAGCTTGCCAAACAATATTTCTGAAAATAATATTCTGAAGAAATCTTGGAAAAATGAGGGAAAAACATTGGAAAACCAATTCAAAGATGAGGAAAACCATTCGAAAATTAATTCAAACGAAATTTTAACTTACCCTGGACTGAAAATCAAGAAACTCGGGAAACCGGCTGCAACGAAAGACGGTTGAAATGGAGAAACTCAGGCGGTGCAGCTCACTACAGTAGAAAAAATCACTCTGCTCAAATTTGCAGGATCTCTTCGATCCTTGACTGAACCCGTTAAGCGGCGAAGGTCACTCGAAGAAAGTCCTTCGCCCGAAACTGAAGGCTTCCCAGTGGAAAATGAAAGCGAGAGCGAGGGAGGCACACAAATGTCAGCCGTTTGTTGCTCTTCCTCATTCGATTCCCCTAGAGAACAACATAAAATTCCGCCAGACGACGACGACGACGCCGCCGACGACGACGACGACCTTGCAGAGCAGTAAAATTTTTTAATGACTCTCACTTTTTTTTATGACTTCGCACACAGCAGACGCTACACAGCGGTTGAGAATGGCCAAAAGCAACAACAACAACAACGAGGAGGACAGTAACACTAGCATTAGCAGTGAAATTAACCATACAAAAACAATCCCAACACGGTCATCAAACGGCTGCCGCAAATAGTTGCGAGCCCACCGAGCGTGCGGCGATCAAGCATCCGGAGCATCGCAGCGTGCAAAAACTGCCGCGCGAGGCAGCAGCAACCTGCGGCCGAGAGAGAGAGAGAGAGAGAAACAGAAGAGCGCGCCGATTAAAGCATTTAAACTCTTCCACTTCCCACTTTTTTAGTTTCGTCTTTTATTCGCTTTTCTGCTCTTTTATTGCCCGCACTCTACGCGACAGTTGTGTCGCTAAGGCCGCGCGGCGTGCGGGATGCGTGTCCCGTGATGTAAGTAGGGCTGCCCTGTTCGATTTTATTGTTTTATGAGGCTCGTCGAGCGGTTGGATGTGGCAGGCGGCAGGACAGTCAGCGGCGCGGCAGTAGGTGAAGCCGAGAAGGTGGCTGACATGGACGCACAGCTAGAATCCCCGCAGCACTCATCTTCAATGTCACGACCTTCTTTCTCTTCCCTTCTTAACCCTTTCCGGGCAATTTAGTCCTTCAGTTCCACTGCATGAAAGCCGAGACGAAGGTCAAAACGTCTCGGCAAACGACGAATACGTCGAAATAGTGGGAACTGAAAGGGTTTCTCGAGTTGACACCAATGACCTTCAAGCCTTTCGGGTTGTGTGCAGAAATATTTCTTTTTTATGGTTTAATTAGAATTTTCCTGCGAAAATACGGACTTTTGGCCTTCAAAAAACTTACCATTTTCCACCATTCGGCGGCCAACAACGCCATCTGCAAAGGAAGAAAACGAGAATTTTGTATTTTAAGAAATCGCCATTTTCACAACCGAAGGACATTTTGAGAAAAGTAATGCTTCTAAATTAAATAAGGGATTTTCAGTCGAAGGGATTTTCAATCGAAGGGATTTTCAGAATTCACCTTGTGGCACAATTTCGACGGCGGGAATCGTGAAAGAAGTTTAAGAGTTTTGACTGATATATTTGAGCCTCTCATTCGCTCCTCCAAACCCCACACCCCTGCCCCCACTCCATTGCCTCACCCACCACCAAATAATCAAAAAAATCCCCCGAAATCCCATAATTTATAAAGACGCGAGCGGAGCATTTAAATTTCTCCCAAACTCAACTCAAATTGGATGAAGCCAATTCTTGCTAACAAACGCTTCAGTTTATGTCTGCCTGCACCGATGAAAGCCCTGCAGCGCTTAAATCCCCGCCACCATTACGTGTTTTTGTCAAGCGCGTCATCTTCTCAGCGACCACATCGATTGTTTGGCCTTTTTGTGGCCTCGGAATCCCTTGTGATTCACATTTCCGACATTTTTGCGTTTCAGATAAACACGTGAACGAATTGACAGCCTTCGTGCCCAATTAAAAGTTGCCTACGAGCAGCCGCCGGTCCTTCGGCACCAACTTTAGTGGCCAGCGGCTCCATAAAGTGCGCTAAATTAAGAGGACGTCGGCGCGGGAACGCCTGCTCGAGCAGGTTGCAGCCTCCGAATGTAGTTTACTGTGCTAAATAAACTTAATGAGTTTATGCGAGCTTTTGCCGGCAGACTGCTTAGTCGCACGATCGCTTGGCCGAGCGCCCGCCGCCCGTCCGCCGTTGCACCGACGCCAGCCACGCCGGCGGCATAAATCACGCGATCGCGCTGACAGCGGCGGACTGCGATCGCCTTGGCGACGACATTTTTGGCGTTGTCGCAGTTGCCGCAGTTGCTGAGTGTGCGCGGCTGCATCCATTCGCTAAAATGTATCAGCTTCAGCATAAAATAAAGATATTTATAAGCGGCCGCCACGGCTGCGATGCGAATGAAGGAAAGCGCGGCAGCAGGCAACTAGCAGCGAGCTGTCAGTGTCACTCATGCAAATCTGACTTTTATGCTAATCGCTGGCTTGGCGCGCGGGGTTCACAGGAGCGGCCGCAGAGGGCCACTCGGCGCGGCGCGCCTGCCCGTTGGCCGCGCTCGGCTGTATTTTAGCCAAGTTATTAATTCATTTAGCATTCGATGCGAGGATAAAGTCTGCGTTTTAATTCATGCGCACAAAGCACGCGCATTCGGAATGGCGGAACTTCACTTGTTATTATTATTTGCGAGCGCGCGTGTTTTGAAGTCGCGTCGCCGCCCCTCGACGGCACTGCAGCCGGGCAATTATTTATTTTATTTTATTTTAATTCCCGCGACGGCGAGAATGAAGTTATTTGGCAAGAATGACTGTTTATGCATGTTCGCAGTTAATGCTGGAAGGACTTTTATTCCGCGAAATGGGCTGCCAGGCAATAATAAGCAGAACGCGAGGGGCGACCAGAAAAACACGCATCTTCTGCACGAATTTCGTTGATTCACGTGGCTTTTGTATGGAATCCACAGTGAAATCCGAATATATGAATGCATTAAACTCTTTAATTTTGATCGGCGAAAAGATGAGTTACTTCTGAGTCAAATATGTACTTTGAAAGTGAAGAAAACCCGCTCGTCGTTTGTTAAATGAAAGTGTCCCCCGCGAGAAACTACGCCCATTGATTCACCGCCATGTGTCAGCCTTCTGTTTCTTCTTGCTGTCACTTCGGCAGATATTTCGAGTCTCTTTTGCGCTTTTGCGCGTTATTAAAAAGTTTTTCAATGCGATTCTTTCATCTTTCGGCTGCCATGTGGAAAAAGTTTCTTTTGTCTTTCGTGAGTTAGTAAGTTCTGCGTTCCCTCTTCCGCTACCCCTTCTCCGCACCCACTCCCCACCTACCCTAACCCACCCTTTTGCTATCCATTCCTCCTTCTCATGCGTGAAATTTCAGCAGAATTTATCTCGTCTTACCGAAGCAAAATTAAAAAAAGAGCTTCTGCATTATGTTGATGTTGGATTTACGAAATCCTTCAGCATGAGGCGTCCTCGTCGTCGTCCTCGTCATCGTCGTCGTCGTCGTCGTCGCACAGCTCAGCTCAGCAGCATACAAGCGAGTGATGATGGCTTCTGGTGCTGCTGGTGGCCTCACAACCACTCGAAGTCAGTCAAAAATGAAAACATCTCGTTGTCGTTGGTTTTTATTTCACGGGATGACGAAAACCACGAGGATGAGGAGACTGGCTGGTGACTTGGGGGAGGGGAAGGGGAGGGAAGGAGGACTGACTGCTTCGGTTGTCGAGTCCTTATCGCTGCTCGCTTGCTGTGCTATTTTGCAATTCAGTCTGAAGGCTCCCGAGGTGGCCGTCCTGGAGGTTTGCGTCCTGTCCGCGCTGGCGAGGTTCGTCGTTTTTCTTCTTCCGTGCGCTTGTTTTATGAAGCCATCAAAGCCACACTTGTCTGCATCTGCTGGCGGTAGAGTGGCGAGTAACAGCATCAGCAGCGGCAGCGGCAATTGTTGCTCTGCACGTCTGGCGTGCGATGTGCGGTGCGACTTCCGCGTGCAGCCCACCCGCACGGGGCGAGTGAGTCGCCGCTCACGGTGCCCCAGCCGGCTGCTCTCGATAGCGCCCAACAATTGCTAATAACTTGGATTCACTTGATTTTATTTTCCTGCTTTCGTGCGCTCGTGTTGAGCGTGTTGAGCGTGTTGAATCACAGCTGTTGGTGACGGACGACGAATGTAAGGAGGGAGGCGATTGAAGGACGAAACCACAGCAGAAATTGAGACGACCATCCGGCGAGAGGTACTTTTCGGTCCACCAGGTGTTTTTCGGTCTTGTTTACCGTTTCCGCGAATATTCATAAATACGAGAGCGGAAAGTAGAGAACGCTAAAAGCTGGGCATCGCAAAAAAATTCCCATTAATTGAATTTAAATTTGGCAGTCAATTATAATCATTTCGCTGCCTTCCATGGACAACCCCAGCTACGCCACTGATCGATGTGATCACTGAATATTATTTGTTAATATTTTCAATAAAATCAAAAGTATTTAATATAAATAATTCGATTTTGAGACATTTTCTCGTACTTTTGTTGTCGAAAACATCTAAAATGTGAGTAATTTTCATATTTTCGAGATTTCCGAGTAATGACTTCACATGAAAAATTAATAAGAAAAGAAAGCAGCTTTTTTCTTATATAAATTCATGGAAATTACACTTTCCACTCACTGCCCCCTCACTCCACCTTCAATTGGCTGCGTCTACGTGGCGTTCGGAATGAGAAAATCGGAATGAGAAATTGAATTGAGCAGAGAAAATCCAAGTTCGAACGATTTTAGCAGGAAGAATTTTTAATTTAATTTATTGTAAATGAATTCGGAGCGAAATTGCAGCGAAATTTAATCCACTCTCAGATTTATCTGCAAAATTTCCAAATTCTTTTCAGGTTTAACTTTAACTCACACCGTTCACTCGCAACAAAACTAAAAGAATCTCAACACCAAACTTAATCAATTTGCTGCCTTGCAACGTGCTCCCTCTTCTTCTCTTTCTTTCTCTTCTTTTTCTTCTTTCTCATCATCTTCCTCTTCTTCTTCTTCTTCTTCTTCTTTCTCTTCTTCTTCTTCTTCTTCTTCTAGTTTTGACCACAAAGTGGCGCTTGAAGTCCGATTCCGCAACGAGGGAAAAAGAAAATAATATTATAGAAAAGTAAAAAAATAGTATTTTGAATCAACTGGAAACGAAAAAAAACAAACAGTTTCAACTGCATCAGCAATAATACCAACAACAACAACAACAACAACGAGACAGATACAACTAATGCAAGTGAACAGAAAAAATATTAAATTAAGAGAAAACTAAGACAAGAAAATAACAAAAAAGAAAAACAAACCGAAAAATAATCAAATCAAATTTCTTCCCCACTAGAAAACCCAGAGTTGCAAAATTAGTTTGTGTGGAAAACTTTTAGATTTGAACTTCGTTGAAGGACGGACGCAAGGACGGTCGCACGGACGGATGCACGGACGGACGCATGGATTCAACTGCTGAATGAATGGAATGAAATGAAATGAAATTCCTCGCTGTTCGTTGCTTGCTTTCAACTTTATTTTCGGAGTGAAGTAATTTGTTGGCTTTGCTTTTAATATTTCTGGAGGGCAAACAGTTGATAGTTGGTGGTTGTTCTTGTTGTTGTTGTTGTTGTTGTTGTTTTAACTAACTTCCTCGCTGCCGTTTGTGTTGCTGATCTGGAAAAATTGGTTGCTGTTGCTGTTGCTGTTTCTCCGAATTTATTGTTGCGTTCGACTGTCCGCGTTGCTCCGCGACTCCTCATCGCTTCGAGTTCAACATTCATTTTTAGTTCACAATCTTGCTGTTGTTGTTTCTGTTGTCTGCGCCGCTTTTCCGAGTTCTGCTTTTGTTGCGAAAGCTGTTGCAGCAGTGAAATTAATGATTTTATTCTCTTCCCTAAATTCTCCCCGTAGACGCGCGAGTTTTTCCTTCCTTTGCCACTCCCCCGTCCACCCTCCTCGCCCCCTCCCCACCCCTCAATCGACACTCATAATTTTCCCCCGCGTCGAATTATTTCATCTCAAGCTGCGTACATTTAATCAAAAGTTTCTCCACATTTCTCATCGAAACTCTTCTGCTGATTTTCCACGCTGATTTTCCCCTGTCTTCGTCGTCTTCTTCTTCGGATTTCTTCTACTTTTCGTGTTTTCTTGATATTTCATAAACTCAAACACACAACTTGAGACGACTTTTCGCTGAACGCAATTTCAAGAAAGCCAACTTCTCATCAGCAGCCTGCAGTTTTCGCCAACGATTTAACTTTTCGCCGAGCCAATGATTTGAAATCTCTGGCGACTGAAGCGACACTGGAAAGCAAACTCAACAAATTTGAGCAAAAAACCGAAGCATAAAAATGAAAGTGTTAATTTATTCGCCCCTTCGAAACTCTTTCAATTTCGTTGAAACGCATCACGCGGATCCCCTCGATCGCCGAGATCGTGCAACGTCAACAATTTGCTTCCGTTTGAATTCCCTCATTCGAATTTCAAGGAATTCATTAATTCGCTTCACAAATTGAACGATTATTCGCTGATTGAACGAGTGAACGATTGAACGATTCAGTGTGCAATTAAATGTTCAACTTAATCGTGTGCAGTCAGCGCTTCGGTGGTGGCTGACGTTCAGTGTTGTTGTTATTCGCTGGTTTTAGTTGTTGCTGTAAAGCAGCACTCGAAGCGTTTTAATTAAAAACTTGTTTAGGAGACAAACAACAACAACAACAACAATAACAACAACAGCAAAGTTACAGAAGGTCTGTGAGAAATACAACGGACACAATGGTTGTTGTTGTTGTCGTTGTTGCTGTAAGTGTTGTTGTTGTTGCTATTGTCGTTGTTGTTGTCGTCATCGTTTTTGTAGCTGTTGGTGTTGCAGCCGCTGTGGTGGTTGTTGTTGTTGATGTTGAGAAATGAAAAACTCGTCCCGCTCATGTGAGCGGATTGTCACGGTCAGTCAGTCGCCCGCCCGCCCGACCGACCGCTGCCAGCTTGGCCAATTTAAGCCGCCAATTCAGGCCAATTCAAGCTCATGCCAGCCATCGCTGCGGTAGGTCGTCGCTTAAGCACGCTAAAAGTGAAGCCGTTCGGAAAACGGCGACTCGAGATAACGCGAGCAGTCGAGCGGAAGATTGGCGTGTTGAGCGACCAACTTCACTATGAAGTCCAGTGAAGGGAGAATCCCTTCGTAATTTATAGCAAATCAACTTTGAATTTTAGTAGTTCACTTTCACGTTTAAAATCTCTTCACTTTTTGGAAACTTCTGAGAAATATAAAAAATAATTGATAAAAACTGCATAATAATTAATAAATCTGAAATAAACTCCAATTATAAATAAAGCCAAATAAAATCAAATTATAATAACAACACAAAAAATATCATCATGAAAAGATTATTAAAAATCCGTCGGCATTTAGCAGGTTAATAAAAAAATTCATAGTTCTTGAAAATGAAAAAGATGAATTTGATGTCTGCGTCTGAAAAGATTTATCGTTAATTTTCAGGAGGAGATCCGCACTCGCAGCACGCATCCGTGCAGCACGGCGACTGCCACGGAAAGAAAGACGCCTGGCAACAAATTCACGGTTGGAACGGCAGCATGTTGAGGAAGAGCGACATGTTGCCAAGCTGACATGTTGCCCAGCTCAAATATTCACGTTGACATGTTGCCGGTCTGACATGTTGCCGGTCTGACATGTTGCCGGTCTGACATGTTGTCGAACTCTCATGTTGCCGTTTAGAAATGTTGCGGTGGCGGCCGTGGCGAGCGGCTGGTAGTCGCCTCAGTGAATTTGCTGCTCAACTCAACCAACACATGCAAAAACGCGCCAGGCACGCCCGCAACACCAGGTCAGATACAACTACAACGACACCTAACCTCCGCATGTGTGCGGAAACTCCATTTCGACTTGCAAGCCAGCCGAGGTGCGCCGCGCAGATTGGAGCGACTGAGACAGCGAAAGCGAGGGAAACATGTATCGGGCAGATAAATTCAACATGGCCGACGCGCAAGATACATTTCGCCACTCCAAGCGAGGCTGCAGATAAAGAAGATGCGTCAGTGGCGCTCTCTCGCGGGAAACTGCGATACTAAGAGTGGAGACAGGCATTTGGGTGTGTGTGTGAGTCTGCAGCCGTATCTATGCGAGCTCACGAGTGCTCGCTCTCTGATAAGAAATCTCTCATCTCCGACTTTCCTCAGCGGTCGTCGGCTGGACTCGGCTTCTCTCTTCTCGTTGGACGAGTTTTCGAAGCGGATTTCTACATCAGTCCCGTCTCGCTGAACCGCCTCGTTCGTAGTTCGCAGAGTAGCCGCCAGGCGCGATGCTCATTAAGATGGATGGACGCAGGTCGGGATGCCGAATGGCCTCGCTGGTGATGCGGCTTCCACTTGGTGGACTGCGAGGGGATTTCTGCCCTCTCCGATCAGATCTCTGATATCGACGCCAATTTGGTGCGTCGTTTTCAGCCCGCGGCGTGCACGGCAACTCAGCGTCTGAATACCACGAGACGAGACTGAACAGAGATGACTAAACACACCCAACAATTCAGCACTCGGGTCTTCTGTTCAACTAGAATTTATTGTGGGACGAGATGAAGTTCGGCAGCATTAAAACGGCTTAGCAATCCACGCGTTGGAATCTCTTTTGATCCACACGGAAACGCTCGGACTTCAGCGGAGTCCCCGCATAATCCAGCCACTTAAATGCCATCGCAATGAAGAGATCAAAAGTGTGTGTGATCTTCAGAGGGATGCGAAAGTCTTTAGATAAAATTAAAATAATCCGCATGCGTTTGGCAGAATGGGCGAGATTTTTTATATTTTCTTCGACGTGCAGAACGCGGCCTGCATTCGAGTTGCATCGAGTGGTCGGCGGAGACTCTGCGGACTATAAAAAAAAGGGGGGAAAACCAATCATGAGTGGATGGCAGACACGGCCGTCTGCACGCGCAGCAATTCGGTTCTCTACGCGGCAAACAAGCGACCGAAATGAAGAAACAAGAGAATCGACGACGACGACGATGACGACTGAAGTGGCCTCGGAAGAACGGGAACCTCCGAAAATTGGCGCAAATCAAAGACTTTCATCTCCTCGCCGAAGACCGCAAGCAGCAGAGGCAGAGGATTCAGTCGGTCGGACTCATTTCGCTTCGCTGGAATGCCAAAAATATTCCTGCTGTCGTTTGTAAGCCTTCGTCACTTCGAATAAATCCGCCGGCTCACGACGAGTCGCCGTTGCCGTCCCTGCTCGCGCGCCTTCCAGAAGCCTGAAGATGTTTCGAGTTTCGCCTGCTGCATGCAAACGAGGCGAGTTGCCGCCCGATGAGTTGCCGCCCGATGGGTTGCCTGCGTCCTCCAGCCCCTCGCGGGAACTCCAAGCGTCTCCTGCAGACCGTCCTTCTGATGAAAAACTGCCAACTTTGTTGTTTCAGTTAGTTAAGCGAGGAATGCGACGTAGAAATTGCGAAACTTTGCAAAAGCTTCTTATTTTCAACTTTGTTGCCGAAATTTCTTATTTTTGTTCTGCTTTGGATTTCGTTTTTTAAGTTTCTTAAGTTTCAGAATTCAAAAAATATTTGGAACTCAAGTGGGATTATTTTTAAGCGTAATTTGAATAGTTAAATTTCTTGCGTAATTTAAAATCCATTTTTATATTAATTTAATTTTGCAATAATTTAATTTTAATATTTTTCTTTAACTAGCAGCGACGTCAAATTAAAAACTTCTTTCGGTTTTCAAAATGTTGTTGAGGATTCATTTAATTTCTTCAGCATTTCTTACTTTTCCTTGTCTTTTCCGATTTATTTCGTTTTTATAGCGCTTAAAATTTTAAAGTTTAAATATTATTACAGAAATGTAAAATTTCACTTTGCATTGTTGCGAAAAGTCCTTGAATTCTGAATTTTTCTTTCATTTCATAAGTCTTAAAATGCAAATGAAATTTCGCTCTCATATCATTCCGCGATTAAGTTTTCCTTGCTTATATTTCAGATGAAGAAAGTGTAATTTCGCAGATTTGTTTCCTCCCTCCAAGCCGTCCCTCCCCTCGCCCAACCACCCCTTAAAATTCCAGGCAATTTGCACTGAAACTCTAAATTCTCACCGCCAGCAGCTCGACAGCTGCGAACTCGGCGCGCGGCCGACCAGCATTTTGGCTCCGCTGTGCTCAGCATGAATTCGGCTAAAAGCAGTTTTGGCTGTACGACGTGACGCGGTGGCTGCCAGCCAACAACTACAGCAACAACAACTAAGCGGCTCCACGCAGAACGAACGAAAGGGCGGATTGCAATGAAATTGAGTGTGCGAGTCGTCGTGGATGCGGAGTGCAGCGGAGAGCGGAGGGCGGAGGACGGAGCGGGAGGCAGCCATGATTGCGCCGCCACTAATGAAGTTGGCAACGAGGCCGCTGCCGATGCTCGCGTCGAGCTAACGGTCGCTGCAGGGCGGCAGAGGACGACCGACAAGTTAATTGAACAGAAAACAGAAAATTGAACAGAAAACCAGTTTTTTACTTAATTAATTCACTTGATGACGGCGGTCGCAGGAAATGCGAGACGAGAAATACTTTCAACACCCAAATCAATGGCGTCTCCCGGCGAGAAGAAGAAAGGGAGGGGCGAGGGGCGTGGGGAGAGAGAGAGCGAAGTAGTGAACGAGTTCCTTGACACGCAGTTGAATTATTTATTTCTTCTGATTACAACGCGCAGTCGAAAGTAAACAAAACTCAAGTTGAACGGCGAACAAGCAAATAAATCGAATTCTCCGCGAAGCAAACAAAAACTTATCTTCCACGTAATGAGTGTCTTTGGAGGGTTAGAGGGTCGCGTATCTCGGCTGAGTCGGACTCGAAAACACGTCATTAAAAACCAGCGATGACGTGTTTTGTTGCTGGAAGCGAACACCAGCCCGCGACGAAATTGCGGCGGCGGCAAGTCGCTCGAGACGCGGCTGCGATCGACGAGTTCTCGTGGCCGTGGCAGTGCAGCGCACTCGGCGCGGCCCTCGAAAACTCAGGGACTCTCAGGGAAATGCAAGGCTGCGCTGATAGCGCGACTCTCGAGAAGTGAAATTGAATCGCAGACGCGGTTCTCGCATTTCGAAGTCCAACCCAAGATATCGCCGAGTCCGTCGTAAATATTTCGGCGCGTCGTTCAGCGTGAATGACATATTTTACAAGCAGCCGCTTAATCGTCTCGATGGCTGGCGATTTCGTGCGCTTGGAGTCTGTAGGCCGACTTCGCTCGCTGCTGCCAGCTAAGTTTTGCAGGATTTAATCATTTAATCATTTTCAGCGAGTCCTTGGCACGAAATCAAGCGACAAACCGAGCGATGATGTGATTCAAACGTCGCATTTGCTTGTTTTTCCTTGAGTACTCAAACATTAAATTAGAAAAACAATGATTGCGAGGAAAATGCCTCAGCTGAAATCACAATTGTTTCGTTGTTTGTTGACTCAAATATTTAGAGCGCAATTAATTTTCTATAAAACGACTGCGCAAATAAATAAGCGATGCGATTCTGCCGCGAACGACAGAATTAAATTCAGAGAATTTATGGTTTTCTTTGCTAGAGAAATAAAAACGAAAATAATCTCGTTGAACAGTTTTATTTAGCAGACAATCTAGAATTTCCCAGCAACCAAGAAATAAATAGAAATCGGAGAAAATTTTTTGTTTCTATAATTCAAGAAAGTTTATTCGATTTTGAGTAATGAAAATCTCTAGATTTTGCTTGCAATGCATTTTCATACAAAAAACCAAACGATTGTAAAGTTCAGACGACTGCAGAAATATGCATGCAGACAATGGCAGACCGACAGACAGGTAGGCCGACAGACAGACAGACAGCCAGCTAGCCATACGGACGGATAGCTGAAGGGCCAGACAAGGCAGTCTTGCAGTCGTTGTAGTCGTCGTACGCTGAAGAAATTCATGTTTCTGCTGCCAAACATCTTGAACTCAATTTAACCCCATATTGAACTTAAAGCACCAACAACAACAACCAGAACACATGAGGAAACATTGCCTGCATTCTGAAGCAACAGCAACAGCAAAAGCAACAACAATTCGATTCACTTCAATGGCTGACCTGAACGACTGCAGTATACCGAGAAACAGGCGCGAGAATGAGACAACAATATAACGAGTTCCCGCCGCAAATCGCAATACCGAAACTAACGAGAAAGAAAGAGCGGGAGAGAGAGAGTAAGAGACTGAGCACTCGCGCATGCATGATGGCAGATGAGCAACAGTCTCCCTCCTCACAGCCGCAACTAACTGTAGATGGTAACTGTTCACTGCTGCGACTGTAAATTTAACCCTTGCCATGCTTTTGAAATGGACCAAAATGCCATTGTTGTTGTTGTTGTATTGTGTTTCTTGTACGGCTGCTTGAATGCCACTTTACAACTGCTTTTGGTCACCGTTTAAAAATTTCCTCTCCGCTGTTGCTGTTGCGGTTGTTGTTGTTTCTGTTGTTTCTGTTGTTGTTGTTGTTGTTGTTGTTACATATATACATACATTTTAAATGGTCTTTTACGGCTCTCAGACGAGACGTTGGACGAACTTTAATTAGTCGAACGTGTTTCGCGCAGTTTAAGCGTGCAAAAAGCAACCACTTTTGGTGTTTTAATTTTAATAGCTGCCCCAAATTGGCGACTATCAGTGGTGTTGTTGCGTGTGTGTGTGTGTTGTTTTCGTTTTGGCCACGAAGTTGCTTCGTTAATCCACCGAAATGCCCTTCTTAATAAAGTGCAGACGGCGTCGAATTCAGTGCAACCAATCTGAATAAATTTTACTTAACTGCAAGTTAAGTCAGTGCAAGTTGTTTCGAACTCATTTGCACTTCGTTGATTATGCGTTTCCATTTCGTGATCAAGAAGGAGAGAAAAATATGGAGCCGCAGCCAGCGAAAAAGAAATCAAAATGACATCGAGGAACGAATATTCAAAACAGTTCAATAAATTTTAATTAAAGCAGCCTAATTTCGGCAGCAGTGGGCAGCTACGCGGGTGCCGAACACTTCGGATGCCCAATTAATGCCCCCTCCCCCCACCCAAACGGCTTCCCCGCAGCTGACTAGTTTGTGCTGCTGCTGCGCTTCTTTAATTTCGAGTGAACGAGGCGTAAATAAATCGATTAATCTCGTTTATTCAAAGTTGGAGGCGCTTTTGTATCTGCGAGTGAGCAGCGAAGAGATGTTTTAATATAATTAACACGAAAGCAGCGAAGGGATGCTGAAATAAACACAGGAACTACAACAACAGCAACAGCAACAACAACCGCCGTAAATTGTTAGACCAAAAAAACTATTAAATTAGATGAAAAGCCACGAAAAAGAGCGGAATGACGGACGCGTGCTGAGTAAAAGTGAAAATGAAGGCTGGAACGGCGAAGAAACGGCCGAGGGTGGTGCGAACGAAGGGCGCGGGGCGTGGAACGTGGAACGCGGAATAACGGCTCGCACTGGTGAGGATGGACGCCGGTGAGTGCGAGAATGAGGGCGCGGCTGCGTGAAGTAAGACGTTCAGACCCTCCTTCCCCACACATGCGGCGCAACCTGACGCCAACTTAGTCGCGCTCATATTAGTTCGCACTCACTAAACGGATTCCAACAACGCCAACAACAGGTGTGAAGGGCGCGGAAGACGGTCCCGGAAAAAACGGAGGGCCGAGCTGGAGTTGGCTGCTGGCAGCAGGAACTTCCAACTAAAAACGCTATAAAAATGCAAAAATGTTAATGAGAATTCGCAGGCTTCCCGGAAAAGTAAAAAGCGAATTAGAAGGAAAGGGTGGAAAATGAGGAAAGAGTTACAAAACCCGTTAAACAAGGTATCTGAAAAAGGAATCTGGAGAGAAAAACACTCGAAGTCCCCACCACGCGAGCCAAGGGGCGCCGAGGTATTTCATTCCCTGCGGACGACGTTTTGAGACTGAACACTGAAATCGTAAAACAAAACAGAGCGAAAAAACTGAGCGAAATTCGTTCCATTCGCAGCAAAAAAAAAAAAAAAAAAAAACACAAAATACCCAAAAAAAACACAAAATACCCGTCCTTATTTCAAATTCTTAAAATTTCTAAGCTTCTGTTGTTTTACAACCCGCGCGCAGAGCGTAGAAAATGCAAATATGTACGGAAATAATTCGCGGAGAAGAAGGCGAGCTTATTAAAAAAGTAAAAAATCGAACAGCAGCAAGAAACGCGCGTCCTCCGGCAGCCGGAAGAGCGAAGCTTCCTCAGCTTCTAAGTTTACAAAGTAAAAAAAACAAAAGTAATAAAAGCGAAACACTGAAAATAGTCACGTTCGCGGAAAACTGCAAGCGAACCCATTAAGTTGACAGAACGCTCGGGGCGCCGGAGACCCCAACGATGTGCTGGGGAGGGCGTTCGAGGAATCGAAGGGGGGCAGGGAAGGGAAAAGGTAGAGAGAGAGAGAGAGAGGGAGATGGAGAGTGAGAGAGAGAGAGAGAGAGAGGGAGCGAGAGCGAGAGCGGGCAACAGAAGGATGATAAGCAAATGGAAAAATTGAACTACGATATTTTATGCTGGCATTTAGTAAATATCAACCCACACAAACGAAACACACACACACACTCACACCCCCACCTATCTATACAAACACACTCATTCGCACACTCATTCGCTTCGTTTAGCTGAGCACGACAGACGCACGCCCACCCGCCCACCAAAACTAACAGAATTTACAGAGCGGGGGCTGCGCAAGATGACTGCGTGGGTGGTGGTGGATTGGCGACGGTCTACCCGCTCTGGACGTGACATTTGGCAACCCTACTGCAGCGGCAACCACACGCCTCTCGTTCCGTTCCTGCTTCGGCATTCCGAACCGCGATTCATATCATCGAACTTCTGCAGCGCGGCAGCTGGCGCACCTTCTGAAAAGCGCGACTCCATTTGCAAAGCACAGTTATAACAACAACAACAACACTAACTACACCAACAACAACACTAACTACACCAACAACAAAACCAACTACTACTCCACACACACACACACACACACACATTTATTTTACATGCAATAGTTCAACGTCTTGCAACACAAAAAAAAAACAACTTGTTACACTTGTGTTTGCAGTCATTTATATGTTGTAGCTGTTGTTGTCGTTGTTGGCGTTGTTGTTGTTGGCGTTGTTGTTGTTGTTGTTGTGCTTGTTATTGTAGTCGATGTTGTCCGTGCCGTCGTTGTTGTTGTTGTTTGTTGCTGTTGTTTGTTGTTGTTGTGGTTTCGGTGGTTGTTGCTTGTCGCTCTCTGCAATCAAAGTAAAATATAGGAAAAATGTTTCCATCGCAACGTAAATTACAGAGGACGAAACGGTTTCTTATTCGGAAAAGAAACACGCGCATACACGTCGCCACACACGCACACACACACACACACACACACACACACACACACACACACACACACACACACACACACAAATATACCCACACATACGATCGATTGTCCCAAATCAAGCTGCTGAAGTCGCTCCACGAACAACAACAACAGCAACAACAACAACAGCAAGAAACCCCGCAAAACTTTGAGTTTTCTTATTATTTAACAAAATGACTCGGTCGAGCGCTGCGTCGAGAGGGAAGGGAGACGGAGGGACTCACAAACCTCACCTGTGCTGGCGTCCCGTCCCGTTTAGTTATGCGCGCCAGCATGTTCTCGATATGCAATCTCGAATTACGGACGGAATGCGTGCGATGGAAGGAGTTGGATTGGCTTACCTTCAGCCCGGATCGATGTGGAGTCCCTGTTGTTGTCGTATCCGCCAGCTAGTCATCTGCAAAGAGAAGCGAAGGAAAACAATGTAGAATATTTAACGTTTGACGAATGAAAAGGCGAATGCAATTCGTTACGGAATGAAAGCGGAGAGCTGGAAGTGGAAACCAAAGAATTCATCTGATTTTAGAAAGTTAACGACATCAATTTCAATGCTGACAACAGGGAATTGCAATTGATATCATTAATTGTTGATATAAAACTTGAATTAATCCACTTTACTCTGTAATTCATTGCAATCCAGGCAAAAATTTAATGTAATGTAAGTTCATTCGAGGACAAAAGTGAGAAAAAACACTTTAAAATTAATGGAAAAAAATTCCAATTCAATGATAACAATGAAATTAACTCAGATTAATATTAATCAACTCCATGCAGAAATAAAATGAACGAATTTTAATACGAGGACGAGATCAAAAGAAGAAAAATTAACGAGTCCTTCAGTTCAGTTCAGAAGAAAATCGAAAGAAATGAAAATACTGAGTAATAAAATTTAATCACTTGAAGAAATTAAGCGTTGACAAATTGATCTCGTTTCAATTCGGGTTTTTAAATATATTTTTTTCGGTTGGATTAAATTAAGTTGGAAAACACGGAATTTAATTCCAATTAGGTTAGCAAAACTTTTCGATTTCTTGAATCGCTTTATTTTGTTAACAACGAAAACCTTTTAAGAGTTTGTTTTTTCTTGCTGTCTTTAATTTTTATTTTAAATTCATGCAATATTAATGAACGCATGTAAATTTAGCACTCTTAATTGTGGATTTTGAAATCTCCTTTTATCGCAGCAAGAATCCGATCGGATTCCGGCGACTCTTCTCAAGTCGCGATAACTCACTCAGCTGCCAATGCGGCTCGCTTAGCGTTCGGCGGCAATAAACTTCCATCAACGCTGTGGCTCGCAGATCAATTAAAATCAATTCATTCATTTATCTAATCTGCGAGCTTCGCTGCGGATGACAAATTAAGGCAGCCATGAAAAACGCACAGCGACGAGCAGCTTCTCCGCGCGTACAGGGGAATGAAAAGAATTGAACGAGTTAATTTTAGCCATCCGACGTTTTTTGTTGTGAAAATCAAAGTAAATCGAAAGCGAATACGAATCGGAATGCGAACGCGAACGCGAATGGCAACGCGAATGAGAGCGCAGAAGTCATAAATATACGCATCGCGAACGCAGCTAAATTCAGCTGCGAATAAAATTTATTATTTATTGCAATAAAATTCGCTTCTTACGAGCGCACAGCAGCCGCGGAGCAGCGTGACGTGCCAGTCGGCAGCTGCATGCGCAAGATGGCTGACTGACTGGCTGGTCGGCTGGTCGGCTGGCTGGCTGGTCGGCTGGCCGACGGGCTGCCCGGACGAGGGGCAGCGTGGCGAGACCAGTTAAGAGGGTGTCACGCCACGCACCAGCCAGCGTTCTTGACGGGAAGACGAGGAAAATGGCGAATTCAGGAATAAACGCGTCCAATAAATTCTCGCACGCAAAATGCATTCTTCGCGGACGGCGGGATCATAAAAAGCGTCGTCTAATTGAAGTTATTGAGACGTTTGCCCGATGCGAATGCAAAAATGGTTCCTGTCAAGAAGTGATTCCGAAAAACCGAATAAATGAGGATTTCACAATTTTCTGATACTTGTAAATCCTTGAAACAAAAGAGAAAAATCTGGCAAGCGTTTCTAACGCATAAACTTAAATGCAAATTTAGACAAAGTATAAAGTTAATGAATTCATCCCCTGAAAACCTTTTCATCCCCTTTAACATAAAAGTTAAATATTAAGCAATTAAAATTTACGATAATAATTTTCGGCCATTTTATCAAATCTTTTTGTCCTTTAAAGGAGGAAAAAGGAAAACGTAAGGAAGTGATGAGGAAGTAATTTAAAAAAAAGGGTTTCTGCATTTTAATCTACAGATTAAATTTTCAATTTTTTACTAAGATTTTATACACAAAACTAGAGAAGGGGAAAAATGCAAAAATCTAAATCGTAAAAATCTACCAACGAAACATAATAAAGAGTCGAAATATATAAAAATACAAAATTTATGCTGCAACACGTAGAAGTGAAACGTGTAGACGTCACTTTGTAGTTGTTGTGGAAGCACCAAAATATGCTACACTTGAGACAACAACAGAAACAACAACAAAACATGATGTAACCTTAGCGAATCTTGGCTGCAAAACTCATGAATAAATATTATTTGAAAGCAAGAGCAGTTTTATTTGTTAAAATAAAGAGGAACTTAAGAATTTATTCAGCAAGTATACAAAAAATCACTCGAGTTACGGGACAGATACTCAGACATAAAGAAAACGAGGGAATTTTTATCTGAGAAGAATCATAAAAGATCAGGGAAATAAAAAAATCAAAAGCGGAGACTGACAAGCAGCCAAAGGAACGACTGACGGAGCTACAAATAAAAAACTGCAAATCAGACAGCTACAGATTAACACAGATAGAATTTTCTTTTTGAAAAATGGTACGGATGCATTTATGTTGCTAATAACGTCCAAATATTCTGTGACGAAATTGGCGTATCCGTTCCCTCTCCCTTCTCGCCAACTAGTCCCTCCAACCAACTAGTTATCACACCTTGCTAGTTCGCTCTCTCTACTCGCATCTTCTCCCTAGTCATTCACGCACCCTACTCATTCCCTCTCTCCACTCGTTCCTCTACTCGCTCCTTCGCCCTACTCGTTTCCTCGCCCTACTCGTTTCCTCGCCCTACTCGTTTCCTCACCCTATTCATTCCTCTACC
Organism: Sicus ferrugineus; assembly: GCA_922984085.1. NCBI lineage: Eukaryota > Metazoa > Arthropoda > Insecta > Diptera > Conopidae > Sicus > Sicus ferrugineus. Next base: position 12,722,082 of record OV277352.1, on the reverse strand, counting down.
TACTCGTTCCCTCGCCTTAATCGTTCCCTCGCCTTAATCGTTCCCTCGCCATACTCATTCCCTCACACTACTCGTTTTCTCACTCTGCTCGTTTCCTAGACCTACTCGCTCCTTCGCCCTACTCGTTCCCTCGACCTACTCGTTTCCTCACCCTACTCGTTTCCTCACCCTACTCATTCCCTCGCCCTACTCATTCCCTCGCCCTACTCGTTTCCTCACCTCACTCCTTCCCTCGCCCCACTCGCTTGTTTGTCCTACTCGTTCCCTCTCCATACTCGTTTGCTCCTCACACTCCCACACCCTTTTTTACCCATCCCCCTCCTATACTACCCTTTTTTTCTTAGTTCCCAAGTTTCACCGATATTTTATAGTACGACTTCTCTACTGAACTCTGTAATACTCGTAGTAATAAGAGCAGCAACAACAACAACAAACAATTTGCAATAACAAAATGTGGCAGCAGCAAACAAGCACGAAAACAAACAAACACACGACCACATCATCAAATATGCGTCCAGCAGAAGCAAATCCGTCCTTTGGGGACTCATCTGCACTCATCTGGCAGCCTGTCGTCCGTCTGTCGTCCGTCTGTCGCTCTCACGTGTCAGCACAGTAGCTCAGTAAAATAAGTAAATATATAACTCTCGAAATGCTGAAGTTATCTTTCCACAGTTCTTTCCTACAACAAGTAGGAAAAGTTCCTAGAAAAGTTTTTGCACGAACAACGTCTTCCATTCCCAGCTGAATTGACGCATAAATTTTAGCCAAACATGTTCGCCGTGACTTGTGTTGGCGGACTTCGTGCGGATACACGAGCTAATCGAAGTGGTTGGATACACAGAGACTCGGTTAGAATCCGTAGATGGACAGCAAGCAACCGAGTTGGTTCGAAGCCAGCGAGTATTTTGCGAAAATAAGGTTCTCCCTAGCAATTTCTATCTTCTTCTCCACGTCGCGTTCTAAATCGCGTTTGTATATTTTTATTACTTCGCGTCGTGTGTCTCGTGATGTGTGTGCCTTGCATCGAATATCCTCACATTTGTTATTTTTATTTAGTCTTGATTATATTTGAAGGGCAGCAGCTAAGTCCAGCGAGTAACTGAGGTCTTGTTGTAACGAGTTCGACTCCGCGCAACTCGCGAGGACCGAGAAGATCGTGAAGGCTGCTCGCTATGTTTTGCGACTTCACGGCGAATGTTGGTTTGTTTATTTTTTTCCATTCACAATTTGTTTCTCATTAACTGATTGAAACTTTTCTCATTTTGCTAGAGGAAAAAATCAGTCATCTTCACTCTTTTATGTTTTCCCACTACAATTTTTGCTTTTCCTTTTATTTTTATCTCATATAAATGATTTTTTCCAAGTTTTTCTGTCTTGTTCTCAAACAAAACGCTCTCTCTTTGATTTACTCCGTTAGTGAGAAGCGAAATTTGGTTTTTTTCGCTATCGTGCAGAACAAATGCAGGCGTAAATATTTTCCAAGTGCGTAAAATCCAACCGGTTTCGCTGCAGGGCCGTCACAACGGCAGCCAGCATCGCAAACACGCGGAAAGAGTTAAAAAGGCGACGCACTGAAGCCGTGAACGCAGCTCGTCGGGTGCCAGCTACGCATCCCGCCGACCACGCAGCGCATCCTCGTAAAACGTCAACCAGAAGCAGGTCAAGTCAAGGCGAGAAGCAGAGCCGGCGAACGTGAGACTCGCCGTCGTAAATCACCGCCCGGCCGTGAGCGGATGACGGACGCTCGCTCGTTTATGACGGTGCAGGTTGCCACTTTCGCTTTTGCGCTTTGTTGGCGTTGCGTTTTTTCGGTGGAATTCGTAGCGCTTCATTTTCAACCAAAACATAAACAGACTGGAGCAGCGGCATGCAGCGCGTGAGTTCCGGAATTCGTTCCGAACCCTTTCGCGCAGCGGGTTCTCCGGCAGGACGGGCAGAATGAAGTCTGCGGCGGCTGCCGACAGAAGAGGTGAAGCAGCGCAACGGACGGACGGGCCGCGGGCACAAGAGCGGGCAACCCATTTCCACAGCAGGGGCTTCGCAGTTCGCAGGATGGCAGGTCAGTCGGGCGACGACGAGCCAGCCGCCAGCCGCCAGCCGCCGGCCGGGCGGGAAAAGTGAAAGTCGAGTGACCAGTCGAGCAGTCAGTCCGTCCGTCCCGCTCTCGCTCTCCCTCGCCGGCCGCCAGCAGCGTTCGCGTGTTATCGCGGAGTAATTAAGAGAAAATGTTTAATCTAAATGTAAATTCAAAATGATTTCATTTGTTGCGCGCTAAGCCGCTTAAAGGCTGCAACGTTTAAGATGGCGAAACAGCGCCGCCGCGCGCACGCAGTTTTATCAACAGCCAAATCGGCCGCTTAAAGCGCAGTAAAGTGCGAGATTTGTTGGCGCAGCGCGGCGTGCCACCTGCGGCCACAGGCGCTGCCGCGTTGCCTCGTTGCTCGCGTTGCCGTCTCGCCGTCTCGCCGCGTTGCCGCGTTGCTCACGTTGCTGTGCTGCATATCACGTGCATAACTTAAGATTAACGCGCCCATTAACGCCCATGCCGTGACACGCTTGCAACAACAACACGCACCCTGCCTCAGGCCGCAGAGAGCCGAAGAGAGCCGCAGGAGGAGCAGCGCAGCGAGTGTGTGGAGCCCGCGTGGCAGCGACGCGACGGCAGGTTCGCTGCATTGAACGCGAGAAACTCGTTTAATCAGCAGTTTTGGCTTTTATTATTTATATTTCATTCCTCGCCGCAATTAGTTCAGTTATTTTATTAGAAGGTGAGGACTTCTGAGTTGTTGGTCGTCGCTGTCGCTGTCGCTGTCGTTGTCGGTGTCGGTTGTTCGCTGTGACTGCAGGTTGGCGGCGGGATGGAGCGCCTGCGAGTTGGACGGCGTGGCTGACTGGTTGTTCGACTGGATGTGTAGTTGAATTTCCTCCTGTTGTTGTTGTTGTTGTTGCTGTTATTGGTCGAAGTCCCTCAAGATGGTGGAAATCAAATGACTGCAGTCAGTGCCAAACGCGACATCACTTGCGTATTTTATCGCTTCTGTTGGCGGGAGCGAACAAAATCGCGTCAGATTCCGCCAGATCATTTTGCCAGCTTGTGTCAACAGCAGCGACGTGAAACAGAGTCAAGCAGGAATCCGCCTCAGTTGGCAGTTTTTAGCGTGCTATCATTCAACGCTATCACGCCTCATCACGCGTCCTTAAAAATGCCGTCAGATTCCTGCGTTGCGCTGAAAAGGCAGACAAAAACGCGTGCGTGGTTTCAGATTGTGAAACCCCCTCAAGCACCCCCTCCTCCTCCCCCTACCACTACCACCCCGAGACCACCCACTCAGTGCTCTCGTAAACGGAGTTTCTTTCACCTCATTAAAGGCGACGCATGTGCGCGTGTGAAACTAATTTGCGACCCCTTTTCGCACACCAAACCGCTGAAACTCATTCCCCCTCTCCCTCTCCCTCTCTCTCACTCTATCCCTCTCACGCTCTCTCCCTCTAAAGATGAAATAAGTATTCTAAAAATGTTTCAACGTGTGCTGTCAATTTTTTCCACTTTTTTTCTTGATAACATGAAAAGAAGTTTTTTCAGCACAACGCGTTTGTTGCACTTTTCGGATTTTTATATCGAAATTGAAGAAAACACCACTGAAGGCATCCTTTTTCTCGCTTCGAATTCGAGCGGCAATCGAGATCGAGGCGTCTCCTCAATCCCGCTGGTAATGGAGACCGAAATCGGATCCCAGAAAGTCCAGATTTTATTGAATCTTGTTGATCTCAGTGTGCGGCTCCGCAAAATATGATTCGCCTGCAATATCGAAATCGAAATATCGCAGGAGACTGGCATTCATGGCTCTACGCAGCGTAAATTATTGCATTCAGAGGAGCAGAAGTGCTTCGAAACAAACGTCCGCCACCTCGCGCTCTCATCAACCAGCGGCTCCCGCTACAACAACAACCAGTCGCTCAACCTCTCCTGCCATCGAACAACGAGCGTGCACAACAAATCAGCGGTCATTACAGTGTTGGCAACCACAATCAACAACAACAACAGCAACAACAACAACAACAACAACTACAATCACAGAGACGTGTCATCGTTACTTCCGTCTATCAATATTTCAGCTGAGTGGTTCTGCTCCACTCCGCTCCACTCTGCTCGCTGACGCTCCAGTCAGCTCAGCTCTTCGCCGCTCTGTCTGCTCTGCTCCTCCCGCTCTGCACCGCCCTGGTAGCTGCGGCGCTGCCAGCTAATGCCTGACATAAGAAGCAAATAATATTTTCTGCGAACTAACGACCGTGCGAGCTGGAACTGGAAGCCATTCTGCGGTGCAACGACGCGGACTGCATTAAACGAAGCGACAGCGAGTGGCAGGCGCGTCGCGTCGGATGGAACTGCCGCGGCGACGATGTCGTGAGGAGAGCCGTGGATTAGCGCACAGTGGGCGGTTTTCTGTATTTATGTATTTCTTTTATTTTAAACATTTCTAAAGTCTTCTTGGAAGCAACAGAGTTTTGAAAGAAATTTCAATGAAAATTAAATTCCGTTTAAAAAAATGTTTAAAGTAGAAATTTTTAAAATAAAAATAGAAAATAAAATTTAAAATTTTTTTCTTTTTAAAACTTACAGTTTTCCCCTCTCATTTCTGTACGAAATCATTAGTTTTATAATTAGTTTTTCAAATACTTCGTGATTTGAGTGGTTAAGTGGTTCAGTTTTGCAGAAAAAAGTCTCGCAGTTACGTTGATATATTGAATTTTAATTATATTTTTGTTTCATTTGTCAAGAAACGGAAGAACGCAGAAGAAACAATGAGAAGAAAGTAAAAATTCCAATCCTTTTCGTGTTGTTGTCTGGCGTTCTACAAAGAACTATAAAAATATCTACAATTTTCTCATTAAATTCACCTTAAATTGCATTCCCAATTCGCCCAAATCAAATCACTTCGCTCCACCGTACGAAATCTAGTTATTTTTAAGCTCCCGCCGAACTCCAAGAAGCTCTGAGAAGTCACGTCGAAGGAGCGTCGCTCCGCGCTCCGTCCTTCCGAGCAGTCGACGAAATAAGTAATCAACGTCGACTTAAACTAGCGCAGTAGAAGAATATAAAAACAAGCAGAAAACCAAAAGCGAAGAATGGCTTGTCAGGATCAATCCTTTGAAAACTCAATTCATGTGTGGAGTTGGTTGCCAGTGGCCGGAACCAGCAACAACAACCACACGAACGACATGGAGGTGAGAAGCGAGAGACTGCCTCAATAATGGAGAGAGCAAAAGAAAAACGCATGGCTGTCAATGATGGCTGCCGCCAACAACAATCAAGAAACAAGAAAAGAGCAAAAAAAGAAAAGAAGGAGGAAAGAGCAGCAGCAACACTTGGATTGTGAAATGAAGTGCCCTCTGGATGTGGAAATCTGTAGCGTTTTAGTTTGTGTGTCGGTAAAGGGAAAATAAGAGGAGTTCAGTGCATAGAGAGGAAGAGAAAATGGCTCTCCATGAGAAGCAGATACACACAACCAGCAACAACAAAACTGGACGCTAAAAAGATTCTGCTTCTTCCCAGCAGGAAATGTTTAAGAAAAATTAATTAGAATTGAAGTAGACAACCTACTGATTTTATTTCACAAATGATGTGCGAGTTAAATATCGATTAATTTGAGGATTACGATAGCTCACCTGGTTTTGCATTACATTGCACTGCATGAAGTAATTGAAGTAATGAAGAATCTAAGAAAGTGAATTCCCTGTTGCACAAATTTGAGGAAAACAAAGACATTTCGTTTTTCACAGTGATATTAGCTGAAAGGAAGGACTATTTTAAGCGCAAAAATTTAGTCTTAATTTCCAATATTTTCCGTAACTTTGAAAAATTGAATAGTTTAGTTTTATTTATTTGTTCAAGTTTTAAGTAAAAATAAATTATTGTTCAACATCATTATTGCTGTACAAATTCATTAAAACTATTTTTTCCGAATGCATTTTTTCTTAGAATTTATAAACGGAAACTGCAATCGATTTTCCAATTTCCTGTTGGGTGATTTCTTATTTTTCTTATTCTGTTGTTGTTGTTGGTGGTCCAATCAGTGTTGACGTTGTTGTTGCTTCAGCTATTGATAGTGAAGAGTTGCCATTTGTCATTGGTGTTGTTGCTGTGTTTTCTTTTAGTTTTTGCATTATGCAACATTCTGAGTAAATTCGTAACCAGCAGAGATCTTCTCAAATTGCTCCCCGCAGCAGAAGACCCTCTCACTCACTCTCTCTCTCTCCCTCTCGCACACACACGCGACCTTAACAGCAACCAACAGTGGCTGGCATTCCAACTGCTGGCTGCACAATCGCCAGACGGCTTTCATTGCCAGCAGACTTTGGATGCAAAGACTGTCAGACTGTCGGCTGTCGATGTAGCGGTGTGGCGGTCAACCTGCTGCTCACACCTCTTCCAGTCCGCCTCCTCCTTCGCATGCTCGGCACGTCTGTCTTGCAATTTATTAGACTCCATCCTGGAATCCGTACGCGCGCTCGCTGCTCGGATCAACTCGGCTGCCCGAAATGAGGGACTGCAAGACTTCGACTGAAACTGATGACTTTTTCCCATTTGCAGCTGGCGCGGCAGGTCAGGCGAGCGTCGACGGTGGTCCGACTTGACTGCTGATTCACTTCTCAGCTCGGCTAACTGAAGATTGAGTTCGCGTAAATTGGCAAGCCACGGATTTCAGCGAATCGCAGAAATCTCTGAGTGGATACCGTTCATTGCTGGAAGGGTGAGAGGGAGACAGAGAGAGAGAGAGAGAGTGACAGGGAGAGAGAAGAGAGGGATTTTAGAATTGGCGTCTCGATGCTAAATGGATTTTCTCCGTTTTTCTATAATTTCGCCTTTTAATTCCTTCTTAATGCCGACTAATAAAGGTTTAGATAAAATTCAGTCTGCTTCTGCGAAACAAATGCACGTGAATTAGAAAATTCACGATCAAAGTCACTCGTTTTTGGCGGTCCGTCGCATTTTTATGGCGTTTTTACGAGCGTCGCCTTGGCAGCGCAGCTCGCAGCACGAATTGTCAACGATGAAGCAATTTTAGCAATAGCAAATATTTAATAATTAAACGAACTCAATTAAAAGTTTTCGCGCAGCTTTTCAGCGCTGGTTTACAGTTGAGAGCTGCACGAACGGGTTTCTTGTTTTGTTGTTGTTTTCTGAGCTGCCACACGGTCGTCGGAGACGCGCACGCTGCAGACGCCGAGACGCGCCTCGACCGAAATTGAGACTTTCAACTGGCAATCAACGCAGAAGCAAATAATTTAATTGCAGCTGCGAGCGTAATTAAGAAAACATATTTTAATATTTCATTAATTAGCGGTGGAGCGATAGTTAGCTGGTTTGCTGATTTTTACTGATCGGCAGGTATTTTATAAATTCAAAAATAGAGCTGAAAAAGTCTCTTATATTTAATTTAACTAATGTAATTTAATTTAAAACTACAGAAAAACCCACTCGAAACACTTTGAAGGCTTGAAATTTCAATACAGATGCACAAGTAAAGTCGTAAAAATCATTGTAAACTTAAAATCACGTAAAAAAGTTGCTTTCGTAATCATTTCAGCGGCCACGAATACTCATTAACGTGCCGTGCTCGACTGGAGAGAGGAAATTAAAGCATTCCAGAGAACAAATTCTAATAAAAACTCGTTGCACGATATTCTCTGGTCGTGAAGCAGCAATTAAATCGTGAATTCGACTGAGATTATTTGGCTTTCAATGAAGGAGAAGCTTAAAATGCCAACAGAAATGTATTGCAGATCTCTATTTAACACGAATTAATCAAAGATAGAGTGAAATTTTGAAAGAAAAACACTAGAAAAACTTGAATCAATTATCACTCACATTTCGTCCTCCATTTTGAACTCTAAGAGACTTCGACAGTTTTCGAGAGAAACTATTGAGAGCGTTAAACGTAGAGATCGTTAAACGAGAGAGAAAATACTGTTTTTCAAGGCTGTCGCGCAGGTTTTCAAAAATAGAAGAAAATTGCATGCATAGCGTGTGTTGAAAAGTCGTTTTTGACCGATTGAATTTGCTTATTTCGCCGTCATCGCTGCTTTCCAATAATGAATTTTGAATTGATCGCAGAACAGGCGTCCGCAAATGAAGACATAAATTAAACTGCTAAAGTGAACACCTCGACGTGTCTTCCTCTCAGTTTAAAAACTCGTAACAATAAAATTCCCATCCACAAACAAGCGAACATTCATTCGTTCATCGGGCGCGTCAGCGTTGCACTGCAAGACGCTTTAAGTGCAGAAATGTCAACAAGTCGACCGTAAATTGTTTGATTTAATTGTCGACTGGGTGTCGACAGCTGTGTGGGGGACGTTAAATGCTGCCGCGTTTATTTTAAATGCACTTTCGAAACAGAAAACTGAAAATTACCAGCTACAAGAGAACTCAAAATTACAACCTACAAGAAAACTGAAGATTACAAAACCCGAAACTTGAAATTCTCCATGCAAAATAAACTACAAAAACACAAAATTTTCAAAATGGAAATTCTGTATTTTCCAGTTTTAATGGCAGCGAACTTCAATCGCGCTCTGCTTTCAGCGCTCTTGTTATTTTTATAGCCGACCTGCCAACCTGCTTTCAAAAGTTCGCAAATTAAATATCTCAAAATTCTGCATGATGCGCTGCATTTTAATTTCCTCCTGAGGAGGGAATGCTGAACTTTTTGCATTTTATGGCGCCGTCCTGCCGCTGCCGCTGCTGCTGCTGCTGCTGCTACTGTCGCTGCTCTCGATTTCTTGGCTGTTTTGCACTCGCAGCGAATGCTGCTTCTCGCTGTTCGTACTCGTTGCCAGCGCAGAGTAGTTAACGGTATCTTTTATACGCAGCGATTTCATTGAATTGTTCGCTCGGGTCAAGAAAGTCATCCGCGAATGCCTGCATTTGCATTCGTCTGCGCTTTTGCAACTTTTTGCCTTTTTTGTCTACGGATTTTATTCGTGGATGCTACGATTAGCAGCGCTGCTGACCGCCCAGCAACAACAGCAGCAGCAGCAGCATTTTAAATGGCCGAAACCATTCAAGAACTTGAATTCTAATGATTTTCTTTATGAAATTTCATCTTGATTACGCCAACAAAGAGCTATAAAAGTTGTTGCTGTTGTCTTTGAAGCGAAAGAAATCGCGATTTAGTTGCTGGTTCGCTACACTTGAGGAAATTGGAGATTTTGATTTGAGGTTTTTAACCTCTCCGAACGACTTTTATTTCTCCAAATAATTCCCATTTTAATAAAATCCCTGTTGGCCTCCACGCCGCTTTTATTTTCAGTGCATTTCATCGCCGACAGCAGCAGTCGTTCGACAAAATAAATCGTCTCTTCGTGTGCATCAATTTTAATGCAGTCTGCTCGCCGCTCACTGCGCTGAATTTGGCTCGAGAGGCGACTACAAATGATTGCATTAGTTTTACAATCCCCCGGATAACCGCGGCTCTCCTCAAAAAACTTGAAATATTCGCAGAAGAAACTCGCCGATTTATTTGTTTTTTAATTGAAGTTCATCGTTTGAGTTGGCATTTTTGATTTTTAAACCTTTTCATTGCGTTTTTTAATTCACAATTTCTGCCATTATTTTTACTCTTCACTTGTAACTATTAATTTTATTTCTTTTTAATTATTTCGTGGCGGTTTAACGCTTCTGAAAAGCGTTCCGTGACCTCTGTTCGAACTCATCGTTGAGTTGTGAGAAGTTTTTTAGTAGAAAACTAAACTATTTTCGTTTGCGTTCGTTCGCAGGTCTTTAATATTTCCAAAAGACTTGAAATAGCGCTTGTTTTTGTTGTTGTTTCTGCTCGGGCTCGTATTTTTATGATGGTTTTTCTTTAAATTTAATCTTTTCTAACGTTTTTCGAGTTTTCTTCTAAGATCGAAGAATAGAACAGAAAGAAATCTTTGTTGTTGTAATGCGAGGTAGTTGTAGTTGTTACTGTTGTTGTTGTTTTTGTTGTTGTTTTATGTTAAAGTGTATTAGAAATCAAAAAACTTGCATTTCTTGTTGTTCTTAATTTAATTTTTCCATTTGATTTAATTTGATTTCGCGTATTTCAACTGTTTTAGTTTTGTGGCCGACATCGTTGTTGTTTCGCTTTAAATTTCCAGCATTTCGCCTGCATTACTAGTTATTGTTGTTGTTGCTGCGGCTGCTGCCAACCTCAGTGTGAACCGCAGCGAGGCGAACGAAAGGGTTTCGCCACTCCAGCTGCATCTGCATGGGAGGGGGGAAGAGGGGTTCGGCTCCGGCTGGCGTACCGTTAATGACGCAAACAAACGTTTTAGCTACGCCGCTGGTGCTGCTGGCGTTGCTGGCTCTGCTGGCGGTGCGGTCGATGCCGTCGTCGTTGCTGACCGCAGCGCAGCGACGCGTCCCAGATACACTTGCTGGTGCAGCGCAGATTGCGATTCTGATAAATCGAATGCATTTATTTGAGGTTGGAGTGACTGGCTGACGGACTGACAGACCGACAGACCGACAGACCGATTGAATGACGAACGATTCGACAGTCGGATTTGCGTGATTGGTATTCGTGTTGTTGTTCTTGTGATTTATTTGTCCGTTGCTCTCGATTCCGTTATTAGTTTCGCTTTTGTTTTTCTCGTTGAATGTTGTTGCTTTCTGTTCTCTTTTCCTCTCGTTGCCGCAATCAGCGAGTACAAATTGCATTCGTTCCACTTGATTTCTTGCCGCGGCTGTAAAACTTCGAAAAGCTTTCGAGGAAATTAAAACTTTTCCACGTGTATTTTTATTTTTTCTGCTTTTAGTTTTTTTCTGTTAGTTTTTTCAGTATTTATTATTAGTGTGAATTAAACGCTGAAGAGAAGGAGAGCGAGGGAAGAAAGTAGAAAATGAAAATCAATTTTCAATTCTTTTGCTTTTTTACAGAGGGAATTTAGATTTTTACCAGAAAATACTATCAAGTTATCGAGTTTTTATATAAAAAATTGGTTTAAATATTATTATCTGAAAACTCTCGTGCAGATAAATAAGAAACAACTGAAAATTTTCATAATCCAACCGCCGAAAAACACCGACTTCCTCAACGCTCGCCGTTCATCAGCTAGCGGGATGCCAGTCAACGTCACGACGCGCCTCTGACGCGTGGCACCCCACGCGCGCTTCCACGAAAACAAAAGCAACGCGAGCAGCCGCTCAGGTGGGCGTGACGCCTCGAAAACACGGCAGCGTGGAGAACTCAAGAACTGATGACGTCGGAAGTGTTTACGTGCAACGCAAACGCGAAACACTGCGAGGGAGACAACAACAACAAACCGAATTACAGCCGAAGGATGTCAATCAACGCTGGCTGGCGAGTTTTGTTTACCTCAAGAATGGCGGCTGCCTGTCAAGACGTCTGGAGGCCGCAGCGGAGCGCAGGAACGAAAGATACTCACGCTGGATACACGAAGACGAGCCGCGCGCTCGTGAGACGCACGAAGGACGGCTGCGCGGACCTCCAATTGCAATGAGAATCGAAGCTCTGCCTTCAGCTGACGCAATCCAAGCGAGGCACTCGAGCTGCAGGCGATCTGCGAGACGCAGCCAGCCAGCCAGCCAGCCAGCCAGCCAGCCAAGGCAAGCCAATTCGGTCGCACGAACTTTAACACTTCACTTCACTGTAAATCACGCAACACAATGAGCGGCAACCGGAGACTGAATGCAGTTGCAGGCGGAGGCGGCGTTCTCGCCCAGTCGACAGTCAACGGCGCGGTGACCGCGAGTCGCAACGACTGGCTGGCCGTGACGCCGCCGCGAGTGCCCTTGGCTGCCCCGGCCGAGGCGAATCAATTCGCCACTCCAGCCAAACAGCAGCAGCAACAACAACTGCGACCACGTTAGCAACGCCAACTGCAACAACAACAATTACTGCAGCACTGATAATTAAATAAATCACGCCGCCGCCGCCGCATTTTATTCACCACGCTTTTTATTTAAATATTTTTTATTATTAAATCTCCAACTTCTTCATTTATCGAGTGCAATAAATTGCCGGCAGGCGCGTTGAATGTCAGTTACTCAGTTAATCGCCGTCGTTCGTTGTATTGAATGCAGTTTTCAGGAAGACGACTTCGGCTTCACTTCAGCTTCGGCAGGAAGGACGCGGGAATCCTTCTTTATTAATTCCCTGAACAGGCGAAATAACAGCAAACAACAATTCGAAAGCCGAGTTGGTCAAGTTAACAAAAGACTGTGAAAACGAGGCGAAAAAGATCGGAAAAAGTGCAGCTCTCGTCTGCAAGAGTTTTACTATTTCGTGAGCGCACTTTATGACGTCTCGTCATAAAACTCTGGCCGTCTCACCCTTTCGAGGCTCGGGACCGCCGCGGCTGTGGCTTCAGCGGAGAGAACGAAGCCGAACTCGGTTGGCTTTCAATGGGTTGTCAGCGATAATAAAGCAATTAAAATCATATTCACGGGCACGCACACACACACACACACATACACCTTCGCTCCTTCCTTACTTCCCTCCTGCTCCTCTTCTTCCTCCTACTGCTGCGCCTCCTCCTCCTCCTGGTCGTTATCCTCCTCCTAATCCTCCTTCTCGTTCTCTTTCTCCAGCTCCTCTTGCTCCTCCTCATCCTCCTCCCGCTCCTTCTCCCGGCCCTCCTCCGGGTCCTCATCCCGGTCCTCCTCCCGGTCCTCCTCCTTCTCCTCCTCCTCCTGCTCCTCCTCCCGTTCCTCCTTCCGCTCCTCCTCCTGCTCATCCACCCGCTCCTCCTCCTCCTCGTCCTCCTCTTCCTGCTCCTCCTCATCATTCTCCTCCTTCTCTCTGACCAACATGATTCGATCTTCAAATGCTGCGGCTGTTTTTATTATTTTTTTTCAATTGACTTGATCGCCATGTCAACTTTTTCTGACGCTAATTGATTTCTTTACGATGCTTTGCGGTCATAAAACAAAAATTTTATGCTCGCCTTTCCGGACGAATGCAGAACCGAGTGGTTTTCCAGCCAGCAGAGCCTCCGCTACCTGCGCTCGCCCCGCCAACCGCGCCACGCCTCTTGACGCTCGCATCCCGCTCTCGTTAGCCGGCTGATTTACGCTCATAAATGACGGTGGCTCGAGTTTCCCGGCCGGCCGGCCGATTAACAACTCAGCCGATAAAAGTTAAACGGGCGCGAATTGCTGTGGCGCACAAATACACGTGTCGCAGCGACACAAATAAGTTCGCATCGTCGCTGCGAGCGAACAATTGTGTTCGCCTTCACAGATGTTGGTCGAAATTCGCTCAGTTGCTTCAGAATCTTTATATAAAAGTGATGAATATGCAAAAATATGAAGAAACTAAATTTATTTATTTATTTAATATATTTATATATTTTTTAACTTGTGAAATGCCTGCAAAATTAGGTCACGAATTAAATTCCTTCTCATCGCTTGTTTTCAATTCGCTGATTTCGAGGGGGAAATAAATTTCCACTGCATATTTATACGCTTTTTATTCTGTTTCTTTCTATTTTTAGAGTTCATTTTTTAGATCTTTCGTGCGCCGCGTGTTTTTGGCGCAGAAGAAGAAGAAGAAGAAGAAGAAGAATAAGAAGAAGAAGAAGAAGAAGAAGAAGAAGAAGAAGCAGCAGCAGCGGCACCTCATTAACACACGAATTCGAGGTAGAAAAGCGAAGACCAACCGCATTTGAGTGGCCGCAAATTGTTTTATGTTGTCGTGTGAGACGAAGAGGCTGAAAAAGCTGTCATCGACTGAATTAAACTGAAATAATTAGCGACAGTTTGAGAAAATCGACATCGAGGGCGTTTTTGTCGGCAGCGTTCACGCCGCTGATAAGCAGGCGACACGAATGTTGATATCAGTTTTTGTTATTGTAATTTTTTTCTCCTGCTTCTGTGATCGCGGAATTTGGCACGTCTGGCTGCGGCAACAATTAAAATAATTATTAATAATTTCTTAGTTTTCAACCGAAATTGATGACATTTTCTAAAAATTTATGCAATTTTCGCTTCTCACCTCCGATAGCCGCCTTCAATACAACAACAACAACGGCTTTGAATTACCACTCGACGACCTTACATCGACGCTGATCGTCATCATCATCATCATCATCATCATCAGCATCATCGTCATCGTCATCATGGCTGCACAAGATAATTCAATTTCGTGCCAACCAACACAACAGCAACACAAACACACTCTCAACAACAACAACAACAGCAGCAACGAGAACCGTTGCAGAAAACGAATTATTAAAACGAGAGTAAGAGATTCTCTTGAAATTCTTCAAATTTTCACATCTTATGCATTTTCAAATTTTATTTAATGTTCGCTAGCGAAAAAAATTCTTGTTTTTCGTGGCTTGCTAGCTGCGCCGGCAACAATGTTGCAGTCACAGTTGTCGGTGTGTTGCAGCGTCATGCTGCGATGGGCAGAGAGAGAGAGGGAGAGCGAGCAGCAGCCGCCAAGTGATGGTTGCAAAAACATCTAATAAGCGTCGCTGCGCGGAAGGAGAGCGAGTGAGCGAGTGAGTGGCGAGTGGCGGCTGCCGGAAGGATGGTTTGAGCATCGGCTGGTTCGGCGGGAAGTGCAGCGTGCAGCGGCGCACAAATGCAATCGGAATTCGGTGGGGGGTTCAAAGCGGAGCGCAACTGCATGCAGCTGAAAGCGAGTGGAAGGAATGCCGCCAGAAGGCGAGAGAGCAACGCCTGACTCGACCAGCTGGAGGAGGCAGCGAGAGCGGCTGTCAAGCAGTTGATTGACTTCGGCGAGAGCGAAGCGGCGACGACACGAACACCAGCGCAAGTGAGCAACCAGATGTCTCGCTCTTCACAGTCGTCCGGAAAACAGGTGCATTTAAGAGAGAACGAGTAAGAGAGTCGCACCACTACAGACACACGCTGACGAATTAAGAGTACCGCTGCTCACGCACACACGCTCACGTCTGAGAGTGGTTAAGAGAACGCGGTGTGCTGGTGTTGGTGAGCGGCGACAAACTGAGAGAGCTGAGAGTGCGAGAGACCCCACTTTGAATGTGTGCGTGCGGGAGAGGAAAATCAGATTATCACCAAATTAAGGTTCTCAGAAAACTAATTTTGGTTTCGCTCTACCAAATAAATTCTCATCGAAGTTCGACGAAACTCATTGAAATTCTTAAATATTGAAAGTTATTTATTTCAATGTTATCTTTATTTTTTATTTCACGCTAAATTGTTCAAATTTATGTATTTTTATAAATTTATGTATTAAAATAAATTTTATTTTATTTCGTATAAATGTTACGTTTTATTTTATTCTAATAGTTTTGTTTTCTTTTTTATAGCGCTGGTGAGAATTAATTTGTAAGTAAATTTTGTAAAAATGTTCTGTAGTTTAGTTTAACAAAATTTATTTTGTTTACTTTTCTTGTGCCAAAAGCATCGTTTAAACTAAACTGTGCAAATGACAGCAGAGCCCTCTGGCGGGCGTGAGTTGTAGCTTGAATTACTACAGGCACGAAATTAAAACACTCAAAACGCTGATGAGTTTTATTTAGTAATTAAAAATCGGTTAATTTAGAATTTTCCGATTTTTTTCTTTAAACTACAATTTAAAATCGTAAAAAACTAAATCATAATTTATAAATATTTGTAATTTCGTTTTTAATTATCGCTTTAAATATTAAACCACTTTATCTGGTACACAAACCGAAAGAGGTCTGCGTACCGACTAAACACGAACACATCCAAGCGAAGGAAGCCATGATGACGACCTTCCAGGAAGAAAGGCAACCATAACTTCTTCCAAAACGAATATGGCAACAAAAAACAGTAATGGCGTCACGTCAATCCAGACTCTCTCTCGCTCTATCTCGCACGCCTAGTTACAACTACCCAGTAACATCTCTCATTCCCACTCATCCGCCGAAAACTGAGCCGCACTATCGTTCTTCCTCTCGCACTCACGCCTTCGATGGCGCTCATTCGAGTGTCGACCAAAGTTCAGTCGATCCAACGCCAGCAACTGTGAAGCCGCTCTCATTTACCTGTGCTCTCGACATCGCTCAGCATTCTTCCTGCGACCGTCAGCCGATAGTCCTGGTGGCCGGTGGTGGGAAGGCTTGGCTCGAAAATCGATTCGGATTTCAGTCCGAGCTGTTGGGAGCCTCTTTGCCGCTTCCTGCTGTAGATATTTCTGCGCAAGTGGAGAACTTGGGAAACTTGAAGCTGGTGTTCGGCTTGTTACGCTCTGCCCCTCTCTCTCTCTCTCGCGAGCGCTGCTCATCAATCATTCAAATAAAACACTTCAACTTTTTTTTCCTCTTTGAATTTCCGAGTTTTTAGCACTTTTTTGAAACATTTTCCACGCAACAACCGAGACACTTTTTCAGATACGCGCCGAAATTCCGTCGCTCACCGTTGCCGGGTGCTCACCGTGTGTACGCTTGTGTGTAGCCTCAGTCAGTCGGCGGCCGCTGCCGCTCGTCCACTAGATGTCGCCGAAAATAGACGGCAGAGCCGAGCTACAGCAACAACAACATCGGCAGCATAAAGGCGGCAGTGACAGCAGCAGCGGCAGCAGCGGCAGCATGGCTGCCGTTCAAGTATTTCAAGATATTTCTGGGGTTGTTTTTGTTTTTGTTGCTGTTGCTGTTGCTGTTGTGCTGCTGCTTGGGAGGCCAACATGGTTGTGCGGCAGCGACGGCCATGATTAGAGCTGCTGAGGCGACGGTCATCTGTTTTGTTTTTGCTTTTTGCTCTGCGAATTCAATGTTGGGAATTCCAATGTTGTTTGTTGATTTTTATTGGAAACATTTTAAATTTTAGGTTTGGAATTCTTCAAGTTTCTTGTTTGTTCTCGTTTTGGTTTTACAAACGAATTTGTTGGCCGCTTAATTTTGTTTAAACTGTAATTCACATTTTCTTCCTGACCCAACTTTTCCTTCCTCTCCCCACGCGGTTTTTTTATTTATTTCCTCACAACTTTCTGCGAATGCGATGTATTATCAGCAATCAATTTCATCAGAGAATACGAAATGCAATCACTGTGACTCGTAGCAATAAAATGCACCGAAATCAGATCAAAATACTGGGGCGAGGCTACCCTTTGGCCTTCCAATCCAGGCCGCAGAATCGGCAGAATAACATTTAACGGCGCTTCAGTGCAAGGAAAGCTAAATGAGGCAGAGTTGGCTTTGAATTCAGACTTCCTGGAGGCGATGAAGTCATGGCAAGAGGATTTCGGAGCTACAAGAGTCTTAATTTAAAAAACTGAGTCTGCCGAAGTTCGCATTTTTCGATGCCAAAATTGCATTCTTAGCTCGCGTGATAAGATTTCATGTGTTTTTGTGTCTGAATTCCTGGTGAAAAGCGATTGCAACGCGCCAGACATGACTCGGTCGGGCGACTCGAGGACTGAGATTGCAAGGCTGTCGTCGATTGCTTTCGTTTGTCGCTGTCGGCGTTCCTTGTAACGCGATTAAACGATTCAAGGAGTCCCGACTGATTGACTTCTTATCTTCCTGCAAAGCAGAGAATTCAACGCCATTCATTCCTCACTTGCTGAGGGCGGAGGTGGCACGCATAAATTGTTGTATGCCTTCTTTTCTTTTCTGTTTTCGTTTATTATATCGTTTCCTTCACTCCCTTCTACACCACTGATGTCACTTGAAAGCTGCTCAGATGCCTTCGTTTGTCTCCAAGGAGGTCAAATCGGTCCTCCACGCTTTCGTTGATTCATTTCCGCCCTCTGCGCCTCGATCCGCATTATCTGTGACCGAATTGGCTTTCTTAATCAGTCCTCGGGCCACACAAAGCCGCCGCCTCCCACTCGTAGTTGTCGTTGTTCGAAGGAACAAAACCTCTTTTTGATTTTTCCGATTTTATTGCTACGAGTTCGGAGTTCGCAACATGCTCGGCATAAATTCAGCGCTGTAGACGAGATTGCGATGTGATGTGACATTTTATGCCATTTCATTCCCATTCCCTGCTTGAATCTGGTAGAAAAGTCACGTCTGGTCTTCTCTCTACCGCGTGTTAATAGGGAAATCATCATTTAAATCGACGACACTTGCTTCAGGAAATCGAGAAACTCATTTTAAAGCTCCGGAATTTTCCGCTGCTCCCTAGAAGACTCGAAAATGAGCCAACGTAATCCAGCATCCAGCATAATCACGCCTTCACGGACGTGACCTTCTTCACGCTCGTCGGCCACACTTTCGAAAACGTTCTGCTCGAATGACCCAATAATAATTTTCTAAATCAGTTCATTTGGTCCCAACAACAAGAAGAAGAACAACAACAACAAGTGTACATAGCTGAACCTCGGACTGCACCACGGAAAGCCTTTCTTTTCACTTTTTCCCTTCCCGGAAAGATGAGAAGAACGAGCAAAAAAACTATTAAAAATATAATAAAATTTTATTATCTAACTGGTCATTCGATGGCCTTGGAAATATTAATTTGTCCCAAAACACACCGTCACTCACATCGTTGCTCTGCAAGCGTTAAAAAACTGGAGCGCAACTCGAACCTCAACTGGAGAAAAAGGATTCAAGAAACCCTCGGAGAAACATTAATGAGCAGAACGAACGCGTTTCCAGGCTGCGGCTCAGGACTCCGCAGGACGGCTGCCGTCGAGCTGGTTGCATTGTCGTCCCGCTGTGTATTTGGTGCGCACCATTACGCTCGTTCCGGCCTTTGAAGTCCCATAATCGCTGAAGTGCGTGCGTATTTTCGCTTGCTCGGTGTGTTTCTTTTTTTGCGCTCTTTAGTCGACTTTTGAGCGGTCGTAAACATTCTTAAATGCGGTGAAGACTGCAAGAAAAACCAAGGATTTCCTTGCCCATTTCCTTCACTCACGAAGACCTTCTAAGTTTTTTTTAAAGGCTTCCTCTGACAACTTAACTCAAGTCAACTTAAGAAATCTGAAAGCTTCTTCGGAGGAGTTCATTTTAGCGTGAATTCATTCGGTCGAAATGAACTGTAAAGCTTTCGCCAACTTTGATTTCTTCCAAACTCTTCTAAAATATTCCACAGTTTCTTCGCTGTGTTTCTGACAATTTCTTCTTTTAAATACATTCTTCAAATTTATCTGAGTATTTTTAAATATTCTTCTAAAGCTTCTTTTCGAAGAACTTTTTTAATTTGAAAAATCTTATTAATTTATCGTTCTCTAAAATTTTACGATTAAATTTTAGGCTTTTTAAACCATTTTCAGATTTTATTTTTACATTTTAGTTGTCTTTTAAGCTTCCGATAGCTTCAAAATCTCTACAGAAGCTTTTTTAAAGCTTACGAATTTTAGGAAGCTATTTTATCCAGTAATTTGCGAAACGTTTTTCAACTCTATACAGTTTTTAATTTATATTGTCTAGAAAAATTTCTAAATAAAGAATCTAGAAAAACTCCGAAATTAAACCGAAAACAACTTCAGAGCTTTCTGCGAGAGCTTTTCGAGAGTAGAAAATCTGAAGAAGTTGTTTGAACAATTTTGATACGATCTCTGGTTATGAAAGCAAAGAAAACTTTAGTTATTTAATAGAAATTTTTGTTTCTTATCGAATTTTAGTCTTTCGGTAGCTTTTGATTTCGGTGGGTGAGCTTTTGAAGCTTTTTTGCATTTCATTTCAGACTTTTCAAAAGACTTCACTTTAAAATCGAGTTGATGAAACTTACAAAACTGCTTGTTGAAGTTATTTTCGAAGTTTTCTTGAAGCTTTTTGAAAATATTACGTGTTTGCAGCTGGATTTGAACGCTTTATCATTCACGCATTTTGCTTGCCGCGGTTTTGTTGCTTAATTTAAAATTTAATTTATCGCAATTATTCTCAAGTTTCTCTCGCTCTCTTCGAACGGACCAGAAAACTTGCTTTCCTCCCGCGTCAGGTGAATCAACTTCGTCCACCGTGCAGGTCGCCAACAACAAAGTTGGGAAGCGAAATGTAACTGTTTTTAATCTCCTCCGCGGGTGGAGATGCCGCTGGATGTAGGCGGCTAGAAGAGGCAACGCGCCCCCCGCTGCCGCTGCGTGCTGCACGGCTGGAGTTTACATTTGCTGTGCGCTGGTGTGTCTGCAACTCATCGCCGAGTTACTGCCGGCGAGGTTCCTCGCTTCTTCGTCTTCCGTGTTCCGTTTTACGTTTGCCGGCTTCGTTTATCGAGCGCAGGGCGTGTTCGTTCGTCTCCTAAACGCTTTCGAAATCGTGCTCTGCTGCCGTCCGTAGCTTTTTGGTGCTCCGCTGCTTTGTTTCGAGCTCTTCGCCGCTTTTAGTTTGTGCGGGTTTTTATGGCTGCGAGGCGAGGTAAGTTCGCTCGACACTGAGCTCAAAATGCGTGCAGCAGTCCCGGAGTAAACTCTCCGGGATTCGAAACTTACCGGAGTGAACAGTGAAATTGTTCCACTTCCCATGAATTTCAAGAGAGATTCTCGTGTTCTCGTGTTTTTTGCGCTTGAAAACTTAAAACCGAATTCATCGCAGCAATTTCTCAGTGTAGATTCTCCGTGTAGATTTGATGGCCGCCTCAAATAACGGCCCGTGTGGCACTCAAGCTTTAAATTGAGTTTGGCATGTCAATCCTTCCCCGTTCTCATCCACGGCTCTCCTCCACCGAACCTCCTCTCATCACTTTTGCGTGCTTTGTGTAAACAAAGTATGTTGCACAAATTTTCTTGGCTCGAGAATTCACTTCTGTTCGTGTTGTTTTCCCCTCGCATTCGACGTCTTTTCGTCTCCGTGGCACTGCATTCCTCTGGCCAGCAATCCCCTCCTGCACTCCTCCTCCACCGACACCCTTTTTAAGTCCGCTGGCTTCTCATCTCGGCATGCAAACTTCGGCGGTGTAAACGTAGCGTAAAACCTGCTAAGGAATTCCGCAAAGTTGGTGCATAAAAAGCGTTTTTAAGCAGATCGTGAGCTTCACGGCGCACGTGAGTTTCAGGTAGGAGCGTCGTGGGTTGGGACGTGGGACGTGCGACGTGGAACGTGGGACGTGGGACGCGCGCCTCCGCGCTGATCGCTCGCCGTTTTCCGCTTTCGTGTGGCGGTTCGATTTTAGTGCGCTGCCATTCCTTCACTTATTTTTATACTGGGCGATTTATGCCGCTTTTATTTTCGCAGGAGTCTCATTTCTGCGTCCTAAAATAGGATTGGCTGGCTGCTTCACTGCAAACAACTTTTAACAAGCAAAGCGAGGAAGTTGAAGTGAAAAACAAGCAAGCAAAAAGTTACGAAATTCGAAAACATTTTTAAAATTCCAGTTCAATTTATAGTTTTTCACTTGCTTGCTTATTTTGCAGAGTTGAAGCTGCAGTTGATTGAAGTCGTTGTAGTGAGTGAATGAGTGAGGAGAGGGGCGTGGCTTGGGGGGCGGGAGGAAATTGCATTGAGTGGCGAACTTTTCCGTCAATTTAATTATGTGTGGGTGGCGGCATCATTTGCAAACACCGCGCACTGCAGCTCAACGGCATTCGATCTGAAAAGTCTTCGGTCTGCAAAGTTTCCGGTCTGAAAATCCGTCGGTCTGCAAAATTATTCAAACCGAATGAAAACCCAGAAAAATGTCAACTCTAATGCATTTTGGTGTGCTGGATCGAGAACTGTTGACAGCTGCTTCGTATCACCTGCAGATTTCGAGATATACGAGGTCCACATGTAGAAAAGTTCCATTGCGTGGAGTCTTCACAGATTCTTCTGAGACGCACAAGAAATCTTGGAGAACTTCTTGTTTACCCAAGTTGAAACCCAAGAACTTCTTGTTTTCACACCAAGACTTCTTAAAGGGGGACTTAAAAGGTCCTCTTTTAAGTAAGAAATGATGTAAACTTACAAGTATTCTCAGCTTTCTTCCAAAGTTCTTAACGCCAAAATGTCCTCTACTTTGAAAAGTTTACTTCATTTTATGTCTTCCACTTCACGAAGCTACTCTCAGTGAATCAATTAACGTGAAGTCGTTGTTATTATTGACATCGATATTCTCATTTCTCGCCAACAAACCCAAAATACTTCGGGGCGAGTTTTTCAGCCTCTCACTGCGCCGCAACAACCACTCCGCCACCCCCGCAACAGACGACCGAGGCAATTCGAGTGCACAAATATTTGTGGAGCATCAATAAATATTATCCTTCAAAATACACGCTCGCCACTCAATACGCGCTCGCCAACGAGGCCCGTCGAGCCCCGGCAATAAATTGCGGCGCGCACATGAGTTTGTTTACGAACGACGAGGCGGTTGTTTATTGTAAATAAATAAAAGAGACGACTTCCCACTAGGCGGTTGTTGTTGTTGTCGTTGTTGTGTTGCTGTTGTTCTTAGCGCTTGTTAATGTCGTTTGCGCCAACTACGTTCTTCTTCTCGACTTGAACGGCGCCCGATGCTGCGTGGCGCGCTGAAGCCATTAAAATATCTACTGGATTATGACGCCAATGACAGTTGACAGTTGATGGCTGATGGTTGGCTGTTGACGATTGGCCGTTGTTGTTGTTGTCATGTATTTGGGGATCAAGTTTGTAGAATAGTTATGGCGATACTTTTTCATAAAGCGACCGGGAGGAGTCGCGGACGAAGGACGCAGAAGAAATCCAAGCCGTAAATTTCTTTGAAGGAATTAATAAACAAGCCTGCGCGTTTCTTTTTATTTCACCACCCAGACAGTCAGCCATCCGTGCTTGGATCCGTATACCCCTCCATCCAACACTCCATCCATTCATCCATTCATCCATCCATCCATCCATTCATCCATCCATCCATCCATCCATCCATCCATCCAACCATCCATCCATCCATCCATCCATCCATCCATCCATCCATCCAACCATCCATCCATCGACTAATCTATTCATCCGTAAAGTCGTTTTTGCTTCTGCTGTTGCGAGCTTTTATTGAATTAAATTTCTGTTTTTGTTTATCCTACAAAACACATGTTACGGAATAACGAACTGCTTATTTTCTCCTTTTTTTCAGCTGTTGTGTCAAGAATTTTGTTTGTTGTGCTTAACCACTGAAGCCGTATAAAGTTTCTTTCCCTATAAATTTGTCATCTTTTTGTTTTCTTAGCGTTGGAATATAAAAGGAGCGGCATTTTTAGACTAATATGACCTAAAAATCCTTATTTCCTTAACTCGCAACCATCTGTGAGCTTCTGCATTAATTGAATGAAGCAAAAACAGAGGCAATTAAATGTCATGACCTGCTAGAATATCAAAAATCCCCTCCCCTCCCCCACACATTCATACATTTCTTCTTCAACGAATCTTTTATCTGTTTGTATTTTGATTTCATTCCCAAGTTTTGCAAAACCTTTGACGACTTCGCTGTCGTAAACGAAAGACGTTCGCACGCTGGTATGCCGAGCATGCACCTCAAGACCCCTAATAAACTGTCGCCCGCCCTCTTCGTAGTCGTTTCATGTTTCATATTTTTCATAATTCCGCACCCGTCTCATTGACGGCATCTGAAACCAAAAGCATCTCTCATACTCCGCTCTTCCACATCCACCGTCATCGACTTGGTATTCCATTGCATCATCAGCATTTCGTTTCGCTCCCCCCGACGCCCCCCTTCTGAACAACACGGCCTCCTCACTCGCTTCATTTGGCATCCTCTGCCCCGCGCTGCTGTTGGGCCAACTTGATATTTGTCATCCGCCTTCTTGCTGCAGTTAAGAACTTCTTATTCTCCTAAGCTGGCGAATGCCATGAATGCAGATCATATTTTTTATCTTCGCTTCTGGTTCCACTGCACGGCAACAGCAGCGGTGGCAACAGCAGCGGTGGCAACAGCAGCGGTGGCAACAGCAGCGGTGGCAACAGCAGCGGAAGTGGCAACAGCAGCATCGCAGATAAAATGCACTGAACCTAACTTGGCTTAAAAGTAATCCAGTGCGCTTGTCACATCGGTGACAGAAGGAGAATTTCAAGTATTCGCACTACACTGCAAAAAAGTGAACAGAATTAAATTCTGATTTGGTGGAGATCGAAAACAAAGAGAATAAAATTCTCGTCTTTATTTCATTTATTTCATTAGTAGAATCGTCACTTCAAAGCCACTCTTGCAGATTTATAATTATAAATTAATAGTTTTATTAGAATTAATGCGGAAATTTAGGTTTTTATTCTTATATTACGGATGAAATGCAACAGAGCGACTGAGTTCTTCAGTCGCTGAAGTGAAAGAATCTGCAGAAAATTCATCACTCGAGGGATTTTCTCACGAGGAACGCTTTTCACGAATGAAAAATTTTTAGTTTAGTAATATTATACGCTAGCTTGCGATATATAGAGGCGTGTATATCAACTATTTTCATTTCTCTCAAATTCAGATTTAAGTTCCCCAACCAAATAATATTCTTAATTTTTAAAATTGACTTTCCTTTCAATTTAACAGAATAATATGCCGAAATTCATATTAACTAAGAATTCCCATCGCGTTTAAGAATATTTTAATAATTCTTATTCTCTTCCTAGCTGACTTTTTTCAGTGCTGATGACACAGCCGTGAACATTTCAACATTCTTGTTTACTCTGAGCTTGAATTCCTTTTCACTGTACTGAATGGCGCATTCTCTCCGTCCCTCTCTCTCCTTCCCACTCCCCTCTCCCACTCTAATAAATCCTCGAGAAACTAATATAAAACAAAAACATCTCAAAATTATACGAGTGCCAACGCAGAGAAATGAAGAAAACTTTGCAGATTCATTTGCTTTCATTGAAATCGTAAAAGTGCGAAAAAATTCAAGCACGTTAGAGCAGAATATCGAAGTTTGCTGGGGGAGGTGGAAAAAAGAGGGGAAAACGAACGAAGACAACTATAAGAAAACTAAAACTAGAACTGAAACGCGCAGATTAAACGGAGCTGCGACGCAGCGAAAGCAAGCTCGGAAATGAAGCGAGCGTTGAGGCCAAAGTTCAAGAGACCGAACAGCAGACATTTCGTTAATCCAACGGATTCACAGGCGAGCAACGAAGGATGAGCCGCAGCTTAAGCGAGGAAGAATCGTGGATGAGGCGGTGACTGGATGGGCAAGCGTTTCTCGAGATATGCGTGGGTGAATGCGAAGGAGGGAGGGTTCGTCAGTCCCTAATGCTCCCCCTATTCCGCCTTTCGAGAGTCTGGGTGCGCGGAACGCAAGACCTACCGACACCGGCAGCCATCGAAGCGTTCGCAGCACGAATCAGGCATTAGAGACAGACTTTCTGGCTAACTATGTATGTGACGGGCAGACAAAGTCACTCACGGAGGAGCGGGAGTGTCCTGGCGAAGCATAAAAACTACAATTTCGTACGGAAGCCGAGGAAGCGACGTTTAGGGGAGCCAACGCGGGGGATTTAGGGATAAAATGGCATAGGAATTCGGTTGTAATTTTAGTAAAAAGTCGACGTAACAGTTGCAGTCGAAGAATTACGGAGAAATTAAAAATACCCGACTTTCTTCAGCATCTTAACGCCGACATTTCAGTCCGTCCCGGAGTTTCATGTTATTTTGGCTCTCGTTTTCGAGGCGCTCTTTTTTATATCCCGATTTTCTGCTGCCCCTAACGCAGCACGTAGCCTGCATCTGCATAATTCATGTCATCAGCAACGGCATCGACGGCAGCGCAACTGGGATTATGCCAGAAAATTAGGTTTCCGTTCCGTGTGTTCGCACATTTTGGACCTCCATAAAAGCCCGGGAGCTGGAGCTCCAGCAACAACCACCGAAAAATGCATGAGTTTCGTGTCGTTCCACTTGCGCGAGCTTTTTATGGCTAATATCTCGGAATATCTGCCAACTGCCGGGACACGCTGGAGACGTCCTGCGCCAGAGCGAGCTGCTTCGGACGACATGTCGAGGAAGTAGAAAAATAAACGCCAAGACAGAAGAAACAACGACGACCGCGACGACGACGACGACGACGACGACGACGAGGGAAATAAAATTTTGCGAAAATTCTAAAAAACAAAAATTGTCTCCAATGAGTGGAGCAAACGGAGTGAAGGGAAGCGCAACATTGAAATTGCTGTCCCTGCAGCAGCCAAGCAAGGAAAAACGGAGAGAGCGCGGGAAAATTAAGTGTTTCCATCAGGTTTGCGTGTTCTTGCACGACGCCAGCCAGCGCTTGCAAGTTTATGCGCGTATCTGTCAACCACTGGCGGCGACTGCATGCGTGGGGCCAGCGAGTTGTGTCCGCCCCGCATTCTCCTCGCCCTGCACTTCCAAACGGGGGGCAACATTGTTGCCATGCCGCGCTTGCAAATTTTACAATTTCTGCTCATAACAAATCGTTGATATGCGCGAACTTTGCTGTCATTAGGAAAGGAAAAAAATTCCCACCAAAGCGATGATGGAAGCTTTGAAATGTCAACAATCAGCAGCCAATAAAAATCATCGCCGCACGCAGTCCCGCTGCTACAACAATTCTGGCGCCAAAGTGAGGACAAGCCAGAGTCTGTCACGTTAATAGCAAATTTTGTTAACAAACAAACGCGTACTGAATTCCTTTTCGGTTAAAGAATTGCGAAAATCTGCCACAGTAATAAAGTTCCCGTATTTATCGAGTATCTAAAGCGCTGAAGATCATTAAGATCATTGGATGCAAATGCTTATTAAGTATCTGAGCGGATAAAAAGCAAACTGCATTGCGTCGACGCATCTGCCTGGCAGCTGAGCGAAGATCGTCCGGCTCAGATGCTCAGATATAGCGAATTAAAACATAGAAAAGCCGCATCGCGACATTACGCGCTGCACATAAAAACAACACAAAATTTTAAATACTTGATTTAACAACCGCGGCGGTTTCTGCGGCGGTCTTCGGTGGAACGCGCAAGAAGCTGGCGGAGCGGAAGCCGAAGAAAGCCAAAAACTGCAGAACTTAATTGAGCGCTCATGACTTGGCAGTGCGATATTCAATTTGTTTGCATTACTTGACTGCTGTGGTTGGCTGTTTAATGACCACAGGTTCGGGTTGCCTTACTATACCTCACCTCCTCCCTCCCTCCGTCCCCTCAAACGGCAAACCCCTCAACCAAACCCGGAAAGGCAAGAAGACGCTTGTATTCCTCTGCGGAAGAATTAACAGCAGTCGCTCTGGAAACTCGGCTCGATTCAATTTTATGCCACTTTTTACATCGCGTAGGACATCGTTGCAGTAAGGAAAAAGAACGCAACTCAACTGATGGCAGCAAATGCGACGAATGCCAGTGAAAACTGCAGATACTTTTATGTTTACCTGAGCGCGTGTGTATCTACAGCAAAAAAACAAAAAAAACGCCTTCCTCTGCTGGAAACGAGGCTTAGATATTTGTTGTTGCTGTAATTTGTTGTTGGTGGTTTTTGTTGTTTTTGATATCTACAGCTCTGCTATTTAATGCAACTTTGATGAGTGGTGAAAAAATCTCACTCACTTACTGGGAGCAAATTTAGTTTGCTTTCTTCCTCTTTTAATATTCTAAAGTTTTTTTCTCTTCTTAAGATTGTAAAGTTTTTCTTTTTTCATGAGATCCCTGAGATTCTTTTACTTAAAAGTTAGATTATCTTGTTTTTACAACTTTTAAGGTTCCCAGTTTTTGATGAGCTTAAAAAAGGAGAAAAAATTACAGGTAAATGGATTTGTTTCCTTCTTCGTAATTCCTTCTATTTATGGTTCTAATATTTTTCGCGTTCTTTATTATAGCTAACTTAATTTGAAGCGTAAAAGTGAGTTCTGTGAAGGAAGTTTTTATGGGGGGAAAAGTAACAAGTTTTAGTTAGGGTGAAAAACGGATGAAAGGGTTAAAAGGGCATTAAAAAGCTTGTAAAAAAAGACAATATTAACTAAAGCATGAACAATTCTTAGAGATATTTTGGATAGCAAAGTATATTTCCTCTTAAGTATCTCATTCGTGGAGTTTCACTTCAGCTAAAAGTTATCAGCAATGCGAGACAAAGTTTCCTGTGTCTTCCGATACTTTTGTCGAAATTGACGCCCTTTGCTGCACCCTCGTCCTTCAATAATCATTTGAAGGTGAAGGATATCGTAAAAGAGAGGCTTGCGTCTGCATTATTCATCGATGCATACAAATTTTCATTGTTGAAATTACCCAAAATCAACACAAAGAGACCTGCGTTCTTCCTACCTCTGAATTTCGTTTGTAAATCGATCCGTTGCCCCAATCAGTCGGCCATTATTTGCCTCTCATCTCCTCGGAGGAAGCACACACCTTGTGCTGCCCTACCCCACCCCAGCCTACCCCGTCCTGGCCTAACCCTCTCTACAGCACCCTGCGTCGATGCAAATCGCCTCCAACTGCGATTCCCGCGTTCACGGCGCGAGTATCTACACGGAAAAGGCGTAAACGCTTGGATTGAGTGCACGTGGGAATCGCTTACGAACGCTTTTCGTTTTATAACGTACGCGATAACGTATCTGCTCTCGTATCTAATAAACATTTTCAATCAACTTTTATGTCTCTCGAAAGTGGACCGATAATACTCGTAATAATGCGACGCCCACCCCTCCGGAGACGCTTGTTGTGGAGTCGGAGTTGGAGGAGGAGGAGTGGCATATCGAGACCGGAAAGGTGTGTTAAGTCACTGGTGCATTATTTCACGAGCGCAATCCACGTACAAATTGCAGAGAAGGAGTTAACAAAATTCGCAAACTCTAAAATTGAGTCATAAATGCAAAGCAGCAAGAAGGCGGGAGATCGGAAAGGAAATGTAAAATGCAGATAATAAAACGGAAAAATCAAATTCCTGCCAAAAGCATAAACCGAGAGGAATTCAGCGGCTTTTATGATTGATTTTCACTTTTTAATTCCATTTTTTCCCTCAAAATACAACATAAAAAAAGAAATAATTTCAGTTGCCAAAGATACGCACGGATAATCGAAGAGGATAAATAAAAATGCGCATTTGTAACCCGATTTATGCTACCATTTTGCTTCCCTTCTTCTACAAATGGGGTCACATTTTTGCTTTTTCAGCTTTCAATCCATTATTTACTGCATCGTAAGCTGGTTTTTTACTTTATCAGCGACTTCTGCCGCTCTGTAATAACACGCTCAAGTGACTTTAATGCCTCAACGTTACGCCTCACGGTGCCGCACTTCAGGCTTTTCTGTGTCGTCTCCTTATTTCGCCATCGTTTCATCTACTCGACTTTCAACTTCAGAAATCCCGGCATGACTGTTGTCTTGCGTTGGCAGTCTTCAGGCCGGATCACAGAGGGTCAGCACCTTACTGTGGGCTTGAAGTCTACTTCATCCGAGAGTTACTAACACGAGACCACCAACTCAACCCGATCCAATTCAAGAATTTGCTCCAAAACACCTGCACCCAACATACTGGTGGTGATGATGATAATGATGAGGATAATAATGATGACAACTGTGATGATAATGATGATTCTGATGATAATGGGCACCTTATGAGATGTGGAAAATTTCTAGCATTCGTTGGCCAAGTTACGCGCTGTCGTTTTTGTGGTATTGATCGTGGTTGCTGTTGCGGTAATCATTGTGGTTGCAGTTATTGTTGTTATAGTTATCACTGTAGTTGTCGTGGTTGCTTTGATTGTGCTTGTTGTTGTTATGGTGGTTAATGTGGTCGTGGTTGCCGCAGTGTGGTTGTGGTTTTAGTTTCGGTTTTTGTCGTTTGCTGTTTCTGTTGTGGTTGCTGTTGCTGTTGTGCTTGCTGTTGTTGTGGTTGAACTTATTGTTGTTGTTATTGTTGCTTCGAATGCCAGTCCTGAAAACTTTTATGCCCGGTGCTTTCTACTGGGATTCTGAACGAGAATTATTAGCGTGCAAGGATATTCAAATTTGTAATTCTCCTCCCATATTTTCTATTTTATTCTGCAAGTTGAAAGAAACTCTTGAACGCAATTTCAGTGCTTGCCTCACTCAAAGAAATTCAAGCTAAAAGAATTAAATGAAAATTTGCTAACACGCAACACTTTGCAACCAAAGAATTGTAATGAAAGAAAAACCTCATTAAAAATGCTAAGCTAATGAATTTCAAAGAAGCCGCTACAAGTATTTCGATCTTTTTTTTGTTTTCTTTTTACACTGAAATTTCTTATTAACGCCTCGTTAATAATTATTTTGCCACTCCCTCGAAAAATCACGTTACTTCCTGCACTCGTAATTTAAAAAACGACTACAGAAACTTTCTAATTTTTAACTTAAAATTTCAGTACTGTGATAAATTCTTTCAAGAAATTGAAGCGAAAATCTTTAACTTCCATAATTTCAACTTTAGGCAAGAAATAATGAAATTGCAGGAATAACAGCAACATCAACAGAGCAAAACCAACAGGAACAACAATACGACAACAACCACAACCACAACAACCACAACAACATTTGTTCAACCGCAATAAAACTCAAACCTTTTTGCCTGCAATCTAAAAATCCTTCCAACGCGAACCAATTCAAACTCCGCCCAGCAGAGAATCTCTGCGTCATTTAATTTTCACATTTATTTTTATCTCTTTAACTAACGCAGCGTTTTAAATTTCATGCGCAGCAATTTTCCTCGATTACGGAACCTCTTACGTTGCGATGCGTTCTAACTTGGTTTCTTTTTTCCTCCCTTCTTCTTTGCTTATCATACGCTCGAGTTAATTCGTTCGTCGTTATATATTTTATTTAATTTTGTCTTTTATTGCAATTCGATTTGGTCGGCTTACAGCGGCTGGCAGCTGGCAGGACGGGAAGGACGACCACGAGGGCGAGTGGGGAGTTCGATTAGGGAGGAGAGTAACAAGTTGGTACGCATATAAAGCGAAGAAAAGGGTGGTTGAGGAGGCGGCGGAGGAGGAGGAGGGGGTGGAAGAAGTGGAAGAAATCATAATAAAAATATTGTAATGCTAAGCCTTTTAAAGTGCTGCAGATCCTGCCTGCCAGCCGGCCGGCCGGCCTGCCCGCCGTACCAACGACCAACGACACGCTTCGATGTCGCCGCGCCCGCCGCGCTGTTGCTGGCTGACGTATTTATTGCAGCGATTACGCGTTTTATGAGTTTGTAATGCAAAACGTTGATTACCGCATACTTAGAGGTGCGCGTCGCCGCTGCCAGAGCAGTTTGCGGTGCGGCATCTGCGTGGACTGCGTGTGCATTCCGATATTTTAATGGCTGCGTGAATTCAATGGCTGAATCCGCATGCGATGCGTTGGCTGCGTTGGCCGGCAGCGCGACGAGCCGCGCTGCATTGAACGGCCGCGTCCGGGCGGAATCGCTTGGATGCATATTAATTTTGTGATTCGGCGGATGGAATTACACTTTTATTTGCTTTTGTTGTGTCCTCTTGTTGCTGAGTTTTTAATGGTCTTGTTGTTGTTGCAATCACTTCGTATGTTTTTTCCTTTATTTTCTGCTATTGTTCGCTTTTTTTCGCGGTGGAAAACGCACTTCATTCTGCCTGCTTTTGGCCTCCGCGACCGATTTTATTATCGTGGTTCACGTGGAAAGAGTTCGTCTCTTTATTACAGTTTTACTTTTATTGCTTTTTATTTCATTTCTAATT
The DNA here is from genome assembly GCA_922984085.1 of Sicus ferrugineus. Taxonomy (NCBI): domain Eukaryota; kingdom Metazoa; phylum Arthropoda; class Insecta; order Diptera; family Conopidae; genus Sicus; species Sicus ferrugineus. The sequence continues at coordinate 12,690,634 of OV277352.1, read as the reverse complement.
TTCCTGCAGTTTAATACGCCAGATCCTGTCTATGATTCAATTCGAACTTCCAGCGCAAGCGTTTATTTCAGATTTTTATTATAAACGCATTCTCGAGTAAATTTAAATATTTTCTTATTTGAATTTTGTGTTGAATTGAACGCATGAAGACGAGCATCAGAATTGAGAACTCCAAGCCTCTGAAGGCAGCCGCGCCTTCAGAAAATAATCTACACATTTTATTTCACAGTGTAAACCTGGACAACCTCAGAGTGAGAGCGTGAGAGGGAACGAGAGAACGAGAGAAGACGTGAAAAATCTACTTCGACTGCAGCAACTCACGGAATTGCATTCTGCAACCACTTTGCAGGGGTTGCAGCTCATGCTGCGTCAAATATACTATGTATGCACTCACTGCTTGCAGTTGTTGTTGCTGACTTTGCCCTCCTTGCAAATCCAAACCCAGATCAACGCAGTGCTGCACACGGCTTCGCTCACCATTTTATGCTTCTCCGCGCGCGCAGTCAGCTGTGATGGCTGCAGCAGCTGAACGCTGAACGTGCTGCCCCGGATTCGATGGCTGCCGCAATCAATGGTTGCCGACGGCATTCGAACGACTAGGACGCGGCAGGCCGGCATGAGCTGGGCGTGGCTGCTCGCCGCAGGCAAGCGAAACGAAATGAAATGAGGAACGAAACCATGACGACAAAGTAGAACTCGTGAAGAGGAAAAGCAAGCGAAAACAACTCCGCAGATACAGATACACAAGGCGAGCTAGAAATGTATCTCGAGGGACTTTTTGTGTAGGTTTCCGTGCCTTTGAATGAATAAAATTGAGGCTAAAAAGTTACGTTTTTTTTATAATAACTTTGCATAATAAAAACAAATATTCTTGCTATTTAAAGTTGTTTTTTCTATCTTTTTTTCTTCTTTCTTTACATCATATTTAATTGTATCCGTGCTAATAAAATCAAGTGACCCGAAATGAAATGAAAAATAAGATTCTGCTGTTTGTTTTCTTTACTTGAAATCCTGGGTGGTCGTCGACGGTACTCGTCCGCCATCACCACGTTCGAGGCGACAATTAAACTGACTTCTCCGCTACACGTTGAATGTGAAACTCATAAACAAAGAACTCAATTTGTGCTGAGGTTGGATTAATAAAGAAAAAACAAGACCAACCTCACAAAGTTCGTACGTGCGTAGAAGGCTCTGCATGATTTTAATTAAAAGCGAACAAATCTGCTCAGGATTCGTGTCAGTCTGTCGCGAAGTGAGGACGGTACGAAGGACTCGTACCGCTCATTCGTTCCGCTTAATATCAAATTTCTTCTCTCATCTCACAGGTTTGTGGGAATGAAGGAAGGAAGGAAGGAAGGAAGAAAGGATGGAAGGAAGGAGGAAGTCAAAGTCTCAGAAATTCCATTAAAGACACTGTGAAATATTTGTTTTTCTTATAGAAAAAAAGTCCCTGAATCCAAATAAAAAATATAAACTATATTTCAAGTAGAAATATTCTCTAATTTCTGGATTATTTCTTAAAAATGCGATTTTAACAGGAATTTAAAAGAAATCAAAATTTGTCTGCATCAAAACAAACAAATTTCAAGTCGTTGTCGTCGTCGTCGTCGTGCTCGTTGTTGCTGTTGTTGTTGCTATCGCCATTGATACAAATCTCTACTCGCCGTTGCCACAAAAATATCGAATGAACGGCGTGAACTCACAATCGTCGAAAAAATCTTCGCATGCCGAGCAGATCCAATCAATACGCGTTTCAATAAAATTCCACACAAACAGAAATTAAATTAAAATATTTAATTTATGCGGAAAGTAAATGCATTAAAACACGCCAGTCCGTCCCTCTTTATCGGCCGTCTGTCTGTGTGTGTGGGGAAAATTAAATTGTAAATTTATCACTTTAAATTGTTAATTTCGAGCGGCCTTTTAAAAAATCGAGCAACCTGTTGTGCGTATATGTGCGCGTATGTGTGTGTGTGTGTGTATGTGTGTACGTGTATGTGTGTGATTGCGTACATTTCAAGTCCTTGCTTCCAAGTCGCCTCAGTCGTCTCAATCGCACACGACTGAGACGACTTAATCTGCTGAAGCTCAATAAAAGCGGAAAAAATTATTGCAACTTTAATACGCGCTTGGAAAAAATTCAACCTTTTGTATAAAAGTTAAAATATAAGCAAATTTAAACCTTACAAAACACCTGCCGACTTTTAAGCCCAGTTTACACGTTTATTGTAAGACTGCTACACGTTTCGAGAAAATAAAGTGGCTTCTGCTTGGGTGTCAAAAGTCGGAACAGCATCTCTCGGCTCTCATTTTACGGCGCTTTCCGTTATAATCAGAGACTGAAGTTGAGACTCTCAATATCGGTTCCGCTTTCGACTGAAACACGCTATCGAGATATCGATTCTTGTTTTGATTGAAATGCCATTTTGATCTCAGTTAACTTCTCTCACGCTCTTCGCTCTCATTCGAAAGGAGAGACAGAGAAGATCGATCTCAGTTCCTTCCTCGACTGTCGCAATTAACGCCACAAATTCGAGGTGAGAGGAACTCCCATCTCGGTTCTTCTCTCGACTGTCGCGGTCTCTTCTCTCACCTCGACTAACGGCGGCTGACTGAAAAAGGCCGTCTCGATCTCGATTCTCGTCTCGATTCTCGTCTCAGTTCTCCTGTCGACTGCAAAGCCGCCTTCATCTCAATGAACGCCTTAAATTCGGGACGAGGAAAAGGCCGCCATCACGGATTTTACAGAAAATACATTTTTTCAAACTTATCCTGAGCTTTCTTGAAAGTGTCAACTTTCGTTGTAGAGTTTCTCGTTCTCTCTTCTTCATATTACGATATCTTGTGTGGTTTTCAACCCCGAAAAGTGATTTTAATTATCGAAAATGTTTTATAAACAAAAGCAGAGACATTTTCCCACCTTTAATTTGACAATCCCGCTTTAATTGCCACTTTTTATTATTTCTAAACGCCAAACTCACCCAAATTTAGAGAATAGCAGCATCTGAAAGTCTAAAGCAACCCTTTCCGCAGTCCTGCAGTCCTGCAGTCCTTTTCGCAGTCCTCTTGCTGCCAACACTACTGCGGTGCAGCGCTTTTCACCGCTTAGATGCTCGAACTCAGAAGGTCCGTCGCGCACACTCGCCGTCGGTAGAGTCTCGCGTGCGCCACTCAATCCAGAGTTCGAAACCAAGAGTTACACGGGCAAAAACGCGTTTCACCCAACCAGCAGCAGCCATCGGCGTTGCAGCAAAAGCGGTACAACAACGCGCCTCATTAGCAGCAAAATAAGCAGCAACTGCGTGGAACAATAAAGTCATCATCATCCTCATCGCGCTCGCATCGCGCAAGGAAGGCGCGCAACAGGAAGCGCAGCGGCGAGCAGCACTCCGGCTGGAGGTTAATAATTTAAATCCCTCTTCGGCGTGGTATTTTTTAATTAAACAAGTAGCTGGCTAATACCGGATGCCTTAATGTCTGGAGCGGAGCGCACTAAAAAGTTGCAATTAAAAAGCCGCAACCTTTGCGAAGCGTGAGGAAGCACAAGATCGGTCTTGCGGCTGCGAGAGGTTCGACCAAAACTGCTGCAATTCACCTCTGGCGAGGCATCGAGGAAAGGATTTCAGATGAAACTTCTGGTATTCTGGATCACTTCGCGCGATTTGAACCTGTTCTGCAAAATCGTTAGCATGAATAGTCTTGGCAAAAATCGCAGATTCGGATCTTCAGATGAGATGGAGACTTTTTGTGAAGAAGATACGCAGACGAGGAGCGAGGGCGAAAATGGAAGTGAAAACCAAGATAAGGAGCAGCTGAGACGCATGAGAGGATGAGCCGATTATACGGCTTCAATGACGGAATAGAAATGCGAAGAATGCGAGTGATGACGAGATAAAATGGGGGAAAGCAGTGATAACAGGACGAGAACGATGACGGAATGGGTGGGGAGAAGGTGAGAGATAAGGAAAAAGCTGAGAGAGAGAGAGACAAGGAAAACAAAGAGAAACACGCTGTGAGTAGAGATGATGATGATGTGACCGAGAATATTGCAAAATAAACACAAAATCTCCACATTGTGGAGAAATATTCAAAAAACGTATTCAACAACGGAAAACTGGGACGACAACAAGATTTTCGCTAATATTCACACCAGCGAAACTGGTTGACTGACTGCTGTGACCGTCATGAATAGCGAATGTGACCGTAAATGTCCTCAACGGAGGCCACTGGTTACAGAAATACGCTCGCATCCAGCGGGCTGGTTGGTCGCGCTCTTCTTTTCGTCATCATTAACACCAGCGCCGCCTGCGTGCTCGAGGTGCACGTTTTGCCGCACTCCAGTTCACAGACCCGCAGAACCAGCGGCGGCAACCGAACGAGTTCAGGTCATAAAATTATTTACGATCTCATTAAATCATGATTATTGCTGCAGTGACCTTGAGCGTTTGCACAACGAGGAGCAGTTAAACGCTTTTTTTTAAACGATTCTTCTTGTTGTTCGTCGTTGTTGTTGGTGGTGGAGTTGTTGTTGTTGGTCTTATTATGGTTGTTCTTGTATTCTAGTGATAATTATGGCAGAAATTAAGTCTCCTTCACCTTCACTTTCGCCAGCATAACAAAAATTTAAGGATTTGTCTCCCCTGAAGTCTTTTTTCTGTTCTGTCCGATTTTCTCATGCATCCTCCGATCGTCGAACTGCACCGGGCGTTGGATTTTCTATGCTACTTAATAAACAGACCGCGATAACCCGCTTTACATGAGAATTTCCACTTAAATTCCAATTCGTTTCAAGTGCATTCAAGCGGTTCTCACATGAAGTTCTTGCTTTTCCTCGGACTCCAATTAAAAACTTCATTTTTATTCGAACTGCTTGCCATTCCACGCATGAATTCCACAGTCTGCGCTCCAAATTCAAAGTAATTCTGAGCGCAACCACTCGTTATGCTGGAACGGTAACTCAATACTGTCGCTCATAAGCTACAAATTGTGGACGCGCGTTGATTTGTTATCGCGGTATTGGATTTCCAAGAGTTCAGCATGGCCGTCCGGGTGGGAAAATCGCTTGTTATGGGATTTTTTCTGTTCTGTTTCAATCATCAATTCATTCTTCTTCTTTCAGCGAAGAAACAGCGTCAGACTAACTAACAATTGCAAGTTATTATTAATAATAAATGCGAGTGAATTTATCTTCCAAAAGTGGGCGTGGAACTCCCTCTTTAACGCATACCCGCCGTGCATAATTAAGGAAGCGAGGGAAAAACAAGAAGAACCGCGAAGTCTTCCCTTCTGAAGAAATTTGCGCAAGAAATTGCATTGTAATCTTAATTTTTCAGTCAGATTCACACTGTGCAGCGACATCAGCAGCCAGCGCAGCAACAACGCTGCGACAACCCGAGCTGAAACATGAAGCACCGTGAATAGTTCACGGCAACAGTGTTGCGGCGAAGACTGCTTAATAATTGCCACAGCTGCACCGATTAAGATATGCAAGCAGCAAAGCTGCAGAGTTCGGTGCCGCGAGCGTCAGGATTACGTTGGCCGGCAGTGGCTGGGCGAGGCGAGAGAGGGCAGGAGGGTTGCAATTAATTCAATTTTAATTGCGATCCTCTTTTGTGCACTTTCAGCACATCGCCGTGTGCAACTGCTGGCTGACGCTGCTGCTGTTGCTGCTGCTGTTGCTGCTGCTGCTGTTGCTGTGTGTTTCTGTTGCTGTGTGTTTCTGTGCTGTGCTGTGCTGCTGTGCGTTGCTGGGAGTCGATTGTGTGGCTGCGCAACAGCAGCAGATACGGCAACAATGTTGTCCGCGGCGAGTGAAGCCGACGGCCAATTATTTTCGGCATTAAATGCGCATGTTTATTGCGGCGATGCGGAACGCTTATTTAGTTGAGATCAAGTCGCAAGTAATTGCGCTGAGCGACACGCGCAAAATGGCGAGATACGAAAATGGCGAGATACGAGTATGCAAATGGCGCTGCGAATCGGTAGCAGTTAAGATGAGGCCGCCGCTGCCCGCCTTCCCTGGAGTAGTAATTTCATCAATTATTGTATTTCTTACCACAGAAAGTTCCTGTTTTTCCTTTTCTCTGAGTTTAATAAAAACGACTGCAGCGCGTTGCGAAGACACAAGCTGTGAGTCACGCCTGCCTGCCGCGCCCTCGCGAACCCACTCAAATCAACGCTTTCATTCCGCTATCGGGACCGAAGCTCTACCCTTTGAGAGCCGTCTTCGATTACAATTGCGCTGACCGGCTCACTGACGCTGGGCCGCGCCGGCTGCACTTATCGCTGGCGCGCGACTCCCCGCGTCACCCGGCCGCGCGCTCGCATGACAGGCAGTCTGCAGAAGGCTGATGTTGATGCGCACGAGTGATTCTCCTCCCCGCTCCCTCCTCGGGACGGAGCAGAGGTTTGTTTTTTATTTCGTTTCCATTACTGTAATGGAAAAAATCCATTTGGCAAAAATGTATAAATTTGCGAAGAACCAGAAGAAGGAGAAGGAAAGCAGGAAGGCAGACCAGCGTCGCTGGGGAGACGCAGAAGGTGGCCCCAGTTACACTGCGCGGAGTGGAGTCTCCTCTCTCTCTGTCGCTCTGTACGACTCATTTCACCGAAATCCTTTCGTGGAATCACAGACAGCATTTCCTGCATTTGCCAAATGGAATGAAAAGACGTGTGGATGGGTGGAGCGGAGCGCGGGACGGGGGCAACGAGGCGACGGCTTCTGTTGACATGACATGGAATAAAATGACTTCATTTCCAAAGCGATGAACTGCTTGTAAGTAGCGGCAGCAGCAGCAGCGAACGACCGCGCCAACGACGCAGACTGCAATCATTTTAGCCAACAATAAAATCATATTCGGCGCCAAATTAGATATAATTTCTGGATGTTTGCGTTTATATGTGCGTCGCTTCGCTCGTAACTTGGCGTGGCTTATTTTTACAACTTAATTTAATCAATCAAAGTAGAAACAATTTCAATTTAAATTAAGTGAAAACAATAGTCAGCGGAAATTTCCCAAAAATCTTATTTAATTAAAATTTATTTTATTTTTCAAGCGCAACTATAATTCGTCCGATTTTATGTTTCTCATATATTGAGATTTTTTTTTATCGCATTTTATTTTATTGCGTTTATTTTTATTGTGAAGAAAATCACCTGCCAGAAAATGAAAAAATTAACCCAGATTTTGTTTGAGGCGAGCAAGCAATTTTATACACGTTTTTCGATTTCGAGCAGCCGCAAAAATTCCGAAATTTGCGACGACCTACCAACGGCAGCGAGAAATTGACAGCAGCAATAAAGTGATCAAATTTATTGTATTTCTCAGTGTTTTGAATTTATATGAAAGGATTGTAGAGGGAAGAATTATAAATAAAAATGTGTGTTCCCATTTCTTCTGCAATTGAAGCAGAAACAGAATGAGAAGCATATAAAAACACTTAAAAATACGAAAATACACGAAAATAAATCCTACTCGATCATATAAATTCTAGAAAAAAGAATTTTAATATAAAAAAGCAGCAAAAATAAATGGAAATAAAAAATTATATTTACATTTTTATATTTATTATAAAACATCATCAACTCATCAACTCAAAAAAGAGTAAACGTTCAATTCAAGGACTTCCAGGATGCTCGTCAGCCACCCTGCATTTCCTGCACTACTTTGAACCACAGGATGTCCTGGCATTCGGCGCTGCTTGTTCAAGGACAGCCGCAGCAGCCTGAACTCACCCGTGATTCAGGCCAACGACGACACAGAAGACCTCATCGATTGTATAACAGCCGCCAGCAGAGTCCTGCCTACTTTTAACCCTTTTCTGCTCCGCTTTAATGACTTCACGACTTCACAACTCTCACTCTGCGAGTTCTGAGCGAGCATGACAATCATTTGAGAGCAAATTTAGAAGTAGAAAGTCATAAACTAATTTCAATTTTTAGAAAAACAGCCTTGAAGAGCAGAAGGAAGTCGTTTTTAGATTTATTCCAACTCATGCGTCTTTTCAAGGTTGTTTTCGCACTATTTTTAGAGCAATTTTGCGTTATTCTTCTCTCGTGTCTTTTATTTTGTTTGATTTAATTTGATTTTATTCAACTCTCTTTGCTTTTTTTCGAATTTCTTCGATTTTCGAATTTCTTTGATTTTATTAGCTTTTTCTTTGATTTTATTCAAATTTATTGAGTTTCCATTTCGTGTATTTTATGAAACTTCTTATAATATTTCGTCCAATTACAGAATTTTCATTTTGATTAATTTCGAAAAAGCAACAAATTAACTCATTTAAACTCTGACGTTTACTTTCCTCGAATTAAGCGTTGTAATAAATAAAATTCTGAATAAATTAGAAGTTCAATTAAATGCACCAGCAACGCGTACACGCTGGTTGTGATTTACGAGGCAATAAATTTACCCCGGCCACGGATTTCATCAAAGCAGCGACCTGTCGTCGCTGTGCGGCCACCGTATCCGTCGGATGCCGAGGTGGAAATGATTGAAGGACTGTATATTGCTCTCACCACGAGACACACGCAAAATGCAAGCTACTCGTGCCGTGTGAAGGCGTGCGTGGCAACGAGACACGCAATCCAACAGATAAGCTAAACCAATTAATGCACACGCAGCTGGTAGCTGGATTTTTTGAACATGAACGCATGGCTTCGAGAGGAATTCTTGAGTGAAAGAAGCGATTAAATGCGTCGAGAAGACTTCAAAATCCATTTAAGTTGCAGAGGAAAATGCTTAAAAATGTCAAATCGAAAAACGCTCGAAAATAAAGAGATTCAAACGTGAAATGGCTTCGAATTCCAAGCGTACAGTTTGTCGCGGCGACCGCTGCCATTATCTGGCGGATGCTTTATCTACTGAACACTGAATATCGCAGCGCGTCGTGGGGCTCGGCCGCCAATAAGCGGGTTTCACGGCTCCTCTCCGCTTGCACCCGCGCAGAGGGACTCTTTAAGTAACTCCGTGCATAAATTATTCCGTAATTGTTCGGAGCGTTTATGCGCGAAGGACGGAAGAAGGATTCGGAGTGCTTTCGGCTGATAAGAACGGCAGGCTGGCGTGCGTAAGTGGAGACGTGTGAGGAAACGACTTGACTGGTTGGTTGGTGGTTTTTAGGGAAATTTAAGCATTTTCATTATTTATTGCTATTTTTATAAGCAGCCAAAAAACCCTACAAGTCAGAGAATCATTGAAAATCATTTATATTGTGTTGATTTATGAAAACTATTAATTGAAACTCAAATTCAATTACTCACATTTATTGTTTCTGCCATAAAAATCTAATAAACTCTCCGGAAAATCATAATTTCAAGTGTGTGGTTAGAAATTGTGAATATTTTACAATATTTTCTGTAATATAAGAAATTATTTGTGCTTCAGTTTCGTTTCTAAATAGAAATTACTTGGAAGTCTGCTTCGAAAGTTCTGTAAATTATTTTAAATGCTCAGCTTTGGCCATCGATATTTATGCGAGATTTCATGATAAATTATAATAGATGTTGAAAGTTTAATGACTTTTAAACAAAGCATTTTACGACTTCTAGCCGAAGAAATGTCAGCGAAGAATATTGAATTCATCGGGCGGATAGAAATCAGCTAGAAGCCGAAGTTGAAAATATTTACATAAGATTCTCGCTAATGGATTTTAAATGAGAGCCGAAGACGAGAAAGAAAACTATAAAATTGAACCAGAATTCGATCTGAAACTTCATTTTTGCCATAAATAACTCAATTTTTGACGACCATCTTATAAAAATTCCAATTCTAATTAACGAAAAATACCAAGAGACGCCAAAATGCCTTAAAAACAAAAGCCAGAGACAGAAAATTTTGCATTTTGCTTGAAGAGCATTTCAACACATTTTAAATATTTAATTACCATGCCAAACAGGTTGCTGATTATATAGAAAATTAAACTGATTTGCGCAACGGTAGCGAATATCAATGCTGACGACGTAGAAAAAATACGAAAGGAATAAAATTGCAAATAATAACAAAAACCAGTGCTGTGCCTCGCATTTTGTGGTGAGAAAAGAAAAAATAAAGAAAATATTTTCCTTATTCAGCAGACCCGTTATTGAACTCCTGTATTTCCTTGTTTTTCACAGTTCGTCCTTTTGTATCCCGTTACATAAGCAAGCAATTCGCTAGCACTTGCAACGCCCTCTGCTGAGAATAACCAGCCACAGCCTTCGCCGACGCAGTGCACCGCCATCCGTCCTGCAGCGAGAAGCGGCGCTCTCGGCAGAAGCAAACCCGCACTCGCGCTCGCAGAGAGACGAAACGACCGCGAGAAGCAACCAACACAACGAACCGTGCGCGCCGCACACATGCACACGGGTCTCGGGTGATTGTGTGAGTGAGCGCGTTAGCTCTCTGCCGCACTGATTGGAGAGAAGAGAATCCTCTGGGAAATCGTGAATTTGTTGGCTTTGGTTTCTTGCATGCCAGCCAGAGCAAGGCGGCCGTTTTCTCGCCTGTGCGTGAGTGTGGGTGAGTGTGAGTTGAGCGCCCTCTGTACTCTACACGGCGCAACTAAGTGCAGACGACACCCAATTGGAGATGAAATTGTTTTCCCCGCTGGAATTCAGAGGACGCTTGTGCTGCTAAATTGGTTGCTGCAGTCGCTGAGGTTGCTTGGGATGCCGAAGATTTGTTAAAAATTGAAATTGTGTTTTGTAATTTTAAATTACGAATAGTGTAATATTAGAATTAATAATAATTTATATTAAAAATACAATAAAATATATAATAAAGGAAGAATTGAAAAGTTAGAAAAAAATAAAAACCAATGAGTTAATATTGTATAAGAATTAAAATAATTATTTCGATTACAATTATCATTTTTACAATTATCAATTCACATTCAATTAAATAAATTTCAGAAATATAAACAAAGCAAACGACTACGAAATTTTTGCAGTGTAAAAGTCGTTTTCCATTCCCTCCGCTTAACTACTGAAAAACATGGAATTTTACATCCTGGTAAGATTTTCCACATGTTGTAACAAACCCAACGACAACCATTCTCAGAAAACTCACCACCCAGCAACAAAAAGCAGTAATTGAGACCGAAATTCAAGCTCCGCCTCTTTTCGAATGGCTGCTTCGGAAGCAAGCGATGGCGACGCTCTCACTCAGGCATGACTACACAAGAGAAAGAGAGACGCAGCAACATGTAGCTGCTGCTGCTGCACACATACGGATGAGGAAGAGATTCCCAAACAAAACCAGAATGGCAGAGTGGCGAGCAAGTCATGGCGACAAACTTGAGGGTTAAGTGGCGGTGCTGCTGACGCTGCTGCCAGCAGAAGCAGGCAGCGACCGAGGAACCAGGAAGCCCACGCTCAGCGCTCAGCGCTCAGCTTCTGCTGGAGTGGCGAGTGGCGAGGGAGTTCAGCAATCTTTTGCTCGCTTTGATGTTGAATTGATAATTACAATATTTTCCCCTGCTGCTCAAAACTTGTTCGTTTCTTGTTCGGTGGGGTGGGGAGCAGCTGTGAATTTCTTATTTATTCCGATCTTGATGGAAGTGCGAGCAGAATTGTCAGCTTTTGATGCCGAGCCGCCGTGGCGACGCGTCGACAGCACTGCCGCGCCCAACTACACATCTGCTGCGTTTGCTAATGAAGTGTTTTAGGGGGAGGGGTGGGGGAGAGAATGGGCGCCCCATCCGCCGACCGCAACTAATGCGACCCAGCAGCTCGCGTTTGTTTTTTCTTCTTGTTAGAAATGGAAATTTAGAAGGGCAGTTTTTTTACTTGTGACCGAGATTATGCTTGCAATTGCATTTAGGGAAAGATAAATATAATATTCAAAATAAAATCAAATCGAATCAAATCAAACAAAACAACAATCCTAAATAAGTTCAATAAATTATCGAAAATTTAATTAATAAATTTAAATAAATAAAATAAGAGAAAATGAAATTCAAAAAAGAAATAAAGCGACGAAAAATACTTTCTATATAAAAACTTTATAAAAACCGAATGGAATAAAAAGACGTTAAGAAAAAAGGAAAAAAAGAAAAGAAAGGAAATACATGGGAAATCAAAAAGGATAAAAGCAAAAACGGAAAAGAGATACGGAATAAAAACAGATTTTGGAGCGCTCGTATCTTATTTTGCCAGATTAAAATCAAAGCAGCCTCTGCAGCAAAGAACTTGACTTTTAAAAATAACTTTAATTTCACCAGAAGTTGCGTAAAATTACAACACGTGAATGAGGAAGGAGGGGAGCAGCAGATGACGAGTTCATTCCTCTGCGAGGCGGCGGGAGAAGAACGCCATCGAGACGAAAGCGTCTCGCGAGTATCAACTGTTGAGTGTTAATTAACACGTCTTCACTGGGTTGCTGCGACACCAGCAGCTTTAATTGGCCGCCAACGCAGCCGGAATTCCCTCAATTCGGTGGAAAAAGAAGTCTGGCTGGGGCGACAGTGATTCATTAACCCCCAGCTGGCTGCTGCCACTTGTGGGGCGGCGATGATGTCATTCGGCGGGCGGCTGCCTGGTGTCGAGCATCCGCAGCTCGTTTAATTTCAGTCCCATCGTCGTTTGACAACCTCGCCGTCGATCTGGTGGTCCGCAGAGTGTGTTTTTCGACGGATACAATTTCGCTCTGCTGGGTTTTTTGAGCTTCCCGCGAAGTGTTCGCGCAAATCATGCAACGTGCGACGACGAAAGGCTGCTGCCACGTTGCATGCAGCAGCAGCATTCAACGCCACCGCTGCGGTGGCAGGAAAACTGGGTCACGTTGCTCTTGAATGTTTTGTTTTCTCTGCCCCGGCTGCCGTGTCTGCTGTCGAGTCTGCCTCGGTTACCTTGAATCCAGAGTCGACCTGCTGTTTATGAATGCCGTGCGTCCCGTGTCTCGTCCTCGCAACCCTTTGCACGGACTCGCCAACCAAAATATTTGCTGCAGCACTCGCTGTGTTGCCGTCTTCATTGTGCGCCGATCATAAATCAGCACACTTTTCAGCTCAACTCTTTCCTCACGCCTCGACGGTCGACGCTCGACGGTCGACGCTCGACGGTTTACAGCACGCAACGTCTGCCGGTTGAGTCGGTGAGTCGCTGAGTCGGTGTGGCGGACATGCCTCGGTTTTGCGTCACTGCTGGCCAACAGTCGCTGGCACCTTCGTCGCTGACCATTCGTTGCGCTTCCAAAGAAGACGCATCTCCGGCTGCCATAAATTATGAAATTTTTCGAAAACTCTTTTCCTCTCCAGCTGAGTGGAGCGGCCTTTGTTTTTCTCGCTCTTTTTTCTGGCAGTTTGTGGTTACACTGATTTTTTACGCAAAAGAATTTCTTCAATATTTACTCGCGACTTTTTCTGCGACGGGTGAAACAAATGCGGTGGCCGAGAGAATTGGAAAATTTGAATTTCATGCAAAACTATGAATCCTAAAATTTTCATTTAGAAGGTGAATGGAAGGCGAATATCATTGTAAAACTTTATCAGCATCTGCTACTCTAGTTCACCTCCTCGAAAATCGGGTTAACCAAATTTAAATATCTCATTTATTTACAATTGCAGGGACTCAGAATCTCAGTTACTTAATTTAGAAGTTTTCGACTCTGTTTTCTTCTTGTTTTCGGAACGAATGGCATAAATTCAGTCCCCGAAAAGTAGTTGTACATGAAATTGATTTGAAAACATTCCTCAATCTTTTCTCCATCTATATTTTCATATCTGGTTCTCCTTGAAACTCAGTAAACTTTTCAGAGCTAAAAACCCCGCAATTGAAACCAATTTTGATCTCAATTTTGATCTCCAAAATAAAGGCAGTGAAATGTTATCGAAAAAGCTGTAGAATTCTACTGAATCTCGTGAAATGATGTGTTTTGAGTTCGTTGAAAAACAAATAATTTTAAGCAATCGAAAAGCAACAATTCAAGTGTTTGAAAACACCTTTTGCTGGCTAGTTGGCGCAGGTGTACGAATTCCAGTGGAAGAATGTCACTTCTTTTCACGAGAAAACAAACTCTGGTTGCGGGAAAGTAAGCAATTTCTTTATTTATTTCTTCCCCCATAAGCTACTCAGTTTTCCTCCCGAAAATACCAGCATCGAGGTCAAAGCGACTCTATTAAAATTATGGTATTTATTTGAAATCCCCCAATTAGACGTGCAAACGGATGTCAAAGGTTTAGAAAAGGGAAGGACAATCGAAAAGATCGAAACTGGGAAGAGAGGGAAGGAGTAAAATTAGTGGACTTCAGGCGACATTAAAAACCAACTTTTCTAGATGTTTTTTCCTTCTTGCTGCACTTCGATTAAAGTCAACTGAAGTAGAAAAACTTACCGAAAACCCACTGCAGACGTTTTCACTCAAGCTGGTCATTTTTGTGGTTGTCTCGTGGTTGTTCTTTACTGTTGTTGTGACAAAGTTGGTTCCATTATTGGGTATTTAATTGCAAGTTTTTATTTCCACGTTTTGCGGCGAAGGTGAGCCTGTAATTTGGCGAGTGTTTTTCGTTAACGTTTCTCAGTTCACTTCACTGCTGAGCCGCGGCTAATCAAGGCTGCTGAGTCGTTGTGAATTTCGTAGATACGCCCAGATACGCGAAGGCAACAAACACACTCCGTGCACACAATCGTGAGGCAACAGAAAACACTGAGCGGCATTCCAGCGCGTTTGTTAGCAAAACACGTCAATCTTGTTGCCGAATCGAAGAAGTCAAGTTTTTGGAACACGAAATTCTTGTGTTTCCCTCTTTTCATCATTCAATAACCGCCGTGACGCGTCTTTAGCGCTGCGCGTGATTTATAACCAGTTTTTTGGACCCGTCAGGTGCAGAAGGAAGTCTGCAGCAACCGCCGAAACCAGCAACGTGTTCAAACGCAACGAACACTAATTCGCGTATCTTGCAGCGAAGCAAACCAACGCGAGACACGCGAGTCTCGCACAATTTTGCAGACAACCCGAAAATCGCGTGGCAGGAATTCCTTCATTTTAAATTTGCTACTGCAGCTTTTAATCGAATTTTTCGCTTGTCTCGATTTGTTCTCGATGTTCGCTCAACTCACTCAACCGCTTTCAGTTCACAAGTATTTGCTCGGCACTTCCGAGGCCGTGCCAGACGAACCGCAGACGAGCCGCAAGCCGCGAGCCGCGTCCAGGCCGCGGTCCTGATCCCGGTCCTGTGGCGACCCGTCGTCCGACTCGTTGTTTGCTCTGGAGCAGAGATATCAATCGGCGAGTGGCGGCTGCGTGAGAAGCAGAAGGAGAATCGCAGGCAGGACGACAGCGAGCGCGACTGCGACGACTGCGGCACTGCGGTCGCGCCGGTGGCGACGGTGGCGACGCTCGCGACCACGACGACGTTGAGGGCCGTGCGGCCGATGGAAAGTCACTCGGCCAAGAGGAAAACAGCAGCAGTTGTTGTTGTTGTTGTTGTTGTTGCTGTGTTTGGAAAACATAGGAAAATCAGAGAGGGAACAGCAGCGCAAGAAGGAGGAGAAGGCGGCGAGGAAGACGAAGAAGCCTGCAGGAGGTTGGTAGGAAGGAAGGAAGGAGAGAGCGAGCTGGCAAAGAAAAGAAAGAGAGGAAGAAGATGTAAACCAACAACAGCAACAGCAACAGCAACAACAACGTGGAGCAGAACAAGCGACTGCGTTTCTGACTGACTGACTGGTTGACTGGTCTTCTTGGTGCTCCTCGCAGCTGCTGGTGGTGGTTCTTCGGCTGATTCTGCTGTCGCCACTGCTGCCGCTGCCGCTGCTGCTTTCACGGCTGCGGCCGCGACTGCCTCCTGCGCTGATTTCTTCTCCAACTTCAGTTAGCGACGACTTCGCGGCATACATGGCAATACTGGGACGGCCTGCGTATATAAAGACGCAAACTCAAACGAGTCAAATAAAAGTCGTAAAATCCGAGCAGCGAAAGAAAAGCAAAGCAACGCCGAGCAGGGCAGAGCAGACAACAGCAACTGGATGACAGGCAGCGAGGAGGGAACAACAGCAACAAAGCGCCGTGAACATGAAAAGCAATAAAAGTCTTTCTCTGCCTCGCCTGCGCTTCCACGCCGTAGAGTTGGATACGTTTGCGTGTACGCTTTTAGAGACTAGTATACACGTGTGTATGTCTGTGTGTGTGTGTGTGTGTGTGTGTGTGTGTGTGTGTGTGTGAGTGTGTGTGTGTGTGTGTATGTGTATGAGTGACGAGTACATAAGTTGGCTCCGTTGGTTCAGCCAGCATTGAATGGCCGCTGCAGCAGATGCAGGCTTCGCTCTGCGCGCCGCCACGTTCCTGCGACTGTAGATACTTTTGTATCTTTTTCGGGGGGCGCGTCGTCGGCCGGCGCATAATCAGACAGCACATCCGCGGGTGAGAAATTCGGCCCTCACTGCCAGCAGCGTCTGCGTCGGTTTTGATGAGACGGCCTCGCAGAAAATCGCACAGTGATTCAAATTCAAGATGCCGGACTAAAACGTAAAAAGCGATATTTTGAGGACTTTTTGAAAGGTGCAAAAATAACCTAATAAAACACAAAATCACTATTTAAGTTTTTACATTCTTTTGTTTAGGATTTAATTGTGTTTCAATTATTCTTAGATTATTTAAATAACTAAAATTTGACATATTTCAATATTTTAATTGTTCTCATTTATTTATTTAGCAATTTTGCTTTATAATTTTTTTTACATTTTGTTTATGCTCTACTGTATTTATTTTATTCTCTCCAAATATTTCAAATTGATGAATAATATTAACAGAAGTTAAACAAATCACAGAAATCATTAAGAATCCACAACGTTTAAATATAACGAAAAATATCGGAGTTCCAGATGCATGAAAAAATATCTCAACTCTTCGGTTTCTTTAGAATGAAAAACACAGTTTATTCTCTTCACAAGTATGTTCAATTTCCACAAATTCTATTCCACTGTAGCTCAAATGAAAAGCAAGAACAGCACATTTATTAGCTAGATATTGGTGAGATACGCGCTGCTCGCCGAATATCTAATGGATTTGGGGTGACTTGTTCCAGCGAGGGGCACGTTAATGTAATCTGATGAAAATTCTTGCTGTTCTTTCTCTCTGCTTGAGAAACATGAATTCCTTATTCGCGTTTTCAGGTCGGAGTTGACTGTAAGTGGGTACCGAACTGACATGAAAATGGCGAGTAACTCGTGTCCTACCTAACAACGGGTCACGTAAAATGTACAGTTAGTCACTTTCTGTTGTCCACCTTTAACGGTTAAGCTAGAGGAAATCATTAAATCTCATTACTGTTCGTATTTTCCAATTTTCCAACTTCAACCCGACTTAATTTGATCGAAGAAACCTCATGAATTCCTCGTAAAAACTCCACTCTTCAAAACGAAAATCTCACTAAGCGAAACTGGAAATCTTAACTCGGTTTTTTCTGATTTCCAAGCCACTTCCACATCACTAACAATCCGTCGAATGTGTTAATACGAGTTTCACTGACACTGACATCACAGGCGACCCTCAATCGTCGCGGAGAGGGTGGGGGAGGGTGAGGGAAGGGAATATTTCAGCGAGGAGCAGGGGAGGAGGACAAAGAAGAAGCAGACATGTATAGCGCAGCGAAGCGTTCACCGCCTTCGGTGGTTGTTCGGCGTTTCTCCGGCCAAGACTGCCCTCGCTGCCCGTATATAACGTAAAAATCACATTAAATTGGAATTTATACGAGATTCTTTTTTTCTGCGGGCGTTTTTTGCTCGTCTTCTGTTTCATTTGCCTGGGGAAATTCTTCTTCAAGTGCTTTTCTGTTTGATAATATCGCACATAGAACCGCGGTACCCAGCTAGACCGACCCAGCTCCCCATTAGCTGAATGCACTCGAACCCCCAAGACATCCTCTGGGGTCTGGGATTCGAAGCGCCCGCAGGTGAAGTGAGTTTTTGCAGTGATTTGTTTTCAGTACTTCTTCGTCTTTCCCTCTCTCTCGCTCACGGCTCCGCGTTCCTGCTCTTTCTGGCCGTAAATCAGGGCGTTAATGATGTTGTAGCATATCGTGTTAATTCATCTCTTTGTTTTTTCTCGTCTAGTTGCTCTGTGTGTGTGTGTGTATGTGTGTGTGTGTGGGTTTTGCCATGTTGCTTGGAATTTATGCAAATGGATTTGCTACAACTTTAATTACGAGATACGATAGGCTGGTGGGGCCATACGAAGTGCGATATCGCGGCAGATCGAGAGGGGGATTTTGTGAGTTCGGCAATTCAGCACTTTAAAGGTCACGGATTGAAAGCTTCCAACGGCGAGTGCATATTATTAAAAACGTGGACCTTTTACTACCTCACCCCCTTGCCCTCGTTGGCTAATTGTATCCGTATCTATGTTGAGTGATTATTTTCGCCATAAAGATTTTTATCCCTTCTTAATTTATGATTCGTACTTAGAATTATCTTAATTCCGATGGAATTCCTTCATATTATTTATAGATATTAAAAAATTGCATGTTTCAAAACGAGTTAGTTATTCATTTCCAAATATTTTATCTTGGCTACAAGTGCAGCCAAGTTCTGCAGGATTTTTGATCTCTCGTCAGCGAGTTCTTACGGTGGACTTTTTAATGTAAAAGTGTTTTCCAACAAAGTATTTAATGCCGCGATCTATTCTTTGTTGATTTACAAATATGTATTTCTATTCATTTGTTTAACTGATTTAATATTATTTTGTATCGTATAACTGCTTTTATAATGGACAAATTCGAACGCAACAAATGCGGGAAAGGCCGAAAATAATCGAGTGATCACTCAATATCACGAAAATGTTCATGCGAGGTCGATGTCTGACAATTTCATTTTAATATCAATTATTTGTAGAGTTTGATTTGTTTTCTTTCCTACTTTAGTAGACAAAAATAAACATTTTAATACCTTCACCTCGAAATTCTGCATCTCCTGAGTCTTCAATTTAACATGGAATGTTTTAGCAATTAATTTCGGACAAAACAAAGTGCTACTGCTGTTTGTTTTAAAATTATTCCTCAGTTACGCAACCTGTTCTCCGCACTTTACTGAACCCACATTTCCACAGATATTCTGCGGCTCTCATTGATAAGATTTATTTGTGCAGTAACAAAAAGCAGGAAGGATGCTTTATTATTGCCGTTGCCTGTCAAACACACACACACACACACACATCAGTCGTGCTGCCATACGTGGCTTTTTCACATTTGAACTTTAACACGACAGTCGGTCGCTCTGCGCAAGTGCAGACCTCACACATTCCAGAAGGGAGGAGACCGTATATAAGCGCTGCAAGCGCCACCTATGTATTGCCCTGCATGCGTGCGTGGGGATGCGGGAAGTAAAAAATAGCAGGAATAAAAAAACAGAGGATACACAATTCGGCTTCGGGTTGGAATGGTGGGTGGTGGGTGGTGGGTGTCGGGCAGCAATTGGCGACGTTAAAACAAATACTTGTGGATGCAGCGGCACCATCATACAGCAGATATGACAGAATGCTGCCATTCGCTAGCTCATGATTTACGCTCGGCAGCAGATGTTTGACACTTTGGACTTTTTGATAACTTGACATTTTTATATTATCAAATAAATGTGGATGAAATAAAAGCTCAGAGCTACTTTGCCGACTTATGATGCCAATTTATGGTTCGTGAAATTACTTCCGAGGTCCCTACCGAGTCCCTAACGAGTCCCTAACGAGTCCCTACCGAGTCCCTACCGAGTCCCTACCGAGTCCCTACCGAGTCTCTACAGAGTCCCCACAGAGTCCCTACCGAGTCCCTACCGAGGCTCTTATCAATTCAGGGACTGAATCGCAGCTTACTGGTCTACTTTCATAAATTAGATATCAGTCCTCAGTTTTCATAGCAAATAAATGTTACCGATGCTAAATATCGTAATAGAAACTTTAACACAAATCGCAGGAAAGTGCCAAGATCAGAAACTAAATAATCGTCGGATGCAGCCTACTGAAGATTGTTTTTAAACCTGGATCTGCTCATTTATTATCGATTTTCCATTCGATGCGTTTGTCTGACCCGCCGCTTCAATCGATTTTACAGCATTTGCAGCCCAGTCAGTGGGCAATACTTCGTAGTTCTATTTAATCTTCAAAGAACTATTTCTAAACAAAGGGAAATTCAGCATTGCAATGTTCGGCATGCCAAACTGTAACTTCTGTCGCAAATAAACTTCGATTGAGTTCAGATGATATTTTCTGTGACACCCGGTGCAGCGTGTGGACACAAAAACTCTCTTTAGGTTTGCGTTCGCCCCCATCAACACTCAACTGCGAAATAGCGTTTGGGAAGATCGAGAGTCAGCGACAGCATCGAAAATCTATTTGTTTTATCACGAGACAGCTTCGCAATTGTTGAAGCTTTTTTCAGTTTTAATAATTAAGTAGTTTTTTGAACGATATCGACTTGTTCAACTGGCAGGAGCCAACACTGTCCAAAAAATAACCCCGCCAGTGGGTAATGAATGCAATGTCGGGAATCATATGGAATCTCAACAATCCTGAAATTGCCCTACCATTTGTTCGTATAAATTTATCGAAGTGGATTTTAATATTACCATTGATTTTCAGCTATCAGAATTCGTATTAATTCCTTGCAAATGGATTGATTTCTTGAATGTATTATAAATAAATTGGAAAAGTAGACCTTGTTCATTTCATAGATTCTCCTTAAATCAGGGAAGGCTTTCAAGTGAGAGGAGTGTTTTGCGATTTCAAACCAGTTATAATTGTTTTAATTGTAGGCGCAACATATCAATGAAAATACTTACCGTGTATACATTTGTGGATCTTTTTAACAGCTACAACAAAGAATGTACCGTCAACATTATGGAATCACAATCATCTCCACTCTGTTACACCAAAAAAAGCTGTGACGCCAAAATTAGTCGACTTCTCGGCAGTAAAAGAGACGTAAGCTCAGATCCTCATGTAGAAGTTAATCTTCATTTAAGCCACGACAAAATATACTAGACCGCTAACGACTCAAGTTTTGACTTTGTTGCTTTTGTTATTGCGAAGTCAGTTTTGTTCTTGGTTTCTATCTCGTTCTCACATACTCAATCTTGTTGAGAACTCCCGGATGAGGGATTCATGTGGAAAGGAACTTATCTGGTGTAGGGGAGTCGTGTAGGATGAGGGACCCATCTGAGATGAGGGTCTCGTGTGGACTGAGGAACTCGTCTGGAATGAGGGACTTGTTTGCGATGAGAAACCCGTCTCTGATGAGGGACTCGTCTGAGATAAGGGACTCGTCTGGTAAGAGTGATTCATGTGGAAAGAGGGACCTGTCTGGAATGAGATAATCCTCAAGTAAGGACGCGCCTGCGATGAGGGACTCCTCTGTTAAGAGAGACCCGTCTTGAAAAAGCGTCCCGTATGGAACGAGGGACTAGTCTGCAATGAGGAACTCATCTGGTATGATAGGCTCATCTGGTTGTTCGCAATGTGAAATTTGTCTGGGGTGAGATACTCGTCTGGAATGAGGGAATCATCTGAGATGAGGAACTCGTCAGAGATGAGGGACTCGTGAGGGATGAGGAACTCGTCAGAGATGAGGGACTCGTATGGAACGACGGACTCGTCTGGGATGAGAGACTCATTTGGTATGAGCGTCTGGGATGAGAGCCTCGTTTGAATTGAGCGATTTATTTGTTACCATGGACTCGAGTGATATGAGGGACTCAACCGATGTGAGGGTTCTTCCATTTATTTAAAACCAAGACAGACATACCGATACTTAGTCGTGCCATAAGTTTTGTACGTGTTACAGAAGCGTTTAATAGAAAGTCAACTTCAAACAAATCAAAAAATATAACCAAATCCGCTTTTAAACTCCCAATATTGCGGTGACCCTCTAAAATGCTCCATAAGCGCTCGTCAAGAGGCTTGAGGTCGGACTTCCTGAAGGCCCATCATCGGCGGCCATAACTTCGTGCAAATTGGTTTCTAACCAGCGTTGTGTTGTCCTAGCCTGGAGTTCGGGTGCCGAGTCCTGCTGGAATATCCAATTCTTGCCGGCGACGGTGTTACTTACTGACGGGGCAGAAATTATGGCACGACTGACTTTATTTTCGTGAAGATGGCAATTCAATGATGACAAAATTAAACACGACAAACGTAGACGGACAACAAAACAGACGAGCGCGACAATTATGTTAAAACAAGAAAATCCTTTGTGTAATTTATACATGATTTTATTTCGATTGATATTATTTTTACATTGATTAATTTTGCATACGAATTTCTATAAAATTGCACAGTAGAACTCCTACAAATAACTCCAAGTTACAATGAAATTTTACATAACATAACTTTACAAATGAAATGTTATTGTAAAAATACAAACTTTTATTAAAGCAATAACTACGGCAACTAAACTAATTAAATAATTCAATTAATAATTATACAATATTTCAGTTGTTTCTAGTAATTAAAATAATTACAAATTTAAGTGATATCAAATTTAAATTATACTAAATCAATAAATACTAAACTTAAGACTTCCAACTAAATTACTAAAACAATAAATTTTATTTCCAAATATTAACCAAAATGTTCTCTAATTTCAAATTTCTTTTCTTGCCGATTCAAGAAATAATTTTCTTCCTTACTTGTGTCCTCTTTGCTCGTCGTTTGTTTTGATTTTGTTGGCTTCTGTTTGTTTCTGTTGCTAATTAATGTTATTTCAATTATTTCTAAGCTTTGATTTGCTATTTTTATTTCTTGTAAATTCGGTAATGAGAGGTCATCTCGGTCGAGGGAGTCGGACATTGAAAATACTCACCCTACACGACGTTGTAACTTAATAAAAGCGAAATAATAGCTTCAAGAGTTCGGAAGTTATTTAGCAGAACTTTTATTAGCTTTATTTAAGTATCGATTTGTTCACTTGTTGCAAGAATCATTAACTAGCACGGCAGTGGCCGACGTAATCGATTTATAGACATCAGAAAGAAAGAGTGTGGCAACATATAATATTTGCATACATCAGAGCGTTTAGATTTACACATACAATTGCATACATAGACGTCAAATGTGTGGGTTGCAACGACATCAACGGACTACAAACGGATTCTTATGCACAATTTGGGAAAAGCGATTAACTAAAGGCAACAACGTGTTGAGATTCATTTGAAATTCATAATCTACGATTCAGCTAAGGTTTTCAAAATCTAGAAAAACGTGACAATGAAATTTCTAGCTATAACTCGGCAGACTGAACGAAATGTTAGTGTGTAAATGATGAAATCCTTAGTTTGCTTCCGAATTTATACTAATTAACAGTTATTAAGTACGTAACCGCAAGAAACATTAACAAAAATTAACTACAACTACAACCGAGTATGGAAAGTCTTTAATTTTGAAAACAAAACAGCTTAAGAATATTTTTGCAGATACTTTGCAGATGCTGTGTTTAGCTTGCTATTTCGGTTTTTTGATTTTTCGCTTCTCACGAATTGCTTAGCCTTCAGTGAATTGAAACACGCAGCACACACATCGAAGGTATTTTCAATGAATCGTTTATTTTAAGTAGTTCTGCGCACACGTTTACGCATGCATGAGTTTTGCATAGACATCGACAGTAGATTTTAATTAAATACTTAACTGATACACTCTAAATTGCATTTGAATTTTCACTAATTAATATCGAATAACTTCGCATTCATTCCACTTGGGTGTGTTTTTTATCTTTACAATTAATGTCTATTAATAATTCACCTTCGCTTCTCCTGCTCATCGCACTCTGCGGAGTTGCCTTTAAAGTTTAAACTATCGAATCCTTAATTATATACAGGAACTTAAACTACGCTAACTACAAGAAACACAAAACACAGAACTGCGACCACCGCTACCGCTACTGACGCGCGAGGAGAGTCAGTTGTGTGGCTTGCAGTGCGCCAAACAACACCTGGGAAGCAATTTAAGAATTTTCACTGTCGTCCTGTTCGTCGCATCGCGAGCAGAGTCACTGCTGAGCAATTGCAATGGCAGTTTAAAGCGACGCTTCAAGCCGGTGCTCAGCAGGAGCTTTCTAGTATCTTGATACGCTTTCAGTAAGTCGCTTTCAATAAGTTGCTTTCAGTAAGTCGCTTTCAGTAAGTCGCTCTAAGTAATTCGCTCTAAGTAATTCGCTTTAAGTAATTCGCTTCAAGTAATTCGCTCAAGTAGAAAGTGTTTTAGTAGAGTTTAGTTTAAGTTGTTAGTGTATGCATTAATTTATGAGAGCGGGTTCGAGAGAGAGAGCTTTTACAACTATTTTCTCTGTGGTGAGGATAACTAACGCTATATCTAGTTTAGGTTGTTGCTCGAGCTAGCACTCGCTTTACTAATCTTATGCAGTTAAATAATTCAATAAAGTTATTTTCTACCCAGAGCCAGCAGCAGCGCCGCGCCGTCTCCGTACCACGTTTTTCATCTTCAGCCATGGAACTCGTGTGGATTTCTTAGATTCTTTCACTGTATTTTTGCTTTATGCTGTAATAATCTGATTTTCTTTACTTCGTTATGCTTGCGCTGGTTTTCAGCCGTTTTGGACGTTCTTGGCATTCGTTAAATGCTAAAATTTCGGGCTTTTCTCTTCTCTTTTTTGGTAGAGGGCATTTTAAACTTAACAGTAGAGCAAAATGTGTGTTGAATGAAGCTGCGTTTGGCTTGGTTTTGTATATTTAATTTCGTTTCAGTGCAACAGTTTGTATGTTCATCGAAAGTGTTGTTTGCACTCCTCTGATGGTTTTGCAATACTTATTCAAGTGTTTAGAAAGTAATTTTGAAAACTACTTCACATTTTAGAGAGCAGTTTATTCAGAAATATTACTTTTCTTTAAACGAAAACCGTTTTACAAGAAAACTCTTCATCGGACAACTAGATGAAAGTGATGATTTTAGCTTTTGCTGAGAAAATTTAAAGACTTGCGCGCGATACTCGCATTTTTACTGAAATTATAGAGATCAAATTGAACGCGGAATGCGTTTGCAGCTGTTTTTCGTAGAAACACGAGTATCTGCTTCTGCAGATCGAAACCAAAAATAATCGATAACATTTCCAGCAGCTTCATTCCGAACACATTCTCTGCAAACTCAAACTCAGCGCTTCTGTTCGGGAACGAAGGCTCCCGCGCCGCTCTACCGCTCCTCCGTCTTGATGTTCACTAACTGTTAGTAGTTCGCGAATCCCATGGCGCTGGCGGCGCTGCTGTTGTCCAAGGGTCACTGGTGCATCTTCGTCGTGTGGTGGCCGACCGCCATGCCGAGTCCCAAGTTCAAGTGGTGCGCGCTGTGGTGCTGCTGCGGCGCCGCGCCGTGCCCGTGGTTGTGGTTGCTGCTCGAGCTGTTGTTGTTGTTCTGCTGGTTGGCCTGGCGCTGCGAGTTCTTCTTGTTCTTCATGCGGCGGTTCTGGAACCAAATCTTGACCTGCTCGGAGAGATGCGACACGATTAGCATTCGCGCTGCACAACGAGCGCCACCAACACCCACCTGTCGCTCCGTCAGCTGCAGATTCCTGGCCAGCTCCCAGCGCTTCTGCTTCGAGACGTACGCGTTGAACAGGAACTCCTTCTCCAGCTCCAGCGTCTGGAACTTCGAGTAGGGTTTGCGCTTTTTCCGCACCGACACCTGGCCCGTCCACTCGTGCAGCGCGTTCGTGGGCGTGCAGGGCCCGACCGTGCCCACTGCCAGCCCTCCGGATCCACCTGCAAGAGAGCGAAACGCAGCGAGATGCGGTTACTCATTTCCAGGGCTAGTTGTTGTTGCTTTCGGCTGCTCACTTTGGATTCGATTACACTTGCGGTTGATCGCATGCTAAACCAATTAAACGCCGCTAAACGGCTGATCGTGCAGCACGATCGCTCGCTTTTAATTAAACCGGCAGTAAATCTCTTCGCCACTAAAACGCGCTTTGATGATTTATGCAATTAACTGCAGTGGCGTCGATACGCGGCGTTTGTGTGGCCAATAATGCGTGAGCAACTCGGGCATCGCGTTTTCCGCATTAGACTCAGTGGCGCGTTGAGCCCGCGGCGGAGGATTTTCTAGACTTCCAGACCAGAGTCGGGATCGAGACGAGACGAGACGAGAGTAGACTTCGGACGAGACTTCGGACGAGACCTCGGACGAGACTGTAGATCGAGACGGTCCTCTTTGTCTCGATGTCGAGGCCGTGACCATCGCGGTCAAGGCGGCCTCTTTCAGTCCTTCAAATAGGATTCGAGATCGCGGCAGCTTTTTCGATCGGGACGAGATTCGTTCCGCTTCGCGGTCGATGCGTTCCGCTTCTCGTCTCGAGTGTGGGGCGACAATCGCGACCGCATTGTAATCAATTCCAGTAGTGAAGGTATTCCGTCAACGGAGTGACTGGCAACTCGCCCCGCAAGCTGTACTCACCTGTACTCGCGTACGCCTCGCCCGGGTAGGCGCGCAGACCGCCCGGCGACGAGTAGGTCGGCGTTTCGTAGCTGGACTGCGAGGCGCCCTCCACGGACTGGCGCGCTGCGGCCGCGGCTGTGACGGAGGCGTGCCGCTCGTCGCTGGCGCTCATGTAGGCCGCTGCGGCCGCGGACGTCGGCTGATCGCGGTAATTCCAGTAGGGCTGCAAAGACGAGTGGGAAGGGAGGCGATTAATTTGTCTGTTGTCTGCACCGAAGTCAGCTGAATCTCGTAACTTAAATTGTTTCCTTGATTGAGCTTAATGCTCTCTCAGCAGAGAGCGAGAGAGAGAGAGAGAGCTGTGCGGGTACCCACCTGAAACTGCGTCTCCGGGTAGCCGTAGAACACCGGCTTGCGGTCCCGGTCCAGGTAGTACTGCGAGGCGTGGTGGTACTGCGCCGAGCTGAAGCCGTCGCCGTCGTACGCCCAGGGGTGGGGGTGCCGCTTGACGGCGGCCGTGGCGTCCGTCTCGAAGCCGGGCCGGATCGCGGGTATGTGCAGGGGCGCCAGAGAGAGCGACATGTCTGGAAAGAGAAGCGCAGTGAATCGTGAGGCGGAGGCGTACAGCGCGCAATTAAATCTGCTTAAGCTCTACAATTTGCATTCCCCGAAGACGCGCGCGCCTGCGTTCAGCGGATGAAGTCTGCCGACTTCAGAGTTCGCAGGAAACTCGAAGTTCAGCGCAACCTCCTCGCTGACCTCCATGCACAGCTTGACGCCGCGCCGCCCACTAGTTTTTCTCTCACCCAGCAAGCTGTTTGAATCGCGTGACAAGATTGTGTGCAAGCGAAGAGAGAGAAACGATGAGTGTGATTAAAAATCTAATTGAAACATAAGGGGATTGAAGTCTGAGAGGACAAACTGAGCAACTGTTTGCTGGAGGCCTAATAAATCCGAATTCATCGATCCGAATTCATCGATCCGAATTCACAGATCCGATTTCAACTCGGCCAAACTACCAGACGCCCTTACGAACTACGAGACAATTTGAGGCCAAACGCAGAGAGCAGTGGACGCAACGCCAGAGAGCGAGAGCGAGAGCGAGAGAGAGGGAAGGGCAGCACTTGGTCTCCCCATACATCACGCGCGCTGCGGCGGACGGCGCGCTGGACTCACCTGGTGGCTGCGAGCTGACACTGGAGGGGGACACACTGGCCGTTGTCGGCGCTGCGATCTGCGTCTGGCCGGACGCCACTGCTGTGTTTTGTTGTTGCTGCTGTATGCTTGTCGGCGCAACAGTGGGCACTGCACTGCTCGACTGTGTTTGTTGTTGCTGCTGCTGAGTGTGAGGTGATGTGAGATGTTGTTGCTGCTGCTGCTGCTGCTGCTGCTGCTGTGACTGGGATGAAGACACGCCAGTGGGAGTCTGTGAGGGACTGAGACCGCTAACTGGTGTTGTTGCTGACAGCTGCTGTTGTTGTTGCTGCTGTTGCTGTTGCTGGTGATGCTGCTGCTGCTGCTGCTGCTGCTGCTGTTGCTGCTGCTGTTGCTGCTGCTGTTGTTGCTGCTGCAGGGGTACGATTGGCACTGGCGGGGGATCTTCATACAGAACCGCGTGTGTGGGCGTGGAATGTGTGGTGGGAGTTGTTTGTTGTTGTTGTTGTTGTTGTTGTTGTTGTTGTTGCAAGACCGCCGCCGTCGTGGGCGTTTGTTGAGTTGTTGCAGTCGCCGCCGCCGCCGCAGCAATCGTTGGAGTCGCGGCATGAAGCAGGTGTTGCGTTTGTTGTTGTTGTTGTTGTTGGTGATGTTGGTGCAGCAGATGTTGTTGTTGAAGATGGTGGTGGTGGTGGTGGTGTTGTTGTTGTTGTTGTTGTTGTTGGTGATGGTGGTGGTGTTGTTGTTGTTGTTGGTGTTGTTGTTGTTGCAGGTGGTGGTGATGGTGGTGGTGATGCAGCGCGGCGTTGTGCGTTTGATTGAGAGCGGCGACCGTCGCGACCGTCGCGCCCGTGGTGGCGGAGGGGTGCGGATGCGGAACGTGATGGTGCGGCCCCCACCACGCCCCGGCAGCGGCGTGCGACCCGACTGCCGAGACATCGTGGGGGTCGTAGAGAGCGCACGCCAGCGGGATGGTTGGGGTTTGGGGGAGGGGAGGAATATTTACGGTTATTTTGGACGCGTTGCGGAGACGTGCGAGCAAACAATGCGAGAGGCGTCGAGCGAGTGTTTCGGAGAGTTCAGCGAGTTCGTCGAGTTCGGCGAGTGCGGGCGGTGGTGTGGGTCAGCGGCGAACGTGAGAGGAAGAGCGTGCGAAGTGGGTTCGTTGTTGTTGGTGTTGTCAGCGAGTTGATTGGCACATTTGCGTGGCGGCGAAGAGAGCGAGAGAGTCGCACACGCCAGCGAAGAGAGCGCGCCACGCACAGTACAACACAGCGAGAGTCCAGCGAGAGAGTTTTCGGGAGTCGAGGAGTGTTTTGCGGGTTTATTTTGATGTGTCCGCACACGCAGCACGCAGCACGCAGCGCGCAGAGCGCAGAGCGGCACGCGTACGTCAGCACAGTCAGAGGCGAGTGCGGCGCCAGTCGGCGAGCACACGGCGCGGAGTCGCGAGTGTGCGGCGGTCGCGAGCACGCGGTCGAGCACCGGGACGCGGCGCAGATGCGATTTTCACGTTTTGATGGTGATGAATATTTGCATAGTTTTTGCGAGGGGATTTTTCAGTTTTCCAATTTAGAACCGAATTTCATTCATCAGCAACAGCAACAATTCAAAGTCATTTCGTTGTGATTGCGGCGACGACGATAGTTTCGATTGTTATCGTTGTTGTCGTTGTTGTCGTTGTTATCGTTGTTGTTACCGTTGTTGTTGCACGAGTGGATGTTGTAGCAGTTGTAGTTGTTGTTAAGCGCGGTGATCCACGTTTAAGTGTTGGCAGTAAATTTCGATTTTTACGACCAAAACAAATAATTAAATTTTTATGTTTTTACGTACATTAATTAGGGATTTTTTTCGCGCGATTTTGCAGTTATTGCGAATGCAAATCACGCGGGTTTCATGCCGACATCCACATAATCCCGCGATCCGATGGTCGAGTTGGCCGCGGACGCCGAATGTTGACGTTGATGAGTCAATTCAGAGATTCGTTGCGGTTGTTGTTGGCGGCATTGTTGGTGTTGCGGGTGTTGCGGGGGCGGGGAAGAGGAAATCGAAGCAGAAGCAGATTTTTTAGTTAAAATGTTCGAGTTGTGTCGCCAATACACTAATATTAAATACTAATTTCAATTGAATTTAAATTGCAATTTCCAAAACTCAGACTTATTATCAAATTTCTCTACTTTCACTTAACAATACTTGAAGTCACGCGAGTGTTTTCGAGTTAAAAATGTTGTTCTGCGCCTCGCTTGTTGCAGAGAGGAGTTTTTGCTTTTATTTTATGATTTTTTAGGTTTTTATTTCTTGACGATATTTCCAAATATCGTCGACTGAGCGTTTAAAATTGTTATCGGGAACTGCTAGGCAATCCCTGACATTTTATTGCACAAATCCGAGACCGCCTTTCGGAGTTTCGCTTCAAAAAATCAGTTTCTTCAATTGTTCTGCAGCCCGAACTGCATTTTCGCGGTTTACTTCGCAGACGACTTTGCCGCAGTCGTCTCGGCGTTTTTTGAAAACGTCAATTTCTGCGAAAACCTCAATTTCCGTGCGAAACCTTCGCTGCAGTCGTCTGTTGGTCCGCCTTCAGTTTTTCCAGCGCTTCGAAGATTCTTATAAGAAGCGCAGCGCGAAGCGTGTCTCGCCTCGTCGCGCAAACACGAGAGTTATTTTCTTCTCTTCGCAGCGAGCGAGCGACTGGCTTGTGTGTGGCTGGCTGGCCTTTCACTGGTGCGCCGAGTGAGCCGCGGGCTTCGAGATACCGTACGCCGTGAAGCACAAATTTACACTGACAACAGAGATTTCGTTCCTTTTGTCACACACAATCGAAGCCAGGCGACGACGACGACGACGACGGCGACGGCGCTCGCCGGTGCAACGGGGCGCGCAACGCACACAAGACGTCGTCCAAGTCGGCGCTCGAGCGCTCCTCGTTGCGGCGTACGTGTGTGTGCGTGTGTGTGCGCGCGCCGTGGCCCAACAGCAGCACTCGACACTCGAGCGCGCTCAGCTGGATGGATGGTGGACTGAATGTTGAACGGCCAGCGACGCGGAGCGCGGAGAGCCTTCGAACTGCGCTCTCCAAACGCTGCCCTCTCAGCGGATGTTCGGTGGTGTCTCTGTGTTCTTGGCTGGCGTACGCAACACTGCATTGTTTTTGTGCGCCGCGCGCCGCGCTCCATGTGCGCTTATGGAGCGATGATGAGTGTGTGTTGTTGCTGTGCGGTCGAAACACAGGGAGCGCGGAGCGTCTGGCACAGCGTGAGCTGGAGTTGTTGTTATGCTGCGTCGTCTTCTCTTCGTTCGGTGCCACTGTGCGCTCTTCTGTTGGCGCTCTGCTGGTGGCGCGTCTCTTGACACACGTACACTGTACACACACGGAGTGTATGGATACGTTTGACTCGTGCGCGAGTGTGTGTGAGAGTGGGGCCAAATCTTCGCGGCTCCAATGCTCTCTGTGCGATTCTTTGTGAGTTTGGCGATTCAAAGAGATCAAGAATCGTGGTGGAGAGAGTTGAGAACAAAAGCGGAGAGAGAGAGGATTTGGCAACCAGAGTATTTATATTTAAAATCATGCGATGCATTTCGAAAACAGTTGTTTTCTTGCCATATCATTTTAATATTAGTTAAAAAACACACAAACAAATATAAATAACAACTGCAAAATTTCATATTTAAATATTTAACTATGTGAATTTCCCTCAAATGCAAAGGAATTCAAATTAATTCTCCAAAAACTACTCTCACGTACACCACACACACGCACTCCACAAAATGCCCACGCATGCGCGTTCCTGCTGTTTCACGCACTTCGCGAGCACACACACGGATGAGTTTCCCTCCGGCTCTCCGGCTCTCCGGCTCTCGTGAGGAGGTTTTTCATTATTTAACCCCGATTGCTGGCCCAGCAGCTCCATCTGTTGTCGAGGTTTGTAGTCGAGTGTCGGGTTGTGGAGGCGGTGGGCGGTGGGGGCGCATTCGAGTGCGTAACGGTGTGCATCAGCGTTTTTCTTCCCATGCGAGCCACACGGACTTCAGTGATTATTGATCGTATTTTTATTTCCTCACTGAAGTTTCCCCCTTCTCACACAATTTAATCAACTTTCTTTCCTGGATGCATTTAAAATTTCATTGAATACAAATCATCTGCGAAGTATTCGCGTGCAAAGCAGAGCTGGAATTAATTTCTCTAGCTGCATTGCAACCCCTCGTGTCACCCCTCATGTCACCCTACAGCCCGTCGTGAGGTACACAATCGCCATTCCTCTTGATTTCCAAACTTACTTCAGAAAAAACAGTAGAAATGTTTGTTTAGAAGAAATAAAGGGAAGCAATTTATTTCACAAACAACAAGGTCAACAAAAGATTACGCAGGGAATTAAGACAGCAAAATGCAGGAGAAGGAGACACGTAACTGTTAATTGCGATTACCTACAACAATTTCATGCTCTGTTGATGATCACGAGAACCTTTTCGCTCGCAAGTCGTGCATATCAAGGCGCTCGCGATCGCACTCACGAGCAGCAGGCGCGCTGAGGCTCGCAAGGGTAAAACGGCAGCGAGAACAACGACTGGAGAGCAAGAAAACAAAAGCAGTTCAACTGAGTGTCGTGGCAGGGAAGCCAGCGGCGACCCAGCGACCTGCGAGGATCGCCGACGACGAAGGACGAGAAGGGTTGGCAGTCGGTGGGGTGCTGCGCGTCCGAACGGGTAAACGAGCAACTAGATCGGCAAACGGAAGGAGAAACGGAAGCGGCAGCGCCGCGCCGCTCTCGAGCGACAGTCGTGTGCGTCACGTGATGGCCGCGCCACCGTCTGCAGCGCCTCGGCAGCTCGTCGTGAGGCGCAGGCAGTGACAAATTAGCGCCGAGTGCGCGTGTGCGCCTGTGTTGGTGCGACAGGCAGGAAGAGGAAGTCGCTTCGTCGCCTCGCCGCTTCGTCCCTTCGTTGAAGAAAGAGTCGTGAATAACTTTACAGCACGCATGGCTGCCGCGGCAATCACGCGGCTGAGCTGCCAAACATCAGCCCGACAACACCGAGGCAACCGTAATCAGCGAAGGGATTCGAAATCCTCCATCTTGCGTCCTCAGGCGGTGCGGGCCGGGAATGGCGTTCGGTTGCGTGCGCCATCCTTTAATGAGCGAAGATGGAGGCACCGCCTCTGGAGAACTTCGATTGCAGACTTTTTATCGTCTCCACTCCCCTCTCTGGCCGCCTGCCACAGACTCCAGCCTGCATTTGGGTCCCGATGCGACTTCGCTCCTGTTTTCGTTCTACAAAGTCACTCGGCGTCGTCGGCTTTTCTACTTTTTACGCTCCTCTTCAGCTAATTGCGGGTTGCTGTAGCGCGGGACGAGAACCTCGCTAGATTTTTAATGGCGGCACAGAATTCCTCCGAAACCAGCGCCGCTCTGATGATGGCGGCCTTTTTCCACGTACTTGGCGCGGCCAAGAAATCAAAATCAGCAGATTCTGTGGAATTTGAAGCGCGCTGCGTGGATATAAATAATCTAGAAACTCAAAAGCTGCCGCCGAGAGGCACGCAGAAACGAGTCTAACTTTTGAAAAAGTTGCCAGGTTCCGAACTGAGAGCTCGGAAACTTCATAGAGGCGTTGTGAAGTGATATTCCACTGATCCTGTGAAGAAATGCTGTTCAGGAGGACCCTGTATCCCCAGCTACTGTCGATTTTGTCCACTTGAGAGCAGAACGCTGGCTGGGAACCAGACAAAACGGGTTTTACAAATTCAGATAAAAACGTGTTCACTTCGCTCAGAAGAAGAGCGAGAAGTACATTGAAAGAAGACAACGAGAAGGCAACGAGGGACGAGAAGGCAACGAGTGACGAGAGACGAGATACGAGAGACGAGATACGAGATACGAGAGACGGGAGACGAGAGACGGGAGACGAGAGACGGGAGACGAGAGCACGAGGAAGCAGCACGAGAAACCCGAGGAGATGCCAGCGGCCGAACAGCAGACACCGCTGTAGCTGTGTAACCGTGCGGCTCGCTGTCCGCGCCTACCTTCGCTTGTTTCGTAGATACGTGGATACAAACACATGCGGGAATTTGGGTTCGCTTATTTATTCAACTTCGACTCCCCTCCGCCAAGCGCGCCCCAACCGCAGCGTGCACTGACTGCCCTGCCCAGGGCACTCCTACTTTCCTCCCCCCCCCGCCTACCCACCCACCGATCCACGACTCTACCTTCAACTCGCGTCCGTCTAGCTTGTTGTACCTGCTTTTAGTTCGTTGTTGCTGCTGCTATTGTTGCTGCTGCTGTTGTTGTTGTTGCTCTTATCGTTATTCGTTGGTAATTTCCTTCTCTGGAAATCTTCATCTCCGTCGCGCTCCGAAGTCGCGAGCGAGCCCGAGACGCCGCCACGACGACTCACGACTCATTTGTAGCAGTTGGCTGGCCGATGTTTCAGGTTTAGCTTGCCATTTCGAGTTGTTGGTGTTGTTGGTGTTGTTGTGGTGGCCGCTTCTATACCCACAATTGCACACATGTACCCGAACTTATTTACCGCACACATGCGGCCTCCATGTATACCAGTTTCTTCCCCACACGAATCGAGGAAACTTGAAATCAAGTTGCGGCGGCTCGACTGCAAGTACAGTCTGCAGGATTTCTGGAGAGTTGGCAGCGCTCGCTGAAGGGCTGCAATGAGACCCCAGGCTGCAGAAGACACCGTAGATCGAGCGGCCAGCTCGATGTCCTTCAGCCGATTAAAACCTCGAGGCTGCAGCAGGACACTCAGTCAACCGGCAGCACCACGCGAGCGCGAGAATCACCTCACTGCCACGTTGACGACTCGTGTGATGAATTATCGCAATAGCATTTTTCACTTTATTTGCAAAATAACTTCTTCTCTCAGCTGAAAACTCGCCTACAAAGTGTTTGCTTTGCTAATGAGTGCCTCGTTTAATCCCGCAAATTAGATGCAATCAAAACATGAAGTCGCTTTGCAGTCATTAAAAAACCTCGCATTTCCATTCCCTCACACTTAATCTCGCTTTTTCGCCGCTCGCATCCGCGCCATTCCTCGCTCAGGCAGTTAACGACGAACATTATTATTAGCTGACACATATAAGCGCAGCCGCGTCCGAACTGAGACATTAAAGTTTTAATAACTACAAGCTAATAACTCATAAAGCGTCGAAAGCCGGTAGCCGGCGAGCACGCAGTTTACGTGGCTCCGCAGGAATAAAATAATAATAAAATATATACGCGCACCGCTGTCATTTAATGCCAATAAACGCACTGTTAACACCTCGACACCTTATAAAACAATTAACACTCGGCCGGGCTGAGGAATTCAAACGCCGCTAAAGCGATGAGCGCGCGCTGAGGAAGCGGCGGCGGCGGCGGCGGCGGCGGCTTCTTGGATGAGCGCCGGCCAAAAAAGGCTAATAAAGCAATCATAATGCGGCCATAAAGAGCGCAGGAGCGCGGACGGCTGCTGGCTGGCGGCTGGTGGCGGCTGGTGGCGGGGGCGCCGAGCAACAACCAAACAAATCATAAAAATTTAGTTTATTAGCATGCAGTGCGTGTGTCTGCTAAATACCCAGCAAACAACGGCTCATGTTGCTCTTCCTGGTGTTGTTGTTGTTGCTGCTGTTGTTGTAAGTTTGAGTGCCCATCAGTTGCGGGTCCGATGAATGATGAATGTGTGTCAGCAGCCTCCGTGGAGGCACCAGCAGCAGCAGCAGCAGCAGCGGCCACAAATGAATTCCACTCTGATGAATGCATGAATGAGTGACGAAATGAGTGAGTAAAAATCTATAATAAAATTTTATATTAGGCTGTAATCTTCGCTGCAGCAGTAAAAATAACGAGCAGAAAGCCAGGCCGGCCGAGTCGGGCCGCGACGTCTGCGGGATGCAGAAATGAGGCGCGGGGGCTCGACCACAATAAGTGAGTTTTAAGGTGAAGCCGCTCAGTTTTACGATTGCAAAGTCAAAAACGTCATTAAATGCAACAACAGCAGCAGCAATAAGAACATCCGCGGCCACTGCAACACCGACAGCATAAATAATTTTATTTCAAGTTCAACAGCAGCAGCAACAACGGCAACAGCAACAGCAATAACAACAGCAACAGCAACAACGGCAACAGCAACAGCAGCAGCAACGGCAACAACAATTACAACAACGGGAAGAACACTTAAAATTATTTATTACTTCATGAAACAACAACAACAGCAGAAACACAAACAACAGCCACGACGAGCGAGATTTTGCCACAGCAGTTGATGCCAGCGATCGGCTTCTGTTGTTGCTTTTGTAGTCGTAGTTCTGCCTCGGCTTCCACTAACATTTTGCGCTGGGTGTGCATTTTTATGTGCACTTTTTATATTTTCGGAATTAAATGTTTATGTGTCAAGGTCGTCGGCAGCGTAGACAATAGAAATTTAATGCGGAGGGCGGAGCAGCGGAAAGGTCGAGCCCTCAAAATAATTGCACTTCGCGGCTCGCCGGTCGCCGCTGGAGCGGAGGGAGGCGATGAGGGGCAGAGCGAGGAATCAGAAAACGGATGTAGCAGAGATTTGGATTTCTTAACTCAATTTCTCTTAAATTTCGCTGAATGAAACGTGAAGCTGCATCGAAAGCCGTACTCGAGGGCAATTACAACAACCCCGGATAATTGTTTTCGCCTAGATTTCGCCAACGACAGAAGCAGCAGAAAACTACCAGAATAAAAAGTACTAAAAACTAGAGAGGGCCGCTGCCGGCGATAGTGAAAGTAAGGATTTCAGTTGCAATGGAGTGTTTGAGGGCCATTAAATGTGTGTAAGTGAGACCCGCGAGCATCCACCGCCCCAGCGACTGCCGTAAAGCGCCTGACAATCACTACTTTTCGCTGGCTAACAGCAGCAGCTCGGCAGCCCAGCATTCGGCTACTACTATTTTGGCAGCTGATGGGGTCTCGCAGCACCAATTCAGCCATTCAAAGTGGTCGCAGAGCGCCGTGACCATCACATCCATCACAATACACATCACAGCGCACTACGCCAGGCAGTCGTAAAACGCCGCGGCACCAGCGTTGCCTTCACTTTGCAGCGCTTCGCCTATTCTAGCGCTACTTTATGCCGTCTGTGGACCGCCGCTCCGAACCACTTTGCGGATTTGAATGCGCCTTGAAAGCCGCACCGACGCGGTGGCCGGCCAGCCAGCTAAATATCGCGCTACTTAGGTTGCAACTTTCAACTTGGTTCCGATCAAGGCGGTGATTTATGGCATCGAATTGGCAAAAGTAGGTTAATATTTGACGCAAAACGATTGTATCCACGAGTACGAGTTCGCAGCTGAAATGCAGTTGTGTGGTAGAAATTGGATCATGAGTTTCGAAGGGAAAATGGCGATATTTCTCGTATTATCTTACTTTGGGGTAAAACAGTTCTTGGGAATTCGCGAGAATCGTGCTGTGGACGCAACTACATCGACTATCAAATAGAAGAAATGCAGAAATGTGGATGTAATAGATGTCCACGGTGGGAAGTATAGAAGGAATCAGCGTTAAATTGTTTCCCTTAAATGAAATCCAGTATTCAGTGTATGCAATTGACGAGCAATCGGATGGAGGGTGTGGAGTGGAGAGTATATAGTGGCTCCACTCCATTCTAGAGCAGATATATAGACCAAGATATAGACGACCTCCAACAGATGACAATAAAGACGAATTCCATTTCATGGCGCTGTTTG
This sequence comes from Sicus ferrugineus, assembly GCA_922984085.1. NCBI lineage: Eukaryota > Metazoa > Arthropoda > Insecta > Diptera > Conopidae > Sicus > Sicus ferrugineus. The sequence continues at coordinate 12,653,446 of OV277352.1, read as the reverse complement.
CACTACCAACTCCATTCCTGCTAACTAGCTGACCATAAAAGTATCTAAATTTGATTTTCCATAAATCAGTTTAGTAATAAAAGTTATTTCAGATCTGAATGCGGCGGCCCCCCTATCTCATGAGCCACAATATCTCTTCACATAAACTAAAAGCATTAACAACTCTTAACAAAATTTATGAGTTCTTCCACTTTCTATGTGTAAAAAAAAACAGCAGAAAACGATGTTTGCTAGAAATATGGAAATTCAAATTTGCATATATAAATAATACCGTTAGCGAGGGAACAGGGACACGAAACCCTTAAGGGACTAAAAAACTGCAAAACTTCCCTTCCAAGGGTGGAAATATTGTGATGTCTCGTTTCTCAGCATTATTTTGCACTACAAAGAAAACAAAAGGCAGCCGCGCAAAAAAATCCTAACATTTTTTCCATTTACATATTTTTACATAGTTATTGTTCCAGATACACACACACTGATAGTCGAGGCACGCACACAAACGCACCCAAATATATATCATCTCTTTTGTGCGCGCAGCCAAGCAGACGAAGCCAGAAGAACGTTTATTCCAATGGCGTGCCTCCCTCCGCCGCCCCTGCCCAACCCCTCCTCATCAAAAGACCACCGGCCCTCCCCACAACAGCCACCCCCACCCGCGCCCTCCTGTATCGTGCCAAAAGCTGGCAGTACGCCAGGACGACCGCTTTCCTGACGCTCTCCTCGCCCACTTCAGCCCGGTCCACGCGCTCGTGCCGCCGTTCATTTTGCGAATTTGGTCGGAGTCTGCAGAGTGAGAAGAAGCTTATTGAAGCTTGCAACCCTTAAGTTGGCGGGGGTGCGTAGGTGGGTTGGTGGGTGGGTAGCTGGTTGGGTGGCTAGTTGGGTGAGTGGGTTTGTTTTTTGTGGAAATATCGATCCTTCTGCTGCCGCTGAATGAGTTTACAAGTTTTCCAGCTTTTGTTTTCGCTTCTTTGCTACGATATCTCGTGCTGTGGCTGTAGATTGTAAAGTTGAATACTGAATGTGTGTGTGTGTGTGTATGTGTGCGTGTGCGTGTTTTGCAAGTGTATGTGTTTGCGCTTTGTTTGCAGTTTACATTTATACACGCAAAGGCAAACAAAACTAAGAAACACCCACTGTTTCAGTAACAACTCCCCCCTCGCCCACTTCACTCCCCTACCCCGCATCTATTTGACTTCATTATAAATTATTCGTTATCCTTACAGAGCTTTTCTATGCTTCCACTCGACGATATACACAAAATTTAGCGATATCATGCGATTTTGGAGAAATATAATGAGTAATCAGTATCCGGTTACCGACTAAAATTGTAAAAATGATAAAGTGCATAACTTTTCATCAATTACAAAAGAATTAAAGCGAAATAAATGGAGTTTGAGCATCTTATAGTTAAAATATTTTCTGTTACTTAAATATTCTCGCTTCTAAAGTCGATCCGAACGCTTCGCATAAAGAAAACCAGAAGTTTAAGCGTTGATAACCTTAAATTCAACAATTTTTCTTGTCAATATTGGAACGCAGTTAAGCGTTGAATCCGCTGAAAGTCAAAAATTATATTCTGAGCTGCACTTCAGAAGCAAAACTTCTAGTTAAGCGACGATACTGCCAGACCGAGCCTGAATGGAAACCATCTTTCTGATTACAAATACGTTTGCCTTACATTAAAACAGAACCGGAATCATTCGCGAATGCTTCGCTTGGCTCACGGAACCGATTACTTTTCCCTCCAGTCTCTCCGTTCAGGCTGCTCGACTCGTCCTTCGTAGACGGAGCTCGGTTCGTTAACTCGGCATGCCATTCAGGGCAAGGCTGGTGTGCTCCCCTCCTGGCGCCGCACCCCTCCCGCAGCCCTCTTCCAGCCGATAACTGCGGCAAGCCAACTTCGTTGCTTCAGCCACTCGTTTCCCTGCGGCGAAACTCTTATCATTTCACTTGCATTTTGTTTGGCTTACGTAGCTCGTTCTGCTGTTTCTGATGCTTCCCTCCGCCTGCCAAGACCGCAGCAGGTCGCCTCGCCTCGCCTGCTGCCCCCACCCCCTGTTTTCATTACTTAATAATTCAAGTTGGCGCGCTGTTTGCTTAAGATAAAATTTAAGTTATTCAAACTCGGAAAAAGAAATCGAGAGAAAAAATCGAAAGAGGTTCGCCATTTTATTTCCATCTACCGCGGTGCGGTGCGGTGCGCTGCTCTGCTCGTGCACCACAACAACAACGCGCCGCGGCCGGAGCTCTGCTCCGCTGGGTACTGCGATGAGTGGCGGCGGCGCGCTGCTTATCGCAGCCGGGCATCTCTGGCTTTAATTAAGCGATTAACTCGTTAGCATGGCGGCGAATTAAAACGCTTAAATATGGCGCAATATTTTGTGTGATCGAAAATGCAGGCCGGCCGGAGCTGTGCGCGGCCGCAGGAGGGCGGAGGCCCTGGAGAGGCCTTGCTGAGGAGGCCGTCGCCATATTCTGGCTCGTTTGCATGGTGCGACGATAGCAATCGCGGAGGAAGGCAGTCATTTCTTTAAAGGGATTTTTCGGATGTGGTAAAGCAAGGATTTTAGAATTCAACAATATCGAACGAAGATTCTTCTCTTTGACATTCTTGCTTTTAATTTTGAGTTTCTACATTTTTTCTTGTCTACGAGATTGAATGGAACATCCGAATTCATTCGAATATTCGAAAATCTGGACGCAGAAACTCATCTCATCACCATCGCGTCACATCCGAGGTTCGTAGGCCTCAAATAGGCCTCATGTAGGCCTCGAAACCAGATCTAAAACCAGATTCATGTAAAGTCTATTAATTGAAATGTAAATGAAATGTTTTATAGCTCTCATGTTCCTGTCTTCGGCCCATCTTGCTATCGTTTTGGGGCGCAATTCAGGTGGGTTTCCGCCGTGATACCGCGACAAATGGAGGGCGGAGTGAGGGGAAGCCAAGGCAGGCTATAAAATTCCATTTAAAAGCATAATTTCTGCCTAAGAGATCAAAATGCGCTGCAAGAAACACGTTTATGGAAATACTTGGGAAATGCGACGAGGCTACGCAAGACAAAGCGACGAAGAAGCCGCTGCAGCAGTCGTACCAACCGGTTGAGCAGGGAGCGACAAGCGAACGGCCGACGCAACACATGGGCACCATCATCAGAAATTCAGACCGACTGACTTGTTGCGGGGTGGGTCGGCGGCGCGGCGGCACACAGGACGCAGGGCCTCTGGGTACCGAGCCGCACTCAGGAATCCAGTGATGGCTGCACAGAAGAGGCAGGCAGCGCGCACAAGAAGTGTGTTGACGGGCACGCATTTTACGAGTGTTATCTGTGTGCGCGGACGCAGATACTTGCCGAGGCGACTCGCATCCTCAAGCTACAAATGTCAGCCGGATACAAAAATATCTGCAGAGCTGCGTACACGACTTGCTTTCCAAAAATATTTTCGAGTTTCTCTACAGTGGCACTGACTGGGTCTGCGGCGCATGACAGCGGAGCGGTGCGAAGAAATGGACGCTGACAGCCGACATATAATAACGAGAAAAAATGACAACCAGCCTAAACCGAGAATACCAACAGAACTCGAAAAAGTCAGAAAAGACGACAAACGAAGCAACCAAGACGATGTGAGGTGAAATCTTTTGTCGTGCACACAATGAAGACATCAAAATGGTTTGTAATAACTCGGAGCTGGAAAAAAACAGACAAAGAGAAATTAAACCACATAAAAAAACTCGAGGGGAAGAGCAGCCGACACACGGCAGCTTGAATTTCCCGAAATTCCACTGATTGCAGTCGGTGTCACACTTTCAAGTTGCTTCGCCGTGGCGTTCAACCTCAATCGGGTTACGCCTCGCAGCTGAAGCGCGTCCCAGGCCGGTGTCAGTGGGTCCTGACTACGAATTAAAATGTCAGCCGCATATCGCTGGAGGCCGCCAGGCGTTGCTACCAGCCAGCCAGCCGGCCAGCCATCCAACCGGCCGGCCGATCAGGCAGCCAACCAACCTGCCGATTGGGACAGCGATGCCTCGGCTCGATAAAATCGCGTCCAGTCGATGTCCATAAAATGGCCTCTGGGTCAGAGGTCCCCACTGAAGTGTGTATTGCGGCTGAGGCAGGTACCACGGCCGGCCTACAAACGCTGGAGTCGTAAAATGCTCTCGACACAAAAGAAAGTTATAAATTTTAAATATTCCCAGGGCACTCGCATCGAGAGGTTTCGTGTGCCGAAAGCCGAACGGCAGGCCGATGGGTGCGCACTTGTTTCCCAGCTGATTACGAGCCGATTGCGACTTCAATGGCTCTATTGTGCAACCGGGGGCACGACGGAAAATGGCGCTCACGCCTGCGAGCCGGTAATGAAGTCAGGTGTTCTTCGACTTCTTCATCTGGCATTTTAACGACTTTATAGGACGCATTAATCGATTTGCCATGCTAAGAATTCTCTCTCTCTGCTGGCAATCGTATGCGACTGAAGGCAGGAATCTTTTACAACCCGGAAACAAGGATGCTGCTGCACCTCAGCCGCTACCCTTGAGACGCCATACAAAGTTACCTCTTTCGTCATGAAAATTCAACTCTGAATTACGATTTGAAGGAATTTGAAAAGAATAAACAGGACAGGCTGCGGGTTTCTCCCTGCTCGGGTACTCGGTTCAGCTCCATTGAAGGGAAAAGCTTTTAGTAAACGCTAAGTGGCTGCCCCCGTCCTGTCGCTGGCTTGCTGTTTTCTTGTCCTGCTATTTTCACTTAAACGCTTCCGATGATGGCTGCTCTGTTGTGTTTTCGTCAATTTACGTCAATTGATTTAACGTGTCATTCATGGAATTTTACTGCCTACATTTTATTGCCCGCTTTAACTTCCGATTTATCGTCAGTCATTCGTTTTGCCTCCTGGACGCTTAAGCGGTTGGACGATTCGGTGTAGTTTGCTGGGCTAGATGACTGTTTCTCCCAAAGTCTCAATGCGAATTTCCTCCCCATTCCACTTCCTCACCAACATTCTAGAGTTCTGTGGAGAAAATCCCACTTTAAGTCATTTTTAGCGGTCAACGTAGACGGAGGAGGGCTTGCGGAGGGGTGAAGGCTCTGGGTGCGGGGGGCAGGAGAGTTGGAGAGACAGCGAAGAGGTTGAACTATGCTATTTTGGTGCAATGGGAACACTTCAGCCCAACTGGTGGCTTTTCGAGACAGCAGTGGACCTCTAGAGGCAAAATCGTACCAAACAAAGAGACTATAATGAACCTCTGGAGGCACAATCATGCAAAAACAGCTCTCAGTTTGATTTATTGTGTGGAGACTATGAAGTCCCTGAAAATATCGCCCTACTGAGAATGAAGTCCTTCGCTTTCTTTTATTTTGTTACCTTTTTCTGTTGTTTTATAGTCCGTCTTTCATTTTTGTGCCCCAAAAACCTTCCAAAGCAGTTCAGAAGTTAGCGAGAAGCTAATGCGAGTCACCACTCAGCCTTTTTTATTTAATTAGCCGCTTCTTTTTTTACTGCCGTGTAAACCTACCAGCCAACTTTCACTACCAAACTGAGTTTTCCTAAATTTTACGCTTTTCGTGGGAGTTTTTCTTTTACGATTTTACATTTTCTCTTACATTCAAACCGAGATTTTGCTATTTTTTAGTTAATTTAATTCTTTAAGTTTTCCTTTATGCTTATTTTTTGTTGAACATTTTAATTTTTTCTCTATTTTCCCCACTTGAATCATTTTGTAGTTGAGTTTGCTGAAGGCAAAAAGCGATTCGTTCAGGCATCTGAACGATGCGCTGCCTTAATAAAGATCTCGGTGCTGTTGGTGGTCTTTTGTATCGTTCGCTCTCCACCTTTTTCGGATTTTATGGATTTATTAATTTATTGATCTCTTTATATCGGGCTTTTGTTTAAAATTTTAATTAAGCCCGCTGATGTACAACATTTTTAACTCCAAAACTCTGCGAGTGAATTTATTCAAATATTTTATGATGATTGGATGGACGTTAGGGAATTTCTAGAATTTTTACATACCGTAGCAATTGAGTTCGTAGCTGTTGTGGAATCTGCTGTTGTACTGATTACGTTTGAATACCTGAAAACAGTCGATAACATGAAATTAGAAGTGGCTTTTCAATATATTAAATATATTAATTCCTAAGTAAGCAAAGTAGTTTCCAACAAATTCCTTTAATAAACAATTCCTTCTATAAATTAAAATTAACCTGCAAGAAAACTCATAAATAGCAGCAGCAAACCTCATCATTTACGCTCGTTACCAGCACTTTAAATCAAAAGTTTTCTAATGGTATGACAAAAGTATTCTCTGCACTTCATTAATTCGCTCAATATTAGATTAAATAATCAAGCGAAATACATTCAAATGCAAATGCGAAAAATGAAGACTGAAAATAGTAGAAAAAAACAAAAATAAAACCAATTTTATGGATGTTTTAATTAATAAAACAATCAATTCGATCGTACATATTGAGACCATAAAAAATTACTAGCCAATTTTAAGAAGTAGGAAAACACTGGGCAAATAAAGTCACAAAAGCACAGCGTAGTAAAAACAAACAAAGAAATATAAGGGGAAAGATAATAGATAAACAAACGAAGCGACAAGACGACAACTAACGAGGTATACGGACAGACAGACGGACAGACAGACAGACAGACGGGCGAAGATGCGGCCCTGTAAACACAGACATGATCAATATAAAAATACGTTTATTAATCTGCACCATAAAGATTAACGTTTGCATTATCAGTGCGCTGCACTGATAATGAAAAGGCAGCCAATAAACTCTGCGGGATCAGCGATCACACAGAACCACTTAATCGAGTGAAAGAATTTCTATATGAATTTTTAATCCACCAAGTTGGACCAGAATGGTTGCTCATATCAAGGAAAACCCCGTCATACTGATGAAGAAACTATAAGTTTTGAGAATTTCGAGCCCAGAATTGAAGACATTCTATTCGTTATATAAAGATACAACTTTCTGAAATTGAAAAACGCTTTTGTTATATAGAAAATCGTGGCTGCCGTATTGAAAATCATACTTGTCGTGTTGAAAATCCCAGTTGTCACATTAGAAATCGCGGTTGTCGTATTGAAAATCTCACTTGTAGTATTTAAAATCGCTCCTTCCGTGTTTAAAATTGCAATTGTTGTTCTGAAAATTGCATTTGGCGTGTTTAAATTGCAGTTATCGTGTTGATAATCGCGGTTGTCGTATTGAAAATCTCACTTGTAGTATTGAAATCACTCTTGCCGTGTTTAAAATTGCAATTGTCGTACTTAAAACCGCATTTGTAGTGTTGAAAATCGCATTTGCAGTATTGCAAATTCGAGGAATGCGATTTCAGCATGCTGAAAAAAGACATTTCATTGACAACCGCAATATTCAAGTGGTTTTGAACGCAATACTGAATATGGGTTTCGCGTTATCAATATAAAAACCCACATGCAGTTGGAAGAATTTTAATAAATTTCGCGTGTAATGTTAACAAGCGTCGTTGATCGTACTGAATGAGGAAGAATAAAGAATAGAAGGCTTTTTATTGACAATTATTAGCAGAGCGTCGTTACCACTTGCTAGAAATATTACCGATTTCGAAAATTTATTACTTAATATAAAATTTGTGCTTAACAAAGTCGCATTGTTGATGTGACAACCAACACTTTCTCGCAGTGTACACCAGACAGTGTGAATTTCATATATTGCACTTCAAATGAAATAATAAAGTTGAAGATTCATATTTTAAGCCACCGACGAGCTTGCAAACTTCAGCAAATCATAAGCAGTCACTGGCCGCGTTAATCAAACTAAAATAAATTAAAACTTCGGCTGATAAGACAGGAAATCCATCAGTCGCGATAAACTTGCACTCACCTCTGGTGCAACTAAAGTGCTGCCAAATTTGCATGGACCAGCGAGAAAGTTGTCGTTGCAGCTGCGTTCTGTTGAGCCGCCGCCGCAGCCAGAAGGCGAAGATCGAACCCGAGGAGAATGAAAAGACACCAGAAAATGAAAACACACGAAGTGACAGTTTTTTACATATTTTTTCAGATTTTTCCTATTATTTCATAGTATTTTAATTTAATTTTTCGTTTAATCACTTGCGAAAAGCATCAAATAATCATATAAAACTCTGTATTTCTTCAGATAAGTCGATCACATTATAAATCGTATTTAGAATGGTAGAAATATTAAGGAGAATATTAATTTGTCAATTTTCTAGAACCGTTTCACCGCACCGCGTTGTGTCCGTCCACAAACGCATTCAGTAGCGTAAAAATTGCACCCAAAAAACTGGAAAAAACTCTCCACATCACAACGCAACTTTCCGCCGCTAAAACAAGTCAAACTTTAACATTCCCACTGAAGGAAAATTTTCACATGCAAAGAAACAAATTGTTGCTGCGACGCGCATGCGGTAACGACTCGAAAATTGTTTAAAGTCTACTAAAACAAAAAATTTAATTCCATATTTTTTCCTTTAGACTCACGACGACGCCGACGACGACGACGACGACGACGACAACGACGACCATGATGATGACGACGACGACGACTTCGCGGACGAAGACGCGACGCGACGTTAAAACTCTGAGCGCTGAGCGCCGAGCGCCGAGCGCTGAGCGTGAGCAACAAGGTATCGCGTTGGCCGAAGCAGTGGCTGCTCGTGGGCTCCGTGCGCGGGGTGTGGCGGGGTGGACGGCGTGGGGCGGTACTGGTCGTGCGAGAAGGCGAAGGGGGCTGAGGGCGGCTCCTGACAGCAACAGCAAACGTCGTGACTACAAGAACAACACTACAAATTGGCCTTCTGAAAGTTGCTGGCAGAATGAGTTTCCGTAGCTGCTGCTGGCCGTGACGTGAGCGTAATCAGGACTTTTTAGGAGGGGAAACGTGGAATTAAATGACTGACGAGAGAGATTGTTTTGCTTTTAAACGAGAGAAATACAAAACTATAGTAAAATTTATTCATTTTGTAACAGAAATCGAAGTTTTAAGAGTTTTCAGTTGACTTTTTTCTTAATCAATTTTTCGCTGAAATTCTGTCTGTCAAATTTTACCGGTCGATCTGTTGTCAATTGTCAAAGTTAGAGAAAAGCTAATCTCCTGGATTTCTCAACGCGATCTCGCTCACAGAAGGAGGAGTCCCTGGCGCCCCCTCTACGCCCCTGGCTTGGAGCAAAGCTAAGCTCGGTACGAAATGTGTTTTTAATGTTCGTTTTTGCCTACTTGCTTGGCTTTGTAGTTGTTTGCGTTCTTGTTTTCGTCGTCGTTTTTAATAACTTGTTGTTTCTCGTGCTGCTGCTGCTGTTGCTGTTGCTGTTGCTGTTGTTGCTGCTGCTGCTGCCGCTCTGTGTGCGGCCACTTGAGCGCATAACGACGAACGCTTACACATCCACACGCGCCACTCATGCACACAATGTACGGCGGTGTGTTCGCTTCACTTGCGAGTCTACATGCAGCAGCACGTCTGTGTTGGCTGAATTGACTTCATTGTCGCGAATTCGAGGCGATAATCACGATCGAGAAGGATTTTCCAGTGGAAATAATCGAGAGCGAGACGATTTCCTCTCCTCGAGATGGCAAAAGTTATAGAAAAGCGATGCGAAACTAGCTGGCCGCCAGCAAAAAGTTTGGGAAGCGCGTCGAGAGGCCGCCACTAAAAGAGTTTCCGCAACTCGCAACTCGCAGCTCGCAACTTCAAACAGGTTTCAGATTACTGCAGCAAAAACGCCAGAAGCGTTTTTAATTAAACGTGGAATAAAGTGAAGAGAAAAAGCGGAAAACCTGAGCAATTAAACGCAAAACTCGATACATAAAAGCAGCAGCCACGCCGCACACAGCAAAAACTCCAATTAAAATTAAGTTGGCCAAGCGGCCGCCAGCAGCTGGCCGGTCGGTCGGCGGTCGGCGGTGGGTAACTCGCGTCCGTCCGCGTTGGCCGCAGAAACTGTAACGCGCGGCCAAGTACGCCGCGCACTCGCTGCTCGATTCGCTCGCTTACTCGTTCGCCCGACGATTTGCTCGCTCACTCGTTCGTAGATCTCGCGAAGCAGCCGCCATCTTCAGCGCGATCAGCAGCCGATCCGCGCCGTGCAAACGCAGCCACAGCGGGCAGTGGAACTCCTCGTTGCTCGTCCGTTCTTCTCGAGTGTCTCCGCGGATCTCGGGCTGCGTGTCCGTCCCCCGCTGTGTGTCCGCCCCTGCGCGATCCGGCGCTCCGTCCACTCGCGCCGCCGTCCTGCATTCTATCGGCGAACGCTGGCCGCGACTCGAGTTGCGCACGAAAACAGATTGCAATCGCACACACGAGCGTGCAAAGAGTTGCAAAACCAAAGCGACAGCAACAGCAGTCGCAACAACAACCACGGCGGCCACAAGAGCCACTGAACAACCGACCGACCGGCCGACCCACCGACCGACCGACCCACCAGCCGCGTACGTGTTCGCAATTAAAAACCGACAACGAAAAAATAGGCAGAGCAAAAGTAGACTCGAAGCGCGGCCTCCGTCGCGTCCCCGCGCCGTCCCCGCGTCCTTAAGTTGCGTTAAATAGTCGCAGAAACTGGCGGCAATTATTTTTATATGCTCATGTTTGCCGCTTTTTCATAATTCTGCCTTTTAATGGCGCTTTTATTTGGCTTTAATTGCAGAGGATGTGCTTTGCTTTGCCTGTCAGCAGCAGTCAGCAGTCAGCAGCCGAGAGTCAGCTGTCATCTGCCGACTGCCGGCTGTCGTGGCTGCTTTTTTCTCCGCAACATTGCAAAATTTTAATTGGCGAAAATAATTTTAATAGTTTTCTAAAAATTCTTTCCCGCTTTTTATGCTTCTCTCAGCTGAGTGCTGAGCGCTGAGTGGACGCCGGCGAGGCAGCGGGAAGACACGCAAAATGGTGTCACTCAAATACCTCGAATGATCTCGAAATGATCTCGAAATGATCTCGAAATCTTCTCGAAGAACACAATTGAATTTTTAGCATATTTTCAAGCGACTTTTCCGAGAGTCCGGCGCGAGAAGGGTAAAAAACACAAAAAACGAGTTCAGTTCGAAGTTACCGCAGCTCGACTTTCTCCACCATCGAAATTGGGGTCCCCGAAATCTTGATTCTTGATTCTTGATTCTTGATTCCTGGTTCTCTGCATTCCCGAGTTCGAGGGAAACGAGAGCCGTCGTGCTTGTGAAAACATTAAACGGCGAAACCGTGATTCCAGGAGCAATAAAATCCAAACCGGTCGCTTGTATTTCGGAAATGGTTTCCAACACTTTTTCGGCGGCGAAGGCGAAGCGAATGTGTGTTGCTTTCAAGTTTGTATTGAAATACACAAGTGAGAGCGGAATTAATCACGACATGCGTTTGAAATCCATTGAAACGAATGTCGTGATTAATAACATTCATAAATTTAACATTGAATAGTCAGTCTTCGGCAAAATGTAGCCTGTTGGTCAGAATGTTACTCGCCAAATAGACTTTAATAGCTACAACAACAACAGCAACAACAACATCAGCACTCCCAACGCGAATGCAATAAAATTAATAATCCACAAACATGCGATACAGCAAATGCGATCCAATCAAAGGAGTGCAAATAAAATTTGATGACGGCTACGCCAGCCAAAGCAACTCCTCGGACTCACAACACTCCCAACAACAACAACAACAACAACTACACTTACACCCTCTCCTCCACCCACTTCACCGCACCAACAACAACTGCAACAGCAATTTAAGTTGTTCAAATAAAGTTGACGCTGGATTGCAGACCAACAACAATCGAAGTCGTCATCTCAAGATGGCGCGCGCGGTTGCACTCATTTCATGAATCACGAGACGTGGAGAGCGAGTGAGCGGCGTGGTTGAACCGAGAGCGAGAGAGGGAGGCTTCCTGGCTCTCGGAAATTAGAAACGTGGAAGTAAATTCGAACTCGCACGCTACGCAGGATTCCGGATCAGACTGCCAGTTAATAATGTAAGCAAACAACAAATGAAATTACAAGGAATACATAAAAATAAAACTAAAGTTTCAGGACATCTGCTGACGTCACCACCAAGCGAGTGAAGCGCGTTGAGAGAGCGCGGTATAGAAGAACAACAACAACTAAATCGTCACACACACACGTACAACGAACAACGAACGCCCAGCGGCCAACGGCAACAACAACTTCCATCCCTCGTAAATAATGTTGAGCGCCACGGATGAAAGAAAAACACGCACGCTCGATTAACTTGTTTTATACGCTTCTAGCCAAGAATACAGAGCGGCAGCGGGAAAGTGCATCGAGCCTTCTTTGCCGTCGAGCGCGAGCACGCAAGGTGAACAATAACCAGACAGGAATGGCGGTTCTGCGGGGGTTCAAGAAGGTGGAGGAGGGGGAGGAGGCGGAGGAGCAGCAGCGAGTGGTGCGCGCCGCTTGTGGGATGCGAAAAACGCACCGAAATGAGCGAAACAATTTTTAAAATGCACTTCAACTGCGGGGGAAAAAGCAAAAGCGGAGGAAACATTTTAATGCGCTGCATGAGCAACTCATGCAACAGCAAGCAATTACAACAACACCAACAACAACACAAACAACAACAAACAACGGCAACGGGGGAAACTATTTGGTTTTTCCTTTTTTTTCTGGAATATAAAATTTGAAAAATGCAAGCAACAGCAACAACATTATTATTATTATTATTGTGTTGTTGTTGTTGTTGTTGTTGTTGTTGTTGCTGCTGCTTGCTCCATGCATTCAGCGGTAATGTTCGTCTAACTATAACCGCGGGGGGCGTGCCAGCCGCCCCCCTGCGAAGAAATATTGAAGCACTTAAGGACGGACAGCAGGACTCGGTGCGCGCGTATATGAATGTGTGTGTGTGTGTGTGTTGCTGCTGTTGTTGTTGTTGTTGTTGTTGTTTTTGTTGTTGTTGTTAATGGTCTCGTTGTGGTTGGCAATTTCTAAGATTTTCTTTTTGTTTGCTTTAGTTTTTCTGAAGTTCTGCTTCGTATTTTATGTTTTTTGCTGTAAGAGAATCGTTGTTGTTGTTGTTTTCGTTGTTGTTGTTGCAGCACTCTTGTTGCTCATGGTTGTTGTTGGTGCCGTTTATACTCTCGAAGTAGCACGATGTTGCATCATATTTCGTAAATTATTACAAAACGAAGGCGGCGCCCATTTCACTTCACTCCACAACACACTGCGCCCTCCCTCCCCCCTCCGCCCCCCGACTGCACCGCACAATCTCCTGGTTTTGAAAAACACTCGCTTTTCAGACTCACATACATTCACGCTTCACATTCACGCTTTACATGTGTGCTGCACCCACTTTGCGAGGCCGGAAAACTGTACGGGAGAGAAGTAGAAAACGAAGAAGAGAAAACAACAAATTTACAACAACACTAGAAGGTGTCGCCATTGCTTAGACGACGTGAGCAGTGAGCAGCCTGACATTTACATTATTTATGTGCGTGCGAGTGCTTCAAAATCCTTAAGAGGCTCCGGAGGCGTGAGGGGTCGTCGTTGCTCTTTGAATTCTGGGTTCCTCTCTGACTCCGCTCAACTGCAACTACACACACGCACACACACACACACACACACACATTCATATGCACCCAACACGTTTGAAGAATATTAAAGAGAAACATGAATTTCGATGCTCTGCGATAATTTTGAGGAGGAATCAGCTGAAAGTAGTTGGGTTTCTCTCGAGATTTCCTAGGAATTCTCGATACTGATAAAGGAAGTTGGAAGGAAAATTATGAAAATAAAATGTCGTGCTCAACTTTGAAAAATTTGTTGCCTTTCTCTGTTTTCTTGAATTCCGTGCGAGTTGGTTGCCCTACAATAATTTCTGTGAACATGTAAATGTTCCCCAACAACTACAGCAACAACAACAGCAACGAGAACAACAACAACAGCAACAACCACCAACTTGCAACAACACTAAGAAGAAGAAGAAGAAGAAGAAGAAGAAGAAGAAGAAGAAGAAGAGGAACCCAAAAATAAAGTTGTCGCGCTCGTTCGCGTGCACTCGAGCGTATTTTACGACTTCATTTTCGAGAAATGTTGAGAAAGAAAGAATTTGTCGCCCATAAATTAATGAATTTATTTATGACTTTATTTTTCAAAATCCACGAGTAGCTAAGAATAGAATTTCGTTTGAATGTGAATCGTTTTCAGAAGATGTAAATGTAGTGAGACACAAGTTGAGGAAGAATTTGTCATTTAATATCACTATAAATGCGTATTTCATGTAGAATTTTAGCTTAAACTACACACAAAATTGTTTTTAAAAGTCTACATAGCGGGTGAAACCCGTTTTAAGGACGAAACTTCAGAATAAAGGAAGTGCGGGTGCAAAACTTTAAAGAAAATCCTTGCATTTCGTCAGATTAATTAACTGTAACTCTGATGGAATTGCTAAATAATTAATAATATTAATAAATCGTGGCAAGCAATTATCTAAAATTATAATATTTAGTTTTTCCCTTTTCTTCTGTTTTATTTAAAAAACTAAAAAATCTAAACGCCCGAAATTCTGTCCTGACTTGCAAAAAATTCGCCACACTCAGCAATAACAACGCACCACCGCGGAAAGAAGTCCGCCAACAACAACGCAAACAACATGGCACTTGCAAGAACGGCACAACACAACAACAACACGAGCGATAGCGTCAACCATACAAAGTAACACGAAGTGTCTCGGCGAAGGAAGTGCCGTCGGCTAAACTCACTCCACGAAGTCAGCCATGATAATGATCAGCTCCACGACGCATGGACCGCGAGTGCAAACGAGACAGAAGACTCATGGCTGCTGGCTGGCGGTGGTGGTGGTGATCTGTTGCTGTTGCGTTTTACCACTCCTTTTCTTGGTTTTTACTGCTGCCATAGCATTTTCCACCGACAGCAGTGTAGAAAAACGCAGAGCTGGGTTGACTTTGGTTTGCAAGCACAGCCTACTGTCGCACTCGCTCCCTCTCTCTCTCCCTTTCTTACACACAATCGCTCTGCTGCTCACTCACTCGCTCTGCTTTACTACGCTCAATGCGGCGTGCGGCGCCTGAGCTGCTTTTATGAGAGAATCCCGAATTTATTTGCTGAGCGAAACCATGAATGAAGATCACGTTGCAAGAACAACAAGCAAAACACTAGTAAAACTTTTTATATATCAATAAAGCAGCAATAAATAATTTGTAATTTTTCTACTTGGAGAGAAAATGTTGCTCTGATTGTTGTTGTTGTTGTTGTTGAGCTGTAACTTTAATTGTTTCATTGCTCTCGAAAACAAGGCATTTAAAAGGCAATTAAATTTGAAACGACAGCAAAACTAATAATTATTTCGAGTATTATTACATTTTTTGATATTTATCACTCGGCAATTTACTCGGTTTTATTTCGATTTAAGATTTACAAGTAATTAATTTAATTGACTTATTGTAAATCTTGCTAATGAATTGAATAATTTAAACACTCTTTCTCAATGAAATTCGTAGTGAATTTAACAATTTCTGCATTCACAATTTCCGTAAATTCGCATAATAATAAAAAATAAAAGTCTCCGCTTTTGACGGCTTTTTAAACGATTGCAAAACTGTTGCTGTTGTTGCTGTGGCTGTTGTTGCTGTGGCTGTTGTTGTTGCCGTTGCTGTTGTTGGTTCGTTGACGACGCGGCGGTGCACGTCATGTCGTTGTTTGCGTTCACGCGGAATGTGGGCGCGTTCATCGCGGCAGTCACACTGAATTATCGTCCGCCCTCAAACGCGCGCACTTTATTACCAAATTTAATTGCCGCTCGTTATGGTGCAGCGAGTGTGCACGCTGTACGCGGCCGCCGCACATCCACGCGGACGACAATTAATCGCCAAACAGCTTCATTAGCTACAAAGAAGCTCGCAGAAATAAATTTTATTGTATGCGCTGCGTATCGCCATCGATGAGGATTAAAAATATCGCATTTTAGCATTCAAAGTTATGTGCGGCTGTGTTTGACTGGGTGAAATAAGTTGAGGTTTGTCACGCGCCGCGGCTAGAAGAGCCATTTTTGCGCTTCTAGATTCAATAGAACTATTTTCGGGTTTCCTGGGCGAATATTTGAGATATTTTCACCCACCGGCTCTCCTTCCATTTCCATTTCGTCTCAGAGGAGTGCGTTTCGTTCTATTTTTGCCAAGCATAACGTGATCGGTTTGAGTAACTGTAACCTCTCTCCTCCACCCGCCACGCCACTCCCCCCCCCCCTCAACTACTCAAACTGATCGCTCACCGCAGCATTACAAGCGACAACAACTGCCTGCATCGCCGACTTTTACGACAGCCGACTATTTTATTTAATGTTCCTCTTGTACGGGAGGATAAAAACGCAACGGCAACAACGCGCGCCCGCAAATTTATGGCCCACTTGAAATGGCACTCATAGACCCACAAATAGTCCTCGGCACCCACCGTCGCGAAGCCGGTCGCCGGTCGCCGGTCGCCGGCCGCCAGCCGCCGGTCGAGATGCCGGTCGAGACCTCCGCGGTGGATCGCGACGACGAGCACGCCAACGAGCCGGCTGTCAATGCGAGCGATTTTGATTTGTTGTCCTTGAAGGCTGTCGCTGAATTTGACGGACTCGGGCTGTTTTTGTTGTGATTTATTTAATGGCTGCAGCGGGAGTTAATGACATGCGGAAAGATGTGGCGCAGGGGAGGGGGCACAGGCAGGTTGGCGGGAGGCAAGCGGCGAGCGGCGAGCGGCGAGCGGCTCGGTGAGAGTAAAAGTGTAAAGTTATTGAGGGCGCTCCAGCTCGAATGGGCGTGTGCGTGTGGGTGTGCGTGAGCGAGAGCGAGAGGCGAGTCGTGTATTTGTCGCTGCAATAAATTGCGGAAATTTGAGAATTTATTGCTGTTGTTACGCTTTTGATGCTTCGTACTTCAGCCCCGCGAAGCTGAACAATTTATGATTATTTTATGTGTAGCTTCGAGTTGCCTTTCTGCGGTCCTCCCACGCGCCACGCATATAAAAGTGAAGTACAACGGAGATTAAAAATGAAAACACACGAACGAAACTCCACTGCAACAGGTGATAATTGAGAGTGGCTGCGGCTGGTTGTGGTGGTGCGAGTGAGAGTGCGATGAGGAGAAGACGGAGGGAGAGACGTGGTAAAGTTCGGGATGAAGAGCGCGGGGGGACGAACTGGGACACGAGACGTGTAAAAAATCCACGAAGTGCCAAATTATGACGATGTTGGAATTTTAATTGCGGTTATTATTGCTGTAGTTGTTTGTTGTTGTTGTTGTTGTTGCTTGTGGCTGTTGTTCTCCGTTAATGTTGTCGTTGTTGCTATTGTTGTTGTTGTTATTTCTAAGACATTCTCTCGCACTCCCTCTCCTCAAAATTCTTCTTCATTGATTTCGTTTTCGATTTTTCCTTCAAATTTAATTTTCTGTTCATGATTTTTGATGATGACGATTGAATAATTTTAAATTCGCATTCCATATCAATTTCACTGAATTTACTGTGATTTTTTTCTCCTCAATTTTGTCGTTTTTGCGCCGAACACAATTAGCAGCAATTAAATTGTTTTCATGGCTTTTATGAGATATTTTTTGTGCTATAAAATTTGTGCAGAAGGAGTGTCCAGCTGTTGTTGTTGTTGTTGTATAATTAAATACGATCGATTGATTTTGCACTCACGTGCAGAGTGTTGAAAATGATTGCAGTCTTAGTTGAGTTTTAAATGTCAAATTCTTACCTTAACTCGTCAAATTTAAGACTTTTGATGCTTAAAAATTCTTCAACTTCCACCGCGACCTCCTTGAAGCAGTGGAAAACTTTCGATAAATTTAGATAAAATGGAAAATTTTTAATTTTATAGCTTAGCGCGACGAGGCAGCTAATTAATTTGCACTTTCATCAATTCAATTTAAGCGAAATCCTGATCACATTTTTTGTGTGTTGTGTTTACAAAATCGAAGACATCAGCAAATCGAGAACCGCCAACGCGTCGCAAACGTAAACAAATCGCGGCGGCACGGAAGGCCGTAAAATTCGGCACGCCAAACGTGACGCACGTTGGCGCAGCGGGCGGAAATGCGCGTCGCTCCGGCGACTCCGACGTTCGCACTGCGGCGGCGATTTATGGAGACACGAAAGAATTGCATCAACAAGCAGCGACTGGAGAGAAAAGCAGAGAAAATGTCAAAACACGACGCGGCTGCCGAGTGCGGCGACAAATAAAAAACGTGAAAAACATGCGGCGCGGTGCGTCGAGTCTCGCAGAGCAGCAGAAGGGCAACAAGAAGCGGCGGCCGAGTCGTAAAACGGGTTGCCGGCGATCCCACGCACCGATTTGCCTAAAAATTGGTGCACCCTCAGCGAGCTCCGTGCGGTCGCGCGGGACGTTTAGAAAGTCGGGCAGCGGCATTCGGATGCGCTGCTGCGTCCCTCCCGCGGCGAACGCGCTCTAATTTCGTTCTCCATGGTCGTCGAAAGGGTTCAGCAGGCATCCGGAGGCCGGTGGCCGGAGGACCGACGACCGGCGACCGGGGACTCGTAAATCAGAGGCAAGCAGATTGCGATCAATACGTAGCTGCAATAAAATCATAAAACTCCGAAGCGGCTCGGCGACTCCTCGCTGCCTTCTGGCGCAGCGAAAACTTATTTGAATTCCTGGCCTTTGTGCGGCCGAAGAAGGCACCGCGTGTGCACTGCCAACCCCTTCGACGCGCCGAGTTCTTCGTTGGAAAAACGGAAAAGCGGAAAACTCTTTTTATTGCATCACCAACTGAAGGTGTTCACGCAGCAGAAGTCGGAGACGCAGTGACGCAGTGACGGGGTGAAGTGGACACGAGTGCGGCAAGACAGGAAGATCTGCCTGCCAGCAAAATTAAATTTGTAATCGTCAAAACGAATAAACGAATTCCTCTCCTCTTCGAACAACTGAAACACCAACTTCGCTCCCGAAAAAGACGTTTTATGTCGCCGTTTCATTACAAATTGTTAAATAAACATTCGCTTGTCATTAAAAAACGCGACGCATGAACTCTGACGGCGTGCGAAGCGGCGATTTGCTGCGGATGGGCAACACTGGTGAGTGAATCGTGAATCGCCGAGCATTCGGATGAGATTCGTGCACTCGCGAGTAGCTGCACTCAACTACGTCTGGCTGCCATCTGATTGTCATCTGATTGTCGTCTGATTGTCATCGCTGCGAAAGAAACAAAAGACGTGGGCGTGCGAGCGAAGTCGCGCCCGCTGAAGTCATCTTTAATTTTACGCGTTGCGTGCGTTGCGGCCTTCGAGCTTCGGGTGCCTCGCATCGCATCGCGTCGCGTCGCGTCGCCAGCAGCTGCATGCGCGACAACGTAAACACGCCGCACTTTGTTCTCCCGAATGTTTACCGTTGGCGAGAATTTACTTTGCGAATTTTGCAAAAACAAGCGAAGTCTTGTTCCGCGTTTTGTTTAACTTTAGCAAAGACGGAGCCAAAATCTGTTTATTTCTCGTCCAGCGTCTGCCGATGGCTGCCAAGTCGGCAATTAAAGCGCGCAATACAATTCGAACGCGTTGCAGCGTGCAGCGCGCCCTCGCCGCCCCCGAAGCGCGGTGATTGCTTGCCATTTCGCTCGCTTTTTGTGTTTATTTTTGCGTCTCCGTGCGCATCGCGGAGAAATCGAACGAACATCGAGCGCCGCGCACCGGTGAGCGGCGAGGGGTGCAGCCAGCCGCCGCCAAGCCTACGCGGTGCTGTTAATTCTCGCTCCGCTCTGCCTCTCCGGCTGCCGTCCAATAAATTATCAATTTTAAACGCCGCCGCCGTCGCCACTTAAGCTGCATTTAAGCTCAGCTCGACTCAGCTCAGCTCGACGCACGGCCGCTGCTGCGATTCTTTATACGGACGCAGCAACGACAACAACAACCACAAAATAAAAAAACCCACTAATAATAAAAATAAAAATAAATTATCATTTTTACATCGAGGGGCACCTCGAGATGTGGGCTGCAAATGGAAATCGAATTCGTAGAGAGCGAAGAAGTCAATCGGTGCGCCGTTAAAATTGGTATTCGATTACTGGGCGGAGGACAGGAGGACAGGAGGACAGGAGGACCGGAGGACCGGAGGACCGGAGGACCCCAGCGCGGCCATTGGCTGACCCGCGACAGGAATGCGCGACCAGATTGAGCGTGAAGAATGCGAATGCAATTAAGAGGCAATAGAAATTTTAAGAGCGTCTTACTGCGGCGCGCTGATGTCATGGGAGGCGGAAGATGACCTCTGACCTGCTCACTCGTGGAACTCGTGGATTCCTAATAGAATTCAGCATGCACGCGAAAGCATTAAAAACCCTCAGCGAGAAAAAGCCAGTCGAGGAGTGGGAAGTTTTAAGTTGCCTATTTGAAGATGGAATCTTAAAATAGCTCTGACTCACCCGACCAACTTGTTATCAGAGAAAATGGAAACTAAATAACTCAAGCTCAAGGTAATCCATGTGGAATCTCATTAGAAAACACTGGCGCGATGAAGCAAACGCGGGGTTAAACAGTTTGAAAGAGGAAAACCTCACAATTCGGAGATTCCTGAGGAATTCTTAGTCATGGAAAGCTCGAATGCGTCCACCTCTTCAAACTCTGTACGCGAAAGGGCCGGAATACATTAATAGTGTGTAAATAGAGGGTGCAATTTACAGAGAGCGGCGACTTAGCTATAGAAAACTATAGACAATCTGGAGCGGCGTCAGATCCGGAATCGTTTTCAAACTCGTCGTGTGTTCATTCAAATCCACGATAACTTGATAACACGACAAGGTACTGCAATGAAAGTCGGTGCATGGATGCACAAATACCTCCGTCACCTCACTGTGGAAAATGGGTGTAATCGCCCCGTGTCCACGCCCACTTTTCATACATCAACTTTCAAATATCGAAAATTTATCAGAATTCCATTGCAACGTCATAAAAAGCCGTCCGGTCGAGTTGTAGCGGGCAAATTCCACACTAAGACATTCCACACCAAGAAGAGATATTCCACCAAAAATTAACAGAATCGGAAGCACGACACGCCCACATTTTCGTATTCGTTCAAATAGTTGAGTCCATTGCAACGACAGCGGAAAGTTCTTGCATTCCTTTCATTGATTGCAACTCCATTTAAAAGTCCTGCGGCACGATAACGATAAGCAAACGAAGAGACGGACGGACAGACGGACGGACTGACGGACAGACGGACGGACCGACAGACTGACGGAGCGAAGAGCGACCGCATGCAGCTCTGGTGCAACACAACCGCCGACCCAGTTGAGCTGATTTCAGAAATCATATCGTGTAATAAAGTTATTAAGGAGTTTTATTGCTCGAATTTATGCGCGCCATTAAAAGTCGAGCGTGAATTTGTAGCATTTGGAATTTTTCCCAGCGGCTGAACCGATCGAACTCGAGAGTCAATCGTTGCCGCTGTTTTTTTTAAGGATGACGAGGACGTTGATAGCGATGTCGTTGACGATGCTGATGGCGATGATGACGATGGTGATGAAGACGGTGGCGATGATGGCTGATTAAAGACGACGGTGATTGCGTGACTTTTAATGCTCCTCTTCGCTGCTCTCGATTTTAATACAGCGGACGGTGTACGAGTTCTTCACTTCTGGCGTTTTGCGATAATGAGACGTAATGAGATTAAGGCGAGCTAGACAACAAAATGGCGGCAATGAGAGGCCAACCCAGCAGCGGATCGAAGCGGAACGAAGAACTCGGCGACAGCGACGCATGCTGATGCTGTTGATGCGCCGAAGTCTCTGCAAAATATGCAAATATTTTCGCATTTCGCGAATGCAGGCAGGCAGCTCAAGACACCCGCTGCCCTCACGCCACCACGGCTGCTCGATGGCGCGGGGGCGCCGTGCGCGGGGCAGCAGGCAGGCGAGCCGCGCGCACTTGCGTTGCAGCACCGCGCGTTGTTGCGTCGAAGCGGCTGCGCGCCGCTAATCCTGGGCTACGATTTCGCTCTTTACGAGTCACCATCGGCTTAATTGCTGTTGTTGTTGTTGCTGCTGTTGTTGGTGTTGGTGTTGTTGTCGCACTTGCTGTTGCTGCATCCGTTTGCCAATCGGCTTAAAAATGGCCGCTCGGTGGGCACCTCAGCTGCATGCGACCTCCTCGCCGACTTCCTCGCCGACTCGCTGACTTGCTGAGTCGTGCAACTTTGTTGCGATAAGCCAGCCGCACCGACGCGCGGAGGAACGCAACAATAATTGCAAGCATTCAATTTGCATTTTTATGCCGCGCATAAAAACTGTAATTTATCTCATGCCATTGAAATATTAATAATTAATGTCGGTGCCGAGATGCGATTTGATTGCGTCGCAATAAATGCGCTGCAACTGAACGCTCGTCTAGCCGCGCGGCCGGCGAAGCTTTTTAAATATCGTTAAACGCGCGCGGAACTGCGAGCGGCGAGCGGCGCTCTCGCGTCTCTCAAGCTGGGGCGCACTTGGTGGAGCAGAATTAAATTAAAGAACTGAAAAAATGCGAGAGGAATGCTAAAAACGAACGAAACAATTAAAGCGAAGAGAAGTCAATCGAAGTCAGGGAGAGAAATAAATAATTTCAGCAGTGAATTGCTGCAAAATCGCACGGAATTCGGGGATAAAAAGGAATTTTTTTACAAACGTATATTTAAAAAATGTATTTTCGAGATGTAATAAAAGATATTTTCAGCCTCACGTTTTTCTCATATCTGTGCCGGCTTTCGCAGCAACTCAGGAAAGGATTTTATTTTCGAGTTCTCCGCACGACTGATTTATGATCCACAATCAGTCCACATCGAAGCTCGTTTTAATGGAAGTTTTCTGCAGCACCTCGCATTAACTCCACATAAAATGCAGGAATACGTGAGACTCATAATTGTGATGTTAAAAAAAGTACAAGAAACACACACACACACACACACATACACACAAAGCCGGTCAATATTGGTTCCTAATCTCATCTCTAGAAACTCTTTACCGCCTCCATTTAAATGCGCTCGCAGAGTCAGGAAAAAAAACAAATCCGCTCTCATTACGCATTCAGCTGTTGCACTCAAAATGGCTGGATGGAGCGTGGAGCGGGGGTTCTGCGGAGTTCTGTTGAGAGCAGTAGGAGTGAGTGAGAGAGAGAGCCGGTGAGGGGGAGAGCGGACGGCGTGGTGTTGTGGAGGTGTTGAAAACGCAACCCCGAAACCAATAATCCTGCCGAGGAGCTTAATATTTATGTGCGATGAAAGGAAAAAATTCCAAATGGCCGACGCGTAACAGGACGCGGGCAAAAACAAACATCAAAGCCGACGCAGCCGACGGCGAAAAAGATGGCTGAAGCAGAGGAAAAGCGGAGAAGAAGAGCGAAGAAGTTAGGAACGAAAATATTAAATTTGAAATGCTTACAGAATTTTTGATAAGTTTGAGCGTTGGCGGCCGGGCGAGCAGATTGCACTGCTATAAAAGCGTGCAGACACTCGAAGGTAAGCACGACAACGCAACGAACGTGGCCGGGATGCTAAAGAGCGGATCGATTGGGGCAGCTGGGCTGCTGGGCGGCGGGGCGTCTGCTGGAGCTCAATTGGTTTAGTTACGCTTTTATTGGGGTCATTTTGGGCCATTTGATGCTCGCTAGATTGCTGTAAAAGAAGGCGCTCGACGCTCAACGCTCAACCAACACCCACCCACGTCTCCGTTAGGCGGTCGTGGTGGCGGTGGTGGTGGTGTGGGGGCTTCGGTTGTGCGTGCTATTCGAGGGAGAGCGGGAGCGTCATGTTGTGAGTGCTGAGAAGTGTTTTTCTCTTCGGTTCTGCTAGCTGAACTAATCAGCCTCACAAATCTGTTACTTATTTTCGTTGTGTGCGCGTATGCGTGTTCCGCTCGTGCAATTTAACATTATGTAAGCTTACAGTGCACACTCGGCTGCAT
The DNA here is from genome assembly GCA_922984085.1 of Sicus ferrugineus. NCBI lineage: Eukaryota > Metazoa > Arthropoda > Insecta > Diptera > Conopidae > Sicus > Sicus ferrugineus. The sequence goes on along the minus strand of OV277352.1, from coordinate 12,629,547 downwards.
ACATTGCGACGTTCGCGACCGCATTCCAACGAGCTTCTCACTCGCAACGCCGTCTGTCGCTCGGTTATCCGCGCCATTATTTCGACGGATTTATTGTCATGACTGTTGTTACTGTTGTTGTTGTTGCTGTTGTTGTTGCTGTTGCTGTTGCTGTTGCTGCTGTAGTGCTTTGTGAACGCTGTGTTTTCCCCCCAAAACCCTCCACGATATTCTTTCTCTGTCGTCGATGCCTCGTTTTTTGTTGCTTGTCGTTAATTTTTTCGGGTTTTAGTTAAAAATTCCACTCGAGGCTGCGGCATTATCATGAAAAAGCCTTTTAGCGGGAACGCGACTGAAGATGGAAATGTGACTGGCATGTTCAAGTCGTCTAAAATGCCTACTAATCGACGAAAGCGGGGCCGGCATTTCAAACTGCAGGGTGATGTTGATATCTTCATATCGGAGTTTACATCTCCGTGTTTCGTGGCACAGGTAGGCGACGAATTCTATTCAACTCTTGCCTGCAAGACTTTCAAATGCTTTCTTCGTTCTTTTACATCTTTTACATGCAACAATGGACGGCACCATAAATCAGTTGGAACCTCAGAGCTCAGAGGGTGAATCAGGGAGGGAGGTCCGCCTGGAGGAGAGCGTTTCAGAGGCAAACCCGAAATTTATACTACTTTAAATTTGATCGGCGAGGAATTTAAATAGTTATTTTTATATAATTTTGACTTTTCCCCACCTAAATCGCGTATTTTACCAAACAGCATTTTTTCTTCATTAAAAAGCCAGTTAAATGCAATGCAAATTAGTTGTGTAATACGTCCAGAGTGCCCTACCGTGGCCACTGTGAGCCTCTCAAATCAGTGAGGAAAGCTGTGAGCACAGAAGTCCGCCTCGCCGGCCCTCCAGCCACTCGGCGATTTTAATTACGGATTCCTTTGCGAAAATACTTCGCAATTAAATTTAAATTATGTTACGCTGGAATTTATCTTCGCCGCCCCCCTCACGTCGTCCCTCACGACGCCCCTCACGTCCCCCTTCGCCGAGCGACTCTCGTTAAGCGAACAACGCTGCCGCTCGTTGTAGCTAAAATTAACTTTTTAATTACTCGCTCGCTCGCCAGCGCACTCGTTGCTCGCCGCGCCAACCGCGCTCCACTCGCGCCTTGGCTGGGAAAATGGCCGGCCATCTGTCCTTCCTTTCGCTTGTTAAACACACCAACAGCAACAACAACAACCACCCCAACGCTACAATAGCAGCGCCGTAGCACGGCGAGTATTTAATTAATTTCGAAAGCCTTTCGAAACAATGAACGGCAGCTTAATTTGGCCAAAAACAGCAGCGGCGTCGCGCGCGGCAGCCCTGAAAACGCGTGCGATGACGTGATGACGCTGCTTGGCCTCATCTGTGTGCCGCCGATTCGTCTATCTGACGCTGCATCCACTTGTCTGTCTCTCCGCTGATTTACGTAATTGACACCCCGAGATAACTAATGTCATTTGGAATCCCTCACTTCGAGGGATCACTCGACACTCGCAGCTGCTCCTGTTTCTCCCCTTGCATGCAGCTGCTCGTTTGCGCCACCCACTCGAAAGTTAGCAACACAAACTTCACCGCAGCCACCGCCATCAGGACGAAATCCCGCCAAACTGCCTCGTCCGCCCCCCGCGCCGCCTCGGCCAACCCATCCGGCTTTCGTGCGACTTTCTTAATGACGTCCACACGCAAGCTCGACATCGTCCTCGCGCACCCTCTTCAGGACCGCAGCGGTGCTCAGCACGCAATTTTGAAGCGAACACCGGGGCGCCTTCGTTCCCATTCGATCTCCAGTCCAGGCAGCAGCTACACTGACGATTGAGGGGGTGGGTGAGGGAGGGCAGTGGGGGCCACGATTGCCGAGAGTTAGAGGCGATCAAATACACGTTGGCGCTGCTCATTTCGGTTTTCTAGCCTCGTCCTTGCAGCGCGGATGCTTTTGTTTTATCTGCCAACCCTTGGTTTCCTTTTATTTATTGTGGTTGCTCTGGTTCTGGTTGTTGTTGTTGTTGTTGTTCTTGTTTTTGATGGGCTTCGGTGTGCCATACTGAACGCATGCCATTTCATCGGATTCCCTGCAAGTTTTTGGGGAGCGCGAGCTAAATTTAGCGGATGAAATTTCGGTTGAATTCACTTTATGCTTCCCTCTTCCGGTCCCCGCTGGAATTTCCGACGAGAGCACCGACCTGCCGTCGTGTTTTTCAGACGTTAAATTAACAAGATTGAAATCCGAAACATGTCAGGCTTCAGTTAGAGAAAATGACATCTGCGAGTCAAATGAAACTCACAAACGAAAGCAAATGTTGTTGCTTGCTATCGTGCGGAAAATTCCGTTGCTAGGTTACGAATTACGTCGTCCACACACACAACGTAAGCGCGCGCACACCACGTAAGCGCGTCAACGTAATTCTACACCGAAAGTAAGCTGATGAGAATTGCGATTCCATTACAAAGTCTGCGCGGCTGAAATAAGTGGAAAGTTGGAGAAGGAAGGCGAGATAAGGAGTTTCTATTGCGAAATGAATTGCGAAAGAGCGGGAAGAGCGGGGTGGGGGCGCGGATTACAATTGAACGCCACAAGGCAAGCGAACAGTTTGATAAAATGTTAATTCCACGAATGACGATGGAGTTCTCGTACGTTCGGATGCCTCGCGCCTCGTGCGCCTCCCGAGCAGCGCAGACCGAGAATGAGCGCTGCGAATGCCGGAGCATGAAATCCTTTCAATTTCCTTATCGGATAAAACTAAAATTGGCATCGCAAAAGGACGACAGCAGCAACACGGAGCTGAACAGGCGAAAGGACGACCGAGCGGAGAGCAAACGCTGAGCAGCCTCCAGCCTCCCAACCACGCTGGCCGAACATGAGGGGACTGACTGTGTGCTTTCGCTATTGTTGTTGTATCGTTGTTGTTGTTGTTGTTGCACTTGGGCTTCATCTGCCATCGCCGCCGCCGCCATTCAACGCGTTCTTGTGCGACGATTTTTCTTTTTAAATCCAACGAAATTGGAATTTTTTCCGAGCGGCTGCTGCTGCGTTCCTCGTCGGATATTTTGGTGGTGGGGGTGTTGTTGTTGTTGCTATTGTTTCTGTTGTTGCTGCTATTGTTGTTGGTGGTGGTGTGGCTGTAGCTGCCATCCAGGGACGCTGCGACGGCGACGACGACGACGACTATCTTTGAAATTGTATCTGTCTGTCTTCCGGTTCGTGCGTCCGTCCTTCCGTCCGTCTGCCCACCCGTGCGTTTGTCAGCCTCTCCGTCTGTCTGTCTGCCTGTCTTTCCGTCTGTGCGCCTCCACGAGCGCGTGTCTGTGCAGCCGATGCGCCAGAAGCAACACGAAGCAAGACGATGGAGAGCCATGAAATGGAAAAACAACGCATTGAAGCGCGTCGAGGGGATGCGAAGTTGGCTGCTGGCTGGCGGCGGCAACCAAAAGCGTCTCCGCGTCTCCCCTCAAGCAAAACGCACGCTTTCCGCGCCGTCTTGAATTACTAGACCCTCCCGCCGCCCTTTGTCGCCCCCATCATCGCGTTCACTCCACGTTTCACTCCACAGAGACGCAGCTGAGTTCTCTTCATTTCTTCTCAATCTAATCTGACAAAGTCAGCCTTTTGTTGTTGTTTCTGCTTCATTTTCATGCCGCATGAAATTCAAAGTCTGCCATTTTCTCGAGTTTCACCCAAAAGTTGCCGAACTTCTTGTGTTTCCTTGTTTCCACATTTTAATTTCTAAGTTTCCGTGCTTGTTTTATTTTTATTTTTATTATCTTCCTGGGATTTCTTCGCCGCGTTTTGTAAAGTTTTCACCCATAAAATGCAGCCTGCTTGCGGCGGCTCAGCTTCGGCTTACTTTTGCTATCTCGGCGGCAAGATGATGCTGCTGCTGCTTATCTGCAGCCATTTTTAGACTCGCGACGCGCTACTGGAACTCGAGGATTCCGCTGCAGGGGTGGCAGCGGAATCCTCCGCCGCTGATGAGGTTTTCATTCTAATCTCCGCGCTTTCGCCGGCAGCGGAAGTCGCCGCTGTATCGCTGCTGGTCCGCACTTGACTTTGCCGCCTCCAACATCTGCTCGTCTCCAGTTATGCGTTGCTAAGCTGCACGCGGCGGCTGATTTACGGCATCAAAACTAATTAAGAACTTCAAAGAGGAGAAAAGAAAATGAGAAATTCTAAAATTCAGCGGCTGGTGGGGGGAGATGCGAGGAGTTCCTCCGAAAAGATAGAAAATAAGGACCAGAAAATATTAGACAAGAAAAAAAATCCTTTCAGATTGTACCAGAAAACTACAGAAAATACTACGAAATCTTCCCGACTTCGCTCTGAATTTTACATTTATTTCCAAATATTAATTAAATTAATTAAATGAAATTGTTTTCAAATCAGAGAGTTCGAACTTTCGCTTCGCATTCGCGCACCGCAAACCGTTAGAGAGAGCAAGAGGTTGTCATTTCCTAGTGGGCAGTCAAGGCGTTCAAGCAACAAATTTGAGAGAACTCTCGCTCGCAGAGCTGCCAGCGAGGAGAGAAATTGCGGGATTTCAGTGGAATTTTTCATAGGAATTTTTGTGGTAATTTTAAGTAATCACGCGAGTTAATATGAAATTTTTTGATTTGCTTACACGAATTTTGGCATTCAAATTGTTGATTTTTTCATTTTATTATTTCTTTCAATTCAAGTTGTCTTTTTTTTTCTTTGTCAAGACTTGTTTGAGTTCCAGTTTTTCATTCTAATTATTGCGAATTCTTCTTGTAACGTTTTTCCAACTTTCTAACCAAATTAAATATCAAAATATTTGCTGAAATTAACTCTCGATTATTTATATATTTCAACGCAACGTAAAATTTAGCATTTAAGTAACTTTTTTCAATCCTTGCCAACTTTATAACTTGATTTCGATATTTTCGGCAATAAAATGAAGTTGCAAATAGAATACTAAACGCGGAAGAGTAACAAAAGAACAATAAATCGCTTTAGAAAGCAATTTTTGTTGATAAAAAGTAACAAAAGTTTCACTTCTGCCTGCGAAAAATGCAAAAATGAACGAGAAAATCTCTAACTTGTGCTGCGTTTTTAGATCTTCCGAGTCGTTCATAAAATTAATAAACTTTAAGTAACTATTTCGGCAAAAAATCTGAAATTACTTTATTAACTTAACCAGTTAATTGCGCCACTTGAAGAATATAAATTTTACAGCCAACTGCGACAGCAGCAGAGGCACTCGAACCTCGAACGGCTCATAAAACGAAATCTTATAAACTAAAAACACACCGTCGCGCTTACCGTTTCGATTTTATGCACTTTTAACAAGCGTGGCAACGCTTACCTGCAAGTAGAGGAATAAATAAAATAAATTAGCAACTCCGGAATTATGCTGTCTCTTCGGCAGCCAGCAGCGGCAGCAAATAGACTCGAAAACATAAACAAATCATAAAAAAGAAGCATTATTTCCGCTTTTATAGTGCAGAGTGCAGCGCCATCTGCAGCCGAGCAGCCAACACGGAGCGTAAAATGGATATAAAAAGTGGTTGCGACCTTAGATCATAAAAGCGAGGAATGCGTTCGTTTTTTCTTTGACGAACACAGATTGTGCACAAACCACACTGGAGAGCGACGGTCACGCACCTGGTGACAATTTCTGTACCGTTGCTGAGCGCTGCTGAGAACAGAAATAGTGGTGTACGCAAATTCCACACACACACATACGCAACACACCCATCTAAAACTCTAATAAAACAAATTTTATGTACTCTCATCAGGTGAGAAAATTATTGGGATTTCTCTTGCAAGCAATTAATTTTAATATGCTTTCTCTGTCTCTCATACACACACAATCATTCATTTCATCTCTTCCAACTCATTCCGTTTCCACTCCACATAATGTTATTTCACCAGAGCCAACCAACAACAACATTCCGACTGCCATTTTAGCTTCTCATGCGTATTCACTCTGACGCACTGCGTTGTTGCTGACGTCTACAATTCCTGCCTTGCTCTTTGCACTTATGGACGGCGGCTTCCAAATACTCCTTTTTTAAATATGGCCGCCTTTTGTTACTCCAGCATATGTGGGGTTGTGTGTTGCTTTGTTCTCGTCTTTCAAACTGGGAGCAACAACAATATAGCAAAGTTTAATGGCCGTTTATGTTGGTAGCACGCATGTGTGCGATGCCATTTCGTGGAAGCCTACAAACTACCGCTGCTACTCGCCGCTCTCTGGAGAGCAGCTCAACGCAAGGAAATGGCTTCTCTTTTCAAGAAGTTTTATATCAACTTCGTGTTTTATTTAACTAGATTGATTAAAATCACTATTTTCATAGATTTATCTCTAATTTTTTTTAATTTTTTTTCAAACTACATGTAAATTAATTAAATTCATAAAATGTAAGAATTTTACTCAACCCCAAAAAAATAATTTTACTTTTTTAACAGCGTTTAAAAGCAGAACCTTGATTTTTTTAATTAAATAGAAGGAGAAAAATAACGTTTTCGTTGTAATAATTCCTCTAAGTTGCCTTCTTCTCAGGACATTTGAGAGAAAACAACAAAAAACCGCAATCGTGAGGCAGCCGAACCACGTTGCGGCCTCTAAAACGCCAGCATTCACCCGCTTAACTGCATAATTTACTTAATTTTAATGAATTTATGGCGCACTTCAATCTACTTCGCTCGACTTCGCTCTCTATAAAGTCGGCGCGCCACCGCAATTATTGTCTCTCCTTCCCGCGCGACTCACGCGCGGCAATTACGCACTCAGCGCTCGTTGCGAGGAATTAACAGCGAATGCTGGCTGCAGTGGTGTGTGTTGAGGGGGTGGGGCAGGGGAGGGGGAAAGGGGCAGCCAGCGTTAATGTTTTTAGTGCGGCGTCGTAAATCGCGCGCAACCGCCGACGTTACGTGCGACGCAAAGTGGTGCTTCCACGCAGAGGTGCTGCAAACTTTACGAACGCATCGTAAAGCAACAACAACAATGACAACAACAACAACAACACCCGCGAACAAGTAGGGCTGCGAAAAACTAGCCGCAGAGACTCACTTAACACCTCAGGAACGGCGATGCCGCAGCGGCAGGACTCGCCACGCCTCGGCTGCCGCGCCAGGTTGGCCCGGCCGGCTTCGCTTTTATGGCCAATAATTCACAGCGCATCGCCGATGCGAGGACGCGCCGCTCCGAGTTCCTCTTTCCTGCCGCAGAATCCTGCAAGGATTGTAAATTTTATGAAGCAACAACACACACCGCTGATGGGATTCCGATGATTGCTGCGGTTTCTGAATGCTTTTGTTCTGCTGGTGATTGACTGCCTCGATTGACTGAGCCAAACTGAAGCTGCACGGATGCTGAACGTGAGCAGCTCGTAGAATGGCGACGGATTAATGAAGGAGAGGAAGAACAAGAAGAAGAAGAAGAAGAGGAAGCCAAAGGAAGATTTTTTATCGAGAAAAGATTAACCAAACTTTGTAAAATACAGAATAGAAAATTTTAGATTACAACTTTTTTAGATGAAAACTTTTTTAAATTAGAAATTAGAAACTTAAAAATATCTAACAAGTTTAGAAGTTCACAAAAATAAACGAGAGGTGAACGCAAAAAGAGCGGCGGCGGAAATTCCTTCCAGAAAACATAAATAAAAAGTATTTCTACCACTTTTATCACTTATAAAAGTAAACCTGAGGTTGGAATTTACAAAATCAAGGTTGAGATTAATGAATTAACATTTAAAAACGAGGAAAATCGACACAAACACGAGAAACAAACACAAAATAGAACAATAAAAATTACTATAAACTAAAATATTTTAAGACTTCAGAGTTTTTATGACAAAAATTAATTTGCGTCGCTTCCTGAACACAATTTTAATTAAAGGGCTACAAAAAACCGCCAAAAACTCTGCTGAAAGTGTTACTAAAACGCTTCACATTTACATTTTCGAAATTCAACAACATTTTAACAAGAATTTTGTTAATTACAGTTGCGGCAAGTTGAAGTCAGCGTTGTTGCCTCGAAACGCCGTGCGGTGCGAATGCGTGGGCGCAGCAGACCGAGTGTCGCTGCCCGCCGCGCCGCGAGCGTCTTCGCGCTTCGCGAACACTTCGAGATCGTTTAATATGCGGCAATAAATAGCAGTAACGACCGCTGAAACTAAACTGCCGAGACAAGCGAGCGATTATTCAACGCACGTGATGACGCAGCAGAAAACTGCGCCGACGGAGCACCGCAAGCGGGAAGGAATAAAAAACGGCGCGGCGATCTGAAGAAGAAGACGCGACCTTGACGCGCGCTTGTGGTTGTGTAATGAGCAGAAAAATGAGCGAGTGAGAGTTCTGAATAGAAATTCAAATGTGAGAGGAGGGGAACTGAGATCAGGAGAAGCTCTTGTTGTTGTTGTGAACGAACGGATTCCCTGCCGCGTCAACGTAACGAGCAACGACAACTACAACAACTCACCTGTGCGCACCTCGCTGCTGACTTTTCGCCGACTGCTGACTGCTGACTGAGGGAATGCGACGCCCCGCAGTCGACTGTCTGTCGTCCTTCAAGGTGTCCTGCGAGTCCTTCGCCTCGCTTCGAATTGCACGGGTTGCGTTAGTTGCGGCAACCAGCAGCCAATAATCACTTCAAGCTGCCCTCCATCCACGCTGAACGCGGTCGTCACTGGCGAAACACGCCGCGTTGAGCTGCCCGGCACGAGTATCTGCTGGAATTTGCAGGACTTCCTGCGCTCAGAGTTTCCTCACTTTTCACTTTTCACACTTTAGCTGCTTTTCACCGACGCTGCACTTCAATTTCCTCGAGTTTCTCCCACTTGATCGCTGCACGTTTTCAGTTTTAATGCGTTTCTAGATTGACTTCTGCTGCCGAGCTCGTCGACACTTTTTGCCGTCTGCTCGGCGTTCGGCGTTCGGCGAGGAGCGGCGCGTTAATTAAAAGCGAGCGGCTGCTGCTGCCCACTTGCGAATTAAACACGCTAATCAGCACCGCCGCGATGTTGGGTGCGCGTTTGTCGCTCAGTCGCTCAGTCGCTCAGTCGCTCAGTCGCTCAGTCACTCAGTCACTCATCCGCCGCCGTCGGCTGAGAGCGTCGCCGCCGTTGATGGCCAACGTTAATTCGTCGATTTGCCTGCCGCGCTCTCACCACGCGACTGCTGAGCTCTTAATTTGATTTTGCAACACTTATTTAACTCTTATTGTCATAATTAATGCTTCAGTTGGCTGCTGCTGTTGTTGTTGTTCGATGTGTTCAATGATTCGATGTCTGGAATCTGCTGCTGGTGCTTCGACTGGAGTTGCGGTCCTCGCAACGCGCTCCACGCTCTACACCAACAAGAAGTTTACGACCAAATGCCATAAAAATTTGTTTTAAAAACTCGTTGAGGTTGGAAAATACATTTTCCTTATTTTCTCTTCTCCGTTCCTTGCGTTGCTTCGTTCGTTCCTTCTTTCTTCCTTGCGTGGTTGTTTTTCTTGCTGCTGCTGCTGCTGCTGCTCTCACTTGGCTGAAATGCATTGGTGTTTGTGAGGCTTCGGAGTTTGCCAGTGGATTGTTGTTGCTTCGGTGTGGAGCTTTTGCGCGAAGGACGCAGTGGCAGAGAGGGAGGGCTTCCATCTGTGTGAGGCGAGCGAGCTGTTCGGCAGCTTTTCTCAGTACAGGAATTCACACTCTCTTCCCACGGGGAACGTTGTATTTACTTCACAAGCTACATATATACACACGTTCTCTATCCGTTTTTACTCCTTCTCTGCCTCTTTCTCACGCACACACACACTCCCTCTCTCTCTCTCTCTCTCTCTCTCTCTCTCTCTCTCTCTCTCTCTCTCTCTCTCTCTCTCTTTTCATAGTGTCCTCTTTCAGTCAGAGACTCTCTTGTTGATTACATACAGTGGGGAGCCCACAATGGCTGCTGCAGAATGGCGCACACGCTCTCTCACACACGCGCACGTACATCATGTGATTTCAGCAGTAACGTAGAGAGAAAACTTTTCGAGAGGACACTTTTCGTCTAAAGTTGTTCAAAGTTTAATATATAAAAAAATTATAGTAAAATAAAAGTTAAAAATTACTGTAACTTCTAGTAAAATTATAGTAACTTCTAGTAAAATAAAAGAGTTAATAGTAATATAAATTAGTTGGTAAATTATTGGTAACTGATGAAAGTGTAACATAAAACACATTGAAATTAATGGTTAAATTGAGTAAAATGCTATTTATTTCGAATTTTAGGTTGAATTTATTTGCGGTCCTTAATTAACTCGCACTTATTTGTATTTTATAGCTATTGTGTACTTTTAATAGCCTGTAAAATATAAATCTGTACGTGGAATTAATAGATAAACAATTAAAATGAAGAGAAAAATTGTCATTTGACATTTTTAACATTTCGTTGTTAACGTTTCACCATTTAATATGGAAAATAATTTATAAATAAGTAAATAATTGTAATCCATCAATGTGAACCAAATATAATGCAAATATAAAATGTTGGGGGAATTTCGACCTCCAATCCCTGGCTACGGACGCCCTTGGATTTGGGAAACATACGCCTCGTGTATATACAACCGCGAGAGAAGTTGACCAGCCCTCTCTGCTCTTGATATCCTTCTTCTGCTTCTGCTTCTTCTTCTTTTCCCTCTTCTTTTCACTGATTTCTCCTCATATAAAAGTATATAAAGTTAATGTTGTTGTTGTTGTTATTGTTGTTGTGGTCCTGCTGTTGCCGTTCCCACAGTCTCTCGCCGTACTTTGTTGTTGTTTGCTGCTGATATTGTTATTAATTCTTGTTAATTTTGTTGCTATCGTCGATGCTCACTTTTTCTTGTTCTTGTTGTTGCTGTTGCACGTGTTGTTCCCTCACCGCCGGTTGTCTTTTATTCGTCCGGAGGTGTTCTCGACTTTGGACCGTTTTGACATTTTATAATTTTTTCTTGTTCATGATCTCATATTTGCTGTTGCTGTTGCTGTTGTTGTTGTTGTTGTTGTTGTTGTTGTACAGATTGTCCTTGTTTTATTTTTCTTTATTTGGTGTGGAATACTATTTTGTTGTTGTTACCTTCGCTACTTTCTTATTTTTATTTGTTGTTGTTTCTCGCTTTCTGGTCGCGTTTTTATTGTTCTCATTGTTGCTACTGTTGTTGTTAATGTTGTCTTGTTTCTTTCTCTTCCCCCCGTGGATTTTATGTGTTCGTTTTTTTTTACTGCTTTTCGTTGATTACATTTTTCCCCGTTGAGAAATGAAACACACAACCAATAACCAACAACCAACAACAACAGTAAATTCACAGTTGCTGTCCTCGTTGATAATTTGTGGGTAGAAAGTTCTTCTCTTCCTTTTTCCGAGTTAAAGTTCACATTTTCCCAGCTCACATTTTCAGATTGGAACTCACAATTAGGACATCACAATTTGTGACTGCTGTGAGGGTTCGCCTTGGATTCTGGAGTCTCAGGCTCGAATCTCAAGGGAATTTGGAAATTAAAATGTATTTATTAAGGCCGTCCATCCTTTGCTATTGGAATTTCTAGTCTCCATTTTATTCTTGAGAGGACTGGGAACGAAGCACGCAAGACCACATTAAAAATATAAGAGGAAAAGCAATTAATTCGGCACTCCTTCCACGCAAGCTGACAAAATAAGCTTAATTTATATGCCGCGCTAATGCCGAGTGGCCGTCGGCCCGCCGAGGGGTGGAACATTTAATGGTCCGGCCATTTCAGTGCTAGTTTTCGCCCCAGTTTTCCTAAGAGGCCACCTCACGCTCCCCTTTCTCTCTCTCTCTCTCTCTCTCGCTCTCTCCTCCCAAGCTGCGGTTGAAATATGACTTTCTGGAAACTTCACGATCTCGTTGGTCTTCCTTGCAAGCTTCCTGCGCACCCCACCCGGCAACGCCACCCTGACGAAGCCAATAAAGCGAGAACGCAGACCGAGGATGTGACTAAAATTCGAAAATGTTGAGAAGCAATTTCGACCGCAGCCAAAATTAGATTCCATACAAGTCTGTATATAATACAGAAATACATTAGCAAACATCAAACACACACGCTGAAACAGAGACACAGAGTCACACACACACACGCACACACACATGCAGCGCCATACAAACACGGGAGGGTTGAACAGCAGCGACCCGCATTTAGGCAACCGAAGAGATAAAAATTCTTCACTTTCTGCGTGGATTGCGTGCGTTTTAATTAATGTCAACAAAATCCGCAGAAGCTCACGTTGTCTCTCTATGAAGTAATAAAACGCGAGTGCCAACAAATTACGCTGATTGCATCGGGGGTTTTTATTCGCCCCGAAGGATAATCAGGTCGAGGGAAGTTTAACTGCTTTCATTTTCTTAGGCGAGTTTCAGGCAGAGGGATGCCTGATGCGGAAACACATGCGGGGTGAATGGAAGTACAGTAAAATGTTCCAAGTTCGACTTCTTGAAGGGATATTTTCATCATATTCAAAAAATCCCTACTTCACTGAGAAGGAATATCGTGTATATTAAAAAATTCTCATTGTTTCATCAAGTTCGGATCGAAGAGTTACTTAAAATACAACAGAAAACTTAAAAAAAATGCAATTTACGACTAAAGAAAACTTGAGCCCCTCACTCCGCTCATCTTTCCACTCAACTTCGCACTCGTCTCGAGAACACGCAGCGCAGGTACGGATTTCCAATTTAAATTACAATTCACGCTGCGCAGATTGCGAAAACGCTGGCCTTTCATATCGCCGACATTGCATGCCGCGGCTCGACGGCTCGACGGCTCCTCCGGCCTCCTGCTTCCAGAACCGCACTGAAGCGGAATCAAGAGGCGAACTTGCAGCCGGAAAACATCTGTTTTGCTTTGTACTCGAGTGAACCGCGTGCGGATATGCGGACTTTTAATTGTCTAATTAACAGCAGCAACATGAATCAGTTTTACGTGCTCGGATGCATTCGCTGAGGAACATCAATTAGAAGCCCATTAGAAGCGAGGACGCGTTTTTCCTCTCCTACAACATTCAAAATAGCAATGAAGTGCGAAGAACGAGTGGTGGAGTTAATTTCGAAGGTTTTCTAATAAACTCATTTAATTTTTCCCCCACCAAATCGCTACCAAATCAAGCGATTAGAAACAACAGAAGTCAAGTCCTGCGTTCAACTCAGCGTTTTCATTCGGCTTCTTATTGTTGTGCGCCATAAAATCACTGGGTGGTCATTTCATAAAAATCTTAATTAACTCTGAGGAAACCGCAAGTTGGTTAATTGAAATGCCGGAGAAACTATTCGGCGTTAGTTGCAACAGTGTTGTTCAGTAATTGAAAAACTCATTTCACTAGAAATCACTTCTGCTCATGCTTATAATAATATTTAAAGCAGGAAAAACAGCGCTGATGTGCGATTTTTCATTACTATTTCCAATTAAAAATGGTACACCGCCTTCGAAAATCTTCTCAACGCCTTTTAAACTTACCTTCAACTCTCAACCAACAGTCAATCAACAGGGAAACTCATAATCAGTCTCACATTTATGATGACGCACACTGAGTTGCTCAACAATTCAAAACGTAATCGCGAACTATAAAATCACTGCAATCGCCTCGTGAGTTGCCGATCTGCACTTGAAAGTTGAAAATCGTTTGCCGCTTCGTTTCGTGCACGCTATCGAAAACAATTAAAATGTTACACCCGCACGAAGAGTTTTTCATTTACAATCCTATCCATAAAAACTGCGAGGACGAAACGCTGCAACTTCTAGTTAAACACCGAGTACGGGAATTCATCACTACTATTTTTAGAATCGATATCGGCAAATATAAATCGAATCTGCGGCGACGAATCCAATCACTGAAATGGAATTTCGCAAAGTGCAGAGTGAAGCGATTCCTTCTTTTTGCCAAGTTTTTACTGTTGCTCTATTATGGTTGCTAGAGTCTTTGCTGCTGTTGGTGTTAATGTTGTTTTTGTTGTTGTTGTTGTTGTTGTTTTATAGCTCGCACTCCGTAATTTTAATATCGACTTTATGCGGCGATGATGACGATGACAATGACGACGCACGGCACTAAAACTCCGACGTAAAGTCGAGTTGAGCTGAGCTGAGCTGAGCGAGTCGAATGAAATATCCAGCAGCAGCAACTACAACGACAACAAGAACAACGACAACAACAACAAGAACAACAACAACAACAACAACGACTACAATAACAACAAGAACGCGAATGGTAACCGCTAAAGAAGAGCAACTCAACCGCCGGGTTCTGATTGCTCGTGATTTGGTGTTGAATGCGCGCTCGCTGGCGTACAAAATTCGAACTCGAAATTCGACGTGTATGTATGCGTGTGTGTATGTATGGATGTGTATGTAGAAAGAACAAATAAACAATTTTAAAAAGGAAAACCATAAAAAGACAACATAAAAGTCTTCAAGATCTGCAGTTAACGCTTACACGTACACACTCGCACACACACACTCGCATACATACACACACTCGCACATACACACACACACACACCACACCACACATGGCACACGAGTGCAGGAACCGAATTCACAGCGAAAAATGCGGTTGCTGGCCGAGCAAGCAAGCGGATTCCAGATTTGTTGGCATCGTATTTTTAAAGTATAAAATGCAAGTATACAAGCTTCTTTGTATGCGTTTACGTATATGAATGTATATGTATACGAATGTATATACGTTAACATACAAGTTGCAAGTGTGTGCGTGTGCGCTTTGTCACTGTCTGCGAGTGATAAAGGATTAAAATCGCAAGTGTTTGCTATGAAAACCTAAAATTTTGCTTTTGTTTTTCCCTCCTTTTTCGGGTTCTACTTGAAAGTCAAATATCTGCCGAATTTTATTAACTTCTTTCTTTTTCCCCCTACTGTTTTCTGTTCGGTTTTCTTTGTCTGCCCGCAAATTATTGCCGCTTTTAATGGAGTTTCCCGCAAATAGTAGTCGTCGAGTCTTTTATGCAGCACTAAAAAACAGAAGTTGCGTATACGCCACGAAGTCCTGCAACAAATTAGACAAATTGTACTCGCTGCAGCATTCGAGTACAATTTAGCAGTAAACTTCGAAAGCGACGACTTGCAACAAACTCTCGTCTCCCGTTTATGTTGCGATAGAAACTATTA
This sequence comes from Sicus ferrugineus, assembly GCA_922984085.1. Taxonomy (NCBI): domain Eukaryota; kingdom Metazoa; phylum Arthropoda; class Insecta; order Diptera; family Conopidae; genus Sicus; species Sicus ferrugineus. The sequence continues at coordinate 12,614,427 of OV277352.1, read as the reverse complement.
ACGGCTGAACTATTAAAAAACTATTTCGGTGTGCGATTCGGATGCGATTTTCGAGATATCAGAAGAGTCGTCCTGAAGTTCACCCTTCTATCGCAAAGTTGAGGAACAGGAACGCGGCAAAGTGGAAATACTTCACTAAATACTGCACAGAGGAAGTAAATTTGAGTGTTTCACGACTGATTGCTTCTCTTCAAAACACTCAGACTTTCTATTATTATTCACAAATTAAACTTTCTGTCGTAAGTCTGTTATTATTGATGATTCTGTGAATAAATTTCGAAGTACATGCATATAATTTCCAATAATGATAACATTGGAAATCCGTTTTTGTTTTTCGTGTTTGTTACACGATCTCAAGTTCATCAATCAAACGATTCTCCACAGATTATTTTCAAATTACACACGTTTGCGTCATTGCAGTTAAAAGTTTAAGCTGAACACGAAATTCCATTCACTTTTCATGAAGTTTCGTACAGTCAAGAGTTAAAAATAGCAGTCCCGCGTCACATGAATTGCTGGAAAAGTGGAAAATGCCAATCCATTCGTTCAGTAAAATAATCAGTGAAGGGTTTCCTAATGAGACGTCAAAGTCAGGAGCTAATTCATTAAATACTTCTAACATATCTTCACTTTCGCCTATTTAGCCAAGTGAAAGAATTTCTAACAAACTTTTCTAGGGAAAACGTGAATTTTACGATACGAATTCGTGTCGTCGATAATTTAAGCTGATCGGATTATTGATATTGTAGTTAGCAGCAATAATGGCAATTGCAGGCGCTTCCTATACTAATAAAATCCCCTCTCATTGCATTATTCGGAAATTAGAGCCTGAAATGGAGTCATAATAATGACTCTGGAATAAATTTTCAGTCATTAACACTTAAGAAAGGCATTTTTCCGTTCACTTGACGGAGTTGAAGTCTTCCTTGACTAGCTGTACCCTTTCGCGTCGGTGAAATGTGAACGTGAGCGGAGGATGAAGGGATAGCAGTAACTATTCCTAATTTATTACAGCGTCAAACACTCCCTACAAAGACAGTAAAAGGGAACTATAAAAACCTGATAATGACTGCCGTGATGGTTGCTGGTTGATAGCTGGTTTGATAGCAGGCAGTTTGAAGTGCTACGCAGCATTGATTCCGGGGAAGAAAAAGCACTCTTCTTTGCATTATTCTTTGAAAGACTCAAATAGCTCTTTTGAAAGCTCATTTGCATGTTACACTCGGAGAAAGAGGAGACGTGCCGTAAAATCTAAGAAAATGGAATTAAAAATCGGGAAATTCGGTCACAACTTAATAAAGCCGAGATGAGTGGAAGCTAACCGATAACTAATAAATCCGGTCCGATCTAAAATCATTTAATTATTTTCTAGTAAGTTAACTATGGAATTAGTTAAAATAACAAGTTGCAGTCAGTTAATTTGACTAACTGTGGCTAATTAAACTGCAAATTAATTGTTTACAAGTACAGACAGTTGGTTGATATTTGGTAGTCTGACTAGTTTTTTGTAGTCTTATTTTGCAATAAGTTTCGTTCAAATAATGAAACAAAATCAGTTGAAATGTCTAACTAAAGTTAGTTAAACTAAAAATGAATTGCTCTGCTAATTGTTCAGTTTATATTTAGTAGTTAATTTTAACAAACTAATCTCCAGCAATTTTACTAAGAAGTTGAAATAATAAATCACCAACAGTTAACGCTACTGATTCGAATTAGTTAAACAAAAAGCGAAACACTTTGCCAACCAGACTGTCAGCTTGTCTTTGGTAATCTTACTAATTTCTAGTATTCTAACTACGGAATTAGTTCAAATACAATCAGTTAAAACACAATCTGTCAAAATAATTACTTGAAGTCAGTTACACTAAAAATGGCTCAACTAACTAGGCAAAACTATAAAAATAAAGTTTCTCAGATGGGTATTTATCAGGGAAAAAAGTAAAAAACGCGACTTCTTCATTACTTCTTTTCATTTTCTGTTATTTCATTTTCTCTGGTTCCTTTTTTGCACTAACAGCTTCTTTCTTTCCTATTATGCAACTTTTAACTCATCGTTTAGCACAATTTTTCATGTTGCGTGCTTTTTCTTCTAGAAATCAATTCGTTCCAGGCAACCCCCGCCCTCTCCCCTTCACCCCTCCTCGCGCTTCCTCTCTTCCGCTCTTCTTCGCAATACTTTACGCATTATGTTTCGTCTGGCACAACATTTATTTTTAGAGCTGCCAATGTAACTCAAGCCGCAAATTCAAACAAAACGGCACACAAATAAAATACCAACTAAAAAGATTGCAAAATAAAACGAACGCTTGAAGAAGGAATAAAACTTGTTCGGCAGAAAATAAAAAGGAAAGTCAGTCAGTTCAGTCGGTGTTCGTGCTCTCATGCAAGAAGTTCTGCAAAATATAATTTTCAATGCCAGCAATCGTGACTGCAGTTTAGAAAAGTCAAACGGTTAACCGTTCGCTTTCTGGTATTTCTTGGGCGCATTTCTTCTTAACTGGTATTTCTCGCTTCCTCTTGCTGTTCTTCGAAATGTTGCAAATGTAGCCTGCCGCTTGCAGCTTGCTGAAGCGTTCTGCGGTTGCTGATCATGCTGATAAAATCGACCGCGTTACTTAAAGCCAAGCCAGCCAGTCTTTCTCAGTTCTTAACCTTCGAGGTGAAGGAATTTTCGCTGAAATCCTAGTTTTTTTCCTGTATGGAATTTAAAATGTTGCTAGCTAACTTTTAAAATAGAAAGCTCGCATTCTTTCTTCAACTGCCAACTGTATTTCATTCAGAAAAATTTCTCCAACATTTTTCTGAATAATTTAATTAGTGTTTGTCAGCGCTAACGGCATCGTAAACAGCAACTAATTGCGTTGATTTACGACGCAACTTATTCGGGCTGAAAATCTTCAATTTATTTGCGAGACGCTTGTTTGTTGTGATGTTTGCGAGCGCAAACAAACCTCCCGACATGGTAGCGCCGAAATAAAAGTCTGATTTATGGTGTTAGGAAGCCCTGGGAAATCGGCCACATCAGCTGCGAGTTTTCGCAGTTGTTCGCTCGCTGCTGAGTAATTTTGCGACGACAGCCTGACCCGGAACTGGCCCTCTCCCTCCTCCTCCTGCTCCTCCTCCTCGCCAACCACTGGCAGGCAAGGACGACCATCTTAGATTTTCTCCCTGCGCTTCTTTCTTTGTTGCGCTCCGCAATCCTTCTCCCCAAAACGCGGCGCGGCTCGGAAAGGATGTCCCTGCAGAGCCCGTGTGAGTACACTTTTAGCTGTTTTCGTGAGTTGCGGCGTTTTACGATTATCGTTTCTTTCGCTTGCCCTCCTCGCGACGCACAACTTCGTCCACAGCCAAGCCTGCGTGAAGCAGAGCGAACCCTTGGACGAATTATGGAGTTCAAGGCGTCCGCAGCAGGGCAAGCAGCACCCAGCATGTTGGCCTGTGCGAACGCCGGAATGTGTGTGTCGTAGTTGTGTTTGCGTCTCTGCCTCGCATTTGATTGTGGCATAAATTCCGGGCAGCTCCATTAAACGAGTGACAGGATTAAATTTATTGCCCCGCCATGACTGTGCGGACGGACGTCTTGAATTTCACATCTACGCTTTCTTTTAATTAAATAAATCATTGCTTAAATAAATCAGTTGTGATGTGACCGCGGACGGAGGCGGATGGTGTGCCCGCCAGTACTTGTTGTTAATTAGTGTTCGCGCAAACAAAACCGAAATCAATAGTGAAAATAATTACCCTCGCCGCGAAACACTTTTATTACAATAATAAACTTCACCAAACAATAGTTTTCCATAATCAAACAATAGTGCACTTATTAGCAACTCAACTTAACAACAAAATAAATAAAAATTATATCAATTACAACAAATAATACACAATCAAACGGAACGCAGAGAACCATGCGAGGGGCTTTTTTATGCTCTCCGTAGTAAAGCTCAGCATTTCGTTTGCTTTCACTCCTCCTCCTTCTTCCTGGTCCCGTTAGGTGTGCATGCGGCTGTGAGTGCTGCGTGGGCTGAAGCGCGGCAAGATAAAGGCATAACACTTGTCTTGTCGCGTTTTGCTTTGCTTGCGTCGTACGCGTGGCTGCTTGTACGGCTGACTTTACACTTCGCTACAGTGGGCGGCGATGACAAAATTCCGCATAGACTCCACTAATGTACGTGGCTTGAGGGCGAATTTCTTCGCGGTCTATGCGCATATTTGTACTCACCAACCGCATATAATGGCACTGGGTGAGGCCCAGGTGTCTGAGGGTGCAGATCCACTGGACTTTCACATGCCGGGGTACCATCTACTGCCATTATTTTTACCTCACAGAGGCCTCGCCTTATACATTCGCAGTGATGTTGCGTACCAGTGTCAGCAACACCTTTGCACGACGGATGCCGAATTTAGCTCCATGTGGGTTAAGTTCAAAATCCAGTCGCACATCCTGCACTTCTGCTTCGTTTATAGAAGCCCGGGTCTAGGGAGGCTGCCAACTTTTGATAAACTGGACAGTCTCTCTGATTCGATCTCTAAAATTCTGGAGTCGTATCCGAACAGTGAAATTGTTGTTGCTGGTGATTTCAATGTTCATAATTCCAATTGGCTACGTCATTCGAGTCACACGACACCCGAGGGTTTGTATGTTGAGTTATTTGCTGAGTCTAATAATTTGACTCAATTAGTGAAGGAACCAACGCACTTTCCCTGCGTTGATGGGCAAAACCAAAATATTCTGGACCTCTTTCTAACTTCACATCACAGCAAGTATGATGTGAATGTTCTTGCACCTCTTGGTAATTCGGACCACGCTACAATTTCTGCTACCTTCCCATATTCTAGTCTTCAATCCGCTCACCAGACAGCTCCGAAGCGGAAAGTGTGGCTTTATGAGAAGGCTAATTGGGATGCGCTGAACTGCTTTTTCAGCCGTTTCAATTGGCAATTGTGTTTCAGAGATAGAAACATAAATGCTGCAGCAAAATTGGTAGAAAATATAATTTTATTTGGTATGAGGTCTTTCATACCTTATAAAAGAATTTCCATTAAACCAAAAGACCATTCCTGGTTTAATGCGACTTGCAGACAAGCAGTCAGGTCTAAAGAGGAAGCATTTAGGAATTGGCGTTTAAATAAAACTGCTGATACTAAACTGCTGCGCAATCAGGCCAGAAATAGGTGCAATGCCACTCTAAGGCGCGAAAAAGTTCTTTACGAGCAGCGCCTTAGACGCAGAGTTCTTGAATACCATAAGGGTAGCAAGAACTTTTGGTCGTTTGTGGGGAGGGTGAAAAATCAGACGAAATCGTCTATTCCAACTCTCCTTAAGGACGATCAGATCTTCACTCACTCGGTTGATAAAGCAAACTTATTAGCCAAAATGTTTGCTGAAAACTGCTCTCTTCCTGAGAGTAGTCAACCACTGCCCGCGGTTGATGGTGTATCTCATGCTATGCCTCAGATGCATTTTCGAACGCGAGCTGTTAAAAGAGTGCTTGCAGACCTCAATGTCAATAAGTCCTCGGGACCGGATGGCATCTCAGCCCATGTGTTGAGAAAGTGCGCCTCAACGCTGGCTCGCCCATTGCGCAATCTCTTTAATTTATCTTATACTTCAGGAGTTTTTCCAGCTTCCTGGAAGATTGCCAATGTGCAGCCAGTTCCCAAAAAAGGCGAGGCTACGAATCCTGCAAATTACCGGCCCATAGCAATCTGCTCAGTGCTCTCTAAAGTCATGGAGAGCATTGTAAATTTTAAATTGATGAGGTATCTAGAGAGCAACGAAATGATCAGCGATCGCCAGTACGGCTTCCGTGCTCACCGTTCCACCGGCGATCTGATGGCGTTTCTCACTGAGCGGTGGAGCAGTTGTATTCACCGGTTCGGTGAGAGCAAGGTTGTTGCTCTGGATATCTCCAAGGCATTTGACCGGGTGTGGCATAAAGCACTCGTGTCTAAACTGGCTGCTTATGGTGTCGGTAATACTTTCACTCGATGGATATCGAGTTTCCTCAGCGGCCGTTCTATTCGGGTTGTGATAGACGGCTTTGCTTCCGAAGAGCACTCCATTAATGCTGGAGTTCCGCAGGGTTCGGTCCTGTCTCCGACACTTTTTCTTATTTTCATCAATGACCTTCTGTCATTGACATCAAACCCCGTCTACTCGTTTGCTGATGACAGCAGCATTTGTCATTCATATTCATTCTCCAGGCGTCCTTCTATTCTGGTGATCAATAGAAAACGCAGAACTATGAATGACACACTCCAATCTGACCTCAACAAAATCCAGGAGTGGGGTCAAGCGAATCGGGTCGATTTCAATGCGCGGAAGACCCAATGCTGTTTGTTAACCCACAAGCGTTTGGCGGGTGACAACTTCCCACCTCTAAATATGGGTGGTGTGGATATTAATGAGTCGGAGGCTCTTGATGTTCTGGGCATGTCAATCCAATGTGATCTTCGCTGGAACGACCACATCTTTGACGTGTCGAAAGAAGCAGCCAAGTGCTTAGGCTTTCTTAAGCGGTGTAAGAAGTACTTCACTCCAACCGATCTTCGTTGTATCTACACCACTTATATCCGTCCGAAAATGGAGTACAATTCGCATATATGGTCGGGAGCTTCGCGAACATATCTTCAGCTCCTAGACCGAGTCCAATGTCGTGCGTTAAAACTTATAGGGGACAGTAGGGTATCCAGCTCTATTGAAACCTTGGAGCGTCGTCGTGATGTAGGGTGTGTAGCACTATTTTACCGCTACTTTCACGGTAAATGTTCCTCTGAAGTAGCCAGCCTGATTCCTCCGGTTCAGGTATTTAGCAGAACTACTCGGCTTTCCAGAGCGGTGCACCCCTTTTATGTCGCGATTCCGTTCCAACGAACCACGCATTACCGTGAGAGTTCGTTTTTCGGTCGCGTCGTTAGATTGTGGAATAATCTCCCTGCGAATGTCTTCCCGCCTACTTACAGCATCGAAACATTTAAGCGAAGTGTAAACCGTCACTACTCCCTCTTTCCCCCTTCCCACTAACCTGTCATCCCTTCGGAACCAACAAATGCTGTGCATGGATAGGGGGCATCCCCTGAGCTTGGTTTCATCTGTCATAAAAAAAAAAAAAAAAAAAAAAAAAAAAAAAATTCCGAAAAGTTCCTTAGTTGATCTTGTGACTTCTCAACTTTGTTTCTCTCTCCTTCTCGCTCTGCGGCTTTGCGACGCGCCACTTTGGTTCCACATGCATGTCGATACCTACGATTTGTAATGGTTTTCACTTTGACATCGGAAACCTTGCAAGCACTTTTGACGGTTTAAAAGAAACTTTGATATTCGAGATATTCGAAAAAGTCTGAAATACGATCTTCCCTTGTTACTCGCCGCGTACAACTTGTGAGGTCAGGTCAACGTTTTGGTTGAAGTTGGTCCCATCCTTCTGTAGAGTTACAATCTTTTTGATTGATTTTATAAACTCAAAACAAAGACTGATATTAAGTTGGTTTTCTTCATTTTTATGGCGGACTATATTTTATTCCTTTCCTGGGTGGAAGAATCTCACATGCTGTTGTATGTGGAGAACCCTGACTATCCATCAGTTTTTACTCATAGTTCTGGGCCTTCAAACCCGAGTGATGAAATGCATAGAAACTTGAGAGAGCGGGAGATCTGACTACGTATATGAATTTATTTTTAAATCGAAAACGTTTATTCGCAGGCATTTTTCATATCACCACATCATGTTTTCACATCATTCATATCCTCATAATTTCGAATCCTACCATGAGATCATTCCATCATTTCATATCACTTATTTCATCGCCATTATCACAAACTTATGGCGCATTAATACTTATTTGAAATAATCTATCGCGTGAAAACTACTGAAAACTACATCGCCAAACTGTTTAATAAAATAATGACATTTTTAGCTCGACTTGAGAGATCCACACCTGATTTTCCAACACCTCACAACCAGCAAAAAGCTTATTTAGTCGTGTCTCCGCTTCTCTCCCGTGAATTTTGTATGCTCATTCTGCATTTTGTATTCTCATATTGTTGTTTGTACTTCGTAAAGATTGTTTGCATTAGCAACAAATTTATATGCAGATTCTTTTACTTTTTATGCTTCATAAAAGCAAGCAGTTTTATGTTTATATTTCTGGTGGTACATTTTCGGGTATGACAGTGAGTACCATCCACCTGCCGTCGCTACTCCCTTCTTCGTTGTAGCCGAGAGTGCAATTTCCCAACTTCATGGCTTTATGTGGCTTAAAGCAAACCATTTTATCAATGGTTAATAAAAAAGGAAAATGGCGAAAAGCCACCACTGAACAGCGAAAGCATCAACTTTAACCAGCGGATGCATAATGAAGTCATATAATGCGTTGAGGGCAGCCAGCGGAGGAGGACGCTGGGGAAGAAGTACGTGGTTAATGGCCTTTTCTGCTGACTGAATGTCGGAGAACATTAAAAGCACCAATTTGTACACAACGACAACGAGGGAATCAATTATAAGGGGGGAAAATTCAACAAAATCTTGCATGCATTTCGGTTTAAGTGGCCATCATTAGTTTGCGAAGCTAAAGTTTGGGAAGCTTCAGTTTGGGAGGCCACAGTTTGAGAAGCACTGTTTGAAAAAAGACTATGTTTGGAGAGGACTAAACGGAAAACAGACAGCAGTTTTGGACACAAATAAGACCGACTTTCTTCTTGATTTGAATTTTGATTTCACGGTTTCTAAATTCGGACGATATTTCTGCTTCTCAAAACTAAAATTTCCGCTTCTTGAATTTCCGTCATTTCATGAGAAATGGCAGCGGAGCCCCGATGACTTCTGGAGAGAGGGATGAGAAGGAGGAGAAGGAGGAGGAGGAGAAGGAGGAAGAAGCACCTCCGATTTCGCCTGCGGGGCTCAAGAGTTTGCGGATTTAGAAGATATAAATAAGATCAAATTAAGACGTTTGTTGTGTCTCCATTAAGAGAGTAAATTCTTTCGCTCTGCGAGGCTAAATATTATTTATTTATTTATTTATTTATTTTTTTACTAGTAATTAATATTAACCTGAAATATTTGGAAATAACCTTTCTAATTCGTTTAAATATGTAAATTTGTTTATGATATCAGAATCAGCTTATTCGCATTTATATTCGATTTATTCGTTATTTTTTATCTTCTAACAGAAGTTTTTACTTAACAACTCAACGCTTCAAGAAGAGCTACAAACGTTTTCTTCATTTCAACTCAATAAACTGTAAATTATTCAGTTAGAAATCGTTGGGGTTAAAAGTTCCATTCCATTCCAAAGGTTCCGCAACTTTAAAAGCAACAATAAAAATATTTCCATACTTAAACTGTAAAAAATCTATAAAATCCACGATATTTTAATGTATTTTTAATGTAAAATCAATTATATCCGACGTCAATGAAATGATCTGAATATAAAACTTTGAAACTCTTCTTTTAATACTTCTCGATGTCAACAAGAACAGCAACAACATTCGATTCATTCCAAGGGACGAACAAATCGAAAGACAACCCGCTTCATCCGCACTCTTGGAACGCGTAATCTGATCGTTCCGTCCGAAATTAAAACCCGACTTTTTTACGAGAAGGCAACCAAATCGAACCGAGATTGTGAAGCATTGAATGGCGCGCGCAGGCGGTGGCTGTCGGGGGCTGCCCGGGATCGGAGCGCGGAGCGACTACGGGTCCCTCCTGGCTTCCAAACCATTTCAGTTGTTGTCATCTGTCAGATGAAAATGAGAATTTATGGCTTTGTAATTGAACGCGTAGCTGGCGAGTCAAAAATAAAGCGGACCGAAGACGCTGCTCGGCCGCCAGTGCTGCAGCAGCATCTCCGGCGGCCATCTTTGAAATTGAAATTCAATGCGGTGCGTCAAGTTGTCTTGACCAGCAGAGCAAAATGTCTGCGCGCGTTAAAAGATGAGGAAGACACTGAAACGGATACACAGCACAGATGGCGGTGAGCGGGAATGGTGCAGCTGACGCAGAATGGTGCAGCGCGGAGGGGAAAGCGGGCAGCAAACGAAGTAGAAGACGAAAACGCATTTACATAAATTATTCCACTTTTGTGCGCTGGAAACGAGCGTCTACACCTCCCCTCGCTGTGGGGATCGTCACTTCTCCACCGGTCCTCGCTCCCCCGGCCCCACGTCCTCCTTCGAGGAGTTCTGAGTCTGCGCCACACTCGGGCGATAAAAAGCACATCGCGAGCGCAATACATACTTTGTAAACGAAAACCATTCCGACGGATTTTTCTGCGTCTCTTACGAAAGTCGTTAAACACAGGGAAGGCTGCAGCGAGCCCACGATGGCCGCGCTGGGTGGAGCGGGGCTGCCGGCGCGCACATAAATAAGAGTTTTCGACTGACGCGTTTCGATTAAAATTCTTTAAAATACGAGCTTCCTTCTTTCATCTGATTAATATTTTATGAACTTCTGGCCGCCGCGTCAGGTTTCCGATCGGGCGGCAACGTGAAGCGCGGCGGTTGGTTGCCTCATTTTGGAGTCAAAATGCATGGCAACAGGATTCATAATTCACGGCACCCACGCACGAGAGCCACGCAGGAGGGATTCTAAAAGAGGAACTTTGATTTCAAACGAAATTCGTTGCTTCTTAAGGCGTAAATAAATTGCGATGTTTATATGATGAGTTCGTGAGTGTTTTTATTTGGAATTCCAGTTCGGTGAGGTTGTTAATGTTATTTCAGAAACAGATCGACACAGAATCTTTAAGCTGCTTAAGGGGTTTTCTTTCGTTTTTTCTAATTTCTTATTTTAACTTTGTTTGCATACCACATCCAGTGCATTTTACCGGTTTAAAAACTAGGAAATCCACTATCTTCTTCGCCATTCTTGCGATTGGAAGGGCTGCGGCTGCTGCAGCGAAAACTGGGGCCAGTCAATTATTTTCCCTTACATATAAACGTCTCTTGTTAATCGCAAGCCGACGGTTCTAGCAACTCAATCGATTTCCCTCCGCGTTTTTCCAAACATTTCGTTTAATTTGCCCGCCAAGGTTTTCGAAAGGGATTCGCGCAATTATATTTTACGATGTTAACACAGATCAAATCTCAAAAACAAAACGAAGAGCATATAAAATGAAAAGCCAACAACAACGTCTTGAATCATCCCTCCCACAGCCGCCGCCGAAGGGCATAAAAATTCCCAGATACTGCAAAACAACCAAAGCGGCGTCCCACGAAAGTCGCTCAGTAGCGGAGAAGCTCGTGACAGCCGCTTAGTTTTTATGACAAGTTTTAAAAGTTTTATTCCGCCACTGAAAATGCAATTCGAGAAACGAATAAAAATGCAATGTAAGCAAAGCGCACAACAACAACAACAGCGAGGCGAGGCGGACTCGGAAGGCAGAACTTCAATGGCGGCGAGGAAACTTCGCTGGGCGCGGACAGCCAAGGGTTTGCAGTCGTTTTATGGATCCACGTATACGCGGACATCCTTGCGACCACCAGCCACCCACCGCGCCGCCTCCTCCCACCGCCCCTCCCACCAGCCCTCGCGGCGATCCAGAACTCAATCAAGAATTGCCGCCGCGTGCTCAAGCGAATGAAGGCGATTTATTTTTTATGACAAACTTTCTAATGTTTTATTTTTGTGCTTCTGTTTTGTGATTTTAATTTCCGTCTTTCTGGCTGGTTTTTCTTGCTTCGTTTGCTTTTCCTTCATTTTAACTGTCCAGAATTATCTGCAGGAACGCGTAAAAATGAATTAAATTCTACTGAACACGAGCGCGCGGCGAGAAGAGGGCGGAAGTGGGCAGCTTGTCGCCCTTGAAATCTTAGATAACTCTAAAAGACGTTGAAATCTCCTCATATTTGCACTTAAGAGAAGAATTGGAAGTTAGAATTGGCTTAGCGAAGGTAAACCACGTGGAGCTCTACTTTCCAGTTCCCCCCGTGGAAAAGGTTTCCGCTACGCCCGCCGCTGCCTGTCATGAACAGCGGGAAAAACTGCTGACGACTTCGGGGTGCGCGCAATAAAACTTGGAAGGGATTAACTTTTGATGGCGCCCTCGGGTCAGCGGTTTGGAAAATGAGACGGATGAAATTCTCCTGCGGCATGAAATGAAATTCCTACGGCGAGAACTTTTATTTAAATTAAGATTCAAATGTTTACAAAGACGCTCAGAGAATTTCCTCAATTTCTTCAAAACACACGGACCAGCAATCACTTCCAGTTCAGCTGAAAACCGTCGCTTCCGAGGAAACCGAAATATTTTTAGCTTTCCCTAACCACGCTTTAGATCTCCGAACTTCTTGGAGTCGCAACACATGTTCACTCGCGCCACAACACGCCGCAATCTGGCCGCCGCCCGCGTTTTATCAGCACCGCATCGGCTGCATTTTGAAATTCGAAACCCGCCGCCGCACATGTTGCGGATACACGATCGCCGCCTAACTGATCCGCGTCGACTTGCTTTCGCGCATGGCTACCCCTCGGCTGTGCGTCTCCGCAGCGCCTCGCAGGATGCACGCAGCACAACCGCCCGCCGCCGCCGCCGCCGCCGCCGCTTTCCCGACGCCTGTCTGACCTTGACCTTGCCTCGTTCCCCAGCTCGTCGCCGCTCCTGCGAAATGCAGATCAACTCTTTTCATCCACAGCGTCTTCAACTCTTAACTGCAATCCGTTTAATTGCTCTGCCCGGCATTCGCTTGCTTAAAATCTCGAGCAACAATAGTCGCCGTGCAAGGTCACTCGGGCGACCTGTGTGTGCGTGCGTCCTCTTCGCCGGTGACCCTGCAACGCTCACAAGCCATTATTGCGCAAGCGTGACGTAAATGCGCCGAGCTGCTCTACATTTTCACACATTCAGCCAACAATAATCGTAAAATTTTTATACTTGCACGGAAAATAAAGCAAAATCTGGGAAGGCGAAGAACGAGACGAAGAAGTGATTGATGTGCGTGGAAGGATTGCCGTGCCGCCAACTCACGCCGACTGCGGGCGATCGGCTGCGGAGGGCTACGCGTGATCTTCTCGAGTGCAGACAATCGAAGGAACTCGTAATGGTTTCCATGCCATACTTCGAAGTGGCATTGAAATAAACTATAATTAGCTTTTAAAGCAACACCGCTGATCTCGATAATCGAGATCCGAACAGCCTTTTCCAATCTTTGCAATGACGAGGATCAGTGCAGCCTTTGCTGGCTTCGAATGCGAGTTGATAATCAAGACGTGGACTGCGTTTTCGGTCCACACGACATTTTACAGTATAGATTTTTCTTTCCCGATTTCAGGCGATCAAAATCTCAAATCCTTTGTTTCCAGCTTGGGGTTTTCGCGTCTAAAGACTGTCTAGATCTCGATGCACACCTTGAAAAAGGGACGTTTGAGACCCCAAACCGGATTTCAAGGTATTGGTTGCGCCAAATCGGCCTATGAGCTTTAAATTCTTTGATTTAATTTCTAATTATATTGATTATTATATCTTAATGCGATCTTAAAGAACTAAAAAGAAGAAAAAGCTAACCAAAGCAAGGTTTTTCTCGTCGAATATCGCATTAAAAATTAGTCAAAGCACTGAAATTAAATCAACATAAATTCCAGCGGCTCCACCGGCGGAATTCGAATTTAAAGAAACACAAGCAACTCCTAACCACCCTCTGTAAACCAGCGCTGACAGGTATGAAGTCAACCCAGCAGCTTACATTCCTGCATACTAACGTAACGGCAGCCATCATTATTTTAGGCTCCGCCTACTACAGTGCTGCCCCCAAGTGGTAAAATATAAGCACTCAGCACACATTCTTAGAAGAAATGTGATGTCATGAACCACACGTAGCAGAGACACAATATACTCGGTGCATGCATCCGCTAAGACGTCGTTTGTCTCGGACATCTGCTCTCCGGTGGTTGTCCGAGAGCTGTTCATGCTGTCTTCTCGGTTTGTGTCGCTGCTAAGTGTCTCAGTTAATTTTAAAGCAGGGCAACTCTACGCTGTGCTTTTGTCAGTAAGATAGAATTCGACGTCTAATGTGCGAATACCACATTTATCAGCAACGATACAGAAATTGCGGTTTGTGCACAATCTTTGTTTGTAACCTGGTGAGTATGTATAAATATACTCGTTGATATGTCCCTAATGATGGTGGAATATAAGCAACGCGTGTACAAATACCCGTTGATTTTGCACTGTGAAGCAAATAGACAGGGAAAATATTAAAATTTTCATTTATATTTTTATTACTAGTAAATTAAGAGTTATATTAAAAAACTACAAAGTATGCATAACCGTTTTCATGTCCGTTTTAATGAAATAATTTCATAAAGTAATTTTTGCAGAGAAAATTAAAGATAAGAAAATTTAATTGTACTTGAAAAAACCCAGCATTTTATTTTCTCTGTTAAATAAATTGAATAAACATCTATTTTCTGTATGGAATTAGACGATTTCAATCGTTTTTCTTCTAGAAATATCATGGTTTTCAAGTAACTCTTAGACATTGGAAACATTTTTTTGCACTAACCGAATTTTTCTGCCGAATAGCTATAAATTAGATTATGAAACTACTTTTGTTGGATAACTTCTAAGTAGTAATGGTAGTGTTAAATGTTAAATAAACACTTAAAACTACTTAGAAGTGTCAACCATGTTATACAAGTGCAGTCATCTGTAACAGTAAATCCGTCGTCTTCTAATTCCTCATCTAAAAATACGGAGTGAATGATGAATGATATGATGAGTTCCCTCCACTCTGACAAGACATCTAAAATCAAACATTTTTCCGTTCTTTTTCTCTAACAACAGAGGAGTGAAAGTATTTTCCTCCAACCCCTGTATGACTGAGACTTCAAGAATTAATTTTAATATTTTATTCTTAATGATCTTAGATTTTATTCTTAGAGATCTTAGAAGAAAATACGTGAGTCAACAGACAAGAAGTGCCTTTCATAAAATCCTCTAATTCCGAGCAGATATCCAGATAAATTAACTCCATTCGGAATAAAATTAACTTTAATAAAATGATCGTCAATGTCTGGAATGTACAATATTTTAAAATAAATTTGTTATATACAATTAAGAATAAATTTGAAAAAGTTTACATTTTGGGCGAATATAAATCCCACTTTATTTCGTTCTATTAACGTTTTTCCCAACTTTTCACTTTATGAGAAAAAAATTACCCTGTTTATAATTTTACATTTATTGAACTCAAACTCAAACACTAACGCGTGATATGGCAACCCTGTTCAGGTAGACACAGGAATGTTTCAGTCACACAAAGTAATTCCTAAAACTATGACTATCTCGCTCTTACACATGACAAAAAGCCCCGCCTTTATTGAAACATTCGAATGGCTGTGAGCCACCATGACGAACTCAGCAGCAATACAACAACAACATTGGGACTCTACTTTATCTTTTTAAGTATGTAATCTCACGCGGCATTCATAAAACTGCAAGAAAACAAAAACCATAAACGCGCCGACTTTGTAGCAAATTCTTTGAGGGAAAAGATAAAACCAACCACCACCACCAGCACT
The DNA here is from genome assembly GCA_922984085.1 of Sicus ferrugineus. Lineage (NCBI taxonomy): Eukaryota > Metazoa > Arthropoda > Insecta > Diptera > Conopidae > Sicus > Sicus ferrugineus. The sequence continues at coordinate 12,598,915 of OV277352.1, read as the reverse complement.
TTCAGTGCACAGAGAATCCATCCTCCCTCCACAAGCAGCGCTTATAAACGCAGGCTGGCAGCAGCTTCTTTACTGCTGATTGCTTCGTGTGCGTGGCTTCCATTTTGTTGCCGCAGATTAATCTGCGCCCTTAAGTGACTCCATTTCCGGCGGTTCGTGATCTCATTAATTTTAAATGTCTGGCTGTGTGCGCCATCATGAAGTCCGCGTCCGCGGATGTGATGTAGAATTGGATTCATGAAATGCCGATGCTGCCGCTGCCCTCGCTGTGGCAACCATATTTCGATGCGTGAAATGGTTGCTCACTTCGTGGCAGCTCCACGACGTTAAGCCGGAAGTAAACGCCATTCAAACGCGTTTCTTACTCCTGGAATGTGGAGCGCAATCACAGCATTCTGATGGAACATTAAAATGTTTTGACAAAATGCTCATTTATTATGCAATTCATCGCAACAATGGATGAAATTCTTTTATAATCTTAGGAAAATCTGACCCCTCGAATATTTGCTTAGAAATTTCATTTTTTTTTTAATTAGATTATTATTTTTATGTATTTGATTTTTTAAATCTTTTTATCCTAATTTTCTCTGAATTTTTGTTGAAAAAAAGTTCAGCAAAATAAATTCATCAGGATATAATTATATATATATATAATAATTTTAATTAATTATCTAATATTAACCTGAGTTCCGATTCAGTTTTTCACACATCTTTGTACGACAATAATTGCAATTTTTATTTTATAATTTTTCCCTAATTTTTTTCTTTTCTGTTTTTGTAATTGAATTTTGTAGAGTTTGATTTTTATTTTTCCTGTACTTAACAATTATAATGTAAACATTTTTAATGGCAGTTTTTAATGGCACTCAGGAGCAGAACTGAAATTTTTGAAAACCTAAAAGATTCTTGAAAGGCATTTCTTGATTATTATAATTGAATTCAACGCTTTGGAAGGAAGGCGCAGTTTTACGTAGAAATAAACAAGGAGAGAATAATTAATATTTGAAACTATTAGTGAACTTTTAACTTGATTTACCCCGATTTTTAACAGAAATAAATTTAAGGTTTTTACGGTGTTTTATTGCATAGAAGTTCTCAGTTAATCCACGTAATTCACTCACCCTGTTTAATGCCGGCTAGTTTCTGCACAAACTCGCAGTGAAAAGATGACATAAGTGGGCTCACAATGATTCAGTCACAAAGCGCGGTACTTCAGTCATAACGCGGTGGACAAGTTCGGGAACTCTGAAGCACTTAAAAGCGCCAACTATAGGTGGCACTCAAAGTTCACACGTTCGCAGATGCGTCATTAAGTGGGTTTAAACAGCGGTGAGACGCGTTGCAAATCGCACCACACAGCGGTGCAGCGCATCCGACGGCTGGCCTGAACTCCGTTCCACACGCACTGCAGACGCAACAGCAACAAACGTTGGGTGAGCTTGAGTCGAAGTGGCGCTCGGATTATTATTAGCCAACTAAACGCATTCGCTACCACTCAGACTGGAGATTAACATAAACGTCGAAGTGTCTACTGATTGCACGACGAAATCACGTAACTGGCGATTACAGCGGAAACCATTCAACGCGATACGGTGGCGCAGCTGCTCCTCGGCATCCAGCAGATGCAGCAGCAGTTATTAGATCGAATGTTTGTTTTTATTGAACACACTATTTATTGTCTTTTAACACTTTCGCGGAGCGGAGTGCGCAATAAATGCGTTGTGAGGAAAGCAGTCGAAATTTGTGGCCGTATAAAATTCACGCTGCCGCTTCTTGCCAGGCTGCTGCAGCTTTTGTTGCCTTGCGAGTGGAGTTGCCGCGCCGCCAGCTCGTCATCGGAAAACGCTCGGATTGTGAATGATGTGCGACTTTTCGTTGGGTGTGAATTGTTGTTAGATTCCTGGAAGCGAGTCGAAGTCGACTGTGTCGCAGTCGACGACTTGGATGACGCAGTCGCCGAGTTGCCCTCGCCGCGATGTGGGCAGCGCAGTGCGACAAAAGGCGATGCGACGAGACGAGACGAGACAACAGCAACGGCGAGCTGGAGATACACATCCTCACAAAATATACGACGGCTGTATATCTTGGTGTCTGTGCGAGTGTCTGCTGGCTGCAGCTTTTTATCTAACTGCGCCCGCTTGTCGTTACTTTTTGCATCTGCGAACGAGCGTTACTGGTGTCTGGCGTCTGTATTTTGGGGATGTGACTTCGCACACACAAACAAGGAAAGCAAGGAAAGATATAAAATCCTGCGAAAACTCGGAGCATCCTCGTGTAATCGTCGTGTGCGCAGACGCGATGCAGCAGCTCGGCTGGACGTTTACAGCCCGGGGTTGAATTCGTATAAAACGCAAGTCAGCAAGCTGAAAATCCTCCCCAGCCAACGGCGTCGATTGAAGAGGGGCGCACAGAGGGGGTTGCTTTGACCGCTTAAGAGTTTTCTATAAAAAAACACAACCAATGCGAGGATATCGGTTTCATTATTGCAGTAAAAACACCGAATTTCAAGAGTTATTGGAATTCCTGCTCGAAGAGATTAAAGTCTCTTCCGCTTGAAGAGATTAAAATTAAAAGGGGAAAAATAAAAATAACAGTTTAATAGTAACCGGATGAAAGTCACAGAATAAAAAGCACACTCATTCAAAGAAACCGCATCCACGAAAGTTTTCCAAAATTGTATGAACTTCCTCCAGAACAACTTTTAAAAATGCTTTGTAAACCTTTTGTAAGATTTTGTGATATTAACTGTATATTTTCAGAGAAGAATGCTACCTAAAACGCCTCTCATGAGCCTATTTTAGCCCCAAATAATCTTATAATTCCTTGTAGTTTATTTAGTTTTCTTATTATAATCAATAATTTTAGTTGACTCTAACAAAACTCGGAATATTTCAAAAACCAAACCAAACCTAGAAGCGTTTTTCACAACACAGCAACACGTTTATCGCTCAACACCACCTACGAGTCACGTTAAAATAATAAACTGAAAAGCAAATAAGTAAAATTGTGTTAAGAGTCTTCAAACATAAAAATGAAAAGCCGTAAATGAGACGCGCGATGGCAGACTCATCATAAATCCATTAAGTGGAAGATACGAGGGCAATTTGTTGTTATGGCCGACTTTATAGGTGAAATTTTAACTGAAGCACGCTGAATGTTGCCCGCAGTAGGCACGTGTAAATTCGGCTCAAACGGAAAGTGAAAATTGAAGAGAAGCCGCTTTCAATGAATGAGCGAATGAATGGAAATGTTGAAAGTTACTCGAAAAGTACACAGTCATCTCCAGAGTTGACTTAGCGCTGTCCGTCCGTGAGGAAATCTGTCCGTCTGTATTTAAACGACGACTGCAAGAGGACGAATAAAAGTGAAATTTCACACAAATGTTCTCTGTTTCAATAAGCAGGTTGAGATTGAAAATGAAGCAAATCGGTTGACAGCCACACCTACTTTTTATATAAAATATACAAGCAAATTGCCATTTTATTTTATTTTATATTTTAGCTATTAAGAAAACCCGAATATCGTAGAATTATTTAACTTTAGAAGTATTTAGTTTTTTTCTTTAGCAGTTAACAAACATTCACGCAATATTTGCAAAAGCAATCTGAAGTGCAAAATTCATTCGTCAACGCAGTGCGTTCGACGATCTAACCGCTCAGATAAACATTTAACGAGTTAACAAAGGATCGGTGCTAACTTTCGACGCCCCGCACGCGGCCGGCATATAACGGCTCCGATGAAACTGAGAACCCAGCGCACAGTCGCTAACAACAAACGCAAACAGCGACCGCGAACGCGACCGCGACAGCGACGAGATCCTCCTGCACCGCCGGCGATGTGATAGTGAAAGCCATGAATGGGCTGCTCGCGAGTGCGGAGCAGCAGGAACACCTTGCAGATGCAAACGGCTGGCGTGACGTTGGGACGAATACTTCCAGAATGCGTTCATTAGCTGCCGACACCTGGTTAGCCACTGCTTCTGCCGTTAATCACGCTAATTAAGTCGTTAGCGCAGCACGCGATCTCTGAGCTCGTGAAGATTGTTAATTGCGATCGCTGTGAGACGATAAATGGATTTAATGAATTAATTGTTGCCAGGAGCTTCTGCTGTTGCATTGAGTAGCGGAAGTTATTATTTCTATATAGTCGACTATATATAGAAGTAATAACGCTTCGCTTCTTTGGGTTTCGGGCGCTTCTTTGGGGAGATTTTTCGATCCCTTTAAAATGTGGAGACGCTTCTTTGGGGAGATTTTTCGATCCCTTTAAAATGTGGAGACGCGGATCCTCTCACAAGATCCCGGAAATCACAAACAAGTATTTCGGCTTCCCTAATCCTGTTTTATCTGCTTAATCCGCACGTTTGTTTTGTATAAACACGGAAATATCACACCTTCGCTCTTCACCTCCTTCGACGATCAAAGAAAAGTCTGCTCCCCGCGCTTGCTTTACAAGCGCAGAATCGCAGTTTCCTGCTTTAGTTTCGGACACTTTTATGAGCGTGTGTAAAGCAGCGGCTTGTATTTCCTGCACCACCGAATCTCAGACACGAGAATGGGGGAAAAAAACAAACGCAAACACAATATTTGGACGCTCCGATGTAAAGAGTTAAACCGCACGTTGATCCAATCCAATCCCATGGCACCCTGCAGTCCGATCGCTCTGCGGATGCTTGTAAATCACTTCAGTCCGTCCGTCTTCACGCTTCATTTGCATGCGCAAACAAACAGCAGAGTTGGCCGCTTGTTTTTTCTTCTGGGAAACCCGTGTGGCTGCCCAACATCACAGCAATTCTCTCGAAGTTCGTATTGAGGTGTGAATTCGGCGCATCTTTTGAGGATTCATTCGCATACAGCGGCTACTGTACTGCTTGCCTTTGTTTGGTTTTCCAGTTCTTGATTTCATTAAAACTGAGCTAAAATATTTAAGATATTTTCATAACTCGACTTGAGTTAACTGAACTTCCAGCGTAGGGCGCTCACCGCCTCCATTGCAATCCTCCACTTGAATTTATTGTATTTTTCTCTCATCTCGGGAACTTGTGGAAGATAAAAAGTATTAAAATTTAACCGCTGCCTCGAGCTCAGCGCTATTTGGTCTTCGGTGCTGTCATTCGTTGTGGATTCGAGCGAACCCTCCATTTTATGGGCGGCCGCAATAGGTGATGACCGGCGCTGCGCCTCCATTTCGGGCCAGCAGTCAAATGTTGCCACCCTTAACCACCCTTCAAATGTTTGTCTAACAGATAATGGCATCTCTTCGCTTAGTCAGGGATCCACCAGTTACTTTTACGTTGCTGTTGTTGCTGGTTTCGCTGCACTTAAATAAATAACGCATCCTTTTTATATCCCCTGCTGCTTCGATGCTTTTGTCCGGAGCAAAATATATCGACGAAAATGTGTTGCTGTAATAAAGTTTTATGATCCGACGTTAGATGTCAGCGTGAGGACAGCGTTTCGTATCTTGAAGAAAATTTCGGAGCTGTGAAAGTCGCGAATGCACTGAAAAGTAATCAAATTAAATGTTATTAATTCGCAGAAATATTAAAATAGCTCAATTTAAATACATTTTCATGTGAAAATTTGTGAAAAAGAAGCTGAAACAGTTATTTATCATGTGTCTAAATTTAAGAATTACATTTCTTATAAAACTTAATAATTTATTGATGAATTATAAGTGAGTTCAAACTTTGACACCAAAAGTAAGAATTTGTAAGTTAAAATTGTAAATATAAATAAAAAAAGGTTTATAATGACAGATTCATGCGTAGAGATTTTCAGTGTAGCCATCAGCATCCCCATTTTTGTTCCTCATCAATATTATTGCGTTTGCGTGTTCGTCAGCCGTTTCATTTCATTTTATTTGCTCCTTTTTCGAGGACGAGCATCGCCGACGAAAGCCGTTAAATCGAAGTTCAATTTCGTCCTGAAGCTGAAGATGTAAAAATAAAACTTTTGCTGTAAAATAAGTTTTTCCATTTCGGAATATTAAATATGTTTGAAGAGTTTAAGAAGTGAATGGATACTAAAAATTATTTAATGCTAAAGCCGATGTAGAAACTTGAAATTCATACAAAATTATGTATTAAAAAGATGACGTGTGCCAGCATATTCAATTTTCCGCACCGAAATTCTAAAATGCCCTTCAAATTTGTTATGAGTTTTCTAAATTCGAAAAACATTTCAACATTTCCACCTGTTATATTACAAAAACAACTGGCGTCAGATGCTGTTTCAGTAGGATTGTCTTTTCTTCTTCTTCAGATGAAAAGTTAGAAATAATTTTTAATAACATATGCGAATCTATCAAATTACTTATTTTAGTTTTCACTGCTAATTATTTATTCCTGCAAGTTTTTCGTTGTTGCTTATTGCTCGAGGATTACTATCAGTTCGCGTTTTCAGCATTAACGAGGAAGTAGTTGAAACTGGAGGCTATTCCTCAACTTCTTTTGGTGTTTCTCACTCCAGTATGAAACTAAATTGAATCCAAAGAGTTCGGCTTCAATATTATTTTCTAGCATGCACGACGGATTCATTCTTCGGAAATATTACGTCGTCCGTTTCTGGAGGAAACTCTAGTCATGCCCACCATTACTAAACTTCTGTAGTTCTACTTCGTTTGGTAGCACTTTGCTATTTTCAGCATTTGGAAAAATTCAAACAAATCAATATTTCGTAATCCACCGCCTGTTTTTAATTAAGAATACTAGTGTAAATTTTTCCTTAATTCCTTTCTTTTTTATGTGCTTTCGGCGCAATCTACGATTTATCTAGAGAGGCAATCACAAGAAAACTTCCTGCCTTAAAACAGCTTCAATTCATAAGTTACAGTTTAACAAACAGTGACTTCCAAACTGTTACTTTGGCTTTCAAAGTTGTTTGAAGGTCTCTGTCTCGGCTAAACAGCTCACAGCTCATGTGGTGTGAAGAAAATCTGCTGCTTTCTTTCTAATACACAAACCATCAAAACTCGAGATACCAAGCAGGAAAGATGTTCAAAGGGATGCCAACTGATTAACATAAAAATCTGAATAATTATAAAAATTCCTTTAGATAGTAAAATTATAATTTTCTTTCTTTTTTTCTCGTTCTCGAAATCTTTTTATTTTTAATAATGTCTTCAATTAAATCGCATAAAGTACAATATCTAATTTCATTAAGAAGCATTTTCAAATAAAAGTAATGAAAAGTTTAAAACTAGTGAAATTGAAATTATTCATTATATACAGTAAAATAATAAAAATATTTAAAATACTAAAAATAAACGCTACAAAAATAATAAAACTAATTCTTCCGCAAAAACTTAATGCTATTTTATAAAACATTAAATAGTGACCCGCATGAGTTCACAAAATTGAAACTCCACCATTCCACACCTAAAGAGAAAAAAGCAGATCGGAGTATTTCTGAATACATATCACGCATATCGTCCTCCAAACAACCGCCATTGTGCCCTCCAAAAAACCATTTTGTCAACATATTCGTCATTTGTCCCCACAGAAGGGATGATTCGAGCGCAGTGAAAAAAGCAGAGATACGAGTCTGTATATTCTGAGTTACTGAGGGGATGCTGTAAACTTAATTAAAAAAAATAAAATAAAGCAGTAAAACTGGCGGCGACACGTCAAACAAAATGGCGCAAAATAAGGGTGGGAAATGATCTAAGAAATATTGCGCAACACAAAAATATCCATTCTTCCAAATACAAAACTCTAGAATTGAAATTTCGGAAATTTAAATAAATGAGTGAATGAAATCAGCTTTTCTTAGGAAGCCATAAAATACAAGGAACATCATATAATTGCACATCTTCATTTACAAAACACATGAAGCCTGTATATTTCTAAGATGTTGCGGAAGGCTATTGAGGATGTTGGGTGTGGTTTACGTCTGCCATAATCGTGAGTAAAGAATGGAAGTCGATACATCCCCCTCTGCACGTCTGGTGACCGTAAAGTCCGGACATCGTAGTATTCCGAAACAGCACTGTGAAAATGTGCTCTCCTTCAGGAAAATTTGCAAGAATCACTCACTAGTAGCACGAGCGCGTAAAATCCCGTGCAGTCAGTCAGTCGCACAAATGTTTACGCACAAATATCGAAATTTTTGTCGCAATTACACGAAAAACCTCTTATTTAAATACATCATAAAGTTTATTGCCTTGTTACATCATAAAGTTATTGCCTTGTGAGATTTCGGCAGCTACTGTGCGAGGACCGAATTGTAAACATCTTAGGGTTTCGTTGTATTTGGAAAGAAACCTCGCAACTAACAACCGAAACAGCGAAATTACTTGGAAATCCAAAACGATTGAGTTTTTTCTACATCAGTGAGGAGGATCAGTGAGGAGGATAATCATAAATTTATTTAGATATTGTAAAACTTAATTGCAGAAAACTCTACACTTCACCTGGCGGGAAACATGCCGACTCTCTGGTTAAGCCAAACAATTCTTCAAAACAAAACGTGCCAGATAAGAAGTTTCCTGTCCCAATAAATTCGTACGGATAGATTTCTCGCATAGCAATAAAGAGAAGCAGTTACTAGCTAGACCTAGAAAACGTTAGATAGCACATGATGTGAACAAATAATATCATTTCTAGTCGTTTTCACTTGAAATACCCGACTCTATGTGAAATTTCTTATCTTATCTCTGATATTGTTCTTCTAATTGTGATGATTGTAGAAGTATCAGTAAAGGAAATGTTAAAATATAAACTCAATTTACTTACAAGTTATCGATTTTCACAGCTAAAAACGAGTTCAGCAAGACTAACATGAAAGCCATTTCAGTAAAAATCTTATATTTACTTTATTTAAGCTGCAATACGTGGTAAAAATCGTGTGTTTCAGTATTCAATATACAAAATATAAGCGTCAAAAGCGAATTTGAGAAAACTCAAAACAAATTAACATTCACTTTTAAGTTTTTATTATCTTAAACGTTTTAATAAAGTCTCCCCATGAATTTATATTGAATTTTGCGTCATGTCATAAACTCTCATCATCCTATTCATTTACTGCCTTGACATCTGCCATTTTTAACTACGAGTATATTTAGGTCTCCGTTTGAGCCGCAAAGCAACCCTTAAAAACAACAATTAATTTTGCCAGAAACTTTATTGAATGAAAGGGCGAAAAGCCACGCCCGGAATGCATTTATTGTTCGTCCAAAGATTCAACTCCTGACTGTAGTAAAAAGAAGACAATTAAAGTTTTACGCTTTATTCACTGAAAAAATTTTTAGATATATCTGTCTTATCTGTTCATATTTTTTGTTTATTGAAATAGAAACGAATTCACTCCGAATCCTGACAATGCTGCTTCACTATATTTACATAAATACATTTGTTGTTTTATAACTTAATCACAGGTTAATCACACGAGTTCTTATTTCAAATGGTTACATTTTCGCTTACAGCTAAACTAAACTTAAACCTTTGTCGTTGCTGGCACCCCTTAATCAGTTCGAGTGATATTACTCTGCATTAAAATAACGACATATTGAGACACAAAAACATTCCGAGTCCTACGAACTCAAATATTGCCCGCCTTTTCCAACAGATACCACGGTAGAAACATGCTCACGGCCACGGCAGCCACGCAAGTGGCGCACATCATGATTGCGGAGGTTACGCTGCCGAAGGAAGAGCCATTCTTCAGATGCACTTGGTCCTCATGCGGTCCCTTCTCGAACTCCAGCACTTCCACGTCGCAAAGGAAACGCACTTTGGAGCGCGGTGACTCCTTGCGCCACACCAGCTGGCCAGAGGACTCACGACGCTCCAGACTCCACACAGGATCGACTACTGCAAGGGGAGAAGATCGGTGGGGGTGAAAATTCCAATTATTAAAGGTACCAGACAGAGTCCTACGTATACACACACACAACTATAGTTTAAACATTTTAAAACTAGTGTTTTAATAAATAGAATTATCTAACTAATAGCACTATCGATTTTTGTTGGATATTGCCATTGACTACCATTGAATGCCTCAAATCGATAATTTTGGTTCATGATTGATATTTATATTATTTGTTTGTGTTCAATTCTTTATTATTAAAAGTTTATATGCACCTGTGTTGCATTATAATCGGTATTTTTCGAGAAATCTAATTATAAATCAATGTAAATATGCATTTTTTACTACAACTATCGATTTCAGACACCCAGTAGTATTATACAACGACCTATTTTTTATTATTAAGGATTGCTGAATCGATTTTATACTCACCTGTCCCAGTCATTCTGTATATTTGTAATGCCGCTCAAGCTGCCTTTGGAAAGAAGAAACACAGGAAATTAATAAATAATTTGAAAAAGTTGCATTTTGCATTTTAATTTGTAGTTGTCTGTTCAATCGCAATTTAAAATAGGGGCTCACGTATGTTATTAAAAGATTTTATTATTCTACAGGATATTTTCTTTATTAATTTTTCTTTAACCCTGGAAAGAGAACTGCAATCCCTCCCACCTGTGCGACGGCTGCTGCTTTAGTTAAGCAATTATTTAGTTTTCTATGGCAAAAACGTTTTTCTGTTTATCGCAAAATAAAACCCTCATATTTGCAATGCAATCATCAACGCATGCAAGCGCGAGTACAGTGAAGGTTGAAAGATTACACCGCTCGCCAGATCGGAAGTTTGCGTTTAAGGTGTTGATTGCTTTACTGTAATTCAATCAAAATTTCTATACTAATTGTTGTCTATTTTAAATTGATCTCGAACATTTCCTTATTACAAAAACAGACTACAAATGCACAAATAATGCATTGATTTATCTGTATGTAAATTGAGTTAATAGAATGAAAGACGAAGCTTTGCAGTTTTCTAGAACATTCAAATCGCACAAAACACAAAAACAAGTATTGTTAAAACACTCTTAGATAAGCGTAGTTTATACAAATATATTTTCTCTGACTAATTTATTTACTTATGAGTCCAACCTTTCGAAGCTTTTTAATACGAATATATTTTAGTTTAGCTGCTTGCATTGAAAGCTGCCGGATGCATGTGAAAAGTTGCGGGTGCGAAATAAAACCAACTGGAAGCGATTTTAATTTAGCGCGAACCGAAAAACAGATAATGTTGCAAAAAACGCACTTAGTTTTCCTATCACAGCAACTTTAGAATGCCAACATCTACGTCAGCAATTATTTTCCATATGGTGTTGTAACTCAACACTCATTCCTCGATGATTGCAAAGCTGACTTGAATTCGATCGAGTTCGAATTACTAACGCATTATTCCACATTAGTACTCATATGGAATGAGTACTGATGGAAATGATTATGCATTTATTGTTTTCTTATATCTAATAAACTTATATATTCCAATATAAACTTCACAGCATCTCTCATACTAAAATTTCTCGCTTCTTAAGATTCATCAGCCATCGGAAGACCTTGTAGCTCAAATATTTCAATGTCTCTCGTGGTCGATATTCGACTTTCAATGCCACACACACAATATCTTTCGGAACCACAGAGATATACACGGTGCTCCCTCCCTCTCCCTGCCTTCCCGACACCATCCATTTCCACTTTTGTGAGTTTCCGTCTCTTCTGTGACATGTTATTCGATTTTTGTCGTGTTTTCGCTACTCAACTTCTACACGGCATCGCTAGTTTTTTTATACAACGAAAATCACGCCACTTCGATCCATTGTGGTGTTGTTTACATACGTGTAATTTAATTATACAGAAAACTCAGGCCTTCAGCGGCGCACAATGACGGCTAAAAAATTACGCACTTCGGATTAAACGTTAATGGAAGCCAATCCTTGACGACAATACGATCATCGGTCTAATCTTTTGGCAGTTAAAACTTTGATCAGTGATTCACTCAGTCATTGACCAAAGTTTCTATTCCACTCGAATTGCATTTGCTGTGTCCAACCACTCGGACATTTAATTCACTTCAAATCAAAATAAAAAATTGGAAGACGAAGGCAGACACATAAAATGAAATCTAAAGCCGACTACTCACTCTTTCTTGATATCGTATTGCGTGAAGTCAGTACAAAAATTGTTCAAAAGCTTCGATTTCAAATATAAATTTTGATAAAATTTATTATTAAAATTTTGCGATAATTAAAGCATTTCCCGAAATAGAGAAAGTTAGGGAATGAGTGATTGGTTAATTATTCGTCGTAGATGCCAAAGTCCCAGGTTCAAATGCCGCTAATGACGCAAAGAAACTTCGAGTGGCTTATCAAAATAGCATTAAAGTAACAGAGATAAAAAAATTTGAGGATTTCTTATTTTAAAATAATTTAAAATAACTTAGTAAGGAAAAATGGCTTCGAAACTCAGCTCAATCTTAAGACTTAAACATTTTACAAAATTTCTTTTTAAGTGGAACATGGAACAGACAACCGCAGAAGGCTTACATTTTTAGCCTCCACTGTTACCAGCGTGGCTGAGTACAACGCCATGTTCCTGTAATTGAATTCAATCGCGCGTGGAATGTTTTTACGAGTATCTTTATTCATGCAAATTAATCGATGGTTAAAAGGGAACCAAGAGAACCGTTGAAAATTATGAAGAAAGGATTTTACAAATTAAATTTAATTGAATTAAGGTTTGAAAACCATCTTAATTAGCGAATCTACTCTAACTTAGTTAATTATTAAAATGCGCTCTTGGCCACCCTTGATCTTCAGGGTCACGCAAGTTGGTTGAAAGCGAGCAACATAAAAATCACCCGCAACAAAAAACACTCATAGACAACCTCTGAATACCTTGCGTTAGCTTACTGATGATGTTGACAGAATCACTTGAAGTGGGCGCTCCTGTGGGTCCAACAAACTGCTGCTTGAATCGGTACGCGGTACGGTCGGCTGCCTGTGACGTCAGCTGATGCCGAAAGCTCAGTCGACGATAAGAGGCGGCAGTGGTGGTGGGTTGGTCCAGCAGCTGGCAAGGCTACTTTGTTTGTGCGAAAAAAGAACGCAATGCGCGCGCGAATGCGTTTTACGCGATCTGCAGCTGAAGACTGACGACTGCGACGGCGACGGCGACGACGACGACCACCAGGTTCAACAGCAGCCACGCCAGAGACTCGCTGCTTCACTATCTGCTGGCAGAGTGGATTAGTAAGCGCGAACGACGGTGGCGTAACAGAAAAGCTGGACTTTAGACTTGTCTTGCCAACGCTTGTATTTTCGTGTTTGTTATTATTGTTATTTAATTTTTTCCCTTTATTTTCGAGTTTTTGAGTTTATTTATGAGTTTAAGTGACTTTCGTGTTCGTCTAAATATTTAATTTTATATTTTTGCAATTAATCACTTCTACTTGATTGCAGAATCAGTCTAGAGAAACGCAAAGTTAATTAGAAAAAACCCCATAAAAGTTTCTCATTAACTTGGTTCAAGCTGGTCTTCATATAACAAAAACTTTATTTGAGTTTTTACAATCTTTAGATTTTTCTTTCAATTCTACCGCACGCAGTTATAACTCAATCAACTCGTTTGAGTCTCTCTAGCATACTGAATCTGAATCCGTTGGATGGAGCGTGGAGCGCGTAGTTTTTTCCATGCTTGATTTTACTTCGCCTCGGTAGCAATTCGCGCTCGCCTCCTCCTGCGCGGCAACATCGATCAGCTTTCAGAGATCATGGAATGCCAAACCGAAAGCAAAACCATAACAACTTCAAGAAAAGGGGCCTGTGTTTCCGAAGTGTTGTTGTTTTTATTTGTACCACTTGTTTTCGTATCAAAGCACGCACACCCACTGACTTCAACGACGTTCCGCCGGATGCCAACTAACGCAGCAATCGCGCCCACTAGCAATCTGTCTTCGACTGAGCAAATGACTTCAACACGAATCGTTCCACAGCTAGTTGTTGCTCTGCTAGCCAAGAAAGCTCGTTGGTGTGGAAAACACAACCAAGTCTCCTCCAATCCACTCGCTACGCAGTCAGTCAGTGCATACGGCAGTCATTCAGCACACCAGTAGCCAGTAGTTCAGTCAGTCATTTGGTCACTCAAACTTACTTGCAGTCGCAGTAATGGTAGCCAACCACCTGCTAAGTGTCGCTCTGCCAACTTACAGCAATTGTTGTTGTCGTTATTATTATTATTGCTTTCGTGATGTATTATCGCATTCATTCATCTTGAGCTGTCCTAGCATCGAACAACACGCCACTGAAAGCGCTCCCGCCCGCCTCCCCGCCATCGTTAACTCGACTACTGAATTACCTCACCGCCGAAAAGCTTCAAGTGTTCGTCTATAAAATACTCCCGCGCAAATCAAAAGCTAATAAGCGTTTCGGAAGCTTATAACAAAACTTTCGCGGAAGTCTCACTAAGCTCAAAAAAGCTCTCGCCATTCTCACACCCAGCTTCTTACACCCAACGTAAAATGTAAGTATTAAAGATTATATTTCAATATCACACCTTTTTCGATTATTTATTAATCATAATAAAATACAACTTCAGTTGAAACATTTTTGAGCTGTCAAACTTTATTTGAAGAAGTATTCTAATAAGTAATGAGTATTTTAGCTGAGTAATCCTCTCATACACGCGTTCTTCTCTCCACGAAGGCCTTGAAATTGCACTACCAGTAAAATACTATAGAACTCCGCCATACTATAGAACTCCGGCTCTACCAATTGATGATAGGAAAACCCATCGGTGTTATTAAATATGATAAAATAAAAGAACATTTTTTCAAGTATTTTTTGACGTCAAACAAATTTCCGTTCATTTGTTCGTTCGTTGTTAGGCCGAGAACTTTTCAGAACGCCTTCTTATCCTTCGGGTTTAGGATAAAAAGGGTGACTGAATTCCTCAAATAATCGCTGAATTTCTTAACTAAAAATGCTGCGTTGGCTTCGATCCTATATACTGCAATGAATTTGAATGTTTTGATGAAAGTGATAAAAGTTTGATCAGATGCACAACAAACGTTATAATTTTTGTTTTTAAAACAAAATTAGCGGAGCGAAAAATCGGGTTTTTTAGATTTGACTCAAAGGAGTCTCAGAAGACAGCAAAATTTGTATTTGTAATTCACGGAACCCCTGAAAATCCTGTTTCCTGCTTTTCTCCTCTGTATTAGCAGACAAAATATAAGAGATCCTTCATAATTCTTTCCTTTGCAGCTTCTTTCTGCAACGCCATAGTCAGAAAAGTGAAAGAAAATAAAAGTGAGCCATTTAAATAGAAGAGAGCGACGTAGGACTTTTGATTCTCAGTTTACTAATTCTCGACGTGTTGTTATTATTTTTGCTAAACAAAAGTAAGGGAAAATACGAAAAAATATGGGAATAACTTTGCAGTTCTGCAAGCAGCAAAAGAAAGAATTTAACAGAAAATGAGAGAGCTTTAAAAATCCTTCTGAAAATCCTCTCTACTCACTATTCCGGTTTTCTGCAAAGCACTGCAAAAAGTCAGAGAAATGGGGGGGAAATGAAAGAGAGCCACTTAAATGAAAGAGAGCAGGGAAGGACTTTTGATTCTCAGTTTACAAATTCTCTTCACGTTGTTATTATTTTTGCTAAACAAAAAAGGAAGAAAAGCAAGGAGGGAAACTACAAAAAATTTGAGAATAACTTTGCAGATCTGCATGAAGCAAAAAAAAAAGACAATTAACTCGAAATGAGAGCGCTTTGAAAAGGATTTTTTTATTTATTTGCTTCTATTTTATTTTATTTTGTTTAATAGCTTATTTCACCTTATTTTATTTATTAATGTAATTTGATATAACTTATTAATTTATTTCATGTAATATTTCGTTATCTTTTACTATTTCTGCTAGTTTTTGTCTCAATTTTTATTCATTGTTATGGGGAATTTTTGTAGTTCCGGCTTTTTTTACTACGTTTTGCCATTTCTTTTTTAATTTTCTATGTTTGTGCATTTTTTCTCGTATTTTTACTTATACTGGCAGTTGTTGTCGATTCTTCTTTTATTCTTCTATTTGCGTTAGCAATTCTTTTTTTTTTTTTTGTTTACGGTGATGTTTTTGGTAGACGTCGTTATTGTTTAATGTTGGCAGCATTGTATGCGGCCAGATATGAAGACAACAACAAGGGCGGCAAAAGGATGAAAGTGTGGAAAAATAGATTTCTGTGTCAGGCGTCGCGTTTAATTTTCATTTGTCGCACTCGCTTCGCCGGCAAATGAATGTCCTTTGAACGTCGTTGCTTTTTAAAATCTTTCTGTGTGAGTTCTTCTTTTGTGTTATTTTCTTTTTCTAACTCTTCAGGTTTGAACAGCTAAATAATTTAAAGAACAATTTCAACTCTTGTAGAAATTCAGTAAAAGCAAAGAATATTTCTTGTATATTTAATAAATAACAGTAATTCCAATAAATAACAGAATTCCAGTATTTTAGAGTTTTCTTTCAATGCAAAATATGTGTAAATAATAAAATTTAAACGGTCTCTACTCGAAGCGCCCAAAAGTATGCAGCAATAACTGCGTGAGAACTTCATTTATGAAAGTCTTTTAAAAACTCTGAAGGAGGATAAAAACGTTTGAGAGGACGAAGGAGAATGAATATTCGTATTTGTGTGTGAGTTAAAAAAATAAGAAATCGTATTCCGCAGCAAATTCAGTGTAATTTTGTTAAAATCAAGAAATAAAAATACGAAAACAAATTTTTATAACTCTTTGTCTTCAATACTGAAAAGAATTTTAATTGAATTATTACCTGGCTTTCATTTCACATTTCCTTCCCCTCCTTTCCTCCCTCAAACGTCCCTTTTCCCCTCGTCTTTCTCTCTTCCCACATAAATTACAACATAATTTCTAATCAGCAGAATTCCTGCTTTCAAATATTGTGCAAAAAATGTCTTTTGTATTAAAACAGAGAGCAAAAGCGAACAAAAAACGCCCAAATAATTGCGCACATAATCGCTTATTTAACCCAACTTCAAAATACAGCCACTCCCCGCCCCATACCACACCCACACCACGCCCCTTCGCCACAACAATCCCATACATCGGCAGATTTAGCCTAGTTTTCCCAAATATTTTGGGTTTTGAGCTTTGAATTTATTTTTTACTTTTTTTCTGTGTTTTTTAATTCCATTCTTGCTGCCGAGTTATTGCTGGTGTTGATGCTGCTGCTGCTGTTAGTGTTGTTGTTGTTCTTGTTGTTGTTGTTGTTGTTGTTGTTGTTGTTGTTGTTGTTGTTGTTGCTGTTGTTGTTGTCATCGGCAACCACATCCTCAGCGTTCACAGCCAGCAATCCAGCAGTCTGGTTAACTGGGTTGGCTGTCGAGCTGCTCCGGCGGTCTACTTGCGGCAATCTTTTTGGACGCTTGTCACCCCGAACGTGGCCAACACGTTGGCGGTGCGCCAAGAATGCCACGATTTCGAGTTGAGCGCGAATTTTCTGCTTTTTGAGAAATTTTCTGTATTATTTGGCGTTAAGGACGAGCAGATGATGTGTGGACGACAGAAGGCAGCTGGCTAGCAAGGTAGTGGATGTGGAGGAGGAAGAAAATTAAGATGAGGAAGAGAAGGAGGATGTGTGGAGTAGGAGGAGGCAGAGGAGTGCAAGCGGCAGAAGTAGGATACTGGACGAGTGCTGTCCAAATGTTGAATCTATTATTACTTAGATCTTCTATTATTACTTAGAATTTCAGGGAAAATAACCCTAAACAAGAAGATGTAGCAGAGAGTTTGGAATTTTTTATTTTTATCTTCTTTTCTGTTATTTGCGAAATGTGATTCAAAGGACAAATAAGTTGTTTGTAGTGGATATCGGTGAAATTCAAGGATTTCTGAGTGTGTGGGAAAGATAACAAGAGTTGCTTTTAGAGTTGTTTTGGTTTCTTATATAAATATGGAGTTTATAAAATTAAAATGTAAATAAATATTGAAGCAAAATAGACAGATCAAATTTTCAACTAGTTTTTGTTTACTTTTTCAACTAGTTTTTTAACTGATTTGTTATTTAACGCGTTGCTTTCCCTCCTGCAGGTTGAAATTTGTACCATGTTTGCCTTTAATGTTGCGCTGTTTGTTTGTCAATCGTACGCCTTTGTGAGCAGGACTCTAGAATGTCCTGTGGGTTAGTTGTGACACAAAAGCCGCCTTTTACTGCATCGGTTGCTGCGTATTTTGTTGCAGATATCCTGCGACATCAAAAGCACCAACAATACAACTCCAAACAAAGAGAGAGTTTTCCGTTTTATTTATTTTCCTTTATGTTGTTGCTACACACATATTGCTGGAATACTTTATAGCATCATATTGCAATATGCTACAGAAATCACAGCTGCGTTTGAGGTTGAGGAAGTCCTTACTCGTGAATTGCTATATGAGTTTTCCATCAGAATTTAAATTAAAGTGTTTTTTCATCCTTTCTATGGACAGAATATCCAATCAATAATTGTAAATGTCATTTCTACTTTGTTTTGCTGTATTATGTCTTAATTTTTAGGTCTCAATCAGTACTAAAGTTGTAAAGACCGTAAAATCCCTCTTTTGTGGAGATTTTTTAGGCTTTCCTTACACTTTCTTTCATTTCTCGAGATGACAATTCTAATAATAAAACAACTTTTTCATTTGTAATTCGATGAGGTTTCATTTTTACTTTAGTTATTTTTAAAGTGCAGTTCGTTTCTCACAAATTCTAATACAGCTACAATACTAGTGCGTGTAACTAAACTAACACACATTGACGTGTATGAAACTCTGCTATCTGCGGAGTTAACTATTCCAGGAAATGCATTTGAGTATCTTATTGTATTTCTATCACTAGGAGGGTAGAAGGATCTGTCTCACTACGATATGTCTCACTACAAACTAAGTTGTTCAGCTTAAAGCGCTACTAAATCTACTGTTTTCACTTGTAGTAACTTCATATTTTAAGTAACTTTGCAACTTTTAACTAACTACGCCGCAATAAAGCAGAATTCTAAATTCGTGTCTTTTTTACTAAAGCATTTCAATAAATAGTAAAGTAGAAGCGTCATATATCTGTACGAGTATCCCTCTCAGTTCATTTCGCACTCGAAACTCCTCCATTAACACACCCCATTACGTTGGGACAACACCGAGTCTGGATTTTTCAGTTCCATAGCTAATTTGTAGCCCAGTTCCGGACGACGATCACGTCCTTCAGCCATAGCTTTCACCTACAAAGGATTTCATGTTATATTAGGCATATTTTCGCTGTAATCTTTTAGAATATCACCTCATTGGAATTCACGACAACACCATGATTACGGATAACCTTTTCTTTGGTGTTCTCGATATCATGTATATCCGTACCGCGACAGCAATCGTCAATCAGGATGGTACGATAGCCAACCGAGAGAGCGTCGACAGCAGTGGCTCCTGCGAATGGAAAATATGGACACTTTAATTTCTAACCCAACCTAAAATCTCTCGAATTTCGAATCCTACCAACGCAGACATCGTACGCCAATCCGCATACGTAAATATCTGTGGCTCTCTTCATCTTCAGCTGAGCATTCAGTGTGGTATCTGAGAGCTTTTTGTTGTCCCAAAATACCGAGTACGAGTCCACCTCAGGATTGGTGCCCTTGTAGATTTTAACGCCGTGATCAACAATCTTTTGAGCGGAAAAGAATGGATTTTAAAACAAAGTAGACAAACTAAACGGATCAAAAACTATTTCTTCGCTTGCGTCTTTAAAAAAATTAACTTTTTTGTAGGTCTTACAACTTTTAAGCTTGATAAAAGCTTTCAAATTAATGGGGAAATGTTTATTTTGTGTTATTAATTCATGCTTTTCCATTCTGTACCTTTAAATCCTTATGAAGCTCAGCGCCCCATGAGTCCTGCACACAGTGACGCGGCCACAGACGTTGTTTCATGGGCGGAGGTCCAGCAAAAATCACGGTATCGAAAACTTGAGCCGAATCAGCATCGAGCTAAATGAATAAACGAAGGAAATTTATAGCAAAGCTATTTAATGTGTATTATATAACTGAAAATAATACACAATATAAGAATATAACAACTTAACAAGAAATAATGACGTACATATATGGAAATTAAAATAACATAAAAATCATAAGAGGAAAAAGGACTTCATACCGGCGAATTTTCATCCAAAGGACGCATCTTGACGTTGTCTATGAAGGAAACATGATCGCTGGGATGCCAGTCCAGAGAGTAGAAAACAGCATCGAATTCAACGGTTTCCAATAGATAATTTGTAGGTTCAAGAATCTGTATTTGAGTGATACAAAATAAGTTTAAAGATTCTTTTCAAGTTTAGTGCTTTTAAACTTTCATTTCAATTAATTTTTATTTCATTTATTTCAATTCAATTTTTAGTGTAAGTAAAGAGAAATACCATCAGAACACTGAATATTCTCTATAATAAAAACCTAAAGAAACAATAAATTGCATGAAGTCAACAGCAACAACAGCTACAACAACTACAACAGCAACAAAGACGAGCACTAAAAGCCATCGCAAGTTGACGGAAGTGCAAATCCATTTTAAAATTTCCTTTTCCCTTCATTTTTTCAACAGTTTTACGATTGACATTCAACATTGTAATTGGGGTTTTTGTTGTTGTTGTTGTTCTGTGTTGTTTTTCGTTTGTTGTTGTTGTTTCCTTATTTAAGAACTACATCATACCTCTTGTCCTTTTTGCTGCGCGCTACAGTTACTGATATCCAGAGAACCGCTTATGAAATCGTTCTGTACATCGACAATCAGAAAAGCATTCACGGGGCGAACAATCTGACGATGGAAAACAAGAAGAGAGGAAAAAGGAGGAAGGAAGGAAAAATTTTAAAAATTTAAGTCTAAAAAGAAAAGCTTAGTAAATTAAGGCCTGGAAAGAAAGAGAAATATCAAGCGTTTCCGATTATCTTTTGCATTTAATAATTTTTCCTCAAACCTCTCAAGTTATTTAAGAATAAACATCATGTTTGTTAGCAAGATTAGCAGTAGTTGGAGAGCATCCAACATAAGTATTATGAATCAACAGAATTACAAGCTGGGTGATATAGAAGTTTTGAAGGTGTTTTCATAACTAGTTCCCGCCCACATCCCACTCTTTGCTATACAGTGATAACAACCCTAAAAAGGTGAGGCGATTCCAGTTGCCCACAGGTCTACTGGATTCTAACTGACTGAGATGAAACTGGGTAAGTGTCGAACTGTCAAAATAACACATAGCATTTCCTCTTGTTCTATATCTCGTTTATTTTACAACATTTGATTATCGCCTCTCAAAGGCAAGGATATTTTTCTACTTTTATTCGACTCTCTCACAACCTACAAAAGCGATCAAGTCAAATATCTTTCGGATATTTCTGCAGACTATATACAGATTATCGTAATAAGTATTTTAGTAGCGTATAATACTCTCCAAACCCTGATGCCCTTCAGCTATACCTTCCCTGTCTAATAACAAAAATCTCTATCTAGCCACTTTTGTGTTGAGTCTCGTTCAACCATGCAGATTGTTTCTCATATTTTTATAATCCATTTTCTATCAAAGCTTTCATAACTCTTTCCCCTCTAAATATCCCTTCCAGTAGAACCAACCCTTTCCATGTTATTGCTTCGCCAACAGCTTCAAAACCGATGAACAAAATTTAGATCAGATACCCGACCAAAAAACAGCAGGTGGGTTGCGTTGACGGTCCGGGGGCTGGCAAGAGATTGATACACGATTTCACGTGTGGCGCGAACGCTCAACCTCATGTATGACGGGAGAGTCAATTTGCGAATAGAAACACAAGAGTGGGCAGCAGGCAGAGCGTGTTTTAAGTAATTTCCGGTTTAAAATTAATAATTTTTACTCACACACAGGCAAGTACACATATACAAACAAATCTCAATCTGTTGCGAATATACACAATTTTTAAAGCTTTCAAAATTTTAATTATTATTATTTTTAAAGCTCAAAAATAAAATTTCTAAACAACAATATTGGTACATAAATTTTGTAATAAATTTTCGTTTATTTAACTTCTCTATTTTTAACTTTCTTTTTAAATTTATTCTAATTTCAAATATTTTTTTTCGTGTACTATTTTAAAATTATCATTTGCATGAAACACAAAACGAAACAATTCGTCACAAAGAATTCGTTTGCAATGCTAATCTTTTGTTCTTTTTGATGCATGCCAGCTGTGTAGACAAAACGAATGTCGCAAGTTTATGACAGGTTTGCCTACTGTATTTCAAATTTAAATTAAAACAAAGCAGACAAACGACAACACATTTCACAGCACTAAATTTCTACACTTACTGTCAAGTCAAACAACAAATTTACATCAGTGTTTAAAAAAACATGCGTCAGTTATTTTTACTTATTAAAGACGAGTTAGTAACCAATAATACCATCAACAATAACACTCATAATGACATCAAACGTTATATTCATAGCATTTAATGCAACTGCTCTCAAAAATATTATTGCTTTGGCATACAACAACAACACTCACCGTTTTGATCCAACGATTCCAGCAGAATTTAAATTCTTCCCGATCCACGTACCCGTCTGCATTGGTATCGAAAACCTCGAAAATTTGCTTCAAACGCTCCGAAGGAACCTCATAAATTAGCCCCTTGTCATTACGAAAGAGGGCGCGACAGATCAGAGAGAACTCGTTCAAGCTGAGGCGATCATCGCTGAGAGAAATCAAAGGGGATTTTTAAAGATGTTAACGTTTTGTTGGCTTCAACTTGCATTTGAACTTTGAAAGTTAAAAAGTTAATTGAAACATTCGAAATTTTTAAAATTCAAGCTGAATTTTAAGGAGTCGAAACTAATTTTAGAGCAATTTTATCCACTTTAATAGCCATCACGAATTGCAGAGCTCACCCGTCCTTGTCGAAAGCCGTGAAGCAGGCATCCATCGCCGAACCGTTTGCGTCGTCGATGACAATTGGCGGTGTCGGCGAGTCCATTTCGGCCTGAAGGTACCCGCTGTGGAGAAGTGAAAGTGCAGCAACGCGCCGCTTTCAATGCCAAGGGTTGCTCCGAGGGTTGATCTTCTGCGCGAAACCCTGAAAGCAAAAAACGGAAGCCTGCTAAGACAGCGCGTGCTAAACTTATCCCGTTGAAGTATCTCCACAAAGTATTTGCAATCTCAGTCAGAGTTTCGATCACGCTAGCCGCCACTGACTGACTGACGACTGCTGCGAAGAGCAAACAAGCAAGCGAAAACCTCAAAAGTTGAACTGAAGTTGAAGTTTAAAGGTCGCAACGACTGCACCGAAAGCGAAATCTATCAGCAATAATGAGTGTCAGTCGTCTGTCCGCCTTCCTTACTCCACACACAGCTCGTCGACAACCGTTTGCTCCGCTCTGGCGGAACTAATTGGCGACAACGTGTGGAGCAGCGGATTTATTTTCGCTTCGGTGATTTATCGATACAACAAAAGCCGCCGATAGTGATGTGGCAGCGAAGCAGCTCGTTGCTATGACGAAGTCGAGTGATGGACTCTTGGCGCGCCCTAAAAACGCGCATGGAGCCCAATTACTACCTGAGCGGAGGCGCAGCGCCATTTAAATGGTATCTAGAGAGCAACACACCTTCAATTGATTCCTCGCCTTTTTGCCAATTAAAACAAGAGTTTTCTGATTTTATTACGTATTTATACTCATGATATTTATTACGTTTTGATTCAGTATTTTCCCCTTGTTCCTGGAATCGTGCGTTTAAATCGATTTCTATTTAGTAATAAATAGATAAATGAAAGAATTTATTGGCAATTGAAATGGTTGACTTGCTTGGTTGCTTTATTGAAACTTCAAAAACCCCGTGAGGTGAACAATATTGATCAACCTTTCGTTTGAGAAACAAACATCTCGATCTCTATTATCGTCTCACTAAAAAAAGCCGTCTAAATCTCGATTATTATCTCGAATAAAGCGAAACCAATCCATTAAATTGCTATCGTAAATCTACTGCTCTAAAAAATAAAGAGAAGATCCTGAAAAAATTAAAATGCAAGCATTTCCGTCGAAAGGTAGTGAGAAAGGATGAAGAAGGGAGTAAAAAGCATCGAGCAGCAAACTTCCGTCTTCTCAATCAATCGCCAAATCGAACAAACGAAAACTTCGAAAAGTCCAAAATGGGCCGAACTGCATTTAAAGCAGCAGTTTTGGCCAATTAGAGTTGCAAGTTGCGGGGTTTTATTAGCAAAAGACTTTTTTCTATTTATTTTCTACTTGCTACAGAAGTTTTATTCAATATTATTTCTTTTCTCGCTCTCCTGAAGCTGATATAAATTCAAACTACTTGCATCTCCCCTAAAATTCAATTTCAAATGATGGAGTGGAAAAATACTTCTTGAAGTTCTTTTTCTACCTGCAAAAATGGTTGACATGACGGACGTGCGCAGGATTTTCACAGAGGAGGTGAAATTTGGATTTGAATTAGAAAAGGATTTGGATTTTCTAATCCAAATTTGGATTAGAAAAGGATTCTCGATCAATCCTAACTTACAGCAATAATTTAAAAACTTTTGATAAAAAAACGTTTCAAACTTTTTAGTAAAGATTTTATTTGATTAAGTTTACACATCTAATTGACGCAAAAAACAATTTTTTTTCTAAGTGTGGAGTTTCTTCTGCACATTTTTTAATAATTTATAAGTGAAATTATTGTAAAAGTTGGTAAATAGCTATAAAAAAGATACGAACAACTTTACTGCACTTTAACGGGGGAAGGGTGCCAGAACCCCGTTTTTCCAGCCCCTATGAACGCCCATGGTTATCAGCAAACCTGCAGATTTTCCTGTTCTGCACGCACAGCTACAGCGAAATGGATTTCATCGATCAAATGCGGCATAGAAAATTTAGTAGAATAATTTTAGTTTTACTTTTCTGACGTAACTTTCAAACGCCTAGAAATGCTTTTTATAACTGAAAAATTCGCAAGAAATAGAAAAGGTTAAAAGGGTTTTTTTCCTATAACCTTGATAAGAACTTTATAGAGTTTTAAAAGTTCACTAAATAAGGAAGAATCTAATATTGCAATGAATACTTGAATTTCGTGAAAAATTTGGTAAAAAGGTGAGTTACTAAACCTAAAAAAGTCTCTCATGTTTGACAATTTGTTTCATATTAAATTAAATTAAAAGAGAAAAACTCCCTTAAAAAGGATTTAATAAACGTTTCTATTCACTTTTCATAGCAATAAGAAGTGGAATTTTTTCATTTATTTTATTATTTCATTTTTAATGCGCGAAACTAATTAATGTTGACTGCACGTCGATTATCAGCGGCATTTAAAATTCCAATAATTCTCATGAATTCAATAAATATTTTCATGTTTTCCCTCCTCAGTTGATATTTATAATTTCGAGTGCTCCAATGTACTCAAGCGTTTTAATTACGTGATTTGCAGTTTGTGCAAAGTTCACTCTTATTCCAGATCGCTGGTCAATGGTCAGTGTGGTCTGAGGTCAACGCTGCATGTTCCTCGCCGATCTGGCCCTCGTGTCATTCATATCCGAGGCTGGCTGGAGCACGCAAAGACATGATAACGAAGCCCCCACCCCCTCTGATAATCCCCTCCTCCAGGCCAGTGCTGGATAACGAGGTCTGCTGTAAATTAATTTGCTCCCTTGTTGACAACACCGGCAATCAGTGCTTAGCAGCGGGATGAGTGCATTATTGAGAGAATGAAGGACGTCATCATGTCGATTGCATGCTTAGAGAGAATTCTTTCCATAGAGAATTGAAAAAATGCTTTACACATATTTATTCAGCAAATTATTTAATTTTCGTACTCAATAGTATTTCTCGACATTCTACAAATTTTTAAAAATGTGTTTTAATTGATTGATTACTGCTTTCAACCTGCATATTGACGTTATAATTCAACATCTTCTTGGCCTTAATTACCGCAGAGCATTGATTAAATCGTAATCTGTTCTGCGTTTCTCGGATTCCCCGAGCAATTTTGCCCAAATACGAGTGAAAAGCGTCATTCAATATTAATGTCATTCAGAGAACTTGACGACGGTCTCTCCTACCCGCCTCTTGCCTCGCCGCTCACATCGTAATCGAAGGATGCACCATTTTAATGAATTTATTTCCTGCTGTATAAATGTTTTTGCTTTCCTTATAATTGTTTAATTTTGGTGCGTGCTGTTCAATTTTCATTTCTGATTGAATGCTTATCAATGAGGATTAATTAATGCTTTTAATATTCACAATCTGTGTTGCGTAATTAAGTAAGAGAGAGAGAGAGAGAGAGAGGATACGGAGTACGAGAAAGGAGGAGAAAGAGAGTGAAAGGGACTTGATAAACTGCCGGATGAACAAGCAATAGATGGGATTACAAGAAATCATATAGATTTACAACCGAGAATCAAATAATCGATGCTGTGACTTAGCCAATCGAGGTCCAACCAATCGAGAGTCACCCAAAAAAGGACTCAACCAACAGAGACTGAAGCTATCGAAATGCGACAGACAAAAATCCTCCATTGCTGTTGGTCCTACTTGAACCCCTAAGGTTACAGATATAAATATTCCCAAACCTTTAAATAGAAACTCTTGCAAACCTTAACTGACCGACCCACTGACCACTGACTCCTGCTACGAATTGATGACGTTCGGCAAATGTCGAGTCTTTCAAACTCATTTAATTAACTATTTATAGAGTTCACCAACAAACGGACCAGCCTGCAACCTACAATCAAATTAGCATTATTGAACTTTAACATTCGCAACCCTTCACATTAAAATACTAAAAGAAAATATCATATAAATTTGTTATATGCCAAAAATATAAGCCGATTTATTAATTGACTTGCAAAACAAGTTTATTTTTAATTAAAATAAGAGCGACATTTTAAAATACTAACGAATTTTTTATGGAAAACCTTGGAAAAGAGAAATATTGCATAAAATCAAATTTCTTCTGGAGTAGACAGCAAATTTTGTTTTGTGTTTTGGCACACACACAGAACAACAAAAACTTTTGGAGACCTAAATGTTAAAGGATCATGCAACCATTGTGTGTGTGTGTGTGTGTGTGTGTATGTGTGTAAAGGAGGTTCGTATGGTTTTTATATACGAATTTACATTTCCATACCTGTGTGCAAGCGCACTCTGCACGAACTCGTCACTCGTTTTCACTCAGGCAACTGAAAAAACATCAAAACAAAAGACAAAACTGAAACCTTGCTTAAAAAAACAACACAAAAAAGCAGCTTAATTTTAGTTTTGGTAATTTTTGATACCTTTGCAACACCAGAAAAAAAGGAATTGAATTTCTTTACAACTACGTAGCCTAAGAAACCCGAATCAATCATCAATCAATAAATAGTAATTTAATAATCCATACAACAGACTCAATGACTTCAATTAATCTTTTAAAATTTTACTAAGCAAAGCAAGGCAACTAATTAATTTTAAAAACAGTTAGTTATAGTTTTACAAATTTGTAGTCTACAATTTTTTTTTTAATGAAAAGTTACAAATTACAAATGCAAAAATGGTTTGTGTCTATTATGAAAGCTTCAAAATTAGCATTTACAATTCGAAAGCTTTATTACGAAACTTCATTTCGTTTCATAAAAGTCCAAAAGCTTTATCTTTCCAAATTACACTCCACGAAGTTAAACCGAGCTGCAGTTTACATTACCATTCTAATAACTGCGCAAGGGTGGTTACACAAATAGTCATCTTTTTCCAGTAACTTTTACGATAGTTACACTTTTTCTTATTATGTTTTTTCACTCATTTAATAATCCAATCCAATAATCGAAATAATAGCAAATTATTTACTGTATATTGTCGAAAGTTCACCTGAATGTCAAGGCACAAATCTTATCGGACCTTGAAAAACATGATAACAGTATATGCAAAGTTTTTGAAATTATACTTTTCCACTTCTGCTTTCAAATTATTTAATATTTTATATCATTAATTATACCATTGACACAGATACAATTTTTCTTTTTTCTTCTTTTTAATAAAGACAATTTTTTAATAAAGAGTAATATTTTTGTTAAGTACTTATTACTTCAAAAAATCATTTGCAATATTAATTTTGTCCTTAGTATATTTATTTTTCAAATTAAATAACTTCTCGTTTACCAGATGCAATCATTTTCAAAAATGTATGGGTTGGCAACCCGAAATAAAGAAAACCTTGAGGTAATTAACTGGAAATCGGTGTCTAACACTGTCCTTCTTTCTCTCACACAAATAGAACAGCTGTTTAATTTGTTCTTTGACAGCGACCATAACACGTTCTAGAACACAAATGTCAAAATGCAAATGCCAAAAATTGCGCGCTCACCGTTGACTGGATGAGGCTTGACGCTCACAATTCGTCAGTTCTTTCTCTGCGCCCACGCTCTGCTCAGCGAACAACTTCTGAATGGCAAAATTAAATAAAAAATGAATAGGGTGCAAAAGTTGCGGCTGCTTTTTCGTTCTTGTTTCTGTTCTTGTTGTTGTTAAGAAGTATTGAATGTTATTTGGGTGAAGTGTATTTACACTCATTATTCCGTTTAGTTTATGCAATAATTGGTAAATGATAGCTTGTTAATCTTTTAGTTAGTTGATTGTTACGTCACATGTTGTTAGCCGCGACACGCGTCTCAACGGCGCTGGAAATGCGTACGGTATTCGTGAGTGATTCTCGAGAACTGAATGAATTACGAGCCGTTTGCGGATGGACCTCTCGACGAATGAGACGAAAAAAATCGATGGCCTGACGTTGAACTTGAACAAAACACGTGAGAACGAAAACTCTGTTGCTGTTGTTTTTGTTGTTGTTCTGGCAAAGAAATGCTGTTTTGTTCTATGGAGTTGGGTATTAAGGCATTTTGTTGTTGTGGACTTCTATTTATGAACGCAGAGCAGCTGATCGATGACGATTATGTCGTGTGGGAAAATTATCTCGCTCTCTAGCCGGCCAACATGAATCATAGAAAATCAGATTGCCGGTTTTGAAACATTTTCAAGTCGGAAATTTAATTAACTACAATTTCATCATTACTTTTGTTTCGTTAAGTGTTATTAAATATTCACAAAAGTTAAATTTAAATACATCAAACAAAATTCATTACACATCAAGTAAAGAGAATTAGACTAGGCGACCGTTTGTATGATGTTTACATTAAATGCAGAAGCTTTCATTAAAGCAAGCATTAAAAATCTAGGCTAGTCCTGCGTGTGATCATGAATCCAATCCAAATACTGCGAGATACGAGTGTAAACGCCTGGATAACCAGGCTCGCCACATTTATTGCCGAAGGAAACCACGCCGAGCTGAATCCAACGTGAATCATAACGCATCATTAGAGGACCACCTGAGTCACCCTAAACGAAAAACCGATTACTCGAATTACGAGAGCAACAACCTCACTTGATCGACTGACTAACCTGACACGCATCCACGCCTCCCTCGGAGTAACCGGCACAAATGAAGTTCTCGTTGATCGGCTGGAAGTACGAACGGTCGCAGTCTTCGTTACGCCAGATGGGCAGCTCCGCCTGTCGTTGGGTTGTCGACTCTTTGCCGCCATAGTAGGTGGTGCCCCAGCCCACCACCGTGGCTCTGCGTCCGGGCAGCCGTTCCTTCGGAGGCGACCGTCCCGCGCGTGGCAGACATACGGGGATGACGTACTTGGACTTGCGCACCGGCTTATCCAGCACCAGAATTGCAATATCGTTATAGAAGCCGATACGTGAAAATCTGTTGAAAAACTGAGTTTTTTTAATAAGGTTTCGTAATCCGAAGCTCTACTGACCTCTCATGTGCCCTCACTTCCTTGACGCCGTACGTCACAGGGGTCGAAGGTTCCGCGTCGGTTGAAAGGTCAATATCACCCAAGCGTACTGTAAATTGACGGGCCGCAAACCTGCAATATCGGAGAAGGATGTTAGGAGGCATTACAACGTTGTGGGAAAGAAATCCTTCTCAGAACCTACGCTTTCTGTCTAATGTCGCGAGTACAGTGAGCCGCTGTAAGAACATATTTCGTGCCGATCAGCGAACCACCGCACCAGAATTCCGTGCGCTTCGGCCCATGCAAGAAGATCGCAGCCATCCAAGGCCATTGACCGTTCGGCGCCTCAACACCGCCCACAATACGACCCGTTGAGTGCTCCGGCTGACCACACTCCTCCGGATCGATGACGTTATCCAATTCATTCGAATTGGATTCCAGGGAACTTTCTGTTGTTGTTGTTGTTGTGGTGGTGGTGGTGGAGCTGGGTTTTATTTGTGGTATCAACACTAAATTTGGACGTTTTGTTGAAGGCTGTTTAGTTGGCGGTGGAACCGTCGTCGTCGTCGTGGTCGGTCGAGTGGTCAACTTCAGAGGACGCTGTGTGCCGCTTTCAGCTGAAATCTCTGCTATGGGGCAACATACCCCCGGTACAAAGAGACTCTTAAAGCACAGAGACTCACGCAGGCTGCTCAGGTTGAGCAACAGAGCTGGACAGCTACTTAAATCCTCGCAGCGACCAGGGCGACCGTTGGGTGTCCTACAACGATTCTCCACATCCTTTGCTGACGCTTCATCGGAAGTCGCCAGTTGTTCGAGAGGGCGATTTATTGTCAGAGGTCTTGCAGTTGTGGGTTTCTTAGCCTTATTTTTGTTCTTCTTCCTTTTCTTCTTCTTGGTCTCCTTGGTCTCAACAAACATCGGTGACTTTTTGGCATCCTGATTCGGCTCGTCTTGGCTGATACGTTTCATTGCGGCCTGATGATCGTCCTTGGAATCCAGAGAGGACAAACTGTTTTGATTGACCGGTGAGGAGGCGAGTAACTTTGGCATTGAAGTTGGTCCTGCGTTGGTTTCATCGACGATGATAGGAGTCGAGGAAGTCACGCTGGATGAAGTTGTTGAAGTCTCAGTGGAGTCTGATTTGGAATTGTGTCCACCACGCGTCATATCCACCAGCAGATGACCGACAGTATTTAGAGCACCCAGCGTTTCAGAGATACGATGGAAGGCCGACTGTGAAAGTAACCTAGGTACAGTTTCCTTACTTTCGCTTTGGTTCTCCTTGCTATCATCCTCATTATCATTGGCGTAGTCATAATACTCCTCGGAATCGTCACTCGCTGGATCGTCATCTTCACCGCTATTATTCTTCGCCTTTGAGTGGGAGTTAATGGTGCTGTTCTTCAATTGTTGCAAGCGTTGCTGCCTCAATCTAGCGAAGGCAGGATCCATACGCGCTATGCGCCTCACTATTTCGTCCACATTTTTCAGGTCATCCCGTGAAAATGGTGACTCCAGGTGGGACTGAAAGAAAGATGCTGCCTTAAAAGTAGCTATGAATCCAAATTCGAAGCTAAACTAGCTGGCTTAACTGAGAAGGAAATTTTGTGGCGAACTTACCTGGTATATTGGTCAGATGTTGAGGTGTATAGTCGTCGGGATCCTCTTCATTCTCAGTGGCGTCGCAGGAAGTGTTCAATAGTGAGACCGTACCGAGGATAACTAGAAAGTTAAAAAGAAAAAGCTATTATTGCGCTTGTTGCTTTCCAGAGAATTTTCGAAAATCCTAGAGACTGAATTTTTCAATCTTCCAGTCTAACCTCAAATACATCAAATATTAATGTTTATTTTATAATACGAGTATAAGTTTCTTCGCTGTTAACAACGTAAGTGAAAGTATTTCCGTTACGCTTTCGGTCTATAAAAATTTAATTTCTATAAATTAAGTGTGAAAATTTATAGTTTTTAACATGAATGACAAGACAAAACTGACGCCAGGTTTTGACCGGAGTGACTTTCTTGTTGAGAAACTCAATCATCCGCTTATTTTATTGTTAACATCTTCAGAAACGAAAAAAATGTTTTATACTGTTGTAAACATTAAATTCATATTCTCGCTTTTGAGCTGCTTCTCACAAAGTAAAAAAATCGGTTAATGTCAATTAAAGGGAAAGTGATAAAAGTGTAAAAAAAATGGCAACAAGAAAAAAGCAAACTCAGCAAGAAAGAAATTGTAAAAATTATAAAAGCTGAGAAAATAATAATAAAGTAATGAAAAAGGTTACTGAAAAGGTAAGGAAAAAAACTGAACATTAGAGGAGAAATATGATGAGAACAGACTATGATGAAAAATAATAAAGAAGAGAAAAACAAAAAGTTGGCAAAGATCGTTTGAATCGCTTTTTTAATATCATGTCAACACTCAACTTGTAACATTCAACGTTGTTTGGTAAAATGCCTTATCTTTTGTGTGTGTATGTGTGTGTGTGTGTGTGTGTGTGTGAAAGGGATTCCCCGAAATATTTACACGTTATTTACACGTTATAACAAAAACGCGCTCGTATTTTCATATTCGCACAGCCACTTGAAATACTCAGGCCTCCAGCCAGTTGGAGTGAAGAGCAGCCACTTAAAGTACTCGAAGGCATTCAATTAAGTGCGAGTCAATAGCGGGAAATACGAATAGTTATCGCAAGCCATTATATAATTTAGAGAAGAGATAGAAGTCGAGTGTTGTTACGATAACACGAAGGTAACGACAAACTAGCAATTCAAACAGATGCAGAGCCATGCTTATCTTAAGTGCTATTTTATGTATCGAAAGCTCTTTACATTTATTTGCGTTTTATTTACTGTCATAAAAAACATAAAAATTCTTAACCTTTGATTGTCTTTATTCTCAAAGTTAGTCGTCAGTTATGAAGGTTGTTGAAATATTTGTTGATATACCGTGTCAAATAGACTGACACGGTATATCAACAAATATAAAACGATTATATTTTTGTAATTATCACTAACAATCATCTGGCAACACCAAAATTTTGAGGCATCTTTTTGCATTGAATGAAAGTGAAAACTGGCGGCGACGATATCGCGATAAAAATGAATTGTTTGCTTCTTTTCCTTCATCTGCATTTATTACTCCATCCGTCTGTCGTCACGTTTGGTAAGACGCGGTTTTTCCTTTTAGCCATTTTATTGCAGCAGCCGGTTGTTGCTCACCAAGTGTTGCATAACCGCGCGGATCAACACAGCATTGAAGCGGCGCCACACACACCGCCAACCAGCCAACCGGTCAGCCAACCAACCAACACAAGATGCACCACAATTAAGTGCAGAAAATCAGGCAAACGAGGAGCGAAGCGGCTGTGTGTGCGCTAGACACGGCTTCGAATTTCCTAACGTTTTGTTTGACGTGGTCAGGTTCAAACGTCTGCGATACCCACGCCACGGCGTGCGGTGCGGTGCAACACGAAGGAATGCAACGCAAGAGGCTTCCACGCAGTTTTATATAATCGGCGAAGTGGTAGAGCCGCCTCGCTTGTGGTTTCTGCTGGTTAATGCTCTGCGGATGACGTCACAGGCGAAACGAGGAAGCAACATCGTAAATCTGCAGCTGCATCAAACGCATCTCGACAACGTTGTGGTTTTTCGTCTTAATGGCAAATTTAAATGGTTGGTCGGTCTTCACAGAGGTAACGCGAGAGAAAAAATTACATTTATAATGGCCTCCAGCTTTAAGCTTTTCACTTTCTTTTCCATCGGCAGCCGCAACAGCGCCGCGCAGAACGAGTTTCTTCTTCTGCTTCGATCATTTGATTATTAGCTATTATTTTCATTGCAAGCATTTTGTCGCTATTAAAAGTGTTTACTTAAATGCGTTCGTAAAGAAATTTGATTCAATGTCGAGTTGAATGGAAGACAACAAAAATCTGTAGTGTGTAATTTGGTGAAGCATTCACTGATCTTCACTGCGATGCGGGTTTGTTGCTCAAGTCTTTCGTTTCCAAAGGTTGAACTCTTGAGAGTTTCGGTTGCAAAAAATTGGAAATAATTGGAAAGCGACGTTGTAGTAGAAACTAATTAAGTTAAATTTATTTTATTTTAACTTTTATTGTGTATTCTTTACTTCATTTTTTATATAATATATTAGTTGATTTTTTCCCTTTCCTTCAAACGAATAAAAGGCTAAAAACAAAAATATGGAATTTATTGATTTTGATTTCTTTAATTTAATCGAATTTCAGATTTATTAACTTTAAAATTCTTAATAACGTGTGAGTTTCTTTTTTCCTCTAAAAAGTATTTTAAAAGTTTCTGGTGAAAATAGTAGTTTGTGTACAAATAATCAAGTTTGTGTCTTCAGTCTTCTTTCGTAAGCTTGCGGTTGGAGTTTTAAATAAAAAATCGATTTTAACTACTCAAAACTAGGTTACACCAACACACAAATTAACGCACACAAATTAACGCACACAAATTTACACACACAAATTTACACACACACAGGCACTCATACGAACGCACATCCTCCACCTACATAATATTGAAAGTTGCTTGTCAATGTTATTCCAACAGCGAAATTCCTTCAATACTCACACAAACGAAGAAAAACTGCTGCCGGATGCATTTTCTTTAGTGGTTAAATAAATATTTATGATTTTTGGCAATATTTCTGTTTTAAAATTAACACTTTAACAGTAGAAGGAAGTGTTACGTGTTACTGCCTCCTCATGATCTCAAGCAGCATTCGGCGATGAAGAAACTTTCAGCACACGCACAAGTAAAGAAGAAACAACTAAAACTGGGTTGAAAAAACACAAACACAAGTTAGTGTCAAGTCACTAAAAAATTTAAAACAACACAGCGAAACGAGTGCCTAAAATAAACGGGCAGCTGGCTGAAAAAAGTTGGTTTGCGACATCAACGAAAATGAAAGTGTCGCCAGTTGTTGTTGTTATTGTTGTTGGCTGACTGTTGAGCGAATGAAATATGTGTACACTGCTGTTAGCATTTGTAGAAATACATTTTGCCAGACATCTTTTTAAACACAGTTATTTTAAAATTATTTTTCTTTTCTCCAAACTTCAAGTTTTCTCAAATTGCTTGGAGTTTTAACTTTTCCAACATTTTTTGTCCTTTATTTTGTAATATTAAAACTAAGTTCCACTTTTTTGCACGTTTATTCAAGTATTTAAAATTCTATGCGCGCGAAAAATGCCTCAGATGTCGTAAGTTTCTCAATTTTTATAAACTTTTATTATTATTTAAACACTTTTTAGTTTTTTCATGTTTTCTTCTTGTTTTCTCAATTTAATATTTAATTTATTTTGAATTTATTTCAGTTGGAAATTTAACTTAATTATATATATTATTTTATTATAATTTTATTTATTTAACTTTAATAAGTTAACGACATTTCTGCCACTTGTCTCTTTATTTAGTTTGAATCGGTTTTCATTATCAAAGACGTTAAAATTCGTTAGTCTGGCTTATTTAAGCAGTTTTTGCTGCTGCTGCCGTCTGTTGCTCGTCGCCAACTGAAACTGCGAATTGCTGTTGACTTTAGCATCAGCTGTGCTGTGCCTTCGAGCTTTTTGTGTTTCACTTCACAAAATAGTGAACAAGCAGCGTTGCGTTTTGTCTTTTTCACAATTTGTGGTTTTTTTTGCTTTCGGTTTTGTGAAGTTCAGCTTTTTTTCTGTTCAATGTTGCTGCTCTCATAATGAAAAGTAACGTTTGTCAAATATTGTTGATACAATTTTAAAGGCGTGCATCTCTTCTTTTCTTCTGCTTCATAATTGTTTTGTCATAATTTCAGTCAGGCTTTCTGTACTTCGTCGTAGTGTTGCTGTTGCTGTTGCTGTTACTGTAAACAAAAGTTAATTCATAGTTATTAAAATCGTCAAGTTTTATATTCACACGCGCAATCTAATTACATTTTTAATATTTTCTTCTTTCAGTGTACTCTGCAGTAATTGTAATTATTTTTAGTCTGCAATTATAATTTGAATTATTATTGTTATTTGTACCGCAAGTCACAACATCTGAATATGTAAAGCATCTACAATTTGTCTTTTTAAACGTTTTCTTACTAATTCTTTATTAAATTTATTTCCTGTAAAAATATTTTAAAAATTGCTTTTGCTGATCTCTTCATTTTCAAAGATATTTTAGTGAATTAAAGGAAAACCGTCACATTTTCTGATTTTTTATATGCATAATTTAAAAAAGAAATCCCTTAATTTCTCTTATCTCTGCAATACCAAGTTGGTTTCTTTATTATGTCATTACAACATTTCTTCGATATCACTGAACTTCTTTCTAAATAATTTCTTACTAAATAAATATTTAAATAAACCAAATTTTTTCATCTTAAAACCTTCAAAAGTCGTTTAAGAGTCTTCGAAACTCTAGCCGAGGTCTCTACCCGCAAAGTTTTGTATTGATATTCGTATAAACGAAGAGCTTTAAAATTCCCCACGGTAAAAAAAAACACCAATTCTCAGAAATCGTCCTTGTAAAATACTCGCGTCGAGTATGCTGACAACATAAAATAAAAACAAATAATTTCGAACATACGAATTTCCTTGTTAAGGTTTTTGTTATTTTTTCTCGATTTTCTCGATTATGCACGACGGACAAGTCTTGGCAAGCGTTAACTTCAGCTACTCAGTTCAGTTTTAAGAGCTTAAGTAGGTCATGAATGAAGTAGTGGAAAACCACGATGATTCATTTGAGTTGGGATATTGAATTCGTCCAAAATAAAGTTGTTATCATGTTTGCACTTATTAGGAGACACACAAACGTCACCTGTGGAAGGATTGATTGTGAAAGGTGTGCTTGAACAATTTTTGTTGCTTTCAGCAATACATAGTGAGTGAAACATGAAGCGTAAAGTTAATTAAAAAGTAAGCAAGTTGAGCAAACATTGAAATACTCTTATATACGCACACCTAAATTTGGCGCAGTTCATTGAGGTTCGATTTGAAGGTGTGCTGACTGTTTTCAACCTATTTTCAGTATTTTAAAATGGTATTTATTAATAGTAATAAATTTATTCTGTGAGCAACAGTCTCAGAAGGCATGAATACTCACATACTCAACTTTGCGGTGGCTTCCTCGCTCTTATACTTGCATGAAAATCAAGTTCTGGACGAAAATGATAAAAGTTTAATAAAAGCGCGAAAACGCTCGATCTTTTAAAACAAAAATTAGAACCCAGAAGCCAATATTTGACATTTGACCCAAATGTGAGCAACAGTCTCAGAAGGCAGGAATACTCACATACTCAACTTTGCGGTGGCTTCCTCGCTCTTATACTTGCATGAAAATCAAGTTCTGGACGAAAATGATAAAAGTTTAATAAAAGCGCGAAAAACGCTCGATCTTTTAAAACAAAAATTAGAACCCAGAAGCCAATATTTGACATTTGACCCAAATGTGAGCAACAGTCTCAGAAGGCAGGAATACTCACATACTCAACTTTGCGGTGGCTTCCTCGCTCTTATACTTGCATGAAAATCAAGTTCTGGACGAAAATGATAAAAGTTTAATAAAAGCGCGAAAAACGCTCGATCTTTTAAAACAAAAATTAGAACCCAGAAGCCAATATTTGACATTTGACCCAAATGTGAGCAACAGTCTCAGAAGGCAGGAATACTCACATACTCAACTTTGTGGTGGCTTCCTCGCTCTTATACTTGCATGAAAATCAAGTTCTGGACGAAAATGATAAAAGTTTAATAAAAGCGCGAAAAACGCTCGATCTTTTAAAACAAAAATTAGAACCCAGAAGCCAATATTTGACATTTGACCCAAATGTGAGCAACAGTCTCAGAAGGCAGGAATACTCACATACTCAACTTTGTGGTGGCTTCCTCGCTCTTATACTTGCATGAAAATCAAGTTCTGGACGAAAATGATAAAAGTTTAATAAAAGCGCGAAAAACGCTCGATCTTTTAAAACAAAAATTAGAACCCAGAAGCCAATATTTGACATTTGACCCAAATGTGAGCAACAGTCTCAGAAGGCAGGAATACTCACATACTCAACTTTGCGGTGGCTTCCTCGCTCTTATACTTGCATGAAAATCAAGTTCTGGACGAAAATGATAAAAGTTTAATAAAAGCGCGAAAAACGCTCGATCTTTTAAAACAAAAATTAGAACCCAGAAGCCAATATTTGACATTTGACCCAAATGTGAGCAACAGTCTCAGAAGGCAGGAATACTCACACACTCAACTTTGCGGTGGCTTCCTCGCTCTTATACTTGCATGAAAATCAAGTTCTGGACGAAAATGATAAAAGTTTAATAAAAGCGCGAAAAACGCTCGATCTTTTAAAACAAAAATTAGAACCCAGAAGCCAATATTTGACATTTGACCCAAATGTGAGCAACAGTCTCAGAAGGCATGAATACTCACACACTCAACTTTGCGGTGGCTTCCTCGCTCTTATACATGCATGAAAATCACGTTCTGAACGAAAATGATAAAAGTTTAATAAAAGCGCGAAAAACGCTCGATCTTTTAAAACAAAAATTAGAACCCAGAAGCCAATATTTGACATTTGACCCAAATGTGAGCAACAGTCTCAGAAGGCAGGAATACTCACACACTCAACTTTGCGGTGGCTTCCTCGCTCTTATACTTGCATGAAAATCAAGTTCTGGACGAAAATGATAAAAGTTTAATAAAAGCGCGAAAAACGCTCGATCTTTTAAAACAAAAATTAGAACCCAGAAGCCAATATTTGACATTTGACCCAAATGTGAGCAACAGTCTCAGAAGGCAGGAATACTCACACACTCAACTTTGCGGTGGCTTCCTCGCTCTTATAATTGCATGAAAATCAAGTTCTGGACGAAAATGATAAAAGTTTAAAAAAGCGCGAAAAACGCTCGATCTTTTAAAACAAAAATTAGAACCCAGAAGCCAATATTTGACATTTGACCCAAATGTGAGCAACAGTCTCAGAAGGCATGAATACTCACATACTCAACTTTGCGGTGGCTTCCTCGCTCTTATACTTGCATGAAAATCAAGTTCTGGACGAAAATGATAAAAGTTTAATAAAAGCGCGAAAACGCTCGATCTTTTAAAACAAAAATTAGAACCCAGAAGCCAATATTTGACATTTGACCCAAATGTGAGCAACAGTCTCAGAAGGCAGGAATACTCACATACTCAACTTTGCGGTGGCTTCCTCGCTCTTATACTTGCATGAAAATCAAGTTCTGGACGAAAATGATAAAAGTTTAATAAAAGCGCGAAAAACGCTCGATCTTTTAAAACAAAAATTAGAACCCAGAAGCCAATATTTAACATTTGACCCAAATGTGAGCAACAGTCTCAGAAGGCAGGAATACTCACACACTCAACTTTGCGGTGGCTTCCTCGCTCTTATACTTGCATGAAAATCAAGTTCTGGACGAAAATGATAAAAGTTTAATAAAAGCGCGAAAAACGCTCGATCTTTTAAAACAAAAATTAGAACCCAGAAGCCAATATTTGACATTTGACCCAAATGTGCGCAACAGTCTCAGAAGGCATGAATACTCACACACTCAACTTTGCGGTGGCTTCCTCGCTCTTATACTTGCATGAAAATCAAGTTCTGGACGAAAATGATAAAAGTTTAATAAAAGCGCGGAAAACGCTCGATCTTTTAAAACAAAAATTAGAACCCAGAAGCCAATATTTGACATTTGACCCAAATGTGCGCAACAGTCTCAGAAGGCATGAATACTCACACACTCAACTTTGCGGTGGCTTCCTCGCTCTTATACTTGCATGAAAATCAAGTTCTGGACGAAAATGATAAAAGTTTAATAAAAGCGCGAAAAACGCTCGATCTTTTAAAACAAAAATTAGAACCCAGAAGCCAATATTTGACATTTGACCCAAATGTGAGCAACAGTCTCAGAAGGCAGGAATACTCACACACTCAACTTTGCGGTGGCTTCCTCGCTCTTATACTTGCATGAAAATCAATTTCTGGACGAAAATGATAAAAGTTTAATAAAAGCGCGGAAAACGCTCGATCTTTTAAAACAAAAATTAGAACCCAGAAGCCAATATTTGACATTTGACCCAAATGTGAGCAACAGTCTCAGAAGGCAGGAATACTCACACACTCAACTTTGCGGTGGCTTCCTCGCTCTTATACTTGCATGAAAATCAAGTTCTGGACGAAAATGATAAAAGTTTAATAAAAGCGCGAAAACGCTCGATCTTTTAAAACAAAAATTAGAACCCAGAAGCCAATATTTGACATTTGACCCAAATGTGCGCAACAGTCTCAGAAGGCATGAATACTCACACACTCAACTTTGCGGTGGCTTCCTCGCTCTTATACATGCATGAAAATCACGTTCTGAACGAAAATGATAAAAGTTTAATAAAAGCGCGAAAAACGCTCGATCTTTTAAAACAAAAATTAGAACCCAGAAGCCAATATTTGACATTTGACCCAAATGTGAGCAACAGTCTCAGAAGGCAGGAATACTCACACACTCAACTTTGCGGTGGCTTCCTCGCTCTTATACTTGCATGAAAATCAAGTTCTGGACGAAAATGATAAAAGTTTAATAAAAGCGCGAAAAACGCCCGATCTTTTAAAACAAAAATTAGAACCCAGAAGCCAATATTTGACATTTGACCCAAATGTGCGCAACAGTCTCAGAAGGCATGAATACTCACACACTCAACTTTGCGGTGGCTTCCTCGCTCTTATACTTGCATGAAAATCAAGTTCTGGACGAAAATGATAAAAGTTTAATAAAAGCGCGAAAAACGCTCGATCTTTTAAAACAAAAATTAGAACCCAGAAGCCAATATTTGACATTTGACCCAAATGTGAGCAACAGTCTCAGAAGGCATGAATACTCACACACTCAACTTTGCGGTGGCTTCCTCGCTCTTATACTTGCATGAAAATCAAGTTCTGGACGAAAATGATAAAAGTTTAATAAAAGCGCGAAAAACGCTCGATCTTTTAAAACAAAAATTAGAACCCAGAAGCCAATATTTGACATTTGACCCAAATGTGAGCAACAGTCTCAGAAGGCAGGAATACTCACACACTCAACTTTGCGGTGGCTTCCTCGCTCTTATACTTGCATGAAAATCAAGTTCTGGACGAAAATGATAAAAGTTTAATAAAAGCGCGGAAAACGCTCGATCTTTTAAAACAAAAATTAGAACCCAGAAGCCAATATTTGACATTTGACCCAAATGTGAGAAACAGTCTCAGAAGGCAGGAATACTCACATACTAACTTTGCGGCGGCTGCCTCGCTCTTATACTTGCATGAAAATCAATTTCTGGACGAAAATGATAAAAGTTTAATAAAAGCGCGAAAACGCTCGATCTTTTAAAACAAAAATTAGAACCCAGAAGCCAATATTTGACATTTGACCCAAATGTGCGCAACAGTCTCAGAAGGCATGAATACTCACACACTCAACTTTGCGGTGGCTTCCTCGCTCTTATACATGCATGAAAATCACGTTCTGAACGAAAATGATAAAAGTTTAATAAAAGCGCGAAAAACGCTCGATCTTTTAAAACAAAAATTAGAACCCAGAAGCCAATATTTGACATTTGACCCAAATGTGAGCAACAGTCTCAGAAGGCAGGAATACTCACACACTCAACTTTGCGGTGGCTTCCTCGCTCTTATACTTGCATGAAAATCAAGTTCTGGACGAAAATGATAAAAGTTTAATAAAAGCGCGAAAAACGCCCGATCTTTTAAAACAAAAATTAGAACCCAGAAGCCAATATTTGACATTTGACCCAAATGTGCGCAACAGTCTCAGAAGGCATGAATACTCACACACTCAACTTTGCGGTGGCTTCCTCGCTCTTATACTTGCATGAAAATCAAGTTCTGGACGAAAATGATAAAAGTTTAATAAAAGCGCGAAAAACGCTCGATCTTTTAAAACAAAAATTAGAACCCAGAAGCCAATATTTGACATTTGACCCAAATGTGAGCAACAGTCTCAGAAGGCATGAATACTCACACACTCAACTTTGCGGTGGCTTCCTCGCTCTTATACTTGCATGAAAATCAAGTTCTGGACGAAAATGATAAAAGTTTAATAAAAGCGCGAAAAACGCTCGATCTTTTAAAACAAAAATTAGAACCCAGAAGCCAATATTTGACATTTGACCCAAATGTGAGCAACAGTCTCAGAAGGCAGGAATACTCACACACTCAACTTTGCGGTGGCTTCCTCGCTCTTATACTTGCATGAAAATCAAGTTCTGGACGAAAATGATAAAAGTTTAATAAAAGCGCGGAAAACGCTCGATCTTTTAAAACAAAAATTAGAACCCAGAAGCCAATATTTGACATTTGACCCAAATGTGAGCAACAGTCTCAGAAGGCATGAATACTCACACACTCAACTTTGCGGTGGCTTCCTCGCTCTTATACTTGCATGAAAATCAAGTTCTGGACGAAAATGATAAAAGTTTAATAAAAGCGCGAAAAACGCTCGATCTTTTAAAACAAAAATTAGAACCCAGAAGCCAATATTTGACATTTGACCCAAATGTGAGCAACAGTCTCAGAAGGCAGGAATACTCACACACTCAACTTTGCGGTGGCTTCCTCGCTCTTATACTTGCATGAAAATCAAGTTCTGGACGAAAATGATAAAAGTTTAAAAAAGCGCGAAAAACGCTCGATCTTTTAAAACAAAAATTAGAACCCAGAAGCCAATATTTGACATTTGACCCAAATGTGAGCAACAGTCTCAGAAGGCATGAATACTCACATACTCAACTTTGCGGTGGCTTCCTCGCTCTTATACTTGCATGAAAATCAAGTTCTGGACGAAAATGATAAAAGTTTAATAAAAGCGCGAAAACGCTCGATCTTTTAAAACAA
The DNA here is from genome assembly GCA_922984085.1 of Sicus ferrugineus. NCBI lineage: Eukaryota > Metazoa > Arthropoda > Insecta > Diptera > Conopidae > Sicus > Sicus ferrugineus. The sequence continues at coordinate 12,556,345 of OV277352.1, read as the reverse complement.
AAATTAGAACCCAGAAGCCAATATTTGACATTTGACCCAAATGTGAGCAACAGTCTCAGAAGGCAGGAATACTCACATACTCAACTTTGCGGTGGCTTCCTCGCTCTTATACTTGCATGAAAATCAAGTTCTGGACGAAAATGATAAAAGTTTAATAAAAGCGCGAAAAACGCTCGATCTTTTAAAACAAAAATTAGAACCCAGAAGCCAATATTTAACATTTGACCCAAATGTGAGCAACAGTCTCAGAAGGCAGGAATACTCACACACTCAACTTTGCGGTGGCTTCCTCGCTCTTATACTTGCATGAAAATCAAGTTCTGGACGAAAATGATAAAAGTTTAATAAAAGCGCGAAAAACGCTCGATCTTTTAAAACAAAAATTAGAACCCAGAAGCCAATATTTGACATTTGACCCAAATGTGCGCAACAGTCTCAGAAGGCATGAATACTCACACACTCAACTTTGCGGTGGCTTCCTCGCTCTTATACTTGCATGAAAATCAAGTTCTGGACGAAAATGATAAAAGTTTAATAAAAGCGCGAAAAACGCTCGATCTTTTAAAACAAAAATTAGAACCCAGAAGCCAATATTTGACATTTGACCCAAATGTGCGCAACAGTCTCAGAAGGCATGAATACTCACACACTCAACTTTGCGGTGGCTTCCTCGCTCTTATACTTGCATGAAAATCAAGTTCTGGACGAAAATGATAAAAGTTTAATAAAAGCGCGAAAAACGCTCGATCTTTTAAAACAAAAATTAGAACCCAGAAGCCAATATTTGACATTTGACCCAAATGTGAGCAACAGTCTCAGAAGGCAGGAATACTCACACACTCAACTTTGCGGTGGCTTCCTCGCTCTTATACTTGCATGAAAATCAATTTCTGGACGAAAATGATAAAAGTTTAATAAAAGCGCGGAAAACGCTCGATCTTTTAAAACAAAAATTAGAACCCAGAAGCCAATATTTGACATTTGACCCAAATGTGAGCAACAGTCTCAGAAGGCAGGAATACTCACACACTCAACTTTGCGGTGGCTTCCTCGCTCTTATACTTGCATGAAAATCAAGTTCTGGACGAAAATGATAAAAGTTTAATAAAAGCGCGAAAACGCTCGATCTTTTAAAACAAAAATTAGAACCCAGAAGCCAATATTTGACATTTGACCCAAATGTGCGCAACAGTCTCAGAAGGCATGAATACTCACACACTCAACTTTGCGGTGGCTTCCTCGCTCTTATACATGCATGAAAATCACGTTCTGAACGAAAATGATAAAAGTTTAATAAAAGCGCGAAAAACGCTCGATCTTTTAAAACAAAAATTAGAACCCAGAAGCCAATATTTGACATTTGACCCAAATGTGAGCAACAGTCTCAGAAGGCAGGAATACTCACACACTCAACTTTGCGGTGGCTTCCTCGCTCTTATACTTGCATGAAAATCAAGTTCTGGACGAAAATGATAAAAGTTTAATAAAAGCGCGAAAAACGCCCGATCTTTTAAAACAAAAATTAGAACCCAGAAGCCAATATTTGACATTTGACCCAAATGTGCGCAACAGTCTCAGAAGGCATGAATACTCACACACTCAACTTTGCGGTGGCTTCCTCGCTCTTATACTTGCATGAAAATCAAGTTCTGGACGAAAATGATAAAAGTTTAATAAAAGCGCGAAAAACGCTCGATCTTTTAAAACAAAAATTAGAACCCAGAAGCCAATATTTGACATTTGACCCAAATGTGAGCAACAGTCTCAGAAGGCATGAATACTCACACACTCAACTTTGCGGTGGCTTCCTCGCTCTTATACTTGCATGAAAATCAAGTTCTGGACGAAAATGATAAAAGTTTAATAAAAGCGCGAAAAACGCTCGATCTTTTAAAACAAAAATTAGAACCCAGAAGCCAATATTTGACATTTGACCCAAATGTGAGCAACAGTCTCAGAAGGCAGGAATACTCACACACTCAACTTTGCGGTGGCTTCCTCGCTCTTATACTTGCATGAAAATCAAGTTCTGGACGAAAATGATAAAAGTTTAATAAAAGCGCGGAAAACGCTCGATCTTTTAAAACAAAAATTAGAACCCAGAAGCCAATATTTGACATTTGACCCAAATGTGAGAAACAGTCTCAGAAGGCAGGAATACTCACATACTAACTTTGCGGCGGCTGCCTCGCTCTTATACTTGCATGAAAATCAATTTCTGGACGAAAATGATAAAAGTTTAATAAAAGCGCGGAAAACGCTCGATCTTTTAAAACAAAAATTAGAACCCAGAAGCCAATATTTGACATTTGACCCAAATGTGAGCAACAGTCTCAGAAGGCAGGAATACTCACATACTCAACTTTGCGGTGGCTTCCTCGCTCTTATACTTGCATGAAAATCAAGTTCTGGACGAAAATGATAAAAGTTTAATAAAAGCGCGGAAAACGCTCGATCTTTTAAAACAAAAATTAGAACCCAGAAGCCAATATTTGACATTTGACCCAAATGTGAGAAACAGTCTCAGAAGGCAGGAATACTCACACACTCAACTTTGCGGTGGCTTCCTCGCTCTTATACTTGCATGAAAATCAAGTTCTGGACGAAAATGATAAAAGTTTAATAAAAGCGCGGAAAACGCTCGATCTTTTAAAACAAAAATTAGAACCCAGAAGCCAATATTTGACATTTGACCCAAATGTGAGAAACAGTCTCAGAAGGCAGGAATACTCACATACTAACTTTGCGGCGGCTTCCTCGCTCTTATACTTGCATGAAAATCAATTTCTGGACGAAAATGATAAAAGTTTAATAAAAGCGCGGAAAACGCTCGATCTTTTAAAACAAAAATTAGAACCCAGAAGCCAATATTTGACATTTGACCCAAATGTGAGCAACAGTCTCAGAAGGCAGGAATACTCACACACTCAACTTTGCGGTGGCTTCCTCGCTCTTATACTTGCATGAAAATCAAGTTCTGGACGAAAATGATAAAAGTTTAATAAAAGCGCGAAAACGCTCGATCTTTTAAAACAAAAATTAGAACCCAGAAGCCAATATTTGACATTTGACCCAAATGTGAGCAACAGTCTCAGAAGGCATGAATACTCACATACTCAACTTTGCGGTGGCTTCCTCGCTCTTATACTTGCATGAAAATCAAGTTCTGGACGAAAATGATAAAAGTTTAATAAAAGCGCGAAAAACGCTCGATCTTTTAAAACAAAAATTAGAACCCAGAAGCCAATATTTGACATTTGACCCAAATGTGCGCAACAGTCTCAGAAGGCATGAATACTCACACACTCAACTTTGCGGTGGCTTCCTCGCTCTTATACTTGCATGAAAATCAAGTTCTGGACGAAAATGATAAAAGTTTAATAAAAGCGCGAAAAACGCTCGATCTTTTAAAACAAAAATTAGAACCCAGAAGCCAATATTTGACATTTGACCCAAATGTGAGCAACAGTCTCAGAAGGCATGAATACTCACACACTCAACTTTGCGGTGGCTTCCTCGCTCTTATACTTGCATGAAAATCAAGTTCTGGACGAAAATGATAAAAGTTTAATAAGAGCGCGAAAAACGCTCGATCTTTTAAAACAAAAATTAGAACCCAGAAGCCAATATTTGACATTTGACCCAAATGTGCGCAACAGTCTCAGAAGGCATGAATACTCACACACTCAACTTTGCGGTGGCTTCCTCGCTCTTATACTTGCATGAAAATCAAGTTCTGGACGAAAATGATAAAAGTTTAATAAAAGCGCGAAAAACGCTCGATCTTTTAAAACAAAAATTAGAACCCAGAAGCCAATATTTGACATTTGACCCAAATGTGAGCAACAGTCTCAGAAGGCAGGAATACTCACATACTCAACTTTGTGGTGGCTTCCTCGCTCTTATACTTGCATGAAAATCAAGTTCTGGACGAAAATGATAAAAGTTTAATAAAAGCGCGAAAAACGCTCGATCTTTTAAAACAAAAATTAGAACCCAGAAGCCAATATTTGACATTTGACCCAAATGTGAGCAACAGTCTCAGAAGGCAGGAATACTCACACAATCAACTTTGCGGTGGCTTCCTCGCTCTTATACTTGCATGAAAATCAAGTTCTGGACGAAAATGATAAAAGTTTAATAAAAGCGCGAAAAACGCTCGATCTTTTAAAACAAAAATTAGAACCCAGAAGCCAATATTTGACATTTGACCCAAATGTGAGCAACAGTCTCAGAAGGCAGGAATACTCACATACTCAACTTTGTGGTGGCTTCCTCGCTCTTATACTTGCATGAAAATCAAGTTCTGGACGAAAATGATAAAAGTTTAATAAAAGCGCGAAAAACGCTCGATCTTTTAAAACAAAAATTAGAACCCAGAAGCCAATATTTGACATTTGACCCAAATGTGCGCAACAGTCTCAGAAGGCATGAATACTCACACACTCAACTTTGCGGTGGCTTCCTCGCTCTTATACTTGCATGAAAATCAATTTCTGGACGAAAATGATAAAAGTTTAATAAAAGCGCGAAAAACGCTCGATCTTTTAAAACAAAAATTAGAACCCAGAAGCCAATATTTGACATTTGACCCAAATGTGAGCAACAGTCTCAGAAGGCAGGAATACTCACATACTCAACTTTGTGGTGGCTTCCTCGCTCTTATACTTGCATGAAAATCAAGTTCTGGACGAAAATGATAAAAGTTTAATAAAAGCGCGAAAAACGCTCGATCTTTTAAAACAAAAATTAGAACCCAGAAGCCAATATTTGACATTTGACCCAAATGTGCGCAACAGTCTCAGAAGGCATGAATACTCACACACTCAACTTTGCGGTGGCTTCCTCGCTCTTATACTTGCATGAAAATCAATTTCTGGACGAAAATGATAAAAGTTTAATAAAAGCGCGAAAAACGCTCGATCTTTTAAAACAAAAATTAGAACCCAGAAGCCAATATTTGACATTTGACCCAAATGTGAGCAACAGTCTCAGAAGGCAGGAATACTCACATACTCAACTTTGTGGTGGCTTCCTCGCTCTTATACTTGCATGAAAATCAAGTTCTGGACGAAAATGATAAAAGTTTAATAAAAGCGCGAAAAACGCTCGATCTTTTAAAACAAAAATTAGAACCCAGAAGCCAATATTTGACATTTGACCCAAATGTGCGCAACAGTCTCAGAAGGCATGAATACTCACACACTCAACTTTGCGGTGGCTTCCTCGCTCTTATACTTGCATGAAAATCAATTTCTGGACGAAAATGATAAAAGTTTAATAAAAGCGCGAAAAACGCTCGATCTTTTAAAACAAAAATTAGAACCCAGAAGCCAATATTTGACATTTGACCCAAATGTGAGCAACAGTCTCAGAAGGCAGGAATACTCACACACTCAACTTTGCGGTGGCTTCCTCACTCTTATACTTGCATGAAAATCAAGTTCTGGACGAAAATGATAAAAGTTTAATAAAAGCGCGAAAAACGCTCGATCTTTTAAAACAAAAATTAGAACCCAGAAGCCAATATTTGACATTTGACCCAAATGTGAGCAACAGTTTCAGAAGGCAGGAATACTCACATACTCAACTTTGCGGTGGCTTCCTCGCTCTTATACTTGCATGAAAATCAAGTTCTGGACGAAAATGATAAAAGTTTAATAAAAGCGCGAAAAACGCTCGATCTTTTAAAACAAAAATTAGAACCCAGAAGCCAATATTTGACATTTGACCCAAATGTGCGCAACAGTCTCAGAAGGCATGAATACTCACACACTCAACTTTGCGGTGGCTTCCTCGCTCTTATACTTGCATGAAAATCAAGTTCTGGACGAAAATGATAAAAGTTTAATAAAAGTGCGAAAAACGCTCGATCTTTTAAAACAAAAATTAAAACCCAGAAGCCAATATTTGACATTTGACCCAAATGTGAGCAACAGTTTCAGAAGGCAGGAATACTCACATACTCAACTTTGCGGTGGCTTCCTCGCTCTTATACTTGCATGAAAATCAAGTTCTGGACGAAAATGATAAAAGTTTAATAAAAGCGCGAAAAACGCTCGATCTTTTAAAACAAAAATTAGAACCCAGAAGCCAATATTTGACATTTGACCCAAATGTGAGCAACAGTCTCAGAAGGCAGGAATACTCACATACTCAACTTTGCGATGGCTTCCTCGCTCTTATACTTGCATGAAAATCAAGTTCTGGACGAAAATGATAAAAGTTTAATAAAAGCGCGAAAAACGCTCGATCTTTTAAAACAAAAATTAGAACCCAGAAGCCAATATTTGACATTTGACCCAAATGTGAGCAACAGTCTCAGAAGGCAGGAATACTCACACACTCAACTTTGCGGTGGCTTCCTCGCTCTTATACTTGCATGAAAATCAATTTCTGGACGAAAATGATAAAAGTTTAATAAAAGCGCGAAAAACGCTCGATCTTTTAAAACAAAAATTAGAACCCAGAAGCCAATATTTGACATTTGACCCAAATGTGAGCAACAGTCTCAGAAGGCATGAATACTCACACACTCAACTTTGCGGTGGCTTCCTCGCTCTTATACTTGCATGAAAATCAAGTTATGGACGAAAGTGATAAAAGTTTAATAAAAGCGCGAAAAACGCTCGATCTTTTAAAACAAAAATTAGAACCCAGAAGCCAATATTTGACATTTGACCCAAATGTGAGCAACAGTCTCAGAAGGCATGAATACTCACACACTCAACTTTGCGGTGGCTTCCTCGCTCTTATACTTGCATGAAAATCAAGTTATAGACGAAAGTGATAAACGTTTAATAAAAGCGCGAAAAACGCTCGATCTTTTAAAACAAAAATTAGAACCCAGAAGCCAATATTTGACATTTGACTCAAATGTGAGCAACAGTCTCAGAAGGCAGGAATACTCACACACTCAACTTTGCGGTGGCTTCCTCGCTCTTATACTTGCATGAAAATCAAGTTCTGGACGAAAATGATAAAAGTTTAATAAAAGCGCGAAAAACGCTCGATCTTTTAAAACAAAAATTAGAACCCAGAAGCCAATATTTGACATTTGACCCAAATGTGCGCAACAGTCTCAGAAGGCATGAATACTCACACACTCAACTTTGCGGTGGCTTCCTCGCTCTTATACTTGCATGAAAATCAAGTTCTGGACGAAAATGATAAAAGTTTAATAAAAGCGCGAAAAACGCTCGATCTTTTAAAACAAAAATTAGAACCCAGAAGCCAATATTTGACATTTGACCCAAATGTGAGCAACAGTCTCAGAAGGCATGAATACTCACACACTCAACTTTGCGGTGGCTTCCTCGCTCTTATACTTGCATGAAAATCAAGTTATGGACGAAAGTGATAAAAGTTTAATAAAAGCGCGAAAAACGCTCGATCTTTTAAAACAAAAATTAGAACCCAGAAGCCAATATTTGACATTTGACCCAAATGTGCGCAACAGTCTCAGAAGGCATGAATACTCACACACTCAACTTTGCGGTGGCTTCCTCGCTCTTATACTTGCATGAAAATCAAGTTATGGACGAAAGTGATAAAAGTTTAATAAAAGCGCGAAAAACGCTCGATCTTTTAAAACAAAAATTAGAACCCAGAAGCCAATATTTGACATTTGACCCAAATGTGAGCAACAGTCTCAGAAGGCATGAATACTCACACACTCAACTTTGCGGTGGCTTCCTCGCTCTTATACTTGCATGAAAATCAAGTTCTGGACGAAAATGATAAAAGTTTAATAATAGCGCGAAAAACGCTCGATCTTTTAAAACAAAAATTAGAACCCAGAAGCCAATATTTGACATTTGACCCAAATGTGAGCAACAGTCTCAGAAGGCAGGAATACTCACATACTCAACTTTGCGGTGGCTTCCTCGCTCTTCTACTTGCATGAAAATCAAGTTATGGACGAAACTGATAAAAGTTTAATAAAAGCGCGAAAAACGCTCGATCTTTTAAAACAAAAATTAGAACCCAGAAGCCAATATTTGACATTTGACCCAAATGTGAGCAACAGTCTCAGAAGGCATGAATACTCACACACTCAACTTTGCGGTGGCTTCCTCGCTCTTATACTTGCATGAAAATCAAGTTATGGACGAAAGTGATAAAAGTTTAATAAAAGCGCGAAAAACGCTCGATCTTTTAAAACAAAAATTAGAACCCAGAAGCCAATATTTGACATTTGACTCAAATGTGAGCAACAGTCTCAGAAGGCAGGAATACTCACACACTCAACTTTGCGGTGGCTTCCTCGCTCTTATACTTGCATGAAAATCAAGTTCTGGACGAAAATGATAAAAGTTTAATAAAAGCGCGAAAAACGCTCGATCTTTTAAAACAAAAATTAGAACCCAGAAGCCAATATTTGACATTTGACCCAAATGTGAGCAACAGTCTCAGAAGGCAGGAATACTCACACACTCAACTTTGCGGTGGCTTCCTCGCTCTTATACTTGCATGAAATTCAAGTTCTGGACGAAAATGATAAAAGTTTAATAAAAGCGCGAAAAACGCTCGATCTTTTAAAACAAAAATTAGAACCCAGAAGCCAATATTTGACATTTGACCCAAATGTGAGCAACAGTCTCAGAAGGCATGAATACTCACACACTCAACTTTGCGGTGGCTTCCTCGCTCTTATACTTGCATGAAAATCAAGTTATGGACGAAAGTGATAAAAGTTTAATAAAAGCGCGAAAAACGCTCGATCTTTTAAAACAAAAATTAGAACCCAGAAGCCAATATTTGACATTTGACCCAAATGTGAGCAACAGTCTCAGAAGGCAGGAATACTCACATACTCAACTTTGCGGTGGCTTCCTCGCTCTTCTACTTGCATGAAAATCAAGTTATGGACGAAACTGATAAAAGTTTAATAAAAGCGCGAAAAACGCTCGATCTTTTAAAACAAAAATTAGAACCCAGAAGCCAATATTTGACATTTGACCCAAATGTGAGCAACAGTCTCAGAAGGCATGAATACTCACACACTCAACTTTGCGGTGGCTTCCTCGCTCTTATACTTGCATGAAAATCAAGTTCTGGACGAAAATGATAAAAGTTTAATAAAAGCGCGAAAAACGCTCGATCTTTTAAAACAAAAATTAGAACCCAGAAGCCAATATTTGACATTTGACCCAAATGTGAGCAACAGTCTCAGAAGGCATGAATACTCACACACTCAACTTTGCGGTGGCTTCCTCGCTCTTATACTTGCATGAAAATCAAGTTATGGACGAAAGTGATAAAAGTTTAATAAAAGCGCGAAAAACGCTCGATCTTTTAAAACAAAAATTAGAACCCAGAAGCCAATATTTGACATTTGACCCAAATGTGAGCAACAGTCTCAGAAGGCATGAATACTCACACACTCAACTTTGCGGTGGCTTCCTCGCTCTTATACTTGCATGAAAATCAAGTTCTGGACGAAAATGATAAAAGTTTAATAAAAGCGCGAAAAACGCTCGATCTTTTAAAACAAAAATTAGAACCCAGAAGCCAATATTTGACATTTGACCCAAATGTGAGCAACAGTCTCAGAAGGCATGAATACTCACACACTCAACTTTGCGGTGGCTTCCTCGCTCTTATACTTGCATGAAAATCAAGTTATGGACGAAAGTGATAAAAGTTTAATAAAAGCGCGAAAAACGCTCGATCTTTTAAAACAAAAATTAGAACCCAGAAGCCAATATTTGACATTTGACTCAAATGTGAGCAACAGTCTCAGAAGGCAGGAATACTCACACACTCAACTTTGCGGTGGCTTCCTCGCTCTTATACTTGCATGAAAATCAAGTTCTGGACGAAAATGATAAAAGTTTAATAAAAGCGCGAAAAACGCTCGATCTTTTAAAACAAAAATTAGAACCCAGAAGCCAATATTTGACATTTGACCCAAATGTGAGCAACAGTCTCAGAAGGCAGGAATACTCACATACTCAACTTTGCGGTGGCTTCCTCGCTCTTCTACTTGCATGAAAATCAAGTTATGGACGAAACTGATAAAAGTTTAATAAAAGCGCGAAAAACGCTCGATCTTTTAAAACAAAAATTAGAACCCAGAAGCCAATATTTGACATTTGACCCAAATGTGAGCAACAGTCTCAGAAGGCATGAATACTCACACACTCAACTTTGCGGTGGCTTCCTCGCTCTTATACTTGCATGAAAATCAAGTTATGGACGAAAGTGATAAAAGTTTAATAAAAGCGCGAAAAACGCTCGATCTTTTAAAACAAAAATTAGAACCCAGAAGCCAATATTTGACATTTGACCCAAATGTGAGCAACAGTCTCAGAAGGCATGAATACTCACATACTCAACTTTGCGGTGGCTTCCTCGCTCTTATACTTGCATGAAAATCAAGTTATGGACGAAAGTGATAAAAGTTTAATAAAAGCGCGAAAAACGCTCGATCTTTTAAAACAAAAATTAGAACCCAGAAGCCAATATTTGACATTTGACCCAAATGTGAGCAACAGTCTCAGAAGGCAGGAATACTCACACACTCAACTTTGCGGTGGCTTCCTCGCTCTTATACTTGCATGAAAATCAAGTTATGGACGAAAGTGATAAACGTTTAATAAAAGCGCGAAAAACGCTCGATCTTTTAAAACAAAAATTAGAACCCAGAAGCCAATATTTGACATTTGACCCAAATGTGAGCAACAGTCTCAGAAGGCAGGAATACTCACACACTCAACTTTGCGGTGGCTTCCTCGCTCTTATACTTGCATGAAAATCAAGTTCTGGACGAAAATGATAAAAGTTTAATAAAAGCGCGAAAAACGCTCGATCTTTTAAAACAAAAATTAGAACCCAGAAGCCAATATTTGACATTTGACCCAAATGTGCGCAACAGTCTCAGAAGGCATGAATACTCACACACTCAACTTTGCGGTGGCTTCCTCGCTCTTATACTTGCATGAAAATCAAGTTATGGACGAAAGTGATAAAAGTTTAATAAAAGCGCGAAAAACGCTCGATCTTTTAAAACAAAAATTAGAACCCAGAAGCCAATATTTGACATTTGACCCAAATGTGCGCAACAGTCTCAGAAGGCATGAATACTCACACACTCAACTTTGCGGTGGCTTCCTCGCTCTTATACTTGCATGAAAATCAAGTTCTGGACGAAAATGATAAAAGTTTAATAAAAGCGCGAAAAACGCTCGATCTTTTAAAACAAAAATTAGAACCCAGAAGCCAATATTTGACATTTGACCCAAATGTGAGCAACAGTCTCAGAAGGCAGGAATACTCACATACTCAACTTTGCGGTGGCTTCCTCGCTCTTCTACTTGCATGAAAATCAAGTTATGGACGAAACTGATAAAAGTTTAATAAAAGCGCGAAAAACGCTCGATCTTTAAAACAAAAATTAGAACCCAGAAGCCAATATTTGACATTTGACCCAAATGTGAGCAACAGTCTCAGAAGGCATGAATACTCACACACTCAACTTTGCGGTGGCTTCCTCGCTCTTATACTTGCATGAAAATCAAGTTATGGACGAAAGTGATAAAAGTTTAATAAAAGCGCGAAAAACGCTCGATCTTTTAAAACAAAAATTAGAACCCAGAAGCCAATATTTGACATTTGACTCAAATGTGAGCAACAGTCTCAGAAGGCAGGAATACTCACACACTCAACTTTGCGGTGGCTTCCTCGCTCTTCTACTTGCATGAAAATCAAGTTATGGACGAAACTGATAAAAGTTTAATAAAAGCGCGAAAAACGCTCGATCTTTTAAAACAAAAATTAGAACCCAGAAGCCAATATTTGACATTTGACCCAAATGTGAGCAACAGTCTCAGAAGGCATGAATACTCACACACTCAACTTTGCGGTGGCTTCCTCGCTCTTATACTTGCATGAAAATCAAGTTATGGACGAAAGTGATAAAAGTTTAATAAAAGCGCGAAAAACGCTCGATCTTTTAAAACAAAAATTAGAACCCAGAAGCCAATATTTGACATTTGACCCAAATGTGAGCAACAGTCTCAGAAGGCAGGAATACTCACACACTCAACTTTGCGGTGGCTTCCTCGCTCTTATACTTGCATGAAAATCAAGTTCTGGACGAAAATGATAAAAGTTTAATAAAAGCGCGAAAAACGCTCGATCTTTTAAAACAAAAATTAGAACCCAGAAGCCAATATTTGACATTTGACCCAAATGTGAGCAACAGTCTCAGAAGGCATGAATACTCACACACTCAACTTTGCGGTGGCTTCCTCGCTCTTATACTTGCATGAAAATCAAGTTCTGGACGAAAATGATAAAAGTTTAATAAAAGCGCGAAAAACGCTCGATCTTTTAAAACAAAAATTAGAACCCAGAAGCCAATATTTGACATTTGACCCAAATGTGAGCAACAGTCTCAGAAGGCAGGAATACTCACATACTCAACTTTGCGGTGGCTTCCTCGCTCTTCTACTTGCATGAAAATCAAGTTCTGGACGAAAATGATAAAAGTTTAATAAAAGCGCGAAAAACGCTCGATCTTTTAAAACAAAAATTAGAACCCAGAAGCCAATATTTGACATTTGACCCAAATGTGAGCAACAGTCTCAGAAGGCATGAATACTCACACACTCAACTTTGCGGTGGCTTCCTCGCTCTTATACTTGCATGAAAATCAAGTTATGGACGAAAGTGATAAAAGTTTAATAAAAGCGCGAAAAACGCTCGATCTTTTAAAACAAAAATTAGAACCCAGAAGCCAATATTTGACATTTGACCCAAATGTGAGCAACAGTCTCAGAAGGCAGGAATACTCACACACTCAACTTTGCGGTGGCTTCCTCGCTCTTATACTTGCATGAAAATCAAGTTCTGGACGAAAATGATAAAAGTTTAATAAAAGCGCGAAAAACGCTCGATCTTTTAAAACAAAAATTAGAACCCAGAAGCCAATATTTGACATTTGTCCCAAATGTGAGCAACAGTCTCAGAAGGCATGAATACTCACACACTCAACTTTGCGGTGGCTTCCTCGCTCTTATACTTGCATGAAAATCAAGTTATGGACGAAAGTGATAAAAGTTTAATAAAAGCGCGAAAAACGCTCGATCTTTTAAAACAAAAATTAGAACCCAGAAGCCAATATTTGACATTTGACCCAAATGTGAGCAGCAGTCTCAGAAGGCAGGAATACTCACACACTCAACTTTGCGGTGGCTTCCTCGCTCTTATACTTGCATGAAAATCAAGTTCTGGACGAAAATGATAAAAGTTTAATAAAAGCGCGAAAAACGCTCGATCTTTTAAAACAAAAATTAGAACCCAGAAGCCAATATTTGACATTTGACCCAAATGTGAGCAACAGTCTCAGAAGGCATGAATACTCACACACTCAACTTTGCGGTGGCTTCCTCGCTCTTATACTTGCATGAAAATCAAGTTCTGGACGAAAATGATAAAAGTTTAATAAAAGCGCGAAAAACGCTCGATCTTTTAAAACAAAAATTAGAACCCAGAAGCCAATATTTGACATTTGACCCAAATGTGAGCAACAGTCTCAGAAGGCAGGAATACTCACACACTCAACTTTGCGGTGGCTTCCTCGCTCTTATACTTGCATGAAAATCAAGTTCTGGACGAAAATGATAAAAGTTTAATAAAAGCGCGAAAAACGCTCGATCTTTTAAAACAAAAATTAGAACCCAGAAGCCAATATTTGACATTTGACCCAAATGTGAGCAACAGTCTCAGAAGGCAGGAATACTCACACACTCAACTTTGCGGTGGCTTCCTCGCTCTTATACTTGCATGAAAATCAAGTTCTGGACGAAAATGATAAAAGTTTAATAAAAGCGCGAAAAACGCTCGATCTTTTAAAACAAAAATTAGAACCCAGAAGCCAATATTTGACATTTGACCCAAATGTGAGCAACAGTCTCAGAAGGCAGGAATACTCACACACTCAACTTTGCGGTGGCTTCCTCGCTCTTATACTTGCATGAAAATCAAGTTCTGGACGAAAATGATAAAAGTTTAATAAAAGCGCGAAAAACGCTCGATCTTTTAAAACAAAAATTAGAACCCAGAAGCCAATATTTGACATTTGACCCAAATGTGAGCAACAGTCTCAGAAGGCAGGAATACTCACATACTCAACTTTGCGGTGGCTTCCTCGCTCTTATACTTGCATGAAAATCAAGTTATGGACGAAAGTGATAAAAGTTTAATAAAAGCGCGAAAAACGCTCGATCTTTTAAAACAAAAATTAGAACCCAGAAGCCAATATTTGACATTTGACCCAAATGTGAGCAACAGTCTCAGAAGGCATGAATACTCACACACTCAACTTTGCGGTGGCTTCCTCGCTCTTATACTTGCATGAAAATCAAGTTCTGGACGAAAATGATAAAAGTTTAATAAAAGCGCGAAAAACGCTCGATCTTTTAAAACAAAAATTAGAACCCAGAAGCCAATATTTGACATTTGACCCAAATGTGAGCAACAGTCTCAGAAGGCAGGAATACTCACACACTCAACTTTGCGGTGGCTTCCTCGCTCTTATACTTGCATGAAAATCAAGTTCTGGACGAAAATGATAAAAGTTTAATGAAAGCGCGAAAAACGCTCGATCTTTTAAAACAAAAATTAGAACCCAGAAGCCAATATTTGACATTTGACCCAAATGTGAGCAACAGTCTCAGAAGGCAGGAATACTCACATACTCAACTTTGCGGTGGCTTCCTCGCTCTTATACTTGCATGAAAATCAAGTTCTGAACGAAAATGATAAAAGTTTAATAAAAGCGCGAAAAACGCTCGATCTTTTAAAACAAAAATTAGAACCCAGAAGCCAATATTTGACATTTGACCCAAATGTGAGCAACAGTCTCAGAAGGCAGGAATACTCACATACTCAACTTTGCGGTGGCTTCCTCGCTCTTATACTTGCATGAAAATCAAGTTCTGAACGAAAATGATAAAAGTTTAATAAAAGCGCGAAAAACGCTCGATCTTTTAAAACAAAAATTAGAACCCAGAAGCCAATATTTGACATTTGACCCAAATGTGAGCAACAGTCTCAGAAGGCAGGAATACTCACACACTCAACTTTGCGGTGGCTTCCTCGCTCTTATACTTGCATGAAAATCAAGTTCTGGACGAAAATGATAAAAGTTTAATAAAAGCGCGAAAAACGCTCGATCTTTTAAAACAAAAATTAGAACCCAGAAGCCAATATTTGACATTTGACCCAAATGTGAGCAACAGTCTCAGAAGGCATGAATACTCACACACTCAACTTTGCGGTGGCTTCCTCGCTCTTATACTTGCATGAAAATCAAGTTCTGGACGAAAATGATAAAAGTTTAATAAAAGCGCGAAAAACGCTCGATCTTTTAAAACAAAAATTAGAACCCAGAAGCCAATATTTGACATTTGACCCAAATGTGAGCAACAGTGAAATACTCACATACTCAACTGTGCGGTGGCTTCCTCGCTCTTATACTTCGATGAATATCAAGTTCACCAAAACAAAAATTAAAAAATCTTAAAAACTTTTTATAAAGAATTCAGTTAAAACAACAGAATCAAATAGTTTTTGATTGGGTTGGGTGCGAAATTTCGCCAATTTCCGCAAGATGACGAGGACACAGGGTGTCGCGTCATTCGTTCGCAGACTCGCTTACCTCTCGCAACATGTGGTTCTGCAGACTCGACGATTTAAATTTTGGAATTCTATAATGTTGTTTTTTTTTTTAACTGAAAGTGGAATTTTTCTACACAATTTCACAGCTCAACTCAATAAATCAACATATTTCAAAAATTTGCAAATTATCCAGCAGAAATACATTTAAACAGAGTTTTCGCTTTGATTCGCAAAATATTGAGTATTTATTATTCACGTTTACATCTATTACAACGAGTTATCACAAAATCACTTTATTTATTACATACTTTTTCACATACACACTGAGTATATATAGTGATTTTTGATACGTACACAAGTGTTAATGTTTCAAATTTAAAGAAGCCTTCAAAAACAATAGCATGAGAAAATAAAATTCTAAAAACTTATAGTAAAATAAAGCCTATTTAATACTTCTTCGAAATTTGTCGTAGTCGCTTTAAAAGGTAGAATAAGAAGCTTCAACTAATTACTCACTATAAGTTATATACATATTTATAATCACGATATTCAAACTACTATCAATCTCTAAATTTACTTCCTGCTCTCTTTTTCGTTTTTCCAATTTAAGCATCTTACAGTGAAGCTGTTGCTGTTTCTAATAAAACTGTTCATTTAGCTTGCATTTCACGTCAATGTGGTCACCATTAATCAGTTAACACGGTCCCATCACAAATTACAGTATCTTAAATAACTTGCGGCTGCGAGGCTTGAGTTGTGACCTCTTCAACTTTGGTTCGCAACTACGAACCAGTCATGCGCTGTCTCGTCAGCCGCGAGCCAATGTTACAGAGGTCGTGACTCTTAACTCACGTGCTCGAGCAGTCATGCAGATCTGTTACGTGAGCTGCGAGTCGGGTTTAAATGAGTCTCGGCTCGTGAGCGAGTTTTTCCGCGTCCCTGCTTGCTTCTCCAAAACTACACGCTATTATTTTGTGTAAATTCTAGGATCTCTCACGTTTAAACTGCTAGAAATCCCTGTCTTTTGCAAAACAAGAAATCAATAAACACAAACTTAACTCATGACTCTCTTTTCTTTTGCTTAATTGCAAAATTTGCTCAAGCATTAGATGAAAAATACCTAATGCAGCTTTATTTGTATCTTTCTCACTACAAACAAGTTTCACATTCAGGTTTTTATATACTTAAAACTGAAGTCCGATTTCTTCTGAAATAAACTGCCAAATTTTTCTTGTCCTTTGACTTGATTTCAGTAATGTAAATGAAGTAGTCGAAAATTGTAGAAAAATTAAATCAAAAACAATTCTGAATTTGTGGAAAACCCATTTTATATATAAATACAATACCACCACTCATGTACATATGTATGTGTGTACGTGCAGCTGAAGTTAATCAAGGGCTTTCGTTTGTCGTCCGGTGTATATATTTGCGTCGGCATGCATCACAAACTTCTTGAAACAAGGCCAGCTTTCAATCCAATCCATCAATTAAATTGATATCCAAGTATTTTCTTACTATATACAATTTGGAAATAAATACAGAATAACAATAATTTGTTTCTTTGCTTCTCGTTTTTAACTGTTTATATTTTAGTGAGTAAAAAAACCAAAAATCTTACAGAGATACAAGAATTGTTTGCTTTGTTAAATTATTTGATATAAAAATTTAATACATATTGTAAAATTAAAGCAAGAAAACTAAAAAGTAATTCTTTAAATACAACTTTAATTACAAATAATAAGAAACTAAAAAAGATTCAACTGTACAAAATTTGGTAAAATAAAACAAAAGAAATTCCATTCAAAGAAATACGAAGAGAACTTTGGCTGTTAGCTTTGTGAGAAAGAGAGAATAAATAAGATAATGATATCTTTGAGATAATCTGAAATAAGTAATCTTAGCTCGCACAGCCAAAGTGTAACAAATTACAAGTGTAAATGAGTTGAAAGCAACTGACGAGAGAGTAAGAAGGCGACGAAGGGAAGCTGTGCGCAAATTATAGAGAAAGACAAAACTAAAGAATTTAAGTAACAATTAGAATTTAATTTTAATACTAATCGCACACACACACACACACGCACAACTCACTTGTCGCCTCGCTACAAACTCATCAAGACAACTGTTGCTGTTGTTTTACAAAATTTAAATAATGAATTACAAAAGTATGGATACATCGAGATATTTGCAAACTTGTATATATTGCTGTTTTCGTAGTTGGTGTTATTGTAGGCTGAATAAATCTAAAAATCGAGTGACCTTTAAATAACTTAATTCGATCTACACAATGTAATCGTAACTAGAAATTATACAACCAAACTTAACACAAGCTACACAAACCCGCAAACATCGTCTAGCCACCATGATGTTGAGGTCAGTGTTCTTATTTAATCTCTATAAAGATGAAACCCCACTTCAGATTTTGTCGTGGCTACAAATTGATTTCTTTGATGGGTTTTCGGTGCGAGTTTCAAAGAAAAGTAATATTTTAGCCATAGAAAGCATGTATTTCGTAAATTACATTGTTTGTACTTTTTATAAGTTTTGCTGCTGACTTTTTGTTTGTTTAGAGTTGTGTATCTATTTTAAGACTGAATATATAAGCGAGAATCCTATTAATTTCGTACAATACCATTGCTACTTCTGTTAATATAAATTTTTTCGTTTTGAATACAAAATACTTTTGCAGCGGCTGGGAAATTGATAACTATTGCGTATGCAGCATTTTGACAGAAAGTTGAAACATACTAAACATTTAGAACACGCAACTATTACAATTTTTATTGTTTTTTTAAGTAAACTTTTTAATTTTTTGTTGGCTTTTGATTTTTTTGAAAGAAATTATTTTTATTTCTTTTTTGTTTTTTTTTTGTTCATGTTGAACGAACCCAAAGTTTGGTGTGTTGTGTTTGTTGGTTTTTCGATTCGTTTTACACACACACACACGCTCAAGATACTGATAATTTAGTCGTTAGATTACTTTTGAAAATGATTCCAGAGCAACATCAATCTTTTCATGATGGTCCGCAACATTTTTAAAGTTTTTAATTTTTTTTTTAATATTTTCGAATTAGCGTTTTTTAGCTTATCTCGCTAAATAGCCTTCGCTTACTGCTATCTACCTGCTTGCTGGTTTAGCTCTTGTTTACCCACTTAAAACTTCTCCTCTTCCAACAAGAGCGGAGTAGAATTATTTATGATGCATAACAAATATACACACATCGCATAGTGATAAAATAAAAAGGAAGCTTCCGGGATTTTCATAGCAGTTTGCAGGACATGTTGCACGTTCTCTCCTCTCCCTCTATCCGTCGTCTCTTTATCCATCGGTGACATTTTCGCCTTCTCTCATATGTCTCTCTTCCTCATTGTCATTGTCATTTTAAGCGTCCAGATGAAATTTACTCCTTACTAAAGCTAAAACTGAATTCGATTGTGTTTTTAGCATTTCGAATTTCGTATTGTTGTTGTTGTTCCTTTCCTAAATGCAACGCAGTCTTCTTAATGTATTAAGTTGTCTACTCTTCTCTTATCTTTTTGTTCCACGCTTTGAGTAATTCTCTCTTTTCTGCTATCCCATTTCGATTTCTATTTGTAACTACTAGTCGCCGCTTCCATTTCCGCTTGCGCTTGGTTTTCCACTTCTTTTATATATCCTGCATTCTATTTCTTGATGTTCTGCAGCGCGCGGAAATTTATTATTATCCTGAATGCGTGTAGACGTACTAACATTGCTCGAAAATTGGAATTATTGGTGAAGTCGGCCAGTCCTCCTCCTCCTCTGAACTAATACTTTCGGTTCTGCAAATAAAATAGGATTTATTTTAATTGAAACCAAAATAAAACTCATAAACATAATTTCAAGTAACATTCAAGTTACAAAGATCTTAAAATATGGATTTATTTCTTGCAGTTTTCTACATTTATTGCGCTCTCTAGCACTTGGTTATTTGATATACAAAAATTGATATCGCTTCGAAATGAAAATAAAGTCGATTTATTCATCACGGAGACACGAAATACAATAAATAAAGCAACAAGATACTGACGCAAATAACAGCGTGGGTTTATCTTGCTAAAAACGCTGAGGAAGGTTGGGTTGCTCTGTTTGTTTATTATAATCAGCTGATAACTTTAAAAAAAATACATCGATATGAAGAAAATAAAACCAACAAGCAAAATTAAAATGAACCACACATATGCAGAAATGTGCTTCGAGGCAACCAGACCAAGTGCATTCAACTCTATAAACGAAATCTAATTTTGTTTTGTTTTATGGAATAATCTTGACAAAACAAGACAGCTTTTGCGTTTTAAGTTTAAACGATGATGATGGCAAAAGTAGAGAAAAAAATCTCTAAATAAACAAATACATTTTTATTTTTCTGTTGGCATTGAAAATGAATTTAAAACAAGGATATCATAGGCAAAAACAAATAAAGTAAATTAATAAAAGCAAATGTAGATTATGCTGGCGTGTACGTTGACTGCTTACAAGTGTGGACGTGAATTCAAACACACTTAAACGTCACAATTAGCTGTATTCGTAACGAAGGCTACAGTTTGTTTTTGCACTTTAATAAAATTCATTAGCTAAATAACCAAAAACGTGAATACGCAAATAAAATCGTTTTTCCTGTTGTTATTTAGAAAATGAAAAGTATAACGTATGAGAGTAAAATATCTTCAATTTGTAGTTATTCATAATTTGGTTTAGAACTCATTTAAAGAGAAAGATCAGCTCAAGTTTTGCTTTTAAACAGAGATCGTTGTGTCTTTCAGATATTACTCACCTCGATCGACACCCGTCGTCCATGGGTTGTGATATGCCTTCATCAATGGTGGGTAAATCGGAACGATAACGATTAGTTGGACGCAAGACGCGCAGGGTGCGGCTTGACAGCTTCCAGACCAAACGTTGCTTGTACGGCTGCTTGTTCTGGCCGTTGTAATGCGACAAAATGCCAGAAACGATGCTGAAACCGCAAGTAAAAACTCGATCCGGCACCTAAAAATTAGAGATATTTATAAAACACTCTCTCCAAATTCTTCCAATTCGGAATCCACATCGACCGCGACGCAAACTCACCCGCAAAAATTGCTGCAAGAAGAGAATGTACTCGAAGACAACCTTCAATTCTGGCCTGCCCTTGGGATACGATGCCTTGATGTGGAAATCCAGGTGCAAGCTGATCAGCACCAAAGCCAGGGTTGACGGTGAAATCACAGTCGTCTTGACATCGCACAAAAGGTTCTCCAAACGGTTCTCCATCTCCTGCAATATGATGTATTGCTGATAGAATTCGAAGAACGGTCCGCCGATCTCCTGAGCCAAGTTGCGAAAGAGCGCGTAGTAGATGCGCAAGAAGCAGACGGATGTGATGGGAGCGTGGCCCATCTGTACACCCAGCTTGTTGGCAATAACATTGGTCATGCGCTCCAGATCGCCAGCGGTACAACCACACTGCAGGGAGAGCACAGTAAGGATTCGAATTCCTTATTAACAAGTAGAATTCCTCTCTGGCTTACCTGAGATATTGTGACCAAGTCTTCGGCAGGTATGGGCTTCAGTTCCAATTGTTTGATGGCCAGATTGAAGGAGGCGACACTCAGGCATGCCATGTGCTTGGGTTTCACAGCCATGCGATCGAGAAAACGGTCCACCAAGCTCATGGCGGAGAACAGCACATCGGAGGGCAACTCGTACCACATTTTCAAGCAGCGTAAAACATAAGCGGACCCGTCGCGACCACCAGCTGTTACTTCACGCTGAACAAAAGAATCGCGGAATTAGAACTGGATCGTAATGATTACTTTAGGAATTTAATTCTAGATCTATTAAAACTGTATATATTTCGGAGTAATCGTAATGCTCTACTCACTCTCGATTCCTTCGGCATCAGCAGTACGGTGTGGTATTTGTCCTGCAGAGCATCATATTCCCTCAATGTGTTGAAGAGCACATCAGACGACAGGGTGTGGAGATCTTCCAAGGTCTGCATACTTCCGTTGTTCATAATTTTCATCGTGTTCTCATTGTCCGTTAACGAAGGTTCCATCGGTACATCGCCATTGTTGTTAGCCGTAGTTGTTTGTTGCGCCAGCTCATGTTTCTGATACTCCAAGCCAGCAGCACCCGGTATCCCATACCGGCCCTCGTCCGACATCCACATCCACTCTGCCTTGTCGCCGCTGTTACTAACAGCTGTTGCTGCTGCCGCCGCCGCTGCCATCGCCGATGTTGAAGGCTTCAGATCCACGTTCAACGGCGATGGTGTTGGTGTTGTCACCACAGAGGTTGCTGTTACTCCTTCTGTTTGCGACGACATTGGCCACTGATGCTGCATCAACTGCTGTTGCTGCTGCTGCTGTTGCTGATGTTGTTGCTCCAAGTTGTTGTAGCAGTTGCCGTTAGTGGTGCAGCTGTTGCTGTTGTTGTGATTGCTCAACAGAGTTTTGAACAGCTGCTGCTGTTGCAGGTGTTCTTGTTCCAGACCACTTGTAGCAGGCAAACTACTTTCATCAACGACGGCGTATTTGGCGGCAGCAGAGTAGCGTACAGGGACAGACATTGTGAGGGCTGGCCTAGTACCTGTGTGAGTTTTTGCAAAGATTTTTGTTGTTGTTGTTGGATATGAAATAGTAGCAAAAAATTGCAAAAATTTCGTTTTTCGTATGAGTGGAGAGCGAAATTTCTCGAATTTTCTGTCTTCCCACACACTAGGCTTTGAGGCTCAGAAAATCTATTAGATTTTACTTTCAGCCAAAAATTTTAAGCAGCGGTTTTTTCTAAAGGTTGTAGTCGATATCAACGAAGGTCAAAAGCTTTCTCAATCTGTATCTGCAGGTCTTTTCTCGTGCTACAAGCCCTTTTTAGAGCCAAATACGGATGTCAGTGAAAGCTGTTGTTATTTTTTTTAAGACCTTCTCAATCTATTGCTTAAAATTTTTATACGCACGAAGGAAACTAAATTGCAAAGTACAATTGACAGTTGCAAAGTTAGTTATTCTCTTCACTTTCCTTGTTAGAAAAGGTGAGAAAGTACAATTAATTGCTTGCTACTTGAGTTGTACACACCGGTTGTTAAAATAGAGAACAAGAAAAGATCTCTTCGTTAGATTTAACAACCTTAGTACAATTTTTTTCGTTTTAATCGAAAAAACAATTTGCAAGCAAATAGAAACCCTCAAATTCAGTAGCTGTTTTGTGATACGAAAACAGCACTTCTCGTCCCTTACTTTTGGCGACAAGATATAGTTATTGAATAAATTGTGTATTTCTCACAATATTTTTTTAAATGGAAAAGTACAGATTGGTTTATTATGTGAGCTCTTTGCTTTTGTACGATAATAAACGCTTGCACTTTTCACTCTTATTAATTTTAAAGCTATTTAAGCTTTTAAGTTCGCAAAGTGGGGGTAGCTCTTCTCCGAAAGCTCAAGACTTCGCAAAGATTGTTGATATAACGACACGTAGTGGATAATACGTTCCCTTAGATACGAAATTCTTTTTTGTGTAAAAACTTACGCTCTGCGAAAAGGGGAAATTTTCAATTACAAAATGGTATTATTAATTAAAATACAAATTATAAGCTCTAGCATAATTCATTGATTTCAACTTAAAATTGAAAATATTTATACTATTAATTTATACTATTAATTTTTAAATTAATTTTAATATAATTAATAAACTATGTATACTATTAATTTTGACTAATTTTGCAGGTAATAATGGCATAAATTACAATATAACAATATAATAATATTTATAAACGAATTATATTACGTTACATTTCGAAAAATGATTTTCAACACTGGTATTGTAAACAATGGGACCAGCAGAACATGGAAGAGGAAGTGATTATTTTCAGAATCAGGGAAGACAAAAGCAGTTGGCCACCAACAGTTCTAAACACAACATTGTATACACTGTTTAGATAAGATTAGAGTATTAATAGTTTGTATCTGAAGTAAACAACACTAATATAGACTTCTGTCTATGCACAAATATTTAGATTGGAGACCCACCTGCCCAAACTATCGAAGTGAAAACATTACAATTTCGACTAATAGTTGTTTACAAACCAAAAAGTAATTCATGCACTTCATATGCCGACCGTCACGTAACACTTGACTAGTTTTAACAGATTCCAAATAACGATACAACAGACATCGAAATACAGTTAATTAATTATGTGCAAGAAAAATTCAGATTTGTAATTGTAAAATTGAGTACAAAGAATAACTTTAAAGCGGAAAACGCAGAGAAACCCGCTCACGTGATTCAGGCTTTTTTAATTTATTGCATACGAATTTATCTACGCTTTTTTCTTTTATTCAGCACATATAATACTAGAGTTTGCTGTAAGATACGCAAGAAGTGCGTACAGTTGGTGCGACCGTCACGTAGTAGGAAATGTTAGCTGAAGCAAAATGTAATTTTCAATATAACTCTGTAATATGTTCAGTACCATAGATATAATTGAATTTTTAATTAAATTTAGTGAAAATGTATGGAAAAAGATGCGAGTTAAAATTGTTGTATTAGTAGAGAAAAAAATTTTTAAAGATTAATTAGAATTATAAATCTTTTCAAGTAAAAAAATTTAAAAACAAGAATACCTATTCTTAATATTTATTAATACGTAATTTTCCCCTCCAACTCAGAGTTTACAGATTTTAGAGACTGTATTTTTTGTTGAAACTCAGTATATCGCGCTACAGCTGTTTTTATGAGTAATTAATGGCTTTGTTGTGGTGGTCAAAATAAAACCGACAACACACTGTGTTAAATTTCAATGTTATTCATTAAATGCACAAGGACGAGTTACAAATTTAAAAGCAATCCACGGTTTAAGAAATCGGTGCACTGGATTGGCAATAAAAAAAATTAACATCTAACCTGTACGAAATTTAATTATTCCTCAAAAAAATATATAATTTTTCTCAAGATGTCAAAAAACTCTGTTGACAAGGTCAAAATGAGAAATGAATTAATAATGCAACACTTTATATTTATATTTTGGAGTTTCTTAACAATTTTATCAAGTGCAATGAAATACAAAAGTACAAATTGACTCACGGATATTTAAAACGGTTGTTTTAAGTCATTGTATATTTCCGTCTAAAAATATAACTTTATCATAGATAACAAAATGTCAAAGCAACAAATAAGACTTGAGGGTCAGAGATCGATGACTCATTAAATGCTTTCAAAGAATTAGTTTTCAAATACTGGTTGAATAATATGTAGGCAAGAATAGCTGCTGCTTTAACAGGTTTTGTGATCAAAAGTCATCCGCGATAAATTACCTCAATGTTTAAAATACAAAAACCAATTAATTAACAAATACTTAAATTTTTAAATAACGCCTTTTTATACATTACAGATGGAAGCAAAGACTTAAAATGCGGTTAAAATATTCCATTAAACTGCTTTATAGCTTGCTATTTCCAAAGTAATACTGAGATTTCAAATACTCGTATATACTAGTTGATTACATGCACTCGTACATATTAAAAGTGATGAACTTCGTATTCGGTGGTTGCGTTTTTACTTTCGTATCTATGGTTCCATTTTCAAATTAGGTTAGGAAAGATGAAGAACAAAGGAATAAGAAATGAATACATAGAGCAAAATACGAAGCTTACAAATAATACAAAGTTAAACGAGGGGGGAGAAGAAAAATGGAAATGAATAAAACATTAATTTTGGTACCGTATATTACACATAAGGGAAAATCGAAAGTGTATTGGGCAAATCAGAAATACAACTACATGACGATGACGCAAATAATATTAAATCCCGAAGTTTATTACACTTGAACGGACGAACGGATGATGAGAAAAATTTCGAAGCTAAAAACATATTTCCCCATCAATACTGACCCATGTATCTCACGAGACAAAGTGAAGAGGTGTGGAAAAATTTCACTTAAATTGTTTATCATATGTTATATTTATATTCATGACATCGTTATTTACTTCAAATCGAATAGTTATTGCTAACATTTTCAGGGTGAAAGTCATGAATATGTAAGTATTTTAATGATCAACTTTGACAAATTTTGAACTTCTCTTCGTACATACGATAGCTAAACATTAAGAATTATTTATTAATAACATGACATAAAATAGAAATGTATTTCCCCAGCACTCAGCAAAATTCCAAACACGATAACAGTACTTGTGTTTGTTGTTATAGATACAGACATCTTAAAAAATATTGTAGAATATCTTCATTTTGCACATGATCCTAACTCAGAACCTCGGATGCAGAATAGAGCTGATAATCTTATCTTTCAATACAATCTCAGTATTCACAGTGAGTTTCTTATTTCACTCAAGTATTTCATCAGCCAAATAAACATCCACAATCTGTGTGCAGCTCTCCGGGTTTCTTTTTCTGGTCAATTTCACAACCTTTTGCACATTTACGTCACGTATTTAAACAACCTGCGTTTCTCGCATCGGGTGACGAATAACTTGACAAGTTAAAACTTGCCTTATGAAGCTCCTGATGTTAGTAATCGTTTATCATTTTTGTGGACATGCAGATACATATATGTATTAGCAGTTCAATGTAAAAGGCAACTGATTTCTTGTCTTGCAGGGTACCTAGTATCACAGTTGATAATCGGGGTTATTACTTTTCAGCTGCGGAAATGTAATACTTTGAACTCGCGTTTTAATCTTTACTCGTATATTGTAAAAACCTGCAATCGATTAAACAGGTAGTCAAGGGTGGCTCTAGATAAGATCACAATACCAAAACTGGCAAGGTAGAGTTCTTCTTCAACCACCGAAACCTCCAAACAGCACACGAATTCAGTGCCTTAAATTTAAGAAGGAAAAGTGCAAACGTATACATATTCAAAATTACACCCTTGTAGAACTGATGTAGAAACAACCACCAACTCCACGAAATAGAAAACGAAATCTGAGAATGAAGGAACACATTCACAGCCTACTTCCAATACCACCAGAGTGGAACCAAGTATTTCGCTGTAGGACTCACATGTAACCTAAGCAACAACAAAACAAGATTTAGTCCCCTGTAACCTTGCGTTAGCAATGACTTAAGTGCCATTGCAAGAAAGTTGGTCGACTTTATTGATAGGTTGGCGTACGTGCCAGTTGGCTGACTGACTGATGTAACACGGTGTAAATAATGCAACTGTTGAAATATGAAGCTTCTACTGCGAATAAACACCACAAGAAGGTTATACCTAATATCAGGATTTTTACGATTTATGGAAGGGAACTTAATTGAAATAAAATTTTTTTCGAGCTGTTTTCCAAAGCAGTTTTTTTGAATATGTTTTAGAAAGGACTTTGAGATCAACTAAATTCCCAAAAATTACCATGAAGAACAGGTAGAACACTTTTAAGGTTTCAGACAGGTAAGCTATCAAGTTCGTGTGACTCTTAATTTCCTTTTCTAAACCGGATTAAATTAGCAGTAACAAAACCTACAGGTAGACTTGGCTTTAGAGTTTTTTGTATGCAGTGCGTCAGCTGGTCACAACCCTTCACTGTTCTTATATCAACCAACGAAAAATTACAAATACAGAAGCTCTACAGCTGGCTAAGATTCTTCATATTTTCAATGTCTGATATTTCCAAATGGACCCCCCCTACGGTTATACAAGATTTCTATAAATTCAGATTGACTTCATAGAGGGGTTGAATATAATTCATGCTATGCCCAGTCGTCATGAAGTTATGAAAGTAAATTGTTTAGAAAATAGGGTTGAAAGTAGAAAACTCAGCGCGTTGACAAATCTAAATAAATTAAATGCTGAAAAATAATTTACACTGCACAACGACGACCAATTGAATAACGAGGCTACAATATAATTTTTTCTAAATTGAAATACAGTTGAACCTGGTAGAACCAAAGAAGTTTAGTAACCTTCGTTTTTAGTTAGTAGTTATTAAAAGACTAAAAAAACTTTTCTTTAGTTTTTCTAACAGAGTAACTAACAAAAGGCAATTAGGAAGATAATGCGTAAATTATCTAAGAATCTATACCGAATTAAATATAGCGTTAAAATGCAGCAACCTTTTAAGATGCTTTTCTATTATCTGATATTATTATATAAACTGATATTATTCTAAGAGCAAATAGAATTTTAAATTGGGACGAAGTGTTACAATTAAAAACAAACTCAATTATTTAAGATTATTTAACAAAATTATTTAAACTCTTAAAGAGACCAACAATTTAAATTTTTTGATTAAATATTTTACTTTTAAGTTACTTTAAGCTAAACGTGACTTTGTAAGGTAATGGACTGTGTTTTGTGTGGAAAGCACGTACTGCGTATAACAGTGACAAGGTTTTCTAAAAAAACTTCAATTGAAAATAAAAACACTGAGTTCCTCTCTATATTTACGTAGAATATCTACAAAAACTTCAACCTTATAGAATATTACGTTGGACAACATTATCATTCACTCCCACTGAACATTTCTTTTTTCCTAAATACGTTACGAAAATGTTATTTTATCAATATAATTTGAAGTACAAAATGTGCACTTTTATTAGCTCCATAGAACTTTGAAGCTCCTTAGGGAAAAAAGTGGGAATTTATAGTGATATTTTTGGAACGCAAAAAAAAGAAACATTGTCTGACGCCATTCTGTAGAAACCTGATTAAAAAAATCTTTATTTGGTTTCGAGTCTCCAACAACTACAGAAGATCTTCGTTCTTTTACGATTAGCTGGTTTGTTGATTTACTTTCCACTTGAAAGTATGTGTGGCGCGTGTAAATGATTAAAACAAATAAGTTTACTATACTTCACTACTGCGCAGAAATATGATTATATAAAAGGACAAATTAGATGTTTCTGTGGCGTTCAATAAATATATTTTTGATACACTAACGTTAAATATATATTAAATATTCATATTTGTAAAGATTAAATAGTGATTATTTGCTTAACAAGTTTTTAATTGCAATATACACGTAGATAACTGTAATGTACATGTAGACAACTAGTTTCCCAGAGTGAATTAATTTAATTTAAAGTTTGCTACTCCAAATTTCATGCAGATGAAAATAATACCTAACAACTTTATTATTATTTCTAGAATATTTTAAAGAAGTGGAAAAGTATTTAAAACAAAAATCTACTACGCTTTCTTCCACACTTTTTCAGTTAGTACAGAACTACCTTTACAAAACTACTTCACCACCGAAATAAGTAGGTACACACAAAAAGCAGCTGAGGAACTCAGTGGAATTGCAACAACTTGTTTTAATACAATAAAAATGCTCAATATACAATAGAAAAAGCAGCTAATAGTAGAACAAGTTTGGAAAAAATATTACAAAATCTTATACACTGAGATCTCCTATTTGTTTCTAAATATTATATAAAAAGTAAATAAGAAAATATTTAATTTACATTTTGTTTTTACGAGTACATAAGGACTAAACACAAATATATATATAAATGTATATAAAGCTTGAGTTAAAAAATTAAACTTTTCCCAATATTAATTATCGTTTTAATTTAAAAAGGAATTTAAGATCAAAGTATATCAAAGCATCTGTAAATATATATAAAATAATATGTATAACAAATATGCGTCCTGTCTTGTCTTATGTTTATTACGAAAATCTAGATTAAATTTTCTCAAACTTTCACTCCCCAAATAAGTTTTATTCAATTTTATTTTATTATAAAATTATTAACAATTATTATAGTTTCAGTAGTAGAAAAACGAAATTTTTGATTTTTGCAATATCGATCGACATGTAGAAAAAAATAGTTTAATGCTTACATTTTGACAGCCATTTTTGCGCAGGAATGTGTGGTTTTTAAGCTTTTTGTCGTTATCGCACTTCTTTCGACTTTGTATACATTAAATTATCTTATTTAAATTCATATGCCATTCGGAGGCTGGCTAGCTGGGCTTTTATTTCTAATTTGTACTTTGTAAAAAATTGTAGATCACAAGAGTGGAGACTAACTTACGAGTTCCATTTATAAAATGTGTTGGTGTTGTTTTTTCAACTTGGAAAAGTTTTTGGTCTGTTAATTTTCAAGCAAACATGTTTACTTTTTGCTCTTATAATTTTATATGGACAAAAATTTTATTATAGCTTAAATTGGATGGTTATGTAAGAAGTATACGATGGAAATTTACAAAAAGCCTTAATTTCTTATATTAGATAAGAAAAATATTTTGTATTAACAAATAAAATTGACGACACAGTTTAAAAGTACTCGCTTCTTTTCTCAGTTGTTGCTAAACAATAACTAAACAGACAGATTTTTCTCTAAATCACTTTGGGTCGAAGTAGGCAGTGAGTATGTGACTCGGTTGTGTATTTGTTTGCATCCAAATAATTGCTTGAAAATTTTAATGTATACCAGCTGCTTCTGAGCATGTGTTGATGTCCAATTTTCAGTCTGTTTCACATTTTTTTGAGAATTGGGAACGTTTGCTGAGAAATGTTCCCAATTCTCATTTTCCTATGGAACGATAAACAAGTCAAACAAAAATGGCTGCGCCTATTTAGTTAGTACAAATCCGAGATATCAACCTCAAAGAGAACATTTGGTTCAGCGCTTTAATAATTCAATTATAATGGTAGGACAGCAGAAAAACATTTTTTTGCATTTGCAAAAATCAATCAAAAAAACAAATGGAAAGAGCAGGCAAACGAGACTTAAATGTTTTATTAAAACAATCCCTTGACTGTGGCATTAAGACTAAACCGATTTTATATATTTTGAGTTGAACTCGCTAAAATACAATATTTTGCCTTTTTATATAACTTGACTTTGGTAATTTCTTTTACACCTGGGACAAAGTTTATCCTTGCATTGTAAAAAATATTTTAAGAATCTTGTTATGCGTTTGAAATATCAACTTTTAATAGATAATTAACGAAACTATTATCGCTATGAGATTCTAATGTGCAATAATTCTAATATTCAGAACAGTCATCTAAACTTTAATAAAAGGCAATTAAAAGCTGAGCACTGGATTTTTTACCTATACATATTTCTATTTTTGGGCTAAAATTTTCTTTTTTTTTTTATGATAAAGGTTGGCAACTCTTTTTTTCTCCAACTGAGAGCAGATTTCATTATCACATCATTCCTTTTTATTAAATGTATACATATATGAAACTGTTATGGAAATGAATTTGTTTGGCTCTTAAATTTATGTAGGACACTTACACTAAGTACTTTCTAGTAACTATGTTTAAACTTAATTTATATATCATCTTCTTGCACAACATAATAAATTTAATTTTATTTTAATACTGCTTTTTTTTCATATGAGAATGTAAAACAATTACATGGACCAATAATTTTACTAAATCAATTATTGGGCCTGCTGTGTAGGTAATTTTCGTAGCAAACAAATAAAGTTGTAACGGAGTTGCCGCGCCGTTAATTTTTAGCTACTTTCTATTAAAAATTACCAAGATAAAATATATAAATACGTAAATAATTCTGCAAAATCTTACTGAAAGTAGTATATATAAAAAAAGTAGTATAATAAAAAACCATAAAAGCCTGTTGAGAGAAATCGAGTTGTGTACGAGTCACCTCGCACGTAAAAACTTGCCAACAGCTGTTACTGGAAGGGCAAATTAAAATTAAATACAGATTAGCAAGGAAAATAAATGAATAACCAATAAGTAAAAATAACCAATTAAGGAAACGTAACTGCTGGAGGTGATGGAGACATCAGTAATGCAATGAGACCCTTGAACTGCCTGAATATAACAGCAATCGTGCAGCCCTTCATGAAATGGACTACATACAGAGCAAAAAAAAAGAAGTAAAAAGCGAACTGTTATTTTCTTATTATTTAAAACTAATCGTAACTACAATCTAAATATCGATATTACGCTCTATACTGTATTCTAAACATAGGAAAATAAAACTAAACTTACACATATAATACTTAAAAATATCGACTGAACTTTATAATGTCATATTTTTACGTTATAAGTTAACGACATTTAATTACATGAACATATTTCTTTCAGATATACAATTAAAGAAGCAATTTTTTGGAAAGACTGTCACTGTTAAAAAATAGATAGTATATCCCATATGTTCTAGTGGCTGTTTTTGAAGGTAAAAGTTCCTATCCTATTTACGCTTTCGGCATTCCGAAATATTGTTAATTTATTAAATTTCAATAACAACATCTTTCTTAAATGTACATAACGTAATACTGAAATAAATAGCTTTAGCGAGGCTTCCGTTTTTTTAAAAGATTAATTCCAGCTCTGTTTTTCTACGAAAAACAGGAATGGGTTGCTAAATTTATTGATATCAATTCTAATAAATACGATGAAAGTATCTTCTCATTTCCAATAAATTCTGTCATTTCCAATAAATTTAAAAGGGGCAAATCGAATTCAATTTTTTATATATGTTAATTTGAATTTATAAAATTATATAAAATTTTGATTGAAAAAACAAAATCCAAAAAATTTAAAAGCTGAGAATTTTAAAGAATATAAATATATAAAGAATGATTCCATACATTTCCCATATGATCTAGCGGCAGCACATCAGATGAAGGTTAAACTTGCAATTTTCGCTTTTAAAAGCTCGCTAGTGAAATTCTCAGTACGAATTTTTAAGTTTCATTCAGAAACGATAATGACTCTTTACAGAATGGTCTAGAAACTACAGGTTAAAAGCATAAAATATTTAAATAATGTTCTCTTATCAGGCCTTTACAGAATACGCTGTTGCTATGCGACCTTGAATCTATTCAAATAAAAGCATTCGCGTTTCCAAGGCAATGACATACGCACTAAATGTTCCTCGACTGCCACACACCCCTTTTCTAACAAGCACCTTATTTCCGACCATAATGTAAATTAAGCCCACTGGTGGAGATCTTGCCTGTCAATGCATCCTTTAAATTGCTTTATCTTTCAAAGGAATTTCACAATTCGATCTGGAAACTCCAGACACAAAGGCTTCGAGCACGTTCTACACACCATATCTTAGCTGCTCGCAAATCAAGAAACCATTGCTTTAAATTTAACACGACGTCACTTATTACATCGCATCTTCAAGTTTTCGCACAGATTTGAATAATTTTTAACACTCACCCGGATGCCTCTGCAATTATTATCAGCTCTTGGTTTTTTCCAATTTAATCAGGTTAGACTAAGAAATTCTTTCCACGGGTACAACAGAAATTATGACAAGTCGATTTCATGATTTCTACGCCGTTAACTTGGCTGCATTACTTCGAAGGTTGTTCGAAAAGCAAACACGGTTCTTGTCTGTGATAACTAATGATGGTGGTCTTCTAAGAAATTTGCTAAAGGATTTAAATTTCAGGAGTTTTTCTAATTAATGCTTTAAATACCATCCCGCTTTCAATAACCCCCCCCACTATGAAATCTTATATTGTAAAATTGTTCAATTTAGGAAAATCTGATCTGAAATCGAAGAAAAAATTAAGAGAGCACATCTCCAATTGGTTCTTATTTGGCTAAATATTTAGTTTAAAAGATTTTCCCAATCCTTCTTTGTTTAATTAAAACATAAGTTAAATTAAAATCAAAAGATCATTTATTTAAAATAACGTTATTAAATGCAAAACGCTTACATGTTAAATTCATTCGTCTTCATGTAACATGAGATTTTTATATAAATTAAAGTTCTTTCATATTTTTAATGGCTTCATAGCTCATTCATTGATCAACATTTGTTCAGTTGTCTCTAAATTACGTTTCTATACTATATAAACTGAAAGGAAACAATTATATACTGTTTGTCTGAGGTACAATATTTGGTGTCATGGTGGACATTAGAAATGTCAACTCCTTTCTCCGCAAAAAGCTTTCGGTATTTTTTTCCAAAATACAACTTAGCCATGAACGGAAACATTGTTTTTTGTAGATTGTTGCTGCGAAGGTGGTTGCCCTGCGGCTGCTGAGGATACTGTGGTTGCTGCTGTAGTTGGCACCGCATTGGATGTTTGCAAGTTTGTGCGTGGACGCCGGAAGAGTATAACATGCGGCTCCGGCGCATGCATCATGTAGTGAACCCAGCCCGGACTTTGTTGTACGCCAAGATTACGCCACTCAGTCTCAGTCATCAAATGTGATTTGGGAACATGTTTGGTTAAATCCGGCGGCAGAATTACATGTCTTCACAAAAAAAATTAAAGCAACGTAAAATCGAGCTGTAGATGCCTCTGGTGATTGCGCGAGCTGGCTTACCTGTACTCGTAAATAGCATCAAAATACTTCTCTGAATATTGAATTTGATCGGCTGGCATTTTGAAATCAGTTTACCATCGGTTTTCCGCAATATTATTATTGATTATTTTGATTTAATGTTTGTAGACAATGCGCACACTTCACTTTCGCTTTTCTTTCTGCAAAAATTCCTTCACAGTTCAGAAATGTCAAACGGGTTTGAATCTCAAACTTCGAAATGCTAAACATTCGCCACCGAAAAGTGCTGCCAAGCTTGTTATTTTCGGTTTTTAATTCAATTTATATAAAAGGTTGGAATTTATAGAAAATATAAATAAAATCTAGAAATTCGAGGATTTGGATTTCCAACTAGATAGAAATCAATATTTTATATAATTATAAATAGAAAAATTGTCTTTATCAACTTGAAAAATTAATTTTAAATAAAAAACCAATGAAATTATTTAGCCTTTTTTGAGGAATGCCAACAAGCAAAATTACCAAATACCAAAATAAAATTGAACTAAAAGAATTTCACTTGTGTTTTCGTTTTTCCATCTGCTGGATACTTTCCTGCGGATGCGCATTAACGCGGCCATCGCATGGAAGAGCGGATGAAGAGTCAATCGAGAATGACGGAAACTTTGTGGCGAAAACCATCATAAACACATTAGAAAAAGAAAACCGATGTGGGGCGTAGATGGAAGCAGAAAAAAGCCAGAATAAAATTATGTTAAGGAAAATTCCGAACATACAACATTTCCCACAAAGTACACAACACGGCGCTCCCCGAAAAGTGGATATCTAGAGTGAGGCGTGGTGCGGTGATTCGCATGATGACAGCAATATGGAACTTTAGCTGGCTGACTTTAAACGTGTTTCGCTCCCGCGTATACGAGAGTTGTATGTGAATAATGAATATATAAAAACACAAGCAGAACAAAAGTGAAATGCAATTAATCGGAATTAATTGTTCTTAATAAAGAGCCAATTATCTAATTCGTATAAATCGATTCCAGACAAACACGCAATGCGACTCACAAGGATTTCGCATCGAATTCAAAACTGATTAATAAAGTAGAAAAGCAACAATAATTTCGACTTTAGTGTATATAATGACAAATCGGAGAACTTAAAAATAACTTTTATATCATCATTTTGGATCGACAGCAACATCCGGAAGATAAAAACAATGAATGAGAGCTGAAAACCAAACCGAAATAAAAAAAAACAAACACGAAAACCACATATAAAAAAATAGAAAACAGGTGTAAAAAACTTTGATGAAATTGCCTCCGTAACCTCGTATTACGACAGCAATCATCACAATTCAATAGTCATCATCAAAAATATACCTCGTTGTTGTTTAGCGGTTTCTTAGCAACTCTACGTCAGCTACTCAAACTAAAAAGCAGAAAACGAAAAAGAACACGGAAACAGGACACTTGTAGAAAGCAAATTTTGGATGTAAACTCAAAACTACGCAAGCAGTACTTGATAATTATTCACCAAACGCGGTAACGTCCTCCACCGAAAATGAACGCCAGTCTGACTTACGAGATCCTAATGTACTTAAATTCGTTCTACTTCGGCATGTACGCCTCCTTTGAGGTAGGCGTTGGCGTCCTGAAAGCGATCAACTTGAATTATGGCGAAAACGTGCTGCCACGGGAGGCGTGCATACTGTTGGCCTTTTGTATAGTCGAGGTGATACGCATCGTGCTGGGAAGGAAGAGCAGCTTGAGTGATCGTGGTATGTGGTGCGGACATTAAGAGTACTCGAAATTATGCCCAATTTTCAAACGATAGATTAAGAATTTAGAATTCCCCATTTATTAAAATTGTATGGCGAATCTAATAAATTATACATGTTATTGAAAGTCTTATAAAATCTGCTGAAGTAAAATGATTCTCTTTAAGTTTTTTTTTTTTTTAAGTTTTTAAGCTATTATAATGTACAATAATATTGCTCATTGCTTACTTTTCTACCAACAAAAACAACTAACTAAGACCTAACATATTTTCTCTCTTTTCTTCACAGCTTGGCAAGCCATAGCATCGGTCGTCCTCACACTGCCCAGCCTAGGAATCGTCGTTTATTTATGTTGCTTTCAAGCCTACATTCTCAAGCTCGAAATTATTCTGAGTGCCTTAATGTTAGCGCTGCAATGCGCCGAGCTGCTGTCGGCCAGTGTGTTCGTCTGTACGATGTGCCAACCGGAAACGTACACCTAGCAATTGTGGAAATGTTATGTGAAACGACTGACGTTGCACATGAACACTGAAACACACTGAGCGAAAAATTTTAGAGGAGGGATCGCGATCTACCGCCACACTGACACTGTCGAGCTGTAGGTTTTGTCGCTATAATTGCGTTAAAAAATGTTACTATTAAGGAAGCTGTGAAATTTGGAGCAGTTGGTGCCACACAGATAAAACTAAGTTAATATCGTGAACTTGGAGCTAGACGCCATCAACGAGAAAGGTACGGGTTGTAATTTGCACTTTTTATCGTTTATAATTATGCACACTGAATTGGTCATCCATCACGTCATAATCTCACCTTAGCAACTGTTATTTGTGCCACATGTTGCGAAGGTTTTAACTGGTCATTGTTATGATTCACTTTTTATCTGCGACGCACCCACGCACGCACTACATACGTCTTTAACTAGCCAGATGCCGAAACTTAAATAAATTTAACTCGAGACTTTCGCACTTCGATGCCGGCATTTTCTTAATAACCTCTGCTTCTAATTAGATGTTCTAAAAATAGTATTTATAAGTGACGAAAAGATATAAAAAGCATTCTAGCAGAAAAAAAAATATAAACAAAGATAAGAGCAACAACATTACAATAAGTAAAATGCAGCTACAACTTTCTTCTCGCCAAAGAAATTGAAATTTTTGTTATTCTTAAAATTATGGACTAAAAACTGAGAAAAGTAAGGAAATTTCAACGGAATATTTTGTATTTTGTGGTTGGAGAGTAAAATTTTACTCTTTTACCTTAAATTTTTAGAAAAAATGAGATTTTTTTGAGTAAATTTGAGAGAATTTGAGACAGAGAGAGAGAGAATGATAAAGGGCAAAGGAACAACCCTCTATCATTCTCTCTCTCTCTCTCTCTCTCTCTCTCTCTCTCTTTCTCTTTCTACCTCTCTCTCTCTCTCTCTCTCTCTCTCTCTATCTCTTTAACTGCCTCTAACTTTCTTCAACTCACTTTAACTCTTCTCTCTCTTTCTCTTTCTCTTTCTCTTTCTCTTTCTCTTTCTCTCTCTCTCTCTCTCTATATATATATCTTTCTCTCTTTCTATATATTTCTCTCTCTCTCTCTCTCTCTCGTTCTCTTTATCTGTCTCTCTCTCTCTCTCTCTCTCTATCTAGCTTCCTTTAACTCTTTTTAACTCACTTTCACACTCTCCCTTTTCTCCTCTCTCTCTCTCTCTCTCTCTCTCACCCTCTCTCTTTCACTCTCACCCTCCTCCCTCTCTCTCCTACAAAATTCATGCTATCTTAGTTTCCATTACAAGAAATTCAAATGGGATTACAAAATATAATAGTTTACTAAACAAAGTTTTCTTAAAAGTTTCTCTATACAAAATTATGCATTCTCTATTGCACTTTTGTTCCTGATCGACCATATTAGACGAGCAACCTGTAAGTACGTACAAGACGCAACGATCAGTCTAAAAATACCTTCGAACCGAATAGAACGACACACTTAGTACTGAGTAAATTCTTCAGAGTATCTCCGACAAAATATCTACATGTCCAATACTATTGCCTAGTAAATCTACAACAGGAGGAAAGAGCAAAATGCCGAGGCCGAAGAAGCCTGCGGTAGTAGTGGTGGTGCCGAAAAAGTCCAATCCCAGTCTGAATTACCAAGTGCTCGTATATCTGAATTCCTTCTATTTCGGTATGTTCGCGTGTTGCGAACTGGGGATGGGACTGTTGAAGGCAATTAACTTAACCTACAAAACTAATGTTCTGGCACAGGACTCCTGTGTACTGATCGGGCTCTGCATTCTGGAGACCATTCGCATCATATTGGGGCGGAAAGGATCGCTGGCGGATGGAGGTGTGTGTGTGTGTGTAGTTGGAAATTCTCTTTATTAGAGTTTTCAAGATCAAGAGATAAATAAAGAAAGCGTGTCTATGTTTTAGAGGATTCTCGATTTTTGTTTTCACTTAAGCTACATATTTATTTTTCTTCCTCAGGATGGCAGGCTATTGTATCAGTTGTACTAACGGCTCCATGTTTCCTTGGCGTGTCCTACATCCTACTTCTGCAAGCCTACAAACTGCGCCTGGAATACGTGCTCTGCACGCTGCTGCTAGGACTCTATCTGACCGAAGTGTGGTATGCGATACTGTTTGTGTTTTCGAAATGTCGCCCGGAAACGTACGATTAGCAAGCTCGCAGGAAACCCACGGCAATATAGACTCATCTAGCTACCTATCGTCACTACATTTTAACGCGTGTTCGGAGAGAATTTTAAATTTTAGTGCTTAAGTGTAGTACAACTACGAAACTACATTGGAACCAATATAATGAAATTGAATGAAACAACAATATTTTTAAAATTAGGGCAACTTTTTGCATTGTATGATTTTCTAATTTTGATACACGGTTTAGCTAGAAAAAATTGTCCAAATTAATAAAATCCACCACAAGTCTGTGGAGAAAGTCACGTTTAAACTTAGATACTAAAAATATTAACAGATTATTAACAGAAAATTAAAGAAAAAGCTATAAACTGTCCGGACTTCGGGCGAGTTGAAAATCATAATGTTAATTTGTTATGTACAAACCTGAAAGCTATATATGGATGTGTATACAAGTAGATATGTTCGCACAGTGGTGAAAATATACAACAGTCGACTAAAAATATAAGCAACTATATGAATCCCTAGTCAATGAATGTTTTTTTAACATAACTGTAGTATATAGCTATATATACTAATAATACGCATATGTATTCAAGTGAATATATGTAGAAAATACTTGTATATCTGAAAAAATAAAAACATTCACTGTATCGCATTCTGTTTTATTTTTAAGGGTCGCGTATTCTTGTGGGGTTTTAACCCAACACTATCGTAAGGACTAAATATCGTTCCTCAGTTTCAATAGAGAAAATTGAATCTGTTCTAATAGGCACTCAAGCTGATCCAACGTTGAATCAAGAAGGAAGCTGAACCAATAGGCGTGACAACGTTCATCACTCCGTAATTGTTACTTTAAAGTCCATAAGTTATGCCCTCACTAGAAGATATTTTTTCAAATGCAATCAGTAAAGTGACCATGAATATAATTACCAGATTACAAAGAAAAAGCTCTTCTTAGCTTTTGAGTAAAACTTTCACTCTACACTTTGCTTAGGCTCTAAAAAATTTTTCTACAAAATCTTATTATTAAATGTCTAAAAAATTTGAGCTCAAATTTTATTTCCTTATATCTTTTGTACTGCTATGAAGTGAAATTCAAAATTAGCATTTTCGGCCAAGAAGATATTCACCAAAATTTCAAAATTGCACATTTAGAATTCTTGCAACAAATTTCTGCTTTGGCATATAAAATTTTTTGGTATTTTTATAAAAAATACAGCACTAAAATGAGTTTGGCAAAAGTTGATTCCGGTAAGTATGAGATGCCAATTCGGCGCAATAAAAATTGAGTTTTTTTTTCAATTCTTGCAGATGAGAATTTAGATAACGCGAAATGTGCTTCTTCGTCGTCGGCCAGCAAGTTTCGCCGAGTGCGTAAAGCCTGGATGGCGAATTCAGAGAAGAAAGAATCATTTCGCACGGTGGTTCTTAACTACAAAACCGACAAGGACAAAGCCACTGCGCAGAACGAAGCTGCAATCACAACCGGAAGTCGCACTGGAGCCCGCAGCAAGAGGCAACGAAACACATGGAAGCAAGAGCTGGCGAAAATGAGCACAAAAAAACCGGAAAACACGGGTAAAAGCGCTGATGGTAAGAACGGCATCCACGAGGAGGGATTTCCATCAACGGAATCGGGTTGGAATCTAACTCTGCGCAAATTATACGGCGATTCAGTACAAGATTTGAATGCGAGCAACTCAGAAGAGAGACAGAAAGAGGACAGTAAAGGTAGGACAGTTGTTCAATTTTCAAAATTCACAAAAAAATATTTATTTCAATTTTTTTTTTCACTTTAAGAAGAAAAAGAAGATAAACAATCGCTAAGGAATGCATCTCCGACTCGAGAATCCGTCAAGAATACGTCACCAAATAGAGATCCAGTCAAGATTGCGTTTTCGATTGTAAAGCCACTCCAAATTGAGCTGCCGACGAAAGGGTCGCTCAAAATTACATCTCCAAAGCGAGAATCACTCAGGGTTACGTCTCCGAATAGGGAGTCACTTAAAATTGACTCTCAGATTCAAGAGCCCTCTAAACCTGCACCGCCGAATAAAGAATCTATAGAGACACTCAAGTTTCCACCACCGAGTCGAGTTTCCGAAAGTTGAGACGTTAAAATTTCCGCCACTAAGTCAAGAGTCACCCAAACTCGAGACGTTCAAATTTCCGCCACTAAGTCAAGAGTCACCCAAAGTCGAGACGTTCAAATTTCCGTCACTGAGTCAAGAGTCGCCCAAAGTCGAGACGTTCAAATTTCCGTCACTGAGTCAAGAATCTCCCAACGTCAAGACATTAAAATTTCCCTCACTGAAATCGCACAAAATCGAACGGAAACCGAAACACGAAGACGTTGAAGTAATCGTCATAAGCGATGATGACGACGCCGGCGTACTTCACAAGAAAGAACCACCGAAGCGGTCGGTACATGTAAACCCACGAAAGTCAAGAGCAGCCGTCGCGCGTAGTCAGCTCATCAGCGACAGATTGATGCCTATCGATAGCATGGAAAACATTGAGGAAAAGTTAAAACTGAAGGTGGGTTCATCCGAAGCGCCAACAAGAGATGATTCCACCCAAAGGCTAAAAGTGAAGACACAGCCGGTGAGTGCTTATAAGCAACGGCAATTTGAACTACACCGTCAACGTATTGCTGTTGAGCAAAAACGTTTGGAACTCTTGGAGATGAAACTGGCACGCGAACGTGATGAGATGCTGCGAGAACGAGTACTCTTTGAAAAGGAGTTGGAGCTGAAAGCCTGGCAAATGCGTCATCGCAACTTCGAGGAATTTTGAGGAACAAACTTTTTAAATATCTGATTTAAATTTCAAATAACACAAAATTTAAGCATAGCAGAAGACAAAATTTAGATATTACAAATACATTTTTAACAAAAATAAAGTTAGTATGAAGCTCCTACGTGCCTTGATTTTAAATACAGTCTACAATTATGCGGAGCGTTGCGCCAGGTTGCGCATCCTATTCAACGATAGCTTAAACTGGCACAATCTTTTACATATTGCCATCAAACTTTGCGTTATTCATGTTGCCATCTTCTTGCAAATTTCTCAGAGGATTAATTTTAAGCACCATGTGAAGTGGTTATCTATATTTCTCATTTGATTAATTGGTTCGGCCATTAATTTGTATATATTTGTGAAACCTTTGATTTATTTTCTTCTTTTCTTCTTTATTTTCGGAGTCCTTGTTGATTCCTTAATGATGAAGAGACTATTTGTGGTCAATTGTAATCGTGTGGAATTATGCGGGAAAAGGTAATTCTATGCAGAATGACGAAGTGGTAACTTGAAATGTTCTTCCCGCCAAATGTTTGGAATTGATTGTCAAAATTTTCTGCAGCAAAAGCAAAATAGTGTGAATGGCTTCGGTGGATTAATCTAAAGCATTATTTGATTAAACATTTATCTAAAGAAATTAATGGCGGATTCACCAAGTAGGTGTTCACAGAATTATAAAAACTCAATGATTGCAGTATTCGACTTTCAGGTGAGCCACGAGCCAAACGCCAGCGCGTGGACAAAGCTGGACGCTTTGCTGCACTGGAAAAGCTGAAGAAGCTAAAGGGAAGCAAGAACAAATACGATGTGGAAGAGGAGGTAGATAACGTGTACGAAATTGTGGATGAACGTGAATACGCGAAGAAGGCAAAGGAGATTTACGGCAGTGATTGGATTGAAGATGGTTAGTACCGAAGCACAGGTGGACGGTGAAAATTTCTAAGCAACATTGCACACTTCTAGATGGTACCGGCTACGCAGAGGATGGGCGCGACTTCTTCGAAGATGAAGACTTTTCGGATGGGGAATCCAGCGCGGCGCAAGTCAGTAAGGAAAACAAGAAGGGCAAGAAACGATCACGCGACGATGATAAACCAGTGAAAGGCAAGGGTTCGATACGTAATCTCTTCAGTAACGCAGTGCCGAAGAAACCGGTGGCAGTAAGGCTGGAGGAGGACACTGTGTTGGCTGATATATTGGGCGAGTTAGAGGAGAAACCGAAAAATGCTGCTGACAAACCTGGGACATGTGAGGGCACTAAAGCAACAAATAACTTGGGTGGCAGCAGTACTTCCAGAAAGGCGGAGGCCGCTTTAGCCAAAGAATACATGAACAACTTCATAAATAATATCAGGATGAAAAAGCAGGAATCCAAGG
The DNA here is from genome assembly GCA_922984085.1 of Sicus ferrugineus. Lineage (NCBI taxonomy): Eukaryota > Metazoa > Arthropoda > Insecta > Diptera > Conopidae > Sicus > Sicus ferrugineus. Next base: position 12,513,940 of record OV277352.1, on the reverse strand, counting down.
CAGACAAGGAGTCTAGCGATGAGGAACTGCTAGAGAGTATTATGAAGGCAAAGAGAACGGGAAAACCGGAAAAAGTTCAATCAGAACAAAACAGCCTGTCAACTGAAGGGCAAAGTGTAACCAGAAATCCACCGCAGCCACAGTCAACAGCTTCGAATGGAGCTAACGAGGAGACTCCTGCTCCCGTAGTCCATGACCTAGATGTAGCAGAAATGGATTTTAGCTGTCTGCAGGATGATGAAAATAAGTTCGATCTAGAGCTGCCAAAAACACTCTCAGCTGAGCCCAAGCGAGTTGAAGACGTCACAAAGGCTCCTTCAGCAGCAGTTAAGCCGAAAGCAAAACCTGCAACCAGCGAAGACGATGATCTTACAAAACTACTAAGCAATTGGGAAAATATTTGTCAAGTAGATAACTTCGAAGAAGAAATACATGCCAACAATGATTCAGATGAAAGCGCTTCAGTGAAAGACAATTTTAAATTCTGGTACTGGGAGGCTTGGGAGGACGCTGCCAAGCGCCCTGGTGAAGTTTTCCTCTTTGGTCGTACCGCTGATGGTAAATCGGTATGCGTACGAGTCGAAAATATTGATCGAGTCTTGTATTTATTGCCCCGTGAATATGTATGAAGGCTCTTTTTAAAATTTTTGGGTAGTATTTCTTTAAAACTTCATTGTTTCAGCTACTCGATCCCATTTCGAAGGAAACCACAAGCCAGAAAGTTACCTTGGCCGATTTGTATAAGGAATTCGATGAGGAAATCGCTAATGATCTGAAGCTGGATGGTTTTCGCTCACGTAAAGTGACGAAAAATTTTGCCTATCATTCGATTGGCATTGATGTACCACAAGTCTGTGATTACATGGAGGTGCGTTGGATAAAGAAGCATTGACAAGAAAAACACTTGAAATTAGAAAAATCAAAAAAATTTTTTATTTTGCTTATAATCATGATTGCCTCAGATTAAAATAAAATCCCGTTTTTCAACAGGTACACTATGATGGAAAGAAACCCCCTCCAAATGCGAAGAAAAAGTACAATTCAATTGCTCACATCTTTGGCTGTAACACGACTTCGCTGGAATGCTTTTTACTTGATCGAAAAATCAAGGGACCCTGTTGGATCACGCTAAAGCACTTCAAGGTCAACCCAGCTCCCATGAGTTGGTGCAAAATGGACCTCAGTGTTAGCGGACCCAAGGAAGTCGCACTTGCCGATGACCCCAAACCAGTGCCTCCACCCCCACTCACCCTGCTTACACTGAATGTACGAACTACACTCAACCCGAAAACTTTAAGAAACGAAATCGTTATGATCTCCATGTTGGCGCACAATCGATTTCATATCGACAAACCAGCACCGACACCGGCCTTCAACCGGCACATGTGTGGTCTGACACGCCCTGCAACTCGCAACTGGCCTTTGGATCTAAATATGCGTTTGACGAAGTTTACATCGACGCGTCTTTTCAAGCATGACTCGGAACGTGCACTGCTCAGTTGGTTTCTGGCTCAGTACCAGCAAATAGACGCCGACCTGATTGTCACCCACGATGCACTCGACTGTCAACTGGATGTTATTGCGGATCGCGTTGCATCGTGCAAAATACCACAGTGGTCACGGCTGGGGCGGCTGCGTATGACGCATCATTTAGGCAGGAAGTTGTTGGATTTCTTTATCGGACGTATGGTCTGTGATGTCAAACGCTCGGCTGAGGAATGCATACGTTCGCGTTCCTACGATCTGCAGACATTGTGTCAGAATGTTCTGAAAATAAAGGAAAACGAGCGAATGGATGTTAATGATGAGGATCTGCTGGAAATGTACGAGTCAGGTTAGCTGATTCCGACTTTTATATATTAATAATTATTAATTTTTCCCCAATTATAACTCTTAGGGGACGGAGTCTTGAAGCTTATTTCGCTAACAATGCAAGATGCTTCCTATATACTGCGTCTTATGTGCGAACTGAATATCATGCCACTCGCGCTGCAAATAACCAATATTTGTGGCAACACCATGACCCGCACTTTACAAAGTGGACGCTCCGAACGCAATGAGTTCCTTCTGCTGCATGCGTTTGTCGAGAAGAATTACATTGTACCCGATAAAAAGAAACGCGAGTGGGGAGCTGGAGCTGGAGCTGCAGCTGCAGATGGATTCGGCATCGATTCAGATGCCAGAACGGCGTCTATAACTGCACCAGGGGCACGCAAGAAAGCGGCCTACTCCGGTGGCCTCGTGCTCGATCCCGTACGCGGCCTCTATGACAAGTACATTCTGCTCATGGACTTCAACTCGCTGTACCCGAGCATCATACAGGAATATAATATCTGCTTTACCACCGTGCAGCAGCCTTATAACTTAGAAGATCTGCCCGAATTACCTGATCCTGATGGACAGCAGGAGCAAGGTATTCTTCCGCAACAGCTGCGTCGTTTGGTCGAGTCTCGGCGCGAGGTGAAGAAGTTAATGGCTGCGCCGGACTTGACGCCGGAGCTACAGATGCAGTATCACATCCGTCAGATGGCATTGAAGCTGACAGCAAACTCGATGTACGGTTGTTTGGGCTTTGCTCACTCACGTTTCTTTGCACAGCATCTGGCCGCTTTGGTGACGCATAAAGGCCGCGAGATTCTCATGAACACCAAAAGCCTGGTGCAAAAGCTACACTATGAAGTCGTCTACGGCGACACTGATTCCCTTATGGTCAACACCAACATTGTGGATTACGACCAGGTCTTCAAAATTGGGCACAGCATTAAGCAGAGTGTGAACAAAATGTACAAGCAGCTGGAATTAGATATTGATGGTGTCTTTAGCTGTCTTTTGTTACTCAAGAAGAAGAAATACGCTGCCGTTAAGGTTTCCAAAAACGCCAAAGGTAACTCCTTATGCAAAATGTTAATCTGAACTTCTGAAAAAGCTTCCATTTCCATTTAAGGTGAACTGAAAAAAGAACAGGAACACAAGGGTCTCGATATCGTGCGTCGTGATTGGTCACAACTGGCAATCATGGTTGGTAAAGTGGTGCTGGATGAAATATTGTCCGACAAACAGTTGGATGAGAAGCTCGACGCTATACACTCTCATCTCGAAAAGATTAAGACGCAAGTTCTGGAGGATTCAGTGCCGCTGCCAATGTTTCTGATAACCAAGCAACTTTCCAAGGCACCTTCAGATTTTCACAATGCCTCCGCTGCTCAGCCTCATGTCCAGGTTGCATTGCGCATGAACTCCACTCGCAATCGACGCTATAAACGTGGTGACATGGTAGACTTCGTAATATGTGATGATGGCACCCCAAATCCGGCCACACAGCGAGCCTACCATCTGGATGAATTGAAAGCAAGTGAGACTTTGAAGCTAGATAAGAACTACTACCTGGCACATCAAATACATCCTGTGGTGACCCGCATGACTGAAGTGCTGGAAGGCACCGATGCCAGCCGAATAGCCGAGTGCTTGGGTCTGGACCCAAGTAAATTCAAAGCTGCTGTGCAGAGGTTTCGCTTGTTTGAATGTACTACTCAGTTCAGTTAATCATTACTGCTTACTGCTTTCAGATCTCTCGAAGAACGTTCAGAAGACTCCATCGGCGAGTCACTAACCAAGACAACACTGCAAAAGTATCGCCTCTGCGATAAATTCAAATTCGTTTGTGTAACTTGCAAAACGGAGAACACAGTGGCCTCTGCTTTTAAGCCCTCCGTGAATCGCAGCTATGAAGCTGTTTTGCAGAAGTGCCACAATCCCGAGTGTACCACTGCACCCTACCAGTACGTCATCGCCATACGAAATCAATTGCTGCTCACCATGCGCCGCTACATCATACGCTTCTACCAGAACTGGTTGGTGTGCGACGACCCAGCCTGCAATCAGAATACGCGCTTCTACTCACACGTCACCGTGAACAATCGTCCAGTGTGTTTGTTCTGCAAAAATGGGACGCTGGTGCGTCAATATTCCGAGCGCGATCTGTACACTCAGTTGTGCTATTTTCAGTACATGTTCGATCTGAGTAAATATCAACAAAAAAGTGCGTATACTGAGTGAAGTATATAATCAAAATTAATGCTAATGAAATTAATACCTCGATTCTCCCCTCCACAGCTGTTGCTATTTCGCCGGAAGCAGAGGCGGCTTATCATGTTCTACGCGAAACTGTCGACAAGCAGTTGGAGAAGTCTGCCTACTGCACAATATCGATGGCAAAATTATTCGCTCATTTCAAAACGTTGGAGAAAAGCGACGAAGTAGCGCACACCAAAATAAATATATACTCTGAGCCAGTTGCAGTCAGCCTGGAGGATTCTTAGCTTCAACGTTAAGCTGAAAGTGGGTTTTATTTGTGGGAAGCAACTATATATAATTCTGTTTGTCTTTTCTTTATTTTATACAAGGTAATAATCATTATTTTATACCCTGCTGAGATTCAGTACCTTCACTACTATTTATGTATGTACAACTGTAATTTTTATATAAAAATAAAAGAGTAAAATTCTCTTTCGTAATATAATCAAACGTAGTTTATTTCTTAGTTTAGCTTAACCATAATTAGCGCAAAGAAACCTTATGACTCAGTAAAAAAACAAAAATTCCAAAAACATATGACTCCGATTATGATTTTTGTATCATCTCAAAAATTTCTCTACTGGAAAATATCGGAATGATTCATTAAAAATATCCGTAAACGCTGTGCTGACGAGCTCGTTTATAATCGGCTTTATAAAAGGAAATCCAATAGGCCACATCATGTTGATGACGCCATCACTAAGATTGTCAAAACGTCTGCCCTCGACCAAGAAATTCGAAATGTGCATCTTCAGGCGTCCCAAATGGTCCACCTCAACGTGTACTTTGAGCAGAGAACCAGGGTCACCGAGGCGACGCACGCTGGTGGTTTGACTAAAAAAGAAAAGACCTATTTGTTCAGAAGGAATGAATAAGGACACCACATAATAGAGAATTATACCTATAATCGTAAAGCGTCATGTTCCAGTATCCATTTCGCCTGATGTGGTTGCCAAGCAGTTTCCCTGAAACTTCGTAGTAGCCTTCCAAGCTTTTCTCCGGAAAATATTGCGAATAAATAATGCGTTGATTGTCGAAATCTGTGCGATACTTCGTCACCACGGAACGGGACCAACCATACTCGGAAACGTTGCGAAGCATTAGTTTGAAGCCACCGATACCATTGCGATTTCCACGGCGCAGTTCGATGAAGTCTGCATGATGTGGATCGAAGGGACGTATATTGTAGGCGGGAAAACCTGCAGGAATATGAGCTTTGTATAGTTTTCATTACGTTTCTTCTCCACCCCACACGTTATCTTACCGGTGGGAAAGTAAGCGCGCAAATCGTTGAACACATCTTTCATGCAACCATCGAAATCTTCACTGTCCATGTGGCATTTTCCCAACAGATGTGTAAGATCGCCATCGACGGAATTGTACTGATCTTCAGCGGCCTGAACTGTGCCAACTGTTGTTGTAACGATTATTGTTGTTAACGCGGCGCAGAGGCAAGTAAAGTGATAAATACTTCGGTCTGCTGCGCGCTTCATTGTGCGGAGTTTAATTAGTTTTTGGTTTTATTAGTTGGAAGTTATTGTTTTGGGTTTTGGCGTTGTGTTCTTCCTCTATTTTTAATTAAAGTCTTTTTAAATTAATTTTAACTTCTTAAAAACAAGCCACATTTAACAAACTTAATATGTAAATGTTAATTAATTAATTTTATGCTTGATTTGTAGATAAAATTTTGCTTAATTCTTTTTTAATGTTACACTCTTAATTTGTGTACTTAAATATCGTTACGATTTATACAATATTTCAACATTAGTATATTTTTCCAATATTGCATACAATTTTTATAGTTTTTCTCTTAAAATATTGACAGCCGAATGAACACTCGCGGGTTAGTGAAATGTTAGCTAATCATACGCTGAACTAAAAACAAAGTTTGTGTATTAATTTGTTTATTAATCAAGGTCGAAAAGAGAAAATCAGCGATGCAGAAATATATTACAAAAATGATTTTATTGCATTTTCCTTTTCAATGTTCCTTTTTAATGTTTATTTTACATATTATTTTATTTAAACAAGTCTCAGAATAATAATAATTTTAGTTGCAAATTCAATAACTCGAAGTTGAGCACGAATTATGATGCATTTTTATACGTAAAAATTATTTAACTGTTTCTGCAATCCAGAAATTATGCAATCTTCTGTTGCTTCACAAATGTCTTTAAATGTTATTTTAGCGCAGATATTTGCACTTCATTTAATTAAACACTAAGCAAGAGTGTGCAATATTTCGTTTGGAACACAGAAGCAAATTAACACATTTAACGAAACTCAACTCAAAGACTTAAGCTGCAAACTTGCAATTATTGCACGCAAAATTATTCCGCGAATAAAACGGAATTTATATATATACTCGTATATTGTATAATAAATATTAAATGCTTATTGCAACTTTTTTATTACGATTCCACTAGATTGTATTGCTTAAAAATTTGAAATTATTTTTCGCATTTAATTATTCGTCTATTTCCAAATTTTAATTTACTGAATTTATTTATGATTTATTGCAACTAAGAAAGTGGTAAAAAGACAAGAGAATGTTCGCAACAAAACTACAAAAATACTAAAAGAATAAACATCAATTTAAATCTGATGAAAAAGTTTCAAACGAATTTTTTTGTGTGACTTGCGATTGTTGCACTTTGAAAATACGCGTTCGTTGCTTTAGTCTTTCGTTTTAGTTTAACTGCAAAACATCTGCAAGCAAACTAAATTGTGGGAATGTATATTAAAAAAAACACTCTTGCAAGAAGAAAAACTGCTTTTTCTCATAATTTAGACTAATTGCACTCTTACTTAATTTCTTCTTATGTAACTTTTTTGAACACTTTGGTTTTTCATGCGAGTTTTCCGCAACTGATGAAATTTTAATGCAATTACATGACATGCAACATAAGAAAACACTTATATTGCCAATATTCAGCACACTTACGAAGTCTTTTTCTTCTACAATGAAGTCGGAAGTACTTCTTCTCAAGAATACTAGTTAATTGTCGAAAATATAACCTTCAAATGCCTTAAGTAATTGTTAAAATCAATAGAAACATTGTTGTTATGCTTCCAAGCGAAGCCAAGCACTTCCTACTTGCACGAGTCGTGTGTTCTTCAATGAATTTCAATTCACTGCCTCGCTCGGATATCAAATACCAACTACTGTTCTCTTCGGCAGACCAACTAAACGTTACGGCGCTCGAAAGCAGCGAAATGCAGACTTTTTCGATTTTTTTTATTAACTGAACTTATCTTGGCCGCTCCGTGCAGAGATGTGAAGAAAGCAGAAAAGCAGCTTCTTGCAGTTTTTTAAGCCTGCGTTTGTTTAGAGCTTTTAACTTAGTTTTCCGCTAAGAGAGTCAAGAGATAAGAAAAGAGAGACAATTTGCTTTTGAAGAAGAGAGACAAAGGGAAGAACTAACATTCATATTTTTTCAAGGAGAAATAATTCTGTTTGTTCAACTTGAAATGAATTTTTAGATATAAGAAAATCATTTCCACAACAAATTATTGAACTTCTTTAATTCATTTGATTTCTTTTCGATTCTTTTCCTTACAAAGTTTTAATTACTTCAATTACTTCACGTTTCTTTGGCTAAAAATTACGACCATCACTTATCGCGATGTCATTGAATGTTTAACTCGTAATTTGCATTTAATTTTATACATGCTTTTGGTTGATAACCTCAAGTTAATGATATTGAAATTATTGTTAATTGAAATTAATTGCTGGTTTAAAACAGCGGGTATGCAGAGTAATTTAAAACAATAAAATTGTGTTGAAAATAAGATTTTTATATATTTAATTTAAATATTTAAATAGCGCGACATTTTAATTTACATTAATACCTCAAGTACAAAATTAAGGACGTTACAAATCACTTACGGGAGTCCTTGAAATCTTGTTTCGATTAATGTGGTTTGGTTTAAGTGTTTTCGTCTTTTCATTAATTTTTTTCTGATCTTAACTTTGTCGTAAAAACCCAAAATCACAAAACAGGTCAAAAGTAAAACGAAAGGAAAGTATAATATAAAAGTAGTTCAAGTTCATCTAAATTTGTTGGTAGCAAAACACGTTTTTAATATTTTATTTTTAATTTATTTTGCTTGTTAAAAATTAACCAGCAGCCAAACGTAACAAAAATCGATTATTAATTACATTTCTTCCTTAAAAAACCAAAACATGATAGGAAAATGTAATCAAAAGCAATAATACTTTCGCCACTTAACTTAATGATTTGCACGTTTACGAGATATTGAGAACTTTCGTATGAGGGTGCGGGCCACGCCCATTTTCGGCAAACAGATTGGTAATACCTCCAGATACCTCGTGATAAAATTACGTCCTAATATCTTATACCGTTTATGAGATATTGACAACTTTTGTATGAGTGAGCGGAACACGCAAATTTTTTGCAGAAATTTTAGTAATGGCGCTATATATTCCGGAATAGATCATCCTCAATATGATTTATGAGATATTCACCTTATAACATTTTTTAACACGAGGTGTTTTTACATTGCGTATGTAAAGTAGGCGTGAATGTTAACCGATCCCGCCCATTTTCATTCCCAAACTGCCCTACATAATAAAAAACATTTGTGCCAAATATCTCTTTTCGTTCTCCCGTAATCAGGATTTCAACAGACAGACAGACAGACGGACGGATAAGGCTAAAATGATTCAGGAGGTGACGTTGAGCACGAATATACATGTATATATATTTTTCCATATCTATCTCGTCTCCTTCTCTGCGTTACACACGTTAAAACAAAGTGAATAAACTCCCTTCGGGTGTAGGGAATAAAAACTGCTGGAGACAGAACCGAATCCTGCAGAACTCCAGCATTAATGGGGTGCTCTTCAGATGAAAAGCCGTCTATCACAACCGGAATAGAACGGCCGTGAAAGAAACTCGATATCCATCGAATGAAAGTATTTCCGACACCATAAGCAGTCAGTGTAGACAGGAGTGCTTTATGCCGCCTCGAATAGCCAGAGCAATAACCTTACTCTCACCGAACTTGTGACTGGGAATATTTTAGCGAATAAATTTGCCTTATCAGTGAGTAAAGATCTTATCGTTTTCGAGGAGTTGGAATAGACGAGTATGTCTGCTTCTTTACCCTCCCCACGAACGACCAGAAGCTCTTGCTACCTTTATGGTATTGAAGAACTCTACGTTGAAGGCGCTGTTCGTAGAGAACTTTTTCGCGCTTTAGAGTGGCATTCCACAGCAGTTGCGTTCTAGCAGTTTTATTAAAACGCCAATTCCCAATAAATAAAAAATTGCTTTTATTTACACGATGTTCAAAAATTAAAAATTTTTCCACGAAATGCAAAATTAACGGTCGCTTTGATATAACTTCAGGTTTTCTAATCTATTACAATTTGAATCAGTTGCTCTTACACCAGCGTTCAAAACATGTGTTTTCTGACAGTTCGCAAAAAATAACCAGGAAGAAATTTTTTGTAAACATTCTAAAAGGGCGCGACTGCTGACTAGCAGAGATAAGAGATGCGAAACTCTCCACTACTCCATGCACATTTCTTCAGATTTCGTTGATGAGTTAGTGAAATCAGGAAAAATTAGTGAATTTTTTGAAGTGTGAAGCTTTTCGCATGGTAGCACTTAATTTCGGATTTAAGAGGGCTATTAATTCAAAACGTCAAACATATACATATATACTACATTATTGTAATGATAATTATAAGAAACTAAAAGAATGTCGGCACAACGCCGAAATTGGTGTGCCTGCAAACCAAATTTGACGAGAGATAACAGAAATTCGTTCCAAAAAAACAATACAATTATAAGCAATTATTTATTAAATTTCCAAAAATAGGAATTTATAAATTAACTACATAAAGAAATGTCGTTCGAAAATTTATACCGCCGAAATGCGAAAGTAGATTTATAAATTTTTCTAAAGTCATTTGAAATTAATGTTTTTATGTACACCGGGCATACTTTCTTTTGTGCGCCTCTTGCTTTACACCAGAAAACTTTTCACCACTTGTTTACATGTTGAATTGAAATTTTCACTGAAGTTTAGGCTAAGCTCACAATAGGATCTTTTGACCAACAAAAATCAAACCTTTTACTATCTTTTTTCGTCCTCTCGTGAAAATGACTGAAACGTTGTTACACGTGTTCGTTTGACTGAGCTTGGTCAAACCAAAATTTTCTACTAGCAATTTGCTACTTTTCCACTACTTAATTTTTCTTCTTTCGACGTTTGACCAAATAAGATTCATAACTTTTTGGATATGAAAATATAAAGAAATCATTACGTTCGGGTAAATATTTTTCATATATCTTTTTTAATTTATAATAATGAAATTCCTTTAATGATTTCTTACCTTCACTTTTTGTACTTTTCACTGTCGGTTTCGGATATATAGAAAAGGTTGAAAGCCAAATTATCAGGAAAGCCGTTTTACTCATGAAACGATGTTCACAGAAATTTTCTTTGCACGTATATTTTACTATAATACTACAATGTTATACGTATATATAATACAACAAAAAAAGCAATATTGATAATGCAATCATTTTTCAGTCTTGATCGTGTGATTCAGGCCTAGAGCTGCATCAAAATTTTACCAACTGATTGCGGTTTATTGTGTTCATTTTGGCTCTCACAAATTATTTATTTCTCTTTTACATATGAAAGCTACAAAATTGATTCTTGTTGGTAAAATTATCGTGAACTTACCCTTAATTTACACCATGCTCAATCTGTGGTTAATAAACAGTGATCGGAAGGCAAAAACAACAATGAGGACTATCTCACGTACAGTGTACGTGAATTCAACAGTGCATCAAAAATTGGCGCCAGAGAACAGTGCATCAAAAATTCGCATCTCGTCATCTCTCCGGACTAGCCCTAGCAAAATATTTGATCGATCTTCGTTAATTTTATATTGCAGTCTATTACGCTTAATAAAGGATGTGGCCGAAGGAGGTGGAATTCAGCAAGCTAAACTTTATACTGCCAGAAGTGAAGTATGAATGTAAGTTGAATAGCAGAAACGCCATTTAATATTTCATCACAACCAATAATTTTCACTCCACAGATTTGGGAGTCAGGCCCGATGTGGAGTAAGTAGCAGTGTATTCGATTGTGTCCCGTTTAACTTTTCCGCACTCCAATTGCGTTCCTTTTTACTTCACAGATTACACGCGTGGGGCTCCACACTGGCCGAGGCATTCGAGCAGTGCGGTCTCGGGATATTCGCCTACATGACCGATTTGGACGACATCACTGTGGAGAAGTGCTATCAGATCAAAGCCAAAGATGATGAAAATATCGTTGGCATGCTAATGGAGTTCCTTAACGAGCTGTTTTATCTGTTTGAATATGAGCCGCATTTAATTTGTTTGAAGATTGAGATCACTAAATTCGATGTGGAAAATTTTGAAATTGAGTGTCGCTGCTATGGTCAACCTTTCGGGTATAACGCGCGTCCCCTGGACGCACGGGTAAGGAAGATTCTTCACAAGGGAGTGTACTCCGAAATGCAGATCATACAACAACCGGAGGAAAATTATTTTAGGGTTGTCGTACCTGTGGATATCTGATTCTTGTAAAAAAACCCTCTCTTTGTGTTTTTTACAGTTGTGTGTTAATTGCATACAGTTTGTATTTATGTAATAAAGTTATAAAGTTTGAAATAAGTTTCTAAAATAGCGGACCATTCGTAGTGGCGCCTTTATTTCTTCTTAAAATTAATGAGATTCAAGGACAGATAGTAGCAATCGGTGAAGGAATAAACGTGAAATACCTGATTATAATGATTCATTCTAGATATATTAGCCGAGGTGTTAGATAGCCCACGACGCTGCACCAAAGGGGAAGTATGTGTCCTTACGCGTGGCTTTAAATTGGTACTGGAGGTGGTACTTCGTACCAACCCGGGGTGTAGGTGGTAACTTACCCTTGTTGCAGCCCCTTGTGCGATGGCGCGCCGTGGGGTTACGTCTTCACGGCGGGGATCCACGTTAAACCGGCTCCCACACGAATATCTAGTATTCTACTCTATTACGTCCTCTTTTCTAAATGTAACAATCTTCAATCCCATATACCTGCCTATTAAAGTCTCTCCAAGTTCTTAAACATACCGCAGTGAAAATTCATTTTACGGGAGGGAGTTCGTTATCGCCGATCCCGTCCTGATTTCCAAACCAGATAAGGATCCAGGCAAGATCCTCCTGAATAGATTTCTTCTAAAAGTTTTAGATTTTGCAAAATTTTGTCGTTTAATTATCAAAACATTTTGATGGAGAACCAGAGATGGATCACAAAGAACAATCAGAGATGGAGAACATGGAAGGCATGTAAGGCAGATTTTCTACGTTTGTTTGTTTTGCCTACCAGACAGTATTCGCAGGAGGATACAACGTACCAAAGAGAGCTTCAAAGGCTACCTCCTCGCTCTTCAGAGTCTTATGCGACAAGCAGAATACACCGACGAGCATGTGTTGACAAGGATCTATCAGAACCTTCGAGATGAATATCTACTATACATACGGAGTAACGACTTCAAGACGTTTGCGGAATTGTCTATTCACAACATCCAGGAGACGCCACGTGTTACACCTTCTCGTCGGCAACCGGGAAACGCGCAGAGGACTCGCCAGGAACCAGGAACGGCGGGCTCCCTACTTGAAAACTCGCCTCGTACCTCGAACTTCCATTAGGCTCTACCATTAAACATAACATAAAAATGTTCGCAAAGGTTGAACTAGGCCGAGACCTGGTTACCGCTACCATCGATACTGGGACACCAGCAACTATCAGCAAGTTCCTTGCAAACGAGCTTGCGACTCAAGGGACCGTCACCTCTGCCAGTACAATACAAATAGTTTATAAGGATCGAACGTCCTTTATTTTGGCTTGTAACCCTAAAAAAGAAGCACGAGAAACTTATTTGAACATTTATATTAAATATAAAACTTTACTTGAGGTATTAGTGTAAATTAAAAAGTCGTGAAAATGAACCAGCAGCCAAATGTAACGGTAATCGATTATTAATTGCATTTCTCCCTTAAAAAACTTCATCATGACAGGAAAAAGTAATCAAAATCAGAAAAGAAACTTAATTAAACTAAAGAAACAAAAAAGCGAGAATTTTTCTATTAGTAATTCTCGAATAAATTTATTAGATTAAATAAGAATAGAGTATCTTTAACTACAGTTTAAAAAATCAACCCACTGCCTTTGGCGTTCTTCCTACAAACTTCAAATTAATAATACACTAAAATTCTGAGTTCCATCTTATTTTCGACTAAGGTAGAAATTTTTAAAATAATTCCGTATTTGGGATTATTTTTCAATTTTAAAAATTTGGAATTGTTTTTAATTGAATTTGAACTCTTATTTTCAATTATAGGGAAGAAACACAATCTTAAAAAATTCTCGAATATTTTTTTACTGGTGTTTTCTCTACTTTTCCAATAAGTAATCGTACGAAAAAGTGAAAGCGAGTAATATTAACATAAGTAATAAATTGCTTTTATTTACACTATAAGCAAAAATAAATAATTTTTCCACAAAATTCAAAATTAACGGTCGAACCAATAACTTCCTGTTTTTTCTTTTCGAGGGAATCTATTACAATTTCTATCAGCTGCTTGCACACCAAATGTTGACAAAACATGCGTTTTTGACAGTTCGCTAGCAACAGAGTGTCTGGGAAGTGCTCACCAAAATATTTATGCAATCTTGCTAATTTGATATTTAATTCTTCGGGCTTAATAAAGTGATATAATTTCCATGGAGGTGGAGTTTAGCAAGGAAAACTTCCTGCTGCCGGAAGTGAAATATGAATGTAAGTTAAATGGCTGATATCATATTTCCTCACAACCAATAATTTTCACTCCACAGATTTGGATCACACCGCCGATGTGCAGTAAGTAGCAGTGCAAAGTTAAATGTGTCCTGTTTAACTTTTCCCCCATTCTAACTGTCTTTCTTTTACTGCATTAAGATTGCACGCATGGGGCTCCACACTGACTGAGGCGTTCGAGCAGTGCGCTGTCGCGATGTTCGCCTACATGACCGATATAGACTACGTCTCCGTGCAGACCTGCTATCAAATCGAAGCCAGAGCTGATGATATCGAAGGCCTGCTGTTTCATTTCCTTGACGAGCTGCTGTTCCTGTTTTCCGCGGAGCCGTATTTAATTTGTAAGAAGGTAGAGATCACTAAATTCGATATGGAAAAATTGGAAATTGAGTGTCGCTGCTATGGAGAACCCTTCGTGATTGGCAAGCATCCGCAGGGCGCCGAAGTGAAGGCGATCACATACTCCGCTATGCAGATCATACAGGAACCGGAGCGAAATCATTTCGAAGTTTTCGTTATTGTGGATATTTGATTCGTCTTTGTTACCGAAACCTTCACTTTGTTTTTTTAAGAGTTGCATACAGTTTCTATTTATGTAATAAAGTTGGAAATAAGTTTAAAAAATAGCCGACCTTTCGTAGTGGAGCCTTTATTTCTCCTTCAAATGAATGAAATTCATGGACAGATGGAAGCAATCGGTGAACGATCAAACGTGGAATATGTTATTGATAATGATTCATTCTATAAAATGAAAATGATACCAAATACGTATCGTTCCACAGGCGTTGGAAGGATATATTCCAGAAGTCAGAGTAAAAAGTATTTATATTTATTTTTAATAAGTTATTTTTATTAATATTTCCAAGGACGAGAAAGCGTACTCGGCGACGAAAATTAGGCATTGAAATACCAAACTAAATCAAAAGTTCACGATTTCCTGATAGAAACCACTATAGTATTACCTCAATTTACCTTGCCAGTAAGGGGCCTAACTAGTAGTAACCACATGGTTATCGAACCTGCATGCGTGCTATATTGTGATACCACGGGAGACCATGATCAAATGATGCTGTTCGCTCACACTCAGCCTGGCCATGAAGCAGGCCCTTTGTGGGAGTATCGTGATAGATGTGGTTTACGCCAAGACTGAGCATAGATTGGCTGAGGTGTTAGATTGTCCACGACCATGCACCAAACGATAGGTACATGTATAATATGTGACCTTACGCGTGGCTTTAAATTGGTACTGGATGTGGAACTTCGTACCTACCCGGGGCTTAGGTTATGGCTGACCCTTGTTACAGCTCTTTGAGATGGCGCATCATGTTAAGCCTTCACGGCAGGAATCTACGTAAACCCCCGCCCCCACCCCACAAATATATCTAGTATTCTTCACCATTACCTGCTCCTTTCTTAACATGACAAACTTCAATACCATATACCTGTATATTAAGGTCCTGTACCTGTATATACCGCAGTGAACATTTAATTTATAGAAGGGAAATCGTTATTGCCGATCATGTCCCGATTTCCAAACCAGATAAGGATCCAGACATGATGGTCCTGAGCGGATTTGGACTAAAAGTTATAGATTTTGCAATACCCAAAGCAAATTAAAGATTTTTGTCGTATTTTAACATTTCATTTAGTCTGCACTAAATAAAAACTAAAGAATTTTTCTAAAAAAACGCAATTACATCGAAAAATATGAGCAATTTTAAAGTATAGTAAATATTTTAAACCCATTGCCTCTTCTTCCTTGAAAGTATATGTTTTTAATTTCAATTGCATTTTATAAAAAGAACATAAAAAGTGAATTTCATCGGCAGATATTATAATGCCTGATTTCTTTAAATGAAACTTACATTCTGTAGTAATTTTTAAGTAGTTAACTTGTTACCTCGAAAATTTAACCCTCAACCCTTAAAACAAGAGTACTTTAAAGACGGCAAACAAAAGAACCTTCGAACAAATGATTTTTGAAGGGTGTCCAAATTATTCACATGTCCAATTATATGAATTCGTTCTACATACACGAAAACATTTTAAAACGTAAAAACGAAGAGAAATTAGTAGTTATTTTCATAAAAAATGATAATATAATACAGGGATTTTCAACACCTTTTGTCTACGATCGCATAAATAAAAAGGGATGAAATCTGGAATAAAGCAAAAACTGCAGTTGCAGCGCGCCGAGGGGATTCGATTTTGTCGAAACTAACTTTAATACGATGTTGTTTCTTGTGAACATACGTTTTGTGATTTTCTCAAATAATATAAATGAACTGCTAAACATATGTCATGCGGTATATGATTTTAATATTTAAATGGAAGGTATTTCCTCAAGTTAATCCGGTAAATATTTTTTTTTACAGCAAGTAGGAATCCTTTAAGTTTCGGGAAGTGACACTCAAATTATGGCCTTAATATCCATCGGAGATCCATTAGATCTCTCATAGCCATGTTCGTGGTTAATATTAGAATAGCTCGATGACGTAGCTTCAGTATACCAAAGCTAAGTTCCCGCCAATATTTGGCGTACCTTCATAGAACGAAGCGTAATAGATACAAAAAGTGAGAGAATAATATGCTTCGTCACAAATATGGGGAAACTTCTTTCTCCCCATTTCAATTAGCTCGCCCCCCTCTTTGTGCGATTGTTGTAAAAAGTTGGGGAATGGGATCCACACATCAATATCGAAAGGGAAGTTCGAAAAAGATCGGCCGGCTTCACGGAGGGCACCGGACTTAGACAGATAGATGGAATAAAATCCCATTCTTTCTGTCTGAACTTCTATTACAATCGTGTCAATAAATATACGATTAGAATATTGTCACAATAATTGTACAGTAAAGTATTTGGGGCAGAGACAGCAAGATGACAGATAAACAGACGGACGGACATCGACTCAGAAAGTAGCGCAATATTATATATACGTTTATATGTCTGTTTTACCTCCTGATTCTTTCAAATGTTCCGTTTACACTATAGTGACACATTTATGAGACATTAACAACTTTTGCATAAGTGGGTATACCACGTATACCACGCCCAGTTTCGCATGAGATATTATGTCATTTATGAGATATTAACTTTTCAATGTTTTTGAAAAAGACGTGTCTGTACATTTACTATGAAAAACGTGGTTGTAAACGATTTCAATCTAAACTATCTTTCTTTTCTTGTAATGTAAAAAAGACTGATATCTGGCAAACTTCAATAATATGTTACTGTTTCTATAATGTTTACTTCCATAACTTTTAAGGCAGTTGTGTATTTAATATTCAAGAGTGGTGGAGAATCTTAGAATAGCTAAACGATACGTTCATTTCCAAATTGTCTTCTCTGAAAAGAATCACTTTAGAGTAAATTGTGATTTTGTAATGATTGTGTGGATTAAAACTAATAGAAAGCCTATTTTTAAATGCATTAAGATTTAATATAATAAAATCAAAATACTCATTTTGTGCCTTCATAAAATTGTGAGTAACGGGTGAAAGAAGTAAAGCTTTTGAGTAATCAAAATTTTGTTCAAAGAATTGAAAAATTGTAAGAGTTCCTTCCGGTTTAGAAAAAAATTTGAGTAACGAGGCAAAAACTATGTGAGGTGTCATCATACTTGTTAAAAAATAGGTATTCATTAAAAAGAGTTTACAAAGTTTACGACAACGTTTCCCATTTTCACTTCAAAATATAATTTTTTTCTCCAGTTAAAAGCCTTACATCAAAATTTCGAAAAACTCCAAAGAGAAGTTGAGTATAAACCCAAACAACCGACTGTAGATTGTTAACTAACATTTTTGAGAAACTTCTTGAAAGACTTCGAAATTGCGGAAGAATATAAAAACCCAAACAACCGACTGTAGATTGTTAACTAACATTTTTGAGAAACTTCTTGAAAGACTTTGAAATTGCGGAAGAATATCTTACTTGGCTACGATTTCTTGTTGAAGAAAAAACAGATTTATGGATTCCGAATGATGAGCTACAGTCGGTTGTTTGGGTTAACCTCTAAAATCATACAAAATATGCAAATTCTCGTAATTAATTAATTAATTTTAATTAAAATTATTTTTAATTAACTTATTAATTTTTTTATTTTCTTAAGAGAAAATTACACATTTTTTTAGAAACTATTAAGAAGGCTGCCTTAAGCCAGGCCAAAGTCTGAATACCCTACACCCGCAAAGTTAAAAACTATGAAAGTTGAAAACTGTCAGAACACACGTAAAGGCTTAAGTCCTTTCTGAAATCCTTTATGACCGTTTAGGTGGGAGAGTCACACCCATTTTCGGAAACAATATGCTAATATCGGTCTAAAAACTGTACTCGTAATGTGAGTATTCCCTTCCAAATGCACGATATATAAATGGGTGACACACGCATATTTTTCACAGCTAATAACTGCTCAGATATAAAGGTTCTGCTTTTATTATACGGATACATTAAGCATCAAACTTTCTATCAGAATTTCGAAATTGACAACTTTTGAAATTATGAGCGAACCACACTAATTTTTGGCAGACACTTTGGTAATGTCAGCAGATACTCCAGAATAAATTGCGTCTTAATACCTCGTACCGTTTATGAGATATTGACAACTTTTGTATGAGTGGGCAAATATTGTATTTTGGTGATGTTGCTATATGTTGCGGATTAAAATTTCGTCTTAATATCTTGTACCATTTATGAGATATTCTTATTCTTAGAAGGTGTCATTATGGTGTATATATAAAAAGTCAGCGTGGTTCTTAACAGATTTCGTCCATCTTCAATACCAAAGTGCTCAACATAAAGAAGAATATTTGTGCCAAATTTTATCGCAATATCTCTTCCCCTTCCCCAGTAATCGTGGTCTCAACAGCTAACTGACAACAGAAAGGCAGACAGACAGTCGGACGGACGGGGTTAAATCGACTCAGGAGTAACGCTGAGCAAGAATATATATACTTTTCTATAATTATTCATATCTGCGTTACAATCGGAAGAACAAAATATACCATTCCGGTTTAAGGTATACAAAATGTTTTTACTGTCCTAAAGAAGAAATTAAAACCTTTAATAAAAAGGTAATGAGTAGCTTTGTCAGTGGTCAAGCACAACTTGCGCTCAGGATTCTCGAAGAGAAAAAATAAAAACGATCTTATATTGCGACATTTTCGTGATTGATAATCTAAATTGGCACAATATTTAGGTATTTGTAAAATCTCACAAAAATCTCACATCGCATAAAAATTCAGAAGAGATTTTAGTTTGTCCGTGTTGCTTGTTCATGTCATGTTTGCATTAGATTAAAAATGTGGCATTATTTGTTGTCCATGCTTTTTCTCCCGAGATGTTTAAAGAATGAACTTATTGTAATAAGACGATCTATTACTGAATGACAGTGTTTCAAGTCTATTCAACTTTTTGTACATATTCTTATTTTCGATGTAGGACAATTCATGATTGTGATAATCAGGTTGCAACATTTGATTTATACGTCTGATAACATTAATTGAAAGCATTCTTCCCAGAAAAATTAAGAGCGAAACACGCTGGAGCATGAAATTTTATTTCTGATTTACACGTTCGTGGAACTTTGAGGAGTTCAACGTTCGCCGAGAGTTTTTTCGGTTATAACGTATTAATAATGTCAAATACAACTCAATATTCTCAGCATATCTAAAATAATACTGGGTGAAATGAAACACTTTCATAATATCTCAAAGCTATCTATATCTCTATAATACAGCTACCTGTTTAATACAACGTGTTGTGGAACATGAGAAATAAATGGTAAACTAACACTCTTATTTATAGACGAATTCCAAACGCTGCCTAACATTAGACAACCCATACTAAGGATTTCTTAGCCTCTACTCACGAATATCTTATTTATAAAACTTAGCATCGTTTAGCCATCGTCTAAATTCCCTCCAAAGTTACATCCAAATTTCATTAGAAATTATCCAAATGTTGGCTCACTTTTTCTGAGTCTCAAATATGACGAGGCATGACATTTGGAAATCGACAACACTTAGGATTGATTTTCGGATGAAGGTACACAATCATCTGTCAGTAGAGATATAAATTCGTGGGTAGCATTTTGACAGAATGTAGAATATAGTAGATTTAAGAATTTATCCCGGTTTGGTCTGACATGAATTATACATGAAAGGAGAAAAGTTTAGAAAAGAAAATATTTTTATAAATACAGGTATAGACAACGTTGACAGCCACTCGATGTATAACTCAATTGAGGTGCCTTTAGACGGCTGTCTAAGAAAGAGGAAGATTTAAATTGCTCTTCCCTTAAGGAAACGTAACATTTGCCTAAAAGAATTCATAAAAAAAATTACATTTTATTTATAGAAAACAAATTTTTTTATAAACAGCCATTCATAAAGCCTTCAGAATACGTTAGAATTATTATTTTCGTGGTATATGAGGGAACTTTATCGTACGGAAAACGGAAATTAAAACATTTTTTTCCTACCTTATTATTGATAAAACTGCTACAATTCCTCCTTCAAGTTCGAAACTTGCCATCTTTTACATTTCGATGAGCAGCATCTGTGACAGAGAAGCCAGCTGATCGTTGCAACAACAAAACAACGGGTATCAGCTGTTTCTATCGCTTTCTTACTTTTCCGTATGACAAGCATAGCCGTAGCATGTAAAGTGTCGATCTCACTTCAGTTGCAGTACTTTAACTGAAAAACTGGGTATAAAGGAAAGAGATGCTTAGAGGAATCTCCTTCTCTCCCACTTCCACAACAAGTTCGAATACAAAGTTTACAGTTTTTCCCAACGCAAGTGTCAAACGTAAACAACAACAAAAAAAATGTGGGCTTTCAACAACAACAATTGGAAAGAGGAAACCCCTTTTTGTTGCTGCAATTTTTCGAGGAGTTTCGGTTTTGACAGTTCGGTCATCTGTGCGTTGGGGCTATTTTATAAAAGTTTGAAAACTTAAAAATCCCATTCCAGGAAAAGTTTACTGAAATATTAAATTTCTGAGCACATATTTATATTTGTGTTGCTTTTAAAATGGTTGTTCTTCTTTAACATGATGTCACGGGGAATTGTTGTCTCAAAAATAAGCAAAAAAATATATATCGTAGTCGGCGCCAAACTTCACTTCAACAGCTACCTTAGTAAATTAGGGCCATCAACTTTGTGTACGAACAGCTGCAAGTCAAGTAATTTTGTTTCTGTTTTCCTACCATTCGAACTCGAAGGCAACAACAATGCATTTCCAACGACTACAACTCGAAAATTGTAAAAGATCAGCTCAGGAGGAGGCGAGAAGAAGAACAAGACTCGTAACGACGTTGAGGAATTTTGTACCTTTTTCGGGCTACGCTGCGCTGTCGAGTACGTTCCAATTTTCGAGTGTGGCCTGTGGAATTCTAATTTTTCCGGCCCCAAGAAAACGACAGAAGCTTAGCGAACCGGAGGAACTGCAGCAAAAAAGTGATGAAGTGTACAATTGAGTAGCGCGCTATGAATTGAAGCTGAAGCCGACAGTTTTTAAAGAAATCAATCTTCGCAGCGCATCTTCAAGTAAAAAGGTACAAAAAGTAGATTTTTAAAGGAATTAGTCTGCTGGTAGAGAAAGTGTTAAGGAGGCGGTTGGTCGACTTCACTAGGCCGTCCGTTGCCGGGGTTGGAGGGTTGAAATAACCTGGGTTTCCAGAAATTCTCATTCGATTTTAATTGTTCATTGTATCTCTTACTTTATATAAAACATATGTGCGCACATACAGATGCATTCCTTTTTCACGTTTACCTTCTGATTGAAATAATCGACGTCGATACATCGCTGCATGTGCTGTCAGTCGCCATTGCCAGGCTTTCCTTGCTGCCGCCAGTGTGCTAACATAATCCTTTCGGGAGGGTTGGCGAACAAGCGATAAGTTCCTGGAAAATCTTAATACGAGTGAGTGGAATGGTTAGGTTCATCCCCATCAGAACTATGAAGGCGGCGACGCACGCATGCACCGCCACGAGACACGCGTGTGGGGCAGCAAAGAAATTAGGCGGCTTCCTGGCGACTGACTGCAATGAATTTGGTGTCATTGCAAAGGTAACCGAAGCAGCACCTTATCGCTGAAAATTTTTCGAAAATCGGCGGAAATTTAAGAACGAAAAACGTGTTTAAAGTTTGATAATCAGCAAACAGTGCAGGGCGATGTGTGTGTGTGGGACATAAAAAAAATGAGACAGCGCAGCCCCGAGGCCGACAAACCACGACGGCGACGACGATGACGACGGTAGCAAAAGAAGCAACAAAACTGTTTGGGAGCACCAACAGCAAAACCGAGCAACACCGTCGTTTTTCGTCTGTCTTTTATGTTGTTGCTGCGGGTATATGTTGTTGCCATCGTTGTTTTTGTTGCTGCTCACGGAGCTCGTCGTGATAGCCAACCAATTCGAGTTGCTAAAATCGCGATTGAAACGATTTTTAAGAGTCTCAACTGAAATACAGAAGTTTTTATTCAAAAATTCGTCTAAAACTGCTGGCAGTTTTAAACAGCCTGCAATCAATTGAGCAGCCAGCCAACCAGTCCGGCCGGCATGCAGTCACTCAGCTGTTTTTTGTTTGCGCCAGTGGGGGCCTCTTTCACAAAAGTTGTACAAACTTTTGAATTTTTTAAAACGTCTTATTAAAATTTTTATAAATATTAAGAATTTTCTTTATAAAAAATTTATTTGTTATTAAGTATCACAAATATGGCGAGCAGAAATGTGAAAGTGAAGTAATTTTTTATAGTAATCAGCTCATGATGACAGAAAGTAGATATTATTAAAAGTTGAGAAGTTCAAAGAATAACCAATAGATTAATTTTAACTTATCCAGAAATAAAATAACGTAATTTAGAGAATTTTTATAATTTTCAAAAATTCAATAACATACATGAGAAATAACTCAGATTATTATTAAGAAGTTATATAACCTTTACTAAGTAATTAACGTGTAATTGTAATTCGTATGCTTAAAATCTTGCTTTTTTCGCCGTTTTGAGGTGGTAATTTTAAGAATTCCTAATAACTTCTAATGAATACTGAAATATGTTGTACGTACATACTATAATTATACAGTTATATGTACTCGTATATATGCAAAATGTTTGTTTTTCTGAAAACTTTATTTTTATAGAATTTAGTAATCGTTTTTTACAAAAACAAAAAGAAGGAATTGAAAAAACACGAAGCTTATTGCTTTGCCAGACACCTCACCATCTTACGGACTTCGTGTATGTGCGTGACTTTATACATGCGTTCAAGCAGCAAGTACAAACGCAAGTAAGAACAGATTCCAAACGTGACTTTGCTGCTGGCACACCAAGCACAAGCCAGCTCAGCAACTGGTAAAACTAAGCTGCCTCCCCCCGCCCCTTCGACGCCACTTAAAATTGATATCATTTCTCAATTTAGTGAGTTTAACTAACTATTTTTAGCATAAATTCACACCTTAGAATCTTCTATTTCTCGATTTAAATACTTTTTCTAAGATTACTGTTACATAATAAATTTTTAATAAATGATAAATTTAATTGTGCGCTTGGAATGTAATTTAAAAACATACAGTAATAAATTTCGTTTGCGCTTACATATTTTTAGGCGCATGATAAAATAATTTCACATATTTATGCACAACAAAATTCGCATATTTACGACTTATTTCGTAACTAAATTTAAGTTATTTAAACTTGTATGTGAATACTACAGTCAGTATTCTTCATCTCTGCTCTTACCCTATTTTCCAACGTTCTCTATTTCATGATAAGATCGGAACGAATACCTTTAAAATTAAATGGTAAAGTTAAATGCAAGAAACGCGTACTAGATTTTCAGATTGAATTCTCGCTTAGCAACCGCAGGTTTAAAATCTGCCCGCAATAACGACCCACTACAATCCGTTCCTATATTTCTTCTTTTTTCTATATTTTGTAATGCTGATTTTTCAACATCTTTCTCAATTCTTTGAGGTTTTTTGCGTTTCCTTCGTTTTTCGTCTAATTTGGTATTTTCGGCATAATCCGCCAAATTATCGCTGTGACAACGATTTCTCTTCCAAACATGTTTCAGATCATAATTGCCATACTTTTTAAAGTTCTGTTTTTATATTCGCATTGACTGAAGATTTAAAAATAAATATTTAATTGCGGATTGCAGATTCAATCAAAAGATTCAATCAATTCAATCGCGAGAAATTTCTGTCTTGTTACTAATTTTTCATTCTGACTTTTGGCGAAAGAAAATTTCTTTCTCTTCTCATTGTTCTCAATGCCGATAGTAGTGATTCGCGCACACGTTGTGCAGAGAAGTGGGCATGTTAAACACGATAATGAATTCTAACAGTAACACGTTCTGGTTTAGTAAAATTCAAGAAAAATTAAAAGTAGAACATAAAAAAATTCGCTAAGATGAAGGAAATTAAAAGCTGCAGAGTTAATAGGGAAATATTGTAATTATTTTTTTTTATTACTTCTGAATTCCACCCTTTGTGTTTTAACTCTTCATATCTCTTCCTGATTTCGTGTGGTAGTATGAAATTTCTGTTTTCTGTTGGTTTAAATGTCAACGAAGGCGGTTTTATCAGTCCGTCTTGTCTGTTTCTTTATCCATCGTTGTTCTGTTTCTGTTGGGTCGTCGCTTATATCTACTCTACCTCTTGTGTCCACTTTTTCTAATCTGAAAACTTTGATAGACGATTTATATGATCTTTATTGAGAGTTACAAGTTTTCTACACATTTTCTAATAATTTTTGGTTCTTTTTTTCTGATTTGTCGCTGCCTGTTTGGTTTTTGTTCTTGTCTATTCAATATTCTTTCAGTGAAAATTGTCTCACTTAACTGTTAGACTTTCTTCAGTTGCCTAGAGAAATGTAAATTGTTATGAGATTTTTTAATTTAGTGTGGTATTTTTCAATTCAATTGAGCGAAAAACTCGAGAGAGTTTTTATTAGGCGTGAGATTTTTTAATTATTTAGAGAGTTTTCATAAGAGATTCATGAGATTCTCAAATTTAGAAATCTCTTCTATAAGATTCTTTTAGATGTGATTTTGTGATATATTAATAGGAAAGATGAGAATTTTATCTGACAACTATGACGTCCAGAGTGTTAAGTCAATAATTGTTTTAGCTTAAACTGATAACTTCTATGCAATGGCATTTTTGTGGAGGTGTTTTTGCTGTGATTACTGCTGTTGTAATGCGGAGAAAACATATGTATTTGCAGAGGAAACATATTTATTTTTTCACGTAATGTCTAACCAACAAAAAAAGATTACTTACATTAGTTGGTAGATACAACCGCTAGCACTTCCACTGAGTCAACCTCAACAGAGTCTGCTGTTATTATCTTTTCTAATTCTTTGAAGAATATCATCGCTGCGATGAGATCTACATAAGTAATTAATCAGCACAGTGGTCACATGTGAAATATTAAAGTAGTCATTCATTTTATCGAATCTGCAAAACGGAATCAAAATAATAAGAAACAAATTTCAAAAATCTATTGAGAGTACAGATAAGTTCTCGCTGTTTTTTCTTTAAATTTGAAATTTTATTTTAAAAAACTGATAAAGAATATCTCAAAGCATTGTCCATCACTAGCTATTACTTTCTCCCATTTTTTAGGCAATTTTCAAATTCCGTATTGGAAGAATTTGATTGATTTAATCCTGTCATCGACCCATTTTTTGGTATCGTTATAAGAAAAAAGATTGTTGATCATCCAGGTCGTTTGTCATCGATCGAAACAGGTGGTAGTCGGAAGCAGCAATGTCTGGTGAATAAGGCGGATGGAGTAGAATTTTCCCTTTGAAATAAATTTCCAACTAATTTTTACAACTCTTGCAACATGGGGTCGGGCATTGTCACGCTGCAAAATAACTTTATCGTGTCTGTCGGTGTATTGCGGTCTTTTATCTTGCAATGCTCTGCTCAAACGCATCAATTGCAGTCTACAGCGATATCCTGTAATGGTTTCATTGGGTTTGAGTAGCTCATAGTACATCAAACCGAGCTGATCCCACCAGATACAGAGCATGAGCTTGGAGCCATGGATATTCGGCTTTGCTGTTGATGTGTAGACATAACCAGGCTTTCCCCATGATTTTTTCCGCTTTGGATTGTCGTAGCGTATCCACTTTTCATCGCCAGTCACGATACGATGCCGAAAACCCTTCCTTTTTTGCCGTTGAAGCAATTGTTTGCAGGTGAAAAAGCGCCGTTCAACATCTCTCGGCTTCAATTCGTACGGAACGCAATTTCCTTCTTTTTGAATCATTTCTAAGTCTTTTAAACGATTTGAAATTGTTTGTTGTTCAACTCCTAATGATTTTGCAAGTTCTTCTTGTGTCTGACATGGATATGCATCGAGTAATGCTTCCAATTTATATCAGTTATAATTTAATTTATCAGTTAGAAATTTATCAGCTAGAAACTCCCAATTATTTATCAGCTAGAAACTACCATATCTAACGTTTTCTTCCAACCTTCTGTTTGGTTTTCGTCCCACTGTTTTATAAAGACCTCGATGATATTGTATCTTCTGTAGTGCTATATTGCTAATGTTGCTTTTTTATAAATTCCAACACGTTGTGCACAATCTTAGACGTACTCGTACATACATATATAGAAAGAATGAGATTATATGTTAGATTGTATTCACAGATTCTATATTTATCACATGGATTGAAATAATGCTGCGATGAAATGGTCATCGTCACCCAGCAAACTGAACAAACATAAGTCCAAAATGGATTTGATTGAGTTTTCTAAGTAAAATCTTGATTTAAAAAAATCTAATTTATATCCTAACACTGTAAATTTTGTTAGCCCGAGTATTTCATTAAAGCGTGTTAGAGTAAGTTTTTTGACAATTCCTATAAGTATTTCATACTATTTCCCCATCTACACGCCAATTATGGTTCTCTTTCACTTCATGTTCTTCCTGTATTCACAGAATATGATACTCGCTTTGATTTTTATTTTTGGATTATTTACACAAAAAGAATAGAAGTGATAATGATTCGCAAATTTTATTCATTTAAATTTAGGTCAGAGTGAATGAAACGAAAGTAAAAAAAAGAACACGAAGAATCGAATAGACATCAACATCTTTCGGTGTTTCGTGCTTCCTGCGTTCCTTCTTCTTCCATGAAGTTAAAGCTAAAAAGAAATCGCGCTCAACTTCTTTGCATTTCATTTATTATCATATTTCATTGATTAACAGTTCAGAAATAATTATGATAGTGAGTGTAGTGTGTGTGCTTGTGCATGTGTATTGTTTGCGGAGGATTTAGTGGGGGGGCGTTGATTTGCTCAGTCAACGGAAGTGCAAATTTGTTAGTTATGCAACAACTGATTACATCAGAGAGCGCATATGTACAGAGTATCCAAAGTTATAACTCGTTAGTCTCGGAGTAATATTTTCGGCTATCATGTCTTTGCAGAGCAAAGATAGCTTCACTGAGCTCCAGAATCTTTTACGAGGTGCTGCTTGGTTAGAATGTTGACCAGCTCGCAGCAGTCGCGAAGGTATCCGACTCATTATAACTTTCGACGCTCTATATACGATTATATGATCCATTCTGTTTCTTGTCATTTAATTGTTAAATTATTTTTAATTCGATTTTTGTACTTCCTCCAATTCATAATTTTTATAATCTTTCTGGACTCCTTTTTTATTTGTTTTAAGATTTCAAGGAATGAGTTTGGTTCCCTCTCTCGTTCGTTTGCGGTCACTTGGTTGGCGTTGCTTTTGTGATAACATTTTCGTTTTCTGTGTTCGCGCGTTTTTTGATGGCATTTTCTCTAGATTGCTTTTCCCCTCTGTCATCGAAGTTTGCCATTTTTATGACATATTATTGTTAGTAATAAAAAAAAGAATATGAACTTTCTTAGGCTAGATGTACTCCTCATATTATCAGAATAAGCATTCGGAACAGGAATCACACCAGCAATATCATACGTATTTTCTCAAGAAAAACTAAAGAATTTAATTTTTTGATGTCAAATAAAGATTTCTATTGTTTTCTTAAGTTTCCGGGTTTGTTTATTTTCAATTTTAGTAAATTTCTTTCTCTGCAACACGCAACATAAGGCATTGTCATTGTTATTGTTACTCTTCAGATTGTCCTTCCTTCCGCTCGTGCTCGAGGTGTTCGATAATCGACGAAAATTCTTGTCTTATTTTTTCTCACCTGCTTGAGTCCTTCTGCTGGCAACCAAGAATCTTCTGACCAACGACTTCCTACTTTCGTTATCCTCATCGTGTGTACAGTTGTGTTTAGTGGTGTTACCCTGTCTTAGTGGTGTTACCTAGTTAGAGGAAAATTCCTTCACGAGACACGCTCCCTCTCATCACTACCGCTTCCATCGCCACACATCTGTCCTCGATTCTTCGCTATTTCTAGGATTCCTTCATGTCTTTCATGCCTTTGTAGTATTACAGCATCTGCTTTTTCGGTTTTCTCCGGCCACCTTGATGATTCTTTTATTCTATAGTTTATGATATGCTTTTCACTGTAGAATGTTCGTGTTTTACTTTCGGTTCGTGTCTTTCTCGGTATCGTTTCTTAATGGTTCGGCTTTCTACTGGTCATCAATCGAAATCTTTTTTACTAGCATCCCTTGATTGGTGCTAATTAAAAACTTTAATGGTTTCAATTCTTGGCCTGCTGTTGCTATCAAAATACAGGTGATTTCCTACTTCTGCTGTTTGTGGTGTTGTAAATCAATCATCTTTGCAAGCTGGCGCTAGCAGGTCATTAATAAAACAAAAACCCTCATCGTCCTCATCTTTGGTACTTCTGGTGGGTTCACATGTTACCTCGTTTTGGTACATTTGTTGTTCCTTTCAAACAGGTGAATTATTTTAATGAACCCAAGAATAATTATAATTTCGGGAAATCTTACGCGTTAAAAGGTTTCATCACGCGTTAACGGTTTCCTTAACCGGTTGATCCTGGTTTTGCAGCTTTCCTAGTTTATTCTTAAGAGGTTTTAACATCAATAAGTGATCAGTTCAGTTGGAGCTCTGAAATTTTTTCCTTTTGAACATCTAAAAGTACAAACCAACAAGCAAATCTTTGATCTCGTGGGTAGAATATTTTTGTTCCTTTTGCAATTTACGTGTCTTCCTGTATCGATTTGTAGCAAATAAATAAATCTGCTTAAAGCAAAGAAACTGATTACTCATTAAGAATTGCTTGTTAATGCATGCAACATTAAGTGTGGCCTAATTAAATGGCACAGACTGTTGCACATTGCAAACCCGCCTCGGCAGAGAGTTCGATACGGAACCGTAACGCCGTGCATTCGCACGCATATGGAAGCCGCTTGAGTTCTACGGGTGGAACCGTACAACATGGTGATGGTGATATGGTGATGAATAAACTTATCGCATTCAGCTTCCAGAGCTGCTGCATACCGCAACGCAGTCTGCGCGCCAGACACAAAGAATTGCCGTGGTAGGAGAACAACAAAAAATCTGCGCGGAAAACATGTGCACTTCATAAGATGTTAGATGCAGTCTGGGGTTTCGAAAGTCCCGCCATTTTGGAGGCTTGGAAGTAGATTCGAGATGCTGACGTTGAAGTTTCGACGCTTTTTTTGTCTGGAAACCCCGAATCCTTGGATTGGAACACCCCTGGCGACTGTTAACGTTGCGAAGAGTGGTTAAGAAGAGGACTCGTCAGCTCAGAGTGGGAGGGGAAAGCTGTAGAAAAGTTATCAAATCCAGCAACGAGCTAAAATAAAAAATTTTCTCTGCATAAATTATGTCTGCAAAAGTTGTGGTTGTGTTGTTGCCGCTTTTATCTTCATAAATACAGTTTACACTTGCGTCTTCATGAACGCGCCACCAAAATAAATGAAAAATAAATGAAAAAACAAAAACGAATGAAACTAAAGAATTCATCCAGCTTCTCGGTTTGGGGCCAAGAAACGCAGCTCTCTCCTTCTCTGCTCTCTTCTCCTTCTCTGCTCTCTTCTCCGTGCAGCAAATGTAATCAAACCTTGTTTCCACAAAAAAAAAACACACGCAGATACACAACACAGTGTAGATGCGACCCCCACACTTGAATGCAACAAAGTCAATCTTAAAATAACAACAACACCAACAACAAACAAATGCAAAATATACTTTAAAAAAACGGCGATATTAAATGAGAATAAAACTTACAAATTCCATTCATAAATTTTTTTCTTCTCACTATCGCTCATCCAGTCCCCTTCTCCACAACTCGCCATCCCCTCGCACGTTTCGCAAACCCCTCAGCCTTAAGTAGCCTAGGCGCCCCAAACAGGGGCATCGTTCTCTGCGCATGCAATCGTTCTCAATTTGCAGTAGTTTCTCTTTCATTCTCTCTCCCTCTCTCTCTCTTCCTCTCTCTCTCTCCCTCTCTCTCTCTCTCTCTCTCTCTCTCTTGCTCTTTTGCTCTTATTGCATATAGCAAAACGCACTTTACAGAATTTATGAAAGGATGCTGGCGGCGGATGAAGAGACGAAAGACTGCACCGTGAAATGTGGAGCCGCCAAATACTCAGACGACTTTAACTCCCAACTACAAAACAAACCGCCGGATGTTGTGCTATTCATCGTGTTGTTGTTGTTTTTTTTTATTACCGTGACTGTCATGCTTATAAATATAATGTGTGGTGTGAAAGTGGGATGGAGAAGGAAGTGCGAGGGGTTGGCATTAACCGGTTGACTGTTGAGTCGGTGTTATTTTGTTGCCCCACCAAGAGCAGAATGTTGTTTGTCTGCCTCTTGCCGTCTGATGCGAAATCTTCCGACCACCGGCCGGCTTTTTTTGTTCCTATGGCGACTTTTTGATCGCTGAGTTGCATTTTACTGCCAGTGCATTGATTTTGCACGCATGCTCAGTGAACGCCACCGCCTCATGGTTAATGCAGAGGCGATGGATGTTGGTAGAAAAATTATTGACGAAGGCTTTCTTCTTCCTTCCCCCGCCCTACGTCGCCAATTGGATTGTTGAAATTCTGTGTTAAGTAACATTCACTAATAATTAAATGTAATGTAACTAACATTAATCTCGTTTACTGATTCATCGCGAATTTGACTTACTTCTTGACTTACTTCAGTGACTTCAAATGATTTCAGCGCCTTGAGTAAATGAATGTTGTGAATGGCTTGAGCGACTTCATGTGTGTTGAATAGCTTCAAATCAATTAAAAGGTATTTCAGATGAATTGAACATCTTCGACGAGTTCAGAAAGCTCTAATAAATTCAAAAGACTTCAATAGACTTCAGTCACTTAGTCTTTTTCCACTTCAGTCACTTAGGGCTTCAAACGGCTTGAAATGCTGAGGACAGCAACGTCGTTTTAACATTATCAGCTTTAGATTATTTGGAATGGCTTTTAAGTTTCCGTTGAATTTAGCGATTTTAGTCTTAGTGACTTCAAATGACTTCAGATAATTAGAAATCCTTAAATCGATTTTAGATAAATTGAAAATCTCCAACGAGTTCTCAAAGCTCTAATGACTTCAAAAGACTTCAAATAGCTTCAGTGTTTCCATTATTCAGAAAAACTACAAAATTATTGTAAAGTTATTTACCAGATTACAAAATAATTACTTTTAAATTCTTTTTTAGTAAGTAATCTGATCTCTTCTCTTTGGTTTACTCTTTATTTCATTAGCTATTTTTCCTCAATTCTGCTGAGAGATTATGTTACAAAGTTTCTGTGCAAAAATACCCTTCGAAGTGATGTTGGTTATTCGTCTCGGACCTTTCAAGGAGTCAGCAGGTTTTGTTTATCATTCTTGTTTTTCAATCTTTTTATCCTTCCCACTCTTTACAGTGGATACCGTGCGTTGCACTCCATTCTTTTGTAACATTTATTTTCATCAGTTTTTTCCCATCTCCGTCCTTTCCAACCTTCTATTTTGTTTTACCTTTTTTCAGATATATGTTGGTAAAAAATATGTTATCTATTTTTAAGACTCGCTTGTTTCTGCAGTCGAATTCCTTGGGTTTTCCTTTCTTATTTGATTGAAGATTAAGGCTTTCGTGCATAATTGGCAATACGATTGTGTATAAATTCTGTATATATTTAGCTTTTTTGCTTTAGCCGGTCTTAACTGTGTTTCCAATCTTTGTTCAACTTATTTTCGTCCTTTTTTCCTTTTTTCAGTTTGTTGTGTTCTAGCATTTCGCTCTCTTGCAGTCGAGAAGTTTTCGGAGAAAAATTCAGTGGGTACCACTGTTGCTATTAATAGAATAATCCGGATAAACAGAATTAATAACCGGGAGAAAATATGTATTCTACTACCCATGTCCATCATTCCCAAATTCCAATGTCGATAAGTTCTTTTTTTGGACCTTCTAAAGCTGCGCTTCTTTTCGGACTTCTAGATTGTCTTTATCATCTCTTAACTAGTAGTTGGTTTTCATGTGGCGATTACTACGTCCCAGTAATTCAAAACCGAATCGTTCGCGACCTAAAAGAGTCGAAATTAAGAAGTTCCTCGAAGTGCTCTGATTTACGGGTCGAAAAGGAGACAAAATTATGAGGTTTAGAGGAGTAGTTCAGAAGGCAAATCCAAAAAGTCTCCATTTAATGCTTCCTTATAAATTCATCGCATTATTTTTCTTCACTATTCAAAAAATCCTAAATAACATTCTATTAGTGTGTCCTCGTAGAAGGAAAGGGCGACCTCTTAGTAGAAAAGTAGACATAAATGGTGATCACTTAAATAATTCCAATTTCTATTGTCATTCTAAACTTGTGCTGTTACAAAAGCTTTATTATTCTTCCATGTTTCTTACCTTCCCCCAAACAACTTTAATTTTCTAGTATTTCATTCTCCATGTTGTTCCAAAAAAGAGTTCTCAACGTATTTTTCTCAAGCTAACCCGCAGTTTTTTTACAAAATTTGCGCTTCTCCTGCTACTTCAGTTCATTCTTCTTAGCTTTTTTATTAAATGGTTTCCGAGGAATTTTGTATTGCTTAAGCATGAAATAACTGAAGTTTCTTCATTGTTTGTCTCTCTTCATGTCTATTCGATCCCTGCGTTTATACTGGTTTCTTCATCAGCGTTAACGTACGCTACATGAACTCGGCAATACTAACCGGGACAAAGACGACGCTACCTCTTGGATTCCCTTCGGCTGAGAAGGTTCAATTTGTTGCTTCATTTTTGCTTTCATTGAATCGGTTTTTTTCTTTTTTTATTGATTGTCTTACTGTGGACGAATATATTGATGATGTTGGTGTTTTTATTAGTGGTTTGCTTTCAACTACATATTTCCATCTAAATAATTGTTGTGGAATTTGTAAAAACGACGATCCTACTGAGTATTATTACACCTTTTATAGCTGAAACTAAGTCAGGTCCGAAAACCCTATTACTTTCCAACTTCTTTATTTGTTTTAAGTATTTTTCAATTGTGTCAATTCAGCACTTGTTGTTCAACGATCTGATGTATGACAGAGATAAATATCTTCACATATAAATATCTTTATATGTGTATCTTTCTAACTTTCCTGTTTCCTTTTTATCTGTTAGTTTTAATTTTTGTTTGCTGTTTTCTTCCTCTATCAGTCCAGAAAAACAAGAAAACCGGCTAAAATTCTTGTGTATTTCTTCACAAAATATTTCTACCTCGCGCGTAATGCGAAGAATTTCAATATTCAAACCAGGTTAAAGAATGCGTTTCTTTTTTTTAAAGTTTTGTTTTTTAACTTCTACCACATCCAGTCTCCGCATAGCCAGCAGCCAAGTAATCTCTGGTTCTTCTCATCTCTTTATTCTGGGTTTTTATCCTTGTATTTCCGCGGCATCTCCAGATTGTCTTAGATCAGTTGTACTCGTCGTATGTGTGGACTTATTATCTTTTAAAATTCTTACTTTGTTTCAGGCACGCCTGTATTTATACGTTATTTGTATCTTTTGTAATGCTATGCACAACATTCTTCAGCATAAATTACTTGCTATTGCTACGATGATTACTTGCTGTAGGCTCGGTTTTATAAGCCCGTACTTGCATTATAGCTTTCAGGAGAGAAGATATATTCAATTAGCTGATAAATGTAAATTAGTGTAGACTTGAACGCTATGAAAGTCTTTGACTTTATTTGACAAATATTTGAGATCATAAATGAAGTTTTCTACGATTAACTTCATGTATGATCTCAAAATCAACTTCTACCAAATTAGTCTGCTTATCGTTATAACTTAAAATGCTTTCGCTTTCGACATTGGTTCAATAAATATCGCTCTTCGATAATGGTTCAATAAATATCGCCGCATTTTTCACACATTCCAAATTATTTAGAATTTCTTTCGTACCTTATTCGAGTATAACACCTTTCAGATACCGACAATTTCTCGGAATTTAATATACAAATTTCGGGAAACAGCTTAACGACACCACCTCTGAGGGTCAGCTACTTTATTGTGTAGAAATAAACACCGAAATTATTGCCTATGGCGGTGTCCTAGGTAAAATATTTTCAAATTGTATTAAGTTCGGCAAACTATTTCGAACATTGGTGCCTTCTTGAAAATTTCTTTCTTGAGAATTTAGGTAGCGATAATATATTGCTGAAATACATTATTGGGGTATTTTTCCAATATTTGTACTTTTAACAAGTGTTCTTATTTATTTTTAATGAAGAGAATTTATACGAAAACTATTCTAATATCTAAAATTAGATTTTAATATTTCTTTTCTTTTATATTTACAGATTTTAAAGCGGTTTATATTTTAATGTAAGTACAAATTTGTTCTAATAAAACTTACATAAGTAAACTTAAAGAAAGAAGAATCTCCTTAAAAATCTTAGTTCTAACTTGAAGGCATATTTGAAGTCTTTTCCAGATTACCATTTTAGTTTGTTAAAAAGTATCCGTGTTTCTCAACGCGGAATTTATATTGCGAATTTTAGTGAATGTTTCAGTGAAGTGAAGTCAATTTCCAAAATTCCAAAAAGTAATTTGTCAGCCTTATTAATTGCGAAGTGCAATAAATAGCAAATCGGATTTCAATTCGGGGCTGAGAGCAACTTTCACACCTTTCGCTTGGCCCAAAATTCTAGTACCCTATTTGGTTGCACACACATTTGTGGAAGTAGCAATTTTCCTTTTCCGCACCCTACCTAGCGACGAATATTGATGACATCTGCTCAATTCTGCTTTACGCATGCGCAACATATTTTCACAACCGATTAGAAGAGTTCGACGCACTGGAACTGTTCGTGTGCGTTATGTGCAGTCCATGCGCATGTGACAGACGTTGCAATTACAGCATTTACAACACACAACAGCGTGCACTATATTATACCCGGCTCATGGGTTACATTTTAGTTTGGGCTTCCATAAAATGGGTCTTAACATCCTTCTTTTAATTACCTTCATATTTCTACTTTTTTCCTTCTGTTTTCTTTTGAATTTTGCATTTCTAGGTGCAGGCAGGCTGTCTGTCAGTTATTTTCTTTACTTACGAGTATTTCTTGCTTGTGTCCCCTCCTGACAGGCACAGTTTTCGCAAGCGTTCTCCTCGCTCGCTCCCTGGCAGTTCTTCGTAATGGTTGTCCGTTTGCTGAACGGAGAGCCTGTCGGTCGGCCGCTTGGCTTGCCTTTCCTTCCCTGATTGCATCGGAATTTGGTGGCACATGTCAATCGATTTGATGCAGTTCCTTCCTATAGTTCGTTCCTCTTTTATCTTTCATTCCACTCTCCGAGTTCGGTCACGTCCAGCAGGGGCGCTTTGCAAAAACAGCTTAAAAACAGAATTGGCACCCTTCGAGTTTAGCTAATTGCACAGTGGAGCAAATTTGCCAAATTGGAAAGAAATACATACTCATAATCACATTGTAATAGAATAAAATTGTATACTCCGACATCAATATACGCGAGTATTACAGGATATCGTGAATCTAGGACATTATTATTATTATTATCCGATTATTCATGTTATCTGGGACTTTATATATTAGAAACCACAAATTAAGGTTAGTAGCTTTGCTCCACTGTGTCCCACGCACCACGCAATTTGGTATTCTATTGATTCCGTTTCACAACTCCTCCCCTTCCTCCGTGATCTGGCGCCCTTAGCTCAAACATGCAACAGCAACAATAAGGAGTGTTTTTTTTTAATTTTATGTTACAATTGCACATACACACGGAAGTGGTACTCACACAGCTGTGAACAACAGACTGCATGCACGCCTTTGCAAAAATTTACATTAGTTTCTGTAGCCGCTACATATTCAACAATTATTGCTATTGTTCGAAATACTTTTTCAATATATTCTTACCTTTTCTTGCTTCAATTTCTTCAAGGGTGTTTCCGACCTCGGCTACAGTGGGCTGTTCCGTCCTTGCTTTCACTCCCCCTCCCCCTCCCCTCCCACGGCGGCATGTCGTGCAGAAGCAAGCGGCTCGACGGAAGATCAGAGCGACCAATGCGTCCGCGTGCTACTCTAGATTTCTTCAATCAAGGCTTCCATCGAACTTTTGTTTCTTTCGAAACATCTGTTTCTGCTCGTCAATAATTTCACGCTTTAATCTGATTGCATTTGCAGATTATTGATTTTCTTACAGCGATCTTCTGTTAATGGTATGTAGAGATAATAACGAAATCTTTGCCTTTTCCTCATCCTTTAGCATCTCTAGGGTTGGCAAGGTTCCTTCTGCCGGATTCCTTCTTGTCTGCGACTAATAGCAATAACCGCACTGGCAGATGCCGTCTATCGGAGGGAGACTGACTGCTGTTGTATGATTTTCCTAGAAGTTTCAGTAGTCAGATCAATTGTGCAGAGGGGGAAAAGAACATCGATCGCCCCCTTTTAACAGTCGTACGATAAGAAAAGTATGAAAAATATCTTATGGAAGCTATGTGTATGGATAAGGTATTCTCCTAAATACCTCTTCCCCGATTTTCCCAAATGCATATTGAGCTCCCCTGTTTAATTCCTCAAAAATCCTTTTTGTACATCTCATTCCCGAAAAATCTTTGCAAATTGAATAATTCGCCCATTTTTGTTAATTTTTTCCTCTAAAAAATTCGTCATTCCATTCCATTAATCTACCCAATCCATTTCTCGGTACGCGTTATGTTCGCATAACCTCGCTAGTAACTGATCGGATCCT
Source organism: Sicus ferrugineus (assembly GCA_922984085.1). NCBI lineage: Eukaryota > Metazoa > Arthropoda > Insecta > Diptera > Conopidae > Sicus > Sicus ferrugineus. Next base: position 12,476,882 of record OV277352.1, on the reverse strand, counting down.
TTTTTCTCCACCTTCTTATTCTCAAAACCCGCCTGAACTTCTTCCTGTCAGTCGCCATCGTCGTTGTTGTTAAGATTACTATTCCCTAATTTGGTGCTGCCAAAGTTATTCCCAACATTTTAGCTTAATCTAAGCTGTACGTCTGCTTCTCATTCTTCCCATCTACAATACCTTGCTGTCCTGCTTTATTTTAATCTTATCTTGTCTGATAGACTCGGAAATTCACGCTTCAAATTCCTGGAATTTTTCGATCAACAGCTAAACAAGGGAATCTGGCGAACCTTTGAAGTATGAGAAAAAACATTTTTGGTGTAAATACGGGATTGCGTTTTGCTCCTTCACGCTCTTCTTAACCTCAGAAATCCCTTTGCCCTTCATACTTTGCCTCTTTTGTTACTTAAACGCTGAGATTATGTTTTACTTAGAATTCTTAAAACTTAAAAACTCCTAAATTTCTACCTACGCAATGGAAAATCTGACTAAATGACGTTTCGATCGTCGTCATTTATTGTCCCTTTTTCTTGTTATACCCTACACCCGAAGGGATAAAGGAATATTTACTTTGTTCTTCCGCTTGTAACGCATTAAAGGAGGCGTAGTAGATATAGAAAAGTTTATATATGTTCCTGCTCAGAATGACCTCCTGAGTCGGTTTAGCCACGAATCACGATTACAGGACGAATAGAGGTATCCTCATAAAATTTGGCACGAACATTCTCTGTCATTATAGGCTCTGTGAATTGGGCGCCCTGAATGGGCGTAATTGGTTAATAACCACGCCTACTTTACGTACGAAATGTAAAGGCATCTCGTTAAAAAGTGTTATAAGATGAATAATGATAAATTGTTTATTCATCCTGAATTTTGAAAAAGTCTACTTCACCACTAACTCTCTGGTCCATACGTAATTCTTGTATTCACACATTTAATAATTCATCAACTCGGTCGTTTATTCTTCAGTTGCTCATCGAACTCCTCCTGTCTCTGCTGTTCATCACATTCAGCATGGATGCGCGAGAAAAATGTCCACTTCTCAATTGCTCAGCGTTTGTGACCATGTTTTGAGCTCCCGGCATTCGCTGTTGAGCAGCCAGACAGATAGACCGACTGATAGTCCCATCCATGTCATGAAAGAACAGCTGCAAACGTTAGTTTCATGCGCTAGCATTGTTTTTGCTTCGGCTGTAGAGGGAAAAAAGATCCTTTGACTGCATTCGTTAACGAGCCCTACTGTTGTCTGTCTGTCTCTCTCGTGTGGGGAACATTCGCTTGCATTCAGCGTTGCTCTCCGGCTACAAAGCCAGACTTGGTTTGTTTTTCGGGTTTGCTTTTGCTTTCATTGACCTTCTTGCTGTTGGATTTTCTTGACTCTGCTCGAAAACAAAAACTATTCCCCTCCCGTCCTGACCCGCTGCTGTATTTTTCGTGTATGTATCCGAAAACAGGACCTTCTTGCTGTGTGGTGTACAGTTATTGGGTTGTTGTTTCAGCGAAATTGGTTTCTTAATTCCTGTTTAGTATTCAGTGTTCGGCGTTCATTAATCGATTCACCCCATTTAGAAAACTTAATGCAAAATGAATAATGCAAAACTCCCTTAAGACTTAAGATGCTCCTTTAACCACGAAGAATTTTTGCCTAAAGGATTTTTCTTAGTTACATATAACGACGTATTTTTTGAATATTGTGTGATGTCACATTTTCGATTTGCAGAGTTCATTGACTGGCGGCTTGTGGCTGTTCGAAAGTCAAGGCTTGACTTGTATATAGTGGTTCAGCTCCCCGATCTTTCTTCAGGAATCTACGTTTGAACGTTAAAACTCATGCTTCGCCTTTGCTGCATTATATTTTTAATTACTTCCTTTAAATTAAGTCGGAAAACATTTTATTGAAAGCACTTTTCCCTACCGTTTCTCTTTTATTAACGCGCTATAACGCGGTTTTATATAGCGCTGTAAGCAGAAACCCATATGGGATCTCATTTACATCCATAACCTTTCTTGCGTTCCCCCCAACCGGCTTCCATATCATTGGTCCACTGAAATTTATATTCGTTATACTTTTTAGTAACTTCCGTTTTATCCCACTTGCCACGTTCTTCATAGTTTAGATTTTTTAACTTACTTAACCTGATTATAAGCTGCAGATGCAGACTTTTTGCTCTGTGCAAACGCTTTTGCACCGGTTTTATAGGCTTCAGTATTACTCACGCTGTTATCTTAGCCTACCTACAGCTAGCTTTCAACTACTTTTGATGACAATGTCAAGCAGAAGCAACAGCAAACTTGTAATCTTATAGCGTCTTGTTGCTTAACAATATCTTTATTGCCTCTTCGTCAATGCCTTGCATTGCTTAATTTTCATTCATTGCAATATTCGGTGTGTTTTATGCGTGATTATATAGCGAAATGTTAAAATTTGAAGCAGATGATGTGATAAATATGATGATGTTGATAATTCAGTCTTTGTTAAGCTAATATTGCATTCTTATTTCAAGATCTCAGTGAAAGAAAGAAAGTAAAGTGAGGAATCTTCAGAAAACTACTATCGGTTTTTAAGTTTAAATATTTTATCATTCACGAGTTCAAATAAAATTCGAATTATTAGTTTTGGTTCTCCTTTTGTCATAATTGATATAATAGTTCCAGTTTCCTGTATCTTCTCTTGCATGCTCCGGAAATCTTGTAATTAACGTTACATTTGAATATTTGACCGTTTTATTTCATGTAACGGCCGTCGTTGTTGCAGTTCTTGCTTTAAATCCCTTTCACGCCGCCAATATTGTAAAGGACACCCAAGTAAAGGACACGAGAACCTTTTCAATGCCTCTTCGCTCGTCCAACGGAATTCTGGTGGATGATGAGAGCCAGGCAGACCCTGAAACACTCTTGTTTTCTTCCCCGATCTCGACATATTTCTCCATAACTTCTTTCTCCTTCTCTTCTTACTTCTTCCTTACGTCTTCTTTAGATTCCATAGCTGTGCAACAAACTATTATGTGTCGTGCAGTTGTTGTTGTTCGTCTTTCTCTCATTGCAACAACCTCCCTTAAATTGAGCCTCCTCGACTTCAGGCGGAGTTCTTTGCACTAACTAACTTCTGTTGCTGCCTTTGCTTCCTCTTCTGCTGCTGCTACGCGTACACTATTATTATTGCTCCGGCCTGTTGGATTGTTTCTGCCTTCCTCTGCAATTGCATTCTCCTCTTTCCATTCTCAAATTGTTTTCCTTTCTTGTGCGAGGAATTGGAATAGTTGAGTTGCGCGTTCGCAGGACGCAACATTAACGAAACGTACGCCGCAGGAAGTGCAACAGAGGCACCTACAACGAATTCGGAAAAACCTGGAAAGGCCACAAAATTTTAGTCATCATTTTCGCGAATCTAAATTCGAAAACACAAATTAAATTTGAAATGTTTTTAAAATAAAAAAAATTGGTTGTGTGAAAACGGTTGCATTTACGCTGAACGGCGTTTTCTCCTCATAACATCACCGTGGAGCAAATGGAAGAAGTTGCAAGCAAAAATAAAAATTTCTTAAATAATAAAAATATAGAAAGTTGCTAACATAAAGAAATGAAATGTCGCCGAAAATGGTATTCAGAGAAAAAAGTAGTGTTAATTTTTAACTAATTTTCTGCTTCAAGCAATTTTTCCCTTCATTCCCAAATTGAAAATGTTGAAAATATTTTAAATTTAAAGTTAAAATTATATTTTATTGAAATTTTACAATTAAATATTTGAGTTAAACCAAATTAAAATATTTCGACGCCATTTTTTACACAAAATCGTTTTGAACGTGAAAAATAATACGCTTTTAGTAATTAATTTATATTAAAATAATCTTCATAATCTTCATATTTTAAGTTGTTGACCATATTTTGGTATTCAAAAATTTTATTACGATTTATTTATTTAGTTAAAATTTCAAGTTTCTTCATTAAATTTGCAATTCAATTAATCGTTTACGCTTATTTACAAAAGGACCAAAAATTATTAATACAGTTTTCAGTCATTAAGTTAGTCATTAATTTTTTTTTTTAATTCGTCTAAAATTAAAAATAAAATAACAGTTCATAGTAGAATACAATTAATAAATATTCGGCAAATAAAGCAAATAATAAACCAAAAATTATTAAATATAATAAAACCGGTTATGCTTAGCAACTGGAGATTTTTAACTATACCACCGCAAAAACCCACAGAACGAGGACACCACCGCTACCCCCTGCGAACAAAACTGCACTCGAAATTGCACTATTTTTGGATGAAGCATTATATTTTGGCTTACATAAAGCAAATGTTGCTGCTTCTTTTCGAAAACTGTGAGTAAAGTACAATTTCTGTATAGGTTTTTCTTAAGTTAAACTGATGATTGCTCTTTAAAAGTGGATTTCAGTTGAGATTTTCAGGTGTGAGCAACCAGATTAAAGGAGGTCTAACATTAATCTATATATTCCATAAAAATATATATTTATTTTTAACTTTAAAGTCAATTATAACGTTTAATTCAATGATTACACTTCATATTTGTACTTTGAAGTCTTTAGCAGCTACAGAATGATTAGCTGAAAAATAGCTTTATCTCAAAACCTCCGAAAGTCCAAATCCACTAAAAATTTTAATATTTTTAAATTCAATGCTGCACTACTGTGCACTCAGTCTAGTTACTCTCCGTGTTCCTGACTTTACTATTCTCTCACGTTTGTTTTCTGCACTCATTTTAACGTATATTTACATTATAACACAAAATGGCGGGAATTTCCTTGCTATCGAAATCGAAATACGTTCAGAGTTATTTTGTTTATTAAAGAAAGATTAATTTGAAATTAAGATAAGATACTTTTATTTTATAACAAATATTCGTGATTTATTCCTCACGGGAATTGGTATTAAAATTGTGTAAGTTTTAGTATTATTTAATTGAATTCTAAAATTTTCGGTCATATTCGGTGGCCTAAAAGTATGCAATACATTTTGACATTCTACAAAATTGCTCTTTTACAGCATTGAGAGTTTAATAAAATCGTTAAATCGTTAATATAATAGACTAAAAATTAAAAAGCACCATATTAACAAAATTGCTCTTTTACAGCATTGAGAGTTTAATAAAATCGTTAAATCGTTAATATAATAGACTAAAAATTAAAAAGCACCATATTAACTTCCCACAAAAAGAGATTCAAATTCGTCAGTTTTCTAATAAGGAGTGAAAAAGGCTATTAATGTTGCATTATTCATAAAAATCTCATAAAACTAGATAATTGAGTGCAAAGTACAAATAAAGATTTTCAAATTCCCAACGAACACGAAGCAAATATCGCATTAGTATATCATCATGCATGAAAAAAGAAACACATGCATCCATGCCAACCATATGATCTCAAGAAATTAGCATCATCCATCCGAACAACAAGGATCGTGGGAAGTTTTTTCCACAAATCTGCACACTTGAGATTTTAGTGTTCACTGAATGACGAGTGAATGGATGAATGACTGGATGGTTGGATGGAGTGAGTGCGGAGCCGCAACTAAGCACTGGAGTGCTAAAGTAAAGCATAATCCCAAAAACAACAACAACAACAACAACATCATATAATCTATGCTACAAGTTATGATGAGCAGCCAGCACCAGCAACAACAAGATAATAGAAAAGTTTGACGCACCGATATAATTCTTCATACAAACGATGTTCGTCGCATAGATTCGCTTCTTGCTCTCATATCTGTGTTCCTCCCTTTTTTATCTGCTGTGAGTTGGCTGCCCTCAAGACCCCTAATTGTGTAAAAGCGATGTACTCGTATTTTTGTGTGTTCGCAGATCAGCCCTAAAAAGGAAACATAGAAAAAATTGTCACTCACACAGAACTTTTACTCACGCTGTCACACAAAAGCATTGCGTGGAATAAAGAAGAGACTTCTTCGCTTACTCGAGCTGAAGGTGATGCTCGCTATGAAAGTAGAAAAAACAACATTTTATAATTGAAAAAAAAAACCAGAACTACACATTTCGCACCATCAAGCAGACTTTGCGCAGAAGGGGTGAGTGAGCCTTGAATCTCCCATGTGTAGTAGAACCTGATAGCTCTATAGAAAAAAAAAATCTCACTTCTATATGAGACAATTTCGAGGAAGGGTGAAGGTAATAGGAATGGCAAAGAACTGTTGAAAAAGCAAGGGACACTCCTGTCTGCCTGGCTGTTGCCCCTTGTGATTACCCTGAATTCTTCGGGAATCATTAAATTTTTAAAATTTCAACTGTCAACCCGAAACTCACTTTTTAGGCAGACATGATAAACATCATATATAAAAACTGAACTATTCAAGGTTGTAATAACAGTATTCAAAAGGTAACACGCGTGGTTGTCGCTGAAATGTTTTATTTTACTCATTTAAAATCGGGAATCAAGAATCGGTAATCGGAAAGAAACTTAAAAATTAAGTAGAATCTTAACATCTTTTACACAAAATTACTTTTACAGGCTGACAAACACATTGTTTTGGATTTGAGGCCAGGTTGTAATGCCTTTTGGTGTGCTGGATCCAGAACTGTTGGGAAATCACGAAAATTTCTTAAGTGTGCGAAATCTCTAATTAGTTAATATATTACGGAAGTTTCGTAAGAACAAAAGAAAAAGTACGAACTTTCGTTAATATTTCTTCATAAACATTGTTTCGTACTGCATAAGAAAGTTTCGTTTCTTTTTTGAATTCAGTACACCAAAATATATAAGAAACTTTGACCTCACATCCGATAAAAAAACTATAATGCCTTATATAGTATAATTAATAGTTCAAATTAACATTTAAAAATATCGCTTACTACTTTTTATCTGCTCAAACAAATATTTTTGGTTGTAATAGCATTTTTATCTTGCCTGAAATTTGAGTATCACAAGCATAGCGATGAAACATGTTGTGTAATAAATGAAAAGTCGACAAAAGGGATTTCTAACGAAATACAAATGATATCAAGGTCAACGAAGTCATCGACCTTTTAAAAAGAGTTTCGGTAATATGAAACTCTAATGATTAATATTGTTGATAACTGAATACAACTAGATTTCCAACGGTTATTTTATCTACTAAGAGAAACACCCATTAGACTGGGAGGGTGTGGGGGGCACCGGCCGGGCGGAAAGTCATGATAACACTTTGAAATTTAAAAACAACTAAGGGATTTAGTATCTCCGTCCCAGAAACCGTTTATTTGAAAAGTTCACTGCATACTTTTAGGCGAAGTTTGGAGCGATAAGATTTTCAACAGGCTGAGGAGAGGCAAACAATTTTTGCCTAAAATCTCACTGCAACGAAAAATCCTTTCAAGCTGAAAAACTAATGCTAAAAATGTTATAAACAACAAGAAAAAAATTGTATTGATAGCTTCCAACAACTCATCAAAATAATAATTGAAGAAGACGCTTGAAATTAAAAATTAAGGCTGATGGCAACCCTGCTGTAGTTTGACAAGTTTTTGTTTACATACTTCATGATGCTTGGTCTTCCTTTTAAAAGCAAAAAAAAACTAGTAACAGGAATGGAAAATACCAGCGACGTCACTTCCGCTGTCAAAAAAGCGCATGTCTAATAGGAAGTAGACACACATAGACAAAAACGTACACATCCGCACATGCTTTGTGATGCCCTGTCTGGCTTCCACAAAAAATAAAAAGCAAACAACTATTACATTCCAAAAATAACAACACCAAAAGCAGCCACAACATTTTCAAGAGCAAAGTGTTGCAAACAATTTGTGGAACTTGTAGCTTAGTCGGGTAGCGACAACAAGAAAAGGGCGAGAGATAGAGAGAGAGAGTGAGAGAGAGAGAGAGTGATAGAAGAGGAGATGAAGAGAAAAGTACAAGAAACGGTCACGAGAAAAACGCTAGATTAGAACAAAGTAACGAGTCTACAGTTGTTAGTTGTGTAATAATTTTTTACTCTAATTAATTGCCTTAAAAAATAGCTATCGAATAGTAGTAGATCAGCTGTTACTTTTTCTACTACTTTTTCCTAAATGCTTGTAACTTTATTTTTTATATAATTTTTAACTCCTTAGACTTCTATACTTCGTGCTGCATTCCTACCTAACACTCTTCGTTTTTCACCCTTATTAGGGTTGCTTTAGTTTTACTCGTTTTCCTCCGAATACGTTCCACACCCTTACCCGACCTGACTGACTGAATGACTGACTGCGGGGCTCTTAACCCGAACTACGCCGCTCGTGCGTTCAGTGCTCTGTATGGCTCTCGTATTGCTGGTTGTGCTGTTGTTCGGTGGCGGTCTTTGCTTGAGACACCGTCACTGCCTCGTTGTAATAACAGATTTTGAAACCGCTCGCCCGCTGGCTGCAAAGTCGTGGAGTGCTACAGAAGCAGCAGGAGCAAATGCTCGTTTCAAGTTGTTGTTGTCTTGCTGTTGAGCGCGTTTAACTGTCGCAACCTTGTTGGAGTTGGTCGGAGTTGTTGTTGTTGCTTGCTTATACGTTGAATCCACAAATGAGCCGCGGCGGCATCGTTAAAAATACACTCGCGTGCGTGCTGGATGCGAATATCTTTCCACAAAACAACTAACGCTGCCTACAAAAGCAGGTTTCATTTCCACCATCATCTCGAAAGCAGGACCAACTGGAGCGGGCAAGGAACGAGAGAGAAACGAGGCATTTCAATTTTTCGGGATAGGTAGAACAACAAAAAATGGAGGTGCACTTGTTTCTTCCTGTCCTGACTTGGCTGCTTGGGACGAAAGTCTTCTTCCTTGGAGTTCCATATCTCGGCGACGAATGTTGTCGTTGTTGCTGCTGCTGAATAAGATAAAATTAATTGCCGCGCAATGGAAATTTATATATAAATAAGACAGAGAAAGAGAGAGAGAGAGAGAGAGAGGCAGAGAGAGGAGAGAGCACGACGTTTTATCAAAGACCGCCGCCACCAACGCCGAGAAACTTTGCAGCAACTAGAAAAGCTTTTCAATTACATTCCAAACTCCTTCGCAAAACGTAGCCACCGCAATCATCATAATCGTCGTCATCGCCATCATCATCACCGGAGTTGCTAGCGTGTAATTCTTCCAACGCTTGACGTCACGTTCACTTGCCCATCCATCCACTTATTTATTCAGTCACCACAACCAACATACACAATATTCAACGCGCTTCGAACTGCTGAATAGCTAAAAGCTAAAACAGCAACACCGCCAACAACAAAAGGAAAAACGTGTGATATCTGCAACTGGAACTAATTTTTAGTAACTAAGAACGATTCCATCATAGGTGCGTGTTAAATACTTTTGGCATTACATATTTTTATTTATTCAGCTTACAGTAACGTTGTTTTTATTATTTTTTATTAATATTAAAACTGGATTTTATTATTCAAAATAAGAAAATTAACTCCAAAATCCTTAAAAATATCGTAAAACTCTTATTGTGATCAATATTTCTCAAGTCTTTCCCGTACATTTATTATACTCATGAAATTATCGCTCAATAAGCCTACTTAATTCCATGTTGATACAACAGCTCTACATTCGAAGGATAGCCACGCCTCCTTTTTGAGGCATTAATGACGTTAGCTGTCAAATGGTGGTCTTATCAAAAGTTTGAAGGTACTTCTACGTCTACAGAGTATGTAGACTTCGAACTTTCTAGTTTGCCCGTACACTTGTTCGTCGATTCAACAATAATACAACAATTATCATCTGGTTGAAATTATCCAGTATAATATACAACATTTCAGTGTGCTATCCGTAGTATTATAAACTTCTTTTACACAATTTAACACTGCCCGACCACGTTTTTTACAAGTTCCCATCTATAGGAGGGATTCTACTGCGAGAAATGCTCTACCATTAGGTACACCAGCGAAATACTCGTATAGATACATACAGAGTTTTTATTTTAGCTGGCCCTTCCACACCATTGCAGACCAATCCGCCTCCCCACTGTCGCCGTCTGGCTTGCCGCTGTTCCATATTTACTAAACATGCTTACTTGAAAATTACCGGTCAACCACCACCAGCATTATATACACACACACACACACACACACACGTGTATGTATACACACACACATGTTCTGTTATATGCAAACATATATCTGTGTATCTACAAGAGTATCCAAGCCGGCAAATACCGACAATCTCACTCTGCCATTGAGAACGCCAGTTTTAAAAATCGTAATAAAGAAAAAAAAATATGGGCGCTTGTCTGTCTGCTCTGCTGCCCCTCTTTTGGATGGTGCTTCTTCTCCTTCTGGTATTTCTCCTCAAGCGGTGGTTTTGTTGCTGCTAATTTAACAGACGCAACACGACATCTAACAACAACATCAAGCAGCAACTAACAGCAGTAATAACAGCAAAAGTAACAGCAGCCGCAACTTACTATACATCAGCTGCAGTAAAGAAAAGAGAAAGAAATTGGGAAGATTAAAATAATAATAATAAAATGAAAAAAGAACTAAAAAATTAAAGAGGGTGAATAGCAGAAATACACAGAATCGTCCACACTACACAGAAAAACAACAGCAGTGGTAGTAACAGAAAAAAGTGTAAAGGAACCATTAACAGCTCTCTGATAACAGCATTAATCAACGTAACAGCAATGACAACAGCGAAAGTAACAGCAGAGAGCAATTGTAAGTTAAAATTAGCAGAAGCGCTCTCGATGAGAGAATTTTTGCAACTCTCTCAACTTTTTGTGCCATGACCTCACATAGCTGTGTACATAGCTGTTGATGTGTTGGTCGTGTTCTTATATATGGATTTCGTAGAAAAGCATTTATTTCTTTGTGGAAGGCATTGTAGCAGACAGTCTTTCAACTGTTTAATTCATGTCCTCCGCCTTTGCAGCCAGACTATATACAATTTTTTGTTGTTCTTGTTCTTTTGGTTGTGTGGAGGGCTATACATAAAAACATACACACTCGCAAGTACATTCGGTTCCAGGGTTCTCACTTGCTTTATTTTTCATTTATTCTTTACTTTTTTTTTCTTCTTCCGGCTGGGTTTCTTTTCCTTTTATTTTCTTTCTCTTATTTTCTTACTGGAATGAAATAAAAGATGTGGAGAGAAAGAAATCGCAACTAAAATTTGTGTATGCATATTTTAATACAGTGTGGATTGTATGCCTTGAATAGATTCCACATTAATTGCTTATTGAAATTAGATTAGAAGGTTGCGAAGAATTAGTTTGTTATACCGATTTTCTATAAAGAAATTCTTTTCTTTTAATACATGTATATTTATTTCACAATTTATATTTGTACATATTTAATTTATCAAGATTTGAAGTTACATTCCACAAGAAGTGAGAGTTAGCAGTTTTTCAGCTTTCTCTCAATTCTTGTCTCAAAAACAAAAAATGTTTTTTTTTAATGTTTTTTATTTGCCCTTAGCATTCGATTTAACTGCCCTTATATACTCGCAAGAAATCTGAGACAAGTAGAATTTTGACGTAATTCAATCCTTTAATGGTCGCAAATAAGGAGCCGCTGTATTATTTCAGCTTAACAGAAACAACAACGGAGTCCCCCTACCTGCTTCAGCCGCTCTTACAATCTCACCGAGTGTTAACTTTAATTTTCTACTTCAAGAAGTTGTCGTGTTCTTTTATTTTATACACGTCGTACTGCTCAGATTTCAATAATTTTTGCTGCTTTGTGAAAATTACTCCGCTCAGGCATTTCTTCTTTTCTAAAGACGCGCGTTAGCGAATTCCTAACCGAAATCTGATTTGCTAATTTGAAAGGAAATCATTTAGGAAATAACTGTTTGATAATCAATTTAAATATGCAAATTAGAAACATGAAAAAACCGCACAAACACTGAAAAACGCAACCAACTCGAGAGAAGTTCAAACAAGTTAACCAGTCAACGGTTGGCGGTTAGAAGCTGGTTATCACGCTACTGCTAATTTGCTTAAAAATTTGGTTAAACATTCAACACTTCAACCGCAGATAAAGGAATGTTTTCTCTTTTTCTCTTTTGTTTATAAGTTATTCATTCATTCATTATTTATTCTTCTGCTGAGGGGTTTTGGGGGGTGGGGGGAAACGTGTGCGTTAGAAAGACTTTCAGGAAAGTGAAGTGAGTGAGTTTTGAAGTGATTGTTGCTAAAAATTATTTTACATTTTATTTTAAAGGATTTTAAAATGAGCGGCGTTAATTATTGTGCGGCAAGTAGAATTTTCAGTTTAATGAATGAAATTTACATTTATTTTCACTTTTCAAACTTTCGTGCAGTTTTCCTCTTTTCTTTTCATTCCACTTTTCTACTTTCCTGCAGTGTTCCTCTTTTCCATTCATTCCACTTTCCTACTTTCGTCCAGTGTTCCTCTTTTCCATTCATTCCACTCTAAAAAACCAACGTTCAACTTCTCACATCAACGGCCGGGAAAATAAAAAATGCTGTTGCCGTTGCTTAGCAGCAAATTGTATACAATAAAATAAAATAAAATGTCAACGATCGCCTTCGATTGCAATTTTTTATACCTGCTGTATATCAAACACAATGTTTGCATAGTTCCAGGCTTAAATTGTAGATCACGAAATCAAGTTACCACGTGGGTTCTCACTCGCCACACTTTTTTCGTTATTTAAAAACGTGAGTTCGCGCTTTTTTTCAAAAAAAAAGAAATTGAAAAAAATCAACTCTTTATGAAGAATTCAATCACAACAATAAAATCAAATAATTTTTGGTTGGTTTTTGCGCAAAATTGCGCCAATTTCGTCGGGACTACGAACACGCGGTGTCATGTGACGCGTTACTTTCTCGCCTAAAAGTATGCATGAGCTTCTGAAAGCAGAATTTTCCGTTTGATGCATAAGATTAATTTTATTCCTCTTTTATTTTCACTTTAAAACAATAAAAACTGTGTAAAACAGTTTTAATATATAAGATTATAGAAATTGAAGACGTTTACAATAAATTCGATTATGAAAATTATACGAAATTGTTACATTAACCAGCAGAAATACATGTAAACAGAGTTTTCGCTTAAATTCGCAAAATACTGGACCAAATTTTAATTAAATTTATTATCAATTATAACTTATTATATCAATTAAATTTTACCTGCCAAAATAAGGGATCTTGGAATTTCCCTTAAATTCTTAATTATCACTTCAATTAATTCTAACTTCTACTTTTCTCCGTACCATTTCAGATATGAAAAATCCATAGGTGCTAATTTAGAAATTAAGATTTAGTTAACGCCGAGCTAAATTGAAGTACAATAAAGAGGAGGGAAACATTTCTCGATGAAATCCTTGCGAAACAGAAGAGGACACACAGCCATAATCAACCGTCGCCGCCTCCTCCACAACCAGCAAAACGTCGCACTCGTTCATGAATAAACAGAAAGGATGCAGATTAAGTAATTATTAATTTCATTAAGCGCAAAACAAGAAGAAGGAAGCCCTTTCAATCAGAAGATACAACAACAGCGCTATCTGTCAGATTCCCGAAGTGTGTTGCACAAAAATGCAAACACAATAACAGCGAGTACAGTCAGTCTGAATGAGCAGCATAAGCTAACAAAAAACATATTAATTTTAAGCAGATAGTTTAAAAAACTTAAGAAATAAATACTAGTAACAAGTGTAATTGAAAACTATACTTGAAACCCAAACAGAGCGGGAAAACCCTCCAGCGGAAAACCCTCCAGCGGAAAACTCCACACTGAGCGCCGCTCAAAAGTCAGTCACAGAAGCGCCAAAAAACAGAAACGAATGCAAGTGCAACTAGAAGACGCGAACGAGAAAAAGAGATTGAGAGCCAGGAGAGCGAGGGCGAGGGCAACAGCAGGAGTAGCAGCAACAGCTGCAACAACAGCAACAGCTGCAACAACAGCTACAGCTACAGCTGCAACAACAGCTACAGCTACAACAACAGCTACACCATAGATAGGCTATATTTTGTAATTAAATTCAGGGAACAATCGGGGGCAGAGGGTTCGGCGGAGATTGCCTCGCATTCGCGCCTGCAGCGTTACGTTTTCAAAGAAAATGTCCAAATATTTCGCCACAACAACGGCGGCAACAACAAGCAATGGCAACGCACATAGCAGCAGCAGCAGCAATACACATCATCAGCAACATGCAACATCGTCCGCCATACGCAAGCTTTCATACGAAAGTGTGGCTGCAACAGCAACAAGTGGTTGTGGCGTCGGCGTCAGCGTCGGCGGCCGCGATGGTGATGCAACAAGGAGTTCCAAGCAGCCAACGAAATTATTTCACAATCAGGCGGCAAATTATTTGTCCTCAACGTCTTCGTCGGCCTCTTCGTCGCCGGTATATCAAGCCACACAGCAGGCGAAAAGCAACACAGCGACGCATCTGCTGGATCACGGCTATGGAGTGTCTTTGGAATCCGCGCCCGCGCAGCAGCAGCAGCAGCAACAGCAACAGTATCAGCAACAATTCACAGGGAAATATACGTCCGCAGTAACGAGTCGGAATTCCGGCGAAGCGCAACCCATTACCCACTATTACAAGGTCTCCTCTCAAGAATCCACGTCTCGAAATCGCTTTGCTAATCTTATCCTGTCTTTTGTCTCCTCTCTGGCACGTTTAGCAAGTCAAACGACGCATACCCATCGCCGACAGCACCAGCAGCAGTCATCCCAAGAAGCAGGCCAAGCAGAGTGCCACCCATCAAACGACGTACATGCCTCCTCAGCAGCAGCAGCAGCAACAGCATTCGCAGCAGCAGCCACGGCAACAGTGTAGCACGTTTGCTACGCCTTCGCGACCCGACTCAGCGAACTCCTCCTCCCTGTCATCGAGCTTGACGGCAACAACGCGTGCTGCTGCAGCAGTCAGCGTTGCCAACTCTTCCAAGTCCACAACTCCCACTCCTCTGCACCAGCAGCGACACAGTGGTCAGCATGCCAGCAGTGGTCACCATCACCAGTCCACCTCCTCATCCTCCTCCTCCTCATCATCCAAACGTACCTCCGATGGTAACCGCGCCGATACCTCGCTCGGTATACTGACGAAAAAATTTGTCGATCTGCTGCAAGAGTCACCCGACGGCGTGGTCGATCTGAACGAAGCGTCACTGAAGTTATCGGTGCAGAAGCGGCGCATCTACGACATCACCAACGTGCTCGAGGGCATCGGCATACTCGAGAAGAAGTCGAAGAACAACATTCAGTGGAAGTGCGGCAATTCGCTGTTCAGCGCCGACATGACGCGCGACGTGCAGCTCGAGAGCGAGCGACTCGAGCAGAAGGAGAATCAGCTGAATTTCCTCATCGATCACATACGCGATGAGCTGAGCGGCGAGATATCGAAAAGCAATCAGTTGGCGTATGTGACGCACAGCGATTTGAAGAACGTCGACTTGTTTAAAGATCAGATAATAATTGTTATCAAAGCGCCGCCGGAGGCAAAGTTAGTGGTAAGTTGACGGGGTCTGGTTAAAAGGGGTGGGAGGTGGTGGGGGTGACCTTTTAAATGAGAGTTTTAAGTTTGAAAAATTATTGAAAATATAATACAATTTTAAGAAGCATTCATTCAAGAGTCGCTAGAAGCGATATTCGGTTTGTCGCTTGCGCGTTGCAGTTGATTGGGGAATTTCGTTGCTTTTCTTTGCAAATAATTGGATTAAACCGAAATATAATTTAGGCGTGTGTGCGCGACGCAGCGATTGCTAGCCGCCGTCTACATTCCGTTGAGGAATCGCTAATTTTAGGCATTTGACAATTTTATGTTAATTTGCTCGAAAGTTTTTCTACTTCCAACTGAGTTTTCTAAAGTTTCTTTAATTTCAAAAATTTAAAGTTTTCTTTAATTTCAAAAATTTCCTGAACTAAATTCAAGAGTTCAATATTTCTTCTTAGAATCTGTCGTAAATTTGCAGCCTTTCTTGAATTTTCTTGAAAATTCTCTAGACTGCTTCTCCACGAATAAGTAAAATAAATACAATTTTTACTTTTATTATCGTCTATTGAAGACGACACAGTTAGGGAAGCGAATTCGTAAGAAACGTAAAAAAATCAAATATCATTTCTAAAAATATACAACAGTCTACGCATTTTGTTGGTCGCATCGGTTGGGTTGCTATGGTGTGCCGCCTCCGCTACTCTTGCAGAAAATAAGCAAAAATTATGCTTCTGCTTAATCTAAGAAATGATATTTGTTTTTGTGAGCCTTGCGGCTTCAGACAAATCATCTCATCTACAAAGTTGTCTACACATCAGTCTCAGTCTGCGCGCTTATCAGCGCCACCATCTCAGACATCTTCGTCTGATTTTATCTGTCTGCCGCCGGGATATATTTTGGGACGCGACGCGACGCGACGCTGCGGCACGAGCGACCAGTGTGCGGTTGAGCACGCAGTTTTTCTCCTCTTTTTTCTTAAATAGCGTCTGGACCAAAATTAGAACGTGAAAGTGTGCAGAATAGTTTTTGTGGATTGATTGCGCTGAAGGCGCAGTAGCGCTGCCGGGAATAACTCAGTTCACCGCATACGGGTCACGGTGGCGGATGATGATGGACACACGCAAAAGTTGCAAATAATTTATGTTAATACATTTTGGCTTAATTAAATCAAAAGAGTTCCAATTTTTTTAGAGAAACAATTAGTATTTACATATTAAAAACTGCAAAACTGTTCAGTTCGAAATTCTCAGCAAGCAGTTTTGTTAATTTCTCCTCAATTTCACTTCCAACAATTATTAATATTTGTCTATTTTTAGCTACCTGATGCACACAATCCACGTGAGATTCACGTCAAGGCTGAAAATAATGGCGAAATCAATGTCTTTCTTTGCCACGACAATTCGCCGGAGAATTCGCCCACATTCGCCGCTGCAGCGGCAGCAGCAGCACAGCAACGTTATCACCAGCAACAACGTTATCACCAGCAACAACGTAATTACCAGCAACACAGCCACCACTCCACGCAGCAGCAGCACGTGACGCACTACGATCCGCTCTTCAACGACATAAATCGTCTGTCGCCAGTTATCGATAACTCGAATCGTTATCGTTTAGGTAGGTTTTAGAAAAAGGTGGCGCGAGGAGGGAGGTTCTTTTTCACATACCTACACGTTATCATAATTCACTTCTCTCGTCGTAGGTTTACCACCTCTTCCCGCTTCGAAGGTAACAACAACAACAACAACATATCCCATTAGTTCCGCACAACGCAACTTAAGTAAATCGATTGAAGATGTTGCGGCAACATCAGCCACTGGTTACTACAGTGAGGCCAGCGAATACCTGATGCCGACAATAACAAAACCTGTGCTCACGAAAGTTGTTGCAATGGCTAGAGCAAGAGAGCAAAAACTGTCTGAGGAAGCAGCAGTTGGTGCTTCGGCGACGGCGGCGACGGCTTCAGCGTCTTCAGCGAATACAACAACAACAACAACAGGTACAGCCTCGTTCTCTAATGTTGCGCAGAACGGCGACGTTGGCAACATGCAGCCGCAGCAAGGCATGTTGCGAAGTAATAATGGTTTGTTGATGGATGGCGGCGGCAACCACGAGGGAAGCAGTGATTCAAATAATACGCTTAGTAGTTCTAATATTGAGAAGACAGGCCTTACCATGGATGACCCAATGATAAATTGTGCAATGGATCAGCACGGAGCGACGGCTTCAGCGTCAGATTCACAGCGGCAGCAGCATCACCAGGTGGCTGCAGGATCCGTAGAAATGAAAATGGCTGCCGATGCTGTCGCGTGCGTAGCATCGTCATCGTCCGATCCAACAACAGCAACAACAACATACTATACGTCCGCTGGCGGTCACACAATAGCAGCAGCAGCAGCAGCAGCAAAAGGTCGCAACGGCCACTCGAACTCTTATTTAACGCAAATCGATTCGAATAATGATGCAGGCGTCCGGAACGCCCTTATTTCAGATACGATACATTTTAGTCCGTGTTCGCTGCCGGGTGTGCAAAGTTGTAAGTATAACCGAGTGTTTCAAGTTCTCTCTAATCGGTTCTCATGCTTTTGGGTGGGCGTGTTAAGCATGCCTAACTTATTATCATCGCGTCATCGCTTGCTTACTGCTTACAAATTCATATGTATTTGCATTTGGTGTCCTTAATCATATTCAAAAGTTTTTCAACTCTAATCCAGGAAAATCACAAGCTTGCGAACTCACGGCTTCTCTCACACACACACACTCACGGAAAATAATTCTCTGCGGGAACTCCGGCTGTGAGTGCGTCTCATTCCTTCACATCGCATCACAGTCTGAGTTCTTGCTGAGCGTTATGTTGAGAACTGCAGTAAAAATGAGGATAAATCAAGTGTCAATCTCAGCGGATGTTTACGTTTGTCATGCAGTGTAATCGTCCTTCATTCTAATGTCGTATAAAATTTTAATTATCAATTATTTGCTTTTAATTTAAGTTTGTACCTGTTTAATTCTCTCTTCTTCCCACCCATTTCTTCATTTTCATTTGCCAGACATCATTTCTTTTATTTCCAACGAGAAAACAGTCCAAATTTGAATTTTTTTTATTGCTTTTTTTATTTCTTTCTTAATACTTCAGTGTAAAGAAAGGCATTCCAAAAATTATGTTGCATTCTTCAGTTTAGATGAAATAACAAGATTCATAATTTTAAACAAAAAAATAACTAAGAGAAAATTTCGTTTCAAAGAAATCAGTAAAATATTTGTAAAGAATTTAGTTTTCCAGTTCCAGCGAATTGAAAAATTCTAAATTATAGCGATTCCCATCAACTTCGAATCACTTCAACTGACTTCATTGAAGAAAACTAAACTTTAACGATTCCAATCGATCTGATGAATTTCAGGTGATTGTAATGGCAAAAGTGCGTCGATGTAGCTTCAATAGATCGACGAAGAAACTTAAATCGAAGTAGCTTCGAACAAATTAACGATTTCAACTGATTTGAAATAAATTCACCCAATCAAAATGACTTCAATTGTCTACAGACAACAAAAGACTCGTGATCTTCATCTTAGTCGTCTCGACTGAAGAACTCAACTACATTTCTATTAATATATCGAAATTGAGATGAAATGGCGGCTGTGTATCTCGATTGCTATTGTCGCATCGACTGCAGAAGCCGTGTAGATAAAATTGGAGACGAGGGAAAGGCTGTGTATCTCGATCTTGATTCCGCATCTTGTCTTTCTCTTTTTAAAACGAACTTTTCTCTCTCAGTTTAAACCTACTTAAAAACTATTTAAATGATGGCTTTTATTTCCTTAAATCAGACAAATCCTTTTCTATCTCTCAGATTTCTACGATTTCCGAAAATTATTTGAATTTTGGAAGCTTAATGGGCTTTCGTGAACTGCAATCTTGAACTAGAAGTCGCTGAGATCTAGAATTGATATAGAATTATCATATTTTATATATTTTCTTTGACTAATTAAAGAATTTTCAAAATATTTCTAATAATTTTGCACTAATTATTTAACTTTTTACTGTTTATTGAACTGCTTTCTTCATTACAGAGTTTAATAAATTCATTTTTTATTTGAAATACTTAAAAACTACTGTATTTAAATTCGAAATTCCCTGTAAATATAATTCGAATAGAAATAACAACCATCAACTCAAATGCACCACCATCGAAAGTACAGAACCGAAATGCAAAGCGAAAAAATTCATTTTGGAACTGAATTCTCGTGGGTCTGCATTGCGTACTTGGTAGAGCAAATAATTGAGACTGAAATTTTGTAGCACCATGAGATTCAGCTCTGGCGTGAATTTCAAATCATACCAACTCATGCTACCGAACATCATCAATCTCGCATTCGCAGTGGGATGGGTGGGCGAAGCTTGCTCTCAGAAATTTAACTGAATCATGAATTCGAAAAAATGAAACTAACGAAGCGCTGTGTCGCTGACCATCATTTTTATTGCCTTTTTATTCGTTACACTAACTTGAACTCACATTTTCAGATTTCGACGACTTGCCGCCCTTTTTGTCCATTGAGCCGCCACTGGATGTTGACTACAATTTCGCACTGGGTCAGACGGAAGGCCTGATTGAGTTGTTTAATGATTTCGTATAAATTATTACTACGCTACCATTTATTTTTACGATATAAAGGTTATTATACACAAGTTTGTATATTTTTCGTAAAACAAACAGCAAAAGAAAACATTTCGTATCCTTTAGTTGTATTTAAAATTATATAAAGTACATATATAAATTTATATGTGAAATAATTTTACTGTAATTATACTAATAAAAGCTTATTAAAACCAATTACAATAAAAAAAACCCATTACAAACAACTGCAAAAACAATGTATAGAAATACAACAAAATGTAACGAACGTAATTTTAAGGCACAAATCCAGACACACCACCACACAACAAACACAAACCACTAAACTTATTACAATAGAATTCGATACATATTTTTAAATAGTTATAAATTCTTAAATAAAGTTTATGAAGAATAAACAAAATGTGTGTGTGTGTGTGTGTGTGTGGGACAACAAAGTGTAGCAACATGCAAAGTGTAGAAACATTTTAAGAAGCAGCAACAACTCTTTTAAACCGCAACGCTAACAAAGAGCAAGGAAAATAAATCTGAAAAGAAAAAACACACCACTAACAAACACTTTATGCATGTCAGTCCGTTGCTATGTATAAAATCGAAAATAAGCGAAAACAAACAAATTTAAGCTCTACATATATATATATATCTTGTTATTTTCATCAAGTTATCCAAATTGTACTCCAGAAATCCTTAGATTTTGTTCTGTACAGTTCTGTTTTCCCTTGAAAATTTAATAAAAAATTAAAAAAATTGTTCTCTTATTTTACACAAGCAGACAAGTTTTGATATGCTTTCTATGATGACATTTACGCTGTTATTAGTTTTGAATTATCCTAATGTGGATCTTATCGTATTTTTAAGCTAAAAGAAACTATAAACTGAGAATTTCGTTCATTTTAATACAGCATAAGCACAATTTAACACAAAAGCAAGTCTTGCAAACTACGAACTTCTGCTTCCCTATTCTTGTTGTAATTAAAATCTTATCATTTAACAATAATGCTAAATATATTTTATGTTTTTTTCTCTCCAAAAAAGTAAACTTCTAAACTGTAAATTAAATGTATATCGAATAAACGTAAACAACAAAGGTAAAAATAAAATATAATAATAAATTTCAAATACAAACAGAAAACAAAACATGAGAAACAACAAATCCAAAGTAAAGCGAATTTATTTGAATTTATATTGTGTCCATGCAGGTATTCATTGAGTTCAAAGTCCACCAAGGCTGAGTTCAAGGTCCACCAAGTCTCAACCGCTTACGACGAGTTAACTGTCAAAGTTTGACATTTAGATCGACAGTTTAGCTACTTTGTCGCTACTGCAGTCTTTCTCCATTGAGCGACACTCGATTGCCACTATAAAAAACGCTTGGCTTCACATATTTCCAGATCTTGTCGGTTTCCTCTGATAATTACTTGGTTTTTGGAATGTATCTTGATATGCTCTGAATTCAGACTTCTAAACTTCTCCGATGATTTCATCAGTGTTATTGAAAATCGTCTCTAAAAACAAAAGCATTTTAGTAGAGTTTTCCAAGTGAAAGTTAACGATCGAAATTTTGAAAGGCTTATTTTTCTAAATGAATTTTATGTTTGAAAAGTAAATATTTTTCAAAATACGTATAATATTGTGTTGGCAACTTATCTCGTTTGGTTTTTGCTTCAGTGAAAGCTTCGTGCGGATTCGTTTTTGTTTTCTCGGCGCTCTCGGGCGAATTGTGAAGGGTCTTGTTTTCCGCCACGACAACTCCAGTTCTCATATATCGAAAAAATTGCTAAGGTGTGCTTGGGATGTTTTGTCTCATCCTCCGTATTCATCGGATCTTGCGACCTGTGATTATCATTTATTCCGATCGCTGCAGAACTCTATGGACGGCAAAACCTTCAAGCATGAAGAGGCCATTAATAACATCTTACATCTAGACTAGTTTTTAACCGTTAAGCCGCAGACGTTTTACGAACGCAGCATCACGAATTTTGGGGGGAAGAGGGCCCCCATATATAATTTAATAAAATTGATCTTGTGCAAGAAAAAGATCACTTTTATTGGCAGCTCTAAAAACCGAACGAACTTATTTGCCAACCCAATATAAGCTAATATTTCAGGAAACTCCTTTCGAAAAAAACTACTTTGTTACAAAGAAGATGTTTCAAGAATGATTTTCAAGATTCTTGAGATTTTAAGAACTCCAATCACTAAGAAATAAGAATATATATATGAACATCAGCCGAACAAGTCCAAATGAAGTTCAGGAAGCCATCTTTTTTCTTCATTACGACGCCTTGTTTTATTGTCCTGCTGTTCCAATGTTCAGCCCAAAATGAATAATAATGTAGTCATCAGCCAAAACCTTCGTACTGGTAATTACTGGTTTTTTAGTATCCGAATATACAAATTATTAGGTCTGATATATAATAGCGTGCTTCAGGTTAGAAAACTAAAATAGTTGCCATGGAAAAATAAACGTTTTTAGTAGCATATAACGAAAAAAATAAAATTTTAGCTTTTTCATGTTGGCCATGTCCGTGAAGGGCTATAAAACGAGAACATGGCGTAGTTTTAATGGCGACTAATTATGTAGCGTGCTTGCAAGCGTGTGAGGTGCATAACCCAACAAACCCAATGTGGTCCTCATGCGGAAAATCAGATGTGTTACTGAACCAAGATTCTCTATAATCGACCAGTAGTTGTTAAAGCGAAAAGCATTTTTTGCACGCTTCTACATCTAAAGTGATTTGATGGTTAACTAACAGTTAACTTAAATAATTAAAAAATTTTCTAGGGCTATAAAGCTAGAGTGCCCCACATAATTTTATGTGAAAAGCAAAGGGAACTATGAAACTAAATTACTATCAAAATTCCCTAAATATGCTTCCACTACTAGATAATGAAAATTCACTAAGGAGAGAATGGGGATTTACTGGCTATTTATGCTTCTATTATTTTTGTTTTATGTAATTTTACTTACTAAATGCATGATTTAAGAAAATTAAGTACTATACAAATACAACGACTTGAATTACAAGTAAAAAATTATGAGGCAATTATTTGTGTGTACTTTAATAATCTCGACGTAATCAATCAGACAATCAATAATTTTAATGATCTTATGATCATAATCTGCAGAATTAGGTAGCATTACATCCCTATCTAATGAAATAAAAATTATTTTTATTTCAAAATGAAATGGTCATCTCAATGTAAATGCTTCTTTTTCTTAACAGCAGATTTTAACAATCAATTTGGTTTTCTCGTTTGCTGGGCTTTTGTCGGTGTTAGTCGCTTCTGTATTGGTGTGCTTGGCTTGGTTTTTATTTCTGCACTCATCATCTACTGCATCCATTCGAATAGGTAGTTTGCTAAGCGGTATCTTGCCGTTTTTACCAGAAGAAGCTGAAGCTTACTAAACATAAATATTTTCACATATTTTGTGGAGTAATTTCAGGAAAATATCAGCCTAAGAAACAGAAAACATCACAAAAAAAGATTGGTTCTTCCGTGCAAAAATTATAGGAAAAAAGTTTACATATAAGTAAAATCTCTGTATACAGCGAAAATAAGCGCAAAGCACGAACGCGAAAAAAACTACCAACAAACATGGAGGATGTTAAGAAACGCGGTCGCCCAGCGGCTGTGTTCAAGTCCGCTGGAGATGAAAGCAGCGGCGGAGAAGCTGCTGTTATGACCGGTGGAGGGACTAGCACGCCTCCGAAGAAGCGTGGGCGTCCTGCCCAGTTAGACAAGGCAAAAAAGGCGCCTACTGTTCGCGGTCGTGGGCGTCCGCCAAAGCTATCAAAGGCCGTTAGTGACTCCGTTGCCAATGGGGCCAGTGAAGCATCTGGTGCAGGACGTGGACGACCATCGAAGAAAGGCAAAGCAAAGCCGGAATCTGTAAAGGGACGCGGACGCCCGAAGAATCCCCCTAAATCAGACCCAGATGACGATGAAGATGAAGAGGATGAAGATGAGATTTCGAAAGACGAGGATGAAGCCGAGTACGAGAAACCCGAGGCACGCGATGTAGCCAGTCCACAGAAAGCTAAGCGCGGTCGGCCAGCTGGAGGCGGAGGTAAGGCAAAGAAAGCCAGGAAACCCGGACGTCCACGAAAGACAGTCGAAAGCGATGAGGAATCAGAGGAAGGTAAGGCTGAGATGTCCCCATAACGAAAACGTTATAATCGAAAATTTTTATGCACAGCTTCTGATGAGGAAAAGCAGCCAGTTGAACGAAAACCACTTGGACGCCCTCCATCTGGCGGCGCACAATTGAATATCGTAGCCACGGGACGTGGTCAAGGTCGCCCGAAGAAGAACGTGGTAGCGAAGCGCTTGCAAGATGCAGCTAATGGAATAGAACCCAAGCGGCGTGGGCGCCCACCCGCAGCAGAGAAGCAAGCGGTTGCCAAAAAGACGTCCACTGGCAGACCACGTGGACGTCCGAAAGCTGGTACGTCTGTCGCAGAACTCGCCAAAGTCGAAAGCGAGTCGCAGGAGGAGTTGGAATCGCAAGACGATGATGAGGAAGATGAAGAGGAAGATGAGGAGGAGGATGCCGATCTCGTGGCAAATGGAAAGACGCAAAGCGGAGTTAATGATGAACAAAGGAAGCAAAGTGAACAGAAGCATGATGACGACGACGAAGATGAGGAAGAAGAAGAAGATGATGACGAGGAGGATCTACCCTCAGCAGAAGGTAAATTGGACACATCAGCCTAATGTGCTCGAGCATCCAACAGAAGACAACACTTAGTCTCTTAAGAGCAGTGAAAAAAATTGAAATTCCATTGAAAAACCTTTCCAAAAGTCTGCAGTTTATATTTTTAGGTTTACATACAATGTATCTGTTAAACGGAGACATGGAATCGCATAAGAGTATCAGTAAAAGTAAAGATCAGCTTTTATAATTTGTTTTTAAGCATCTACGTTTAAAGGAAATCCATGTTTAAATCAGATACCATTTCGTATCTTTTGTATGCGTTTTCGAGAAATATATAATAGAAATAAAGTTTCAAAATAATTACCGGTGGTTTCGCTTCAGTTGGAGTTTCAGTGTGGTTGTGCTGGTCTGGGAGTTTTTGGTTTGTTTATTGACAGGCTTATTCTGTAAACTCACATCCTGCGTTCAGTTCCTGCGTTCAAATTATCACATGATCAAAAACGAGGTATTCTGTAAGCTTACAGAAACATGGGATGGGAACTCGTAAGAATTGACCGGGTTTTGCTTTTATCTGTCATTCTTCATGTGTTTGTATACTATTTCAATCGGCATAGAGTTACCATGTATAATGAATGCTAAGTATGAGAGCAATTGCTTAAATGAGATCTCCCACATTTTTATACATGAAGAATTTATTTATTTGCTAAATTGTGTCATGGATTTTAAATGTTGAACATTTTTAAAATTTTCAACATAATTTCAATTAAAATTAAGTAATTTTGTATGTAAATTTCGCAATTTCTTATGTAAATTTAATGTGGCGTAACCTGGCAACAATGGTTAGCGTCATGGAAAATCATCAATTAAGTAGAGAAGGTGCATTGTGTGAAAATTTTGAAGTTTTATTGTGAAAATATTGAAGTTTTAACTAGGAAAATTATTATAATAATGCAAAAAAATTCAATATTAAATGTTAACTCAAAAAAATTTCACTGACAAAATGACCACAAACACCGACAGAGTAGAAACGACTGGTTTTCTTTTGCGAGCCAGATGACAGTTGAACGCATGCAGTCGAATGTTACAAAATTCGTATGTTTTCGTAAACAGCTTTGAAAAGCATGTAAAACTACCAACAACATACGTCGCAAAAACATGGGATGTGATGCGTTCAATTTTATTTTTTTTCTGATAAGAGAACAGATGTTTTAAGAAGATAACAAAAGAGAATAGAGAATAAAATCGAACTGAACGCAGGATGTGAGTTTACAGAATAAGCCTGTGAGAGTTGACTCGATGCCACTTTAAGGCAAATTTCAAAGGTGAAGAGTGAAGTTGTCAGGACTTCGGTAGGTTGCGGTAGTGAAGTACAACAATCGTATTGGCATTGAAAATTTTTAAAATCTGTTTTTCTGTAGTCGGTTCCAATAAAAAAGAAAGTCGGGTATAAATTCTATTATATTCGAGCATATTGCATTTGTATTTAATATTTCAAATGTAATTCTATGAAAACAATTTGGAATTGTTACAATTTTGAGTGTTAAATTAATAATGTTTTGTACCAAACGAAATCATTGCATGAATATATATAATTATATAACTACAATATATTTAATGCCCCGAAGGCATCCTAGTGCTAAACTATTTTATTTATTAGTTTTTAGTTACAATAACTATTCCGTATAAAACTAGTGTGCTTGTAAGATCACTGAAAGTTGTACTTTATAACCCCGATGGAACCATCGATTCATTCCACCTTCTCAAACATGGATGCGCATTGTCGTTGTCCTTGGTTGTTGGCCTTGAAATCGAGGTGTATCTGTTCAGCGTACCCAACTGTCCGTCCAGCAGCACCTCATTAATGATTCTGTCGGCGAACAATCGTTGCAGGGGCTCCATTTTCTTTAACTTCATGGCGTAGTTTTTAGCTAACAAGAGGTATTCGTCATCTTCATCTTCCACACGCATCGCAACGAATGGATTTTGAGAAGCAGATGAGTTATTAATGGTGGAATTCAAGGACGATTTTAGGGCGGATCTGAATGACAGCAACTGCTTATTCTGCTCTTCGCATGTGCTTGATTCACGATCTTGCTGTGGACTCGGCAACTCCTGTGACGGTACTTCAACGTATTCATATGCAGCAGATGATTCATAATTAATAATACTGCTGCAGCTACTCTCCTATAAATAGACTTATTAAGCAGGACTTACTAACAGACCTCTTTAGTCCGTTTTCTGTGGTCCATTCCCAACCCACCTCTTCACGTTTACCCACTTTGAAGTCTTCCATTCGCAAGGGCGGCGCTTTACGTTTGGCAGTGTAGTTTTTGTCCACGAGGAAGAGGAAGTCATCATAGTACCACAGAGTGGGCACATATTTCTCGCCTGCCAGCGCCTTCTTCTGTATCTTGCCGAGTTCCTTCCGAAAATTGGAGCGCAAGGAGTTTATCTGCTTCACCACAGTCTCTCGAGTCGCATTCGGGTCTAGAAGCCTTAGTATATCGACAAGTTTGGTATAGCTGTCGGACTTCCTTATGCGGTTGTTGTAATTCTGGTGGGTGGTGTCCCACAGTTCTACGAAGTCTCTGTAGGCAGAAATGAACTGTCTGAGTACTTCTCTCTTGGTCGGATGCCGTTCCATAGCTTCCGATAACAATTTAAAAATAACTGACGGGATCACCGTTTTATTGAGCAAATCAAAATTTTTTAACACACTTCAGTTGCGCAATTAAACTGAAGTGAAGTCGCCGACACTTGCACAATGATTTCCTTAAATTCTGCCTTCAGGTTTAAACACAATCCACACAATTAATTGTCAATAACAAAGTGTATCATTACCCTTGATTAAAATACCATGTGTACGAAAAGGACAACAATAGTTTTAATAGTATTGAAAGGTATCAAGGTTGCCAGGCAAAAGAGAATTGTGTAATGGAATGCACCATCCATCTTTCCATACTTAACGCAAAAGCTGTATGAAGATTTAACGGAATATTCTACGATCACCCCAGTATATTCCCTACAATACAAGTATGTCTGCCAATATGTAGCAATTTTGTGATGAACTTTTAACACGGTACGTGTAGAAAGTAACGAGTCTGGAACTGAACTTGTAGATTGTTTTACAATACTAAGTATATTCAATTTCAATTATTATAATAAACGCGAGTTGTAAAGTATATATAGTAGTTATGTAAGGTGACGCATTCACTTTAAAACATACGTTTGTACCGTGGAAGATCGCTTTCTTTTAAGTAACTTCTTGTATTTATTAGTGTCTTCTTGTATCAAAATGAAAACTGCAGATAAAACTTCAAGTGAGAATTGTTTTTACTGCGCTCAATTTACTGATCTCAAAAGAAATTGAAATAGATATTTTAGTTCATAACGTTGGCTCTTGGCAACTCTGGTGACGTATTTTCAATAACTTCCTACTTGCTGAATTATTGTAGAAAGGGATAGCTAAATCAGTTCTTTGCTTGTTTCTGATGTGCTAGAAAAAGTTAACCAATAATCCAGAACATTTTGCTTAGGTTCCACAAAATTACAATGCAAGGAATAGCAAGAATCCGACTGTTCAGCAACCAAACGACCGACCGTACGAAGGAATGACCAGAAAGAAAATCGTGTGTGTGTATAGAAGGAGCAGACGGAAAATTTTGTAAATTTGATAAGTTAAGCATTTTAAAGTATCAATTAATCAATTCATGTAAAGTTTTAAGAGTTTTAAATGTAAAAAAACGTTAAGTAGATTTATCGCAAAGTGTGTGTAAAAATAAAGACTATCTGTGTTCAAGTCCACAAAATTTCATCGAACTGTAAAGGCCGATCAGTCATTGTAAATACCAGACATTCGAATTAAAACAGCGAGCATTTTAAATAGAAAAGGCAAGTGAAAAATTCCAGTTCAGGTAGTTATAATTTACGGACTTAGTATAACCAAGAGGCGTAGAGAAAAAAGCAAACAGGAAGCCATTGCGATTGAATAGGAAAATAAGGAGGAGCTGACGAAGTTCTCCACAGCACTTCCAACTGCTTCTACCTTTAGTACAACAAAAATAAGGAAAAGGCAACAAAAAGGCAGACATTGCACGGTGCACACAGCTGCTGCCCTCAAGAAAAAAAGCCTGCTTTTTCCATTAAAAATTGAGGCAAACCAATAAATGAATCAGCATAAATATAAATTGCATGGACAGAAAACGGTGTAAAAAATGCCTGTAAAATACAGTGCAGATTCAAATTGTACGAATATCAGCTCAAAAGTGAACGGAGCAAAAAAGCCGCAATAAAGCATACATAATAAAACCAACAAAATTGCGAAGATCCCGGGCAACAAAAGCCAGAAAACAGCGCGCCGTCGCCGGCTGAAAAGTCGTCACCCCCAAGATTGGCAACAACAAAACTAACCAAAATTTTGCTCAAGCTACATAACTCTCATTTTTAGAATTTGAAACATGGAAAACATTTTTAAATCTTTACTTGTAAAAAATCAGATTTTAGTTGCTATTTCCCTGTCAACAAATTTAATGCTAAATTTGTAAACCTAAAAATCTGCACGTTTTGTGTTTGCAATTAAACATAAATAAGATGATATTCAATTCTCGCTCTACCTCCCCGAAAATGAATGTTGTTTCCATTTGCAGTATTGTTGTCACTTTTTGATAAACTGTTTCTTCTGGGGTCTCATGTGGGGTCTCTTTTGCTCTCCACGATATTGCCGAAGTTGCTAAATTTATTTATTTGTGGGTTTTTGTTTTGAGAAATGAAAATACCGATCAGTTTTGTTAAACTCAGTAAAAGATTTTTTTAATCCGCCAGTGATTTTTATAGGAAATTATGCGGGAATTATATGAACTGTCTCAAGGATTTTATAATGGACTTTGTTTTGATCATTCAATCCCCTGAATGTGCAGTGAAGTGGGTTTTTAGTAGGAAAGTCTTGCCTGAGATTTATTGCAGCTACGAAAAATCAGCATTTTCCGTGATAATTTCATATGGCAGCCATGAATGTACAATGTAATTTCTTTTCGTGTGTGCTTTGTCACACATCTTCGCTTCATCGCCTTGTTGAAAGAGCTACACTATATGGCCTGTATTATTTTTGTGTCTCTTTATTTGGTATTTTCTCTTGTTTGTTTTTCCTTCTTTGATCCAATGGAGAGTTCGGAATTTCAGGATTACATTTTTAATATTTTTAAAGATTGAAACCTCGTGCACCTGAATCACAACTGACAAAAAGTTTATTGTTTCCTTTTTTTTAATGTCTTGTGTTAAGTAGCGAAATGATTTTGAAATTTTGATTTTGACAAGTAGGAATTTAGTTCCATTATGCTTCGTTCACGAACCTATATATTTGCATTATTCATCAAGAACTACAAAAATTAAAGAAATATTGTGGTCTATAATATTATAATACTAATATAATTATCCACAAATGAGATTTTGTTTTTCTGTCTAGTAACACAGTTTTACTGTGAATGGCGAAGAGCAACATAGTATTGCAATTGCCTGAAGTTCCGAACCCTGATTCCCTGCCGCAACAAATCGTCTAGGCAAAGCAAAACGGCAGAAAAGGCAACTTCAGTAAAGAATTGTCAGTAAAAAGAACGTGGAGAAAATGGCATACCAGTCCAATAATTAAAGCAAAAATTCGTTGTTATTGAAATGAAGGAATTCATTTCAACGTTTGATAAGTTTCAGTAAAAAGGATAGTTTTATAAATAAAAGCAAATCCATCAGAAACAAATATAGAATCCACGAACAGCAATATTCCCAAATTTCCGTGTTCTCTGTTAAAGTCGGTCCTTCGTGCCTTGGCTCGCTAATCAATTATTTTTTCTGTGTAAATAATGTGAAAAAAAAAATATGTATTAAATACCCAATAAAGTGTAAATAAATGCAGGAAATACCAGTGTATAATTGTTAAACGTAATCTATTGTAAGCTTTCAGCAAAACCAAAACAGTCAGTATTCACAGGCTTGTTATTTCCGCTTAACTACTCCTTCAATCAGCATTTATTCCACAAAGGGAATTTAGGAAGGGGTCACCCATCATTTTTCTGTCTGATCAACCAAAAGTGTTGGTATAAAGTCAGGTAAAAATCAATTAAATGTTATCACTGTGACAGATAATTCCATCATATCAAAGTTGCCAGTTTGTTCCCCTCAAGGAATTTCCTGATGAAGTTAAGTTCTTAACTAAAATCTCCCAAGTGTCCGATTTTTTAATTACTGTAAGAATTTGAGATTTTTATTAATGTAAAGCTTTTTAGAGATTCTCATTCAATGTAATCTATATAGAAGTTTTTCCTAAGTTTTCTTAATTTTAAATACACTCGATAAGTTAACTCACTACAGATATAAAATTTGAAAATTTCACAGATTTCACGTGGGATTTTTTTATTTATCGTGAGATTTTTAGTGGGGACCTTTAAATTAAGCTGAGTTTTGAAACTTGAGACTTATTTAAATTGCTTCTGTTTTGCTCTACTTTCAGATACTCATCGCCATTTTGTAAAAAGTCTCCATCAATGTATTATCTTCAGGATTAAGACAGAAAAGCATAACAATCTATCGACTAAGTTCTCTCAGTTAAAATTCTCGGAATACATTGTAAAATATAACTAGTGCAAGCTTAAAGATAATCCAACTACTTAACTGATAATTTGTTTGCATTTGCATGAATTCATAATAAAAATTCACGGTTTCCGTATTCAATACTGATAACAACTAATACGTTTTTTACACGTCTCCTCGCGTAAAACTCTAGATAAAGCGAACAAATTCGATCGCGTCGCGTCTTCTGTCTGCATGCATATGTGTGAAAATAAAGACAGTTTGTAAAAAATTATATTAATTATTAAAAATAAGTGTAAATTCAGCGACTGACCTATAGTTGCCTAAAAGCTCTCCGGAACGGCTTTTAAAAGGGTTTTCTTCCAAAAAGTTTTATAAACGGCGTCAAAATTGAGCTCCTAACACCACCTACGATCTCCATTTCTACGGTTGCGCCACCAACATCTTCGCCGCACCAAACACAACAGCAGCAGCACCCGCCGCCGCTTTATCAGCACCTGCAACAACAGCAGCAACAGCAACAACAGCAGCAGCAACAGCAACAATTTTACCACTTTCAACAACATCATAATTATTTTCTGCATTCGCAACAACAGCAGCACCAACATCAACAACAACAAGATCAACAACAAACGCAACACATGAAGTTGTTGGGCGGCAACGACGATCGAAATGTGCGCGGCGGTGATCAATCCGGTCCGCGTTCTACTCAAGATGATGCCGCAGCAGCAGCTGCTGCTGTCGGCTATGTCTTCCAACGTCCCTCTCCGGGTGGTCCGAGTTCACATGAGGCTGCCGCTGCTGAGTATGCAGCGCAGTTTGCACAGAAGCAAACGCGCTGGGCGTGCGGCGATGAGCAGCATTCAATCGATGTAAGTTCAATAAAAATGCAATAAGTTTAGTGCAGTTAAAACGTAATTACACTCAAAATTAAATCAAAAAGAATTTCGGACAATGTGGAGATGCCGCCTTCGGTTGTTTTCCCAACAGCTTTCGCATGATTCAGAACTGAGTCACTTTTAATACTTCCATAAAGCCATAAGTTTCAGATGTTTTGATCTTATTTTCTAATTATTAACCAAGTGTGGTAGAGAAACAAGAATACTATGGCGTCTTTTTGACGCGATGATGTAGAATTTAGCTTCCTCTGGATTCGCTTCTTTCCTTCAGTTGACATTAATCAGCTTCACTCTGTAAGTGGCAAAAATTGCAGCAACCAAATCAATTCTGCGTGTTGACGTTCCGAAGCCAAACAAGTTTATTTTTGCACTGAAGACTTGGAAGCGTGCCAGTTATACGTTAAGATTGCAAATAAGTTATAAATAACCAGCTTCACACAGCAAAGATTCGTAAAATTTTCTGGAGATTTCGATTTACTGCATACACGTTTAATAAAACTATAAAATGCATTTTTTTAAATTTTTAAATTCTTTTAATCCCTAGAATCCCGATAAATGGAAGTACAACCCACCCATGAATCCGTCTAACGCTGCACCTGGTGCACCTCCTGGCAGTGGCAGCGGATCCGGCGTCATTGGCCCCATCGGTATGGGCGCCAATCTCGCAGGCATGGGCACCAACGGCAGTCTGCATCATCCCTCGATGAGCGTCGCCTCACAAATGGGAAATTCCGTCGCCCCTGGCATGGCTGCTATGCAGCAAGCTGTTGCTGTCGCCAAACACAATCAGATGATGTCGCAAGCAGCAGTAGCTGCTGCCGTAACTGCCGCTCAGCAACAACACCAGCAACAGCAGCAACACCAACACCAGCAACAGCAGCAACACCAACACCAGCAACAGCAGCAGCAGCAACAACAACAGCAGTTTCACCATCAACAACAACAACAGCAGCAACAGCAGCAGCAACAGCAGCAGCAGCAACAACAACCACCGCATCCTGCACATCAGCAGCCACAACATTTACCAAATCCATCGCATCCTTTGCAAATGCAATCACATTTCGGCAGCGGTGGCAGCGGCGGCGTCGGTGGACCCTCCCACCTCGGTTCGAACCTGTTGAATCACACAATGAATAGTCAAGCAGCAGCCGCGGCCGCAGCGGCAATGGCCGGCATGCCGCCAATGCAGTTACCGGCTATACAAACGGGCAGCATTTACGATCATCCCGGCATGCATCCAGGTGTGGGCGGCGGTATGAATGGTGGCCTGCCGACGAAACCGCCAGGCCATCAGCCTGGACAGCCTGGACCGGGTGAGCTTGTGTATTTGGGCGGTCAGCCACACATGGGGATGATGCCACAGAGCCAGTATATGAATAGCGCTGCAGCAGCAGCCGTAGCAGTAAATCGAAGTGCCGCAGCGGTAAGTGGGTTTAAATTCTTTAAAAAAGACTTTATTTGCGTGGGATTTTTCATTTCGGTGAACGCAGAAAAGTTTATCTACTACGTAAACGCCAGAAATTTCTTCATTCATGTGCTAAAATTGAGTTTTTCTCAACCTTAATTTTTTTTCATTTTGAAAACGCAGTTCATTGAATTCGAAAATGCCGCCGCGAAAATACCGAAAATGATTTCCAATGATAGGAATTGAAAGGATCCAAAAAATTATTATAGTTAATCGACTTTTTTACCTTGAAGCTGATTTTGTTTTCGTTTTTTCCATAATTAAGGAATTTTTGTTTATGTTTCATCGGAATTTCGCAATCAAAACGCAAATTAGCACCGTTTTTATCTAGCTTTCGTTCTTTTAATATTTATTTCTTCCTCACTGAAAAAAGTAGCGAACTATTTACTCACTTGAAATCAAATGTAATTTATTTGATAAACGTCGTGTTTTTGAGCGGCTAAACTTTTCAGTCGTTGAGGTAGGTTATCGCAAAACAGAAAAACCTTCAATGCATTAAAGCAAGCAAGTGCTAGCAGTGCTTTTGAACTTCAAGTGAAGTGATTTATTTTCATACAAGTGGCTTTTAAGTTAATTTGTTGTATTTGAAATCAGATTGGTGGTGTTAGAAATATTGAAAATTGTACAAAACCTTTCTTTTTAAAAGCAAAATATACCTAAAAAACTAAAAAGACTAAAAGGATTTTTCTTTTGGATTTAAATGCCTGTTGAAAGAAATCCAACCAAGATTTTTTTAACATTTCCGTTAACGTTCTTTGCTTTACTTTGTGTTTCTTAATCGGGTCCCCCACAGAGGAGCGAGAGAACGTCGCCAATTTGCTTAAATTAAAAGAAAAGTAAATCATGCAAATCGGCGCTGAAATTGCAAGAATAAATCCTGATATATACACGCAAATATAAATATGGTTCCTGTAAAGGCTTGCATACGTACATATGTGCGTTGAAGCAATAAAAATAAATGGCAACCATTTCTTTCGCTTTCTTGTTGCTGTTGTAAACTTCTTCATTTAGGTGTTTCTCTTCTTTAATTAGTTCCTTGCCTAACCAGAACTACACTGATAATAAAACTTGTGTGTATTAACTAATTTTTATTTGTTTAAAAAGCTAGATATTGTAATTTTCTAAATCTAATTATTAGACTTATTTAAATATTTCTCCTTCAAATCTTAAAACAATTAAGGGGCTTGTAAATTTCAAGTTTGTGTGTTTTTAATAATCTTTCCCTCAATTATTTTAAAAAGTTAACAATTCTAGGGAAAAAAGATTCAAAAGGGTCAAAAATTATTTCCAACACTGTGTAAATTTTACCAAAAGATTATCTACAGCGTTTATACTTTTTTTGTGCATTAAATGAAGTCGACATAGCTGTGATTTATGCGAATAATCGCATAAATGCGTTGCAACAGCTACTGTCAATTTGTTTAGCTTTTCTTCCTGTTATCCCTGGATACGTTACAATGCCCTACGGCCAAAAAAAGAAAGAAAAAAGAATAAATTGTTACTTGCAGTCTGCAACAACGCTGCTGATGTCAATAAAAAGAGGTCGTGTAGTAATCAAGGGGACCAACTGTGTTATAGAGTTGAAAATTGCATACAAACCTATGCATCCGTTTACATCCTACATTATTATCTACTTCCCGTGGAAGATTTTGATAAGTTTAAAGGCCTGTCTCACAGTTCTCAAATAAACTGATTGATTTAGCAATTGACTTTTTTTTTTGTTCATAAAGTTATTTCCATAAGTGACTTATCGTCATTCTCTAGATAAAGTTATCAGTGTGCGAAGCTTTATAAGATTCCTCCTTCATGTAGATTCCTTCATGTAGATTCCTTCATGTAGATTCCTTCATGTAGATTCCTTCATGTAGATTCATTCAAATAGATTCCTTTATATAAATTCTTCCATGTCGATAGATTCCATATTCTTCATATAGATACTCAATCATTAATATTTCAGGAACGAAATATAAAAAGAATACACAAATAATGAACCAAGTAGAATTATTATTTCAAATGTTACATTCGCTTTAGTACGATGTATGAGCTTTTGTTTTTTTTCGCTTCTTGCAATAATTTTATCAGTTTCAATATTTTCATTCTTTTTTTTTTTGGTGTAGATATATATAAAATTAGTGTTGTGGTTGTCGGTGTTGCAGTTGTCGTACATAACAAAGGATGTCGTTCGGTTGAGTCAGAAATTTCTGTTTTTGCTGGGTTTTTAAAGAAATGTTGCAGCAACTCCTCGGCTAACCATAACGTACATCCATGTGTGTAGAACAGATGCAAGAACACACAAGTTTACGTGATATGACTTTTTAAAATGAAACACGTCGTACATGCATTTCTGGCAATTGTCGTGGCTTCTGAAGCAGTTGCAGTCCCAGCCATGGAAGGGATGGGATGGCTGTCTAGCCGTCACTGCATTAGTAGTGAAAAAGAAACGATTAAGCAACACAGACAACAACATAACATTGGCAATGTACTCGCAATTGGCAATATCAGTTTTTCTGTTTCATGGAGCAACATTTTCATGTTTTGACGCTCGAAATCTGTTTTTGTGTACTTTTTCGGATGATACCAATTCTAGTGCTGTTTTCTACAATTCCCTTTTAATGCATTAATTGCAGCATATCACATGCTATAATGATTCCCTCTCATTTAAAACTTATCACTTCTCCCTACTAAAAACTCATCCACGGGCTACTGTGGAAAGATGATTCCTCGGTGAGGAAACATGGCTGAGTCACAGATAGAATTGGTCTCCGTCACATCTCTGTTTCACATTTTCTTGCCTCTTGTGTTGAATATTTTACTTGTAATTCTCCGTTTTTAATACTTTTATTCTGTCCTCTCCATTACGTTGCTCATTAGTTAGTTTTAGTTGCCATAATTTTTCGTTCCCTTTTAGTTCGATGTTTGTTGCCATTTGCTTCTTTCTGAATGTCTTTGCAGGTCATTGATTTGAAATGCTTGTTGGGTGGGTATTCAGTGAGGTTGAGATCTTTTCCTCGTTGGCTCTCTTAGTTTTTCTACTTTTTTAATACTTATTCTTGAGTAGATATATCGTCAGATAAAAAGTGACGAGAGCGATGAATCGAATTTAATGTTTTAGATGTCTTCATTCTTAGGAATTGATGGTTGCGCTACTTTTTCCCCCCTTTTCTCCTGTGATATTTGTATTTGCTTCTTTTCCTGCATAACTAAAAATTTAACGAAAATTTCCCATTATTTTTCAATTAAATTCATTCACTATTCCTCTGTAAAACAGTTTGCTATATTATTTTGATATTTGTTGGCTTATATATGCAGTGTAAAAGGTTCTCTTAAAAACTCCAGTCAACTAATTTGAATTTAATTTGAACTACAGTTGCCAATTGAATGGGATAAAGTGGAATTAGATAAGAAAGTTACTCAATTAAAGGGCTTCTTGTACACTATTACCATCTCTCTTCACATCTCTCTCTTCTCCATCTCTCTTCACCATTATTTTATTCTCTTCTTTTTATTGTAAGACTTGTGTAAGCCATTAAATGGGTTCAACTGTTTAGAACCGAACCAGGGCAATAATAAACTTACCCCGCCATCAGAACGACGAGGGAAGTACGAGTGAAGTACGAGCGAATGCGATAGCAAATAGCAAGACAAAAGTATCGCGTAGCAGAAAACGTGTTCACCAGTCCTGAAACACAATATCATTAAAATGGAAAATAAACAATGAAAGTAGGGGATAAAAGAAAATCATATCTTCATATGTATCTTTGTTACTTCTTTCATTTTTTACAACCTATTCATTTAAGCGTTTAGAGACGTATTGATGCTTTTCTAAAATGCCGGCTTTCATGTTGTTTGCATTCATTGCAGACAGCCGAGTAGCTGTCTGGCTTTAAAACTCGCTGATGTACAGGGTTTTCTGCGTGGATCTCTCTTTCTTTTCCACTTCTTTATTTATTCGTTCATTGTTTGGGCGAGTAAATTGACGGGAAAACAATTGAAATTCACAGATGCCCACAATTACCTAGTTGTGAAATTTTTGATAGCGGACCTCTAAAAAGTCGCCAGAAATGTGGTGGATCGATTGATTGACTAAAGTGACTCCTCAGATGGGTTTTTTTATAAAACGAAAAATGTGAACTTTGCTCTTCAAAGTCAGTGAAGATGGCGATTATTTCGATGCGATTCAGTCTTGGTTTTGGTATTCGCTTCGACTAAAACAGTCTTGACTTCGATTGTTGTCTCTGATGTTTTCCACAGAAATTATTTTATCCATACGCCACTGCTAACAACAACAACAGAGTTTTCAACACACAGCTAAAAAGACAACAACAGACAAGCTAACTAATGCTGCTCATCTTTAAATATTTTCTTCCTTACTTTCCGCCCTCTTTATAGCTTAAAAATTGAATTTGTTTTGTAGTTGTTGCTGTTGTTGTTGCGGTTGCTGACTTTGCTATTTTGTAAAGAAATAAGTTTTGTTTTATTTTTGTTGTTTAAGTAATTTTCAGTCGCGAATATTTGCCGCCCGACTGACAAAACGGCGGCGGCGTCAGCGGCAGCGACGATACACGGAGCTCGCTACGCTCACTTCACTCAGTTGACGACCATTGAGCGAGCGAGCGAGCGAGCGGTGCGCGTGTCGACCGAAATATTCTTCAGTTGCTACTTTAAGCTTGAATCGATTTTAGTGTGGCGATTATTTATTAGCCTGAATTTTTGTAATATAAGAAAAGTTTGCTAAGTTTCAATTTCTTAAAATTTTCTTGCTTTGTAAATACTTAGTCGTGTTAAGAATGCGCGTGTGTGTCATACAAATATAGAAAAACAGAAGCACTCACATGTGTGTCCTTCATAACCACAGAGTTGCAAAGAGAATTCGGAAGAAGTATCTTCACCACTGCCTGTGCAAAAGTATCTGTTGTGCAAGTGAATCGTTCAGAACAGCTGTTTAGTATGCCACGAATTGTTTTGATCCTGCAATAATATTGTCAGTGTGTGCATTTGGGTCAAAAGAAATAACAACAAAAATCCTTCATCTTGTCTTGTTTTCCGATTGTCTTGTTTTTCCAGACATTTTTTGTTTATATGAGAATTCTTACTTTGTCATCATGATATTTCCACAAAAGCCCTGAAAGCCCTGAAAACTGCAAAGAGAGCTTTAAAATAAATATTTCTGTCGCGTCCATACTACTTTTCCACTGAACCTAAAAACGTCTCCTGCTGCCTGCTGCTCTCACTGAAGAAATAATTTATTGGATTGTGTTTTAATGAACTTGTCACTCATGATGAAACTACTTCATGAATTTATGTTCAGCACACGCGACGTTGAGGACATCGCATTCGCACAGGAAATGGTAAATGTTATTATTTATCTTGCTTTCTTATTTTTTTTTTATTTAATAAGTTATTTAATTCGTTGTAAAGTATTCAAGATCAAAAGTGATTTAGAATTTTTGCTGAAAATTTGATAGAATTGTTGCAGTTTGGAACCAACTTTTCGATGCTCAGATATTCGGAAAGTTTCTCGGTATCACCTGTTCGAGTTCAGCAGTTTGGGATCACATAAATTTCAATGCAAAAGTCTATAACTGACCCAAATATAACTGAAATATGTCACGCTACTATTTTCATTCTTATCGTTGAAATGATTTATCATCTCTAGTTTGCTATAAAAACCATTCAAGCGCTTAATAAGTTTTTGTCTCTCTTTTCAAACGATTACCTCCTTGTTGTTGTTGTTGTTGCTACTGCCTTTCACATTATTAAGAGAGAAGATAGAATGATTTTTCATTCAATTTGTAAATTATTTAAACCGGAAGAAATTTATTTTGATTTAAATCATGGAAATTGATGTGAATAAAAAAACTAACAGCAGTAAAAAAAAAAAACAAACTAGCGACGAATCAGCCGCAAACTAGCAGCAACAACAACAAACTAATAAACCCAACTGCAGAGACAACAACAGAATCAGCCAACCCCTTTTTATTTTATTAATAGTGGTGTGATTGTTATATTTATTGCAGTGAAAAAATAATAGATTTGAGTGAAGTTAATTTTTATGTTCATTTCTGCTTGGCTACGCGGTTCTTCTCGTTGGTCGGTCATCATTTGCTTGAAAACGTTCGCAGCTAATGAGGTGGAAAAGCAGAGGGTATCAATTTGAATATATTGAAAAAGTGTAGTCAAGTGAGGTTTGGTCAGGAAATTAGACAATCAGTTAGTTAGTGCGTCTGCTCTGTCAGTCAATCAGTCAGTCAGTCATTCAGATCCCGTCAGTCAGTCATTCAGCCCCCCTCAGTCAGTCATTCAACTCGCGTCAGTCATTCCCCTCAGTCAGTCAGTCATTTACCCCTGTTACAAGTTAAATCGATAAAATATTGACTTATTTTAATGGTAGCCAGGAGACGAATCTCGAAGAGTGAATGAATTCATTTGAATCTCGAAGAGTTAATAAAGTTTTCAAAAAGCTTAGAAAACTAAGTAAGACTGTTAAAAGTGAAAATCTTCTAAAGATGTTTGATGATAAATCAGCTGTGATTGATTTTTAAAATATATAGAAAAAACTAAATGAAAAGAGGTACTAAAGCATTCAAAACAGTTGAAAAAGGGGGCGTCACTCGCTCTATTCTACTGCTAACCAGTTCATTGAAAATCAACTAATTTTATTATTATTTCAAAGTAGTTGGTTTTTCTACTGGGTAGTTAGAGGCGAGCGGCTAGCACGAAAATTATCTCAATGAAGATTGATGATGTTTTATTCGACCGCATGTGAGTTTACGCTGTGTTGACTGAAATGACTGTTTGCCGGCCGGTTGGTGGTGTAATATAATAAATATAACCAACACACTAAAAAATAAATAAATAAATAAAATGCTGTTGCTGCATTGATGCTTTTCCTTCTTGAGATTTTACAGATTTTAAATAAACGACAAACAATGAAATTTTTTCGCTGTGTCGATATCAATTGCGTAGACGACACCAGCTGCTTGAAATCTGTAATGCCAAATTTAGTAGCTTTTTCAATTATTATACAGTTTTATTATAAAGAAATGTTAATTTTGTTTGTTTTGATGTTCTTTCAGTCTCAGGAAAAAATGGTACAATGAACAGAATTTTATTATATGTAGTTTTAGTAGAGTCTCACCTCACCCTCAACACGTTAATCAGTTCTTTGCTCTCATTTCTAGTGGATGAGTTTTCAAATAAATCAATAAAATTAATTGCATTGCTAACGCTACGTTGCTTGGGTGTGTGTGGCTGTATGTGTGTGCTTGTGTTGGTCAAGTTAT
Organism: Sicus ferrugineus; assembly: GCA_922984085.1. Taxonomy (NCBI): domain Eukaryota; kingdom Metazoa; phylum Arthropoda; class Insecta; order Diptera; family Conopidae; genus Sicus; species Sicus ferrugineus. Next base: position 12,435,986 of record OV277352.1, on the reverse strand, counting down.
TGTTTGCTCACTACTACTGGGGTGATTGATCTTCAGAGCGCAGAATTGCAATGGTGATGACAAAAGCAAAGCGGGGAGTAGCAATCTTTAAAAAGAAATCAATACGTATTTTTCTTCCTGAAATTATAATAAATCCTCCTCTACAGTAAATAACAGAAAAAGGAAAAACCCAACAAGTTCCGTGTCACGAGTCAGATGTCAACTGAAACCGTGTCTTAGCAACGCATAATTCAACAATTAACAACACACAATATAATAAAAACAAGAAGAAAATGTATAACGCGGTCAGAAGGTTTATTAAAAATTGGATTTAATTCTTTATTCTTTTTTATTCGCTTTAATTCTTATTGGATTTATTTCTTTATTCTTTAAGTCGCCTGCTGTTGTTGTTGATTTTGCTGCTGCTGTCCGTGTTCGCTGTTGCTGCTGTCCGTGCTCGTTGTTGATGTCTGTTTTGAGCTTTCAATACCGTCAGTGTTTTTGTTTACTGTTGCCGTCGTTGCTTTGTTGCTGTTGCTGCTTCTGCTGTTGTTTTTATTATTGTTGCTGCTGCTGCTGGTTTTCTTACAGTAGTTATTGCTTGTTTTTGTTGTGTTTATTATAGTAGTTGTATTATTTGTTGTTCTTGGTATCGTCGCTGTCTGTGATCTTTGTTTCCTTTGTTGTTGATTGTTTGTGAGTTTGAGTTGTTGTGAATTTCTGCTGTCATTGTTGTCGTTGTTAGTTTTGATTGGCTGTCGTTGTTGCTCTTTGCTGCTGTTCAAGCTGCAACCAACTTTGTTGCGTTGTTGCTGTTCGTAAGTTTTTTTCTACTGTTTTCTTTTTATAGATCTTCGTTTTCGCGGTGTTTATTGTTGCTTTTGTTAGTTGTTGTTGGTGTTGTTGTTTTTCTTACACAATGATTGCTTCAATTCCTTTACATGTAGGTCAGCAACAAGTTGCTGCTGCAATCATTGTTAAGAGGCCAGCGGCGCCTCTATTATGAAATAAGTTGACAAAGCAATAAAACATGAACGCCAACACCAACAACAACAACAGCAGGAGCAACTTAAATGGAATTTCGACCTCTGTTTGCTTAAAATTTTTCTTTATTGTAAAATTTACTCATTGCGTACAAAAATCAATAAAACTACAAAAAACGTTTTTATTAATAAATTTTGTATTTAATTTATTAAATATTTTCTCTATTTTAGTTACTCCTTTTCTTTTAGTTAGTTACTCTTACTCGCTCTCTTTCTCTTCTTGCCTCTCACTGCGCCTCTCCAACGTAACGCCAACGAATTCTTGCTCGCTTGCGTCCTTGACAGCGACTTTCAAGAGTCGCTGACCACATTCACGCACAGTAATCACTGCTTGTATTACGTAAAAATACGCAAAATTTAAGAAAATAAATTATACAAAAAAAAAAGAAGAAACAACCCGTGCGTAAAACTTGTTGCGATAAACGCAAAAATCCCCACATCTTTTCGTTGACATATTTTTTTTCGTTTTGCCAGTTGATGATATGAACGCGTTTCGTGTGTTTTTGTTGTTGCTTTGTGGCTTGGTGTGGATATTGAAAATTGTGTTGCTTCATAATAATTACAAATTTATGAGATTCGAGGACTCAATTAGAATTTCATTATTTCTTTAAAGCTTCTTGTATTTCAATGTAAATTATAGTTGATTGTTTTTTTAAAAATCTTCAAAAACTGGTTGATGAAATCAAATACTTATTTCAGCAGTTAACAATTGCATTTCCTTTACTTAAAACTTTCATTCTTCTCTATAAGATTGCATAAAATAATTATTAAGATGTTTTTGCCTTCTAAATTAATTTTTGAAAATATTTTTCGATTTTATAAATAATTTTCTTAAATGAAAACTTCAATGTAATTTTTTATGGTTTTTGAATTAACTAAATTTTATTTATGTGGTAAAAAAACTAATTTGAAGTTTAATGAGAAGTTTATTACACTCAAAAGCTTTAAATTTTTCGCAATAGACGGTTTTTCTTTACTTTGTAAACTTAATTAGTTTTTATTGACAATAACTTCGATGTTAATCTAACAATTAACTCTAAACTTTGATTTATGTATGTATTAAATGCTTCTCTTGCATATTATTTTTGAATTAGGAATTTAACTAAAAAATTAGCCGCTGATAGCATTTAAGAGGCAATAAAAAAAAACGGCTACAGCAATCGCAGTAACTACGAAACCACAAAATTTAAAAGTCGCAATAAATTCTTTACCTAAAATAGCGACCGAAGTAACCACAAGAAACAAAATTCTCCTAAAATTTACCTCAATAGCCGAGTGTGTGCAGTCATTATAGAAATAAAAATGGCAAGAAAACTTATTACGCTATCTTAGATTTTCTTTTCTTTGTTTCTTCGTACTAAACAGCGATGATTTTAATGGAATTTCGATGTTTGTAGTTTTCTGCGAAGTTCATTCACATTTTCTTCTGCTACACCGACAATAACAATGACATTTCAAATAATGACACAACAGTAGCAACGATTAAGCAATTGATAAAGTTGGTTGTAAGTTGAAAAAAAACACAAATTTTGCTATTGGTTGAAAAATTGAATGCATAAATCCCTAATTTTAATTTGAAATCTTGCTTTCGATGAGGTTATTTGTACCTCTTGAAAATACGATATGCATATAAAAAAATCGAACTATCTTTCCTCACAGTCTTTACTTCTTTCTCCCTCTCTTTCTTTTCGTTATTTGACTCCAGAAGTTCCTTCAGTTGAAGCAAATTTGCATTCTAAAATTGTTCTCAGTATTTTCCTCCGCTCAAGGTATCGCCTACATGTGGCAGCATTGTCAGCGGTAATAAAATATGAATTATCTTCGAGGCGTGATGATGAGCTTTAGTATCGATGCGGATATTTGTTGGTAGTTGTTGTTACGGCAACCATAATTGTATGGTTATTCAGAGAAAGGGGTGAAAACGAGGGACACCTAAAGGGGGAGAAACCAAGGTCAAATAAAATGGGAGAATTGGGAAACAGAAAAGCAGAAAAGCAATTGAATCAACTCTACTATGTTTCAAATATCGACCTATTAATCCACCTCTACAAATTCCTGTTCATCGACATGTGAATTCCTGGTTTTGGCCGTTATAATCGGTGAAATATGGTTGGCTAAGACACGGTTTCGGTTGACAGCTCACGAGGGACTTTTCTTGTTTTTCCTTTCTAATTTATTAAATTGGTTCTCAATAATTGGCATTACTCGAATTTGATGAGGTCAAAATCAATAGAAAACTAATTGTTACACTAAGAGAGGATGGAAGAAGTCGTTGCTTTTTTATGTGTTTTTTATAACATTTCGGAAATTGTGTAATTATTGTACTGAAATTATTTCGGAGAAGTGTACTGGCACGACAAAGAAAACGCTTTGCTTCGTTCGTGATTTTTCCTTATTTGTGTCTGCTAGAACTTTTTTACATACTTTTTTTAACAAGAAACCCGAAAGTTAAGGGAATCCGTAGTAATGAACATTAACGACCAAGTAGGGATTCCTAATACTGCTGGTAGCCATTGCGCACCCCCTCCCACCGACGATTTGTTCAGTCATCGTAAGCCGTTAACAATTCTTACAATTCGTGTTTTAAATGCTTATGCATGAATGAACAAATACAAATATATATATACACACACACACACACTCTGACCCACTGTAACATACATATTCACACACACATTTGCTTCAACCGAAGCAGATCAACCTGCATTCTGATGCAGGCCTACAAAAAAGTCATTAAATCCTCAGGTGAGCGACCAACATATTTACTGTTTGTTGTTGTAGTTATCGCTGTAGTTTTTGTTGTAGTTATTGTAGGTGGACAGACAGGTGATGTCTGTCATCATGAGCGAATGCAGAGAGGGGAGGACGGATGGCCCAACGCCCTCTTATAAATTTAAACTATCGCTAAAAGATCTGATATATTTGAAAATAGGAAATGGAAATTCTATTGGTTTCTAATGCGACTTTAGTAAAAAGTAATTTTTATGTGGTGTTGATTCCTTGTCCGGAAGTACTCACTGTGTCCTGTCACCCCTGGCAAAATTCTGTGCACGTCCTGGCCTGTGGACATGTTGCTCGACATGTTGTTGCATTGTCATTTGTTGCTGCAACTACAGTTGTTATTGTTCTTGGTATTCTTAGCATTTACTGCAGTTCTTACTTCTTGAGGCGATTTTCTTTTTATCTTCTTAAAAACTTCTTATTTTCGCCATTTATATATGTGTGTGTGTGTTTTGCTTGTGTGTGTGTGTGTATGTGTGCGTGAAAAATCAGGGTGTTGCTATGTTGTTGCAGCTAAAACAGTACCAACATTTAGCTGGCAGAATATATAGCAAAATATTGCCAAGAAAATAGAGAAGACCAAAGAATGTCACCGGACAAAGACCGGCGGTAGCAACAACAACAACAATAGCGAAGAAACAACAACAAGAACAACAACAACAAAAACAACAACAACAGGTGCTACAAAAACAAGCAAACCACCAAGATTATTTGATGACGTTGATGAATGAACACATGCAACAGTAGCATGAGCAACATTTTACAATTTTTTTCTCTGCAGTTTGGAAGTACAGACATGTAACAAAAGTCATAAAAGTGCCAAGGTGTGTGTGTGTGTGTGTCTGTGTGTGTCTGGCTGTGCGTGTGTACATGCATGTGGTCCGCTTGCATGCATGCTTTTGTATATTTCTGCTGGGCAGCAATTATCCTTACATATTAATGCAAATTTACATTTTTTAATGTTGGCTTCCTATGATAAACACAATATTTCTACTTCCACAGAGTTTTTCCTTCCTTTTCCCCCTTAGGTGTCCATAGTTATAAATTTTATGCTCGCTTATTCCTTGACGAAAAATTTAAAAAGGTGCGATTGTAAAAATTAACGGGAAGTGAAGTTGAAAATTAATTTACTGAAGAACTCTTGGATGTGTGTGTGGTCTTAAAAATAGCTTTTATTTACATTATATACAATTTTGAGACCTCAAATGTTTGCTGTAAAAGTTTAAAACGAATTCGTATAGCTTTCCCTAAAATTGGCAAGTTTTTCTAATTTTATTTTCCTTTAAAGCCTTTTAAACATCTGAGTCTTTATAAAGCTGTAAGCAGTCAAAAACTTCTAAACTCTATTAAAACTCAAATCTCTATTAAAACTCAAATCTCTATAGCGCTCAAATCTCTGAAAATCTTGTAAATATCTAAAATTTTAAAACCTAAAAGCTTTCAAGCTTTCAAAACTTCGTGTAATTTTTCACATCTTAAAGTTTCCGTTCCCCAAACTTATTGAGGAACATTAAATATCGCTGGAAGCCTTTTAGTCTCTTGTGAGTATCATCTGAAACCATCAAAGCCTCCGTTCCATCAGAAACTCACTTAAAAGTTCTTTGATCCATCTAAAAGCTTTTCAAACCTTTTAAACAAAGAAAATCTCTTAACTTCGAAATCTGTCCGTTTCTTGTAGCCTTTTAAAGCTTTCAGATTTCGCAACCGTTTTGCTCACTAAGCTGGTTTTAAAAGTCGAATAACTTGTTTTTAAATCTCGACTAAGTTAAAAGCCAGAAAGTGTCACAAGCTTTTCTAAAGCTTTTACAATTCGCAACCGTTTTTGTCCACTAATATTTAAAGTTCCTGGGATGATTTCGATTTGATTAATTTTCAGAAGCTTTTTAAAGCTTTCAAAGCTTTTAAAGCACTCGGAAATCTCGTTGTTCGTTTCAACATTTTAAAGTCTTCTAGATTTTGAGACTTATACAATCCTCTGAAACGTATTTTCAGCGATTTGACTAAATTATTTCAAACTGAATCTTAAATTTCAGCTCTTATGCGTTCAAAAAGCTCTTCGTTTTCTAATTTTAAGATTGTCGCCTGTTGTATTTAAGTTTACAAGTCCTACAGCTATAATTTTCTCAATTTGAATACAAGTTCTCGTGGTTTGTCGTCATTTTCATTCTCACAGTTGAAAATTTTAATTATTTTTAAAAGCTTTGCAAGGTTTACTCGTTCACTTCGCAACAAGAAGCAAATACAGTGTTGAGTTTTGAATTTTCCTACCACTCGACTGAACAGATTTTCTCCGTCTTGCTTTACACGCCAACCCCGTTTCCACTTTTTCTATTAAATTATGCGTTGCTTCCCATCCCGCCTAACATTGCCACCCATTTTTGGCGGCTGCATTGTGATATTGCAACAACAATTTTTTGCAAAGTGTGCACATTTTCTCTGGTGTTTTTCCCCCCATTTTATCACTTCAATTTAAAAAGTTCTCCTTCCCACTTTTCCACTCCCAACTCGGTCAAATATGACCAGCCAACAAAAGAAAGGAAAAATTAAAAAAACATCCCTTCGCTGAGTACTTTTCAAGCCGTTTTCCCTTGCCGCAGGTGAGTAGGGAGACTTCTGGAGTTTTACTGTCGTGGATTTCAACGTCGATAAAGCAGGTTTTGCCGTCTCATCGTGCATGAGAAGACCGACACTTGCAACGGACTCCTTTTTTTTTGCTGGCATTTTCATATTTCATTTATTGGAAGAAGATGTGCAAAGAAAAACTAGAATTTGAAAAGTAAAGCAAAAAGAAGCGACGAACGACCTGAAGACGTTAAAAAACGCAGGAAATGCGGAAGTTGGTGATTTTTATTCAATTTTATCAGGCTGAATGAGTTTATAATGAAATTTGCGTGAATATCTTCGGCTGAAGCATGAAAAATTGTAGAAATTGTTGGAAATTACAAATGTAAAAACTAACTTAAGGTCTTCACTTTAATATTTCCATTAATTTAAAACTTTCTCTTCTTGCATTCCAGATAACGACATCAACAGCCAAAAAATTATGGGAGAAATCCGACGGCAAGGGTCCTGGTGGCGTATCCGGAGGTCCTTTGAACCCCTTGCACATTCCCAGCGTTGCCGATCACCCGGTTTGGAAGGACTCGACATGGTCGACACAGGAGAACATCTTGGCACCGCCTCGTCCGCGCACATTTCCGCAGGCGCCCGATACGAATGCCACCACCAATGCGGGCATCCTGAGGTGAGCGCTGCCTTCTCTCAACCCGCACTTGTTGCTTTAGCCTCTTGTAGTCGTAATTTGTTAATTCGTTATCCTTGCTTTCTAACAATTTGCAGCCCACGTGACTCTACCAGCGGTTTGGGTGTAAAAATGGTCGAATACGTCCTCGGTGGCTCGCCTACCAACAAGGACAGTCCACTGTCGGGCTTGGAACCTCGTTTGAGGTCTCTGAAATTCGATGACAACGACAAGGTGAGCTTTTGTATTCAGGGTTACGTACGTTATTTGCCCTGCTTTCGTTATCTCAATTTATCTCTCTCTCTCTCTATTTTCCTCATTTGCAGCCACATGACGACAAAGAGAAAGCAAATTCTCCGTTTGACACGAACGGCTTGAAAAAGGACGATCCAGTCTCGAATACGAACGGCGTTGTCGTTAACGGCATTGACGATGATAAAGGATTCAAGTAAGTTTTTCTAACTTTTAGCAACGAAAAAATTAGCTTAGCTGCGTACAAAGCAGTCGACTCACGCACACGATCACGAATATGTGCGAGAGAGAGAGAGAGAGAGAGAGAGAGAGAGAGAGAGAGAGAGAATTTTCATTCCCGAATAACCGTGACTCGAATGCAACTGACAGGACGACATGACGTCAATCTTGCTTTTGTGTGGTTGCAGTTCTTGTTTTTACTGTAGACGTTGTTGTTGGTGTTGTGCTGTTAGACTTCATGATGTTGCTGCACTTGCACTGCTACTGCTCGAGTTGTCTGTCATCTACTTGCTCTCGCAATCTCAGTGCCGCGGAGAGAACCTTGAAGAAACCGGTCGAGCGATTCTAATGTCAATGCCATCTCATCTATTGTTGCAACAACAAAAACTCCAAGTGATACAAGAGCAAAGCATAGCAGCAGCAACAATAACAATAACAACAACGACATCAACAACGATAACACAAAAAAATGATTGTCGTCGCCTAGACTCAAAGCAAAAGTAAACCAGCAACAAAAAAAAGGCAACCCAGCAGCGCCATGATCACCGCCATTGAAATAAATGTTGCGGCGGCGCTCCGCAAAAAATGGAGTAGCTGCTGGCAAAGAGGAATAAAAATTGAGTTGGAGAGAGAAGTTCAGCCACAAGCCAAGTAAACAAATCAGTTGAAGTCGAAGTAGAAGTCGACAACAGCGCTCATGACTCAGCGCTGAAGCCATGTCATGAATTAAAAATGTGGTTGGAGAAATGGGTGGCGGTGGTGTGGGTTCGGAAAAAGAGGGGAGAGTGTGAGAGAGTGTGAGGAAGAGAAAGAGAAAGAGAGGGTGATGATGGAAGATGACAGCGATTGTTGTGAATTCTGTGTAGGTGCGATTTGCCTTTTTAAAAGATAAAAAAGATGAAGTTTTTATTTTTCATGTCATTGTTAAAAATTTATAAAAAATTGAATTAAGAACAACAAAATCGAAAAGTTTGTCAGGAGCTGCAGCAATTTACTCTTATAACAAGAACAACAACCATCATGTGGTTTGCAACAAATTCAACCTGCTGAACTAGTTTCGCTTTTTGCAACAGCAGCAGCAACAGCAGCACCAGCAGACATGACTGGCAGACACGGCGCTCAAAACTCCCGGTTTTTCTCCTTTTCATCGCGCTATTTTGACCGTCATTCAATGCCAAACATCAACGTGATTGTTTGTTTGAATGCCTCTTGCCACGAAAATGATGCAAGTTGTAGCTGTTTAGCGAGTGCCTGTTGTTGTTGTTGTTGTTGTTGTTGCTGCTGCTGCTGCTGTACTGCGTATTATTTTGTTGCTTTTGTTCATAATGCTAATTATTTTTGAAGGCCATTCATAGCAAAAAATTGCTACAAAATTGCCAGTAGTAGAGAACTGAACTGCTGCTTTTTTGATTCCGCTTGGCAGCCAACTATTTTAGCTGCTTCCTTTTTTGTTAACATTGAAAAAAATAAAATACTATTAAGTTGCTTATATAAAAACGGAAAACGTTTTGGCTACAAAAAAAATTACAACAGCATTACGAGCGAATTTGCTTTGCTGTTGCTGCCGCATTTAAAATTCCACCGGTAGCCGAGCAGACGCAGACGCACATGCATTAATAATTCACAAGCAACCGCAAATCCGCAAGTCTCTCGATTTCATGCATAAACAAACAAGTTGCACGCACACAGATGCACAGACGCAGTTGCACAAATACTCGGCGCTCACATCTGCAGCCGATGCAAAACCGCCGCCGCCGCCGGCCAGACACTCAAAAGTCTGATGGCAGGCATGCGCGCTGCACTAGTTTTGTTATTCAGATTTTTCTCTCTCATTCTCCTCTCTCTCTCTTTCCTTGTATAATTTGCCGAGATCTTTCACTTCTTCTTCTTCTGTTTCTGTTGCGTTGTTTCCTCTCATTGTTAGCAGAATGTTGTTGACCCAGCTGTCAGCTTTGCTAGTTGTGTTTAAATATAGAATTCAATAAAAAAAGAGGAAATGAATGAATGAATGACAATAATTATTTTAATATCATGCTATAAAATTAAAGCATGCAATTCACAAATTAATATGAAAATACATAGAAGTTCGTTTTTAGTTGAGGAGCAAGCAAGTTTGTTGCTTAAGTCTTTTGTTTCCCCACAAGTTTGTCGTTTAAATCTTTTGTATTGCCTGTGTATAAAAAAATCAACATAAATAAATAACAAAGAAGCAGATCGGTAAAATGAAAAAAAATCAAAATAAAATACTCGCTCGCATTGTTTTAAAAACGTGGAACGAAGTTACAAATTTTCACGGTAAAAAACTAAATATGTCATGTGTTGTCACGCGTGATAGTAAGCTAGTCACGTTGCTAACGTTGTGAAAAATGTGAAAGCACAGTAGAGATTCTACCGCGATATGAATTCCACGGTTTGAACGTCACTGCAGTACTGAAACTACAAGGTGGGTTTTCACACTACAGCACAGCCACAGTACGACAGCGCTGTGTGTCACTGAGAGGTTCTTGTCTGTGCTTTACTCTCTGCGAATATTTTGACGAGGAGTGTAACTTGCGCTCCGTACGAATTACTATGCTTTCAAACTGCGTTTCAGTTGTATCGTTACAGTGGCTTTTCAACTTTTCGTTTGAACTTTCATTTGAATTATAATTAATTATTTCAATACAATTTCACTTTTTCCTTACAGTCGAACACCTGGCTCCCGTCAGCCCTCACCAGCTGAAGAATCTCTACCACGACCACCCACTCTGCTCGATCCCACACAGCACGGCGGCTTTCCGCCGCATCATTTTAATCACATGCTCGGCTCCATGGATCATCCCGGTCCTGGGCCACAGATGAATAATTCGTATCCAACACATCATCAGATGGCGCAGATGAATCAACTACAACCACCTCTAATGAACGGGGTGGGAGGAATGCAAATGCCACAGGTAAGGGCGATTTTTTTTCCTTGTCTTTTATATATAGAAAAGAGAATTTCCTACAAAGACCAAGTTAAACAATGAAAGTACTGTTAAAATTGCCCTTTAATTGGAATTCCTTTTTGTATTTTCAGAGTCCCATGATGAATCATCAGAGTCAAGGTCCAAATCAGATCGATTCTCCTGCTAATCTGCTGCAACAACAGCAACCGCCAAATTTTGATGTACAGGTAAGAGGAAAGAAAGAAGTTGATTTAATTTCAAGTAGAATTTAGATTGAGGTTCGTTCTAGTGGTTGCCTGTCTCACTCATCGCTGGTTGCACACAGCGAAAACACCAACAAAGTTGGGTTTGAGGTGTCGCCGCCGATTTCGTGGTGGAATTTGGTTGGAATTTCCTCAATTCGCTTTTGATGTGCTTGGAAATACATTCGGTGGAAGTGGAAAAGTGCAGCGATGCACATCTGATTCCCACGAGGGCAGTAAATGAAACCATTTGGAAATTCCTTCATCTCGCTCCACCTCCACCCACACACTCGCATCGAGATTCTGCAACTGAAGTCTCGGCACTCCATTTACTCGGTTGTCCGGCTATTCGTTGTTGTAAAAGCCGTTCGCTGCGGCCCCTTCATTCTGTCACCACGTTGACCCACCCACACACACGCACAGACACACACACACAACCAGCCCATCAGCGCAGCGCAGCGCAGCGCGACTCTTGCATTAGAGTGCAATTTATTGCTAACGGAAATCGGATTTATTAGCCGCAAAATTGCTTTTAAATGCTTTCGAAGTTGGTGCCACATCTTTTCCCAGCTTAGCTTTCACAGCCTGCACTCGTGTAGTTATTTCATCCTCAGACTTCTTCGTCCGCGCTGCTGTTGAGGCTGAAATTAGTGAGATGCTGGTTTGGTTTTTCGACACGCGTGCTGCTCTCACAGTTGCAAATCGAAAATCAATACTTGTTCGACTTGCTACAAATACAATATTTAACCACCCTTTTCCGCCCATTTTGCAGCTGGCCGGCTTTAAAAAGTTCTGCATTGTTCTGCGAGTCAGAATAAAATCTCTGTACGAATGCCCGCCCGTGTGTTGGAAATGTTGTTGCGAATGCAGCAACTGAAGCAGTAACTGAGTAGCAGTTGCTTCATATTTGCATTTGCACATCCTGCATACTGAGCAGCGCCTAAAATACCAACGGGCATCGACCCCTCTGCCCCTCTGGCCCATCTTCCACTCCCAGTCAGGCAGACGCTGAGGTTTTTTGGCTCTCGGTTCGTAAGCTGTTTTTGATTTTCACCATAATTGAGTTTCCTTTCAACAGGAATCTGGTTCTTGTGGTGAAAACTTTAAATTGCACCTGAACACTCAGAAATAAAGCTTTGAATTTGAAATTTTTGTTGGTGTTGTTGTTGTTGTTGTTGTGTTTGAAATTATGAAGTTTGGAAATAGTTTTGCTTTGAAATACTTGAAGTCTGTGCTGTTAGCGCGAGGTTTTGTCGAAAAAGCGTGAAAGTTTTTAGATTTAAAAAAAAGCGAAAAACTAATTTCATACAGAAATGCAGGAAAATTTAAAATTTTAATAAATATCAGTTTCCATTTAACACATATGAGATAACTGATAAATGCCACCTGATAACTATCCGTTATTTAACTCTTAACTGTCAGCTAGAACGGACTCTCAGCTATCCTACTGTCAGATGTTAACTGTCACCTTTTAACTATCAGCTGTTCAACTGTCAATTTTCATACTGTCAGCTAATGAACTGTCACGAGTTCAACTATCAGATAATTTATTGTTTTGAATTTTATTGTTTTAAATTATCAGATAATTTATTGATTTGGAAATACATACACCGCTCTGTTCTTAATAAAATATCGGAAGCTTTTTTGAAAACTACACAAACTTTGTACGGAAACTCTGTACAGAAGTATGCGGTACTCTGTAAAACATATCGGCAGCTTTTATTGAAAACCATAGAAACTCTGTAAAGTTTAACTGGAATTTTTGCAGATATCCAGAAAACCGCTGATTTTCTCTCTGAAAATTCAAATGTTTTGAGAATAGAAATAATATTTCCTAATTTTTCGTTTTAATTTAAAGTGTTCTTAATTTTTTGAACGATACAAAGCTTTAAATTTATAATACCTTCATTGCTAGTTTAAATTGTTTCATCGTTTGCTGTAAAATGCGTACTTTATGCTGGTTTCTGTTCTTAAAATCTCTACAGCAGACACAACAGATTTCCTGTCTTTCCTTTTTTCGATTTCACAGCCTTCTGATTCTATTTGTGACCATTGGCGGTCACGGTTACTTTGGAGATGACAACACTTGGCGATCAATATTGCTTCATCCTGTTTGCATTAACTTTGTTTGTTTGCTTGATTGTTTATTTTGGATTTGTGGCTAAAAGGTTTTACAACCGCTATAGGATTTCAGGAGAAAAACTTTGTGAACAAAAGTGAGTCAGTTAACTCCAAAACTGGAAATTCATTACTATTTTCAATAGAACTTTAATTAATGGAAGAAAATCTGCAAAGCGAAAGTAATTAAGTTTGTCTACTATATAATTTAGAGTTTCTATTTCAACAGATTGTTTTAAATGTAACTTCTGTAGTCACCACAGACATAAGTAACCGAAAAAAAGTTAATAACATGTCAAGAGCATTTTAAGTAAGGCGTGCCACGCCCTACACTCCACCACTATTTAATTTCAGTAACCGCCATCCAACCAAGCAGAAAGTGACCACTTTAGTTCAGTTGATTGACAGACAGACCAGACCAGGACAGACAGACAAACAGAGAGACCAATATTTAGACAGACAGAAAATCACTCAGAGAGATACGAGTATACGAAAATGAGTTACACGAGCTACATGTAGCCGCTGAATCTCTTCAGTCTTCAAGTACCGAAGAAAGAAAAAGAAAATGAATTTAATACCACGCAGCTGCTACGTATCACTTACTGACTGACCAAAGCAGGAAAGTTCATCACACTGTTAACGACGCTCTGCTCTGCGTTCGTTTAGCTTCTTCCATTCATATTCAGTTTGCTGTCGTTATATTTTGATTAACAAGCATATTGAACGCTTGATGATGCAATAAAATCAGCATGAACAATTTCATTAGCAGCATTAAATTAAGTGTTTCAGTTCCTTAATGAAATATTTTTCCTGTTTCTTCGGGAAGGAGAAAATATTTCACTACTGAAGTATTGCGTTTTCTTAAAAATCTGCTAGCTTTTCGATAACTAAATCATCAACTCAACTCAGTTTACATTTAGTCAGCTCAAATTTGAATGAGTATTGTGGACCAGCTTTTGATGATATTATTTGAACATTCTATTTAAACCGCAAAAAAAGGATGTTGTTGACGTTTTACTGAACTTTGAGTCCAATTTGTTGTGATTTGCATGTGGCATAACATACAACAGGGTCAGCAGGTGGAGCTGTAGAGCTCCAGCAATGGTCAACCGCAAAATAACTTGTTATGTAGCAGGAGCAGAAAATGGCGAGGAGTCAAGAAATGACAGGAGTAGGAATTGCTAGATGATATCCTGATCCCATTATTTGTGCCTACTGAAAACTTGCCGAGACACCTGTTAGGTTGTGTGCCACTCTTATATTATTATATATCCGTATATTTTTTGTTCCAGATTTGTTTTCATAATTTTTCCCCTTGTATTTCTATCCGCTACATATTTCATTATTCTCTACCTTATTTAGTTTTTAGTTTTCATTTCTTGTACTCGTAACACTTATTTTTCCTTGATTGTATTTATTTGAACCTTTCTAATTACGAACCTACATCAGGTGCAGCAAAGAAAAAACAATGAAAGAAAATATTTAAAGCGAGGTTTAGCAATATTAAATCGTACCTTTTTTCGTCTGTTGCTGCAACAGCTGGTTACAAAACATAATAAAGTGAAAGATAGCCGCTGTAGTGCGGTTTACATAATAAAAACCACAAAACTGCATAACACAATGCAGATTTTGAAATAACTTTAACCTAGATTATTAAAGTGTTAATTTATCAGTTTTAGAAAAGTATTTTTGGGTTTCTGTTATGCTTCGTTGCAATACTATATTTTCAAAGAAAAATAAGACTTAAGCTTTTAGCAGTTCCTGATAACTATTCATCGGCCAGCTGTTAAATGTCAGCTGTTAATTGTCACATGTTAAACTATCAACTCTTTAACTGTTTTTTTATAGAGAATAGGTCTTCTTTATTTTACATATCACCTGTTTGATTATCAGCTGTCACCTGTTAAACTGTCACCTGTTAAACTATCAGCGGTTCGAGTGTCACCTGTTTAATTGTCATCTGTTCAACTGTCAGCTATTCAACCGTCAGCTGTTCAACTGTCAGTTGTTCAACTGTCAGCTGTTCAATTGTCAGCTGTTCTACTGTCAGCTGTTCTACTGTCAGCTGTTCATCTAACAGCTATCAGGATGTCAGCTATTAATCTTGAATACGTGTAGAACCGTGTTTTCTCTTAACAGAATAAGTTAATTAAAACTTGAAAATCCTTTATCCTTTTCATTAATGTAGTTTCGTCTATCCGTACGTTTGAATAACTTGTTAAATAATGAATTTCGAATGCCTTCAAACAAAAGCATTGTCATTCAGTTTTAATTAAAATTCTCTACTGAATTTTTTATAACGCCCCGAAAACAATAAATGCAATCAATATTTCGACGTCATCGCTGACAGCAATCATGTCATTCAAATAAACTCTTCATTTATATGGTCGTGTTCTCTCTCGCTCTCTACGAAAAAATAAATATTTAATTTTCTTTATTGTATAAATAAATCAATAGGGACTCGAGGTGGTTAAGTATAAATAAATTCAGTTTAATCAGAACGTATTTTAATGATTGTTTTCTCTGTTGAACAGAATTCCAGCCATCTCCAAATTAATATATTTTCTCTCAACATCTTCGCTGTTTCCCAATAAATTCTTAATATAAGAAACTCTATTGACTCGAATAGACGAGTAGGCTGTCATGTTTGGGAAATGAAACGTGACCGATTTAAAATTTTCCATTTCATAAAGTATTCAGAGGAATCGTATAAGAGTTTCGTAGTTGACTGAACCGCCTTCTTGAAAGGGTTTTCATTTCAATGGGCGCCCAAAAAAGAGGACTATTTGCAGGCAGAAAAGAACTCACATCCGACGGAGTTGCATGCCGCACTAAGCTACCGTGTAAAATCGTTTGATAAATAAAATCGAGAATCGTAATGGGTGGACGTGGAGTCGGTAATCCGTGTGAAAAGCTGCTGGTGCTAAAAATTCCTTTATTGATTTCGTATGTGAAATTTTAAACTGTGTGTGTGTGTGTGGGAAAATGTCGTCGAATATTTGGTTTAGATTGAATATTTTTTTCTGTCTCTCTCTCTCTTGATTTTTAGAAGGTATGTGGAATGAAAGTGACGTGAAGAGAAGAGAGGACGAAAGAATGACGGATTTCTGATTTGAAGTCGATTTATTGAAGTTCCTGCAATAATGTTAATTTTCTGCTTGACTTCGTTTACACTTGATGTTCACACGTCACACTCGACCCGCCAGTGGAACTCGTCATGATCTTCGTACTTTTAAAAGTGCACTAAATTGATGGATGCGTTAATTTTGTCACCACAACTTCAAAGCTCAGCGAAGCATGAACTTGTATATTTACGACAAATTTATTTAGGTCTTTACGTCTTTTTTTCTGCGTTTATAACTGCAGAAGTGGAATAAAAGAGTAAAAAGGGGGAGCTAAATAAAAATTACGTGTTAATGTTACACATTTCAAAATCACTCGCTCGCTGAAACCCACTGAAGCGCGTCAGCGTTAGGAAATCGTAAATGCTTCGGTTTTTAGGTTTCGCTGAAGTTCCTCACGTCACGAGTGAAGTTAGACAGAATAAGAATTGAAAGACTCGAAAATCGTAACAATAACAAGTAGAAAATAAAAGTAAAAACGAACAAAATTTGATTTTTAAAGTTGGTAGAGTGAAAATAATAGGGAAAAAGTTAGCTTTTGAAAATCGCAAAATTTCTATACTTGTTTTTTATTTCCACACCCATAAAAGTGTGAATAATAGTCAGCAGAATCATATAAAAGCAGTTTCGCCATTACCAACTACAACGTTGGCAACACTACCACTGCAATAACGGTAGTAAATTCATGCATGATATGTCGGCCAAAGCGCGATGGTGGTGTCAATGGCGGCGCGCTTTTACATTTGAAGGAGATGCCTTGCGTGTCTCATGCAAAATTATTGAAAAAGTAATAAAGAAATATGAGAAAAACATTAAAACTACAACACTAAAGTGAAATATACTGCATGCACTGACACAATAAGTTTGAATTGCATTTACAACGTGAAAACAGTAACAGATACTAAATGTTGCTTGACATGCAGAGAAGGTTTCCAGGCGTCGTGCTTTCCAGGCATCCCGTCTGCTACTGCTTCTCTTCCTTCCTACTTGTTGTTCGTGCATGAAAACAGTTTTACAGAGGCGTTGAGTATCGAGCGGGAGAGAATATTAAAAGTACTCCCTTGTTTTTGATGTTGTGAGTGCAGAAATGAAAGAAATTCGAAATTTAATTATCATGTCAAGTGAGGTAAAAACAGTGGTGGTGGTTGTTGTTGTTGTTGTTTTTGATATGAGATCAAACGATACCGAAAATTGTTTTAAAGAGTAAAAGAAAAATCAATACGAAGTTCTGTAAAATTTTAATGAAGCAAAAACAAGCAAGCGGAAATTATTGAAAATATTTAAGTAGTTTTTCTTTAAACTCTTTTAATTTTAAAGTAAAAAAAAGATTACATATTTAAATAGTTTTTCTTTAAATTCCTTAACTTTAAAGTAAATTAAAATATTATAAACAGCTGGGAAAGGAATAAAACTGAGAGCAATTAATTAGCTTTGCACTCTTTGCAGCTTAAATCCAAGACAATGCAAAGTAACTCTCTGTTTGTAGATTTTTCTCTCACTCGCACGCAGTACGAAGCGTAGGCTGTGACATTTTTTGATTGAAGAGTGTCAATCAAGTCAGCGAGAATGGAAGAGATGAACTGACATCTGAATGAATGAAGAGGAAAAAATTGCAACTTGTCACGAACAAGTTTGCAAAGTATGAATGAGTTTTTATTACATTTTCTAAGACGAGTTCTAATTAAGAAGAAAGAAAGCTGGAGGGAAAAAAATCAACTGTCAGCTTTATTTTTGTGATGGTGATGGATTTTAGTGAATGCATTTTAAGTATTTTCTCTTAAAAGTGATGACACGATTCCCTCTCTCTCTCTCTCTCTTCCTCTCTCTATCTCTGCTGCTAAAATGAAGAGTCTCACACAGCATCATTAATGACTTTTCTTGTATTCTCTCTGCTAAGTTTTTTTCATAATTAGCGCTTTTTAGCAGCGTAAATTTGAATACACAAATTGAGTGAGTGAGTGAGTGAGTGACGTGAGTGAGTAAGTGTATTTGTATGAATGTCAACAGTAATGAGTCAAGAAAGGACTGAGCGAATGAAGAAAGGAGTGAATGGATGCGAAAGCAATGATCCTGCACAGTGACAATGTGTGCTGAATTATGAACTCCTTGCATTGTGTCAGCTGAAAAGCGTAGCAAGCTAAAACACGTAAGCTGCCAAATAAGCGCTGAAGGATGAGAAAGGAAGACAAGGAAGCTGATGCAAGTGCTTTTTATTTCAATGCAGCGAGAAGAGACTTGAAATTGCTTTCCAGTTATTAATGTCTTGTGTTTCATTGTTGCTGGTTTATGTGAGCGAAGTGATAGAAAAAACCATTTCTAATTTAAAATAAAGGCAGCGTCTACTTATTATCGCTTTAATAGCGTGATTATTTAGCTCATGTGAGGGCTAAAAACTTCCTAAGGGAGGTTCTCGGGTCAAACACGATGTTGCTTTAATTTAAAGTTTGTAAATTGTGCTCTTAATTTTTGTGTGAAACTTTTCCACTTTTTGGCGTTTTTAGTATTATTTTTATTTAAGCTTTTCATTTAATTTTTCGTTTCCTTGCTGTATTTTACAATTACAATAAAATACCATATTTGACTCTAATGGGTCGGAAATTATTTCCTTTTCCATAGAAAATAATTCGTTTTGGCACTCTACATCTCAGCTTTTCGCTTAATAATCACAATCGTTTTCGGTAGAGTTGCCAACTGGGTTTAATTTGAAAACGCCTTCATATTGTTTCTAGTGTGGCGCCGTCTCTTCGTCTGATTTATACGCGTAATCAAATTTTTATGTACTTTTATCGAGCGTCAAACGGAGTCGTAGTGGGGTGACAAAGTTTCGATTATAGTTTTTTTTTCCCTTTTAATTTAAGCACATTTCACTCTCCAATCCTGCCATAAAATTCTTTACTTGACATCATCAGTACAACCACCACCATCATCATCATCATCATGATCATCATCATCATCATCGCCATCATCACATCATCATTATCATCTCTATACTCGCTAACCTTACTTTCGTAAAATAAAAATATGTTGCCTCGAAATTGATTTCGATTAGTTGTGCTTAATTGAATTTCGCTTGCTGTTTTTCCTTCCATTTACTTGCTGATCATTTGCGGCAGGATTTCCATTTCACTCTGCCTCCCGTGACGTCAGCATGTTAATTAAACGCGAATTATTTGCATATCCCTCGACGCTTGTCATCAACATCATCGTCGTCACAGTCGTCAAGCCGGTCAGAGAGAGAGAGAGAGAGAGAGAGAGAGTTCAGAATCAGTTGGGAACAAATAAAAACAGTATAAAAATAGAAAGAATAACTAATGCAAATTAAAGTTTGTAATTATTATAGGAGTGAAGAAGGATTTGACAGCATGTTGACACAGTTTTTCTATCGTAACGTTCATCACATTGATTACTGATAATTTCGGAATTTCTTCATATTTAGCAGGACCTAGAGAGTGTTTGCGAACTCCGTTTTTTCAGTTACGTGTTTGTAGTATTGTATTTGTAGTATTTGTTGTAATTATTAGTGTTCTTCTGTCGAAGTTCCCACCTCATCCCCGCTTCCCTTCTTTTACACCCACCTTCTTCATTAATAACTAAGCAGATTTATAATTAAATGCGAATTTTCTCAATTTGCTAAGAAACTCGTTAGTTGTTCACGTGTAAAGAGTTAATCACAGAAAAGTAGGGGAACTTCAGAGAGAGAGAGAGAGAGAGAGAGAGGAATAACTTTTCTGCAGCACCTCAGACAAACTTGAGAAGTAAACGAAAGTTTGGTGCCCCTCAGGGTTAAATAACAGTAATTACGAGCAAAAATTAGGAGTCTTGCTTCGCTTTTTGCTGAGAAAAAACGCGGAAGAACTTTTCACTTAATATTTTCTTGACCTTTTTCTTGTTTTCTTCCTGGTTTTCCTTTTTTTTAATATGGTTTTTGCCATCTCATGGTTTGCGTTCTGTTGACCTTTGAGTGACTAAGTTGTCGTTGTTGTTGTTGTTGTTGTTCTTGTTGTGGTTGTTGTGAAGAGGTCACAGAGGTGAAACTTTTAATAATTCAATCACTGCCTCAGACAGTTGCTAATTCTCTTTCTGCTGCACTTTTCAGTCGTCAAAAGTCTTTTCATTTTTCTTTTCATATTTCTAATTGTGAATTTCAGTTTTTATTTCTAGCTTTATTTTGTTTACTTCTTGCTATCAAAGGTTTTGTTGCAATATTAATGAGAAGAATTATTAAATAAATTTTGCAAAGCTTCAGTTTTTCTTTTCCCCATTTAAACTTGAATTCCGAGTCCGTGAGAGCCGCCTGCAGATGTCATCAATTTTTTGCAAACTTTTGCAAAACTCCAAACAGCAGCAAAGTTTGTTTGCAATAAATTTTGTAGTTATTAAAATTTAATATTAACCATTTCCCTCCCTTTCAACATGAAATTGACTTACAAATAACAAGCGAGGTGTAAATTAAATTAATTTATAATTACTTAAAAGCTTTTGATGTTTTATTGAAAAATTAATATATAATTTTTTGGGTTTTAATTTAATTGCTTCAGCATTTTGCAGCCACCATAAAACGCAATCGTGTTGTCTGCCGCACTTCATTAGCATTTAATTAACTTTATTAAACAACAAACAAACACACACACACACACACACACAGTATTTATTAACACAGTGACATCATTTACTCGACTGTTCGGATAAAATTGTTTTAAATTAATTGCAAACTTAAGTTTTCCATATATTTGAAACGGAAACGGAGACCTAAAATTTAGTTGAAAGACAAGAAAAAGTAAGCGGAAATGTAAAAATTCATGTTGCGCATACGACGCGTGAGACGAGAGTTATTTTTGTTTTTAAATATTCAGTACGATAGAATGCGAAAGTTTTAACGAATTCAACGTGCGAATAATAAAATTATTTCACCAACATTTTCAGTTTTTCCCCTAAAAGTTTTCCGATGCATGTTTTAATTATGCTTGGAAGTCAACAAAATTTGTTTTCTCTCGCCCATCAAACGAAGCGGTGAAGTTAAACTGGGTTACGAATTGTTTGTGAAGTTATTTGCATCCTATGGAAGGTTTTTTTTTGTTGGCAGGATAAAATAATAACGAGTACGAGTACGACAACTGCACTCGTTAGTCAACATTCTGTTCTATTAAAATTCCTACCTCTCACTCAGCAACTGATTTTCAATGCGTTTTCCTCGCAACTCACAAAATTTCCACGAAGAAAAAGTCGACGACGTCGTGACGACGCAAACAACAGAAAGCGAAGGAAACTCAGAAACGCAGAAATGCTAAGTAGAATTTCTGAAATAACATTTTAATTATAATTATTATTTACCTTGACGAGAAAATTATTATAAATTTTCCTAGATTCGACAGTTTTTTCGACTGCCGACCACTTTTGCTGAGGCCTCCAGTGAAAATTCAGACAGGACTTCAGTGGAAGCCCCTCAAATGTTATTAAACTTTATTAAAAATATCATTCTATGAACTCATTCACTTCAGTTGATGCATTAATTGATTAATTAACTGAGAAGGACAAGATTTCCATCAATTAATCAATCACAATACTGTGCAATCTAGAGATTTCTTTATACGAGTCCACTTCACACTGCATTACAATCGTTGGCATCGTCTTCTCTCGCACTTATCAAGTCAGTAACTTTTCTCTCCATACCGCACATATTAGTCATTCTTGCCGACAACTCACTGCTGCTGCTGCTGCTGCCGCTGAGTGCGCGGCGTGTTTGCTTCGCAATTTCTACCCGCATTCCAAGCTTCAGCGTACTGCAAAAATCTCCACTACGCTGCATCACATTCCGTCGTTCATTCGGCGCTCTTGACTTGATTCACAACAGTTGTACGACAACATAAGAGGGAACTTTTAGTGCAACAAAAACATTAACAAATATTCATCACTGAAAGTTGGGGCGGCGGCGGTGGTGGTGTTGGTGACGACAATAATGGCAACAACAGCTGACAGCCAGCAAATAATAAAGTTTTTAATTTAAACTACAATTTAATTTAACTTTCATATTCTTGGGGTGGGTGGGGGGGGGGGAAATTCAAGTGTCCTTCCATAGTGAAGCACAGACAACAACAACGACAACAAGAGGGATTCATACACATCATTACGGTAAACTATACCGAGTATAAATCGTTCTATCAACTGCAGAAGAGAAAATGCATGAGGATTCTGTCAAACTGACATCAAAATGATAGAGAAACAGCTCAGCTCCAGGTAGACAGACAGACAGGAAGGGAGAGAGAGAGAGAGAGAGAGAGCGCTGAAAAGTCCACAAAGTGAGGAGAAATAGATTCGGATAGACAGTTAAATATGTTGAGGACACAGATACAAATTCTACAAATTCATAGCAGTGAAAGATACACCAAACTAACAGCGCAACTTTACTTTTTTTTACGTTTACTGTTAGTTATGGTAGTTTTACTTTTTTTTATTTCTTATTTTCGTAGTTGTGAGGTACAGAAAGCAAAACTTTATCACACTGGTGGCGCTGTCAACGAAGTGCAGACTTTTTAACTCAACGTGATGTTATTTATTTCGTGGAATTACATATTTCTAAAAGCTTTTGTAGGAATTTGAAAACCTCAGAATTAAATTATGTGCTGCCAGCAATTTGTCTCAAACTCGGGAGGAAGTTGGGAGCAGTTTTTGCTCGTATTTCTTTTCGTATTTCTAAATCGGTCTGCAATTTTGTTCTCTCACCCCCTTCTTGGTTCCTTAATGAGTTCTGGTCTGAAATCTAAAGTTGGATTCGTCCTCTCTTATGAAGTCTGAATTCAGCAGTCAACTGATAACAAAATTCAGATTTCGCTTGTTATTTTCTAATCAAATTCAACGAATCGAATGGATATCAGTAATAATTCATCAGATTATCGGAATATTGGAGACACGTGCGTGCTTCTTTATTGAAAAAAAAATCTATCTAAATGTCTATTTTAGTCGCGATATCAAACGAAAAAAGCTCGAGAATTCGACATCTGAAGGTATTTAGTGAACTCCTCGCTTTGCTGGTAGCCATTCAAACCTGTTGCTACCATCTAAATTTTGTCATTACTGTCCACCTTCCTTTTCTCTTCCGTCTTTCGTCCCTCTGTTGTCATACTTTTTCCTTGTCGATTGCCGATTTTTAGGTTTCTTTTCATGACTTCAGGGCATTTTTGTGCTTTCCAACCACATTTTCTAGGCAACTCGGTGTAGTCGGTTGCTTTACATTGCGGTTTTTTGTTTTTTTAACTTGGCTGTTTAGATTTCTCAGGAAGCAATTGTAATTTTATATTTAAAAATAAATATTCAACTAATTTCTTGATTTTAATGTGTTTTCCTTCTCACTCTCGTTTATTTGCAGGTAAGAATTGTTACTGCACTTTAGATTCTATTAAATATTTAACACTTGTGAGTGTTTTGATGGTAAGTAATTCCCGATTACAGTGGTAAATCCGGTAAATAGGGTTTCCCACAAGCAGACTCCAAATCCGCATTAAAAACCTAAAAATGGAATAATTATAACTAATTAAAACTAAGAGGCAAAGTGAAACAAACTGAAGCAAACATTTTCTCGCTTATTTTAAGCTTCGCTAAAAATTTTCTAAAAACCAACATTCAATTACAATCAGTTACTTCTGTAAAATAATCGTATTTCTGTCGGCAGGAAGAATTAAGAAGGTCTCTCTCTGTCTCTGTCAATCTCGTTCACGGTATAACTGAAGCTGTCTCTTTCAATTCTAATTAATTAAACCCTGAGGCAGACGGTGATGGTGCTGCTGACTTTGATTTTTTCTTCATTCTTCCTGTGCATCCCATGGACTCCCTCAATAAATAATTGCTTTGCACGATAACTAAATTAGCTGCGCTTTAAATGATTTTTAATTAATAGCGAACAAAATGTCTGCCACGGTGCTTAAGGGAACTTTTAATTGAAATTCTTGTACTCGCAGTTACGACACGAAGGCCTTAATTTTTCATCACTGCTGCCAGTTATTATATTTTCTAGTAAAAATTCGAAAAATTTCATATAACTTTGCGGGAAAAAAGGAAATATTTTAACGAATAGACACTTTTTTTTGACGGTTTTCAAATTCTGATGAGTTTTTGGAAATTTGATGAGCTTCCGAATTTAATAAAGCCACAGAAAATTAAAGAAATTATTTTTAATTTTTCCGCTTCATAAATAATTCGTAGTAGTTATTTTGTCAAAAAGTTTCCTCAACTCAGTTTTCAAGCTGTACATAAATATTAAACCTTTGAAATTCCATTTTATTCTGGAAAATTATAGACGCAAATGTAATTTTTAAATATTGCAAAAACAACTTGTTGCGGCTGAAGTTCTCTCCTTGTCCTCCTTTCTTTGTCGTCCTGATTTACCCGTCTCTTTTTCTGCCTCTCTTTGTCTGCCTTTCTTTGTCTGCCTCTCTTTACCGTCCTCTCTTTGCCTACTTCTCTCTCTCTCTCTCTCTCTTACTTTTTGTCCATCTGGAATTTTTTAAGAGAAAAATCGTTTTCGTTAGTGTGTAGAAATTCTAAGGAAATGAGTAAAACAGGAAAGAGTACATGAGAAGCCTCCAAAGTCTACAAATAGTGAGAGAGAGTGGCAGAGAGAGAGAGAGAAAATTAAATAAATGTTGGGAAGGACGAAAGCCGAGAGTGATGGAAACGCACGCTCTCTTGGCGCTTCAAAATAGTTCAAAGAAAGGATGACGTAACATTTTTCCTTATAAAAAACAAAAATAGAAGTCCAGTAATTTGAAAACGAAAGCCAACAGGAGAAATATAAAATAGAATAACAACAACTAAAAGAAATAGAAATCAAAAATTATATTCTCTTCTGAAACATTAGTTTTTGTCCTTTTAATTTAATAGTTCATTTCCGGACAATATTATTTAAGATTTTCGTTGATAAACTGAAATATAAACATAAAAACGAAGTCGCAAGAAGTTATAGTTGTGCCCGGCTAAATAATTCTTTCATTATTTCTCTAGCTTGAAATATCGCCAATCTGGAAGAAATATCTCTGAAAAAAAGTATTGAAGAATTTGTAATTCCTTGTAATCCCATTCAACAGTTAAACTCTACACTTAATTTGAGTGCGTGTAGAATTTCATCACGCCCAAGTAACGATTTACTCTCGTCTTGATGGTTTTCACTCTCTCTCTCTCTTTTCTTGCAAATGTTTTTTGGATGGCATGTATTTTTCTCTCCTAATGCTTTTGAATTATTCTCTCTCTCTCTCTCTTTCCTTGCAAATGTTTTTTGGATGGCATGTATTTTTCTCTCTTAATTCTTTTGAAGCTTCGCTTGTTGAATACAACGCTTTGTAGAGTTTCTCTGTTTGTCTCTCCTTGTGGAGTCTCCAAAATATCATCATTTTCTCCATTAAGGATACAATAAATTGCGCTTTCGTTTTCATTTCTTGTTGTTGTTTTTTGTTCGCTTTTTAGCCTTTTGTGTTTTCTCTTAAAAAATATTTAGTATTTCGGTGCGCATTGCAATGGCGTGTAGAGATATTTTTTTATTTCTGTAATGATAAAATAGGGGTTGCTATTTTACTTTATTTTGTTTCATATTTACTATTCGTTTTTATTTCACCAGAACTTCTTATTTCATTACTTGTATAATATTTTAATATTTATATATTTTACACAACTTTTAGTACAAAAGTTCTTTAACTTTAACCTTCGAACGACGAGAAACTTCAGTTCGCGAGGATTGTGCAAAAGTTACTAAAATAAGTTTTTCGCTTTCGTTTTATGTTCCTTTTTATAGTAAACAACTTCTGCATTATTTCTTGGTTATTCTTTTAATTTCCTTTACTTATTTTACGTCCTCTTTGCTGCAGTGCGGAAGCTCTTGAAGTTTTTAGTAGTTTTAAACTCGTTGCTATCTTGCGTCGCTAAGTATTCATGATTACCATCAACTTTTACTCTTTACACAGAAAAGTACTCACGAATTTTGAGGAAAGAATACTTCGTCTCAGTATTATTGACGACAGTAATGACGATATAATGACATTACAATTTCAGGTGCATCCGAACAATCTCTGCCTTTGTAGAGAATAGCAAGTAAAAACGATTACAGTGACCACGACTGCAATGAGAATAAAGACGTTTTTCTCTTTTCCAAACGAAACTCAATTAATTCCACTACTTGCTAGAATTTTAAGCTCTCCCCATTCTCACTACACTCACTCCTCACCTACACTCTCGCACTCGTACTCGTATACACACAATCATGCAACTCACACTTATCATTATTCAACTCAACATAGTTGGGTGAAAAGTTGTTGATAAGCTAAATTTGATCCCTACAACAAAAAAAAACAGCAACTACCGAAGACAACAACTTCCATTGCCTCTATTTGAGCACAACAACATACAGCAACAAAACCAATCAGTAGAAGCGAGCGAGAACAACGATAGTAACGAGCAACAAGCTCATCATAACTCCTTCACCCTCCTTAACCGGCTAAAGCAACAACAACACCTTTAAAACTAACGCAGAAAATGTTGGTATGCTGGCAGTTTTCCTGAAAAACGGCCTTCAAAGAGTACCCGCTTCTCCCCCGCCCCTCACCCGCCCCTCACCCTCACTAGGAAAATGTGTACCGAACGTGTTTTCTCGACTTTACCTGCATTCCAGCAGAATGCTCAACCCATCTCCCCTCCTTCGGCCCCCTGGACAGCAGCATTCAACTCTTCCCATCTGAATCTAGCTTTCAGCAAAGGATTTTCATTCTGATCTTCGCAACATTCTTCGCCTAAGAATTCCGTTATCCTGGTAGGTTTCGCAGTCTTGTCCTGCTCTCCGATATCATCACCCTCACTCTCCTCTCAACTCCTTGATTACGGCATTTTACAATACTCGCTTGTTCAGTTTAAGAAAGGAGGATATCATCATCCATACGCTCTCTCGAGCTGTTGCTGTTGCCATCTCGTAGTTTTCGACGACATGCCAGCTAACGAAACCCCGAAAAGCTGAATACCTTTTCGTTGTAGTGAGATTTCGAGGTTGGCCGACGGGAGTTAGAAGGATAACGAGGAGAATCAGGATGTGAGCGAGTTGTGGCTGCGGTTGTTGTGGTGGTTTTGCGAGCTTGTGTCGTTGCTTCACTGCTAATGAGGTAGCTGTTCATTCCTCGGTTGGCTGTTGGTGTGAATTCTCGAAAGTTGTTCCTTTTGCTGCTGTACGCCGTGTTTTTCCTACCTTTTGGTTCTGGAAGCCTTCTTAATCTACTGCAGCTACTTTCAAGTTGCTAATCCTTCGCATGAAGTCAGTCCTCGTGCTACGAGGTTATTATTGTTTATACGTCGTTGTGCGCGCGTGAGCTGCTTTCATTTCGAAGAAATTAGAATGAGTTGTTCATTTCTCGCGTTTCCATTATGTTGCCTTGCTCGATGTGTTTGCATTTCGCTTTCCCTACGCACGTATGCACCGGAAAAGTAAATGGAAATGGTATTTAATGACGATTTCCTTTATTCCCAAGTGTATGTTGTTTCGTGTCTTTAGTTTTCCATTCTCTCGAAATTTGAGCCAAAATAGATTGTTTTGTTCCTGCTGTGTTTTCACTTGCGCAATTCCGGAGGCGTGTTCACCGATATCGCATAAGAATTCCCTTCCATATTGGATTTCCAAGATCCTTGGGGTGTATAAAGAACAGTTTTTGTTTATTTAATTGCTGGTATAAAAGGAATTTAGAGATGGTTTCCCTCTTCTGTATTTGAGAAAGACGAACCAGTGCAAATTTATGTATCACATTTCAGATTCTGTTCGTGACTCTCTTCTGGAGTGACTATTTTCGAAGATAAATTAATGCTGGCGACCATAAATTCACATGGATTGAGAAGAATTGTCGCGATCTCGATCATCGCGTCTACTGAAAAAGGCTGTCGCAATCTCGACAGTCTTATAGTTTTTCTCTAATTTTTGTTATATCATCTCAACCTTGATTAATTCCTTCCGTTCCACTAAGTAAACCACTTAGAAATCCATACAAAACTCGAAATCACTCAAAGCCGTCATCAACTTGAAATAATTGCAAGAGAACTTCTTTCACTTCTCTCACGTAAAGTAAATAAAAATCTACACTAAAATAACACTGGGAAATTAAAACCGCCAACAGAAGATACAGAGATGCCAACGACGATGACGACGACGACGGCGACGACCAGGACAGATAATGATTGAGTGAGCAACGAAAGTAGAAAGAAGAACTATTAAATGAAGTTACCGTTTCGAGTACTTGAAGTGGAATAAAATTGAAACTCAATTAAATGGAAGAGAGGAAGGGCTGGCAGATGGTGGGGAAAACGAAAGGGGTGAGTGGGAGGTGGGAGGGATGGTAGGTAGGTAGTAGTTGGTAGGGATGGTAATAGTTTCGCATGCACCGATATAACACCGTAAGTGGTTGCCAGAAAGATCACACAATTTGTTCTCGGGAAGAAAAAGATTAGAAGTTTTCAAAGTTAAAGAAGAGTTGAAAAGTCGACACCGAGTAAGAGAATAAAGTTGAAGTGGATTTCAAAACTCAATTAAATGTTGGCAGTAGTTAAACAAAAGGTGTGGCGGTGATTTTTGGTACTAATTGAGTGCGTCATAGCTGAAATTTGTTTTTGGAATTCTTAGCACATCACCGCGACCCATCGTCATTCGGAAGATGGTGTTCGTAGCAGTTTAATTTTGAATATTAGAAAATTTGCGCCCAAAGTTTGAGAATGAATCCACTCTTCTATAATTTACTCCTTATGTAGAACAGACGAAATTCGTGTTTCCTTCAACACCCTCACTTCAAGAACCGCTTGAGTTAAAATAGTTCTTCCCTTCAATTTTCCCCTCAAACACTCATTTGACTTGACTACAACTCAATTTCGTCTCAGTGACCATCTTAATCATGTTTTTCTTTATCTTGAATTCATTGTTATTCTTCAGCTTCCTAGAGTGTCCTTTAGAACTTGAGAATGTCTTCCTGGACTTAGATCTGCACCGGTTTCCTTCCCTATCGTTGTTTGATGGTTGACTTCATTTCCTACGTAGATAATCACGAACAAATACCAACTTAATAATATGGCTCTGTATTATCGGAGAATTCTAACAAGCGACGACATTTCTTGGTTGTTCTCTCTTCCGACGAGATATTCTCTCCCTCTCTCTCTCTCTCTCTCTCTCTCTACGTGCAGAGGTTTTATTTGTCATTTTCTTCGAAAGCATTTTCTTTCGAATTTCAGAATCAACGGATCGTTGAATTTAATATAATTCTACAAGATTTCTTGCTTTTCTCGAAGATTTCTTTATTATTTAGAATTGTACTTTCTTTAATCCAAGTTAATTACTACTTTCGTACCAAATACTTCATGACGTTTTTATTTATCGATTGCTTTCAAGTCGTTTTCGGTTAATTTTAATTTCAATAGATGTTTTAAATTTGATTTTGTACGTTCTCGACTTAAACTTTTTGCATAATTAATTTGTATGTCGAAATTTGTATGTTGTATTCGAACGCGGGCTGTTAAAAGAGTGCTTGTAAACCTCAACGTCAATAAATCCTCGGGACCGGATGGCATTTCAGCCCACGTGTTGAGAAAGTGCGCCTCAACATTGGCTCGCCCATTGCGCAATCTGTTTAACTTATCGTTTACTTCAGGAGTTTTTCCTAGTTCCTGGAAGATTGCCAATGTGCAGCCAGTTCCCAAAAAAGGTGAGGCTACGAATCCTGCCAATTACCGGCTCATAGCAATCTGTTCAATGCTCTCCAAAGTTATGGAGAGCGTTATAAATTTTAGCCTGATGAGGTATCTAGAGAGCAACCAATTGGTCAGCGATCGCCAGTACGGTTTCCGTGCTCACCGCTCCACAGGCGATTTGATGGCGTTCCTCACTGAGCGGTGGAACAATTGTGTTCACCAATTCGGTGAGAGTAAGGTTGTTGCTTTGGATATCTCCAAGGCATTTGACCGAGTGTGGCATAAAGCACTTGTGTCTAAACTGGCTGCTTATGGTGTCGGTGATACATTCACTCGATGGATATCGAGTTTCCTCAGCGGCCGTTCTATTCGGGTTGTGATTGACGGCTTTGCTTCCGAAGAGCACTCCATAAATGCTGGAGTTCCGCAGGGTTCGGTCCTGTCTCCAACACTTTTTCTCATTTTTATCAATGACCTTCTGTCATTGACATCAAACCCCGTCTACTCGTTTGCTGATGACAGCAGCATTTGTCATTCATATTCATTCTCCAGGCGTCCTTCTATTCTGGAGATCAATAGAAAACGCAGAATTATGAATGACACACTCCAATCTGACCTCAACAAAATCCAGGAGTGGGGTCAAGCGAATCGGGTCGATTTTAATGCGCGGAAGACCCAATGCTGTTTGTTAACCCACAAGCGTTTGGCGGGTGACAACTTCCCACCTCTAAATATGGGTGGTGTGGATATTAATGAGTCGGAGGCTCTTGATGTTCTGGGCATGTCAATACAATGCGATCTTCGTTGGAACGATCACATTTTTGATGTGTCGAAAGAAGCAGCCAAGTGCTTAGGCTTTTTAAAGCGGTGCAAGAAATACTTCACTCCAACCGACCTTCGTTGTATCTACACCACTTATATCCGTCCGAAAATGGAGTACAACTCGCATATTTGGTCTGGAGCTTCGAAAGCATATCTTCAGCTTCTGGACCGTATACAAGGTCGTGCGATAAAACTTATAGGGGACAGTAGGGTATCCAGCTCTATTGAAACCTTGGGATGTCGTCGGGATGTGGGGTGTGTAACCTTATTTTACCGTTACTTTAATGGTAACTGTTCCTCTGAATTAGCCAGCCTGATCCCCTCGGTTCAGGTATTCAACAGATCTACTCGGCTTTCCAGAGCGGTGCACCCCTTTTACGTCTCGATCCCGTTCCATCGCACTACCCACTACCGCGAGAATTCGTTTTTCGGTCGCGCAGTTAAATTGTGGAATAGTCTCCCTGCGCATGTTTTCCCACCCACTTATAACGTCGATGCTTTCAAAAGAGGTGTAAATCGACACTACTCCCACTTTTCCCCTTCCCACTAACCTTTACCCTTCTAAACCAACGAATGCTTTGCATGGATAGGGGGCATCCCCTGAGCTTGGTTCTATCTGCCATAAAAAAAAAAAAAAAAAAAAATGTCATTCTCTCCACTCTCCCTCTCCCTATCAAATGGTAGGTTCAACTACTACTCTCTCTCTCTCGCCCTATTATCGCAAATCCTGACAATTATTAAGTGGTGACATTTTTTCTGAAAAATACTTAATGGCAGTAAAATTTAGGAATTTTTTAACAGATGTCAATGAACTCGGTGTTCATTACTGAACTTTTGAAGGTTTAACCGCTTCGTATTCATATTTATAAAATTTTTAGGTTTTTAAATTTATTGCTGTTTTAAACTTGTAACTGGTTTTCTTCAGTTAACCGTGAAGTACGTGAAGTTAAATTAATAAACTTGTTATTTAGCGGTCTTTTTTAATAAATACATTTTTTGTTTTTCTTCTCTACACTTTATTACGGATTTTTATATTTCGATTTCAATTTTTAAAATATAATCGTTAAGATGAAGTGTTGATAATGTAAGAGTTTCAAGCTAAAAGCTTTAGCGAGCTTGAAATATGAGTTTAAAAGTTACATCGTTTCTGGTCCATTTTTCTCTATACATTTTCTTGTAATGCATTTCTATTAAAAATATTGTGTTGGCAACTAAGTTCGATCGCTAGCAAATATAAGTTCAATATATAAATTTCGGACAATGAAATTCTCTCAACAGTCCATCTAATAATAAATTCAAATAAGTGTTATAAAAACTGATTTGCTTACTGGAAAAAACACACATTAGACACTTTAAAGTCCATTAAAAATTTTTTGCTGTTTGATTTCTCTTTTTTTTTTATCAGCAAAGCCTGAAATATTTGAAAGCCTTAATGTAACTTTTTTCCTTTATATTGATTTTTTCCTGCTTTTGCAAACAGGATTGTGAGAAAATTGAACGTGCTGTCGAACGTGCTGTCGCACTTGATTGATTGATTGTAACATTAATGCAAAAGCAAATCTATTAAATCTATTTAAAATCCATTTATTTCTGTAAATATGTGAAAGGAAGAAGTTGAAATTCATCTACGGGATTTTAGAATCTGCTCTTACTTAAATAAAATATGTCACGACGTCTGAAAGTTTGTAGATAATAAAATATTTATATTTCTTTATTCTAGTTTTTGTGTGCGGATTTTGAAACGTTTATTCACTGCATGAGTGGCAACGCCACGTCACTGCTGATTAACTGAAATTAAAATGTGTTTAAATAAGAATTCCTCTGCGTTTTCGTGACTCATACTTGTTTAATTTTGATTTCAGCTATTTTGACGTATTCTTCACCTGCTTAATTGGTGTCAAATTAAAATTTTGTTTGTGCTTAAAACTATAAAAAGAATTTAAAAACGAAAACGAAACGAAGCCGTGTGTGTGGCAGAAAGAGTTTTTAAAATAGATTTATAAGTATTGAATTGTGGTGAAGAGAGATTTAAAATCAAAAAATGATGCTTATAAAACATCCGATCATCAGAAACTTTGCCAATTAATGCATTTCTTTGGATTTGTCACTCTAAACAAATTTTATTCGAAATTGTGTTCATATGACAGCTAGAGGTCGCTGTAGCTATCAAAATAATGCAACCTAATTTTTCTCTCTTCAAAATTAAATTAAAATTCAAAATTAAATTAAAATTTTGTTGAAATTATTAAGAACGAAATTTCACAATTCCTACAGATACAAGTTTTCTGTCGCTTTGAATTTGAACAAGTTATCGAAAACGTCAAACTTGTCAAAAACACGTCGTCCACATAAAACAACCGCATCCTTGCTCAACAGTCCACTCAAAGAGTGCAAAAATTCTCTCAAAACAACAACAACAAAGAAATTCCATCAGCGACCACAAACAAACAAAACTACAAACCCGCAGACATACATAAATCCATTAAATTCTTTTCTCTTCACTTCAATTCAGTTGAATTTGAATGGATTCAATTTTTATTTTCATTCATTTCTTCATTGAATTCAATAAAACAAACAAACAAACGACCGAAGTAGTAGAGAAAAAAATTGTCCTCAATCCAACAAAATCCAATTTGAAGTGTTTTTCTCTTGCAACCCACTGATTGTTATTGTTGTTTTAAAACTGGCACTTCTCTTCAGAAATTCGTTTAGTGAGAAATTTTTGCTGTTGCAGGAGTATTTTGTTGTTGTTGTTACCGCTCATCACCGGCTGGCACACTGATTGCTTCAGCTACTCGTATTTCACTCTCCCGGCGGATATATTTTGTTGTACGCTCGTTTTGCTAACTCTACCTACTCCTCTTCATCCTCCCTCCCTATTCTTGTCGTTCACACTAATAACCACTTGCATTTGGATGACCTTCTCCTCCTCCTCCTCCCCCCCCCCGTCATTCTCTTCTCATTTATTCCAATGCTTCACTGAAGTCTGAAGGGAGAGCCGAGCCCTCTCTCTAAATCTCGCTAACTGACTGAGGTTGATTTGTTTTTTGAGAAATTAAAAAGTCTTATTTATTGACAGATTGAGAACAAACTAACTGAACTAACAACAACAACAAAAACAACAATAATAGCCCTTCAAAATGGCTGGTGCACAGGTTGTGCAGGATTGTGTTGTTGTGAGCGGCTTGCTGAGAATTTTATTGGTGTTGTTGTATTGGCTTGGATTCGTTTTGATCTCGTTGGTTTTGGTGATAGAAGATTCATTTGTTTGGTTTTATCAAAGGATCTGTTTTAAGTTTGTTGTTGTTGTCGCTGCTGTGTTGTTGTTGTTGTCACAGTTTTTGTGGTGCATCAGTTTAGTTGTCAAAAGCAGGTAAATTTTATGTTTGTGAGAGGTGGAAGTTCAATTTGGGTTGATTTTTTGCGGTCAGACCTCTCACAGTTGTAGAGGACACAAAACTGTTTGAAGTGGCCAAAAGTTAAACGTCGAACGTCGATTAATTTTTAATAGCCTTTTCTGTTTTCGTGTATGATCTCTGTTAATCAAGCAAAAAAAAGGGGAATTGAAATTTCACTTTTTAATTACAAAATAGCGCTGACAAAAGTAGAGAATTTATATCGTCCACTTAAAACAAAAGTTTTCCCGATATTATTTTTAGCATTTTTCCATAACATATAAATTCATCTATTTTCCTTTACTCCTCGTCCATTTCCATCTTTCCTAACATTTTTCAAACTCTAATGTATTTCTATCCATGCGAACTCTTTAATTCAAACAGCCCTTAAAAACTTTTATGGAGCTGTGAAACCGCGTAACTCTAATGAATCCTTTTAAATTTAAATTACTCTTCATGGCTGACGCCGATGGGCACTCGACGACGACGACGACGACGCTTCATCATTTCCACTTCAGTTTTCGCTGCTGCGAGAGCAGTAAAACTGATTTATTTTTTCATTGCACAAAATAATAATAATAACAACAACAGCAACAGCTCTGAATCTCATTCCTGTCATCACACCTCGAATACTGAATACCGACCGGTAGGAACCGACTACCACTGCCGACACTTGTAGCAACCATACGTACTCGTACGAGTAGCCACCGCTACTCGTTCCGTTCCTCGAACTCGCTGGTGCGCTCCGTACTTGGAGCTCGACACTTGTGAACAGCACTCGACAAACAAATTGCATTCAACTCGACTAAACAGTCGACGACGGTGGGGAGTGACAGGCGACGACTGTGATGGAGGTGATGGTGGTGATGATGGAGGTCATGGTGTTGATGAGGGGGAGGGGGTGGCGACGTCTGCGGCTCAGGAGGCAGCAGCATCACCGCATTCATCCGATAACGATAAACTCACAAGCGTGCAGAAAGAGTGAAGCAAACTTCTGTCGTGCTGCCGCTGTATTTCCGCATGTGTGGACGTATGTATATCTCACACTATCTTTCTGTCTATCAGTCTGCTGTTTGTCTATCTATCTGTCCATCTATTTCATTCCCCTCCACCTTACACGATCTGTAGAGAACTAAACTTGAAAAGGGGGTTGGGGGGGGAAGGGAAATCCCAGTTTCTTCCTGACTGCAGTAAAGTGCAGAAAAATTCCAGAAATTGTTGAAAAAGGACCAGAAAAATTGCGTTAAAATCGCAGCAGACATGGCAGCAACAACAAAAACCTACCATCGTGCAGAAACTAACACCAGCCAACACTATGAGGAAAAAATGCCTTTTGCAGTTATTTTTAAACACATACACACACGCCTTAGCATGTGTGCGTAAATAACAAGCACACACCTTCCACACAACGTTAGATGCTCCGCGGACACTCAGATACACCAAACTTCTATCAGTCGGATATTTTTTCTGATAGTTTTTTCTATTCCTCTCAGTTGTGTTCCTCTTTCTCTCCCTGTTTTTCTGCCTTGGTATCGAAATACAAGTCCAGAGCTTCGAATGAACCCAAAGGGTTACCATTATATCTCCGCATGGCGAAGATACTTTTCTACACTGTAACCGCTGTGAAAAAATGCAAAAGCGCAAAAAATGCTTCTACGATAACAGATGCGCGTCATGCGTCGACGATGTCCGTAACTACGAATATGTGACGAATCTCGTCTTGTTTAGAAGGAAAAAATGCAAGTTCAACGTAATGGTAAACTATTGTTGTTGTTTGTGGTACAGCTTTTGATTTGTATGTAACGTTGCTAATTTTAATCAATTTCCATTATTTCTCTTTTGTTCTCGTTAAAATTTCTTTAAATTTGCTAAACGTATCGTATATTTTTTGGCAGTTTCAGGAATTATAGAGGTATTTCACATCTTAAAAGTATCTAAATGCGATTTTGGATTACAATTTCAATTTCTATTTTCTGTAAATCTGATAATACAATTCTAATCTCTGTTTTACGCCTGATTAACTCCTTGAGATCCTTGAGAGGTCTTTTGCGTAAACTGGTCTGCACTTGGAAAGTACAATAGTCCTTACAACACCAGCGAATATAACGTACATACAATTCAAAAAGATACTCTAAGGATACGTAGGATATCTTCTGCTCTTCCTCTTAATCTTGCTGTTCTACAAAATTTCTCATTTCTGCATGAGTCAACAAACAAATTATTAGAATGCAGAAGACGCTGGCCGTAGGAAGGAAGAAGACGAAGAGGAAAATATGATGATAGCATATATTGTACTATAAATAAGTCAAGGAAATCGCAGAGTAGCTTTTCGAGTGCATTCTTGCAAATGAATCCTTGTAGGTTTCAAACAGGACTCGTTTCCGTCGTTTCCTCAGTTTCTTACAATATGAGAAACATTTTAAATGTCCTCTTGCTTTCATCTCTCCCTCGCATATTGTATTTATCTCTTGTTTCTCCCTCATCGTACTTGTATCCTTCTACAGAAATCCACAGCAACTGTTGCCAAGTCTGCTTGGATTTTCCTGGCACGAAGTGTTAATAATTAAGCTAATATTGTTTAGTGTCGTAATAATGCGCCCAAAAATATGCAATTGTGGATGAATATTCTCGAGCATTCTCGAGTAAATATTCAAGAATTTGCAGAGGAATATAGTTTCTGCATGAGATATTTCAATGATTATTATTAAAAACCATTTAATTGTTTTTATATACATAATTAAAAGGAATTTAATTTTCATTTATAATGCATTAATAACATACATGTAATTCCTATTAAGTTTTTAAAGCACTTGAAATTCAATATTACACTTTATGTTTGTTAATGTTATCGTATTTGTGTATTTTTATAAATATTTCTTTGTTTTCATTCGCGGCAAAACATTCACATATAATTTTCATTATGTTTATAAAATTTCAAGTATACAATTAACATCGTCTGTCATCATTTTTTGTAAAAATGTTTTTTTTTTGTGTTGACGCCCTCTTTTCTGAACAAAATTCAACTCCAGAAGTTTTTAGCTTTCTTCCGTGTGCTTCATGCCTTCGAATTTCGCGGCACTCTCTTGACTGCCATTGGAAATTGAAAACGCATAAACGTCAAAATCTTTCAATAAAACTATTTCCTCAATTGCTTCAATGACATTGTACATAATGGAAGTTTTTCTGTTTCGCGGTTTATTTCAGTTCCACTTTCTGCAGTGGAGTTGCTTTGCCCCGCCCCTCCTCTCCCCTGCTGTCCCCTTCTTAACACTTGAGTACAATTAATACCCCTCCTGTTGCATATCCACTCCGTTGTAGTGTTATACTTCAATCGTTCTACCCTATATATTTTCTATCTTTTTCCCTTTCTTTCTCTCACTCACTCTCTCGTGCTCTCTTTCTCGCTCATTCACTCTCTTTCTCTCTGGTACTGATATTGCCTTCATTGTTATGGCTGTCGTTGGAACCATCGTCCTTGTACGTTCGTGGCACAGGTTTCCGTTTTCCTTTGTTGTTCTTGTTTTCCTTTTTTCTATTTTTTATACTTTTTTCTGTTTGTTTAAATGTTGATGTCGTTGTCAGTGATGCATGCATAAAAGCTACCGTGTTGGCACAAAAAAGAAAAAAAAATCCAAGTGGTAAAATAAAAACTGAATTTAAAAATCATTCAAAGGACAAAACTGAAATACAATAAAAACGAATCCTTTTTTGGTGCATTGTTGCACTGAGTGAGAGTCTTGCCACAACGATATCTATTGATAGCTCGTTGTATTGATTAAATTTATGCATGCAGCGGTGTTTTTTTTCTACACCTGCGTTACAAGTTGATATGTAAGCATTTTTCTCTATAGCTGAAACTCAGATCTATATTACGTCTTTTATAAAAATATGTAGTATTAAATTAAGTTCTAGTCACATATTCAAAAAGTTACATAAACTTGGTGCGAATTATAAGTGAATTTTGGATTGAGTAAAAATTGTTTCTCTGAACTTAATTTTATAATTTTTAAACATTTAAAACTCCAAGCCATATGGTAGCGCTATGCTGACAACCCAATCCGGAAAAAACTGTTTTTTTTTTTTTTTATTATGTTCAGTGTACGTTATCGAAATTCTTTTGCAGTATTTCGTTGTCGTTGCTCTGTTGAGTGCGTGTGCTACTGCTACCCCGAGCATTTTCCTTTATATCCGATTAGAAAAAAAAGAAGAAAATAGGAAACATAACCTCTCCGTATCCGAAATGTCATGTCCTGTCTATCCGTGCGAACGTTCTACACACGAACACCGAACCATTTCTCTCACTTCGTGGTACTCACACTTAACCCATTCGCACAAGTGATATACTTACAATAACCGGTGGAGTGTTGCAAGTTCACAGCAGATATACGCACGTCATGCCATCCAACATGTAGTGCGGAACGACGACATATCTTTTGTGAAGGCCGATAGTCAGTTAAAAGCTTCCTTTTTCAGCCTTTTTATAGCTAACAGTTTGACGTAGATATCCACGCGTACTAGAAAATTTACAACACATACAAGATTATAGATTACTTTTTTCGATAGAGAATTGGAACAGAGAGAATAGTTGAATTCTATTTTTCGCCAGAATAACAATTTATTATAAGCAATCTCTTCAATCTAAGCTATTGTCTTTGGGTAAATAGATATTGCTGGAAATACTCTGTCCAAACGAGGGTGCCCAAACTTCTGAAAGTTCTCTTCATTTGCGGAAAATTCAATTCAATTACTTTCAATTCAATTCAATTCGCTTATCTTATTTATTGGGTTCATATGTTCGAAACTCTATGCATGTAGAGTTTTTCTAAAAGTTCCACATCCATCTGCTTTACTTAACGTACTCTTCACTTAACTTTACTCTTTCGTACCATAGCCGCAACCTTCCAGAATATATATACACCCACCTTTCTAAACTAAATTTCTCTCTTCTTCTTGCCAACTACATATTTGACTTTACGTGCATCACACCCTGTAAGAAATGGAATTAAGTATCCATAAAATGTTGTGAGTAAACAACCCCTTCTACGAGTATATGCCTCGTCCCCCTTTTTAGTTGCATTTGAGGCCAACTCCGTCTCCTCCTTTCCATTACTGACTCACGCCTTCGTTTACATATCCTTCTCTGCTCCTCGTCCACCCTCACTGAACCCATCAGGTCGTCATTTTATTGGATTTTATGCGCCATTAATACTGTCACACTGTCACTCTTGTTTTTGCTGTTTTACATATTTGTTGGAAATTAAAATGTAAATAAATATTTGACTTTCGCATGCAATTTTGTGTCATAGAAAATCGATTTCTGCATATTCTATAATTACGATACACCGAAGGCGCCATTTAATATAGTGAATTTTCTTCTTTCCTTCTTATTGTAATATAAAAATATAAATAAAAGATAATATAAAACAGTAGTTTGCAGTTTTAATATTGCAAATAATGTCTTGTATAAAACCGTGGATTTATTTCGAACTGACAATCTGAATTCACCTAAATTTTCCTTCCTATCTGTTCTCTATTTAAAATAATACTTGTCAGTTTCTTCCTAAAATCTCTGAGTTTTAATTGCTGTATTTCAATCTTCTCAAATCCTGCTGCAATTTGTACAATTAATTTTATGACATTTTTGTGGTTTTCACAAAAGCCAAGCGACTGACTTTCTTCTGTTTTTTCTTATTCTTCTATCTGGCACAAAATTAGCACATCTGCTGTTTGACTATAAAATCCTCATGGAAATCCTTTCGTTTGCCGTACTTTCGTTGCTATCTTGGCAATGAAATCCTCTCGGTGGCCGAATAATTGCACCATCTTCTCAGTTGCATTTAATGCTTGTCTTCAGACGTAAAAGTAAAGAAGAAGATAACGCGGACGAGAAGAAGAGAAGAACCCTATTTATTCCTCTAGATAGGCATTCAAATTCTAAAAAAATTTCTCCGGTTTTTCTCTCTCTCTGGTTCGAAAAATGTGAGAAAAAGTAAAAGAAACGTGATTCTCTTTGTTTTTTCTGTTGACACGGTACGATTTCTGGAGGGTTGCTGCATTTCGTGTCTGTGGTGCACGATGTCTTCAACTTGATAATTGCTGCCTTCACTGAGATTTTAGTCACTTTCGTGTGAAAGAAATTAAAGGAAGACCATCCGATTTTGGTCTGTTTGATTTTGTGCTGTGATGCTGCATGAATTAGTACAGATTTTAATTTTAGATTTTATTGTTCTTTGTCGTTCTTGACAGTGCGGAAGGTTGAAGCAGGTTGAGAAATGAAAATAAATGTTATTTGGTGCCGTCTCTTCTAATTTTTATCTGGAAAATAGGGTTTTATTTAA
Organism: Sicus ferrugineus; assembly: GCA_922984085.1. NCBI lineage: Eukaryota > Metazoa > Arthropoda > Insecta > Diptera > Conopidae > Sicus > Sicus ferrugineus. The sequence continues at coordinate 12,395,818 of OV277352.1, read as the reverse complement.
ATTTATTCTTGTAATGTTTGTTTTTGTGTTCTCTTAATTACATTTGGTATTTTCAGCATAACTAAAAAAGTGTAACGTGTGCATAAAAATGTTACTCGGAAGAAATTTGTTACATTTGCTGCAGCGTATATTGAAAATCCTTTAATTAATTGGAAAATGCAGAAAAAGTTGCGAAACATAAATCGAATTCAGGATTACACGGATACACCCACACATACATAAACATCCTGAAGCAGCTGCATCTTTCCGCCAAAATCCTTTCGTTGCTGCTGCCAGAAAATCGAATAAATATGTCTTGCGTGAAAGATTTAAGGAAATAATTAATTGAACACACATGAATTAAAATGCATGGAACTTTTATTTCAAAGCATTTACAGGCACTTGAGCAGACTGTACCACCCGCATACAGACAAACACACACACACACAACCACTCATTAAGTCGTGCAGACACAATTTGTGCTGCTCGATGTACTGTAAAGATTTGCATCCAAAATGCAAGTCCTGATACTTCCTCCATGTTTGTGGTTATGTGTGTGTATGTATGTATGTTTGTGTTGGTAAGTTGGCATCCTTATTTCACCAACTTGTAGTGTGTTTGGCAGTCATTTATTGAGATTATTATGTTGCACAAATTAGTTCACATAACTTACTAAACGCCCACTAAAATCTCATCTAACCACTCGTCTTCATTTCTCTATCCGCCGCCTTATTTTCCTCCTGCCTTCTTTACCAAGCGTCTGCCATTTGTGGTTGAAATATTTTGTTCTGTGGCTTCCAGAAATTCGAGTAAAATATTTAAATCAATTGAGTTATTTTAGTTGTTTTCGAGTATTTGTTGCGGCTGAAATAAATTGCTGAAACTTTCAGGATTTAACTTTGATTCTGGTTATCCTGTAATCGTTTGAATTTATGGATTTATATCAGTCTGCAAGAAAGTTCAATAGTTGCTGCAGACTTGAATTTTAATCTTTAACTTATGGTTGACTTGCAGTCTTTTGATCCTAAAATACGAGTACCTTTTTCGGACCGATAATGCTTCAAAATCTTATAATTTTTTATTATTATATTTAAAATATTATTTTAAAAAGCTTTAAGTAAAATATACGAGAACCGGAGACTATTGCGCAAAAAATTACATAATTAAAAGTTCATTTTATACAAATTATTATTGAATTAAATAATTCGCATTTAGTTCTTGTTATTACGAGTATAACACAAACATCAATATTTTGCAAATATTTAATTGGAATCAAGCAAAAGTAGGCAAAATTCATTTGTTTTTATTTATTCGTATAATAGTTTTCCATCATTAACCTCAAAATAATTGCATGAACTACATGTTTATTATACTGTGATATTAAATTTATCACTGGCACACATTTTTGCAAATGAAAATTAATGAAATGTTTCCGCCACCACAATTTTTAAAGCTCTCTAACCTCCACAAATAACCGACGCACATTTTAATAATCAGAAATTCTATTCTTTCGACTTAATTGTTATGCCACAATTTTAACTAAAATTGAGGTCAGTTCAGTTTATGTGTGACGGCGTTTTTAATCCATCGCAAATCATAAATATGAGACACTTTGAGGCTTAAAGAAAACCTCATCATCTTTGCTGCTATCATCACATCTCACATTTCGCGAAATATTCACAGTGATACATCATCCACGCATTTGTAATTAACACACATATTTATCATAACGTTTCAACACATTAATCTTCATCATTGTAGTCATAACAATAATCATGTTTTGACAAAACTGTGATTGTGATTTCTATCACCATGATTTACATATGTTTGTAATTTCCAGCTGTCAAATGGCAATAAATTTTCTATTTATCGCAATAAGAAGTGATGTGAAACATTGATTTTATATGGTTGTTGCTGTGATATACTTTTAATGTTGTTCGTAATCTGACTTAATTTTGAGCTTATGATGGGAGAATCAAGGTTTTAAGATAAAAATCTTTACAGTTTGTTTGCTTAAAGGGATTTTATCTGAAACCCATAATAACTTCCAATCTTAAACTGTAATAAGTTCCAATAGACAGCTGGACACATGATGCTCGATATATATTGCGACAAGGTACTAAAAGTTGTCTTAGACCTTTTAGCGTTTTCTTTTTAAAGTTTCAGCTTTTTCAATATTAAAACAACAACACAAACAACTAATTAACCCTCCATAACCCTAATTAGCAAACAAATATACATTCTTTTCGAATATTTTAAAAGTACTCAGTATTTTGCTTTTTTAATTTTAGATCTTTTACTTATTTTTCCCACATTGTCTCTTATCCTGTCAGCTAAGTCTTATATTCCGCTTAAGTCCTTCCTTTTTCCATGGTGAAAACAGTTTTCGTTGCTGTGCAATCTATCACGCTGTGAGCGACAATTTGTCGCTGTCATCGGCCATCTTCTCTTTCTTGGTTTATTTAGCACACGTGTTAAATACGCGTTGACGTTTGGCAATAAACTTGGTAAGCATGTTCCTTCCTCTTCGTTCACCCTGCTAAAGCAGCTAAAAATTATTTTCATCAAATAGGATTCTATAAACACGAATTGCCTCATTTTATTGCTGCCTGAGTAAATATTATCATCACAAATCCACACAAACGAACTAATTTGGCACTTTGATGAAGGAAAGAATTGCAAAAAGACAGCGAGAAAATTTTAATGGGTGGCATCACAGTGAAAATAGTGTTGCCATTCAATCCAAAACCTTACACAATAACGTCCGGTGTGTTCCACAAAACCCCATTCAAAGAAGTACTAGGATTAAAAACATAATAATTGAAATTAAAACCGCATAAGTAAGCAACTCATTAGTTTAAGTAATTAATTAATCAATTTGAACGGTTGCGCAGAAAAAAGAGGAAAACCGGTGACGATGAGATCAGTGTTGACGTTGGACGCTATCTGTCGCGCTATGGACGGGTTGGATCTCAAGAGATTAAATGTTTGTACGTGAGTGCGTCGGTATCTTTTGATATTTCTGATGTTCTGTGTGCGTGTGAACGCATCATGATGGTGCTCTGAATAATAAATACTCGCACTTTTTCTACCACTGTCAGTCCTCTTTTATTGTCATTGCCACCCTGTCGGGAAAAGTCAACTACATGTCATAATGACTTGATTGCTCACTTTTTACTTACTTCGCTAATCAATATAATATATCAAGCATTAATATTATATAATTTACTCAATGTAATGAGAAAAAGGAAATTTTTTATAACCTGTTATGAGTTGTATAAAATCTAATTAAAGTTTGACTTCGTCACTTCACTTCCCAAAGTTTTACTCAAAATATCAAAGAATCCTATAAATTTCCAGGAAGATAAGGGAAGGCAGACCACATTTGCCAACTAATTCTCAACTAGTCTAGTTTCCTTAATGGCAGTAAACAAGGATGTCCCTGCACTGTGGTGGGCTCCCAGAGTTTAAGTAAATAATTTCCCGGTTAATGAAATTTTACTCTCTATCTTTGTTTATTTTTTCTACTTGTTTTATCAGTCCCGTTTACGCTTAATATTCGCTTTCTTAAATCCTTTGCAAGTGCAATTTTTCGCTTTAACTTCTTAAGTTTTTGCTTAAAGTATTAGAGGCTCCACTTTATTTCTGCTAATACGCTTGTACGCTTAGCTTAAATCTTTGTTTAAGTTTCACGGTTTTAAAGTTTCATGAAAGCTCTAATTTCGATTTAATTGCTTAGTTGAATGAATACGTTTGTACTCAAAATAATGTACGCTTGTAACTCAAAATAATCCGATGCAAAAATAATGCAATATTGACGTCGTCGTAGACGTGTTTTGCATTTGGATTTCCTCGGCGAACACAGAAGATTTATTGGTGATTGAATATATGTATGTATGAAGCTAGTTAGACGAATAATCTAGTTTAGAATACAAATTAGATTTCCATAGAAGACAATGGAATCAAATGACAATTATTGTGACGAGCAATGTTGTGACCTAGAATTACAAATTGCACGATACCGCCTGCCAAAAAGGGGTGGAGAATGGAAAATGAAGGATGTCTGAAGAAAGATGTTGACGGGGTGATGGGGAAGGGGAAGGCAAGCACTCTGATCGTGACAGCGTTGTGATAACTATTTTATAGACTTCAATTTACACACATAAATTGTTCTGTGACACGATGACACGAAGGTCAACGTGCAATCTTAGCTATTCTCATTCGTAATGCACGATATAATTGAAACTCAATATAATTAAAAATCAATTTTCTTAAAATCTCTAGAGAATTTCAATGTCTTTTTCAATATGGTTTTTTTTATGAAAAATGTGAAAGAATTTGCATACCATTTCGTCGTTATTATTTAAATGAATTTAAACATAAATGATATTGTACTTGAAAAGCAATTACTTAAATCACTTTTCTAAAAATTGCAAATTCTATTTTAAAAGTATGAAAAATCTTTAAGAGACAAGAGCAATTATTTGCCACCTCATTTGTCATCATAGCTGTCTGTCTGCCAGTCGTGGATGACGCATGGGTCTCATTGAAAAGTTTCACTTCTCGTATTGTTATATTTCGGTTTTTCTTTTCTTGTTGCTATATTTAGATTTGTTCTCCCTTAGCTTGTTGCAATTTTTGGCAATTTTTACTAATTTCATTTATTTAATGATGTGAAAACTTTCTTTCTTCGGTTTTTTTTTGCTCATCTATTTATGTTCTCTCAGAAACATTGGTTACAAAAACCCAAGATTGGTGACAACATCTGTCAGATGATATATAGTCAAAAATCACTTATAGCCTCTTTATTTTTAGTATTTTTAAAATACGAGTAAAGTTTTTTCTTTTCTTAAGAAAAAAATTGCTTTCGAATAATGAGAATTTATAATCTTGCCAAGAAATATAATATTTCTGCTACTCTAGCATATTATGGTATACTTTTGGGCTTCTTTAAAATGGTCGCTTTATCTCGTGATTAAAGCTACACTTTTTTTCTACTATTTGTAGCCTTACAATTCCCTCGATTAACTGACCATTTATTTATTACGTTCTCTCCAACACGGTTGGAGCTTCAATCGGTTAAGTTGAATTGAGATATGGGATTGTCGGCATCTTTTCCTACATTGCTTCCTTTTCCTTCTCCATACCACTTGCTGTAACTATTACGGAATTCTTCCACCCTTCTTCCATTAACATTTTCTTTTCCACCTTCCTTCCCTTCTCTTCATATATTAACCGGTTTACCCTCCTTCTCTAACTTTTCTCTCTCACCTTTCGCAACTTCTCCCCACGTTTGGGTCAACGTGTTGCTATTGTCGGGTTGCTCATACCGAACAGACAAAATCCAGTATCCATATTTTGTGACTCAGCCAACCCCTCAGTTGTAAAACTCCAGCCAAGTTATATAACTGTCACATGCGACAAAATGTTACATTACGTCATACTAGTACACAGTTGAATTCCGGCAGTGAAAGAAAGAATGGAAAGGATCAACATCAACACACGAGACCTTCTCTCTATCTCTTTCACTATTTCGCCTGCTCTCCTTTTCGTCGTCTAAACTAGAATCTGTTGCACGAAATGCATTCGATATACAGGAATTTATGTCCTGGTATAATTGTAATTTATGTGTGTACGTTTGTCGCTTGGATATAGGGATGGGATGTCTAATGTGTCCAGTATTATCTACATTTGTGGTTGTTTATTGTTAAATTTGTCTAAAATGTTCTCATCCCGCTCTCGGGCGAATATCGGTGCTGGTAGCTTTTTGTCTTTAATTGAATTTTATTTCCCTCTGCAAATTGCATTCTGTTCTTTTTCGGATCATCAAAAAGTTGTTCGGGGTCTCCTCAAGCAATTTCAGTTCAGATTTCATTGCGTCCTTGGGGTATAAAAAGGCTTTTACTTGATAACATTTCCTTACTAAAAGCTTAAGGCAAAAAGCATTCGTGTACACGCTCTTTACTCTTAATTATTTCTCCAAAATTAATTTATTTCTCCAGAATTAATTTTTTTTCTCTTTTTTCTTTCAGGTAAGCTACGTGAAAATTTTTGTTGAAAGGATAGTAAGGTAAGAGTTATTCTTGGGGAATTTATAAGAGACACTTATATATTTATGTGTTGTGGGGCATTTTGGGGTATGTGTTTAGAGAGCTGGGGCAAATTTTATGAAATGCTATGTAAGAGGAAAATTTACTCTATTTATCTGTTCAGTTTCAAGAGAAAGAAATCCTTTCGGGATATATTATTGCTCTTAAGCAGGAATGCTAAGTATAAGGAAATCTATACCACTCTCGACTTCGATCCGAATTGATTTGAATATACAACTATTTTCGAGTGGGTTTATTAATCGGTTGTCAGTTGGTACTGATAAAATTATTCAAAATAACTTGTGATACAATCTGTTTCAGTGTTTTGGTTTTCTATTTTATATACAATTTTACACTATGATATATAAATACCCCGATTACCCTTCTTAAAGCTAACTCATCTCTTCGGTGGAGGAGGAGGAGGAGGATGAGGAGGACTCGTGTTCAGCTTTAGCTGTACGAGTTCTCTTGGATTTAATGCGATTTTTTCGCTTCTTGTACCTCGATTCGTAAGGATTAATTACACGCGTTGATTGTGTGGCAGTGCCGGCGGTACTACCGCTCGTCAACGGGAAGCTGAATTGTGTTGCCCCGAATTGCACTGCTGATGGCAACATGAAAGGCTCACTTTGTGGCTGAAATGGTCGCCATTTCAGCCGTGTGGGCGTGGTCGTCGCTGGCTGTCGTAAATCAGCCGACTGCGTATACGATGCGTACATATCCTGAAAGGATTCACCACCACCACCGTTGCCATCACCATCGACTTCTTCATCGGAATTCTTATCATCGAATTCCTCCATCATGTCTCTCAGATTGTCGCTGAATGCCTGCTGCAGTTGCTGTTGTTGGAAGTTGTGCAAATTCGGACGCATATCGTAGTTGTTGTTATTGCTGGGAAAACTGTTGCCGTATTGCTGCAGCTGCTTCTGATAGCTGTCACTCGCATATTTTTTCTTTTTGTGTGTCTTGCCCAGCATAACTTTATCGGGGTGGAATTGATGTTGTTGGTGTAGCTTTTTCGCGTAATCCCTTTTCAGTTCCGCTAGGAAATCGTCTGCCAGCAAGGAGTTGGTGTCTCCGCCACCGCCGAAGGCACCGCCGCCGGCCAACACAGACATAATTTCCGGCGAAAATAATTGCTGCATTAATTGTTGCCTCGAGTAGGGAGCGGTGTGCGTCGACGCCGGCGATAGCAGTGGAGGCGGCGGCGGTGGTACTGCGGGCCGATATGGCTGCGGGAATGTGAGTGCGTCCCCTTCGAACATGGCGGACATGAGGTCCGCCGCGTAGTGGTTGCTATCTCGGTTGGTCTCGTCGTCATCCTCGTCGTTGTCATCTATAAGCTCTGGCTCAGGAAGTGTTGCCAGCGGAGAGGGGAAGAATTGAGGCCCCACATTCTGGTGTGCGTACAACAAGTCCACGTCCAAGGGTTGCTGCTGGTGCTGCACTATATGCGGATGCGGCTGATGGTGTTGATATTTCTTCACCTTGTGGTAGTGAGTATGCTTGCGTACCACTTCGGGCATGTGTACCTTAATGTGAACGCTGGAAGTAAAATGAGAAATTATAGTGTTTAATAATTAAAAATTTTTAACATTGACTTAGAAAAAATTCCCAAATGGGAAATTTGAATTCACTCTGATGGAAAATTTAGTTCTGTGTATTTTCCGACAAACGATGAAATTGAAATCACGAAATGTAATTTTGCCGGTTTTTTTTGTAAATTTCCCTCAAAGGGAAATTTCTTAAATTTTCCATTGTAAATACTCTGCTATTATTTAAGTTTACACTTTATTTTTTATTTTTACCACATCCATTTTTGAAATACTTCGAGCGCAATATTTCTAATATCTAGCAGAATTTAAGAAAAACTCACTGTTCGCGATCATCATCACTTGCAAGAATAGCCTTCAAATCGATTGTAAAATACAACACTGTCAGCCACAAATATTGTCCTCTTAACATTGTTTTTCCCGCAACTTCTTACTCCTGCCGGTATTTATCCTCTTAAAATATTTTTTTTTCGCAACTTGCGCTTGCAAGTATTTATCCTCTTAAAAAATTTCTCTTTATTGTTACATTGATAACCGTTCGTTGTGGAGAGCGGGAGCGTTGTGAAAACTTTCATCACTCGTAAACCTTTTTATACCGCATCTTATGTTTGTCTTCGATAGTGTTATTTTTGCTTTGATTTTCTCGCCTAACGCTGCTCGAGATCAAATTTCGTTCATTATTCAGTGAGCAATGAACGACAGATGGATGTGCTGTTGTTGCTAAAAGTCTTTGACCAACTACTCAAGTGCACTGCAAGAATACACTCTGTGACGTCTTTCGTTTCTCTCTAAATCACAGGGAAATATCTTCTTTAATCTATCTTCTCTAATGATGTACTTACAGTATTTTTTCAGTGTACGGATCTTCTTTAATTTTTCTTTTAGCCTTTTTTTCTTATATAGTAAGATGCACTTGGAATCTGATCTGTTTTCATTACTTTTACATATATCGCTTGCTTCTCTCGTACTGTATATTATTTTTAACGCTTTCAGTTTTTTTACACATTTCTCACTTTCTTGAAGTTGAACCCGCCAGCGGGTTTCCGCTGATCCTGCGTATAAAACGTGCGAGACCTCCATTATTAGAAATCATGCAATACTGGGGAAAAATTATGAATATGTTGAATGTTACACTTTCGCTTTTTTCTTTTTTTTTTTTTAAATGAGAGTGTAGGTTTCGAATAAATTCCCATGAAATACTTTGCTCCACGGAGAGAATTATTTTGCCTTATTTTAGAAAATCTTCTTCAGTATTGAAAACTCAAGGAGGAAAAAATTCCCAAAAAATAATTTCGCAAAGGAATTTTAATAATGTTGAAAGATTTATGAAAAATTTATGAAAATAAAAACATTGTAAAAAGATCTGTAAGAACGAATTTTTTTATAAGTGCCTTTAGGGAATTTTAAAATTTCAAATTACGAAATTTAAAATTACCTTTAGGGAAATTTTCTACGTATACTTATATTGAAATCCAGAAATTTCCCTTAATGGTAATTTAAGAAAAACTACAGAATTCATAAATACGAAAAAAAAGCTAAACTTGTTTTACCTTTATTAAATAGGAATTTTTAGAGTTTTGAAAAATTGCATACTAGGGGAATTTTTTTAAAATTTCGTATTTTTTTTATTCCTCTCATACATGACGTTAAATCACAAGAAGTGGCAGTATTTTTAACGATGCGGTTGAACACACAAAAAATTCCTCTTTGAAACACGATTTTCCTTTTTGTGCCAAAAATTTTATCTTCGTAACACGGAGTTCGTGTACGTGTATATAAAATAGAAAAGGTGCGAGGAAGAATAGCTGATAAAAAATCTTCGAACCGGTGAGGAAATCTCCTCGACGTTTATTCTGTCAACAGGATGGGGTGCGAAAATTCCCACAGTGAGTGAAAGGGTAAAAAGCGGTAGCTGGCAGCTTCTCTCGCTTCAGCAGTTGAAGGTAATCGGTGCAAAAATCGGTGAAAAAAAAACGTTAGCTAGTGCTTTCATAACCGCAAGAATTGCAACAATGCCAAATAAATTCCCATCACGCGGAGGGTTGTGTTGTTGATCCCATTCAACGTTCCATTGCAGTTTCCCTACAGCCAACCCTTCCAAAGGAAGGAGGAAACACCGCGAAAACTCTGTTTATCTGATGTTATTTTTCAGCTAACACATTTAATATCCTTAAGCGTTGAAAGTAATTTACAAGCAGCTCCTTTTTTCGGCTGCGATGATGCTACACCGCTATTTTATCATTTTCGTGCATTTTCTTCGGTAACCCATCGCAGCACTTCGCTGCCCTACACACCCACTCCCCTCCCCTACACACCCACTCCCCTCCCCACCCCTTCACTGCACTCACTCCCCTCCCCACCCCTTCACTGCACTCACTCCACACCCCCCTTCCACTTCCCTGCACCCACCACCCCCAGCCCGCACTTCCTTTTCAACTCTTTCCCCACCATCCTTGCAACGCGTTGGTGGAAATCTAAAAAGTTTCCGGTTAAAAAGCAGCGCTAAGTAAGAGGAAAAAAACGAGCATTTTCCAACTGCCACAAACTGTTTTTTACGCTTTTTTGAGCCAAAAATCGTTTGGGGCTGCATTAGAGACGGGTGACGCACACTCACACTCGCACAAACACACCGCTACATGTTGTTAAGGTTGTGTTAAAAAATGGCGGCGGCAAGATAATTTGTAGACATTGCTGCCGTCGGCGAACAACAACTGCAACAACAATAACAACTGCAACACCACCACCAACAATAACAACTGCAACACCACCACCAACAACAACAACAACAATAACAAAACATTTAGCGATAAAAAGACTCGCTGGAAGAACAGAGTTCCGTAAAAAGGAAGGAGTAAAAAATGTTTGCGCCGCGCCATTCAATTGTTGTTAAAGCGGAAACGGAAGTCGCAGAGTTTGGCCGGAAAGTCGCAGATCTCCTGTACAACAACAACCAGCAAAGAGACAACAAAAACCACACAAATACTGACATTTAAACTTTCAAAGCCAGGATTTTGCAATTTTTTAGAATTTTTCAGGGTCAGCGAAATGCTGTCTGAGTGGATACTGAGCGATAAAAAGGACATTTTCTTGTCTCCTCTGTAAAGTTGCTATTAAAACAGATGCAGTGTAGGGAAATTTTGTTACTTTGGGGGGAAAACCTTTCGAATATTTCGAGGATTGCAAATTCTGTATTGAAAGTTGCACGTTTTAATTTTGTATGATTTTTTATGTCTTTTAATTTTGCACGTCTTATTTTTGTTTTTATTTTTATTTGTGGTTTCTTAATTTTTCCATGGCGTATAATTGTCTCCCTTTTTTTTATGCTTTTAATCTTCTTGCAGTTTTCTTCCATTTTCTCGCGCCGTTTGCGTGCAGCTTAAAATGTCTTCCGGTTGTTCCGTGATGCTTCCTGCACGATTTAGGCGTTCGGCTTACGGTAGGGGATTCTCTATACGCCCCCGTATACTCCTCTCGAACAAAAATAAAGGGCGAGATAGCCTTTTTTGAACTGAACTTTGCTGAACTGAAAAAGTGCTTTGAGTTGCCATTTTCTGTACTACAAAGCAAAATTCACGTGTGTTCACCTTTCAAAAAACTTTTGCCTAGCAAGCTTTTCTTCACACATTCAAGGCGATCTTTAATTATCTCAACTCAACTCCGAATGACCCTGTATTATTCAAATGCGATTTAACATTTTTCCACACAAGAATATAAATAAAAATAATTAATGTCCCTGACCAACATGAATACGCTGGCATTTTCAAGTCATTTCAGCTCTTCTATTCTTCATTATTCAGCAGTTGCTACACTTGAAGTTTCAAGTAGCAGCAGAAAAAAGTTGCCAGCCAATATGGCAACTTAAAATTTCTTTAAAGTCTTCTTTTCCAAGATAATTTTCTTCGGAAAAAAGTTTCATTGTAATTTGAACCTCTTGCTTGCATGATTGTTGCAATTATATTATTTCAGTGTAGCTTCGTGCGCAGAAAATGTTGTTGCTGCTTGCTGGTGCTCTCTGCAGTTTGTTATTCTTTTTGTTTTTGAGTGAATGTTGTTGCATCGTGTGAAGTTCATCGCTCTTGATGTGCTGTAGTAATCGTAAGCGGAAGTAAATTCTGTTCTTTATTGTTATCTTCGTTCAACTATTATTCAGTTTAACTGTGCGTAAAATCCTTTTATTTAATTTTCGTAACGTGTAAAAAGGTTTAAATTACTTTAACTTTATGTTTACCTTTCACATTTTTTATTTTAATATAATTTAAAAGCTGTTTTGTTGTCTTTCTGTCCTCAAGATGAAAACTCAATTTGTTGCTCTCAAGTTTTCTTATACACAAAGTTGATAAGTTGAGTTTATATACATTTTTGACGCTTATATACATTTTTAATGTGTCTACATGTTCTGTATACATGTTTTGTAGTCCTAAAATCTTCTGATGATGAATAATTCTTCTATTTCACAATCAATTATTAGCTTATTTCAATTGTCTGAAGCGATCGATTGCATTGCGCTCATGGTCAAGGGGAGAAAAATTTCCCAACACAAAAGAGAGAAATCGAAGTATAAAGAAAAAAAATCGCACACTCAAAGCCGATTAAAAAAATGTTGCTACGAACTTGAACTTCACACACACCGAAGTCGGCGTGTTTATGCTGTTATTATGTCGTTGCTGTGTTGTTGCTGCTGTTAGTCGAGTGTTGAAAATTGCAACATGGTAATAAGTTATCAACTTCTTCTTGCTTGGTGTTGCATTTTCCCTCTATTTTCACGTTTTTTTTATATAGTTTTTTATACTTGTTGTTGTTGTTGTTGCTTTATCTGCGACTGTTCTCGGTAGCGAGAGAAAACTTGTTGCTGAAACTGGATGTGCAACACGGAACTCTTCTGTTTTTCTCGAGAAAAGAAGTTTTCTGCTGCCGTTGCTGAACACTCATAGCAGCGAAAGAAGACGAAGAAGAAGAAGACGAAAAGGAATTGCCGCCGTTCATTCACCTCCAGTGTTAAATCTGATGCTTGGCACCATTTTCGCAACGTTCCGCAAATGTTTCGTACTCATGCAGCGACACGAGATCTGCTGAGTCTCAGCATCCGGAATTAGAAGATGAGGAAACCTGTGTGTGGAGAAAACTTTCTGCGAAACTTTGTTCTCTCTAACGTTTTTTCAACTGTAAATGTGAAATTTTTGAATGATTTTTTTAAAAATAACAATTTAAATAACAAGCTAAATCAAACATCAAACTAAATCAAAGCGATTGCAAGCTCAATTCAATCAAATGATATAAAATCGATTTAAAGCAAATGCAAGTCAAGTAAAATCGATATAAGTATGAAATTTAAGTTAGTAATTTGCTCTCAACAGCTGACTTTATCGATCTATCGATGCTGGAATTGACATTCCATTGAGCCAATAACGTCAAATGCCGCGCGGTTCGTGTTTATTTATTGATTTGTTTATCGGGGAAACGTTCAAAAAGCAATTTCATTTAAACTTAGCTATAGACAACAACAACAGCAACAACTACAGCAACACCAACACTTGACAACTGCTGAAAATCAATAAACTTTTCAAAGCTAGAACACAACTTTGCTATTTGGTTGCTGCCGTTGCTGTAGCAGCTTGTTAGTGGAGTTGCTGCTGCTGCTGCTGCTGCCGATGTTGTCGTCGTTGTTCCTGTTGTTGTTTTGTAGAGCAAACTTTTCACTTTGACTCTGTTGTCGCCTCAGCTAACTGTATGCGATCGAACAGCATCCATCCACCACAAACGCCAATAAAGCGAAAAACTTTTCATGACACTTTTCGCGCTTTCAAAACGTTTCTCTTTTTTTTTGCATTTCCCTCCACACCCCGACCTGCCCTCTCTGACGCACTTACTGCACTGTCGGTGTCTTCTTTTTTCTATAAAAAAAACAGTGATTATCGTCAAACAGCAGCAGCCGTCACATTACCGTCACCACATCATCATCATCAGCAGCAGCAGCAGCAACAGCAACAGAAGCACCAACAATATTATTGGCAGCAAGATTCCACGTAAACCTCAGGCAAGTTAGATATTTATTGTTGTTGTTGCTGCTGCTGTTGTTGCTTTTTCCTCCCCGGTTCACCCACGCCCTCCTCGATGGCTTTGGCAGTCATGGCACGACCCGTGTGTCATGTGTCTCGTTGTGGTGGAGAGAGAGAGAGAGAGAGAGAGAGGGAGAGAGAGAGGGAGTTCTTCAGACTGTAATGTGAATTTTGTGTTGACACCAACGAAGTGATGTTTGTCATGTCTGTCATGTCTGTTGTGCAGAAAACTTCGAGAGAAGCGTCTAGAAAATGTCTGATAACCAATAAATAAGGAGAGTAAAAACATTTTAAGCGCTGCAAGAAGGAGTTACTCGCTCCGTTTTTACTCTTTGAAAAAAGAACGAGAAAAAAAAATATTAAAGCTGAATTTCTTCTGTCTGAAAAAATAGAAAAACTTGAATTTTTTTATTATATCTCTTTAAATTTGCGTAAATATTGAATTTGTTATTTCACTTTGAATTTGTGAATGTAAGAAGAGAGCCATGCAAAGAATGAAAAGTGATGACCATAAAAATATTAGTGAGAAAATTGTATCACTCATAGATTAAAATGAAGCACTAAAAAAGTTATTTTCTTAATTGAAACTTCGCATGTTTTATAATTATTTGCGGTGTGATCTGGAAAGAAGATCGCATGCTGCATCTCAGTACAGATTGTTTCCACTGTTGTTGTTGTTGTTGTTGTTGTTGTTGTTGTTGTTGTTGTTGTTGTTGTTGTTGTTGTTGTTGTTGTTGTTGTTGTTGTTGTTGTTGTTTCTGCTGCTGCTGCTGCTTCTTTTAGCCTTCGTGTTTAATCCTTACAGTGAAAACAACCGAAATGAAAAGCAACACCATTTTTGCCACTGAGAGTTTGTTGTTGCACTCGTGTTTTTCTTCGTCTCATCGTTTTATGCTCTTATTTCTTCTTTTCTCCTCTCTTTTCTTTCCTCCTCCTCGTTACCTCACCGCTGTTGTGTTCTCAAACGCTTTCCTGCGTTTGACTTTTTTCTCATGCTTTTTCCCTCTCTATACCAGTGTCACGAATATATTTTTTCTTCAGCTTAAGTAGAATTGTTTGGCCAACAATAACAATAAAATAACAACAACAACAACTACGTCCTATCAACGCCGATAATCGGCTTAAACACAAAAGTCTTTCAATTTGAACGTTTATAAGATTTTATTGGCCATCTTTATGCTTACTTTGGTTGTCCTCATCGTCATCATCATCATCATCATCGTCGTTCTTCCTCTTGTGTGTTACATTGTTGAGTGTTGGTTTGGTGCTGATGTTTGTTGTATTTGTTGCTGCTTTTTGTGGCTATCGTTGGTGTTGCTAAACTTCTTTCTTTTTCGATTTTCTTGACATCGGCTGAGCACTGAAATGGTATTAAAATGGTATTAAAAAATACTGATTCATGTCTTCAGCGCCTTCTAATTCTCGTCTTGAGCGCCTTCAATTATGCTTTCGATTTTATTTAATTGCTTAATTCAGGTTTTTCTAATTATTGCATTTTGCTGTAAGTTTTGTTTTATACAAATTTTCCTTTAATTTTTCGTCACATTGCGATTATTGTATCTTTTTGGACTCAACTCACGGTTTTTTCTTTTCTCGCCGACGCCCAAAAGTATGCAACAAATTTCTAAATTCATCATATTTTATGTTGCGTTATTTCCAGCGCGTCGGAGTTTCCATTTTTTTTTTGGAATTTTTCGTTTTTCTACTTTTTGAAGTAGTGAAATCGGAAAAATGTTTCGTTCAGTGTATCTATCCTTTTTGCTCCTCCGCTCGCTCTCTGATGTCCGCGGAACTGGGAAACTTTTTCAATTTTGTATTTACAGCTGGAGTTGCACGGTTTTCGAGTTGCTATTACGGGTGGGGCAACACTAAAGCGACTGCTAATGTTAACAGGAACAACAACAACAGCAAGTGCAAGAAATAGGATAACAAGACTCACCACACCAACGTCATCCAGGCTTGCCATCAACTCGACTCGCCTCTGAAGGACGTCGCTAGCGGCTGGCCGAGCCAAGCCTCTCGTAGACGTCCTCTGGTCGCCTGCTAAAAGTTGTCGTTGTTGTTGCATTCATATTTGTTGTTGTCCTCACAAAGTTAATTTTATGTAATTCTCGTCGGGGCTTTTTTCTGTTTGTTGTTGCTGCTGCTGTGCCGAAGTCAGTTAGTCATGTGCATTTTAATAAAATTTCCCTTTCGTTTGTACGCCATTTTGTTGCCTCTTCCCCGCCCTTCTTCTTCTTTAAACATCGTGTAGTCTGCTTTTAGGGGCAACGAGAGCTTTGCGAATGCATTAATTTTCTCCCAGTGGATTGCTTGCTCTCGTGTTTTTTAATTTAATTCTTTTTTTCTCCTATCGTCAACACCTTCTTTTAGCATTCACATTATTGCTGATGTCAGACAACGATAGTCGTCGTTGTTGTTGTTCTTTGTTGGTGGTGTTGTTGTTGTTGCTTTCCTTCATCAGTTGCGAGGAACACCCACTTTTTCCACATATACAGGATGTGCACACAATTCAGCAGCTAAGGGACGTCAAGGAAGGAATGAAGGAGATGGAAAGGCGGGAAAACATATCAGTTTTCATCTCATTACAACATGAAGGAATCAGATTAGATTTTTTTTCTGCTGAAAATTTATTCCTTCGTCGCTGTGGAAAAAGAAGAAAATGTATTGAAATTCAATTAATTTCGAGACCATCTCTTCTGCTGACCACATCATATTAGTTTTCTACGAAGTAACATAAACCATCAACTAAGTTGTAACTGTACTCCTCTCTCTTCCTCTCCTCCACCAACATTCTCTCTCCTTCTCTCTCTCTCTCTTCCTTTATGTCCCCGGAGAGTCATCCATTTTAGTTGCAACGACGATTTTATTACGCGTAAATTGGTTTTAAAATTCAATATTCTGTCGGTGTCGCTGTAGCGACGAAGGCGAACAACTGATGGCAAACCACAGGAGTAAAAACTGGGAAAAAAAGAAAAAACTGTCGCAGTAAAAATTAAATCACGCCTTACAGTCGCCTCGTAGCGTGAAATGCTTTGCTACGCAGAAATAATTCAACCAGAATATTTTTACAAAATTTTGCTACAAGAAGCAGAATCCCGTGAAGGCGACATATTGCGAGGAGAGAAATAGGATACACTTAACGAAATCATTTTGGAAGCAACACACTCAGATCAAAGGTCAGATCGGAATAACTTAACTTTACAGCCAACTCGCATTCTTTCCTTGGCAGAGTAAAGGAAACTCTTGCTCTCAGGAGTTGATCTCTTGCTTGCTCTTGCTTGCTCTTGCTTGTTTGTAGAGTGTGCAACCACAAGTGTGTTCCGTTGATCAGCCGGTGCTTTCACTAACGGTGTTTAAAAAAGGTCATCAGATCATCGAAATAATGCACAAAAATAATGCAATTTTCCACAGTGTAGCAATAGCGGTAACAACGGCAGCAAGTGGTAAATTATAACAGCAACCGAAAATAAGAACCAGCAACAGCAGTAAGCAGCAAAAATTCCTTCAAATATGTATGTGCGTGTGTATGTATTGTATGCTAAACTTGTGTGAGTCCGCAGGGTGTTTTTGCTACATATAGAGAAAGAAACTCTTAGGCGTCAAAATGACGACGACATTTTATCTCTCCACATCCTGACATCATCGCTCTACGCTTCTTCAGCTGCAAACTGTTGATAGCTGGCGGTGTTGCATACTTTTAGGGGTTTTATCGTCGTCGTGACAGCTTGCTTGACTTCGCGGTCACTCTGCGGAGTGGCTAGAGAGAGAGAGAGGGAGAAATAGAGAGAGGGGGAGCGAGAAATTAGGGAGGGTAGAGAAGTAAACAAAGAGGTATTCTATCGATTTTAATAAAAGTCGCCTAAATGTAGGCAATATTTTTTAATTCACTTCAACATTCTGCACATTTTAAGGCTTTTTTTGAACATATTAAATGCAAATTTCGATTTAGTTCGAAGACTATTAATTTGCTTTGTTTTTATGGAGTGTCCCTCTACGAAACTCCTTTTTTGCATACTTTTAGGGACAGAAAATTGTACAGCATCCATTTTCTTTTCTGAAATATTTGCTCAGTTCCTCTTGTTGCTTGAAAACCAACTAATTCATTCTGCTTTTCAACACAAAACATGTTGAGTTGGATTATTATTAAGTTGTCTCTTCAGCATTATTTAATACTGCAGTTCCTCCCTCGTTCCTGCCACCCTTTTCGTTCGGAATTCCTTATGCTGCACACGTGCAACATCATTTCGTCTTTTCTGAACCCTAACAAATACGTGCTGTTATTTCTTTAATATCCTTGTCGAGTGAGTATCCTTTTCGCAATCTTACAGCGCTCCTCTTACATTCCTCATTTTCTTTTCCATTCTCTCAATTCCCTGAATATTTTCTGTTTAGTATGTATATTTCATTTTACAAATTGTGATGTCATGACTTAATAATCAACTTAACTTATCATCTTAACTTATTAACTTTAGTAATCTTTAGCATCTTTATCATCGTCGTCATCATCAGCTGGTTACCCTGAGGTTATGCTTCGTTTTTTTACTCGTGTATATTTCTGTCGCCCGGTTTAGCAAATTCTTATCCCTTCATTTTTGCCTCTTCTCTCTTCTCTCTTCTCTGCTCTTCCCCCTTTTTTGTAGCATAAGTTGTAGAAAATTAAATTGACCGAGAGTGCTTAACATTATTAAGGGTTTCGAATGTGTTGAATGTTGAACGCATGACTGCATGTTGGTTTCTCTGGTGGTCGTCAACATCTCTTCACCATCATCGAACGTGCTCGAGAAATTGTTTGTTGTTTACTCACCCACTGTAAAACCTTCTTTACCAACAACATTCTTTGGAAACAAGTTTGTAAGTTTTTTGAGCTGGTGGAAAGAAACCCAAAGCAGCATTTTTGGAGCAAAAGAAATACTGCAAATATAAACAGCAAAATCTCAAGTAGAAAGTGTGAAGTGAAAAAGTGGTGATGGTGGGGGCTGGGGTGGGTGTGAGAAAAGGGATCTCAAGCAATTTGTAGAGTTTGAATTTAGCAAAAACGATTTTCCAACAAAGTTCTCATCTCTCCTACCAACACTAACACTCGTAGTTACATCTGTGTTTGTTTGCGCCTCATGTGGACTGCTAATCATGCATGATGTGAATATAAAACGTTGTTTGTAGAGCAAACTAATATTCGTCTTTTCGTCGTTAAGAAATTTCTGGGGTGTGATTTTAGGCGGAGGGTAAAAATTGAAGAAGTTCGTCACTGTTGAGGGCTATAAAGCCAAATATAGTTTGTGTGAGCAAGCAAACTCTTCTGAGTATGAAAGTTTGTTACATTGAGGCCTCAAGCGAACTCAATCAGAATGGTGGCGTGTGTCATCTGCCAAAAGTATTTGCATACTTCTAGGCGTAAAAGTGATTAATAAAATCACTATTTTCAGCTAACAATCATCGACGTGTAAATAAGTCGAAGAGGCCTCATTTAGTATAAAAAAATTTTGTTGCATACCTTCAGGCGGCTTTACTATATCACAAAAATCCAGATATTTATGAAATATTCCAAATAATAGCGTTCACAAAAATTATATAATTACAAGAAAGAATATAAATTTGAGTCGGATGAAATTTTAATTGGTGTTTCTCTAGCTGCCCAAAAGTATGTCTTAAATTTTCTCAAAAGTTTCACGTTTCTTATTTATTTATTTCATCCTTTTTAGATTCCCTATTAAAACGCTAAACATTTTTTGCTTCTCGATAGCAGACTTCAAAAGTAAAACTCTTCGAAAACTTTTGTCATTACATTTAATTTGTATGCTTTAAGGCGCTGAAGCTGATTTGTGGATTTCCTGGCTCTTACTCTCGTTAAACTTTAGTATTTCATTAACTAATTAATTTCTACTCATAATATTTGTAGAATGAAAATTGTATTAAGTTTCTGGTTGAGATTTATGTTCTCTGAAGTATAAATAATCTGTTTTTGTTTCTTGTTCCTGCTGTCTGTCTGTAATTTCGACGTCTTCGTGCATCTAATAAAGTGCGTGTATCAAATTTAATTAAGTGTTAAATTTCAACAGCAATATTTTTCCTTCGCTTCTTTAAATTTTTCTTCCAGCTTTTTCGGCTCATTTTAATTTTATTCATAACGTAACGTGATACAAGTTTTCTTTTCCTTTTCATAACATATTTTCTGCACTAAATTGGATGTTCGAATTTAAAAGCATCGTTATATTTTCTTGCCTTATTTTGTTCATAAAAATTTGATGATCCCATAGCTGGGAATTTTATATAAGCATCACATTTATTACTTTGTGGTAACTACGAGTAATTTAAAACGTGATTGTTCACCACGTGGACGGCTGTCTGGTTTTTATTCGTATCATATTTTGCAAAGCATACTTTTAGGATTAATTCAAATTTTTACAGAATTGAATTCAATCTTTCTCCTCTTAACCTTCCCCTCGTGTATTTTTTTAATACTTCTTATGTATTCTACTTTTAAGGAATTTAATTTTTAAGTTGGACGCCTAGAAATAGGCAGCGAAAAATTATTCAGTATTGTAATTCTTTAACATCTTGTCAAGTTTTTTCTACCTCAAATTCTTTCTTTTTATTAAAAGAATTTTCAATTATTAATTGTATTTATTTTCTCTCTTTTCAGGTAAATTTAAAAAGTGAATTTCATATTTAAAATTAAGTAAGTAACAAAGTTTTGATTGTTGTTGACAATGTTTTTTTAAGAATCGTGATACACCAAAAATGTACGGTAACGATTTACCTTCTCTATGAACTCATCAAACAACGCCAGCCAACTTAGACTTCGGCCTGGCCGAAGACAACACTTTTATTTGATTTGATTTAAATTTTTATTCCTTTCTAGTGTGTTTCTGTCTTGTTTTTGTTTTAAGTTATACGCTCGAGCAAATTCGTCACACAACAAGTTCGTGTTCACTACATAAACTCAATGATTTAATTAGCCCATGAGAATCTCATGCAGTGTGCGGTTGCGTTGCCATTCTCTCTGTAGTAAATTAAATGCTATCTAAGTGTCAGCTTATTGAGTTTGAATTGAATTTAATTTGATTGAATTCATTTGACTTGTTATCTGATATTCTATTGACTGTCGATACAAATTGTTGGATGCATTCCAAGCCGCTGATGGAGATTCTGTTTTGCATATTTTAAACGACACTTTTGCAAATTTTTTTCCCTTAATTTTTGATTATAAACTCAAAGTGAGTTGATAGTTTGTCTTTAATTAATAAAATTTCGAACTAAATTACAGAAAAGATTACGATTAAAGAATTACTTGCAAGTTCAAGAAATCACAAAGAAAAGAATCACAAGGAAAAGAATCACAAAAATTCCAGTAGAAGCACCTGTTATAATCCTCTCCTCCGTCCCTTTTGCTCTCTTTTTTGTCAGTCTGAGAACTAATTTCACAGTTTTTCTTTTCTTTTTTTCGTTAGCTCGACATTTTCATCTGGAGAGCTATTAAACACTATCGTTCGATAATTAATTCCCCTGAATACTTTTAGGCGCGCTGAAGCTGGTAGAACATCTTCTGTGGTGCGTTTGAAGTTTACAGCGTCAACTATAAAATTTTATTGCTTTTTAACGTCGTTGCTCGATGACTTTCTTGCAACCATTTCAATTAATTTCGCTGATGTTGTGTTAAATTGTAGCTACGTAAGGCTGGAGACGACGAGGAGACTGAGACTGAGAAGGCAATCAAGATAGAATTCTTATAAAATCTATAGGTCTTCCTTTTAAAAACTAAGAAAGAATTCAAGGAAATTGTTGAAATGAGAGATGGTTGATATACGAATTTGTAGCTAGTATTTCTCTAATTCTTCCTCTAACACTATTAATACCCGAATCCCTCTCTTGCTATCGCTATCGCGTCCTCTTCATTTTGTTCATATTTTTCAATTACATTTCGTTACACTTTAAAAAGCGTCGTAAACAAGCAGCAAATTGAATGAAATGCAATCGTAAATCTTGCCAGTAATAAACTTCAGCAGAATAAAAGAAGATCAAGGAAATCAAACAGCCGCATCCGCGTGGTTGGTCACCGTGATGTTGCTGTGTTGGATGGTTGGTTGGGCGAGGGCTAGTTTAGTGTTTTATATCCGTAAATCATGTCTATGAAAGTTAAAGTTAAGCCAAGTTAAGACGCTGTGATCGCTGCCACAGCAACATCATTTAAATGACTAACAAGTGAGATGAGCAGCAAACTCGGCGAGTCGATCTGTCGGCTGGTCAGTCGTACGATCGGTCGGCTGGGTTTGTCGGTCGATCAGTCGGCTGGGTTGGTCGGTCGGTTGGGTTGGTCGGTCGGTTGATCGGTCGGCTGAGTTAGTCGGTCGATCTGTCGGTCGGTTAGTTGAGCGGTCGGTTAGTTAGTTTTTCGGCTGGCTGGTCGATCCGTCGGTAGGTTGGGTTGATCGGTCTTTCTTGCTGGCTTCATCTGTTGATTCCTTGTTGGATAATAATAAAATAACAACAACAACAAAACTGTTTAAGGAAGTGGTAATAATAATTTACAACAACATCAACGAAAATTAGTTTTCCTTCATAAACTTCATGCTGGGATTTGACTCATTCTAACCACAATTTAGCTCTTCCGCTCTCACTCCTCCCCTCCTCGCCTTTATAGAGGACCCACGTTTTATCCCAAGCTTCCCCTCACCTTTATTAGGTTTCTTTTATAGTCTTCCAGAATGATTACCAGCTGAAGATGGTTTTGTGGAGTTCTTTTATTTGTGATTTGCTCAAACTCGGTTTAACCTTTCCCTTCCTGTTTCGCACTCTTCTCTCATGACTATTATTGTGTTTTTTCCTCTTCTTCCCTCCCTTCTTCCTCCTCCTCCTCTTTCATCATTCAAATGCGCTTTATAGCACACGAAGGCACTTCAGTTTATTGCGATCAACAGTTTTCAGGCTGCGGGTAACGAACTCTAAGTAGTTTGACTGGAAGGTTTGTTGTTAAAAGTTACGAAAGAGAGAGAGAGAGAGAGAGAGAGGGAGAGAGAGAGAGAGAGAGAGGGAGAGAGAAAGAAGGAAGGATGGATGGTTGAATGGATGCATGAAGAGAAGAAATAGTAGAAATGAGATCTGTAAAAAGTTTGATTATGAGATGATGGACAAGGAGAGTGCGAGGGAGCAAGATGGGAAATGCTTTACACGTCCTCATTTATTTGCTCGTCTTTGCAAAAGACCAGCTTTCGTTGAATCTCAGCTTTGGTAAAAGCGAGCGAGTTGGCTTAAATGTGACCGTTTGCGTGCTGCCAGTCGATCGTTTTAATAACGTACAGCAAACGTGTGCCGTTGTAGTTTTTTTATGAGCCGCTCACTCTTCTCTTCTCTTTTTTTCTCTCCTCTCATCTCACCCTCTTTCTCTCTATAATCTCTCGCAAATAGCGATATAGTTTGGTTTAAATCAAGTTCAGAGAATTTCTTCTACATATTAAGCCAGTTTATTTGGAACTTGTTAAGCAAAAGGTTTGATTTTTGTTGTTCATTAACTGCATTTTAGAAATTTCAAACTGTAAACTAATATTCGAGCGTATATTTCTCCTTTCTCCACACGACTGTACTAATTTTACTTGCTTCCTTTTCTCTTTTCTGATTCTATTTCTTGAGAAGATCGGATCTTTTCTACTTTGTAATCGCTACGGTATCTGATTTTTAAAGCCAACAGTCAGTGATGTTGCTCGGTCAGAAAGTCATTGTACCCAAGAACAGTTAGTTTCTAACTTGGCTTAAAGCTACGAGCCAATGACTGCTCTCTTCTGCTGGTTTTTGCTGCTGTGTTCGTTCTTCTCCTCTGCTTTGAACTTGAGATTCCTCATGGATGTCTGTGTCTGCAGCCTTTTTTATTGTCTTCTCACAATTCTAATAAAGAATAGACTAGTTTTATTTTCTCTTCTTTGAATTCTGTACTCAATTATTAACATTTCCGAGGAGAAAAGAAGCCGTCAGCACCTTTTTTCTGTGCCGCCCCTCCGAGTTCGTCGTCTCTCCTAAGCGTGTCTTAATTTTTACGGCCAACACTAAGCAATAAGCCGGGATTTAGCCGTTCGCATGCAGTGCTGGCCGGCCATCTGTTTTTATGGCGAACTTCTTTAACCTTTTTAATTTTTGTTTTTATATTATGTGATCATGTTTCGTTCTTTTACTGAGATTTTCTTCTTTTCCCCCTATTTTCCCCTATTCTATTTCTATATATTTCCCCTATATTTCTTCCACTAAGTTTGGTGGTGTGTTCCGTACTTTTTCGGCTCGTTCGCTTCACTTTTTATCCTTTTTCGCAACAAATTGCCAACATTGTTAGTACAACAACTCGAAACAAATCATTGTGCCTTATTGGCCTGGCTAACTGACGACTGAACAAGGCTGGGCAGGGCTGTCGGTGGTTCTCTCGGTCGCGAATTCCTGAGCGCTGTACAGCGGCAGCACTTCTTCGGCACGATCATTAGTTCGGCTTTGCTCATTAGGGTTTTCGGCGGAGGGAAGCGCTCGTCGGCCGCAACGTACTGAACATAGTTGCGAGCATTTCTTCGCTCCTTCACTTGTGCCGTGAATAATGTGGTAATAAGACCTGTTGCCGCTTACCCATTACGGCCCATAACATCCCATATTCGTTTTCGCCAGTTGTTTTTGCTGAGCTGCGAGCATGATCGTGCAATTGTGTTTCATTTCTTCCTTTTGGATCTAAGATACTAGAGAAGTTTTCTTGTGGATTATTTTGTAGATGTAGGAATGGGAGGACGGAAGACGAATTTTAGGGCCATTTTATCGCTGAACCTCTAGTTTTTTAATCACTTGTAGTTTGACGGTAAAAAATTAGTTTGTGCAACACTAAAAATGGGTGGCGTGGACGATGATATGTTGTTTGAAAGCCTCATTAAGTTTCGTATGAGGAAGATTTCTCACGTACAACATTGCAGCTTCTTCTAGCGTTTGTTTGAGAGTAGGGAGAATATTGAAGTGAAGAACGTATACCGTTTATAAACCCCCAATATTGCCCTATTATAAACTTCCAAAAAATACTGCCAAAATGAGCGAAAACCATTTCGGAAGAGCTATCGCATCACCGAAATCGGTTTGCCTCCAAACCAGACTTAACGAGGAACGACGGAATATCGTTCCGAGAAACATGAAACCATTTCTTAATTATTTGGGAATAGATAGACATAATTCCTCGTCAGATTTTATCTCTTGAGATAGTTTCGCGATGAATACTTTCATAACATCTCGATATATAAATTGTCCACTTTTCAAACTGTATTCATTCTCAAAATCCTGTTAACTGACGCAACAATATTTAATACAAATATAATGCAGAAATCTCAAAGAAGTTTATTTTTTATAAAAATATGTCTTGTTTTTTGACAGATCTGTTTGTTTTTCGAATCAGATTCCTTCCAAAAATATTTATTTCTTTAAATAAATACGACTTTAAACACCTGTCATGTCTTGACATTAATTTCGTATAAATAATAAACAGAAATATTTTTGAAGCTTGCTGTCACGATGACACTTTCTCTCCCTCACTCCCCATATCTTTCTTTGTCTAATTTTATAATTTACCTTATTTTAATATTGTTTGTTTTTGCTTTCAGTTGGATTTTCTTGCCAAACATTTTGCTTGCATTTAACTCATATTTATTCTATCTCGCTCACTTCTATTATCCCTTCCTCTCTCACTCATTTGTTGTTCTCTCAACACTCTCCTCTCTCTTCTCACCGCTTTCCTTTCTGCAGTCCACGTTCTTCTACCCTCTCCTCGTTCCACTTTCCTGCTTCTCCAGCCTCTTGTACTTTTCTCTCCACTGCTCACTTCTTCTCCCCTTCTTCCTCTCCTTCAACTCTCCCTACTTTTTTCTCTTCTTTTCCTCTCTCCTTCTACTTTTCTCTTTGTCTGCCACCTGATCCAAATATTTTTCCTTCTCACTTGTCGTCATCTTTACGCGCTGTCAAGTTGAAAGATAGATGTCGCTTGTTGCTGATCACCTGACAGGCATGTAACAACAACAACAGTGTCAAACACATATGTCATTTTGACATCATTACACAGCTAGCGGGAGCACCAGAGTGAATCAGCAAGCAAACTTAGTAATTTTTTTGGGGTGGAGAATTGTTAGACTGTTTTTAGAATAGACTAAAATATAAAGATTTTAATCATCAGCATATTTTTCCGCGGAAAATTTTGCATTGCAAGTATAAAATAATATTAGGAAATTAAGAAAAAGTTTTAAAAATTAAAGTTGGAGAGTTTTGTGCTAAACACTCGTAAATACGAAGATTTGTATTATCTAGCAAATTGCAGATTTATTCATACTTCAAAAGCTAATTCTTTGGAGAAATTTCTGTTAGTTTTTCTCGCCTTTTTTCCTTTTCGTAACACAAATTTCTCCACCAACCTGTTTAGGTGTAAAATTTCTTTCTATCACGTTTTGCTAAATTCCACTTTATTATGATTTTACTCTCTTAACTTTTTGAGACCAGATTTCAAGCTGGCAATACTGTGCAGCTCCAACTTCACCGAAATGTAAAGCAAGCAACAACAAGTTGCCCTCACGAAGCGTGCGCAGAAATACCTGCGAGAAAACCCACTAAACTCTACACAGGATACGTCGAGACAGGATTTGAATAGCGATTTAAAGCGACCTTCGCACAAAATCCTGTTTCTGAGAGGCAGCGCAGCGCTTTCATGCCAACTTCAAAATGAGAAGCAACAAAAATTCAAGAGCAGCAGCAACAGCGGCTCGCTCAAAACGTATTCATTCTTACATGCAACAAGCTGGTTTTGTTGGCCAACAAGATGCTTTTGTTTTTCCTTTTTGCTTTGCTAGCATTATTATGCTTCCTCTCTCATGCGAGCAGTGAGTATGCGTTCTCTTTGATGATAATGAAGTTGGCGCTCTCAACCATCAACTCTCTTTTACTCTTTACTCTCTGCTGCTGTCGTCGTCATCGTCTCCTCGACGTCGGCAACCACAGCATTGTAGTTGCTCTGGCTTTTATAATTCTCAATATTTGGATAAATTTTTGCTGCTGCTACTATGCGGTCGCTGCGCCGCTCCGCCGCTGCTGCTTCTTTCAATTCTTCTTCGTGCAATAGAAATTTTTCGAGAGCTCACCAGCCGACGTGATTTCAGTTCGCGATGAAACTTTGAAGATTGTGGTTGGTAGTTTTCTCTCAGTGACGCCTCGTCGTTGTGTATTATTTGAAAGGTGTAAAATAAAATCAGATATATTTTTGCAATAAAAGCTAAGGACTAAACAGTGTTTAATTTGAAACGTATAATATTAACAATAGCAATTTTGCAACTTCTACTTAACTGACCAAAATATCGACCAATCCTGGAATCAATTCCACTCTTCAGATTTCCATTTTCACAAAAACGCGTTCCATCGTCTGTCGCGGTTTCCGGATAACATTTTTAACCCCCAACTAAAAACGGTTTCCTGTTTAGTGTAACTTTTTGCGATCTTAAAATCTAAGATTTTTGAAATCTTTAATTTGAAAACTCTAGAAAATTCAGCAGAGTGCCTCAAATTGAAAAAAAGATTACTGCAAATTATTTTCTGAATGTGTAAAAAGTTTTACATAAAAACTATTAAATTTGTATGTAAATAAAATAAAGAAAAACTACATTTTGTGCTTAAATTGCGGTATCAAACATCATCCACACCTAAAGAAACTTGTTGTTGCTAACAGGTGGGTTAGTTTTGGAAAGGAGTTGCCAGTTCGGAATGAAAGTAGCAGCAGAAGGGAAAGCAGGAGTACGAAAAATTACGGATTCGCATTATTTTTGCCGAAAAAGTGCTAAGGATTAAAAATCCTCCATTTTCAATTAACAGCATTAAATGCATCATTTAAACTTTAGTGTGACAATTTTACAGTTATAATAGTTCAAGTGATTGACTTATAAAATCAGAGATAAAAATCATGTTTTAAAAATTTACAAATTATACGCACAAATCGATAAAATTAACAAAATAGTATATAAAAAATTGTCACAAAAATTTACAAGTGCCAAAAATTGTCAACCAACTGAGGAAAATAAAAAGTTAATTAAGAATTTCGCAAGGATTTAAAACGTAAACATAAATAAAACGTTCTTCAGCGGGAAAACTTTACTAAATCTAGATAAAAACTACTCAATTTTACTCTAAATATAATTTCGAAAATGTCGTAAACGTGTAAAAATATGTAAAAATTATTTTACTTTACGGAAAAGTTTCTTAAATAAATCACAGTTGTTTTAATCGCTAAAAATGTTTATTCTTGCTATGAATTTTTATTAACTCTGATATTAAATACGTCAAAAACTGAACAAAAAAAACTACTAATAAATATCAGCTTGAAAAAGTGCAAAAAACAGCATATCACGAAACTGAAAAGAAATTACTTTTTTATTTATTTTCATTAACCATAAAAACGCGATATCGAGCTGATAAATTATTTCTTGTAAGAAATACAAAAATAATTATCGCAAGCACATTTTTATTTTCGCTCTAAATTTGCGTATCAAAAGCGGAAACTAAGAAAAACAACTACATAAAAGTAAACAAGTGCTTCTTATCAGTAATAAATAAAAAGAGAAACAATTGAAAATACAGTCAAGAATAATTGAAGTTGTAATTATTTTACAATTCATACGTACTTGAAAATTGAATACTTTGAAAAGGGAGCACCAAATAAGAGCAGAAAATGGTAGTGTTAGAAAGTGCAACCGCCCTTCTGGGTGGTCCATACGCGCAGGGGGCACCCGCTCTGAAAATGGTACAAAAACGTTATATCGGATTACATCAATGGTTGGGACCACTACGTTCTAAGGAGCTGAAGGAACATATTGTAAGTTGGTAATGGCAGGAAGTCACGTATTTTTCTCTTTTTCGAACCCTTTTGATGTTGACGAACCCTCCGATGTTACGGAAAAGAAGTTCATTTTTCCTCTTCGCTATTGATCTAGTGTACGAATACCATCTTTAAAGGCTTCATTTTTATAAGCGAAACAATATTAATTATTGGGAAATCAAGAAAGACGTAGGACTCGCTTTGATAACTCCATTTCTTCCCAGAATATATTATACGATTGTCTGTTTTGGGAATGGGCGACGCATCAGACTTGAATGATTTCTTTGAATCCTTGAAATGATTTCTTTATTTATTTTATCGATATTAACAAAAAAAGTAATACTAATTTGATTGTTAGATTAATTGATTCATTGATGTATAATTAAAATCTTTTTGTTGTGTTTAAGGTTGGCACCTCCATCACTTGTTGTGTTGTGACAACTTTGTGACACCTGCAATCTTTGTACTCGTACATAAATATTTTCTAAAGGACAAACCAGAATGTAATAAAGTTGAATTGAAAATCCGAAGACCTTAATGTCAATTCTATAGGGTGACATTTTTAACAAATAACGCAAAAAACCGTAACCAAAACAAACTCAACTGTCTACTGAGTTTCAAATCTCAAGAGCCGTCAAATGACGTTCGCAATTTTTAAACAAAACCACCGCTAGACAGTGACACAGTCAGTCAGTCTGTCAGTCATTCCCGCACTCACTCACGCACTCCTTAAGCTTGAGTTTTGCAGTTATTAAAATAAAATGAACAGAAAAAAGCCGCACATATTAAAAATTCAAAATGTTACTGCACTCAAGTGTAGCGCATTTTCTACTTGAAGTGAAGTAAGTGGTGCATACAGGCGGGGGTGGTTGGGCCTGAGGGAAATACGACGACGAGTACGTAGGGGGAAAAGCAAGCACTCGAGTAGAAGCAGGAAACAGGAATTAAGAACTGGCAGAACACCAGAAGCAACAGACTTTTCATTATTAATATGCAATGCAGATCCTAAGGAAAACGCTTAAAATATGCAGTTCTAATCTCAGGAAGGGAATTTCTTATTTTTACTTTACATTTCTGCAAACGGTGAATTGAAGAAAATTAAAGTTACACTTAAATTTTCAGATTGAAATTAATGTCAAGCAATTATGAGTTCTCTTGTGAAACAATGAGGAAAATAAGGTGCTAATGAGTATATTTCGAGAAATATACGCGTGTTTAAACGATTTCTGATCTTATTGGTTCCGTAGCTCATTCGTCTAATAAATTTCTATATATTTCTATATAAGATGGGGGATGGGGATGGGGAGCTATGGTTCTATAGTTCATTCCTGTATAAAATGGTGTTCTGATTCTGGAAATGATATCGAAAATGGTTGTCACATCGTTTTTGAGTTGCAGTCATGCACACCATAATTCGATTGTAATATGTGGCGCTTCAAATTGAGAATTATTATTTGACAGTAGCTATATTCGAAGAATGGGAATGGTTTCCACTTGCAGTGGCGTGTTTTCCACCTCCAAAAAACGGGGAAAAGTCAAGGAAAAAACTTTGTTTTTGATATTTTGGAAACGAAGAATTTCATAGAGAAAATACACATAATTGTTGAAAGAGTAAATATTGAACGAAGAAGTGATGATCGAAGGCATTCGGGGTTATAATTATTGCATATTCGTACAAGAGTTGAAATGCCTTATTATAAATAAATGAAGACCTGAATGAATTTAATAAACAAAGGAAACACTGAAGGAACTACAACTTTAATTCTGATTGAGTATGCATTTTTGCATATTCGTTCTCAAGTGCTGCACGAGCATTATCGATGCATACTGGAAAATATTCGTATATCGCACGAGTTACTTTACTTTTCCTGAAAAAAGAAACGACGAATGAAAGAAGAAACTCTGCGAAGGTCGTAGCTTGAGATGAGACACTTGATCTTGGTTAATCATTGAATGCTTTATTAATTATAAAATGCTTAATTTGCAGAATTTTGTTTGATTGCTTCTTCTCTTCTGCACTTCAGATTTTGTATTCTCTTCTCTATTCGTAAGTTAAAGCGTAAAAATACTGAAGTGTAAAGGAATTGAAATTCTTGAGAGAGGTTTTTACTGACTCTTTTTACGATGATGCATTTGTAGTTACTAATTAGTTAGTTGTTACACTACATAATAATGCTGCTTCTAGTAATAGTAGTTGTTGTTGTTGTAAAATACGATTATAGGTGATGTCGACTGCCGTTGTTGCACTTGCTGCCGACTGCAGTTGTTGCCGCTGAAACTGCCTTTGCTACCGCTGTTGCTGCTGTTGAAGTTGCTACTGAACGCTTGGATGGTTTTCTCTGCTGGCTGGGTTTGGCTGGCTGGTTGGTTGGTTGCTCACTCTTTATACGGTTCGTTTTGAAGTAGCGGTGTTTAATTGCATTTGACGCACTTCTGTTGCACACAATAAGCTGAGTGAGCGATGTATTGCTGCCGCCGTTGCTTCGGTAGCAACTGAAATGAGGAAAAATTAGGTGTGCATAATAAATGCCGTGTGCCGCATCACCGCTCGCGACTCTCTTTTGCGACGCGGATTTCTGTTATATCAGCAGACTATCATAACTAAAGATGAATTGAACTTTTTCTAAATTATATATAAATTTATTAAATCCGTTTTCTACTAGAGAAAAGTATAATTCCTTCAGATACTTTTTAAAATAAAGTTTTATAAAATACTGTTTGCGAAAAGTGAATCGCAGATAGGGTTCGACTTATTTTCACAACCATCATCACTTGATCGCTATATGTAGTCATTACAATCATCATTATTTCAATCAACATCATCATTATTTTAATCAACATCATCATTATTATTATAAAAATTATTATCTGGCGTGGTAATCATCCATGATTTCTTTAAAGTCCTTAGCAGTGTAGAATTTTTTCCTCTTTGTGTTGTTTTCCTTCTTTTATTGTTATTGTTTCCCTCCCCCTTTCCGATTTACCTAGGAATTCCATACTCCTCAAACACTGAAATTTCATTCACCACTGAATGTTTTTTTTTAAAATTTTCCTGCTTTAATATTTACTGCAGCGTAATTTCGAAATGTGCGCTTGCATGAAATTACATGCGTTTGCGAACGTGCACATCGTCCTCCTCCTCACCATCGTCATCGTCATCGTCATTGCCCTCGTCCGCAACGTCGTCTTTCTCTCTCAGAAAACTATGATTTTTCATTAAAAATATGAAATTAGTTTTCCCTCTCGTACCCCACTTTCTCTCGTTTGGTCGTATTTATTTCTAAGGCTGTATTTTTCTGCTGTAGCTTTTTATGCAATTATAATTTCTTTTTTAAAAGCGAAATAGTTTTGCTTGCTACCTTTTCTTCTGCGCATCGACTTCACTTTGCGAACGCATCATTAGCGTTTGAATTGCATAAATAATTAGATCGCGCTCAACTTTAAATTGCAGATGATGCGTAGTAATTGAGGGATAATTTCATGTTCTGCGACTGTATTTAAGAGGGATGATGATGCATCGGAGGAAACGAGGGATGGGAATGTGATTGTATAATTAGATTGAGTACAGAAAAAATACGTTACGTTTCTGTCATCGCAAAAGTCGGCAATCCTTACGTTTAACGGGTTTGAAGTGAAGAATCTTCAATACTTTTCTCTTCATTATCTAATAGTGCCATTATAGTCCCCTTAAGTTTCACTATCAAGCAAGCAGAGACAAATGGCTCTCATTTTGCCTCCTACATCATTGCCTAAAATCTAAATTAAATCTGCTTCCCATTGCTATCTCAATGCAATGAGTTAGAAAAGTGAAAATTTAATTGAAAAACTTTTCATCCACAACAAAGCAATCCAGTCCAGTGGTTGTCCATCGCGTCCATCCACCACAGAAGTTTCCTCCGCCAATCATCACCATTCTATCCACTTACATTGTCTGTCGCATAGTTTTTGTCACCGCCAACTAGTTTGTGAAGTAAGCAGTAGGAAAAAAGTACGAGTTGCTAGCGGGAAAATAAAAGAGCTCGCGGAATTTTGCATAATTTCACAATTGACCTAAATATTTTGTTGTTTCCCTCAGCAGATAAAGTTCTACTAACAGATAAGTTTACCGCACAAAGTTCTACTAATTAATTTCGTTTAATAATGTTTTAGACGAAATTTTACTTATCTGGCGTTGTAATAAATGGTACTTGTAAATTCTCAGTTACCAGAATTAATTCTAAGGTTACGGAATATACTAAGTTTTCAGAAATTTCCTGTAGTTTTATAACTAATAAAATCTACAACTAATTGCTGAAAAATTAGTTAGAAAAAATTAGAAAAAAATAAAAAAACCTCAGGATTGTTTACTATGAAATTAGTTAAAAAATAGTAGATTAAGTAATATTTCACTAATAGTTTAACTTCATTACTAATCAAAATAAAAAGGATATTGTAAATAATATAAAGTTTTACTACGATTTCGTAGGTTATCGTTAAAAGTTAGTAGATTAATTAAAATTTTTTTAAAAACTATTGTAAATAAAAGTGTTTAAAATTTTTTACCACTAAATTAGATAAAAGTTAGTAGATCAAGTACATTTTTTACTTTATCTTCATAGTAAATCGCTTTTAAACAACTTCATTCGAAACTAGAAAAAAGAATTTAACAGATTCATCGGTTCAAGTTATTAAACAATTAGTTAAAAATTGTTATTTATAGAAATGTAATTACTTTCATTATTTGTAGAAATGTAACTACTTTTTTTCACCTTGAAAAAAATTTTGTTCTTTCAAGAGTTGATTTATTGTACTTTCAAAAAATTTAGCACACTAAAATTATTACTTTTCCTCTAGTGTTGTTGTTCTTGTTGTTTTACTGTCTGCTTACTAATTGACTTTACAATTTGTTTGAACTTGTTTCTTGCCATAAAGTGGCACAGCAACAATGCCGCTTACATTACGTTCGTTTGCCCAGAGAAAATTTATACCATGTGACTTTTTTTGCTCGCTCTGTGCTGCTTTCTATATGCGCGAGTATGAATGTTTGTAGCTATGTTGCTGCTGGTGTGTACACGTATTTATGTCAAATAATTTACCATATGAGCCACATTTGGTGGCAATAATGAGTGTGGGATTTTTTGTTCCCCTATTTTTCTGACTCTTTTTGTATTCGTATTTTTGTTGTGCGATTTTCCACTGAAGTTAGTTATGTATGTATGTTTGTATACTTGAACAGTCGTTAGAGTTTGGAAGCGGTAAAAATCGGGGTTGGAAGAGGTTGTTTAATTATATGCAGTTTCGTCATCAGAACTGTATTCGATTTTTCAAACCTCGCGAGAGTTGAAAATCTTGTCTGCAATTTTAATTTAAACTCTGCTGCAATGGGAATTAATTTATAAACGTTTGTTTTTTGCGTTTATTACGTTGTTATTTTGTTATTTAGAACAGAAATAAAATACAAAACACAGTAAAAATTAAATCGTATTTGTATAGAAGCCGAATAAATCACAGGTTGCTTAGAAAAATAGGTTTTTATTGTAAAACATAGTTATTTTTTTGTATATTTCGATATTATAGAAGATTATGAATATATATATTTTAGGAAAATCATGTTTTCTAAATGTAGTTAACATTCATTAAGAATTCCCTTCCCGTAACTAACTTCAACTGTCGGAAAAATGAACTTTTCAACATTTTAGGACTAAATAACTTGCGTAGATTGAAGATGTGGCTGCCAAACTTCTTTACTTACTCATAATCTCGGTTAAACAGAAAAGTTGCGGCTATTAGTAGATAAGAAGTGTACTTTGCAATATGACTGTATTTTTCGGCTTGAAAGCGTCGCTTACTGAGAATCAACACTGTTTATAAGAAATCTTTTATCATTCATATAGAAAAGCAGTCATTACAGTTGTTTGTCTTTGTTTACTGAGTTG
This sequence comes from Sicus ferrugineus, assembly GCA_922984085.1. Taxonomy (NCBI): domain Eukaryota; kingdom Metazoa; phylum Arthropoda; class Insecta; order Diptera; family Conopidae; genus Sicus; species Sicus ferrugineus. The sequence continues at coordinate 12,361,372 of OV277352.1, read as the reverse complement.
TGAGCCATCATCGCCAGTAATTCTGTCCCATTCCTATTCTAAAGTTTATAAGAAACACTCAAAAGTTCCAAGTGTTTCTCTTTAAATGTGATGTTTTTTGAAATTTAATGTTTTTTGAAATCCCTTTTTTGCTTGTTTGGCAAATCAAATTTATTTATTTATTTTGTCCTCCCCCACTTCCAATTCGGTTCTCTTCTCTCCCTCACCCTTCCATTACTGTATTTCCTCTTTATCATTTACATAATTCCCAGTTTGTTGATTCATTTCAAATTTCTGCCTTCCTGCAGATTTCGTTTGTCATAACTAACTGCCTCGTACATTGCAGGCGAACATTTCTCTGCATAAAATTTATGAATTTTAAATTCCCTATCAAATCCATCACTTCAAATGCGAACATCCGGCTTTGCGCTGGGAAATTTCAATGTGGTGTGGGGAAAGCAGGAATATAGTTCGTCTGCTGTCAGAATTACTCGTCATCTGTCCATGTATTCAACTGTCCTCTCCAATTAGAGGGCCTCCCATTCCCCCATTTCGATGATGGGAACTCTTAAATGAGGAAATGAGGCTTTGTTGTCCGTTTTGTCGTTGTCGCCATAGTCGCCGTTGTCGTCGTCATCGTCATCATCGTGGTCGTTACCGCGCTCTGCTGGAATTCAGAAAGTAGAATACGTGGAGGATAGTGACAGCGACGATGGTGGCTTGGTAATGTTAATTTTGATGTTGATGTTCTTCTCTCTGGAAGCACTACATGCAATTTTTTGAAAATCATAAAATTTAGGTTAAATGCAACAATTTTATAACACAAACTAACTGCCTGAGTGATAATACGGAGTATGTACGACACAGCATAAAATGTAATTCCATCCCAAGCTCCCCTCCTTCCCCCTTCCAACTCGTCCTCCTCCCTGTCATCGCCTCATTGCCGTTAGTTTACATCGCTGTCATTCCAAAGCCGGCCAGCTTTCTAGCTGTCCGTAGCAGTCACTCGCCAGTAAGTATGTCAGTCAAACAATGTCACTTTTGGCAGACATTTTTACCAAGAGAAAGTTCGGTCGTCGTTGTCTTCGTGAAATATGTTGGTCAACAGATGAGTTCTTGTTTTTTAGGTAGAAACTTTTCCTCTCAGATTTAAGGTGTGCTAAAATTTTAATGGTTGGTAGAATTCGTCGTAAGTTTAGAACGATTTTTTTAAGACTTTTTTGTTGTTCTGTGGATTTGATGTTGTGAATATAAAATTTTATTGTTCTGAAGAAGATCACAATATATGTTTAATTTTTATTTAAGCGATAAAAATGTCATAGCGTAATTATTCATTTACACGATAAAAATGCATGAAACTAGAATGACTTCAGTTACTTTTAATAAGAAAACTTGATATTTATATTTCGCTAATGGGATATACAATAATTAAGAATATGTGAGATTGTGCGGTTTTAGTAATACAAAGGGGTTGGTTTTGTAAAATATTTAAATTGTTTAAGGGATTTTCGCTTAAGCGAAAAAAGTATGGTTTTAAAAATTTTTTTTGTCGCTTAAGCGATAGAGTTTGGGAAGAAACACTAATTGGGTTTGATCTGTACTTTCTTTAAATTTTGTTGTACTTGAAAAATAATAAAAAAATATATTTTCAAACAAGCTCTACTTAAAAAATTTCGCTTAAGCCATAAAAATTTTGAAAGCAGTTTTTCCAAGAAAACTTCAGAATAAAGAAAAATGCCTTCCCTTCTATTTTGGATATACTATTTTTGTTTTAATTTACTAAGTATGATGAACTTGACTTCTTTCCTTGCAAATTTTTTATTAATTCTTCTTTCTCTTCTCTCTTCTGCCTTTTCATGGCCCTCAGTTGTAATGTTGGGGTTTTTTCTTTGGTTTTCTGTGTCCGTTTTCACTCGAATGTGGGTGATCGGTTCAACGACCGGCTCTTTTCGCATTATCCATTCTTCTACCTCGTCTTTTCTGACCGTCTACTCTTCCTATCTTCAACAGCAGAGCATTGTTGTTGTGCTACCAAATGTGAGATTTTTTAAAGCTTGTTGTTACTGCTGCTTTTTGCTTTTTTGTCCGCTTTTTAGTACTGCAGTAAGCAGTTTTTTCAGAATCCAGAAGATACCATATTTATTTTAACTTACGAACGGGTAAAGAGCGACTGATTAATCAGTGCAGAAGACCTTTACAATTTCTTTCTGTCTCGTTTGAAATTCCTTGAATTCTTTAAATTATCCACAGAAAAAGGGTTTTGTAGTCATTTTTTGTCTTTTATTTAAATCTTGAAAATGCATTATTATTTGATAAAGAATCTAATTTAGACAATTTGATATGAATTCCAAAAATTTGTAAAATATTTTCAGATCATTTAAATGAAGTTCTTTTGCGTTTATTATTTACTTTCGCTGCTGTATACAAAAACATGTGTTAACAATTTTATTTCTCACATTTTTTCCTGCATTACCACCTTCATTCCAAGTCATGTCTTCTTTTATTCTTCTAATCGAGTATCCAACAATTCTGCTAGCAATCGCTACCCCAAAAATGCCATTTCATTTGTTGCCGAGGCCACATGTGAACAGACAGACGTCAGATGTGAACCATTTCTGCGAAATTGGCTCTAGTTATGCTCTGCTGACAGTACTCAACCAATCGCCAGGCTGAATATTCTTTCCCAGGACTGCTGCTCGTTCTCATTCCTCCAAAAATCCACTGCGACTGTGACTGCTAGCGAAAGAGAGACATTAAGAATAATGGCAACGTGTTGGAATGAAAATTGCCTGCAACATATTGTTGTCGTTTACAAGTTTCTTCCTCTATCCTTTTAATAAAAAATTTTTAGGGTCTAATTGGTTCTCCCCCGGGTTGAAAGATACTCAATTAATTGCCAGAAAAAATTAGTTGAATAATTGGTGTTGAAATAAAAGGAGAATTTTGGGTTTTTTGTTGTGAAATGGTATTTTTTTTCTCCCTTAATAAGGAAGACAAGAGAGAGGGAGAAAGAAAGAGAAAGAGAGAGAGAGAGAGAGAGAGAGAGTGAAAGAACAGAAAAGAAAAGAAAAAACCTCAATAAAGTTATTCTTGACGCATACAAAAGTAGTTGAAATTAAAGAAACAGAAATATTTTTACTCCTAACAAACGCATCAAATAAAAAGGAAAAAAACTATTTTAACATGCATCGAATAGCAAGTGAGGCAAAAAGGACATTCCATTCCCTCAACTCCTCCACCCAGACACTCGAACAATTCGTTGTTTCTTTCTTCCCACCCCCCTTCTTCTTTCCTTCCTTCCTTTCTTTCTTCCCTATTTTCCCCCGGAAAAACACTTACGAACATTGCATTGATATCTTTATTACTGCATTTTTTCATATATTTTTTTTTACTTAACACAAACTTATATTCAGATACAGCGTAGAACTTCTAAACTTTTTCATCTTGCTTCCTACATCATCCTTAAAAGCTACTCAAAGAAACTCTCACTCGTAGCTACCAGAAACTTATTTCAGCTTCACATCCTGCAGATAAATCTGAAGGAAATCTGAACGAAATCTGAACGAATTCTGAACATACAGATACAAACTACAAAATTAAATTTGTGACGGATAGAAAAAGTAAAGAAAACAAAAAAGAAGAAAAAAACACTAAGAAAAACATTAGACGAATTCAATTTGCTGGAGAAAATTTAATAAGGATGAAATACGATATGAGTTGAGTTGAGAGAGAAGAAGAAACGTCAGGCATTCAAGTCTTTCAGATCAGTGAATTTAATGAAAAAAAAAACATTAAAAGCATGACTTTTAAAGTCTCTTGAGCGCTTGTTGAAACGAACTTCTTGTTTCGCCTTCGGAATCAAGAGGGGAAAGAGAGAGGAAATGGATTCAGAGAACAATTTGTGAAAATAACTTTTAAACTTGTTTAAAATTTCAATTTAATATTTATTTTCCTGCAGTTTACATACTCAGAATTTCAGTAAATAGAGATTTGCTCGAAATTCATACAAAGAACTTAAATTTTTCAGTTTTCCGTATAAATAAACTCAATAAATAGACTTTCTTCATACTAATCTCTCATGAGAGTCTGGATATCATGTGAAGAGAGGAAGAGAGAGAGAGAGAGAGAGAGAGAGAGAGAGAGAGAGGAAGAGAGCATTAACACGTTTACACTTTCATAAAGGTGGGAGTAAACAAAATCTTATTTTAAAAGAGTTTCCTTCTTCTCTCCTCGTCTCATATTTATATTGTCGCTTGACATATTTTGCAAATACATTGTTATGCATAATAATAAAAAGACTTTAATCGCATTTCACAATAAATGATTCACACTTTTATTGCATGCGTAAAGGATGATAAAATGTGTGTGTGAAATGTAAACACAGAAATTGTAATCCTGGCAAGAGTGACGATATCCTTGCTTGCAGCCTTGGCCAGTTTGGCTGTCGAACACTTGCTATCTCGCCTCCTGTGTTGTATTTGCTCCTCGTTCTTCCTTATGGATTTCGATTTTTTGCTGCTTTTGCACTTGTAGCTGTGAGATACTTTATTGTGATTGTGTAACGTTTTCGTGTAACAGTTTTGTATTCCTTTTTTCATATTTATTTCGGAAGAATCGAGATGAAAAAAAGTGAAGAAAGAAAAAAAAATTTAAGTTTCAGATAATTTAAATTTGACACTGAGATGAAATATCAGTGTTATTCGACGATTGTTTTAATTAATAATTCTCATAATGTTCAGAAAACAGTTTAAGTAATTAAATAAGCAGAACTCATCAATTTTCTCCGTCCTCATTATTCTCATGTCCTCTCATCCTCTCGATGTATCTTCATCTCTTTCCTTGCTTACTAAAATTCTAAAACAGAGAACGAAAACCTACACAACATAAACTTGAATTTGGAAGTTAAGCGGAGCGATGGCAGCCACATTGTAAGTATTTGTCGCCTGCCTCATTTTTATTACTTCAAGCCCACGCACCGCCTACCCACACCGTCCCCCACACCACCCCTCTCTCCCACCCACTTTTTTGCCTTCAAGTCTAGCGAATTCCCACAAATGAAGAAGGAAATTTTTGCGCAGCTTAATGCTAATTCACGCCTCGTTAATTTCAATTGTATGGCAGACAGTGATTTTCCACAAAAGCCATCTTCCGCTTCCTTCCTTCTTTCCTTCCCTTCCCTTCCGCTTCCACGCCATTCCACTTCCCTCCCTTTCGCACCCGTCTAACTGTGGCGTTCAAAAATCCACCCGTTTTTTCCGGAGCTGCCAATTTTCTGAAGTGGACAAAGTGGAAATCGAAACTGAGCACACCAGAAACCGAGTTTTGGTCTTTCGGAATAATTTTCACATTTTTAAGTTATTTTTAACCAAATAAAAGCAACAAGAAAAATGCAGAAGTTGTGTTGCGAGTTGTCAAAGAGCGGAAATAAGGAAGGAATACGTAAATTTAGAAAATTAAAATGGAAATGAGGCAGCGAGTTCTTCAGTGTCCTTTATTTAGTACCTTTTTTACAAATAAGTTACTTTTAAAAAAAGGGTATTTAAAAGGTAATTAATTGGGTTCTTTTCTCTAAAGTTTTAAAATTTTAATAAGTTCTTCATTATTGAAAACGAAATATTTTAGCGGTGTGACGAATTAAAATCTAAAATTTCATATTGATGTTTTTTCTCTCAATATTTCATTTCTGTTCGTTCTACTTTCTTTTTTCAAATATACTTTTCTATATATATTATTTTTTATTTTTTTTTTATTTCTTTCGTATTTCTTACTGCTTAACTTCAACTAATTTCTTTTCTATTTTTTATTACTTCAGGTTGGTGAGGTTTGATATTTCATTTGCACATTTGTAGAACGTTTGTTTGTGGACCATCAGGCATCAAAACTTCAACTCATTTCTCCTTAATTATTTGAGCATTCCGTTCTGATCGATTCAATTAATAATATTGAGTGTTAATTTCTTCTCGTCCCGTTCTCTTGTTAAGCCATTCTTAGATTTCCCTTTCATGCCTGCCTGCCTCTTTCCCCCTCAATCCGCCCCACCCTCCTCGCTCATTTAATATCGAAATAATAGCGAGGCGTGCAAAATCGATATTCGGTTCAATTTGCTAAATCATGTTGTCGGCACTTAGCTGCCGGCTACCACTTGACATTTTTACACACTCGACCTACTCGGCCAACCACCCTGAATCGAAACCACTTTAATGCGCTCTCTGCACCCCATCATGTTCTCTTTTCTGTGTTGTTGTTGTTGTTGTTGTTGTTGTAATTTTTCTTTTCTCAATCCCTGACTTATCGTTCTGGGTGATTGCAGTTCTTGTTTGTTTTATTTTTCACTTTACTTGCCCCTCTTGACACGAGTTGCTGTAACCACAAGCACACGTTTGCCACGTGTCGTAAGCAACAACAACAGCAGCAACAGCAACAACAACAGCAGCAACAGCAACAACAACTGCAACAACAATAAATAAGGTACCCTTCTTGAACTTGATAGTCAGAGTGATCGAGTTTTCTTCTGTTTTCCTTCATATTCACCCTCTTTTATCTCCGGAACCCTTTTGACATCACTTCATAAAATTCATATGAACATTTTTAACCCTTGAGTGGCGTTTTTCCTGGCAGTCTCGTTTTTTTATACCCTTTTTTTATATCCTTTTTTGTACCCTTTTTTGTAGCCTTTTTGTTGATTTTATTTCATTCTTCCTTATTGATGTCAGCATCATTTTATCAGTTTTTATTATCAATAAAAATTTTGTGGTTGCCAAGTAAGTGTGGAAATTTATTTTTTATTATAAATGTTGTGTTCTGATAATATTAGAGATTTGAATGATTTTCAAAATGCATTTACATTGTATCGCTCTCTTTGAGGTTTTCTTTTATTTAAGGATTATTTTTGTAGCTGCTGCTGTCTGCTGGCGGTTTTCAGCTATTTTATCTTATCGCCGCACGCACTCGCCACACCATATTTTCTCGCTCTGGCCGTTGATGTGCAATCTTTCGTATTTCCGGCGCAATGGGACACAATCGTCCCCATCTCTCCCTTCATCTATCAGTCCATCCAGCTAGCGTAAGTTGCACGTGGAGCTGCTTTTTGCTTCGATTCCTTGTCGAGTCCATAGATTTGGTAAAAATGCATTATTTATTATACGATTTTGTTGTGTTTTGTTGTTTGTAGCTTTTTATATAATGAAGTTGAGAGTTTCTTCACTTCTTTTTATAAAGCAAAGAATGATGGTTGGGTTGACCGGGTGGTTTGGGAGGGGATAAGAGAGAGTAAGGGATTCTCATGAGAATTTCTTGCACATCCATTTATTGGGTTTTTCTACAAATTTCGCAATTTTGCTGCACAAAACTTCAGCTTTTTCGTTCAATGTGTGTTTTCTGAAAGCAGTTTTATAGCTGTCGAGGGAATTTCATGCTAGTCGAGAATTGACAGGACATGAAAAATTGTGGACAACAACAACAACAACCACGTCTAGCGGTGCAGCAACAGATAGAATATTTTGCGATAAGGTGTCAAATAATATTAATTCACGTTTCATTTTAAAGTGTTAAAAAGTGGCGAGCGACTTGAGTGCGGTGTTTTTTATTACCTTCTTGCTTCAAAACTGGATAAATGGATTTAAATGTAGTAAATTTAAATTAAATTCGGGGTTCTATAATAAAATTGGGTTTTTGTCCTAGGAATTTGTGGAATCGGAACACTATTATTCGGATTCCATAACAGCTAAATTTGTTAACTAAAACTACAAAAAATCGCATGAATAAATTATTTTCCTTTCTCTTCCCCCTCCCTCCACTCCCCCACACCCTTACTCAGTTTCCCCAAACTCTTTATCACTTTTCTACACGATGCGCTTTGAAACAATTGGAAATGAAAAAAGGGATGATTATGAACTCGCCATTAAGGAAGATTTTATGAAGTCACAAAACTTTGCTCAAGTCGGTATTATTTGCAAACTTCCTCTTAAGTGGCTTTTATAGTTTAGCAGACAAAAACTCTAAAGTGGCTTTTATAGTTCGAGACTTTTTTGTCCATAGCGTTCACGCGCAATATTCAAAGCTTGACTCTCGAATGCCAAAGTTTAGTTCTCTCATTGTGGGGGTTTTTTAATTTAATTCCGGTCCTGCAAATTAGATAAAACCCGCATTTCCCTATTGTGTCTCTTTCCTGCTCTCACCTCCTTTAACTTCGCCCTTATTTTGAACTCTGCGGCATATCCGACCACATGCGGATTTCCTTCAGTGGTATTCCTTGCCTTCTACAATGGAACAACTTTCTCAAATGATATGAATGAATTGCCGTTATTGTTATTCGACAATAGGATTCTTTGAATCCAGCCTCTGCATTTCAAGTGGAAATTTTCCACAAAGTTGAATTACTAATTTGTATTTCCTCCCTCTCCTTCCGTTTCACTTATAATTTCAAAACGAAGTTCATTATTGTGATTCAACTGATTATAAAGGAGGACGGAATATATAGAGGAATACTTGTATAACATTTTTTGCTACGGATTTTACAATGGAAAATCTGAGTTCTAATTTTAAACGGCGAGGAACAAATTAGAAACGAAACAAGGTACTCAAATTTCGATGCAGTACAATTTTATTTTATTTTATAGCATTGAAACCGTGATTTTGTTACCGACAAACAGTTGCGTCACAAATTAATATCCTCCTCTCTCTCCCTCTCGCTCTGTAGCATCTCTCTCTCTCTCTCTCTCCCTCACTCTCTCTCTCTCTCTCTCTCCTAAGTGAGCTTTAACTTCTCTTTCATTGTCTGTCTATTCATTTGATATCCACTGAATTTGTTGTCTGTTGGAAAAGAATATCAAATGAAAAACTAAACCGAGGGAAAAATTGCTGCAACGTGCAGTGGAAGACAAAAGTTTTATTTGCATATTTCTAGGAGACAAAGAATTAGGAGAACATGAAGGATTGTGTAAGAAGATGAGTAATAAAGAAATAAAGAGGAAAATATGCAGCTAGTTAAGATTTGCACGCTATTTTTTCTTTGATTTTCTTTCCAACCAAACTGATTTGATTTACAGAATGCTGATGTTGCAGTCTGGCTTGCACGCCTAAAAGTATGCCAGGAAAAACGTTTGCTTAAATTTTCTTCACACCATTAAATAACAGAAGTCCGATTCATTTTTCATCTTGTCACCAAAATAATGCCAGCCACCAGTGGAAGAGAAAGAAAAAGGAAGAAATTTCTTAATAGCTACTGAAATAAATTTTCTTTTCTTCTTTTTCACAATCTCTGTGTACCAAAGAAGGAAGAAGGAGAAGATGCACCAGGAATTAATAAATCATATCACATCGAACAAGGGAGAAGTTTGAATGGGTAGATGGGTGTGATTCTTATTTTTGTCATATAATGGCGACCGCTTCGGTGCTTCTGTTTTCTGTTGCCGTATTGGCATCGCAATACTGTATTTTCGACCAGCAGAGATCGTTTTTATCAGAATGCATATCCTGCCAGAGAGGGACCCACATGATGACCTCATATATTTGTTGTTGTCAAGATGTGAATTGCAACCTTCAGTTCTCATGGAAGAAGAATTATTTTATTTCTGTGATATTAACGAAGTTTTAAAGGGGGCGAAAACAACTTTAAGACTTCTTTTGATGTGGATTCAGTAAGTTCAATAAATTGTTACTCAACCGTTTAAATTCTAATTCTGATTAAGTAAACTCTACTTACTGAGTATTTTCTCTCCTTTTCCCCCCACTATTTCTTTCTTTATTTATATTACTTTTGAGGTAAAATTGAGGTTAATTTTTTGATTGCTTTAAGTTCTGCAAACAAATCGTTCGTTGAGTGTGTTGCGGGTGACCAATTTGGGAATTAATTCAATTTGCTGAATTTCGTCCTGCCCCGCGTCCTACTTATCATGGACCCCGCCTCCCAAACGAATCGAGTAACGGTCTTGAGTTTTCTCTTCACTTCGCTTTACCTCGCAACCATCCATATTTTCGTGCTGAGTTTGGTGAACTCAACGAACCGCATGCAGCGATTGTTTTTAATTTATTACTTCTGTTTTTCATTGTCATTGCGTTTCACTTACATACTCGTATCAGTGAATTATTTTGTAAATTGGAAAGCATATTTAAAAAAAAACTTTTTTTTTTTTTTAACACGGGCGATAGCTGTCAAAGTCGGACGTGATTTCTTTCCTACTAAAAAAATAAAAATTTTATATAAAAAAAATAATAAAAAATATTAATTTCTTTGCCTTTGCATTGATTTTGCAAATAATTTTGACCACAAAAGTTCGCTCATAAGAGTGTAAAGTGGTTTACGGTTTTTAAATGGCTTCGCAAGCCAATCTCAAGGTTAAAAAAGTGCCACCGGATAAGTCTTTGTTGCCGTCATCAAAAAAGTTACTGGATCAGGATTTGGCGAATGCATGTTTTGATGCTACTCCTACTACAGATGGTCGAGGTTCAAGCGAGTCTCAGATGTTTCAATTTGGCGCTGTGTCTGCCGTCAACGTTCAACCGGCTTCTGATCGCCATAATGAATTTTCAACTACTTCAATGGAATGTACAGATGTCAACACTAAGGAATTTGAAAATGTGGTTAATAAACGCCGCAGAACAGGAAGTAATCATGAAATTGATCTGTCATCTTACGCTATGAGGAGTCAAGTGCAGCTTTCTCAATCGAAACAGATAAGTTCAGAAAATCGTTTTGCTATACTAGGTAAACTGGAAATTGAATCTGACCCGACTACCGTTAGACCTCGGCAACCTGCACATCAGAAAGCCAATGTTAAAAGTATTGATAATACCTTTTGTCCTCCAATTTTTCTATATCATGTAGATATCAAACATTTAGTTAAGCAATTAAATGAGAAAAATATTGTTTTTAAAATTGTAAACAAAAACAAAAATAAGAGTAAACTTTATCTTAAAAGTGCATCAGCTCATTCCGAAATGATGCAACTCTTAAATGATAAAAATGTGGAGTCGTACTCCTACACTCCCAAACAGCTAAAACATACTAAGTTGGTTTTACGGGGACTGTATCATAATACTGAAACTGACGAGATCAAGAGTGCAATCGATTTCTTAGTTCCAAACATAGTGTCGAACGTTTCAAAGTTTTCAACCATTTATTCGAAAAAAAACAACATTGACACAGGTTTATTTCTTATTACGTTGAATTTGGGAAAGTCAGCAAATGAGGTAACAGCTCTAAGGTTCCTTCTTAACCAAAGGATCACTTGGGAATCACCCAGAAATTCTAAGAAGGAGGTACAGTGTTGGAGATGCCAGAAATGGGGTCATATGTCCAATAATTGCAACAGACCCTTCTGTTGCGTTAAGTGTGATCAAAAGCATCTACCAGGGGCTTGTAAGTTTGTTTCGAATGCGAACAATTTGCCTTATTGTGTGAATTGCCAACAGTCTGGCCATCCGTCAAGTTTTAGAGGTTGCCCAGTGTTCAAGAAATTCGTTGAAGGCAAAAATAATCGTAAAAAAGAATCTATTGATAGAAAAATGTTGGCTTCAGCTAATGTGCGCACTTCAATTAACAATTCTAACTTCATATCTCCTAACAGGTCTTTTGCCAGTCTTTTTAAAGATTCTGTTCCGAAAAAATCCGCAAGGCCTGCTTTAATTAAGGAATTTTTAGAGATTGCAAACTCACTGTGTCAACCTGTGGAGCTTTCTTTAGAAGACAAAATTGTGTTATTTTTATCAGATTACAAATCACTCTCAAAAGTGGAAGCTAAGAAACGTTGCATGTCTCTTTTACAAGAAGTTAACGATGCCTATGGTCCGTGATTTTCTTAACGTTCTTTCATTTAATGTTAGGTCACTAATTGAAGTGAGCCGAAGACTAGATTTACTACAGTTGTTAAATTTAAATAACATTGACGTTGCGTTTGTTCAGGAAACTCACTTGAGGGCTAATCAAAAAGTTTACCTGGAGGATTTTACATTTCTTCGTGATAATAGTCAGCTTGGGGTTGGCATAGTATTAAGGAAGTCTTTGAAATTTTCGAAAATTAACGGTGTTGGAATAAGTTTTCCTAATTTATTTATATCAATTGACACTCTAGTTAATGGTGTCACCAAGAAATATTTATTTGGGTCGTTTTATATTCCATGTAACTCTCCACATTCTTTAGTCTATGATGGGCTATCAATCTTAGCGCGCTTGTCTCAAAATTTTGATGGAACCATTGTTGGAGGAGACTTCAATGCAAAAAACGTTGACTGGGGTGATTCCATTAATAATACCAATGGTAATGCACTCTTCAGTTGGTTACAGCACAATATTCTCAGCTTCACAAGGTTATCGGACTCAACACCTTATTATCCTAACGGTTCGTCTTTTCTTGACCACTTCCTAATCAGCTCAAATCTTTTAAACTCCACAAATCCAAATTTTAAAATTTCCAGTCTTCCTACTTTTTCTGATCATTACCCTCTTAAATTGCATATTAAATTCACGGATTTTGAGTTTCTTCTCCATTCCCCCCATTTTTTCACCTCCTTCAGAAGAACCAATTGGGATACGTTTAGAAATGATTTCGTTAATGAAATAATAAATCATTTTCCTCCGTCTTGTAGAAATTTAAGTAATCACGAAATTGATGCTTTCATATCACTGTTTTCTAATTCTTTAAATTCATTGGTTACACTTCATTCTGAAAGAATTGTTAGAGAAAATAAAAAAATTATTATTTCTGACAATATAAAATATTTGTTTAAAATCAAGCATCGTTGGCAGAGGGATTTGAAGCGTATTTATCATTGTAATTTCAACCGTTCAAGTCCAAGTTACTTACTCCTGTCTAAGCAAATTCAACTGTTGAGCATTATTATTAAAAAACAAGTAGAAATTGAACAGTCCAACATTTTTAGCGTTAAACTGAGCAAAATTGTGCCAGGCCCAAGGGCTCATAAACAAATCTATAGTTTAATAGGAGCTAAAAAAAAATCATTAGCAAAAAACCTTTCAGTTAACGGCGTCGATATTGAAAATAACGATGAAAAACTGCAACATCTGCTAGCTCATTTTTCCAATATTTACAAGGGTTCTCCTCCTGGCAGGGACATTTCTTATATAGAAAATTCGCTAACAAATATTTTTGCTCAATCTCCACAAAGCATCCATATTTTTAGTAATGTTTTAAGTGCACTCAATGAATGCCACCTTCCTAGGTTGACTTATTTGGACGAAGTTTTCTCTTGTGCTGTTAAACTGAATAGCAAAAGGTCTTCTGGTCTAGATGACGTCTCTAATTTCTTAATTAAAAGACTTCCTATGAAAGCTTTTGAATATATTGCAATTGTTTTTAATAATTGTTTAAATAATTCATATTTTCCTGACGCGTGGAAAGTCTCTAAGATTATTCCTATTCAAAAAAAGTCAAACAACTTTGAGGTAAATAATCTGAGACCAATTTCTTTGTTGTCTAATCTAGGAAAGCTTTTTGAAAACGTTATTCGCAGAATTATGGACGTCGGGCTGGATCCATCTTATATTCCAAATTTGCAGTTTGGTTTTAAAAAAGGTCACTCAACAGTTGATGCTTTATTGAAATTTCAAAATGATATAGTTTCTAACTTGCGTAATCGTCGTTGCACCGTTGCAATTTCTTTAGACATTGATAAGGCTTTTGATCGCGCATATCATAACGGAATTCTTTTTAAAATGTTTCAAATTGGTTTCGCTCCCTCAATTATTAAATTATTCAAGAGTTTCTTTGCAAACAGAAAGTTTTGCGTTCTTTTTAATGGATTGCTTTCGGATATTGGTGACATAAGTTGTGGAGTCCCTCAGGGTTCCATCTTAGCTCCTCATCTTTTCAATATTTTAATGTACGATTTCCCACACTTTGGGCCTAATTCGACGGGTCTTTTGTATGCTGACGACTCTCTTCTGTACTCTCACCATGAGTCCCCTAAGTTGGCGTTAGATCAGACTTTGCAACATCTGCAAATTGTACGACGTTTCTACGAGAAATGGGGTATTAAAGTTAATGCATCTAAAAGTGAAGCCATTTGCATCAGGAATGCTTCAGGGAAATGTAAGTCGTTTGTTGTGCCTGAAAGCAAAACTTTACAATTCGCTCTGAATGGGTCTGAGATTCCTTTCAAGGATTCCATTAAATATCTTGGCATTAATTTTTACAGTCTTCTAAAATTTAACAAACATGCAAGAATTGTACTGAAAAAAGCTTACAGAATTTTGGGCACTTTTTCAAGTATTTTTTGGAACAGAAACTTACCAAAGAGGACAAAACTTTTGTTGTATAAAACCTGTATTAGACCTGTTATCTTGTATGGATTTCCTATTTGGTTTAACGTTTCTCCAACTGTCATTAGAGAATTTGAAATTTTAGAACGCAAGGTCTTACGTCATTGCATTGGAAAGTATTTCCAATCGCCTACAAAACGTTTCTCGAATCGTTTCGTTTATTCGGAAGCTAAAGTTTGCCCAATTGGCCTTTACGTGTCAGATATTCTACATAGATTTATCAATAGAATTTCTTGCCATGTTAACGATTGCATTCTTGATATCTTCAACCAACAAAGAGTTTTTAGCTGGTCAAATTTAAGGTATTTATCACCCATTGGCTTCGCTAACGAAGCTCCCGCTAATTTTGATTTAAATGTGTCACTTTGTCACAATTTTTATAAAAATACAGTTCCTGATTCTCATAGAGGTTAGCACTCAAATGCGTCTAAAAGGTTTGTTTTCTCTTTTTTGGTTTTGTATTAATTTTTTATTATTTTTTTTTTTCTTTATTTTTCTTTTCTTAGAGCACTAAGTTAGCATTAAGTTAGCATTAAGATCTAATCTAGGTTAAGTGATCTATATATCTCAATCCATGTCAGCTCCGGGAGCAAGAGCGTTTAATGTTCATGTTATTGTTTTCTTCAATGTTCTCTTCTTATTAATAAGTTTGATACTGCTGTACATATATGTTTTTTAGATAATACATTATAGTCTTTAATTTTTATCCACAATTGTAATTTGAATTTTTGTAAACTTATAATGTTGTTGAAAAAAGGCTCAATAAAATTTCAATTCAATTCAATTCAAAAAAACTTTTTCACCATTTATCGCCGTAAAATATGGCAAAAAAATATTTATTTCGTGAAAATATTTTAATTCTCGTTTTTAAAAGCGTTTTTATATGATTTTCAATATTTTCCTATCAAATTTGTAGTTTTTTGCCTTTTTATCTTTGAACTTCAAATTCATTAACAAATTCAAGTTTCCATTGATTTTTCTTTTATTTCAGTTAATTTTTATTTTATTAAATGTTTTTCGCTTTCGTCCTTTTGTAATTATTTTTAAATATAATTCACTATACTAGCTGGAGTTTTTATTACTTAAACCAGTAAAAAATTCATTAGATTCTACTATAATATTTTGAATAAATTTATTATGTATTCATGAACTTAAAATGTTTTTTTAAGGTTAACATTTACGTTAATACAGCCAAATTTATTGCCATTTATTCAGCTAGTAAAAAATAAAAGATGTTCGTACCTCGAACCTCCATTTTTTTTCTCTCTCAAACTGGTTTAGGCCTAAAAAATTAATTAAATCCTGACTTAAGTTATTTATTCGGGTGTGTAAAATATAAATCTTTTGCCTGTTATTAACTGCTTTTTAAGGCTTAACAAGAGACAAGTTTCTGGCATAAATTTGGCAAATAAATGACATCAAAAGTTAAATTTGTGTTTCCTGTTTTCTCTGTGGAATGGAAATTAAATTAGTCAAAATTTTGTCAATAGATTTTCGGTATTAATATTAATAAAGCGAAAGCCAGAATTTAAGAATACAGGTTTTAAAATATTGAATAGACTTTTTGAGTTTCTTAACAGGAATGAGTTACAGAATGTTTCAGGAGAATCAAGCGAAATCTGCGAATGAATCATATCATTTCTTCTTGCACTCCATTTCTCATTCTTCTCTACGGTACCCATTTTTGTGATTCATCTATTTGTTATTGATGAAGCCCCCGAGGTTTCTTTATCTTCCACTCTGAATTAGCAAGTTTTCTCTCTGTGTTGCTGTTTGTTTCTGTTGTTTTTCTTGTTGTGGTCATCAATTAACTACAAATATAAATAAATCATTTTTTACATTATGTGACAAGCAAAAAACATTGTGGGTGACAAGCTTTCTGCCCCTTGACGAGATTTACAAAGGCTGATGTTTATGTTCTTCTAATTTCTATCTAAATGTCAGTGCTGTCATTTTCGAAGTCACCCATTTCGTGGACGACCGGGAGTGGGGGTCGTAATAATAGGGAGGGAGTTTCCTTCATCCAATCATGTCTGTCGTTCTCGTAGTATCGTCTCAGCTTGCTGGTCTCTCGGGATTCCTCATCTTGATAATAATCTTTGTCTTTCCGTGTGTATATAAGAATCTTTCCATCTTTCACAGTTGCCATCCTCTCTTCAAGTAATCGTTTGTGCTCTCGCGAATATTCGTAGAAAAAAAGAAATAAACTGAGAAACCTGGAAACTAAAACCTGAAAGAAACTAGAAAACTGAAAACTGAGAGAACTCAATACTGAAAGAACTAAAACCTGAGAGAACTGAAAATTTGTGAACATTTTGAGAGAAACTTCTTTCGCAAATCTTTCTCGGCATCTCAAATTAACTGAGAAGGTATTTTTACCAAATTAAAATCTTTCTTCTTTTGTTTTTAATGATTAGTTGAGTAATTGCCACAATTTCAAGTTTCTTTAAAACTCGACATTTTCACAACATTAAAGTGTCGCCTTCAGAAAGAATGCCAATATTTTAACGGAAAAAATGTCATTAATCCCTAGATGTCATCATGTTGTCTGTCATCACTCTGGTGTATTGAAAATCTTTATTGGCCTTAAAACAAAAACTCGCAACTTCTTACAAACACCTCAGTTGTGGACACATTTATGGTAGTCGAAAAAATACTTTCAGGTCTCCGGTGGCTGGTGTTGTAAGTTTACATTTTTAGTTTCTCAGTTTCATCATAAATTCAGCTGGAAACGTTTTCATTTACATATTTAACGAACACGTGTGCAACACAAGTTCATCACATTTTGTTTCCTTTTCATAATCAAGCAGAACTTTTCCACTCTTTTTCTAAACGTGTGAGAACTTGAAAGAATTGTTTCAATTAACATTCAGATCTAATATTTAATTAATGTTGATAATTAAATATTAAATCTAAAATTTTTACTAATTTCAATAAGCAGATTAAAGAAATACGTAAATTTCAGTCTTTCTGTCTCTCCTTAAAATTCTATTTAAAATTTATAAATAAATAAAATTTATAACTAACAAAAATATATAATTGAACTTAAATTGTTCAATTTAAAATGCAGGAAAACTAAAAACAGCAAAAACAACATCCGCGAAAGGTTTCAAAAACAGCAAAAATTAACAGAAAAAGCAAAACAATGGAATTTATGTTAACATTTTTGGCTAATTAGGTGTTAAGAGCAAAACTCTTGCAAGCGGAAAATGCAAAAACGCCAAAAGTACAAAAAACAGCATAAAATGCTGGGATTTTTAGAAATGAGAAGAATTGTCTGGGAAAGTAGAGGGGGGAAAAAGGGGAAGAAAATAGTAGAAAAGAAAATAAATTAATGTGTTTGAGGGAGAAAAACGTTAAAATTTGTTTGGCCTTAAAGCAGAAACAACAGTTATTTCAGTAAAAAACGGAAGCCCGGAAAAACCGCAAGAAGAATCAACAACTACAACAATAAAAAATATTGCAGGGACAAGAACAAGAAATCTGTATTTCAATTTAATTTCTGACCAAAAACTTACTAATTTTAGTGCTTCCTCGATGGTTCTGCCTGCATTCCACTCTGGCGGCGAAAAATGGCGGCCCTCCTTTCTTTACTAATTGCAAAATGGTGTTGCTTTCTCGGCCGATTTCTCGAGAAAAAAGTAGATAAGTTATTTTCTTTTCTTGTTAAAAAATTGCATGCACAACCACAACAACAAGAACATATTTAGAACGGCAAAGAAAGAGGAAAGAGGAAATTTTAACTCGTTGGTTGGTAGATCTCAACTCTTTGGTCGCCGCTCTTCTTCTGCTTCGTTTAAAGACATTCTTTCGCCGCTTTGTTGTTTTTGTGTTCGTCAACCAGTTCTTGCGTTTCTTTTCACAGTTGCTGCTTGCTGCTGTTTTGCTAGTTTGGAGGATGACCGTTGTTGGTGCCGTTAACGGCAGCGGTCAACATAACGGAACTTTTGCGGTGCAATAAGTTGCCAGACATCTTCACCTCTTCTGTTCTCAGCATGCCATGCAACTGGATTTGCAGTTTTTCTTTCTCTTCTTTCTCTTATGCTTCATTCGTTTCCGCTCTCTCACTTGCGTCGTTTTGCAGGCATTCATTACGAGTTTTCGCACTCTTGTGGGAATTCTGGTTAGCATATCCAGGGATTTCTGACCTGGTTTCCCCTTCCTGACTTTCACATTTCTTGAAATTAATAACCATTTTTACATTAACAACCATTTTTTCGTGATCCGTAATTCGTTTTCGTTGTCTTCGATCTTTTTCATTCTTATTTCCTCTCTTTCTCTCTGTTTCGACCTAATTTGCTTCTTCAAAAAAGAGGACAAAATTAAGGGAAATCCCATGAAGTTTCAAGATTTTGTAAGTTAATTTTTGATTCTGCTCCACTCTTGACTCCAGAAATTTATTTGAAATATAAGATCAACACCTCAGGCATAAATTAGTTTAACTCATTTAACTTTTATTAAAAGAAGTTTTAATTGTTATTTCGTTGTTATTATTCTGCTGCTGAGGATGGTTTTGACTTGATTGTCGTTTTCTCAGAAAAATTGCTTGCCGCGCATGTGAATGAATAACATTTTGTATTTATTATTGAGTGTTTGAATTGCAATTAATTTGGCGCCAATGCAACTTGCAGTGACAACGACAATGACAACGGAAACAACAGCACTGACAATACTAACCAACTAACAATGACACAAAAATTTCTCATCACAAATTCAAAATTTATTTGAAGTTTTTTATTCCTCGCTCTCTTCCGTCTGCTGCTCGTCAAACTTGCAACTTTTTCTGGATTGCTGCCAATTTGTGGAATTTTTTCTATTATAGTAGTTTTGTTTTTAGCTGTTTTTGCTGTTGTTTTAGTGGCAGCTATAATTTTTTGCCTGTCAGCATTTTTGCCAGGTATTCTAACTGATCAAGAGAAGAGAAGAGCAAAGTATGAGCTGGTTGACTACAGCAGTATGAATGAGAGAGAGAGAGTGAGTGAGTATGAAAATAATCATTCCAATCAACACTTGCTGAGGTGATGAGGAGTGTTTGTGAGAACGAGTGTATGTGTGTGAGTTGTTGTTACACCTAAAAGTAGGTTAAACTTTTTTGTCGACTTTTTTGTAACTTTTGAATGCGACAAAACGATGAAATATAATATTGACAATAAAATATAAAATTGTTTTCCTTGTTTTTATTTATACTTTTTATATTTATATTTTTATAACGAATTAACAGCATTTAGCCTTTTTTAAATTAACTAAAAATGCGTTTTTTTCGTAAAATTTAATTTGAAGAGTGTAAAGTTTAATTTTTTGTGTTTGTTTGAGAAGGATTTTCGTATCGAGTCAGTTTTTCGACCCCTTTTCAAACCATTTTTATTTATATTTTTCCTCAGCTTCGCTTTTTCCACATCAGATTTCTTTGTTTTTCTTTGATCATTAGATGTTTTGCTTGAAATTGCAGCAACTCTCTAGTAATTTCACGCATTGTTACTTCTTGTTCTTCGGATTTTTCTAAACCTAAATAAATATTTGTTTTAACCGAAATCATTTACATTCTACGTTTCAAGTCCCTCTTCTTCTTTCAGTCCCCTCTTGCATTTTTACCTTGTTTACCAGGTTTCTCACATAAAAATAAGAAAATCTTGATTAAAGCTGCGTTTTTTCCACTTCACTCAGTTCGGGGTTTATCAGACCCTTCAGTCAGTCACCCGTTCGTAGAGTCCTGTGTAAACGGAAAGCATTTTGTTTCGCTTGTTGTCCTTGTATTTGTTTGAGAGTGTTTCAGGAGCTCCGTCCCTTCCTCTTCCTCATCTCTCTCTGTTTGAGGAGTACTTATTTTTTATTTATTTTCTTCTTCTTGGCTTAAGCATTCTGTCAGAGTAGAGCGCACGCTGCTGTCATTTCTTGTTTATTATCCATCATCATAAGCATTTATTTGCTTCCATTTAGCAGAGAAGGTAAAATAAAAGGGGGAGAAAATTATGACTGCGTTTGTCTCATATTTTTGGATGGTTTGTTTCAAGAAGAGGCGAGAGTAAAGGCTTATAAAAGAAAAAAAATGCGAACAGGGTTTTAAAAAATTAAAAAGGATTTCTTCCCTTCTCCTCTTCTTTTCCCCGCTCTTTTCTCTTCCCAACTTCGCTCTTCCTACTCTTTTCCTTCGCTCTCTTCTTTTCTCTTCTCTTTTTTTCTTCTCTTTCTTATGTTAAAATCAAATATATAATATATAAAAATAAAATCTCTTTCTTCCTTCCTGTATCTCTTTCTCACTATCTGTATCTATTTCTCTTTCTCTCTCATTCACTGTCTCTTTTACTCACTCACCCACTCTTTGTCTCTCACTCACTCTTTCTCTCACTCATTCTTTTTCTCTCACTCGCTCTTTTTCTCTCACTCATTCTTTTTCTCTCACTCGCTCTTTTTCTCTCACTCACTCTTTTTCTCTCACTCACTCTTTTTTTCTCACTCGCTTTTTCTCTCACTCACTCTTTTTCCCTTACTCACTGATTTCCTCACTCACTCACTCTTTCCTCTCACTACTTTCTGTCTCACTCACTCTCACACACACACACACACACACTCTCACTCTCTCACTGTCTCTCTCACTCTTCTTTCTCACCCTTCTTTCTCACTATTTCTCTCTCACTCACATATTCTCACTCACTCACTGCTTCTCTCTTTCCCTCGATTTCCCTCTCTATCTCTCCTCCCCCTCCCTTCATCATTTTCTCTCGACTCTCTTTTTCCTTTTTGTTTTTTCGATGCATTCCTCTTAATTTACGATCACAGAATTCTTTCAGCTTCTAGTGTAGCATCGAAATTTTAAGTGATCAGTTTTTCCTACCGTGTTTACGATTTTCTTAATATTCTTTTCTCTGTCAATTCTTTCACTTCAGTAGGCAGTTAATTGAAATTCAAAACACAGACGGCGGTTAACCCATTTAATTTTTATTTTCTTTCGTTTATTTTTTAACGTTTTGTCACCTTTATTGCTTTCAATTGAATAATTGAATATTTCAGTTGCCTCTCTTTTTCGTCTACTTGATTGCTTCTAGAATAACAAGTTATTCACAAAGCAGTGGCTTTATTAATAATTTACCGTTAGTTGTACGGTACTTTCAGTGAGAGAAAAAGAGAAGCCAACAAAGAGCATTTCTTACTTCAACAAACGGGTTTTTTCGTACGTGAACGATTTCTTTTTTAAAAGACGTTGACACCATTTTTGTGGTTTGTAGTTGTTGTTGGAAAGGTGATTTGCTGGTCATTGAATAAATTAAAAATAAATAGAGATTTCAGGTTTCTTCTTTTTTGTTTATATTGTAATTTAAATTTTTTATTGATGTTTAATTCATTTATCGATATGACAAAATGGAAAGATTCTGGAATCGAGACTCTCAAAACCACTAAGAATCCTGAAAGCCATCAAAAAGGTTACATTATTTCAATGAAAGTCGAGGAGATGTAAAGCAAAGCACGCAGTTACGGTGATGATGACGATCACGGCAGCCTGAAGTCTGTTGAAAGCTGACAATAAAGATCGTCGTCGATCCGGATAAAGTGTATAACTAATTCTATTTTCCTCTACCTGCATTCGAACGTGAGTTAGGGACGACCTACTTTATATTTCTCCTTTATTAGCATTAAATTCCCATCTAAGTTTTCTGTGGAAAGAACGCATTTCGATCGCTTTCTTTGTAAACAATAAAAAATTAAGAGCAGTTTAAAAAAAGTGGAGTAAACTAAAAATATAAACTAGTTATAGTTGCAAGTTCAGTGACCGCATTTGGATGTTTTTTAATCTGCGTGTTATAGGGTTTTCTTATAAAAGATTTCTCAGCAGAAACCTTGTTCATCCCTAATTTGGTTCCTTTATGAATTCTATTTTGAAAAAGTCTCTTTAAAACCTGAACTCAACAATGCAATTCAATCAGAGTTCATGTTTCTCTCCTTATTTCTTAATAAAATTTATCAACACAAGTGCAAAATACAAAATGGCTGTTCGGTTGAATTTTTTGTCGCAGATGTTAGAGTCGCAGGTTCGAATCTTAGGAATTACGACGGTAAACATAACATCTTCCGAGGTTTTGTTCGAAAATTAGTCCCTTAAAAATCGGTTTAGTTTAGAATTTTATTAGAAATGATAAATTACACAACAAAAGGAATTCCTTTACCATTTTTTTAACATTTGACAGTTTCTCGTAGACAATTCTTAGCTAGAATCAAGAGACAGCTGTTGCAAATTTTGACAGCTGTTTATCCCAAGGATGATAACAGCTGTGAGGAATCCTGATTGTTCGAAGCAGTTCGCAATTGCATTCTGTGTTGAAAAAACAACTTTTTTAGCTAAATCACCGCTCTCTCCTTTTTTGCTCCCTCTTTTCCTTTATCACTCTCCTCTCTCTCCCCACCCAACTCCTTCTCTCACTCTCCACACCACTTCTCTCTCTTCCTGTCACCACGTTACACCACTACATACCAAGGTGAAAAATAAAATGGCGTTGATAATGACAACTTGTATCGGAGCACAGCACTAGTTACAAAAACACCAACGACGACAACAACACCACCGATGACATTGATTGATGATGATTAATTTTGTTGCACACACTTTTATTCTTGTTGCTGTAGTCTAAATTTCCAAACTGTTTTTTACTTCTATTGTTGCTTAATGTTGGCCGCCTCTGGAGGCAGCTTTGATAATGGCAAAGTGGGTGGGCGGTGGGTGTCGGTCCGCTGTCAGCCATATCATGAATTTACTATTTTTATTCATCCCTTCTTAATCGCATATCTAGAATTTGAAGGAGGAAAATTCAGTGTCGATTGAAAAATCATTTTTCTTGTGATTTTCAATTTTTTCCTTTATTTTCCTTTATTTTCCTTGAAAACGTCTTGTTTGCACCTTTCTTTCCCTTGACTGTTTCTCCGCCCTCCCTCTCTCTCTCTCTCTCTCGGAGGGTTTTTATTACCGCAAAATAAATTGCTTCTTAAATTTCTGTCATGTTAGACGAGTGAAAAATTTTGCAAGATACGTTTAATTTAGTAAGTGAAAAGTACATTTTTTCCCTCTTTTGCTGCTTTCTGACAAAAGAAAATTGGAAGAGAAATGGAAAGGGAAATTTTTTTTGTTCAAATAATTTGGTTTTTTTCATTAAATTCCCTTTTTCACTTAAAATCAAAAACCAGAAAGAATGTATAGAAATAATTCGGGCTTGATTACTAAGAAAAATAATACTTTATATATAGAAAATATTACTAAATAATGAATTTATCTAAACAGAAAATAAATTTTAGTTTAAAAATTTTGGCTTGAAGTCCCAAACTTCATTATTTTTTATGACTTTTTAATTTTAATTGCTCATAACATGCACTCAGTTTACAGAAACCGTCTCCTGTTCTCTTCCTATCTCCCTCTCTCTCTCTCTCTCTCTCTCTCTCTTTCTCTCTCCATTACCTTTATTCACTGTAAACTTAGTTTATGTTTTCCAAACTTTTTACCGAGATCCAATCCAGTCTAAACTTGTGCTCTTTACATCATCCTCCTCTCTTTCTCCCTTCCCCTTCCACTCTTAGTCCTTCTCTTCTCCTGTCAAAATCATGAGTAACAAGGACGACGGTAGTGCATGCACTCAATTAAAAGCATAAAATTACATTTCCACTTAAATAAACCGAAATTATTTGTTTGTTTACGTTGGCGGAGGTGGAGTTGGTGGGTTGATCTGAACTCACAGATGGGTGGTGGTAGCTGGGCAGGTAGACCATTTGCACAGACTGAGATTGGCAGTCTGTTGATACACACACACAGACAGACAGACGGACAGGCAGACAGACGGACAGGCAGACAGACAGACAGGAAGTGGTGGGAGTTGAAACGAGTCTGTCTGGCAGGCAGCATCCAGCTGTTGGGTTTCTGCCTTCTCCGCATTTGCTTCGCCTTTTCGGTCTGTTTAGATTTCATTTATGTTTTATTATACGGAATTTTGTTCATTTGCAGTAGTGGGAAACAGCACGTTGTGGCCGTAATTGAATATGAATGAAGAGTTTGCTTTTCAAATAAATAACCGCTTTCAAAAATATTCGTAAATAAAATTCGTAAACTTTAATAAATTTGGAATTTCTCATGATTTGTTACTCTTACAGGTTTTTTGCCATTTTTTATATTTAAATAAATTATAATTTTAATAAAAATTAATAGTACTCCAGAGGTCGCAGGCTCGAATATCAGTTGTGAACGTTCAAGTGCTCCTGGAACATCTAACTGAGTGGAGAGATTTAGTTCATCCACAGAACTGAGAATGGTAAATTTAATGTGGTTGTTTTAAATTAGAAGCTTCAAGCTTAACTCGATCTAAACTGCAATTCCACTTTTGATGCACATGACATGCAGATAGCAAGACTGCATCAAGTGGGAAACAATTTGGCTTGATGGGGGGTCGATGGAGACATCCAATTCCCGCCTCACTCAGTGGTTCCCTACTGCCAATTATAGCTTGGAACACGAAAATACAGGCAGGCAGAGAGACAAACAGATAGACAAACAAACAGACAGACAAACAAACAGACAGACAAACAAACAGATAGACAAACAGATAGATAAATAAAGAGGAAATCTAGGCAGACAAATAAGCTTTCTCTGCAAACGCGTTATTCTACGATGATGCGTCGTCGTCTTCGTCCGTCCCATTGCTGCTTTGTTTGACAAGATGAGTGCTTAAAATGCTCAAATTCATTATGACAATCAGGTGTTGTTGTTGTCGTTGCCGTTGTTGCTTTTGTTTCATTTGTACTTCTGAACAAATATGAACACAACCTCAAATTCTATCCAGTTTGAATTCCTGTGGCACTTTCTCTGCACGTCGTTTGCATGTCCGTCCAGAAGCTCAAGGAGAGCTTAAGCTCTGTAGATTTCAGATTTAACCGCAAGCGTAAGTTTTGATTAATGTTGCGCTTCTTGCTTTAGCATCTGGCGAGCGCGTAACGCAGCATCGGCTTAGCTTGAGCTGCGATTTTAATGCGCTCCACTTGAGTCAATTATGGATGTACAAATTGATTTATGTTTTGTGCGGGGAATTTCGTGTTTGTGCAGAAGTAGGGTGAGAAGAGGCCTGCGAGGATGCCGGCGATTAGACTTTTAATTAGGAAAGCTTGTTTCTAAAGTGCTGCGATTTATTCCACATTTTTCTTCTCTTAATGTGATGTAGAAATCCCAAAATTCTATTTATTTTCGTTTTTGTGTTCTTATTGCTTCCAATTTCTAATCGCAGAGCATTTTAGGCTTTTCTCATTTTATGTCATAAAACACCAATAAATATTTAATCTACATTCTTTAATTAAATAAAACAAATTCAAATCGTTTCGTCGAATGCTGCAGTTAAGCATTGAAATATAAAAAAATTAGAGTTTTTGCGGAAAGAAACTAAAAATTTTTAAGCAGTACACACAAAATTCTAACCATTTCGTCTTAATAGAAGAAATAAATAATTAAAAAAGTAGTTTTTTTCTGCAATTCAGACTCATCTACACGTTCTTTGCCATCCGACAGACAGCAGATCTTTTTATTTTTGACAGCTTCAAAGACATGATGAGTGCAACTTTTCCCACCTACTTGTTTGCTCTGTTGGTATGAAAAAGAAATAGAAAATATAAACTAATTTAATCCAAAGTTTTGCTGACGCAAAACGTGACTGTGTAAGATTTTTAATTGATTTTTGCACATGGATGCAAAATTTATGCCATCATCAGCTCCTTCTCGCCTCGGTGTCTGCAGTAAAAACTGCTTGGCAAACTATGTAGAGTGCGAGTGTGAGAATCGTAAGCAATTAAAATTTTTACCGTGACGCGACGGCAACAGCAACACCAACGAACACAAACGTCTGCAGCAGAAAAATCAATAAATTTGTGGTCTGCAAAGAAGGAAAATAAATTGTGATAAATACAAATAATTTGAAAAGATAATTCTATTATTCAAAGTGTTTTGTAATCTATGTAGTTCGAAAATAGAGTAACAATAAAAAATGGACAAATTCGAAGAATTCTGAAATCTTAACTAATAATTATATTTCTAGAAAAAATTTTATGTAAAATTCCGTTTATTCATTTCTTTTCTTCTTCTCTTTTCAGGTAAGCATCCAAAAACTGTTCGAAAAATCCAAAAAAATATTTCAATGCGGAAAACCACGCCGTAAATATACGAATTTTATTGATTCAAACCTGCGGGCTGAAGAGAAATTTTTATTTGAAACTAAAAACAGAAACAGATTTGTATTTAATAACCTTAAATTATTTTTAAAATAATCAAGATTTTCATATCAAAAAGTTTTCTTCTAAAATTCTGAATTCATGCATTCTGCAAATCCTGCAGAGACCGAAAACTGTGTTCAGTCATCATAAATTCTTCGCCGAATTATTAGTAATTAGTAAGAGCAGCAACAATTTTCGTATTTGGATTTATGATTATCGCAAACACCTTGAGTTTTATTTTTAAATATTGTATTATTAATGCTTGTGAATTTCTTCCACTTCGAAGATTTCAAATTTTCCTCTCAGTATTTTGTACCGTCTCTGAAGTGGATGCAAAGGAGGAGAAGAAATTATACAAAATAGGTCTACTTAAATGTTCTTCAATATATGAAACGTTGAAATTATTTACTTGCAAGCACATCCACTCCCACTTCTGCTAAGCTGAGTAATACAGCTTTGTTTGATATCGTCTATAAATAGCGTGAATGCATCGTGATATACGCCGCCACGCCCACCTCACAACTTAAGAGCAACAAATTTCATTGAAAATGAAAAGTTATCTTTCAATATAGAAAGATTTCGGATTTCCGAAAATTGCCTTTCACAGCGCTTTAAAATTTAAAAAACCTTATTTTTAAAATTTTTCTGCATATTCTCACAATCTTTCGTTCCTTCTCTCGCTCTCATCCACATTTTCGCTAAATTGCTTCAATCAACACTTGATCTTAATTCAGTAAATAAGCTGCAACTCTCGAGTAATCAATTTAAAAGCGTTAAACGAAACGTTTTTCCCTGCATTTCATAAATTGACCTTTCTTCTCACACACCCTCTGCTGTCTGTGTCATCAGGGTGCATTCATACCAGTAATTCTCTCGGTTTTCTCTGTGATTTTAATTTAAATTGAAGCATTTACTACGTTATGAATGCTCTGCAGACAGTTGTAAAGCTGTAATAAACAATAATATGATCATCATCACGATCATCATCTGTAGGAAGTTGTTATGAGTTCAGTTGTTGTGTGTTGATTAAATAATTTCGAGATCTCTTTAGTTGCGCAGAATGTGACAATTGAGAACTTAATTGGAAAATTGACAGTGATTACCACGCCACATCGAAGAAAAGTGGAGGTTTTTTATTCATATTTGATGTCAAATTAAGCGCAATGAAATTAATAATAACAATTTGGAATGATAAACATTAGCATGTGAGAACAATAACATGTGAGAACAATAACTATTGAAGTTGTATTTAATTTTGCACTTCTTATTCATCATTAGTTTTTTTAAACTTTATGTTTTATAGTAGATAAAAAATGTTCAGATCTTGAAAATTAATTAACTACTTAAAAAAGTTGGTTACAAAAATTTCTAAAAGTTTTGCTCTCCCAAAATAAATGTATGATAAATATAAACTATACGAAATCATTTAAATTAACAAATCTACCAACTCATATTTATTTAATTGGTTCTATTGTAAATATTCTGTAAGCGATGTAAAAAGCTCAAACTGCATGATTTCTGATATTTTTCAAATTTTTCTTTCATGCAATAAGTTTACATAATGCAAGTAAAATTTATATCGCATGCGAGAAAACCAGCAGAAACAGTGTATTTTACATAACATTAAATATACAATACGTACTTTTATTTAAAATGTACAAAATTATTACAAAATATTTTTAAAAGCAAGTATAAATTTTGTCTCATGCGAGAGATTTTATAGGTTGTGGCAAAACATTTATATATATAAAAAATATTAAATTATATTTATATCTTTGAGTCTTGAATAGCAATTAACTTTTTTATACGTTTTTGTAGCATGAGTTAGACATATTATTGTTAATATTAATATTATCTTCATATCATTATTAATATTTTCTGTCTCTCTTTGAAAAGGAATTTTAATGCAGTGATGACGGTTTTGTAGTGTTTTTAATTAATTTTCCGATAATTGATTCTTTGCCTTAAATTGCATTCAGTGCTGTAATGCACTTTTATACGATCTCCACTGGCGTCGTCCTTACGAACAAAACGGGTCGATGGTTTCATTAGTCTTCTTCTTCTCCTTCCTCCTCTATTCTCTCTGTTCTCTGCACTACCCAGCAGTTCATAGCAGTGACATCATTTTAGTCTCTCTTAAAAGCTTTTAATGCAGTCATCGGCGAGAACTCGAGTGTATAGAACAAACTACATTTTGTGCTCGCTTTTTATTCTTCAATTCAATTAAGGGAATAAATACAGCAACCCAAATGCACCCAGGCACACACACACGCACACACACACACACACACACACACATCACTCATAACAAACACTGGCATCATAAATGTTGAGCGACATTTTAACATTTGTCGTTCTTGTAATGACTTATGATTGAGTTTAATTAATTTTTATTGAGTTTCAGTCCCCTTTCGATGATGTATGGGAGACGACGGGTCGTTTAAGGACGGATGTTGGCTATTAAAACAAGGATGTTCATATAATACAATATTTCAAAAGAAGAGTAATAATTAAATAAGTGAGAAGATCGTAATAATTAGATAACTGAAAAGTTAAAATATTTAATGCATTAAGATTTACATTTCGAATATTTTTAGACAAATTTTTTGTTACTTAATTTCTCAAATTTTCTTATATTGGATGAATCGACCAAGTAAACAAAATATATTTCGATTTTCGAGAAATCCTCCCCAATAGCAGAAAAAAAAAGCACAGTGAGAAACCCTGAAAGCTTATAAATAAATTTCTAAAGTAATTGGGGACAAATATGGGGGATTGTAATGTGTTCAGGAGTGAAATCTTTCAAAATATACATAAAAAACAAGAAAAGGGTCGAAAAACAGAGAAACGGTCTACTCGTAAAAACACAAGCCAAATATACATGGAGGCTGAATGATTCTCTGGGGAAATCAAAACTGATCAGAATTGTCTCTGTTAAGGGTTTAAATTTGTATGAAATGACAGCTCGTACAACTAGGCAACTTCATTAGAAGCGATACTTCAGATACTTGGATATCAGTCTGTGGATTTAAAAAGAATGATGGATCTGAATAATGAAACGTCTAATTTCCTGAGTGGAGGTTTCATAATTCAGAAGCGTTTATGCATGTTATTAGTTAAGTCACTAATTTTTAGTTAAAACTGCCAGAACATCTGTTGAATTAACGAAATATAAAATAGTAGAATAAATAGTCAAAATAACAGCAAAAGTAGTTATTTTTCTACAAATAATTTACAAGTTGTAATTTAGAAATTTTTTTATATTTTTAGCCGATTGAAATTTACATATAAAATTGTATACTTCCAATTATTTTTTTTATAAACTCTTTAAAATTTTAGTTTCTCAATCATTCTGTTGAAGTTTTTTTATTATTTACCATTCTTTTCCTCTATTTCTTCTCTATGAACAAAATTGACTCTTTGTCTTTGTTGTGAAAACTTCAAAGTATTCTCGCGGCCATTAAATAATAATATAAAAAGTAAATTTTTAACGGCAACAAAAAGAAACTCAGTTTTAAAATTAGTTTTTTTATCTGTAGATGTTTTTACTTTAGCCTTTTTTCTTTTTCCCCATTCATGCCAAATGTTGGAAGTGTTAATGTATTCGCGGTATTCAATAATCAATGAGTTCTTTTAGTTTGCATGACATATTTTTGTAGTTAAAACCTTGATGTCATTTTTCTAAAGTTCCTACAATCTTGAATGTAGCTTTTTCTGTGGCAAAATAACGACACGCTTGTTTATTTTTTTTAAAAAGACAACCTATTGAGGGACTCTGTTTTGTTTATATTTGACGCAATTAGCGATGAAGTGATGAAAGTGGTTTTGCGCTTTTTAACAAGCCTTTTGAATTTGCCGAAATGGAGAGATAAGAGACTCGGTTTCGTTTCTTTTGTGAACGTTGTTCATGTAGAGTTAAGCAACACTCTGCTGAGAGATGTTTTCTTCTACGTGTAGACCATTACTTGGCTTCAATAGACTGATTTTGATCGCTCGTACTTGATTTACATACAAATTTGCTGTGGGGAAGTTTGGGGTTGAAAATCGTCACTCTCAGTACAGAGCATACTGAGAATATCCTCTTTCCTTCTTCCACGTTACTTAATCATTCTTGATTAAAAGAATAAAAAAGTGGTTGCTTAATTTCACTTATCAATTTAACAGAGTGACGATCATCTCACTATCACCGTCATCATCCTCATCATGTCTTCTTGACGACGCAACATTTCATTTTCCCCACCAGCAAATGGCGTGAATACTCGCACTTCTCACAAGTACCCACTCTTTCTAAGGGTAACCATGTTGAGGTCCCTGCTGTTGCTTTTTATCTTATTAGAGCTTTGAAGACAAGTGCTAAAAATTCTTGTTGCTGAAGTGTGTCACTCAAGGTTTTCATGGAAAGCTTTGAAATGAATAATATGAAGAATATGGCGACTCATAGTACTCGTCGAGATACTTGAGAGTCATTTTAATGTGAGAACATTAATTTTTGAATTGTTTCAAATGTGTTGCGAAAATAATTTGGCGAAAAAGCTGAGAGAGATATACGTAAAATTAGTTTAGTACAGTTTCATATTTCATATTTTCCTTTTCATAAATTATATAATTTTTCATAGTTTTCTATTTTCCTTTCAATATAAAAGTTGTTTTGTGAATTCAGTGTGTTATTGTTTGTTAAAGTATAAAATTCAAGATAACAAAGCAAAATAACTATTTCTTCGCTAAATATTCCCATTTTATTTATCTCACCATCAGACGGATAACCATTTTAACATATTAACATTTGGTTTTTCTTACATCTGAGATCATTTCGTTCCATTTTTGCTGTAATAATTGATCAATCATTAATTTTTTCGCTTCGTTTTCCGCTTCGTTTTCTTCTTCCTCCACCATTAAATACGATTACTGATTTTATTAACTTGAATGAGCAGAATTTCTGAATGACGAAAAGATGTTCCTAAAGCAAGACTTCATTAATTAACTTTTCGCATAATGAAGAATTTTTTCCCACTCTACTGAACAAATAAATCATTCCTGGAAGATATTTAGCTGTGAAGAAAGGAAATTATTTTATGGCGTGAATTATTTGTAAAAGGAATAAAATGAATTCTCGTCCTAGTTTTCTCCTTTTTCAAAAATCTTGATTTACTATATTATGTAAGAAACACGCTCATATAATAAGAAAAATGTATGCAGTAATAATTTGTCTAAAGAACTCAACTGTACTTTTCTGGGACTGTACTCATCCGTAGAATGAAAGTTTTGATTCTCACAATGTAAACAATCGAAACATCAACATTTAATTTTTATGAATTTATTAAAAATTATTCATGGTTTTTCTATCTCTTTATCCTCCCTCTCTCTTCTCTTCTGTCTTCTCCTCCTTATCTCTCTCCTCCCTCTGTCTCTCTTTATCCTCCCTCTCTCTCTCTCTCTCTCTTTCTCCTCCCTCTCTCTCTCTCCTCCCTCTCTCTCTTTCTCCTCCCTCTCTCTCTTTCTCCTCCCTCTCTCTCTTTCTTCTCCCTCTCTCTCTCTTCTCTCTCTCTCTCTTTTTCCTCCCTCTCCCTCTTTCTCCTCCCTCTCCCTCTTTCTCCTTCCTCTCCTCTTCCTGCTCCCTCTCTCTCATCTCTCATCTCTCTCTCATCTCTCTCTCATCTCTCTCATCTTTCTCTCTCTTCTTTCTCTCTCTTCTCTCTCTCTCTTCTCTCTCTCTCTTCTCTCTCTCTCTTCTCTCTCTCTCTCTCTCTTCTCTCTCTATGTTCTCTCTCCTCTCTACCTCCTTTCTCTCTCTTCTTCTCTGTCTCTTTCTCTCGCATACACATTTACTTATAATTAGAATTTGTAAAAATTGATAGTTAAAATAATTATTTAAGATTTATGTCGTGCAATAATAATTTTTGTTGAAACTTGATTGCATATAATTAACTTAAAATGTGGCCACCGCGTCAGAAGAGAATGCTGTGATGGCAATCCTATCATTGGGTCAGAGAGAGGTGATGTATGACTTCTGTTTCGTTAGAAAACGAGCATGTAAGCCATAAATTAGCGCACACAAAAAAGATACTTAATATTTCTCCTAAATTATGACAACTGCTGCCGTGGCTGTTGCTGCAACCGCAGATGTCGCTCGCTGGTGTGGCCGGCGTTGCTCGCTTCTGGCGGCGATGTTGGTCGTTGGCTGTCGCACAGTGTAACCCTTGTAACCAATTCATTTTGGGATTTTTACCTCTATTTTTTAAATAAAAATTGGAGCTTTTTAATTGCAGATTCAATTAAAGGGTTGGATGAATGTGTTGCCAATTGCAAGAGTTTAATCTTTTTTTTACTAAAAGAATTTATGTGACAATCTAACCTAAATTGAAACCAACGGTACAGAAAGACCGAAAGACTGAGTACAAGCATCGTGATTTCGGAAATCGTTTTCGCAAATTCTTAAGGGTTTTTAAACTTTTTAAGTATTAATAAAGTCAAGAAAAATTTAAGAAAATATAAAATCATGTGGAATATAAACTTTCGATCCACATCTTTTACTGCTGCTGTTTTTGTTAATTAATTAGCAGCACATGTTGTTGTTGTTCCTCTTCCTCTTCTTCTTTTGTACTTAATAAAAGATGCCTGAAAATCTTGCCATTGACCGGTGCGTTGGTAGTTTTGGCGGGGAAACGTGATGCCACCGCAATAAATCATCAGTTGTTGGCAGCAGCAGCAGCATCGTTGAGTTGAATTAATTACAACGATTGTTAGATTTCATGTTTTACAATACTTTAATACATAATTTGCTTCGCGTGCACAGATGGGTGCAGGTGCAGCCCAGAAAAGTGTGTTATTTTACGTTTTTTTTCTTTTCGTTAATAAATTTTTTTCTGAAGAATCTGTTGTTGATTTTTGGCAAAATTATGCGGCCGATTAAATGATGATTAAAGTCCTTTATTCTCTTTTAAATGATGTAATTTAATATTTGTGGCGTCTTTCGTTGGATTCTGTTGTATTTTACGACTTTGTATTTTATTTTAGTTTTTATTTTAATAAAATTGTAGTTGTTGATGATTTGAGAGATGATTAATTTTGTTAAATTTTAGTGTCTTTTCTTAGTTTATTCTGTTTCTGTTCGCATCAATTATGATTTATATGTCTTTATTTTAAATGATTTCTAATTATTTCTCATTAAAAATGTACTTCTTCCATGTTTAATATAAATTTATTTTAATCAATTCAATTTCAACGTGTTATTTATAAAATCCAGAAAATGTACGATTTAAATAAAAAATCAAGATTTACATAAGTGAAAAGATTTCTTAATAAAGCTCTTAAATTTGATGTATCATTGCAAACCTCAAGCTGCTTTCAGTTTTCCTTTTTCCTCTGTTTTTATTTCAAATATTTGCTTTGAAAGCGCAAACGAATTATGTAAAAATTTTTATTACATTTATTAATGCTGCAGAAATTGAATTCCTTTAAAGTGAATACGAACTTTATGACTTCTTTGTGGTAAAAAATTTATCACCGATATATTTCAACATTCAATACGAATTTTCTTTTTTACTTATCATTTTATGGTTTTGTATTTCACAAACTTTGCTATAATTAAATATCTAAACGCCAGATTGAGGAAAAAAACAGACTAATGAAAAATATTAAAGTTTATAGAGACTTTTTGAGCATGAAATTATATTTCTTCATTGTTTTTAAATTTTATAAAGAATATTAAATATTTTGTAACTTTTGAGGCGTGATTTTATTCCTCATTTTCAACTTAATGGTTTTTGATGTATTTTTTAAAATATTTTTCTTAATTTCATCTTTTTCTTGAGTGATTATATTTTTTTTTCTACTGCAGAAATAGCTAGTTTTTCTTTCGTTATTTCAGTGAATTTTACTAAAATAATTTTATTTCATCTCTACAATTTTGTTATGTAAAAGTCCAAGCAATTAGCTTCACCTCATTAATTCGAAATATATTGAAATATTTTAAATTTCAGTGAATTTCACTTAAGAAAAAATAAGTTGACACAATGTAGTTAAAATTATTATGAGAAAGAAAATCACAGATTAAAGAAATTAATGATTACAAAGTCAGGAGTCACCTGTCGCACTCAGTTTTTCAGGTATTTAAAATATTGTATCTGTAATTAAATTAATATTTCAAAACTTACGTGCTCAGTAATTATTTGAGATGATAACAAGGGAAAAAATGCTCTTGCTTATTTGACAGCTGAAACAAGGAAGCTGACAGCTGGATGCGACAACTTTTCTGTTGCCTCTGTGATGAAAGCATTTTTATGGGTATTTAATAGACATTCTCTATTTTTACAAATTAATTTTATAAATTTAAAGTTTTAGTAATTATAACTTCAATTAAAGTTTTGAATGAAAAAAAAAAATGGTTTCCTTCATCTTCTTTCTCGATCTGTGGATGGAATTTAGTTTTGAAAAACGTTAAAAATATTAAGGAGTTTTATTAGTCAACTTTACACTTGAAATTATTAAAAGAAAACAACAAAGAATACACAACCTTTGATCTTCTCAATGCAACTACATTTTTATTAAGTTTGAAAGAATTTTTGGTTGAAAAATTCGGAGGAAACACGCTTCCGAGTTTTATTGCAGCTCCAGACTACTAAAATCTGCTGTCATGAAGCAGACATCGGAGATGTCGTGTCCACCCCTCCCCTCACTTCCCCACCTCTTTTATCAATGATTCAGTGCTCTCCTGAAGTACAGTTGCGTCATAGCGGGTACAAAAGTCAGTTCGTAAAGAAAAGAAAAATTAGTATGCAAAAATTGTTTCTGTTGGTGGCATCATATTTAAACTTGATATCATCAACATCATCGTCAATATCAAGTACATCAGTAACAGCAATGAGAAATAAGATGACATAATAAAAAAACACAAACTGCTGACAAAGCACGAACTTGAGCTTAGTAAACTATAAAATTTACTTCAAAAAACTGTCAAATTTACGTAATTATCAAAGATATTTCCTTGGAACCGTGACAAACTTGTTACATTAAAATTTTCTTACTTAAAACATGAGCATCCGCATCATGAATTATTAAACTGACTGTTGTTGTGACACCCACGATTTGTGCAGCCAGAAAATGATAAATTTTTAAAATTAAATGATGCGTAAGTTCGCAGTAAGGCAGGAAGGGAATAAGGGGAATCTATAATTTTTGTGTTGCTTGTCACCATCGCATTCGATGTGATTCCAAGTGTGTGTTACTGCTAATTGAAGTTGACTTTACATGCTGAATAATTTCATTCATCACCTCAGCTTTGAACAGAAGTTTACTGGGTGGAATTTTTAATTTGTGTGTTAATTTTTAGATCTACACAGAGCATCTGGGTCAGAGGCTGTTATATATGTAGTCATCTGTCATGTCAGGTAGTTATATAGTTATACAAACACATGAGGTAAAATGAAACGAAGAGAGAAGAAGAGACAAAAATATATCAACTTGGAATTAAATAATAATCTGCTTGCAATTTTTAAAAGCGTACATTTTCATCAATAATCCGATTTCGTCTTAAGTTCGAGTTGATATGCAATATTGAGACTTTCTTAATCGTATAACTAAATAACGGGCGAAAAACTTCAATAAAATCAAAAGTTCTAAAATGCGTCTGACATCGTTTAATGTTTACTTATTCTATAAAAATCACAATAGAGATTGAAAAAGTGAATTTTCTCTACGGCTAATACTTTTATTGTTGTTGTTGTTGTTGTTGTTGTTGTTGTTGTTGGTGTTGTTGTTATTATTGTTATTGTTACTGTTGTTATTGTTTAGTGTTTTTGCTTCGGCAAATTCAATTCAAAGAAATTCAATTGAAAATTTGATTTTCATCGATCGTACGACGATGTTGATATTGTCTGGTCGCATATGCAGTTTTTTCTACTATTTGCTGTTCTTAGTGGCACCTGCACTCGATGTCTCTACCTCACTAAACTTCTTCCCCATGTCTCCGACAGAGGATTTTGTAGTGGAAGCCTATTTCAGTGAAGAGAAAATTGAATTTTCTTTATTCTTTCTTTTCTTTTCCTTGCACGATATTTATTCGCATACTTTAGACAAAAGAAGAATGCTAGTGGGGTCGGAAATTGGTTATAGCGCAATAAGGTATACGAAAACCTGATAAAGGAACTTTTGCGTATTAGATTTTGCGGTTTTCCCCAGTTTTTTGGTACCATAAAGTTATATCAGCTCTATTAAGAATAAAATTCTCGATATTTTTAATTTAAAAACTTTAGAAAGTGATGGGAGATTTTATTTAAAATAGATCTGCACAGTTCCATTAATATAATACGTTTTCGAACTCTATTATCAATTTCTTTCCTTTAATTTTTTTCTGCATTTGTATAACATTCACATCAAAAGCTCTGAAAATGCAACTATATGAAATTAATAAACTCACCTTTTGACCTCTTCTACCTCAAGTATGGTGTGGATGTCCTTTGCTGTGTTTTTCTGTTTTTTTTTTACTCTCTTCTTTTAACTATAATTTGTCCTCTTTTATAACTGTCGTCACTTTACAAGTTTGTCCTTCCCTCGTTTCTCCGTATCCTCAATGAATTCTGAATATTTTATGCAAATTTTTTGCTAGCGTTGTAAAATTTCTTCTACACTCATTTTTTATCCTTGTGGTAACCTTTTTAACTTTTTTCTATATTGTTGGTCTTAAAGTGAAGTTGCTTTTAAAAAGTTAGAACTTTTCTTACGAGAAAGTAAACGAGAAAATAGAGTTTTGTTTTTGAAAATATTTTGCACTATCTTTCGAAGAGAATCCTTTCGATGTGAATACGCATGAAATCGATATCGCTGATGAGCGCACGTTATCGATAATATTTCGTTTCTTTCATCCAGTTTCCTTAAGCTTTTTTACCATTTTTACATTTTACAAACAACAGATGATTGATTTGAGAGAAATTGCTTGTCTAAAAATAACTGGGTAACTCAGTAAACTCCATAAAAACAGGAGTTTAAATGGGCAGAAGCGCTGTAGATCACTTTTTTAAGCGCTCAGGAAGACTATGAAGCGCTTTTAATATGCTTAGCGTCTCAGCAATTATGTAAACAATTAGTTTTAAAAAATTGCAATCCAGAAAACTATTTTTAATAAAAATTTAAAAAATTGAAAATCCAGCGCACACTCAAGACTTACTAAGAGCTCATTAAGAACTTAATAACCTGAGTAGTGCTAAATAAGCATTTACTGAGTGCTAAGCACTTAAAAGCTTTCCTAGTGCCTGATGTACCCAACATTCATGTAAAAATGTAACGTTTACGTTTAAAAATGTAAATGCAGTTAAATATATTACGTAATTGTGCAAGCAAAAACACACTTTAAGAGGTTTTTTAAATTTTCTACACAGCTTTGTTAACCGTTAGTTTCTCCATTCATTTTAGTGGATGGATTTTTAGTTTATTTAGCGGTGAAAATTTTAAATGAAATTTAATTAAATGAAAATATTTGCAATGTTTTTTGCGCATTGTTGAGTGGTGAAAATTTGCCTAATGAAAAACGAAGCATATTTTTAGGCGCAAACACAACTTTTATCTCGACATTTTAGACAGGCATTTTAATACTTTTTCAACTGTGTGTTGTGGTTGTTGTTGTTGTTGTTGTTGTTATTCTTGTAATACACTTTTTGTTGTTTGTTTTCATGGCTTTCATGTAAATTAAATTTTGAGGTTGTATTGTGTAAACGACGCCGACAACAAAAAAAAAGGCATAAAAAACGTGCTAAAATTTGCTGTCGAGTTTGAAACGCGATACCAATTCTGAAATGAATTAAAATACGAAGTTGTTATCAAAAAGCAGTTAAATTTATAGAGATAAAATTGGTTTTGCCGCAGATAATTATAAAACAAATGTAGAATTTTCTAAATCGCTTTTTTTATTTTAAATTATTTCTTAGCATTTAAATCGATGCTTTAGCTTTAAAACTTCTCGAAAAAGAAGTAAATCTGCTTTCCCCCGCCCGATTTTACGATGTGAAATGAGTAGAGAAGACAAAGGACATTATAAAGTACAGTTAATAAAAGTTTAATTACAAAAATTAGCAAAGTTCATTTAGTTGATCGACACTTAAAAATGCTTTGAACCAGAATGACAAAAAAAAAGGTAGTGGAAAAACAGTGCAAGGAGTGGCACTGCGATGCCGGTGGAGTGATATAAAATGCAGAAGTGTAAATAAAAGGAGTGCCAACGTAATACAGGAGTTGATTACTTTATGTTTTTCTACACATTCCTACCTTTTTCGCTCCCTTTTAACTCCTTCTTGCCCCTTCTTTTGACACTTTTTTCTCAAACACTTCAGTGAAAAGCTGAAAAAATCGCTTTTCTTTACCCATTTTGTTCCCTATTTGCTACTTTTTGCACAGAACAAAAAAAAAACTTGGAACAAAAAATTGCAATTCAATGCTTTGCATACTTTACGGCGCTCCTGAGTTTTACTTTGCATGAGTTGTTCTTCCTGAGTTTTACTTTGCATGAGTTGTTCTTCCCTTCGCTGCCTCAGTGAAGCAATTAAAAAAATGCAAGTGAAAAACTTAAAAAGCACTTTTAATAAATGACTCTCATTGCTGCTGCCACACCCATCCACTCCCCTCGCCCCCTTCCGTTAAATTGTGACAAATAAGCCAACAGCAGCGGCAAGAAAAGCACAAATTTTTGCACTTCATTTCAAGTCATACAGACGAGACTAAAAGAGTGACAGAAAAATTAAGTGAAAAAACGTGGTGAGAGAGAAAGAGAGTAGAAAAGAAAATGGCGGGAAAAACTTTGCTGTTGAAGCGGAAATTGTTTTGTTGTTAACTTGGCTGCGGAACTTTGCATTCTGTATGAAATTCTAACTGAAAGCGTTAAAATGCAAGGACAAAAAAGCTACAGGATCATTCAGGATCCACTGCTACCGAACTTCACAGCAACTCAGTAAGTGTTTGTGAATAATTTCGCTACTCGGCTGGTGGCGCAGACGGTGGTCGCTAGAACGCCCTCTGTGGGTGGTCAGTCGCACCCCGCCCTCGTACGACGGGGGTTGGTGTGTCTCTCGCCAGCAACTTCACCAGCAACTCAAGTGTAGCAATTAAAAAAGTTTCACTTTTCCTTCATTTCATTCTTTCCATTTTTACGCTACCTTCAAAACTTCCCGTTGTAGAAGAGGAGAGGAAAACCTTCTACGCCGACGGCAACCTTTTGAAATTTAATTGCATCTAATTTACTCCGCTTTTTCCACTTCATCAGCCAACAGATTGCAGCAGCCAGCCATCGCCGAGAACCTTGAATTGAATTCAGTTTTAATTAGATGATTAAATTTAAACTGCTGCATGTTTGGAATTTTTATTCGCTCAATGATGAAGCAATTTTGAGCAATAATTCGAAACAGAGTTTTGGTTGGGTTTACAATTTGGCGGAAAATGTGCGATTCGAATGACTCGAACGCCAAGGGAAAACTTAACGATGCACATTTGTATTAACTAAAAATAAAATTCTATATTGCGCACTTTTAAGTAAACGAAAGTAAAAGGAAACAAAATCTGCTTAACACAAAAATAAATAAAAGACAGAAAATCGAATGAAATTGAGGTCAAACTGAACATTTTCGAAATTCCAATAAAAAGTCAAGAGGATACAGTTGCAGTTGCAAGATTTCGTTGCATATTCAACGGCGCCGCAGCACATTTGATATGGAAAAAAGAAGGGCAACAACGACAGCAGCAATAGCAAACATAAACAATAGTTTTCGCAGATTCCAACACTTGAGTTGCGACTTCTTTAGACAAAAGGCAACAACAAAAAATAAACCCATTTTTCTGAAAATTTTTGAGTATTTTTGCTTGTATCCTTATATCCTGTTATATAAGTTGTCCTTGTTGTTGTTACAATTGAGGTTGTTATCGGTTGTTTTCTTTATTTTTCCTCTCAGATTGTTTCTGATGTTTTTATTTGTTGTAGAATTTCTGGTTGTTGCTGTGACGCCATATTTTGACACCTTTTTCGGTTGCTAAGACTACAACAAGAACACAACGAAAAAAAATGCCAGCAACGGAAGTTACAACTTATAATTCTTCTTTTATTTATTTCCTCACCTTCTTCAAGTGTCTCTTGTGAGTGTGTGTGTGTGAGAATCCATACTTGTGAAGCGAAGAAACATGTAAATGGCGAACGCTTAACTTCCGTTCTCATTACAATATTTTTTATAGTAAAAATATATATTTTCCACTTTAGTTTTTTAGTTTCTAAATTTTGTAGAATTTTTATATATTGTAGAATTACATATTAAAAGTTTTTAATTTCTTTAGAAAATATTTTTCTGTCTTCCTCTTGATGGCAAATTAAAATCAAATCACAATTTTTAAAAAATATTTGTATGCTATTTGTGAATTATTGCTAAAGAAAAGAAGTCTATGCAGAAATTTCAGTTAAAAGCCAAAATATGCATTCATCTTATATAAGCAAAAAATGCAGATCGACCTTTAAGAAAATATTAGAAAATAGGTATTCAGATCAAATATTTCGAGCGTTAAGAGGTGGACTGGTTGGCAGCACTCGTTTGCGGCTGTTGATTGTTGTCACTCGAAAATATCTTGATCGTCAAATCGAAAAAGTAAGAATTTTAATAGGAATGAGATGTCGTGCAATATTTTAATTATTCGATTTAATAATTTCACATTTTCGCGTTGCTCGGTTGTTTCTCTCTCTCATTCCTTTCAACTGTCCAATTACAGCAAAAATAAAAGTGTCAGCAACTGCAACAACTGAAGAATTATTAGATTTCAATGAAATAATGCGTGGAAGAGATTGAAAAACAAAACTGTTTCAACTGTTTCAGCTATCAAATGCTTGCAACAGTTCAGTAGAAAATAATTGGATAGAAATTAGGAAAAATTCGCAAGACCTCGTTTTTATTATTTGCCGAATAGGATTTTTGAATTGTGTTGTTGATTACTATTTAGAACCGTTCTTTCGATGCTCTCTTATTAAATCTTTATCTCCTCTATCTATCTGTCTCTCGAACTCTCCGATCTTAATCTGTCGCTCTCAATCTCTGCGCTCTTCATCTGTCTCTCCACTCTTCATCTGTCTCTCCCAATCTCTCCCTTTTCATCTGTCACCCCAATCTGCAGCGGTCTCTTTCAATCTCTCCCCTCTTCATCTGTCTCTCCCCTCTCCCTCTGTCTCTCCCAATCTCTCCCCTCTTCATCTGTCTCTCACAGTCTCTAGCCTCTTCGTCTGTCTTTCCCCTCTTCATCTGTCTCTCCCCTCTTCATCTGTTTCTCCCAATCTCTCCCCCCTTCACCTGTCTCTCACAGTCTCTCCCAATCTCTGCCCTCTTCATCGGTCTCTTTCTCTCTATCCATTTCTATCTCTATCTCCTCTCTTTGTCCTGGCCTCTCTCTCTCTGTCCTGCCCTCTCTCGCTCTCTGTCGCCTCCGTTCGCTTTTGCGTCCCCCGCAAATCCCCTCCGTTCCACACACCCATCTGGCCAAATTGCGTATGTCTGTGTTTGTCACGCATGCTTATCACCTTTGCATACCCGTGCATTCACATGCATTTACATAAATATTATTTATGTATTTCATAAACAAACATGTTGAATGCAGCCAAAACAAATACAGACAAATCATGGCGGCGACTTTATTTGCAATTAATTTTCGCCAAATAAATTGCCACTACCAATTAAATACATATTTTCCACATACTTTTTACGTTTCTTTTTGTTTTCATTAAAAATGTAAAT
The DNA here is from genome assembly GCA_922984085.1 of Sicus ferrugineus. Taxonomy (NCBI): domain Eukaryota; kingdom Metazoa; phylum Arthropoda; class Insecta; order Diptera; family Conopidae; genus Sicus; species Sicus ferrugineus. The sequence continues at coordinate 12,319,147 of OV277352.1, read as the reverse complement.
TTAAATTTAAGTTCGAAATTTTTCAAACTCCAACTTTTCGAACTTTAAAATGGTTGGCAGCGCTCGTATATTCAAAATAAGTTATTCGTCGGTACGCGAGCTTCATATTTGAGAACAAGTCGAAGGACGACAAGTAGCAGTAGCAACAACAACGCCAACAAACAACAATCGTAACAACGGCTACCCTAAATATAAATTTCATTAAGCTTGTAGCAACCGTATTCTTGTCGCTCTACCGAGGCAGGCAGGCAAGCAGTCATCGTTATCCCTTCAATGCGCGTCATCGCTAATTTGTACGGAGCTTCATTTCGTCCTCATTTCCAACACCGCGAGAACAACACCACAGGAAGCCATTTCATTCCTGCACGCGCACACACACATACACTCCACAGCCACCCACTCTCAGCCAGTGTACTGTGTAGCCTTTAAGCCTCTTCAGCTCTCTCGCGCTCTTCTGCTACTTTTTATCTCTCACCCTCAAATATACGGGTTGAATTCGTTATTTCGTTTGCGGCTCACGTATTTTTACAAAACATGGAAGCAGCTCGATATCTCCGTCATTAGTACAAAACAAGAACGATTTTGACAGCAAAACAAGGACAATTTTAACAACAAAACATTACAAGCGTTATCGCTGATATCAACCTCGATATTGATCGGAAAACGGAGTTAACGAATTTCGCCGTCTTTGCTTGTTCATAAATTTGCTGTTGTTTTTTGTGAACAAACATAAATTAAAAATTGTACTTGCATTTTTCACAAGTCTCGCTCGTTAATTCTACAAAGGTAGTGAAGCAGAGAGAGAGAGAGAGAGAGAGAGGGAGGGAGAGAGAGACCCACTTCATTTTACTTAACTTTACTCGAAAGCTTAACTCTAAATTTGAGATTGACTTTTTAGAAAGATCATTGCGGCGCAGAATGTAATGCTATTTAGATAAAATACGAGTTTTCGCGTTAAAATACGAAACTTTCAAGCTAAAAGGTTTTCCTCTTAAAACTCCCAAAATTGAGCCAATCCAGTTATTGAGCCAAAGCGCCAAAATCCCAAAATTGAGCCAAATCGCTCATCATTTCCCCTTAAAATTAGCCATTTTTCGTTCCTCTCACTGTGTTTGTTAAACGCAAAAGAAACCGTAATTTCACCTCAACCCCCAGGGTGAGGTTGGTGCCCTTTTCTTATCTAAAGGCCGCCGTCTGCACGCATTAACCTTCCCCTTCTCTCCTACCCCCGCCCCTCACCCGCGCCGCCGGCTCTTTCAAATGCTTCAGATGTTTCTTCTCTTTATTTATTCTTTTTTCTTTTCCTTCATTAAAACCGCAACAACTATTTAATCCACGCTTTATTTTCTCATTTAATTCCATTACAATGAAAAACTTCCACGCTTGAGTTTGATGACCCAGCGAGCGACCAAATCAACGCCTACACGTGTACAACCCTCGAAATAAGGGTGTCTTTTAAGATAGAGGGCGCAAGGCAGAAGTTGATGGTACCTTCTGAAAATTTGATGAGTTCAGAAGGTGGGGTCGTGTAAACAAACTCAACAAACAGAAAAAGTAACACGAAAATACAGAAGTAAACGAAAAAGTTAAGAGTAAAAATAGAAAGAGTTCAAGGCGGAGAAGATCACAACAGGATAAAATATGAAAAAGAAGATAAAATTAATAAAATTCAGAAAGAGAGAAGCAGGTGTTGGGACTCAAATAAAGTCAATATTTTGTGGATATTATAAGGAATCCAATAAGTTTTCTACTTCTTAAATCCTTCCCTTGACAACCATCATATTTCATTTTTTATGCACTGCTAGAGTTGTCCTTTCTTTGGAATCTCGTGTCCTTGCAGGCTGGTTGCCTCTTGATGCATATCATTTGCACGTTGTTAACAAATTTAATTTCCTTCGCTCTTTTCCTGAAATAAATTAGTTTTTCTAACAACCCTTGAAACGACTGCAGTAACCCCGCCGCACTGTTTTGTTACCTTATCGTAGTATACAGGGCAAGGTAAGAGCCAACACTTGAAAGAAAGAAGGAAACTAAGAGGCAAACCACACGAGAGGTGTGACAACAAATGTTTTGTCATTTGTCGATGTCAAATGCTGATTTTGTGGTCGACGGTTACGCCGAAAACTTGAATACTCGCCATGACAGGCTGTCATTTAGTATGCATATTTGAAGTTATTATTTTCTTCTGGCTTTTCTCCATTCTCGGCGTAATTTCTAATGTCAGTATTAAATTTCATTTCAGTTTTTCTCAGCGTTATCTGGCACTTCTATTGTAGTTCTCTTTCGCGAAACTTTGGCCTAATGTGTTGGATTTATTTTTATTTAAATATTACGATACTTTTTTATTATGGAATATGAAATTTCCTTTTACTTAAAAAACTCGATTTTAAAAAATGATTCAAAGCCCTTAAGTAAAGATAATACGCAAACTTGTAAGGAAGCTTTTTTAAAAAACTTAAAACGTTTTATTTACAGTCTGCTCTTCTACTTCATATGACCCTCTCACGTTGGTCATTCTTCGCCTCCACCATTAACATGCCCTTTTTCTGATGATCCTTGCTTCCCTTTAGTGCTAAACCCGCATTCCCCCTCCATCTCGTGAGCTGTCATCACTAACCAGTCACCAGGCCGGAAGCTTTAAATGCCCCTTGTTTTCTGCACCAGACGCAAACCACTCCATCCGCTCGTCCAACGTGTCTTTCTACTCGTTTGAACGGGCAATAAATATCCTTTTTCACTCGGTGCCTATCGATCTCTGGTACCGGCAACTGTTTCGGTCGTCGCCATTCTACTCTACGGCGCAGCAGTTCGGTTTATTGTTTCAAATTTTAAAACGGTAGGTGGCGCGGATATTGGCAACATTGGCACGAGTATCTATCGTGTGTATGCCGCCTACCACGCCTCCCTCCACAATCGTCCTACTTTGTTGACTCTTTACTGCCAAAAGCACAGAACGTTTTCTGCATTCACTGGCTGCAACGTGACCACCTGTTGTTGTTGCTATTGCTGTTTTGTGTTAATCTTTGTTGCTGCCGCCGCTAGTTGGTCGGTTTCATTGCCAGTCTATCGGCAGGCTTTCCTTGTTGTTGTTGTTGTTGTTGTTTCCGAAAGCTTTTCATTATGCAGAACTTCCTGAAATGCTCAATGCGGTCGCTTTATAAGCGGATGCCACTGTCTGCACGGGCATTTATTTGCATATGTATGTTCATATGTGTGATAAGTGGGTTTTCTGAGTGTGTTTGTTGAAACACTGAACAAATTAACGGAATTAGATTTTATATAAGCCTGTTTTCCGCGGAAAATATCGAAAATGCTTTTAACTTTTTAAATGTTTTGAATTTTTTATTAAATTCTTTATGATTTACGTGCCTTTTTATTCTTATTAAAGCCCACAAAGATTTGCTAAAATGCCTTTATTTTTATATCTTTTTTATGCATTTCTAGAATAATTTGAAAGCTCAAATCTCGTTCACTTACTCTCCCCTCTTTGTCTGTCTAGGGGTCCCTATCCCCAATCTGCCGATTTGTGCGTTTAGCATTCGTATCTTCGCTAATGAATGCTTACCTGAGCTCCGGAAACCACACGAAATGCTCAACCGAAATCTGAGCACGTTCTCTCCAGCAGTAATGACTGTAGAGCGATACACGCCAGGGGTTTTAAAAATCCTGGATTTTCATATTTATTCTATTTTTCCCCATTTCGAGGAAACAGCGAAATAACAAGATTTTTCGAAGAAAGACAATACTGAAAATAATACCGTCTTATAATAAGACCGGCATTATTTTGAAGATTAATTTCGATCGATATCCTGAGATCTCAGAGACCTCGTTTGCGGAGCCCTTAATAAATACACGCACAGAAAAACATGAATACTTTCAAATAAACTCACTCAGCCAAAATCTAAACCTCTAAATGTAAGCATACATTTTCTGTCGGGTATTCTTCGCACTTCTGCCCTCCCTCTCCTATCTCAACCTAATGCGATGCAACGCTAACCGACGACCGCATAAATCAAAAGCAAAGATCATGATTTCAATTAACGATTTTAAAGCACGTGAGTAGCGTTCGCTTCATTCGTTCGTTCGTGCGTTCGTCTCTCCAGAATTCTCACCATCAAATAGTGCAACGCTGTTGAAAACGCTATTTTTTGTTGTTTTAGTTAACCAGCGCCACCGTAGCAAAACCACATGAACGATGAGCAGTTGAAATGGTTGTCGCTCGGTTGGACGGTTGGTTGGTTGGACGGTTGCTTGGTTAGCCGGTTGGTTGGTTGGCCGGTTTGATGGTTGGCCGCTTGGTTGAGTCGGGGGTTGATTGCTGATTATTATATGGGGGGATGTTGCCAGCCTTCTTGAACTAAACGTCAGTTTCAGTCAGCTCCACCACCACCACCACAAGCAACAACCCTACCAAAATCCTCGCCCTCTATTCTGCTCCTCACATGCAGTACACGCAGCGGAAAATGCGGTTACATAATCTCTGTATCCGGTTATTTCCAGCGAACGGAAATGTAGTGCTCGCTGGTATTTCAACCTCTATTAATTTCGTTTCGGTTTAGGCAAAAAGTCTCCTCACTCATACTAAAGCGCATGTTTTGCTCTCATCTGACTTTGTAACCCGTTTACCGGTGTGCTTGTTGTTGCTGTTGTTGGCATTGCTGTTGCGTAACTAATGCCGACATTTTTTTATTAAATTCTGAATTTATTCGTTTTATTTCAGATAGCTAGGTAATAATTTATTGAAAATGTGTTGCCTACCTTATGGCGCGCCATTTTATGTTTTCTCTTATGGTTTTCGTTGTTATTGACTTTTGTGTATTATTTTTTTAATTTTTAAATTGCTTAATCTACGATTTGCTGCCAGTTTCGTAGATCATCAGTTGGTTAGAATTGTGTTGCTTACTTTTAGGCGCTTTCTATTCACTATTGAGTCGTTTACGCTTGCCATTGAATAACTCGTGATGAGCTCAGTTCTGCTTAACGTAATTGTTCAGTTCATTATTGTTACTGACTTTTATAAGCATTTATGAAAATCTGTTGCACAATTTCAGGCGTTATAAACCCGTTTGATTAAGTTCAGTTTCTTGTAGAATTCCTTTAAATACGCATTTATATGCCTACTTTTTACCGCATATTATATTTACCACAAACACAAAACCACCAGATTAATAGTGAGCAATCTTTTCCTCCTTGCCAGCGGTCTGATTCCGTAAACAGCATGCATTTTCTTAGCTTTTCATATGCAGAGCTTTTCATTTTTATTATGATAATCAGTTGCAACAATAGCGATGTCGTTCGTTGTTGTTGATGTTGCTGCTGGTGCTGCTGCTGCTCTGCTCTTTATTGTTATAATTTGACTGTACTTTACATACATGCAAACCACTTGAGTTCTTTGCTATTTTTTTGACGTTTGAATGACATGACATGACATGAGCTTCTTAGTTTTGTTGTCATTCCTTTGTTTTGCTTTTCGTTGAACTCGGTGCATTGCTTTTGTTGTTGTTACTGCAGAAATGGAAAAATTGTTGCTGCTTACAAATATTTGTTGGTTGCAATTTTTCGTTTAGGTTGTTTTCTTTTTTTGTTTCTTTATTTTCCTTTATAAAACATTGCAAATGTCATTTGATGTGACAGCTCGCTGGCATAAAAAATATAAGTAATGAAAGAAAGAAAAATGCGAATATACTATAGATAACTACAACAACAACAAAATCATAATATTTAAATGCACGACAAAAGTAACAAAGGAATCAAATGATAACTGAATCGCAGCAAAACAAAATATACGTAGAAATAAACTAAGAAAGGACGGAAAAATTGTGAAAATAACTGAACGATAGTTCTGAAGAGGGAAAGGGGAGGCGGGTTGTTTGAGTGACATGGTTCGGCTATTGAGTTCAAAGTCTATTTAACGAACGCTTTTTGTAAATCGAATTTTTTTTACTGGCTTTATGTAAAATAATTGAATTTTTTAAAATATCTGTGAAAAGTACATTTAAATTTCATTCTAAATCCAAGCAACATGTTTTTGTTGACGTTATCGGGATCGCACGATTATCTTTTACTTCCGCTGCATGTCAGAACAGGAAACCACCGAGTACACAAACAAACAAACCAGCCAGCCAGTTAACCAGCAAAAAGGGAGAAAATTGAAGTTTGCTACGATATCGAAACTACGATATTCAATCCGCCAAAAAAGCGGCCAACGGAGAAAACAACAAAATTCGGTTGAGGGCGGCATAGAAAACCATTCAAGATTTCCTCCTCTCCTCCTCCCTTTCCCCATCTTCCATTTACTTCTTCTAAAGCTGAAAAGGAAAGAGAAAAAATAAAATGAGACACCAAAAGCGGAAGAGCACAAAGTTTCGGCCGGAAGCAGATTTTCCAGTTGTAAACGTTGCTCGGCTGCTTGCTACAGCTAAAGATGAGTGCATAATTGTGCTGAACGACCGTTGAAGGAGGAGGGGAGTGGGGCGGATGGGCACAACGGGGACGAAGGAAGGAACAAAGCAAACAGGGCTGGAGGAAAAAATTGCTGTAAAGATATTCGTTGTGTTGCAGGAAACAAGAGTTTGGCTGGAAAGCCAACTCAACAATGATGTTGGATTTCTTTGGGCGGCTTTTAAACTTTTTCTCCAAACAGCTGATTTTGAAATGGTTGCTGAAGGGGTGGAGGCGGGAGGGATTGAGGTGGAAAAGCGAAAGATAAAAGGACTGAATATGAGTGGAAGGGACAACAAATTGTTTGTGCAAACTGAAGCGACAGGAGAAACATCTATAATTTGTTAAATTCTCGTCTTTTTCTTTTTTGTTGAATAAAAGATTTCTTTTTTTTTTTTTTTTGTTTGCCCTCAGGAAGAAGTTTTGCGGAAAGCTAAAGAAAATCTACTAAAAACCCAAATTAATAATTAACAACATAACAGACTGCCAGGGGGGTCTTTTTACGTACCCAGCAGTGTGAACGCTTCAAAGGAACGAAAAAGTCCTTTATGAAAGCAAATAAAACAACAACACCAACAACAATAACAGCAACAATCTAAATAGACGAAGTTATTAAATCCGTAAATACCTGTGAATGACACATGAATGGTTACTTGTTCTTGTTGTTGTTGTTGTTTTTATTGTTACTATTGTCAACGTTTTCATTCCTTTCTCTCAAGAACCGTCGCCAGACGGCTACAAAGGTTGAGCGCCTAAAAGCAGGCTAAACAAAAAGCTGCTCATGCCGTTAATCTTCTCTGAAGTTCGTATATCTTCTTTATGTTAACGTTGTTGCTCTGTTGTATTTATCTTGGAAGCTTTTATTTGATTTTTGCATAAAATTCATTATGAATGAAAATATTGAAGAAAACTGTCCACCGCCTCTTTAGAGACAAAAAGAGGGGGAAAGAAGGGGTGGAGGAGAGTGGAGTTGTTGATGTTATTGTTCTATTATAAACGAGTTTCGAAAGTCCTTGGAAACCACTTCCTCTCCTGCAACCATCCACAGACTTTCACTCTCCAATATAAAAGAAAAATACAAAGAAAGAGAGAATTCAAAAAAGGATGAAAGGAAAAACGTTTAAAATTTTAATAAAACTTTAATAACAATAAATAACTGCAAACCATATCGAAAGATACGGAGAATCTGTTTAGAGGAAAACTTTTCTGGTGCCTAAAAATATGCTATAAAATATCTTCGCTGATTCATCGTTAGCAAGATTTTGTAATTCTCAATGTGTTCAGTATGAAATCTTTACTTTTATTATACAAATTCGGTTCATCTCTTGGTAGCCACTTTGATTCATTTAAAATATTTATGAAATGCGAAGGTGGAGCAGAACAAGCAACCGTATTGAACGTCGGTTGATCGTTGCTGCTGTGAGCAACCATCATATGAATTTTTAATAACAAAAAATAGCCGTTAAAAATTCATTTCGCATTTGTTTTTCTTTTTTGTTACTTTTGTTATTGAGGCTTCGTATTTTTAAGGCTGAATTTGTTTAACGCCAACGCGCAACCGAGAATATTTTTACAGCCGCTCAAGTAAAAAGAAATGAGTGTGTGTGCATAGGTAGTGTATGTGTGTGTTTGTATGTGTTTGTATGTACATGATTAAATTTTTATAAATTACATGGCTCTTGTCGTTGCTGATTCCAATAACAAGACTTAAAAAACCTCGAGCAGCGGAAACGAAATTAAAGATTAAGTAGAATATAAGAAAAAATGGGAAGCTGAATACGAAAACGGAAAACCTCACAAGGGAAACAACTTGGGCGGCACACAGTCAGCTACGTGAGGATCTTCTCAGCTATAAATAATGCAATCAAACAACTACAACTTTAAACAAGATTAAATTAAACAAATTGTAATAATAAAATTACGCAAAATCACTTTTCCCCCATGAAATTTCGCCTACAAATAATATTATATTTTAACTTTTTTTTAAAAGAAGAGATTCACTACAAGAAATTTCTTGGCAGTTCACTTTATAAAGGTTTTCTTTACTGTCAATCTGTGCTTAAATCTCTTTCCAGCTGTTCTTACTAATATTTTTTTAGATTCCCTTTGCTTTTCATCTCTTTTCATTTCGTCGTGAAACCAGAAGAGTAGACAGTTGGGTTGGCCATTCTTTGGTTTGCCTTGAATAAAACATGCTTGGTTGCCTTTGAAGTGGTCTGTTTTGTGAAATCCCCATACGTCTTCACTTTCCCTCCCGCGCTCTTTCCAACCACTTTGAAGTTGACAAGGATATTCAAATTTTTCCCACTCCTTTTCATCGTAAACTAATTTTGCACAAGCGGCTTCTGTAGGCGGTTTTCGTTTTTGTAGCTTTCAGTTTTTCTTGCTTCCGTTTCATAAGCTGAAGCTGTTGTTTCATAAGCCTCTTCCTCCACCTCTTTGTTGAACTTACGATTTGTTTTCCTGAGGAAAAAATAACAAGTTTTCGGCGTTAGAACTTTATTTTTGTCTCTGTCTATGAATCCTGTTGTAGTTATTGGTGGTGTGGCAGTTATCACTGAAAGGAAGACTTCAGTTGATGTAATTTTCTATACATGTAATTACGAGCCAATATTAACACAAATTCTTCTAAAGGTAGCAACATTTTTGTTGAGAATGCTATAGAAAGCTGGAGAGAATGCAACATTTCTTCTAATCAGAACTGTTCAACATTGTGCTCTTAATTATTATCCTTCTGCTAAACTTCTAGTATTAAAACTCTTCTTTTTTAATCATTAAATGTGTCCTTAATCTTGCAGAAGTATTCTTCCTCAGTACCACTTCTTTTATTTCTCTTTCTCGACTTCTTTAAGGATTTTGTGTAGTTTTCAAGGAACTCTTGAAAGCTTTCCACAAACAAGAGCTTTTAATATTCCCGCTCATATTTATAATCGTCTTACAAGCACACGAAATCTCTTAAATGTTTTTAAAACTCTTTAGTAGATACAAAATTATCGCACATCCAAGAGGAAACACACATAAATTTAAATTACAAAGCTGAAACTTTTTTGTTCTCAGCTCTAAAAAGCGAAGTTCAAGAAATCTTCGAGTGAAGGAGAGATTTAATAGTGTGAATGCGTTGACATGTGTTTTTTAGAAGCAATGGAGTCACAGAGATTAGCTTTGATCAACTGAAAACTTCGTCAGCGTACGCAGAACGCAGAATCCAAAGTGATGTCGTTCCGTGCAGTTTTTGTTGCTGTTTTTGGTTTAGCTCTGACAAGATTACCAACATTAAATTAAGTGCAACAGAGCGTAGCAGACAAGAAGTGTTGGCAGATTGAATTGGTGGGTTGTTGCGTTGGTGGGGAGACACGACTTCCTCCCGCCTTCACTTCGCCGCCACCGTCTTCGTGTCCTTTCATCTCAGGCTGGAATGACGATTGCAAAGCACGAGAAAAGACAAACTTTCGCTCCTTTTTTCTCTTTGATTTTTGCTGTTTTCTTGCAACTTACAAGTCATGTTGAATAATTTTGTTAAAACTTCAGTGGGTGTTTTCGAGAAATAGTGAGGGTGAAAGAGGAGAAAACCGACAAAAGGGAGGGGAAGCAGAGAAGGAACTGTTGGAGAAAATGAAGAGCGAGGAAAATAGTTGGCAAAAAATAGTTGTACGCGAAGTTTGTTGTCACCAGTGTTGCCACTGCTTTAATTCTGTTGTCTTTGTAGAATTTTTAGCATCAGAAATGTAAAATCAAGTATGAAAAAATTGCAGCTTACTTACTTCAGTTTATAAAGAAAATCTCCTGCCTATTTTTAATTTAAATTAATACCTAGCAAAGTAATAAAATAGGTTATCTACAATATATAAAAATTATTATTTATATGATTTATATAATAACTAATTCAATGCTTAGTCATCACGCTGCTTAAATCCTACAACTGGTTTGTAGTAGCCAATTTTCCTCTCTCACAGGATAATCTGACTTAACATCAAACACAATTGCACTCAACAAATTCCACCAACATTCCCATTTCTCAATTGTAGCAACAACAAATAATCTGCTTACAACGAGAGTAGGCTCATCTAAAGGGTCAGTAGCATGAAGTGAGAGAGCGGAACTTCTATTCTTTCCCTTTTTATTTTTTATTTTATGCAAATAATAAAGAAAATGCTTTCATGTTGTTTTGGCAACACGAAAAGCATACAAAAACGAAAGCTAATCATGAGCAACAGTGACAACCACCCAATCCAACCAACGACGCCAGAAAAGCGGATAGAAATCCTCAAGATATGAAGAGACTTTCACGAGTTGATGTCCTTCTCTTCATGCAAAGGACATTTGAGTGAAGCGAGAAATTTTCAAGAGATCTAAGCTTCCACCAAACACTCAAAACAAACGGTACTTGTAACTCCTACTTTTCTTGTTCTGCCTTTTTCGTCCGCTCTCTCTCCACTCCTTTCAGCAATTTCACTGTCATTCCCCCTTTTCAACAGTGGAATTGAACCCTGTTACGAGTAGCTTGTTGTGTATTACATTTGTGCCTGGGAGGCGTTGGCACAACAAAAATTAAGACTTGTAACCACTCGGCACATGTCTACCCCGACCTTGATGTTTTTGTTACTGTTGTGGTCTTCACTAAATATATAAATCATATCAAATCTAGTATTACTGCTGTAATTTTATGTATTACTATTTTGTTGTGTACAATATTACTCATGTATTAAATTCTCTCTTTCTCTCTCTCTCTCTTTCTCTCTCTCTCTCTCTCTCTCCCTTTCTCTCTCTCTCTCTCTTCGCCGTATCCCTCTCTCACTCTCTCTATATATCACCCCTCCTGACTACCCTCTAATTTTATTTGAGATGTGTCAAATTTAATAAAATTTCCTTTATGATGTCATAACTTTAATAATGATAAAGTTATTGAGTGTATAATTTTTACTGCCCCCCATATTTCTTTTTCTCTCTCCTTGATTATAGACGGATGCCCGCCGTTATGCAAATCTAAATCATGCTTTTGTTGTTACAACTTACGTGAGGGCAACTCTGAGGGTTGCTCGAATATCTGTAATATATTCTAATTATAGGCTTAATTCTCTATCCCGAAATGTATGCGTACTTGGAATTTTATTTCCCTTTTGTAATAATAGACTTCCTTAGAATTTCGTGGTAGAGAAGGGATAAAAAGTAAGCTATTTTCTAGCAGCCCCCCACCCCAAATAAAATTCGTATTTTCACTTTGTATAATTATATTTATTAAGTTCAATAAAAGCTTTATAGCTTTAAATAAACTAGACAATAAAAAATTTTGCTAATTTAAATTTTTCTTTTTATTCTTTTAGGTGAGTGACGATGTCCTTTCAAGTGTTCTGCTACAACAAGTAAGCATTTTTTATTACTATTCTCATATTTTACTTTTATATTCTCTAAATTTTTTTCTCAGTATATGACGTACGTTTCCCATATTGTAGGACGATTTTTTTAAGTATAAGGATGGTTCCGTGTTATTTTCCATCCAGCTGAAAAGCTGTTAATGGTGTTGATGGTACATTTTCTACAGTAGTCTTGCTTGTAATGGCGTTTGTTTTAAAAAGCAAGGTCCATATTGGAAGATACAGATTATTTGGACAGAAGATGTGAATGGGTTTTCATGGGTTTTCATAAATAACTGAGTTGATTATGATTGAAAGATCTGTCGGTAACAATAGAGATGATGATGGTAGTAATATCCTTTATGCTGATGATTTCTTGATACAGATGTTGGTGATAACATTGATATTGTATATCGGGTGCAGTATCGTCGGAGTTCACATCAATAGCGGTGAAAAAAGTCTAATTATGATTGTATTGATGGTTGATTGTACATGGAAGGCATGATGACGATGATGATGATGTGATTATGGTAATGTTGACAATAGTAATGGTAATCGTAATGATAATAAGGACGACATCCACTATTTGAGGTGATACCGTATGATGCAAATGAATTGAGGATTATCAACGTTGACCACAACAATACGATACCAGGCACACACACATTACATTTGCATATCCATTTGAATGCAAATTTTGTCGATCGATCGAAATCATCTGTTGTTCAGACAGCTGTCTGGTTTGTTTTTTTCGAGGTTGCTCTTTTGTATCAGCAAGATATAGCAAAGGATATTTTATTGTTGTGGTTGCTGTTGCTGTTTACAATTTTTGACATCATTGATGGTGTGTGTGTGTGTGTTTGTGTGAAGCATTTGCAATTGTTGTTGTCTCATGCCTCTGCGTAATTTAACCGAATATTTTCAGTAGATTTCTACCAATATTTCTCTCAATGCATGAATCCAGTTTGCTTTCCTCTTATATTAATTTTGTTATAAATGCGATGCCAATATTAATTAGTGCTTCACTAATTGACGACATCATTAGTGATCGGCGTGAGCAAGCCGCTCAAAATGAATAAAATTTATTATAACTAATTTATTTGCAGCTGATTTTGTTTCTGCAGTTTTTTGCTAAAATAAAATTATCAGAATGCAGCATAAAATAATTTTAGAATTTCCCATTCGAACACGCACGACAGCCGCCACGACCACCACCACCACCACCGCCACCATGAGGACGATGACAGTGCGACTCATAAAAGTGGCTCATTATTCGATGTAAATCTGTTTACACGTTCGAGCAGAGGTCGGCCGAGCTGCACGTTTGGCGGCCTCTTTTGGTGGATTTCTAGAGATGCCTCTGCCCCGCTCCGCACGCCACCGTTGCCTTCAGGGGCGCGGATGGCTTCCATTTTATCAGCCACCAACTTGCATCTGCATAATTTTTAGTACTTGGCGGCAACTGCCGGTGTTTAATTTGCACGCGCTGTTGATGGACGACGGATGGATGAAAAGATCTGTGGATGGATGAGCGGATAGCGGCGGGATGTCGGTGGTCGATGGCCGGTCGTAGCTCAGGCCTCGCTACCATACTGTGAATGACTACCTCGTGTGGCTTCCCTCAAACCGTCATGCCCAGCCCACTCCGCCGCGCCTTCCTTTTTTTGTTCTGTTTATTTTGTTACCCACTCCCTGCGTGCGATGCGATTTGGATTGAAAATGCAAATTCGTGAGGCATACTTGGCAAATCAATAAATAAACTTTGCATTTGCGGTACTTGCGGTCCCGTTTTATGTTGTTCAAAAATTCTAAAAATCTGTATGAAATTTTTTGTTTAAAAATTTGTTTGCTTTGAGATTTCTAAAATTAAATAAATTCCAAGTGTTTGCTAGAATTGAAATAATTCATCAAATTCTTATTCCTTTAATTCGAAGTGCAGTGTTAAGCAAATCTATATTTATCTCAGTTTATATGGAAAAAGTGTTTGTTGCTGTTTGGTAATGTTTGTCCAAATTTTGAGTATAAGCGAAAATCAAAGAGTGGCTTCAGTGTGTCTCATCTCAGTTATTCCTGTAGGAATTTAAGTTAGTTGGCAATTATGTTTGAAGGTGTTTGTTGTGTTTGTTATCGTAGATTACGTGGAAAATTCGTTTGTATGGAAAGGATTTTCTTTTTGTTGTCATGATTATTATTAGCAAAAAGTTTCTATGAGCTTAAATTTTGAGAATTTTAACGCACAGACATAAATATGTTCGCTGATGTTTGAAGCTACTGATGGTGTTTGAAGTTCGGCAGAATTTAGTAGGATTCGAAAACCAATTTTTTTTCTCGTTTGTTTGTCAGGCTAAAGTTTTTTCATCAATGTTGTGTAGCAGAAAATGAAACCATTTTTAGCGACACAATTGATTGTTCATTTCTCGCATCCCCTCCCAACTAATGTTTCGCTCGTCCTTGCTTGACAACCCAACTCACCGCAACTTTGCAGCCGGGAAAAGCGGTTAATTTGTCAAGTGTCGACACTTTGGCATTCGTTTGCATCATCATGTGTTTGCCGACATAACGTCGGTTGAGGGAGGGGAGTGTGGGGAAAAGGAAGGCGGCAAGAGAGTCAAATGCATGGCAATCAGTGTCGTGTTTCCCAGGTGAAGAGCGAAGATGTCGGCTGCTTTGGTGGTCGGCTGTTGCGGTGGCATCTGTACTGTTCTTTGTTTGTTGTTGTTGTTGTCGTCGTTGTTGTTGTTGTCATTGACAGTGTAGCCACCCTGAAAGCAAATTTTAATTTCCACTACTAATTTCAGATTGTTGTTGCTGCTGTGTACGTGCGGTGGAAAAACAATTTTCTACATGTCACACTCACAACACACGTACACACACACACACACGCGCGCGCTCACATTCAATTAATGATTATGTTTTTGTGTCCATATGTAGTAACAGCAGGAGCAGCAACCGACGACGCTAATGCCACGCCCCCTCCTGCTGGCAACATGCAATCAACTTTGAAATGGACTCGATGTGTGGTCTGCGTTGTTGTTGCTGTTGATGTCATATATAGGACTTTGTAGGGCTTTGTAGCCTTCGGTATCATTTCAGAAAAAAACTACATGAAACATAACAAAAATAAGTGAAATTTCCAAACAATAATGGTTGTTATTTTTACTGATGGATGCGAAAGGCTACGATTCTCGATATTCTTTGATTCCGTCTCAAGCTCGAAACTGTAGTCGAGTCGAGGTAAGGAAGGGAAAGAATTGAGATCATCGCATATAACTTTGAAAATCGGTACTGGAATCGGAGGTCAAAGGCGTCTCCTTCGATCGCGATGAGAGACGAGATATCTTTTCCACAGAATATGGAAAAAGGCAATCTTTTCCAATCTTTTACCTCTTAAAATCGATTCGGAAGCTGTAGATGTTGTTGTTTACTTTGAATTTGTTGCGTTTTTCTCTCTTTTTGATCTCCGATTATTGCGGGACCGCCATTTGATGACCTAAAAGCAGGCCGTAATTACTCCTCCCCCCCACCCCCAATCCTCCTCCCAACAGAATATTGAATTTCCTGCAATTGCATTTTAAATTGCAATTTTAATTGTTGGTTTATTATGATTGGAACGAATTTAAACTTGCTACTGCCATTGCAAGTTTCGAAAGCGGTAAATTTTTCGAGCTCGAGGGCGCTACAAAAATTTTAAATTTATTCTTGTGTTTGATTTCAGTGTACGTGTGCCTGACTGAATCACTCAATCACTCACTCATTCAAAATTTCTGAAACGTAAAATTGATACTGATAAACTGAAACGCGGTCGCGCTCCCCGCAATTTTGACCTCAGCACTCAAACGCTTAAAGAAATTTTGAAAATTGGATTAATCTTTCCTCCGAAACGAAAGTTTGAGAAGTATCTTTTGCTTGAATCCAAAAAGCATTTAATTGTCTGACGGTAGGAACTGACTATAGAAACTACGATTTTCTAAGATTTTACCCGCAAAACTCTAAATATCATTAAAATGCATATATCAGTCAAATAAAAAAACTTCAGTACAAAATGCACTTATTTTTGACATGGTGTGCGAGTGGTACACATACACACACACACACGCATTGCGGAAGGTGCGCAACATTCGTGCAAACATTCGCTTTCAATGAATAACAATAACATCAGGAGTGCTGTTGACAGCTACAGACAAGCATTACATACGGATGAACACAATCGCCTTTCATGAACAGAACTCATGTATATAATTACAGTTTTAATTGTAATTACAGTTGCAGGATTTGGCTTTCAATGGTGTGAGTGTCTGTTTTAATCGCTTCACAGCGTAGAACGAACAGCAGTCATGTTTGTAATCAAAAGAATTGTGGAAATTAAGCGAAGTTTCTAAGCACTCGAAGGATTTGCTGCTAATATTATTAATATCTCTAAAATTCTACGAGTATTTCCATTGCGCTTTATTGAAGCGTAAAAACTCTAAGGTCTTTAAAACTTTATTTTCTTAGAAAACTATTCTCTGTTCGTCTATATTTTGTACTAAAATATTCCCGGTTATTTCCTTTCTCTAGCCTTTCAAAAGACTTTCGGAAAACCTACACTACGTAGAGCGAAACAATCTTTTAACCGTCAAATGAGTTGATGGAAGTCATCGGTGTGTGTTGCATAACTCGTATACAACACACACGCACACACACACACGCGCACATATACATATACGTGGTTAGTATGTGTCACCTCATTATTGCCTCGCTATAGCGAAAGAAAACCAAAGCAGAAATCCTAACAGCGACCATAGTCGTTGACCCAGTTTGGACTCATTCCGGTTTCACTGGAATCGCATTCTTTGTCATGACCAACTAAATGTGTATCCGGGCTAATTTGCAGAGTCATTCGTCTTTTTTCTCCTTTTCCGTTTATCTTTTGTTTCGTTTTGCTCGTATAATTGAACTGGAGCGGATTGAATGGATCGGCATTGGCGTGAATGTATGAATATGAAAAGCGTTTCTTGATTGAAAGAGTTTTTTGAGATTTCAAATATCAGAACGCGGTGAATTTTAATCACTTTTTTCATCGGTGGATGTGAAACAAGTAGTTTCGCTTAAAATTAATTTGTAAAGTGATTTAAAACGGTTTGGAATGATAAACGAGACCTATTATGGCTCTCTGGTGACCTGATACGGATTATTGCTTGTTATTCTTTTATTCTTGTTCTCCACTCTTATTTAACTCTGAATCCTTTTCTGGTTGTCCCTCCAATTGCGGCAATAATAAATTTGTTCGCTTAAAGTTCTTAGTTCAGTTTACGCTTCACATGATTTCTATGCCAACCTTCTGCTTTGCTTCCCAATTCTTTTATTTCAGTCACGTTCTTTAATTTTTCATTCATAAAGTGTAAAAAAATTATAAATGACGAAAGAAATCCTTGTGTTTGTTTTTTGTGTTTTAAGCAAACAGTAATAATAAAAATAATAATGTAATAACAACAATAACAAGAGAAGGCGCAATAGAAGAAGGCGAGAAAGTCAAAGCAGTAATAATAACAAAATAAAACGAGTAACAAAGAGAAGAAAAATAAAACGAGTAACAAAAGGAAACAAAATCAAACAATGAAAGATAATCCTGTAACAAGAGTTCGTCCTGCTAATCCTCCCCCGTCCCCTCAGCGCCTCTTTTATTCTCTTGTTTTCTTTTCATTATAAAAATCATTATCCTTGTTTCTCTCTCTTGTGCTTGTTTGTTTGTTTGTTTGTTTACCTTTATGTAAACATTTACTTTAACACATTTTTATTTTGTTCCTTCATATTGTTTCATGTAAAAATTTAACAAGAAAGTTGAATAGAAAAATATTTTAAAGCTTCATTCATAACTCACTTCTTCTCATTATTGCTATCGTCCACTTAGTTTCTCAACATGAAGCCGTTAGACGTTGACTCATGTTGCTTCAACTGTGCTGATGTTGCTGAAGGCGTTGTGTTGCTATTCTTTAATGTTGCTTGGCCGCAAAATTGCTGTTTTCTGAGATTTTTTGTTGAGCTCCTGTGTGTTCTTTCTTCCCTCAGTCGCCAGCCTGTAATTTGTAGACACTATTTTATTTTGCTGTTTTATTTATTGCACTGATACCGCTGCCTTGATGACGCCCTCGCCTCCCACAACAGTCAGTCAGTCCTTCCCTCCTTCCGTCATCTTATGATTCACAGCGTCAAATTATGCGGAAAATATTACGGTAGAGCATTAGATGCTTCTAAGTAAGAAAAATGACAGCGTTCGTCTACAAAATATGCATGGCAAGAAGATGGTAGGCTGTGTGATGGCTGGTTGTGTGTGGTTGTGGGCGTTGGGGAGGGGAAGTGGAAGCACGTAAGGGAAAAAGAGGTGGCAGCATCGTTTCTCGTCATCATTGTAGTCCTTGTAGGTTTCCTACTTATTTCATCTTGTTGCTATCTTGTCACATCTCCGATAGCAATATTGAAATTACAGCTTTTCGAAGCCTTGCGATTGTTGGCATTTCACGAAAAAGTATCCGAGTTTTCTTCCGTAAGAGGAGAATAAATCATTCCCATTCCTGGGTTTTTGAGATCCCTGAATCCCTGGATGGAAATCCCTACAACGCACACACCCACTCACAACTACCAAGTGGGTGGTTTTGTAGTTTTTTAACCACGATTGTAGTTATTTTTCGTGGTTTTCACGTTGCTGCTTTCGGTTTTGTTGTTATTGTTGTTTCCTTTTTCAACATTATCATGATAGTGATGATATGGATGTTGAATTTGTAGCTGATGTTGTCGCTACTCAGTGTTGTTGTTATTTGTTGTCGCTACTCAGTGTTGTTGTTATTTGTGCTCCCGCTGCTGTTTTTGTCGATGTCGTTCATGTTATTGCTGTCACTCACGTTGCGGTTATTATTGTTGTTGTTCTTACCTTCGTCCTTGTTATTGTTGACGAGTTGCTGTTGATGGTGTTGTTGTTGTTGTTATCATCTTAACACGGTTTCTCTGTTTTCGCATCACTGAACCGTGAAACCTTCACTTCACTCTTTCTGTGCTGCTTCTTCCCTCTCGCTCCTGTGTATCTTCCTTTTTTCCATAGTTTTGCCTCTTTCTTATTTTCTTGCTTTCTTGTGATCTTTTTATCGTTTTTCTCTGTCTTCTCTTCTGTGGTTTCCATATTTTCTTCTGTATTTCTATGAAATTGCCGCCAACACCAGCGCCGCCTCCGCAACCCCGCTCGTAATTCAAGAAAATTTGCTTTAAAAGCCGCCTGTAAGGATTTGTGGATGCAATGAAAGTGCTACAAATTGCCATGGAAATTTAAATATGATTTGTTTTCCTTGAGAGAAAAGAGAAAAGGACTTCCTTACGAATTCTATAATATTATTTTACAACAGCGTTTGCTAGAAAATCCTTTTTTTCCTCGGTGCAAAAAAGAAAATCATTTAATTTATATAATAAGTGACATTGACCACACAACACCAACTCACTTGAAATATTTCAGAATGAGTGATACACGTGCATTCCAGCAAACAGCTACCAACGAACACGACATCTGAAAGCGACAACCTCAAAGTAACCTTTTACAGGACGCGTGCTTCAATGCCATTTCCTTGTGCAGGAAGAAATAAAGCAGAAAAGTAGCGACAATAAATTCAAGCTCTGAGCAGCAGTCCTCATTGCCCGCATTTTACGCTTTAGGGTTGCAATGCCGCTCGAACTTCAATTACATTTTTAGGTTGTATGTACAGGTATTTTTTTTCTTTTTTTTGTAATAGTTATACTAAATTATTTGACAGCCAAGTGAACACTTCTGTATTTTATCGTATGTTAACCAGGGTAGTCGACTTTAACAACAACCACCGCTACAATAACAACGTTGGCATATCCTTGTATTTAAAATCCTTTTCTTTAGCTTCGTTTTTGCTTTTCCTTTTCATTGACGTTGTTCTTTGGTTCCGCCCAGGAAATGCTTGGATTTAACTTGAGTGCAAAATTTAAAAACCTTTTAAATTCGCTTTAAAGTTCATTTTTAGTTTAAATATTGTTTAATAATATTATACAGCTATTTTCCGTTTCAACTCAGGTTAAAAACCTTAAAAGTTGCCCTTGCTTCCCATTTATTTTTAACAGACAAAACGAGGCGTGGGTAGCTCAGTAATGTCACCCACGCATAATATTCAGGAAATTCATCTTATACTTGAGTTAAGTGAAGTTTTAGGATTTTCATGAAGTTATTACTCTATCTGGAAATTTAATACACAGGTCTGCAAAGTTATTTTCTTCGGAGGTACAACGGTTTCTTATATATCTGGGTGAAATGCCGTTAAAATTTTCGTAGTACGTCTAGTTTTCGAGATATTCGATGACAAAATGACGAAAAATGCTATTATGGCCCTTCTGAAGACCGACCTTCCTAGGTTTTTATAAAAATAGAAGCGATTTCCTATGTATTTCGATCTAATTCAACAAAATTTTTGAAATAATACGTGTTACCGACGTGTTCTTTCTAATTTTAGATGTTGAAGTGCAAAAATTCTTAACTTAAGCTTGAACATTGCTTAACTTCAACTTGTTTCTATAGGTAAACCGGTTCTTATTTCCCCAATTAAATTTAATTTTTATATATTCACCGCTTATTTCTCAAGAATTTGAATTGCCTCTGTCACGCAATATTTTTCTTGCCATCATCAGTTATGGTTCCTCTCTCTTTTTTTACTTTTGTGTGTTAGAATTTTCCCTTTTTTATGGAGTTCTTGCCGGATGGTTTTTGGCCGAATTGTGTGTTGATTTTATTTGTATAAATTGTAGTTTTATAGCTGGCAGTAAATTTTATTGTCGCCCGTGTAGCAAATTTATATGTAAGTGTTGTGAACACTAAAGTTAATGACAGTTTGAGTTACTAGAATGTTTGATTGATGTTGAACTTTAAATGTAAATTTTTCTCTCATACCTACTTTGGGAGATGCGATAACATTCTCAAACTTTTGTAGCATGCGAGAAATATTTCTAGCCCAGGAATTAGTTGTGTTTGACATCGCACATTGAAAATTTTAAGGTTTAATTGAGTTTTTAGGATATACGAAATTGAAAATTTTTCTAATTTTTAAGAGCTTTTGTCTATACATTTAAAATTAGTTCTGTCTTTCAGTTATCGCTTTGTAAAAATGATAATAATGGTAGTAAAAGGGAAAACAACAACAAAACTTTTAATTAACTTCGATTGTTCAAACTTGTTGTAGTTAATGGAATTTCGACGCTATTTATTGGTTTCTTGTTCAATTTTAGTTATCTTTGCAAAACAATAATAACAATAATGAAAGCATGTGGGGAATCGTGCGATATCATCATTTTTAAAATGAAACCCACTTTTTCCAACGACATTCAGAACCATATTTACACAATTTGCACCTTTCTAAAAAAATTTTCTACTATCTTCTTTTTTCTTTTTTCTGTATTTCCTGTGCAGCTTTTTCTCCTTCAGCTACTCCTCCTAAACTCTTCCTCTTCCTTCCTCAATCACCGTATCTGCATTTAAGCATTTAGCTTTGCTTTTATTTGATGAAATTTTCAATTAAAAACTCAATTATAAAAAGCTCTTCATCAGTAAAAAGGTTAAACGTCGATAGAAAAGGAAAATTGAAAATGAAAATTAAATACAGTAGCTACAAAACAAAAAGAAAAATGAAACGATATGCAGAGGAAAAGGAAAACCAAAACTAAAAAATTTAATTTGAAAATGGAAAATCATATAAGGAAATATTGAGTGTAGGAGGAAAAATTACTGAACTCTTAAATGTTGCATGTTTTAATAGTGCTTCAATTATGATTTATGTAAGCCTTTCCTGAACTCATATTGATCCTAATTCTTCCTGTCGTTTCGCTAATAATATATTTTTATGTTCTCGTAAATCACGAATAATCAGTTGAGAATATAATCGATTGTTCGATTTAAAGGATGACCGATTTAAGATGAAAAATATTTTCATCAAACAGTACATGCCTTAATTAATCAATTTATCTATTAATATTGTATTTATATACAATCAATGGACTTTTATATATACATTAACGAACTAATTTTTTAACTCTTTAGTATTTCAAAGTAAATTCTTCACATGTTTTCTTTCTTAACCTTATCAGAACACAAAACTGTTTGTATCTCCTTGACAGAATTCATCACTTCTCCAAGGACAAGAGGTAAAAATAAGAGAACAATAAAGTGAAGCAATGCGTTCTTGAAAACTTTGACATAAACATAACAAACTCGTCGGTTTTCTTATTTTTCAAGAATATTCTATAAATATAAAATCGTCGAGAAGCAATACAAGATATCGTTAGCAACAAAGATGATAACAATAATCGAAGGACATGCAGGAGAAGAGAATTTATAGACGCTCGTGTTTGTGGTTAGAATGTGGTTGTAGACTTGAAATCCCTTTTTATTATTCATGATAAGGTGATGTATGTACTCGAGCGTTCTGCAATCTGTTTTACTTGAGTATATCGAGTAACAGCTTCACCACACACCCCACACACCTCTAGACCCTCAAATTCTGAAAAAAGGATAATGTTATTCATGCCTTACTTTTTTTGCTGACAGATATTTCATGTACGATATGACACCACTTCTTGTTCCATTCTTGCCTTCATCATGGAAGGCAGGTAGCCTTTTCTGTGTCTTTCGTTGTACTAAACTAATTGCAGGAGATGCGTCAGCAGCGAAAAGGACCTCACTCATTCAAGTTTGTGTGTCTGCATCCCGAGGAGCAACATGACAATGGAGAAGAGCACTCAACGCTGGAAACATCATCGATATCGTTTCATTGCTTGTAGAAATCTAATTAGCAGACGATATTGATACCGAGAAACATTTAGTGACGAGCGTAGATACAGGATACACACACTCGTACAAGGACCAGCATGGATGCGGAGTGAAGAAGCATATAAAATCGATATACTTGGTTTTACCACCATTACCTTCTTTTCTTTTCATTTTTACACTCTACAATCGAAGGGAGGGTGTATTCACTTTCTTCTTCCGTTTGTAACGCAGACGTAGATACAGAAAAGTATACATCCGTCTGTCTGTCGGTCTGTTGAAATCACGATTACGATCACGAGAACGAAAAGAGGTATCACAATGAAATTTGGCACAAATGTTCTTTGTTAGGTAGGGCAGTTTATGGTTGAAATTGGTTAACAACCACACCTATTTTGTAGAGTATCTAGACTGCAGCCCGGCCGAAGACAACACTTTTACTTGTTTCCTGTGAAAATTCTCTTTATCTGAGGGCTTGATTTTGCAAGGCAAAGAAGGACGAAATGAAAAGTAAACTTAATTTTATTTGTTTTACTTCTTTTTTATCATCGACTATGAAAGCGTGTGACTATAATTAACTTAAAAAGTGCATTAAGCCGCACTGACATGCTATCTAGAGCAGCGGCGAATGATAAAGGATCAACAGAACCTCGCAATACTCGTACTTCGGCTATTGGCGAGTATATTGAATTCGCGTTGGTGTAGAAAGTGGGAAGTCGTGATGGAGAGGCAAAAAATGCAATTCTTCATCACCATCTCCGCTTCCCAGCAAACTTCTCCCCATTCCTCTCTAATCAACCACCAGAAGGATGTTGAGCTCGCCTCCACTAATTACATTTTTCTTTAGTTCTTCTTTGAGCTGCTCAAATATTGAGTGCTTTTTCGACATGTTTGGAATTTTATTAAGCATCGGTGAGCACCCGGCATTCCCCTCCTTACTTTTCGTCGTTTTTTTCTTATCCTTGGAATATCCCGTGCTAACTTAGAGTCGCTTGTTGCTTTTTTGATTATATTGAGTGTATGGCATATAAACTTTTGCCTTCTTGCTTATTATTTATGCATTCGGGTAGCTTTTTTCTTCTCTCCCCCCCCACCTTAATCTCCCATCCGTTTTCTTACTGTTACTACGTGTCCTTCCTGTGGTTGGCTTAATTTGTAATTAGAACGCAGCCACGTTCTGGCACCCTTGGTGTATCCTTGTCCCGGCAAAGACTTTCAAATGCGAAATAATGAATTATTAATACACCAAAAAAGCAAAGTTAGTCGAAAAGTCAGTGAAACTTATTAAGCTGCGATCTCCAGAGCAGATTTGAGTACGGAAAATACTTGAAGAGATTAAATTTCAGTGCAAAATCAGAATTATAAAATCTTCTAAAGCATTCGACAAGCAAGTAGTTAATTTAGTTACTTTTATTTCTCTTAAGTTTTCAACTTGATTGAAAAAAACCCCCTTCTTAAAGCTTCAAACTTGTAGAAGCTTTAAATTTTTTTTTTTGGTTAAATTGTATAAAAGTCTTCCTTAAAACTAGAGTGACAACAAGAAAAGAAACTAAAAAACCAAAAACTTTAGTTTTTCTTTTATTCTCAGTAGAAAGTCCATTAAAAATGACAGCACGCGGAAAGAGAGAGAAGAGAGGGAAAATAGTTGGATAAAAAGAAGAAGCACAGATAGCATGTGTGTCTCTTCAATGTCGATATTGTGGAATTGTAACTCGCGTTTCTATATGTTTATCTGCGTTTCAGTGATTTATCAACGAATACTTTCCACAAGTAACATTAAAAGACAGCAGCTTGTAAATGATGGTGAAAAAGTAATAAAAAGAGTAGTAGAAGAAGTAGGAAACACATAAAATTAGGTTGGAATGATCTTTTTGCTCTTCATTGGCGCTTTTGAAGGAAGACATTTTTTATCTTCAGCATTTCGACACAGAGGATTCCTTCTTAACTAAATAGTGTGGAAGCTCTTTCTATTTTAATAGGGATAACTATTTGACTTTAAGTGCATAAAGTTCAAAACTCTCTTGCTAAGATTAGTAAAAGTACAAGATTTCAACTTGTAATATTTCTTATTATCATAAAACAGTTTCAATTTTAAATAAGTTACAGTTTTTTTAACCTTGCATTCGAGGTTTTTTAATCATACAATTCCATTCAAAAATCTACATTTTCTCATAAACAAAAACATTTAATAGTCAATTACATAATCGATATGTTGTACTCTCAGTGAGAAAAGAAAATATCGTATTAAACTAATGGAAATTAATGGAAATTCCATGTCTTAATTATCGAATACAATGAAATGCGATTTCATTCATCATGTAACCAATACAAATAAATTGTTTAAATGCGTATTAATTAGTGTAGCAAAAATGTGTAGACAGCTACGCCATTGTAACTCCGTAGTTAAATTTCAGAAGGTTGTAAAAGTCTATCATTGCCAACCACTTTTCCGCTCAGTTGTTGCAACAATTTTAAATGATTGATACTCCCCATATGAATGCAATCTAGAAAAGCCAATTATTGAGCTAATTTTTTAATTTATTTCGAAGAATTGGAAAGGAAAGGGTGCAATATTACAACTTCCACTTTACATCCTAGAAGGTCAAGAGATGTTAATGATAGTTGAAACTACTGTTAGTCTGTCGAAACTAACAGCATATTTATAATCATAAATGGTACTATAAAACTGTAATGGGGCCACAAGTTTGGAAAAACCTCTCTAGTCTTCTTACGTAGAATGCTTTAATAAGAAATAATAACACATTTTCTGCGATTTAACTTGCCATCATCCCTTTTAACATTTGGTTTTTTTCCTTATTATCCCTTTTTTCAATTTACTTTAACTTTAAGTAGCTTTCCCTCTGTAATTAAGCCACTTTTAGTTTTCTCAATGTTTTTGCTGTTGTTTTCTCCATGGTTTTGTTGTTGTTTTCTCCTTCTTTGAGCTCTCGCTGAAGGTCAAAAAACTTTGTCCTTTTCGAAGGTTTCGCTGTCGTCATTCATGCTTGCGTTATTATTGCGTGGTAAAGAAATATGAAAGCCGTGTCAACAGCGAAGACCTTCGTCATCTGTTATTTTTCCTGGTGTTGTTGCTCTCCTTTACACTTCCTGAAAATTGTAGTAAAACTTTTTGTGGCACCCATTTTATGTGCCATAACGTAATAAGTGTTCATTAATGTGTCCCAAAAACTCCTACAGTCCTGTCACCGCCCCATTCCTCCTTATTAACATACTGGTTTCGAAAAGTAGCTAAAAATACACGACATCATTGATTTTAATTGCTTTTAGTTATATATAACTTGTGCGTTTTAACTGCTATAAAGCAACAACAATAAAAGCAGTGACAATGAGTGGAGGTTTTCCTACCAATAACCTACAATACAATTCGTCGTCTTTTCTGAAGTATCTTTTCTGCGTGTTGATAGTTACATTCGTTTGTGTTTTCTGTTTTGGTTTTCGTTTTTCTGAAAAGTATTTAAAACTTCTTATTTTCGTTTCTACCACGTCTCCATTAATAGTTCCAGTTTGATAGATTTTGAGATTCAGAAATGCTACTTTTATTGTCTGTAAATTAAATTAATGTTTCCTTCCGAATTTCTGAGGATTTTACAGCTGAAACCAATCTCTATTGCCTGTTGTTGTTGCCTCTGTTGTTGTTCAAGTGAGTTCAAATAGGCTTACTAATGACGGTTCCCCTACTTCAATTAATGACATCTGCCACCTGATGACAGCCTTCCTGTTAATAAATGAACCCGTCTTTGTTTGTTTGTGCTTTTGAAACATTTTGACTGTCTTTCCTGTTGCTTCAGTTGGATGCTGCCTGCAAAATTCTCACAGCTCTTCTGTCAGAGGAAATTTTGCTTCAAATATTTGCTATTAATTAGGAAATGAAAAAAAACTGCAGTTTTTTAATTGAAATTAAAGGAGAAATAATTTTTATAATACACAATATACATTTTTATGACAAAAAATTAAAAAATAATGACTTTAAGTTTCTTCAAACACTGTAAATTATTTTTAAAGGTTTGAAGAATTCCTTATTCCTCTCACTATTTACTAATTTCTTGCTATATTAAAAGAAGGAAAGCATATCAAGGAATAAATAAGAGAAATGTGTGAGTGTGTGTACGTCTGTGCGTTTGTGTGTAGGTGTGTACGCCTGTGCGTATGTGTGCCTGTGAACCTTTGTGTGTGCGTATTTGTCAGAATCCTTTTTAACTACGCATTCCTTCCCGTTGAAAATCTTATTTCATTCGGTTTTCATCATCTACGAACAGCTTTCTATGTATTTATTTATGAGGAAAAACGCGCGAAACAATATATATATTGTATATAACAACAACAGCAAACGCAAAAACCACAATGTTATTGAAACGTTTCCCCACATTGTTTTTTTATTGTCTCTAAAAATCCAATAAAGTTTGATATTCCTGGCATTCAAGCGAACGTGTTGAGGATAAAAAATAAACAGAGTAAAATATAAATAGGAAGGACTTAAGAAAATTAAAAAGAAAAAATCAGCCATCCATCTGACTTATTTAGTGATAAAAATTTATATCAGCCAAGCGAAGAGGATCAACTTCGGAATTTATATAAGCTGCGAAGTGAAGTTGCGTCGCATTGACGCAACCGCATCAAAAGGTTTTTGCTTCGCTTATATTGGATTGTAAACCTTTTGTTACCGTCTTCATTTCCGTTTCCGCCGCTTTATCAATACTTAAATGCTTTTCGTTCTCTTCGAACGGTTGTAAATATTTACATCTTTGCTTGTGTTTCTTCTTAGTCGCTATTCTTTTTCCTTCTCTCTGTTCCTTCCACAAACACACACATCACTACATCTCACACATAAACATACCTGTATTGCTTCGTTTGATTCCTTGTATATGTATTTGATTGCACTTCCTTTTCCGTTTACGTTTCAGCTTGCAGCGAAAGCTCCGTAAATTTCTTATTTCTGTCTCTTTGCTTTTTTGCTGATCATACATTTCATTGCTATTCAAAGTTGCTGCCCTGTGACGTTTTCACTTACCTGCATGATGACGTAAAACCCTCGTACTTACTTACATCTTCTTATTTATACACAAGCAAGAACATGCATGCGGCGCTGTTTGGCATGTTGTAGTTCAGTTGAGTATACGAGGAATTACGGAAATATATAAATAAATAAATTGTTAAATAAAAATGCATTGAAATTTTATAAGAACTTGGTTGTTGCATCAAAGGAAGTTTTATTTTTACACTCGTCAATCGATTCGGTGAGATCGCGTAAACTTGGTTGAGAAAAAACTTATTTTACTTGCTCGGAAAACCTTTTCTGAGTAGCTGAATACATAAATATATAAAATACTTGTTAGTTGAACTTTTGCGATGAAGAATTCAGGAATTGCGTTGACAAATATGTTTATCTGGAACAGTTCAAAATATAAACCCTTTCCAGGTACTGCTAACTTAACCGGGTGTTCCTCGTTGTTAAGTGGTTACGAAAATAATATTCATATGTGATTTTAAAGCTGACAACTCACACATAATTTTCTTAGAAATTATTTCAATTCTGAATCATCGTTTCTCTTAAATCGCATTTTTAAAATCTCTTAAAGCAACTTTTCTCGTCTCTTTGTAGACATGTAAGCAATTTTTATCTATCTTAAAGCTTCTTTTTAATAGATTTCTGATTTTAAAATGTTACAGACTTTCTTTTTTCCTCGTTAATCCTTTCTTCTTAAATATCACATCCATTTTCAGACATCGTATCAGGCTTCTATAAATGTGTGAAGATGATGTGTGCCATTTGTAAATTTTCACAGAAATCCATTTAACCAAAACTAAATCTACACTCAGATTTCACAATAATTATATCAATCAATTCACTTTCTTCAAGTTTATAAGGCAAGTTCGTCGTGGCAGCAAAATGACAACACTTATGTTGATGATAATTAAATGGCTGACATGTTGACCAAAAAACCGACGTTAGCTAGCAAGTTTTGCAAACATTTTTTTGCTTGAAAAAGGAAAATGTGAAAACTTTCTTTTTTGCTCGAAAGTGGAAAATAGCAAATCCATAAGAGTTGTAAATGTAATTTTTCATTTTATTTATAATAAATAAATGTTGTCTAACTCGTTTGTGAAATTTTTACTTGGTATTTTTGCGTTAGTGATGAAGATAATGAAGTTGGTGATTATAAAGATATTGACAGTGGTACTAATGATGATATCCGCTGTATTAGTGGTGATAGTGGTAACGACATTCGTCGAAAACGAAGTGGAAAATAGGATTTTCATGCTAGCAATCATGATATTGAAAATGGTGATGATAATGACTGTGATTGATTTGTGTGTGTTCCAATTTCAAAACCAGTTCTTTACATCTCTTAATAATTAGCTATTTCTTCGCTAACCTGGTTAGTGGTAACATGTGACTTCGATTTTTAAAATTGTACAAATAAATTATGGGTTTCGAATGAATTATGAGACATATTCCTTTTTTTGTCCTTTACTGCTGACATTATATTACTTTCTTCCTTTGAAGGATGTCACAGAAGTAATATTTCTCTATTCCTTGTAGTTTCTTTTAAAGTGTGACGATTATACAGAGTGACGAATGTTTCTTTCTTAACGATCAATCCACTACTTCCTTCATTGGAAAGGCAAATAAATATTAAATTTTAAGATGCTATTGCTGAAAAAAGGTCCGCTAAATCAGAATCCGACTCTTATTTATTGCTAATGCTGCAACATTATTATTTTCCTATACTCGTTTATCAAGTTCTCCCCTTCTTGAAACTTGGCAGCTGGAAATGCTGAGGAGGCAGACGGTACTGTATAAAATTATCTGATTTGATACCACCGCATTTTGTTCCATATGTCGCTACTCCTGTTTTTCTCTGCTGGAGCTGTTGATTTTCCTCATGTTATTGTTGTTCTCCGTTTTTTTTTCCTTCTCCTGTTGTTCCCTCTCAGACTGCCACTTTTTTCTGTTGTTTTTTTTTTGGCTTTTTGGCTTCTATTGTTTTTGCCTTGTTGATTTTTCCCCACTTGTTATTCGATTGCATTTTTGTGGATTAGATTTTCTGCTTCCTTAGCTGGAGTTATTGTTATTATTTTCCGCTTGAATGCCAGAATCATACTTCCCCTGAGATTTTCTTTTCTTCAGATTTCGTCCATAGTCTGGTTCTTTGAGCCAATATTTTATTTTCCTTCTTTTGTTCCTTCACTTTGCGTTCTATATTGCTTTCATGCATCAATTATTCAAGAGGTTTCCTTTTCTTTGTCGGGTTTTTCTCAGTCTGGAATATTTTTTAAATTGCCTTCATCAGTTGTGTGAATTTTTTCAAATAAATATATTATTTTCTTAGTGAGAATGAGAATAAAAAAACTATAAATTGTAATAATTTAAAAAAGTGTATTTCATATTAAAATCCGGTTTTGTACAGTTTTACGAGTATGGCAACCCCTGGCAATTTCTACCCTTTGTTTTAAAGGAGGGAATACAAATTATTAGCTCACTCTCTGAACTCATTACAAGAATACGTGATTTTTACGCCTCCACATAAAATCTCTAAAATTTATTTACCATTTTAAACTCTCTCACCCTTCTTTTCTCTTTTTCCCCCTCAACAGCAACTATTTCGCTCACAGAATCCAGGACTTGCTGCCGCTACAAATGCTGCTGCCGCCGCTGCTGCCGTTGCTGCCGCTGCCACATCGGGTGGCGCCCCACCAGGCGCACCCAACGGTACCATGCAACCTCAGCAACAAATGCAAATGGCCGCCGCCTCACAGCAGTTTTTGGCAGCACAGCAAAATGCCGCTTACGCAGCTCAACAGGCAGCACCGTACGTCATCAATCCGGGACAGGATGCCACACCGTACATGGGCCTGATAGCGGCACAGATGCCACAATACTACGGCGTGGCACCGTGGGGCATGTATCCGGGCAACCTGATACCACAGCAGGGAACACAACCGAGACGTCCGCTGACGCCATCGCAACAGGGTGCTGAAAATCAATCTTATCAGGTAAGTGATGGTTATTGATACAAATTGTTTTTATCGTGAGTTTTTGCTTTCCTCAAAAAATGCTTTGCAACGATTGTAAAATTGGTTATCCACAGAAGAGAATTTTCGTACAGTGTCGACGGTTTTCGCTCGTAAATCATGCTGATAAAAATGTTTTATTTTTACTAATACGAGCTTTTTTACTTCACTATTTTAGTGTTGTAAAATCGATGTAAATTAATATTGTATATTTTCTACACACATGTGATGTGTAATATAAACTTTGTACAATCTTAAAAATCTAATATTATGTAATTAACTAATATTTTATTAATTTATCGGTTAATATTTGTAAATAAAATAAAACTATTTTCTCTTTTTCTCCTTCCCTTAATCGAATATAATCAATCCCACAACGACCAACCATGTATTACATCCTCTTAAATTTGTAAAAATCCTTTATCACACACCATCATCTCCGTCATCTTCACCGTCATCACCTTCATCCACATCACCCCGCCATGATAGGTCATTCCGGCATTTTTCGACCAGAGCGGTTCGCTTGTGATGGGACCTCGCACCGGTACACCTATGCGCCTTGTGAGTCCGGCACCAGTACTGGTGCCTCCAGGAGCGGCACGTGCAGGACCTCCACCGCCTCAGGGTCCACCACAACTGTACCCACCACAGCCGCAAACGGCGCAGCAGAATTTATACTCGCAGCAAAATGGTACCAGTGTTGGAGGTAAGCCAGAAAATTTCATTTAAAATCACTTTTTCAGGCAGTATAACATTAGAATAATGCAGAAATTGTAAAAACTGACGAGACGGTAAAAAATTAAAATCCGTATCAATAACGAAAAAATAATACTTTTCAACACCCTCGCTTTTCGTCTCGAGTTTAAAACGATTTAAATTTTTACTTTGCACGCAAGAATTTTGTTTATAATTTTGTTACTAATTTTTTTTTAATCCAAATAAAATATTTCGAAAGTTTCCTTCCTTCTTGCTATTGCTATTGTGGCTCTCAACTTATTAGCTAAATTTTTAGCCAATCATTAATTGAAATAAGTGTTACGTTACGATTTTTCCATCGTCACGCATTAATGTGCTTCCAGAAAATCGTTTCGCTGGTTTTTTCATATGGAAGTGTTCTCTAACTTCGGCTTATAATCAAGCTGCAATATAATTTCATGTTTACACGCAACGTAGCCCGACAGCTACACCAATTACACGTTTACTTGCAAAGCTGTACGAAGAATTAGTAAACAAAATTGTATGAAATGCATTCATGCAGAACTTCAACTGAAAGAAACATGACAGGTTGGTTCATTTTGGGTGTTTGACTGATAGTCTGCCTGTATGATTCATAGAGCTTTAAAAATTTCACTAATGTCTTCATGAAAACTTAAAAATGCAATAACACGGTTGTTTTTTTTCTACCATTAAATTACAATATTTAAAGCATAAATTAATTTGCTCCACCTTTTTTGCCCTTATTGACCAAATATTGTGGGTTGTAGCCCTATTTTATAACATACAAATATCAAATATTGTGGTCTGGTAAGAACTTGGCGCTATTGTTTACTTTTTTATATCTAATATGAGTGCAGTAGTCACTAGATTCTAGAAACGTGAAACACTCTGTTGAAGTAAGGATTCTTTAGTTTTTCGAGTTGTTTTTGAGAACGAGAGGAAAATATCGTGAAGAATTTCCTCCTTCCTGAAAGTTGATTTCACGAGAGACTTATTGAATACCGATGAAGACTTCAATTGAATCGCTAGAGATTTCAAAGACTTTACCAGATATACATGAGTAATCCTTCTATATAAAACCGTTTTTCATTTATTATAACCATTTCGTAATTAACTTGCTTCAAACAAATCAACCTAAATTTCATTAATTTATTCGAATACGCCGAATTTATTAACCGTATCTGAGCTTTATAAGTAATTGTAATGAAATCATGTAATTTATACATTTTAATTTGTTTATATGTTTGTATATATTTGTATGTATTTATGTAAGTATGTATAATTTTTCGCATAACTGCGTTTGTTGCTTAATTACAAATACAGATAGAAATTAATAGAAAATATTGTTAATCGATTCAAAGGAAAGAGAAGAAGAGAAGATGAAGCAATAGCAACAACAATAGAAATTTAAGTATGAAAGTGCACTTTCTTGCATTGATTGCATAGAAATTAAAGCAGAAAACAGTTTATATAGAAAAATTTAGACAAACGTAGTTGCTTCTCGATGTAAATTTTAAACAAAAGAGTTTCAGAACAGCATAATGCTATTTTAAGAACATCGAGAGTATAATTTCAATGCAGAGCATCACAATAATAATTGCTGCAACTTTATTCGAATACCGTTTCTGTACGATATACTTCGGGATAAAAACTTTACTGACTAGATCGTTGCTTGATGATGGAATAATATTTAAAGCATTTTTAAATCTGCTAAATTAAGTTAATCTGTCCCATACAAAATGAATGTAAAGCCAGTCATCGCTTTCTCATTGACTGCTTGCTCATTTTGTCCCCCCCCCCCCCTCGATTAAAGTGTTTCCATTAATTGAAATGAATTTTGAATGCGTGTTTCCAATCATGTCCTGAAACAATTAATTTTTCATTGACGAAGCAGTTGTTGCCACTTCCTTCTTCTCTTCCGTTTGCGGCATGTCAACCAACCAGCTTTAACCGGCTTGTCAACCAGCCGGATAGCCGGGATCCTTTGGTGTAAATAATAAAGTCGTTGAAATCAATCAGATGACGTTGACTGTTGATGCCGCAGACGACGCAGTGCAGTGAAATGTAATAAATGTAATGTATGTAAATTCCGAACCGAGAATTCGTATTAACCATACCAACCGCATACCGTCCTCATTCCGTACCAACTAACTTTTTATCCAGCGAGCTTGGTAGAGTTCATGCGAGCTTGGTATATAAAAAAACAAGAATACCGTGTTTAAAGAGGGTTGACTGTAAATAAGCACACGTCAGCAACTTGTCATTTGTATAAAATTGTAATGTAAAATTGTAATCACAAAATGAATTCAATTGCAAATATAAATCAGTAAGCTGTAATTATATTTTTACGTCTCTACTTCTGCCGCCTCTTCGGTAGGGCGAAGTATGTTTTTTATTACGGATAGATAATGTATGTATATAACAAATCCATTATAGGTCTACAAGATACGCCTTAACCCCAATAAAGTAATACGAGTAGAATCTTGACAAATATTTAAATTCTCTTCATGCATGATGATGCTACGTTTTTCAACTTGTTTTTTTCCTTGATAACTGGAGAACTTGTTCGATTTTTACATGGGTTCGCCATTGTATAATTCTTATTTTTGACTCGCTCCCCCTACCTTGTGTTGCCCGTAGATACTTTCCGAAATTAGATCTCCACTAGGCCTTCAAAGGGGGATGTGAATAGGGCAGAATCGTGGTCATCTCAACCTAAATTGCAAGTGACACCTGAACTAAATAAAAGCATTGACAATCGAAATGTAATTGCTACTGTTACGATTTCAACCAATGATTGCCCTGCTGCGTGTGGTGCGTATCTGTCAGTCTGTCGCAACTGTTTGCCTGCGGGTTGCAAGTGAAACAATACAATCATCACCATTTAAAAGCCTTTTTCTGTAATTTATCCCATCTCATACCTTTTTACACGGGTGGAAGTGAGAGTTCATGTTTGGCTTTGTATAAATTGCAATTTTAGTGATGACAACTGCCATGTATACGCAAACAAACCGACCAGCAGCAAATTAACACAGCTCTATCCTACTTGACAACCACTTCTTAAAGACTTAAATAATATTCATGTTAAAAAGGCCTCATCTGCTCGATAGAAATTTTAATTTTTCTCACCTGAATTATCGATTTGTGACACAAAAATCAAGAATTTCATAATTCTGGATGTATTCCTACTAAATACTGTAATTTTTTTTGTCCAAGAACCGACTTTTTGAAATGTAAATTCGTGTTTTTTAGTAATTCCTGTTTAATTTCATAGCGACGAAGTAACTGTAGTGTTAGCTATTGGACTCCTTGTTACAAAAAAGTTTTTCATCCTTGTGTCTCGCTGCTCTTTGTCATTCGGTTTGTTTCCAGCTTAATGTAGCCACGCTGTAATCCATTCACGTTTTTGCCACGTGCCAGCTAAAAATAATTGAACGGCAAATTCCACAGCAACAGAATGCAATCGTATTTAGATTTCAGTCGGTATACAAGCGAGAAAATTAGTACAGATTTATTAAAAATTGATGATTCAAAACTTTTGAAA
Organism: Sicus ferrugineus; assembly: GCA_922984085.1. NCBI lineage: Eukaryota > Metazoa > Arthropoda > Insecta > Diptera > Conopidae > Sicus > Sicus ferrugineus. Next base: position 12,284,262 of record OV277352.1, on the reverse strand, counting down.
TACATTTAATAAATTGAAACAAAATTGTTTAAATTTGTGTAAGTTTCTAGAAAAATAATGTAAGGATAAATATGTCGGAGAGGAGAAAACTCTCTTACAATATTTTTAATCTCATATTGCTTTGTACAAATTTTTTTTGCCACCGCTGTAAGTGGTGTTGCAAGATCGGCTTTTACCGTAATTACATTTCTATTCGATTGCTTTCGAATGTCTAACTGGCTGTTGCTTCATTCCTCGTTGCAAGAGTTTCTACGCTGAAATGGTTGCTGCTTCGTCGAGTGGCTCACTGAAAGGCTGCAGTAGTCAAAATACAAATATTGTCTGCTAACGAATGACTGCAGCTCTCCACACCCTTCACACCCTACGCCCATGCAACTGCCCATGGTTAGACTTCCACTTTAATATGCAACTGACTTATATAGACTGTTACACTGGGGATCGTTTGTTTTATCCATGCAATCCAGAGCTACCGGACCCGTGGTAAAAATCCCATTTGAGGGGAAAATATTGAAGGAAAATAGTAATTTTTAAAATTAAACTATAAACTAAATTATTACCTGAACCCTCTTTTGAGCATTTCAATATAATTTTATAAAGATTATCGGGAAAACTCTCTTATTTCTGTTGTTGTAAATGTCTGATCGGAAATGGAATGTATTAAAAAACTTAAATTACGCGTCTACTCTCCTCAACCGCCCGCCTTTCCCACACTCAGCTCACTGCTGAATTACGTGCGCATCACTTTCAATCCCTCTCACTTGAACTTCTCTTCCTTTCCATTTCCACTGCATCCAGACAAACCAATCAAACGAAGCAAACGTGACCAACTGCAACTGCAACAGCTTAACTTCACAACGATTCGCGTCATCCGCCACCGTCGTCGCCACTGTCGTGTCGCGACGCGTCGTGCCGCGGTGATGTGAAAACAATTCTCGTTCCCCTCGCCGCTAATGAATTCCTTCTCTGTTTGTTCTTCTCTTCTAGGCATCTCCGGCATCACCGGCTTGAGCTCATCCTCGCTGTCGACACGTCGTGACTCCTTCGATCGCAACACCTCTGCCTTCAGTCCTTCGGCCATGGACTACGCGAATAGTAGCGCTGCCGCCGCAGTGGCGGCAAATGCTGTCTCCACTTCGGTAGCACAGGCTGCAGCAGTCGCTGCCGCTGCGGCACGTGGCAAATGGCCTGGAGCCGCCGCCGTCACCAACTCGTACGGCGCTCTGGGTAGCGTGGGTGGAAACGCATCGGCGAGTCCCATCGGTGCACCCCTCACGCCTCCACCACCGCAACAGTCGTGCCTAATAAGTAACCGCGCTCCGGGTGCTGAGTCCAAATATCGTCAGCAGATGGCAGTCGGTCTGCCGCCAGGTGCTGCCGCAGCACAGGCCGCTGCTGTGGCTGCCGCTGCGGCTAACAACATGTTCGGCTCGAACAGCTCACTCTTCTCGAAGCACTTGGGTCTGCCGGGTTCCAGTGCGGCAGCTGCCGCTGCTGCTGCTGCTGCCGCAGCCGCAGCGTCATCACGTCAAGCGGCAGCCCTTAATGTTGTCGGAGGCGTTGGAGCAGGAGCCGCTGCTGCAGCTGCGGCGGTGGCTGCAGCGGCCGGCATTGGCGGCGCACCACAACCGGGCCGATCGCGCCTGCTGGAGGACTTTCGCAACCAGCGTTACCCGAATCTGCAGCTCCGCGATCTTACCAACCACATCGTGGAGTTCTCGCAGGACCAACACGGCTCGCGCTTTATTCAGCAGAAGTTGGAACGCGCCACAGCTCCTGAAAAACAGATGGTCTTCAACGAGATACTCGGCTCGGCTTACAGTCTAATGACGGACGTGTTCGGCAACTACGTTATCCAAAAGTTCTTCGAGTTCGGCTCGCCGGAGCAGAAGAACACGCTGGGCATGCAGGTGAAGGGCCACGTACTGCAGCTGGCCCTGCAGATGTACGGCTGCCGCGTCATACAGAAGGCGCTGGAGAGCATCACGCCGGAGCAGCAGCAGGAAATAGTGCGCGAACTGGACGGTAACGTGCTGAAGTGCGTCAAGGATCAGAATGGCAACCATGTGGTGCAGAAATGCATTGAGTGTGTGGAGCCAAGTGCACTGCAGTTCATCATCAACGCCTTCAAGGGGCAGGTGTACTCGTTGAGCACCCACCCCTATGGCTGTCGCGTCATCCAGCGCATTCTGGAGCACTGCACACCCGAGCAGACGCTGCCCATCCTAGACGAGCTGCATGAATACACGGAGCAATTGATTCAGGATCAGTACGGCAACTACGTCATCCAACATGTGCTGGGTAAGTTGGGCGTCGTTTCTGCTGGTGGTTTCGTCTTTTCAACGTGTACCTTATCTGCTCTGATTTTCAGAACACGGCAAACCAGAGGACAAGTCTATACTCATCAACAGCGTGCGCGGCAAGGTGCTGGTGCTGTCGCAACACAAGTTCGCCTCGAATGTGGTGGAGAAATGCGTAACGCATGCAACGCGTGCCGAGCGCACCTGCCTCATCGACGAAGTCTGCACCTTCAATGACAAGTAAGTGCAATCCATAGTTATCAACGCATCTGGTACTGATTACCTCATTCTCCCTTTGTGCCCCTCCTCTGCAGTGCCTTGCACGTCATGATGAAGGATCAGTATGCCAACTACGTGGTTCAGAAGATGATCGACGTTTCAGAGCCGACGCAACTCAAGAAGCTGATGAACAAGATACGCCCTCACATGGCCGCGCTGCGCAAGTACACGTACGGCAAGCACATCAACGCCAAACTAGAAAAGTACTTCATGAAGACATCCAACCCCATTACGAGCACCGCCACGAGCGGCACTGTGACGAGTGTCATTGGCGGCGGCATGCTGGGCACGACAGCTGCGGCATCGGTAGCTGGAATGGGTGGTGTCAGTATTGCCAACAGTGCAGGTGCGGCCACAGCTACCACGGCCGCCAACAGTGTGGTGGCTGCAGTTCTGATGGAAAACGGACTCAATGTAGCAGGAGACGTGTGTCCGCCGTCGTCGTCAGCGTCCGCAATCATGGCGACAGCAAACATTGGCAGCAACAGCGTCGTATCCAGCATGGGCGGTAGCAGCGTCTTAGGCCCGATTGGACCACCAAGTACAGCTAACGGAGTTTTGTAAGAAGTGACAGAATAGGTTGATATAAGAAAAAGGAGGTGATGAGAGGAGGGTGAACGGAGAGAGAGATTGATAAAAGGGGGAGAAAATAATACGATAAATATTGTCAAAGAAAAAGAGACGGAGAGAGAGAGAGGGAGTACATAAAAAGAGAGAAAAGGGAGCGGAGTTGTGTTTCTCAGCTTTCACATTTCTTACTTAATGCATGTCATTACATGCATAGATAAACTAAAGTTAAATTCATCATTAAGTTTAAAGTTTCGTTAAATTGTAAAAAAGTCTAAGAATTAATTTAGCATTAAAAAACTTCTTAGAAATGCCGATCTCTCTCAGCTTTCGATTGAGAAGAATAAAGAGAGCGATTAAAGATTTTGATGAAAAAATCATAACTTTAAAAAAAACCGATATTTGTAATAAAAAGAATGTTCGCTATTCTGTAAAGGAGAACAATAACTATGACGAATTGAACAAAAAGAAACGAGAAAGTAAACAAATATCAGAGGAGCAAATGTAACGACTTGTAAAAGAAAATTATAATAGAAAAATTTTAAAAGCAAACGCTTTTCTACGGAAATACAATTGTAAGAGTAAAAATCTCACTAACATAACACGTCATAACACGCATCAATAATAAGTGCTTCCGATCTCTCGAATTCACAATAAAAATGAGAAGAAGCCAAGAGAGAGAACTGAAAGCAAAGATCTAGAATTATGATGGAAAGTATAAAAAATAAAACGGAGACTTTAAAAAACTAATTAAAGATTAAATCTTTAAAAGAGAATGAGGGAATTTAGAAAAAATCTGAGAGCGACCAACACACACACACACACACACACACACACGCGATGTAATGAGAGATATTGGCATAGAATCAAATGTAATAATAATTTTTATTTAATAAGTTATTTAACTTGTAAGTATGACTTGTATATAAAAGTTTAATAATAGTCTCTCCACTCTTTCTCTCGCCCTCTCTCGATTGCTCTTAGTTACGTTCATAAACACGACAACAACCAACTATTTTAAAGAGGGTAGACTCAAGTTAATCCCTGCTGCTGTATTTCTCTCTCTCACAATATCTATCTATCACTATTATCTTCTTTTTCCGGCAATTCCTTCTCTAAAACTTATATGTTTAAAAACTCTTGCGACTTTTTACTCTCTTTGCACACTCACACGCTATCTCTCTTTCTCTCTCTATCTCTCTCTATCTCTCTCTCTCTCTTTCTCATCTATCTCGCAATCTAACTGAAACGTATCTCTCGTCAGTTTTCCTTAGATTCTCTCTTGAAATCCTTCAAATTTTGTTTTCTATATACAAACTTTTTACTTGAATTTTAACTATATATAAATATATATGTGGCGTCTGCAACTCAATGTTAAATGTAGTTATTTTCGTAATGACTGTCGTGTACATTAAGCACCTTTATGTTTTTAAATACATTTAAGCGGAACCATTGTAGGCAAGCAAAAGAGAGAAAACATTTGTTAGAATTAAGGGAACGCGATTTTATGCTTTTAGAAAAAGAAGAGATAGAAGAGCCCAGAAGCCGCTTTCATGGTAGAATATTTTTGCTGTTAAAAAGCAGACAGCAGACGAGAAACTCGAGCTTTGCCCAGCTTACGCACAGGATACGAAGTCTTCTTCGTGATTTTCTAGGAAGAACTTGAATGCACAAGAAGGCAACAGACACACACACACACACGTGTAGGTTTGGCAAAGTTTTGATGTTTCCTCTCTTTTTAAAAATCAAATGGAAGAAAATTAAAGTTGAGAGCATTCAAAATTATAAATATATAAATAAAAAACTCGTATAAATATAGATTTTCGTGTAGGAATATAACAATACATTTATACATACATATATGCAAGCATACATCCGATTATATACTCTATACATACATAATATAAGCATGCAAGAACGCGTTACGTTTGTTCAAAGTCAAAAGAGGAGAAAAACTGCAAGTAAAAGTAAAGCCTTCAGTTTAAAGAGGCATTAACAACAACAACAGTAACATTGTATTAAAACTTGTATTAAATATGTAGTTCGAAAACGCAAGAAACCCGAATATCTTAGTAAATCCAGCAAGAAGGAAAACATGTCTGACTATATTTAGTGTAAACGCGTATATATAAATAATCCGCACAGATAGAAGTTATAAATATTTTAGAAAGAGTTTTACATACTTGCATCAATTGATTGTAAACACAAGAAAACCCACATACACACACACACACACAAATGCAGATTAAGCGTGTGAGAGTTAAGAAACGTGCGTGGATTATAACTGTATTGTTAAACAGTAAACAACTAAAACTAGTAGAATTTCAGTTCAGAGCTTCGAACGCCAGTGTTTCTCAACCTCGACGAAGCAGGGTTATTTTATTATTATTCATCGAGTCAAGCTTGAATGAAATTTCGTTAATTTTAATTGTGTAGGATCGAGTGCACAACTTAAAGCTACACCTTCATTCTTGCATCCCTCAAATCCCCCCCCCCCCCAATCCCCCCCCCATTCTTCTCCATCACACACACATACACACACATGTACTGGCAATTCCTCATTTATAAATACATAAATACAAAATATAATTTAAATCAAATTGAAGAAATGCTCGCTTCTATCTACAAAACACCTCGTTGATGTCACAAATCGTAAGTCAACTTCGAGTTTTAAAGTTTTATTGTTTAAATTTTTGTAAAATTGTGTAGATTATTAAATGCTGATTCTTTCTCTCTCACACACACACACACGCACGCACACAAATGCTCGCTTTCTTTCTTTCAGTTCTATTATAGATTTGAAAGATGCTCGCTTCGTTATAATTAGTAAAAAGATAGAAGAAAGACTTTCGCTATTTATTTGCTACGATATTCGCCGAATAGTTTTCTACACTCATTTTTATAAATCTTGTAATATTTTTCATTGTAAAATAAGTTCAGACTTTGTGTAAAATGTAAAAAAGCCAAACAAACTGTAAACAATTTGTAAACATTTCGTTTATTTGTAAAAATTCTCATTTTTGTATCATTCAAAATTGCAAAAATATGTAAAGTTGTATCATAAAAACATAACAATCAAACAAAAGGTTGGCAACACTGTTTCACCCAAAATGTATAATGTAAACTAACTTTTACTCACACACACACATGCACACACACAACACGTGGCTACTCCTAGCGATCGTAATTTATTTTATACTACAAAATGTATTTAATGCTTTTATGCGATGTTTTATTTTTTAACGATTGTATTTTAATTCCTATTTAATGTAAATGAATGCATAAAGACACTCGCATTCGACTTTAAATACCATATATAAAAGTGTACGCTTACAATTTAGCATGTTTAAATTTTAACTTCGCAACCTAAAGCTCACTCAACATGACTTTGTTTTGATATTTTGAATATTTTAGCTATCTGTTATTAGTGTATCTTCTTGCTTTTATGTAATTTTTGATATCATTTATTTGTATTTAGCGAACAATTTTTATTTGTAAAATTTTATTGAAAATGTATGATTAAAAATGTCGTATTTGTGCAAACGAATCAATTTTTAATTTTTGAAGATTTTTCTATCAAATTTTGGAAGATTGGACACTTTCTACCGTGTTATTCTTTCCAGTTTGTTCTGTTTTTCTCATGCAGTTTTCTATGACGATATTTCGGATGAGGTTTCAAATTTTATGCAATTCATACTTCTCTGCATAAATTCTTAGAAAATCGTTGTGTGTACAATCAAGTTGACCTCGAACAATTTCGGCCCTTCCAGAATCTTCGTAGACACACTAAAAATGAACGACAAATGTTCAATTTTTTCCTCTACTCCTAAATTTTTTATCACAATCTATATTTTTTTAATACACTTATTGCATGCGATATTTATCTATCACTCAGAAAAACGTTATTTCTCGCATGAAGCGGCTTTTTTAGTGGACGGTGGAATTTTATTCTAAGAGAAAACAGCAAACTATCCGTATTATCCCACCTTACAGCTAATTTTCAATCAGCTTTATGTTGTCGAAATAAGGGTTTATTTTAACAATAATAACTAATAAATTTTATTAAATATTTCCTCTAGTTTTAGAAATGATAAGTTTAATTTTAGAGTCAAATATTTCGAAGCTGCAGTCAGCTGAAGTTTAATTAAAACTGCTTGTACTGGACTTGAAACCTAAATAATGTAAAAAAAATATCAGATTAGCAAAAAACTGCCTTAAAAAAGAAATTGTTCCGTAAAGTTTCAACTAGTGATTGAACTGTTAATACGTATGATTTCCACTTTTTATGTTAATTTTAGTTTTAATAAACATCAAAAACAAGAAAAAACACCTGCTTACATATTTTTGTAATTTTGTTGCTTGACTTGTACTCCGAATTTCACTGTAATGAAAACCAACGTGTGTATTGACAGCTGTAATGACAACAAACCGTAAAATAAACTCAGCTCAGGGTTTTGAAAAGCTGCAAATTGTATATTTTTGTATAAATTAAAGATTTCTCTTTACAGATTTCTGTTGTAGTCCTACTTATAGAAACGTTAGACTTTATGAAAAAAATACTCACATTCATGATTTGTAAAAATAATTACAATAAAAACCAGAAAATTTGTAAATTTTGTATAGAACAAAAATCTGTGGAAAAACGTAAGACTTGTATATTGTAAAAATAAATCGCAAGCGACATGTTTTGTCTACACGCATTCTCTCATCAAACATTCATAATTTCGATGTAATCACTACGCAGTGACAGCTTCATAAAAACCAATGAGATCCAATTAAATTCGCCAACTTATTAAGTAAAATAAGCAAAAAGTGGAAAAAGAACTAAAATTTTTGTAGTTTGTCAAAAGTTTTGTAAATTTGTATCTAAAGCAGAAGCGAGAGCATTGTAGTTGTAATGCTAGAATTTATTTATGTTGTATAGCATGCAAGAAGGAGCTGCAAAAATTAAGCTGTGTAGAAAATAAATTGATTTTGCTTTTGAACTCGATTGAGCTGATCTGAGAGAAAATGTTGTAACACAAGAAATTTCTGCTGTCATACACGATGTCGGTGTTGTCATTACCGAGGGAAGAAGAAATGTCACCTTATAAAATATCTGATGCAACTGGAATATCATGCAATCACTCATAGCAATGATGATTTGTTTCAAAATGTCGCAAGTATTTCTAGTTTAAAATGTATTCTAGTTTAGTTTTAGCTTTTTGCACTGATGTATCTTAAATTCCTTTAAATAATAATATAATTGAATACTCCATGTCGAAGAGATTCTGAGCTGCATTTTGTTTTGTGACCCTTTTAAGTATGTAATAATTTTTCTGTTAGCTTTTGCTGATCTGTCAATATTTGATTTGCTTCAAAAATTAATTGTGGCAGAAAAGATTGAAAGGTAATTGTTTCAATTTGCCTATTAATTCCTTGCTGAAAGCTTTTCTGGCATTGGGAAATTTACTAATTGAAAATGCAAAAATTCAAATTAGTTTCTTTGTCAGTATTTAACTCGCTGTCATAAAATTTAACTGTCATTAATTGCTGCGTCATTTTTCAGACTGTCTAGTTTCTGTCATTATTTTGCTTATTATTTGTCTTTTTCAATTGTCACTACCGTAATTTTCTGACTTTCTTATTTTTTATGTCATTGTTTTTCATCTGATTTATTTTTTTACCTAAATATAATAATCATAATTTTAAATACATAATTTTTTTAAGATTAATTATTTTCCCATAAATAAGGAAATCTATAACGGCATTTTTTTTACTAAAATGCGTTAGTAAGTCATGAGAAAAAATACTGACAAAACGAATTATACGCAATCTCAAAGTTTTAGTAATCAAGTAAAAACTGATTAAATTTATCAAATTAAATTAGAAAAAGAAGCACTGAATTCACAGACACCACGGGAATTTTTCGAGCCACACACTGGAATATTCATACACACACACACAATTAAAATAGAAAGCTTGTATGCTGTTTATAATCTTTACATAAATAAAACAAACTTAAAAATCGTATTAAACATATAATTGTATTTGAAAAACAAAGACTAAATAAAAATCTGCAGCGTATATTTGTATCATTAAAAGTAGAACTAAACTATATTAAAACCAATAAAATTCTCTAACATTTTGTAAATCCAGTTAACCAATTTTTACGCAAAAATTCTCTGAAAGAAAAATCAAATTTCATCTTGAAGTAAACATAAAATAGCAGCAGCAGCAAGAAATTAAAATTAAAAACAAAAATTGTATTTCACGCAGAATATTCTGCATGTGAAACGAAATACAGAAACAAAGAAAAAAAATGTATGTAAACCTGTAGAAATTTTTTAAATAAAGCAGCTGTAGACTTGTGTAGATTTAAAACATGCAGACATGTAAAATCAGTTATTAAGCACGTAAATCGATGAAGAAAACCTTAAAATTAAGAATTGTAATTTGAATATGAAGATTGTATGTTGCAAGCAAGATTTTTAAGCGAAAGAACACGCTTTTGGCTGCTACTTTTTCACAGAATTATGCGAGCAAGCAAGCAAAACTTTTTATGGAAACATGCAAACTATTTAAGTGAACGCAGCAACTCATCATTAAAACACAAGCAGAGAAAAATCACATTGAAACAAACCGAAACGAAGACGGTAAAAATTTTTATAGCAAAATGTAAGCAACAACATTTTAATTGTGAATTATAAACACGCGGAGACACACAGAAAATCGCTGAACCGGATGATGTAAATGTCATTGAGAACATCTCGAGCCCTCTAGCAGAGGCGAACTAAGAAATTGTAATTAAATAAAAAGCAACGCAACCAATAATAAAAGTGTAAAAAAGTTTCGTATTCGCAGATATTGAAATTGCTTTTGTGCTCTTATTTAAATTATTAAAAAGGAATTTTGTGTAAATTATGCGTTAAATTTTGTGTAATATGCGGTGAAATTAAGATTGAATTGGAAATTGTAGATAAAACAGCAGCTGTGAGGGAAAAAACTAATTTTCATGTCTTTCTTTTCATTATTTAATCAGAATTTTAATTTCTAAGATTTTAATTTCCGAATTTTTATATTTATTATTTCTTTCCTATACGTTTTTTATCGATTTTAAACTTCAAATTTAAATTTTCTTTTCTTTCAATTTATTGTTCTGTTTCGTGAATGTTTCAATATTTTTAAATAAGTAAGTCTCTCCAAAGTTACCTAAATTTTCCTAATAATTTCATGAATTCATAAATACTTGCATAAATTTCTCGATGTTTAAGTTAATTTATTATTTCCTACTTACTAGAACTTGTTTTAATTACGTATATCTAATTTTCTTTAAAGAACTAAAAACAGAATTAAACTTTCATACTCACAGCTGCGTTCATTATCAATTTTTTGTGTAAATTTTGTGTCTAAATGTTGCATTTTAATTGTATAGAAACCACTTTGCGAAATTAAATTAACCGCTTAATATGTTTGCTCAATAAATACTCAATTAAAACTGCTTCTCATTCGACACACAAAATTCGTTGTTCGTTGTGTAGAGTGAATTATCTGAAGTTGGTAAAGAATACAATTTTGCACCGATGATGATGTTGCCCTGCACTGAAAGAAAGAAAAAATACACTGGAATGAATGCAATTTGTTTATTTCTTCAGCTTTTAGTTAGCTTAAATTTGCTTACTATATATAAACGTTTTGCATTTAAATTGAGAACAATGGAAACATTTAAGTAATTTTACGCATAAGAATTTGTATTAAATATTGCAAAGATTTTTAAGAAATTATTAGCATTTAATTCAATTATATTATATGTTTCTTCTTGAATATTGAACTCATTCTTACTTCTAATTCTACTTATATATATATTTACATTAATAAACTTATGATTGTGTTTCTTATATTAGAAACTCAACAAATGAAAACGCAGCAAATGCACATTCAAATTTGAAAATAAAAATGATTTATTATATCGAAAAAATTGCTTGGTTGCTTTTATTTGCATTCTCAAAAATTGGCTGATATTTTTCCATCCTTTTCCTCCCGCTAACAAAATTTCTGTCCTCAAATTTCATCTCTCAATTGGAATTTGTATGATTTCAATTCTGTTTTCTTCTGATTTCTCAAAAAAAGGTTTCATCTTATATACTACAAAAAGGTTTAAATTCTTGCTTTTCCGTAATGATTTATAACTTTTTTGGTTTTAACTTCAGCAAAAGAATTTAAGCTTTGCCATTTCAAGCTCGAAACCTTCTATTATCAATAATCTTAACTAAATCTAAAAATTACCACGAAAAAGTTGTCTAAAATCGAAGAAATTCGAAAGAATTGCATAAAATTGCAGGAAAACAGAAGACATTTGCATTCTTGTAAGCTTAGAAGCAGAAAATAAATTAAAGTAGCAAATAATGGTAGGGAAAACATATTTTGTACGCGCGTTTGCGGCAGCGCAGACGTAAATTTATTGTAAATTTCTACACAGAGAAAACAACAACTTTTAACTTCAAATCTTGCAGAAAAAAGTAGATTATTAAGCTGAAAAACGATTTTAAAAATGCGAGAATAAGAAATGCAAAACAGTAGTACTTTTTTCTACTCCGAGGTAAACCAATTTGTAATCAAGTCGTACTGAAACTGAATGAAGAAAGTCTTCAACGCAATGAAAGCAAGAAAATAGGACTGACAAAGTTGAAGAAAAGACAAAAACGGTGAGAAGAATGTCAGGAAAAGTTTGAAAGAAAGTCAAATTCATTGAGAATAAATTAAATTTGTTTGCTTAGATTTGTTTTTGATTTAAGTTTTATTTTTTTTTAGATTTGAAGAATCAACAAAACGCAGTTTTTGTCAAAAATTAGTTATTTCGACAAAAATTGGGAAAATTTAAAATTAAATCTTTACAATTAAACTTTAAAATGGAAAGAAATAATTGGAGAATATTTGCAATATTTTTCTTCTGCTTAAATTCAAATCTAGTTGAGAAAAGTGAAATCTTTTCTTCTTTTCAGTTTGAAATTAAATATCTGCAAAAATCAAAAAATTTTGGATCCTGAAATTATTTAAAAATCTGAAAGTTAATATAAAAACGCTACCGAAATGAAAAACATAACTTGGAAATTTGTGAACACTTGAGAATGGAAAATAAAGGATCTTCGGCATTTTTAAGATTTGTAAACAATACCTTGTAGTGCTACTTGCTAGTCGTAAACTTCGTAAATATTAGCAAAGTAACAGAATTTTAAATAAAACAAACATTTTTTAGAAAAACTCTGTAAACCAGAAGAAAACCAGAACTAAATTAGCACCGAGTGGAGGAATAAGAATGAGAAGAAAGAGTAAATTCACTCAAAAAGAATACAACAGAAATAAATGCGAAATGTAAGACATAAAAATTACTTAAATATTTAATAAAAACTAAAAATATTATTATTAGTAAAGAAGATTGTCGATATTTTTCACTTTTGGAAGTCTTTACGGTAGGAAACGTAATTTCCTCAAATAATTTAGAAATCAATTCATACTTCCATCCCACTTCGAAACGTTGTTATCGACGCATTTGGGTTAATTGAAACTCATGAGGCTCCAACTATTTTTAGTTTTTACCGAGTTTTATGGCAAAAGTTCCGTTTTCTACGCTAAATCTGTAACTAGAAATAGTATTTCAGAATTTGTTCCGTTTATTTTAACAAATTAAATTATTGAGTTTCACTTAATTCTAAATATTTCTACGTTTACACATTCAGATTCTAAATCGTTGCAGATTAATACACTTATTTACACTATTAACATCCAAATGCGGTCAGTGGGTGACGATGACATGAGTGCGCTACGGACTTTTCATCGCCACCGACTGCTGGAATTCGCCTGAAAGACTCCATCGATTGTGTCCACCCTCTCTCAATCCACGTAGAACATATCGCGCGGAACGTTTTTCAGCAGTTGGTTGGCCAGTTTACCGAACTCCACGGCCAGTTTCTTCTGCAGTTGAGGCAACATGGCCTCCAGGACAATGAGACCATTTTCACTGAGGAACAGATTGGTAGCTTCCACTGCAAGCAATTGAAATTAGTTATTATGTAATTTATTATAAATCTCCCAAAAGAAGAACCCACATAGAATGCGATTATTATTGAAAGCACGTGCAATACTCATGTCCACTTTCTTGATGTCCAGTGTGAGACTCAGCGAATCCACGTGCAGGTGGGTGGCACCGCTCTTCTCCTGCGTCGAAACTTTGCCAATTAAATCGCACGTTACACCTTCTGCAAGGGGTTAGTGATTAAAACGATTCGAAAAAAGAAGCGTTCAAAACCCTGTGAAGTGAAACACCCACCGAAGTTGGCATAAAAGTCCCCGCCACCCGAAGCCGGTATGATCAGCAGCACGCCAGAGCTGGTGTACTTGGCCTCGATCTTCAGCTTGGGCATCACTATGCGCGCCTTGAACGGCTCGCCGTTCTCGCTCAGCTTCATGGACTGCACCTCGAAATTGCTCGCCCCGAACACCTCCATGTTCTTCAAGGTGATCTTGTAACCCTGCGGACCGTCCGTCAGCTGCAGCGACAACGAGTCCATTTTGAACGGCTCCACCGAAGGTAGCTGCAAAAAAGGAAAATCCAAAAATTGTACCAGTTTGTCGATTCTCGTTTTTTGGTAGTTTTGTCGTGTTTAAGCCGAAGTCATCAGCTGCTTAAAATTGAGGTTGGCAACCGCATGGATGCACGATTCTGGCCAGTTGTTGGTTTCTGCAACTGCGCAGAATGGTGCTTAAAATTGGTTACCAATAACGAAGGCGACCTAATGATTGTTGGTTATTTTTTGTGTCCACCACTTGAAGTTTTTTAGCGTCAACATGCTGACAATTACGATACTTTTTTGTGGCTTTTCAGAGTTTTTCATTTGAAGTTTAAATGTTCTTGAACTCAATCGAGTTTGTTGTCATGAAATAAAGTTTTGGATGAGTGGCTGCGTTTAAATATCGCCTAAAAAATCATCTCTACAGATAGAATAGAAAGAACAAATAGATAGAATTCGTTGTTTAAAAAACAAAAAATTAAACTTCGTTAGTTATAATTTTTGGAATTCATTGCATTCGTTGAATCCCTGAGGGTCGTTCATTCGATTATTGAAAAATCGATTTAAACGATCACATATATTCGCTTTATTTAAATATAAAAATTACAAAATAGAAAATAAAATAAATCCGCAAAGCGGAAAAATCACGGAGCAACAATAAAGGAAAATTACAGCAATTACAACAAACACAGCACGTTGTTGTCAATTACGGAAGAGTTGCCAAACATGGTGGAAAACATTATTGAAGTCAGTGTGTAAAAACGTTGACTGACTGCAACACATGCGATGCAGTTGCAACTTGCTGCGTACCATTGAAAGTAACGACATTTAGCGGAAAATCGCTGCTGGCAACCGTCGAAAGCAACAACTGCAATTATCTACACTAAGACAAAAAATGTACGTCATGTTCAAAGAAAAGTAAAGGAAAAGAAAATTTGAACGCATTTATCAATACGTATTCGGTTGTTGAATACAATGATTTTTTACATTAACACATTTTTTGACAATTAAAATTACAACTAACTTCCTGAAAATTGCAGTTGTCACATTGAAATGTCGTATCATCGTATTGAATGCAGGAATGGATGAAGAACAGTAACAATTACAGAAAAATTGCGGCTTTAGTCGGCATTTTAACAACTTTCCTTTAACAATTGCCAATTAACTCTCAGTCGAAGTGACAACCGATGTGTGTCTTTCAGTGTAAGCGTGCCACAACGTAAAATTAAACGCTCTTGCAACCTTACAACTTGTGGTTTCCTTTTTTCCTTCAATCTTTTGCGATTGCGAATATTCTGGTTTTTTTGTTTACTTGAAGTGGTTAAATATTATGCAATTTCCTCGCCGGTTGCTTTGGTGTTAAAATCAAAAAAAAACGAAAAATGCTGTATTGCCACTTTGAAAAAATTGTCAATGGGTTTTTGAGGACATAATGGTTTGTTTTTATTTAATTCATCATGGTAAGTAACAATTTGCCAATTATATGTCCTTAATAATAAAGTTAGATATAATATTAAATAATTTACTCTGAAAAAACCAGCTTTATGCAATTAAATTTCAGAGGTCAGAATAAAATTTTAATTGCTGATTTAATGATTTCGTATGCAAAAGTTAAACTGATGTAGTAGCGTCAATTTGAAATCTATAAATCGAGGAAACCGAGTATTAAGAGATGAGAATAAGTTACTCACCTCAATCTCTGGAATGCCGCGAGCCAAGTAGGGCTTTAGATGCTCCAAGGAACTCCGGAAGCAATCTATCAGCTTTGGATCAGAGCGTTTGCATTGTTTGATGTACTCGGCTGAAAAATAAAAGACGGTCCATAAGAGATCAGCAAAAGATTGTAAAAGATCATAAGAAGATCAGTAAAAAAATTGCGACAAAAATAGTTAAAAGATCTATAAAAATGAGAAGAAAATCATTACAATATCAGAAAAATATCGGTAATAGATCGGTAAAAGTTGTATTGTTTAAAAGATTATTAAAATATCAGTAAAGGGTCAGTAAAAACGAACTAAAAAAATCAGTAAAAATCATTACAGACCTTTAATAAAGATCATTGCAATATCAATAAAATATCAGTAAAATATCGGTAAAAGATAAACAAAAGGCCGATAAAAGATAGTAAAAACTCAGTTAATTTAACTTTATTAAAAACTCAAGCACAAAACTCAATTTAGATGTAATTTAAAGTGAGTGAAAATAAATTACATAGATTCAAGTAACAATTTTTTCAATTTAATCTCAGGTTCGACGACCTTTTTATTGTTTACATTTTTACTCTTGATTTCGTTGAGTATTGCTGTTGTTATTGTTGTCTTTGTCGACGTTTTAATATTAATTTGACGCTTTGTCGTCAACTTTGTTACGATTTGCTTCAATCTTTTGAAGGCCAACTAAATCACTGTAAATCTTCGCAGCTTTCTTAACCTTTATAAACAGCTACAAATGAACTTTTAATGGAGAGAAACAATGAAATATTAACTTTTTATATTATTTCCTATTTCTTAAAAGTACTTTCAGTTTTAAGCTATCCTTCACAATCGTTATTTCAAATGAATATTTCAAAAATGAATTTTTGAACTAAAATACGTTTCCTTTCTTTTTCTTTTCTGAAACTACTAAAGGTTAACCAGAATGAAATCACCGAGTTTTTATGCATTTATTAACTTGTCTTAAAAGTGCTTTTGTCATTTTAGTTTATTTAGTTTTTAGTTTATTTATGACATTTCCGTCTTTATGACATAAACTTCAACCTTAAACAGAAAAGATTAAACTGAAATTAAAACTCGCTGAAAAATATGAATAAAAGTTCAAATTATAAGCAGAAAGATAATATTAATATCTTGTTAAATGTAAAAATTAAGAAGAACGAAATAAATAAATAATGCTGGAAAAACAATAAAAATAACGTTTCTTTTCGTTTATTTTTATTCGAAATAATTTTTCTATTTTTTTCTAAAACACTAGCAAAATTTCCTAAAAATATACACAAAAATTCTATGGCAAAAACATTTTTAACTTACGAATTTCGCCGTTTTGTGCCGCCACAACACACTCGAAAGCTACGAGAAAATAAATCAACTTCCACATTTTTGCAATTTGATGTGAGCTCTTTGTAAATGATTTTATTTTGTGAATTTTTACAATTCTTTTTCAATTTAAATTGAAAAGATGTGTTAAAAAAATTCACACTTGCGATTTTTTCCTCTGTAGACGACGATAATTAACGATAAACACAAAATTATAAGCGATCTTTTTTCTTTTATACAAAATTTGTATCCTTGTGTCTCTCGTACTCAAGTAACTCGTGAATCCGTCAGCTCGGTTCAAGCTGAACTTAACGTCTGAAGCTGATCGCACAACTTCAGAGACGCTTTATTTGACGGATTGCTGAATGTGGCGGATGTCGCAGTTACAGCGCAGCGACAGAAAACGCTCGACGTCGTCTTTGGATGAGTTTGGATATATTAAAATCTGCGACTACGAAGTGTTGTTGTGGTTGTTGTTGTTAGAATTGTTGTTGTTGTTGTTGTGGTATTTGTTGTTTAAGTTTGTTTTGTTAGCTATTGTAAAAATAATTTTAGAAAATGTGCTTTTGTTATCATTGCTAATTGTTTTTATTATTATAAGAGAAGAAACGACATTGTGGGGAACAAAAATTCGGAAATAGAATCTAAATTAAAACTAGTTTTCGCATAATTAATTTTACAGGCAAGCAACAACTTTTGCTTTCAAATTTATTCTTATTTCTTGTTAAATCCCTTAACAAAATACAAATTAAGAAGATCAATAAAAACTTAGAAAAAACAAATTTCGACAAAAACTTTATATTTACGCAAATCATTCAAAAATCCATGAAAAATGATGTCATTAAAGCAGGAACAAAATTGCTTACGAAAATAATGGCAAGAATACGATTTTTGACTTAAAGAAATAAGATTCTGATTTGATCTCATGAGCATTCTTCGATCGTCTACGCTCTGCTAGAAGTGATTTTGTACAGCGAACAAAGCAACTAACGAAATATATAAAAAGTCCGTCATTAAAAAAAAAACAATCGTAAAGTTTTCTACAGTAATTAAATATGCAGATTTAACCACCCGTTAATGATTGTAATGATTTAATTACAGAAATAAAGCGAGATGCTACGATAATTAAATTCTCGGAAGATTTAATTTAGCTGAAAAATACATTAAAGATGCCGCAAAATCATTTACTATATATATTATGTACCTAATATTAAAAATTGTATTTCAAAATTAAAATGGTTTTATTTAATTTTCAAACTTAAATTATACCGCAAATTAATTTAACAAATTAAAGAAATAATTATCTTTTTCAGTTCTAAAGCCAAGAATTAGATAAAGTTAATAGCACAATCTGAAGAATATTTGTGGTTTTATATCTTAAAAGTTCTTAAAAATCGAAGGGAGCCTTACGTTTTTAATATAAATAAAAAACTCGAGGCTAAAATCACATTGGTTGTTTTTACTTTAGAGAAAAATTGATTGGATAATGACAGATTCTCTTACAATGCACCAAATAAACAACACCTACTTGTCTATTTTCATGGAATTATTTTTCAATAAGCCTTCAATAGCACAATATTGTTTAACGCGAAGCAAAATTTCTTATTCTAAAATCCATATTCTTTAACTTGCCATACCACATTTTTAAAATTACTTGACTTTAAAAAAGAATAGGAAAGTAAACCTGTTTTATAATGGACGTCCGAAGCTTTAGGGAACTCTGATATAATGCTAACTTTAATATTCTAACTATACAACCGTGATATAACACACAATTTATACCACAATCTGTCCAAATTTATAACTTGCTTATCGCTTTTGCGGTGTTTCATCTCGAATCGTAAACGAAATTCACATTACAAAGAATATCTAATTAGCTGTGGATGGATATGCGGATATCTATTCGGTTATGGATCGAGGATACACGTAATAGAATATGTTCGTCGCTTCAAAAACGTTTAAAGAAACACAGTTTTAAAAAATGTTACACAGTTACAAAAAAAATGTTTGTATTTATTATTCCTTTAATCCGTTTTTAAGGATATTTCGTTCTCATTGTGAAGGTTTTTCTTCCAGTTCAGTAAGTAGGGCTTGTTTTTAATATATTGACATTTTTAATTATCAGTATAGCCAACAATTGCATTCGTTGAGGTCAGCGGTGTAAACTGCATTTTTTCACCGCCTTGATTTTTGTGTTCATTTTGACTTTGACATCGTGTAGCTCATTCATATCATGCAGAAAAGTGTGAAGAGTGTAAGAAAATGAAATGAAGTTTTATATAAAAAAATCAGTTGGTAGTTTTGTTCATCTTCTCTTGACATAGTGAATGCCTTTGGTAAGTAAAGTAAAGGCAATATTCATTATAAAGAGATTTAGAGAACAACGTCCTAACAGATGTATCTTGGCATATTAATAGGTTCCTATTACAGATACAGAAATATACTCACTTAATACAAAATCTATTTAACTCTAGTCACCTTCTTAATACAAAATCTAGTTAATTTCTTGCTCTCATAATGTCTTGTCTGATTTTATACCATATTTGAAACTTTCTTGCTATAGCAAGAAAAGCCAAAATCGATCCTTTGGAGTTTTGAAGTTTTGTCAACAATATGTCACGTTAACAATGTCAATTCATATTCAGTATTCATTCAGAACCTTGTTTGCAGACCTAGAACTATTACGTCAGGTTTCTAAATACATCAAACCATGATAAATATTGCAAAATAAAGACCAACTAAGATTTCAAACAACACATCTGTGATTTCCTTACCCTCGGCCCTCGGCCATGCATAATAAACACAGAAAACATAGAAAAAGCATCCGTCATGCATGAGACGAAACCAATCAGTCAATAACTCACTATTTGTTAGTCTCATTCTTTCGCAATTCCTCTGTTTTGTATATTCGGATGGAGCTTCTTAAGCATCCACCTCAACTACTCGTTTTGTATAATATAATTCAAAGGAAAAAAACTAATCTTCCGGCTTTTTTTCTCATTGTCGCTGCTGCTTCTTCTGTTGTTATCTGTCATTATCATCTCTTAACAATTATAAATCATTCAAACTAATTTTTTGCAGCTTCAAAAGTACGACAAATCATTCCATCCACTTTGGATGAGTTTTCCGCTTGAATATTAAATGATTTCTTTACATTTCTCGCTTTTTCAGTTGATGAGTTAAATAAACTTCAGTTAATTAGTATTTACGCGTCCCCCGCAATTGTTCGGAATTTCTAGTGAGAAGATTCGTTTGCAGAATTCGAAATACACATTAGATTTTCAAGTAAACTTGAACTATTCATTGTTCTCATTTTAGAAATTGTTAACATATTGAACTGAGGGACTATTAAAAATATTAAATGACGGTCTTTTCGTAAAGATAACTGTAGGTCTCATTAAAATCGTCGGCAGTGTTAATTCGCTTTCTTGTTCAAAAGTACTAAAAAATAAAGCACTTCATATTTTAATAATAATTTCTATTTCAGTTTATAAATTCATTTTTAGCTTTTAATTTCTTTTCATGAAACTACATAGATTTTTAAATTTTTATATATTCAAATTTCAAAATTACCTGATATTTTTTCAAAATGGCCTAATTTGTTTCCTCCACTGTAATAGCGAATAAATGCGGCCGCCTAAAAGTATGCAACGAAATTCTCATATCTTCTGCCACAGTTATTGTTATAAAAATGATGTTTTTAACGTCTTTTGCAATAAAACTGTTTTATAAAAAAGTGTTAACAGGGAATTTAAAAAAGGGAAAACTAAAATTTACTCTCTATTTAGTATGCAAGACCACAGAAACAAAACACGCACATAAATTCAAACATTTTGCAGTCTTCAAAACGTTCATTTGTTACAAAAATTGAAGTCAATCAAAGTTTATTGACAGACAAAAGAAATGCCAAATTTTTCGAAGAATTTTGTTAACAGCCATTTTGGAATTCTTAATGCGAATTCTTTCACTGAATTTTTATATGTAAATTTATTTCTTTTCGTTGTTCAGCGTTCTGAGTAAACTTTTTTATTTTGCATTTTAGAGTGTAAACAATTTTTTCTGAATTTTCTCAGAAAATAAATACAGAAACCGTCTTACACACACCAACTACTACACTTTATCCACAAATAATTAACATCGCAGAAGGTGCAACGCTCGTCAGTCGTCAGTGGCATTGAAGTTGCACGTCACGTGAGCGTTTTGAAGTGCTTGTCTCATTATTCCTATATAATACTGTAAATACTTAAGAAGTGGTCACACTTCTTTCTTTCCTTCCTATTCCACGCCACACGCCACACGCCACCTGGCCCCTTCTTCTTCTTCTTCTACGTCTTCTTCTTCTTCTTCTTCTTCTTGTGCTCACTGGGACTCGTTGGTTAAAATGCTCTAAGCCAGCGTATTTTGTAGCCATTTGTGACCGAGACCTCGTGAAAGTTGGAAGAAATCCATTGAAGAAGTCCAACGCGCTGAAGAAACGCCAGAAGGTTCTGCTGCTTCTTGACCCAGTTTAAGAACTTAACAACTCGTTGAAATTCCTTATAACATTTTCGTAGTCAGAAGTCTGTGTAAACACGCGAGAAGTAAAGTGAAATTCTTGAATTCCTAGACGATTACGCGTAAAGGAATTGGTTGTGATTCGCGATACTTTCGCTCACGGATCGTTTAATAAAAAAGTACTAATAAAATAATAAAAATTTAATTATCAAATCAAAGGTCTTTCGTTTTTAAATATCATCAAATAAAAAAGAAAACTTCAACGCGCTTTTACTTTCCTTAACGGTTAACAGAATGCTGAGTTTTGGTGTATTTTTGCTAATTACAGCATTTAACTCCATCTGGGCGCAGGAACGTAAGTTTATAGATTTTGTTTTTTTCGATATATTGCTTTCAAAAAACAACAAATAGTAATAGAAAGTTAGGTGTAAATTCAATAGCTACAAAGCTATTGAAAAGTGAAAAGAAATTCTATTGGAAATACACCAAAAAAACCTTCAGAAAAGGCATGCAAATGGTGAAATTTTTAATTTTAACCGAAGTTTTTTTTCTAACAACGTTAAGTTCGTTTCGAGCGTGAGAAATTGATTTATTCGAAAGAAAGGGAGCGCTTTAGAGATAAATAAAGAGCTATAAAGAAGACTGTGAATATTTCTGAAAGATAAAGTAACAAAAGTTCCATTTCAATGAACTTTTAAAGGTTGCAGTGATTTGTTGAATCAAGAAAACAAATAAATTCATTCACTAGCAAATATCTCAAAGCAAAACAAAGTACTAATAATGAACGTAAAATGATTTGACAATTTGACTCAAAATTACTCGTATAATGGTCGGTGAATTTAGCTAATTTAATTCACAATTTTTATTACACATTATTTCGACCGCAATCATACTGACAGTGACAAACATTAAAACGACGGAAACAGGTGAATGTACAACTTACTTATATAACTTCAAACTTTTCATATATGACTGTTTTAATCTTTAAATAACAAGCTCGAGAATCACGAGTTTTTTTATATAATAAAGCGTAAAATATAATGAATGCAAAGTTCAGAAGCAAATAAAAGAAGGTATCGTAACGACACTGAAAATCAAATAAAAACTAAAATGGTGAACTAACATCTCCATTTCATCCATACAAATATAAGAGCAAACAGAATTCTGTCAAGTAATCAAAATGAATGTCTTAAAAATGTGGAGTCTCCAGCAAAGTCGTGAGAAAACTTACTATTTCCATTTGTTATTTTTACCACACCCGAGTCATCGACTTGTCACAGTCTTCGATGAGACGATTTTGACGTGATGTGTGATCACGTGATGTGTGATCACCTAATTATTCCATTGTTTCATAGATTTTTATTCTCGTGGACATTCTAAGTTCAATACACAGTTCAGTATTTTATTACTGAATGTATTTCCATTCCACAAAAGTACAATAATTGCATTAGAAGCTTATATTTGTAAAATAAAGTTATTTTTTCTTTTTAAATTAAAATTTAATTTCTGCTCTCTTCATATAATTAATATTTTATGGTTTTAATTAGCATTTTCATGCTGTTTAAAAAAATCAAACCATTTTATTTTTTACAAATAAAACTATAAAATATGCAAATTTTTATAAGTCAAAAAGTATTATTCTACAGTACTGTTATTAGCATTTAGTCTCAGCATTCTGCACTGTTATTAGCATTTATTTAAGTATAAATTTAAAGCGTTCAAGGAATACGCTTTTCATTCATGACTTAATTAGAAAATAGTAAATGAAATTTCTTCACAAGAAAACTAGATTTAAATTGCTATCAAACGCAATTTCGACAAATCTGACATAAATTGCATGAAATTCCATTATTCACAGCTTATTACTTGCAACAATGCCCGCGGGATGAGGACGTCATTAACGAGTGCCTACGCGAAAGTGGAAATCAACTGGTCTACTACCTGAAGCAGGGCATTCCAGAGCTGGAAATATACGAGGTGAAAATTTATCAGACTTTGATAGTCACTATGTCACTAATGTCACAATCACTAATATCACTTCTCCTCCCGTGTTTCGCTCCCTCCGCAGATCGAGCCCGTGTTTATAGACGAAATCGGTATTGTTCTGGGCAGCGGACCCGATGGTTATCGCGCCCTATTCCGCAACATACAGGCCTACGGAGTGAGCAACATTACGGTGACGAATGTGCGGTGAGTGGCGGGAATTCCAATAGCGCATTCTATGCGTGAAGGATTAAGTTGGAATTTTAAACAGTCGGCAGAGTTAAACGATCTATTAATTCGAATTTTGTATTCATCTCACACAATTCCAACTGATTATTCTGAATTTTGACCCGATTAGCGGATTGTATTGGGAAAGTTCTGAGTTTCGGTGCCAGATGGGGGTATTCAACTTCAAAATTACAGGGTTAACATACATTGATCTTGATTTCAATTTATCCAAGTGTATAAATTTTAATGGAGAAGATTATAATTTATCAAAACCAGGTGTAAAAAAGAACTAGGTTAACCCAGCACTCGGATGTTTGTATGTCATTCAATATCGGCGGTCAGTCGCGTGCTATTCCAGCCATTAAGTTACGTGCAATCAACTAAATTGGGAAGCGTGCTACAGAATGCCTTGTAGTATTCTTCAGGCCGAAAGCGCGGTGTTGGCCTTATCGCTACAAGTTTTGCAGTTTTGACTTTGGCTTTGGCTTTTTTTCGCAGACTTCTAAAAAAGTATCTTTTTCTTGTTGTTGTTCTTATTGGTTGCATTTATTGGTAAATTAATAGCTTACTATACTGTCGATGTACCTGATTAATCGTTGTCGTTTTTGTTGTTGTTGTACGATTCCACTCTCAACTGCACATTTAAACTTGAGTGTCGCGTGTCGCCATGCAGTGAAAATCGCATCTTATTAAATCGCTTCGCAGTTTTTCGTTTATATTGCTTGTTATGGGTTCTTGGCTTAGAATACCGGTTAAGTCCATTTTCAAGGTTCCCTCATTAATTTATCAACCAAGTTTTTTTTCTTATAAAATAAGTTTTTGCAAGTTTTGTTACGAAATAACGTTGGAAGTGATTTTAATTGAACGTAATTTATATGAATGGCGTTTCGAAGTCTTTTGGCTTTTTCGAAGAGACTTACGAATCTGTAGGTTGAGGTCGCAGTCTTCTTGTTAGCGTAGATTAATATCAAGGCTGTCTTTGAGTGGTTAGGACGCTAACCTGATAACTGGTTAGGACAACTGGACCTGATTTTTAAATGTATATTCCACACACAAACACTTTCGAGTACAGTCTAAGAATGCATTTTTATTATATAAATTTTCTCGTAACTACTCTTATAGATCCGATCTGGAAACGCTACAGTTTCAAATGACCTGCGAAATCCCACACATCAAAGTCAAGGCTCAGTATCGCTCTTCAGGCGTGCTGATATTGGTTAAAGCCTCTGGAGCGGGCGACTATTGGGGCGAATATGGTATATAACTACTTATAACTAAAGTCGTATCCTAAAATTATAAGATTAAAAATTGTCCTTGTGTAGAAGGTGTCAAGGCCAAGATCTACTTCAAGGCCAACGCCAATGAGGGGGAAGACGGCCGCACCTATTTGAGCACCGACCAAGTTAAAATGGATTTCAATGTTAAGAATATACAAATGGGCGTGGACAATATAGCGAACGGCAATTCTGTAATACGTACGTGTAAAATATCTTCTGTTTTGCTTAACAAAGAATTTCACAATTTTTTAACCTTAAATGTTTCTATACACAGAAGCTGCTCTCAATCTCTTCATCAATTCGAACGCTCAAGACTTGCTTAAGGAAATGAAACCCGCCCTGCGTACCAAACTAACGCTAGTCATCCGCAGTTTTATGGATCGTCTGTTCGCCAAAATCCCATTGGATGAGTGGATTAACTTGAATTGAATTTCCTTACATTCATTTTTAAGTTAAAAGTATTTTAGCATTAAAGATATTTATTTACTGATATTCACAGTAGAACGATAATAAATACGCGTATCTTTACTAATTATTTGTGTAAACTATTATGTAATTAACTTGTAATTATTTATTTTAAACGATTACTTAACAAGCGCTAATTCAAAGGGTCATCTAAAATTCATATTTAACCAGAAAATGCTTAAAATAAATATTTCTATTAGTGAGAAAAGCTGGTTCTCGATTTTAATTATTGCAGGCATTCAGAGATTGATATTTTCCCAATAAAGTTCCTTACTAAATCCTGTAATTTAAACTTTACTCTTTTCTTCTATAAATAACAATGATAAAAACGGGCGCAGTTGTGGTCATAACTGAGAGGGATATTTTAAGGTTTAAGTTTCAGTGTTTAATTACCTTCAGTGTGTTTACTTAAGTTTTGTTTATAGAATTCTCAGTTTTCCAATAAGTAAGATGACGTGGATCCGGAATATGGCACTTTTTGTGTTAAAGAAAGTAATATTTGATTTCGGAATTATAGACAAATTAATTTTGAAATGTTTCATAATAGATTTCAACAAACAGAAAAGTGTTTGAAGCCAAACTTACATCGAAACAATGAAAACAACATATAAGCCTTTCTTGCGAATCTATAAAGCAAAATAGCCTTCCTGGAAACAAATCGCATTTGAAGGTATTACAAAGTCAAAGACTATTAATAACATCTGATCAAATATAACTCCTTAATTTCTCAGAATCATTGTGTTCAACTACAGAGAATTAGAAATTCTGAAGAATATACAATGCGGTTTATCCATCGTAATTTAGTGCGGTTTGCAGGTGTTAAACATGCAGATTATCTGTGAAACGTTCGGATTATACACTTACTAGTTAATGGGCAGTAATTATCATTCTTTATTAGTTTAATTTATTACAATTCTGCCTAAAGCTATAATACTTTGTCGAGCTTTATGACAGCGCAAAGTTTATTGGAAAAGATAACCTGTTTCCCAACTTTCAAGTGGGTTATAATTATAACTTTAGATCCGAAATTCTTCTGAAGTGTACTTTACAATTATAGTTCCTCCAAACTGTTTCGCAAAAACTGTTATTTGTAATCATGCAAATATCAAACTTCAAATTCTCATGCTCATGCTCATGATATAACGGCATTTTGGGAATAAATATATCGGAATGCTTACGCAAGTGTTTTCAAAATTATAGTTTCGCGATACACGCGAGTGTAATATAAGTGAAATATAATTAATGAATTATTGGTTTTTATACTTTTTAAACTATTCGAATTTTTCTAATGTGCTCGTATCAATTTTTCCAACAAATCAGTAAAGCAATTATTAATTCTTCCGTATAATTGATAGACTATTAATTTTGAAATTAATACGGTGACAACAAAATATTAGCGGTGAATTTTCATATATAACAACAATATTTTCATATATAACAAAAGCAGATTTATTGATTTATTTATGTACTGTTGACACGATAGTCGAAATGTGTTTCTTTTAACGCTGAAATCCGTTTGTCGGCAAACGAAACTTGACGAGGGAAAAACGTGAGAAACTCATTCAGAAACATATTTATTTTGCTGCTTAATCGGTTTTTAATCTTTCTGATTCATGCAGAACTTTACATTGGACTTTGCAATTTATATTAGATTTTAAAAATTCAGAACACAGCTTTGCCCGTTTGTTGAGTTTGCTGTGATGTGCAGCGCATGTTTGTAATTCTTCTCGAATTCCTTTATTTTTCTACGGATTGCGTGCATCCATCACTTGCAGCAGCAACTAATTCCGAATTTGCTAATAAGATACGTCAACAACAACATCCACAAAAATAACTGAGAACGCAAAATGACTGGTTAGACATGCATGTCGTCAGATAAGATAAGCAGGGAACGCTGATGCTGGGTTCCGGTTGACCGAAAGCGTCAAACTGTCTCTTGTCGTTGAAAGCGTTGGTGATGGTAATTACCGCAACAACAACAACAGTGCAACTAACGAAAAGAAAATTTTTGTGTTGAGACTGAAAGGGCGATTAAATGAGATTTTAAGTAGGGATTTTTATTATTAATTTATTACTACAATTATTATGTTGTTGTTGTTGTTGTTGTTGTTGTCGCTGTTGCTTCTTTTCAAAGAAGTTTCTACTGAAGCAGCAGCGCGGCGCGCGTCGTTAATATCTTGAAGAGACTCCGCTGCACTTGCTATTCTGTACTTCTGATCGCTGCTTGATTGCGCTGCAGCGTCGCTTCGCGTTACTCAGAATTTGCTATACGTTGTGTGTTAAATGGTTTCTGTTTTTCTAGTTTATTTTGTAAATTATACTCGTACAAATGCAGGTTGGCACTTGCGTACACACACACCTGCATGCAGCAAATCGTTTTAAGATTTTCGTATAAAATGTCGCTGTTTCGCTCAAACAGATTCAGTTCTCGTTTGATTTTAGAATGCGTTCGCTTGAATCCTAAAACGGCAATAAAATCGGAAGAAAATCTTAGTTTCAAAGTGAAAAATTAGATCAGAATTTTAGCGGTAATAAAATTGCCAAAGCATCCTTGTGATATTTTTGAGATACGAGTATATTTTAAGGATAAGGATTGCTGAAAACTTGTCTTGTTTTAAAGTGAGTGAGTATTCTCTAAGTAAAGGAAAATAATAAAATAAATTGTAGTAGTAAAAAATTTGAAAACAAATCATAATAATAAAAAAACTTAAAAAAAAATTAAAGGCAAAAAGATAAAAAAAGGAAAATCAAATATATTTAAGGAAGCAAATAAGAATTGAAGATCTAAAACAAGTGAAAAATTAATCTAAACAAGTTCAATAAAAATTTCGTGCTGAATTTCAGTTAAAAACAATTCAAAATTTTTAGATAATTTAAAAGAAAATGTGAAAATCTTAGACAAAAATTTATGAATTTTCGCAATTTTGAAAAGACTTTAAAATAATTTTAGAATCAATCAATAAAATAATTGAAATAAAAGTAAAGAAACAGAAGGAAAAAATTAGAAGTAAAAAATTAAGAATATTTAATTGAGAATATTTAATTGTTAACAATTAAGAATATTTAATTGTTTCACGTCCAAAATTTCTTTATTCACAAAGAAGCTTTTAATCGTACTTATAGTACTCTGAAATATCTCTCCAAATTAGACAGAAAGATCCTTAATTACAACCCGTTTCCATGCTTATTGCAGTTTTTACTGAAAACTGATTCTAGAAGAAATACAAATTATTGCATACAGCGGCAATAAAATACTTAAGTTGAAGCAATCAGTAATATTTTTACACTATAAAAAGCGTTAAATGCAATTTATATGCAAATAATTAACACAACAGCATCAGTGACAATTTGTAGTAGCCGAGAAAAGCAAGTAAATTGCTTAATTTCAGTAAAACGACAACGAAGAACATTTAAAAAGAATTCTTAACGTTATTTTTACCTCACTAGTGTCATCGTGCACATATTATTACCATTAATTCGTAGAATTTTGTTGCAAGTGGGAAAAAGTTATAATAATCTTCATACATTGTATTAAACGCGTGAATACATTCAAAAGTTACTCAATTTAATTACAAAAATTGTCCTCTTCAGTCTAATCATCCTCAAAATGATATTCACCACAATCACCACGATTCTAGTCTGGGTGGTTCTGAATGCGCTGACTTCAACGAATGCAGCTGCCCTGCGTGAGTTTTGAAAACGTTTATTTTACCCGAAATCTCTGATTTTATTATAATCCTATCACTTGGCAGCCAGTTACATAAAAGTCTGCAATCGCAATGACCCCAACATAAACACATGCGTGAAGAACACCGTCCACGACATGCGTCCCTATCTGAAGGATGGCATTCCTGAAATCATGGCTCCTCCCATGGAACCACTTCTGATAGGCACTCTAAATATTCTAGAAGGCGGACCGAACGGTCTTAATGTCAAAGTTAAGGACTTGAAGATAAACGGTGCATCAGAATTTGAGATAACCAGCATTTCGTGAGTATTGCACTAAAAATGCAATAGAATTAAAGAGAGCGAATGAAATATAATCAACTTAAATGATATAAATTCCTTATTCTCGTCTACCAGATCATCCCGCAATGTAAAGCGTTTCGACTTCAACTTAAAACTCCCACATCTGCAGGGATTTGGTGACTACGAGATTCACGGGAAACTCCTGACTCTTCCCCTCAGCGGCAAAGGACCTTTTACGGGCAATTTCAGTATGTCGCTCTAGCAATCAAGAAAAAGTTAGCAATGACAAGTCTAAGCCAGGATGTGGTGAAATTACTATATTTATGTCTATATTAAGTACACCACATCCTTATCATCGATTTGTCATTGTCATTATTGATAGCCACAACTAAAAGCAAAAAATAAAGAATTATTCTCTTCTTATAGCCGATTTTACTGCCGCCGTCACTGTTATATTCAACGTAGTGCCTATAAACGGTGTGGAAAAGGTTTCTATCAATCATCTTGGTGTAGAAATCGGTCCTGGGCGTGGTCGGGTTCGTCTGGATAACTTGTTCAACGGTGAAAAAGCTCTTGGTGACACCATCAATCAGATAATCAATGACAATTTCCAAGACTTCCTCAATGAACTTATCGGTCCCATTCAACGCGCCCTAGAACTGAAGTTCAGGGAAGTAGCCAGCAAGATTGTGGAGAACTTTACGTACGATGACCTATTTCCACTGCAATAATATTGCTCAAGTGATGATTTGAAAACTCCACCTCGTACTGAGTATTTTAAGTTGATAAGTAATATTCAGTTACCGAATGAATTATTGTAATAAGTGTATTTCGATAGTTAATATAGAATGTATGCCAAATAAAAGAAACAAATTTCTGTTAAAGAAAAAGGTGTAAAATTGAGAACAGTTGAAATTTTCCTCTCGAAACACTTTCGTAATACGAGATCTGACAAATATTTGAATATAAACAGAGTTCAGATGGTTGCTACTCATTTTTAACGACCGCAAAAGTGTACAAGTTACATACACAAATAATGGAAAGTATCTGATTAAAATTATTAACTCATGTTTGTTTATGTTGCTACAAAACTCCTGAGAACATTTTCGTAGGAAGGAATCGTAAAATGAGACTGCAAAATAACTACTAAAAAATTAAGCTCTAAACTTGAGGGCCTTTGTTTTAATAATTATTTTCTTTTCCAAGTCTTCATCTACCAAAACTACTCTTTTCTTTTTCCTGTATAATTGCATTTCTTAGAACGTTACTGCAAATGTTACAGATTCGCCACAAATACCATCTCTAGTTGAAGCGACGGCACATCACTAGCAGTTGGAACAGCTGTTCATGTTATGGGTTGCCTCAATTATTACTGTTTGCTCAAATTCAATTCGGATTCGAGTCGAGGAAGTTGTGGGGTGACAGTTCGGTTTTGTTTTTATTTTGCGTCGTGTTTTGTTTTTTAACAAATTGTTTTCAGTTTGAATGCATTTCTGTACGTAATTTATATGCCGTTCTGATTGTTTAAATTTAATACGTTTATTGGTTGGATTCTTGGTGAAAATGATCAACTCCGAACTGAGCTCCTTCGGTGACTGGGAGCTTAAGAAGAAACTTGGCGCCGGTGGATTTGGCGAAGTGCTGCATTGGGCCCATCGACACACCGGCCAAGAAATTGGTGAGTTAGATGATTGGTGCAGCGTGGGTTTCAAGCTGAATCCGATGGCGCTCGCAGCACTACATTTCCAGCGACATTTCAGCTTAAGTAGCTCAGTGTGATTTTAATGCTTTCTTATCGTCAAGCTCAATGTAGTTTGTTATGCTCGGTTTGATTTCAGTCGGCTATTACAAAAATAAACAAGGGACTAAAAACATAGTAAAAAATTGGCACTCCTTACAATATTTGAATTATTCGAGTTTATCCAAAAAGCTTCGTCTCAAGACTTATTGGTTGCTTTTCGATATTTCCATATCAGGCCGTATGTGAGGTTAACTCTCTATCGTGTGCCAAAGCATTTCTAAAAATACTATTCGGAGTGGAGCTGGTTTCACAATTCGATTATATGGCTACTTCATTCGGTCAACTAAGCAGCTCGGCAAACTGCTATAAATAAAAAATTTAAAATAATTCAGGAGCTCCCTAATTTCTCACAGAGGAAAGGTGTCATCGAAGGGTCTGCTGACAACAGTGGCCTAGTTTGCAAATATTTCCGAAGGGTTTTTGCTTCAAGTTGATTGAGATTTTTTATTCAGTAGAGTGAGTCACCAAAAAATATCAGTTTTTGTTGTCTCACTGTACTGTAGTATCGGGAAGAGTTTGAGCTAAGAAATAAACGGAGTAAACTATTTCGAGTTTTTCCTTCGTCTGCAATGGTTATCCTTGAAATTCATGCTTCTTACAGCAACCAAACGATGTGTACTTGATCGCGACAGCATGCACGATGATGAGGTTTACAAACTAAAGGAACGCTGGCTTCGTGAATACAAATGGATGCACAGCGTTGCTACAGAGTTCATTGTACGCGGCATCCAGCTGTCGGATGAGGCGTTCATCGCATATTTGAACACTCAACATGGAGTGTGGAGATCGCTTCCGGTTATCGTGATGGAATACTGCAACGGCGGCGATTTGCGGCAGGAACTAAAGAAGGTTTCGAATTCTAATGGGCTGTCGGAGCACGAAGTGCGGCAAGTGATGCATGCGCTGGGGCACGCAATCCAATATTTACACAACAAATGCAAAATCGAGCATCGAGATTTGAAACCCGATAATATTGTAGTTCACATTAAGGGGAAACAGAAAATCTATAAAGTAAGCTCTACTTTTTTTTAACTTCCAATTTTTAACTTTTATTCTCCGCGCAGCTAACCGATTTTGGCTTCGGTTGCAATGTGCTGGACAATACAACAAAAGCCAGTATCGTGGGCACGATTAACTACATCGCTCCCGAAATAGTCAACACCTCACAGTATACCAAAACCGTGGACTACTGGTCCATGGGTGTGATTGCGTTCGAGCTGATGTGTGGCGTTCTGCCCTTCATACCACATCAGACGCTCCTGAGTAAAATAAAAAGTCTCCAAGAGAAACCGCAGGACTGCATCGCTATCACAGAAGATGTTGCCGCGAGCAATCAGAAGTTCGTATTTCAGTGTCATCTCTTTCCCGAGAATCGCATGACCAGCGTGTTTCAGTCGAAAATGGAATACTGGTTGCGTCTGGCTTTGGACTTCAACTTTAGAACACGCGGCTGTCTCCACACACCCAATAAAGATCTTGTGATCTTTACAGAACTCGACAATATATTAAAAACGAAGGTTCTTACCATCTTCTGCTTAAACACGTACCAATTCTATTCGTACGATGTGAGTAGTATGACGAGCATGCACGATCTCACGGCACGACTGGAACAGGAGACGCAACTAGCAGTTGTGACATACTTTTTCATTCTTCCCACCGGCCACCCGCACGGCAAACTAACAAATCAGTCGCAACCCGCTGATTTGTATGTAGCTGAGTGGGCTGATACAACCACGGTTGGCGGTCATCCGGCCATGGTGTACCTGCTGAGCTATCAAGGCGACTATAGTGCTCCCAGTCCTCGGGTTTCACCTCTGATTCAGCACAGCTTGCAGTTGAAGAGTGCCAAAGATCTGCCGACGTGGGCTCAAGAGCAGCTGATTGTCCAGACGCACTTCTTGCTGGCTAACGAGCAGCGTCACCTGGAAGCTCTTCTCGACGGGCTGCGCGAGTACGCGTTGACTTTAGAGCATGAGGTGTTTTTATCCGAAGCCTTCGTTGCTCAGATGGCCGAACAGATCCTAACTGTCGGTGGCTCTCTGCGACAGTTTAATACGATGGTTCAACAAGCCAAAATAGCGTGTCAGAAAAAGGTTCGTAGAGGCTAATAATAAAGAATTTCCAAGTTGACCGTTTCTCGCTCCATTTCAGCTGACAAATGCAAGCGCCTTTTTCAACATCTGGGATGAAAAGGTGAACGCGTGGAATGCTAAAATGGAAAAATTACACACTGAAGTGCGACAGTCTGTCAGAAGACGCTACAGCTCAGCGTACAGACGCATCAAGGAGCGGGCCAGCAGTGATTATTACAAAGAGATCATCAACGCGGACTGCTACCAGCTGTAAGTAGAGGAAACTCTATGAAGTCTCCCGTTTTGTAGGTTTCTTCTCTGTAGAACTTCCTTGCGGCGAAATATTAAGGATATTCACTTTTATGATCCTCTCCGGCTTTGTCGCGATGCTGTGTACGCTTGTATGGAGCAACGCAATAAATTCCTGACGAGTTTGCGTTTGAAGGATGTCCAAGTTGATATTGCAGCCATCCATCAGGAGTTTCGTTTGATTCTGGAAATCATTTCGGGTGCGCAATCGTATGTTCAGAATTTGGATACTGCACTGGTGCAGGCATCCGCTGAATTCCAGGAGGAAATGCTAAATTATTTCGCCGCTCCAGCAAACCATCGTCGGGACTTGAAGCTGAGCCAACAATTGAGTGCTCTCAATGTAGATGATAACAAGAATTATCTTAACGGCTGCAAGGATGCCATATCGCTGGACGATATTTTGCAGCTTCCCTCCACCTCCCAGCTGGTGGAGGATACACAAATGCAGATAAATTTGTAAGCATCAGGTTTTCCTTTTCTTCAGGAAATCATTTGTTAAACTTGCTTTTCTGCTTCATCCTTCAGATGGGAGTCGATGTACGATGATGAATACAACTCCTTACCAGCAACCATACCAATGGAGTAACTTAATGAGTTTTTTTATTCGTTGCTAAACAAGGATCTGATGTCTTTTTAATTTGATGAAGCTAAACGTAAGAAGACGGAAAAGTTATGACTGAAATCATTGGTGGTTTTATCTTGACACATATAAAAGTGATATAGTTGCGCAAAATTCATGAAGTAAAAATCCAAAAAAGTAATTAAGTAATTGAAATACTGTTATTTTTTTAAGAAAATAATGTATGTAATTGAAGTCTTGCACGAGTTTTTTTTTTTCTGTTGAATGCATGTAATTATGCACGTTTATTTTTTAATCGTAAAGTGAGAAACATGTTTGTTTTCAATAAAAATTCATGCTTTTATACACAAATTATGATAACTTTAAACTAATGTAAAACTTTTTAATAAAGATTGAAATCCTTAAAGTGAAGACACGATTTTTTACTTAAAGATATGATGAACACCAATTTACGCATGGGATTTTATAAAAACTCATGAATAAAATTATTCAGTGCTGAAGGTAAATGGCAATTCTCAAATAAATGAAAAAATTATTATTTACTTAGAATTCTAAAATACTCCGATGTTGCAGCTTCTGGTTTTAACCGACTTAAGAAGTCGGATAAACTGAAACACCCGAAATTATTGAATTTCCTAAACAAAATTGAAAACGAAGACGATTTTTTCCAGCAATTGTGTAATATTTACATTACCTTAAAAGTCGGCAATTTAAAAAACAGCAATTTTTCGAGTCGACACTTAACAATGTTTACAGGAACAGAAAAACCTTCTGTGGCTCGACACAGTTTTGCATTCGTTGCACAATAAACGTCGACACTGTGGAAAATA
Organism: Sicus ferrugineus; assembly: GCA_922984085.1. Classification (NCBI taxonomy): domain Eukaryota; kingdom Metazoa; phylum Arthropoda; class Insecta; order Diptera; family Conopidae; genus Sicus; species Sicus ferrugineus. Next base: position 12,249,529 of record OV277352.1, on the reverse strand, counting down.
ATGAGCTAACTCATCATATTCATCACTTGACGATCACGATCAACACTGATTCTTTCCACAGTCGAGCGCGGCGATCAACGTAAACAGTGCAGTTAAAATCCGACCCAGCGATGGTTTCGATGGTGACACCGAGTAGCTTTCCGTTGTTTTCTTTTAAACTATGGATCCTGTGTGTGGTGCTGGATACGATGCGAGCGTACAGCTCAGAGGGAACCAAACTACGTAACTAAATTCCCTCGTATTTCGAAACAAAGTCCACCCTTTGTTTATTTTCAGTTCTTTTTCTTACAAACTAATGTTCAGTTTTGAAGATCAGTTGTTGTTCTTTGTTCTTGTAGCGTCCTTCATCGAAATTTGTCATCGCAATGATCCAGTTCTGAACGATTGCGTGCGTAACTCTATACAAGCTCTGAGAGACCGCTTACCCCGTGGTATCCCGGAGTTGTTTTTGCCTCCCATGGAACCGCTCGTAGTGCCAGAAGTTCGGATGGACCAAGATGCAGGCGCAATTTATTTACACTCCACGTACAAGGGCATTCGTATATATGGCTTGTCCAATTATACACTCCGCGATGTGGTACTGGAGCCCGGCAATCATAAGCTATTGCTGAGCATGGCTTTCCCCAATATAACTATGAAAGGCCGTTACCAGATAGAGGGGAAGATAATGATGATGCCTCTGATGGGTGAAGGGGAGTGCGGTGCGAATTTCAGTAAGTAGCGGGGAAAGGAAAGGAAGGATGGCGTTCAGAAAATTGCTTCAATAGCGTTATTGAGATTGTTTAACAGAACGAACGAATCGCTGAAATTGTATTTATTTTTCAGCAAATGCTGAGATTAAAACGACAATAATTGTGGAGCCTCGTAAACAACCGAATGGTCGCGTTCATCTTAAAATAAAGGAAATCGAAACCAAATACAAGATCGAGAAGACAGAGCTGCGGTTGGAGAATCTTTTCAACGGCGACAAGGCGTTGGGCGAACGTATGAATGCGTTCCTTAACGAGAACTGGGAGACGCTATCGGAAGAAGTGCGTCCACTCATGGAGAAGACGATAGCTTCAGTGGTGCGATCAGCCACAGAAAAACTATTCGAAACCTACAGCTACGATGAACTGCTGCCGGAATGAAGAGTTTTAACGAAAATAAATTGTGGAAATGCATTGTTCTGCGTGTTTATTTATAATTTGTACAGAGCATTTTCGTTCGCCTAATTTCATTTTCGTTTTTCGCTTTTTCTGTTCAAAAATCCTTGTGAAAGGCAAAGTTTTTGGTATCGTGTGCGGTGCTTCCAAAACTACCCGTGTAACGTGGCCAAAGCACTGTGAAATTGCTTCATAAACTCGAGGGGATTCGCAACTAGCCAAGTCGCATCTTGGCCAACAGTAGCTTTTAATTACTTCCGAGTGCGAAAAGTAGAAGACGCCACTGAAAGAATGAAACATGTTGGTCAAATGTGGCAAAAAGTTTGCTGATTTTTGAGAAACGTGGTCGAGAACTTAAGATTTTTGCTTCATATTTTAAGTATGAATGATTATAAATATTTTAAATACTTGTAAGGAAAAAATACGAATTCTTCAGTTGTATAAAATAATCTTTAATTTGACTAAAAAAAATGCTTACACTAAAAACGTAACAAAATGCAATAATTGTTTGAAGATCTTAAACGTCGTCTTATTCCAAAGCGTTAACAACAACAAAACAACAACGTCCTCTGCAGGCGGCCTTGGTGGTCCAGCATCACAGCAGCCACAGCTTGGTAGGCATCTTCGAGAACACGTTGTTCCACAGGCCGTGGAAGATGTCGGCCAGCCCGTGTTCCAAGTCGGGCCGCAGTTCGGCGATCACTTCGTTGCCGTTCTGGTTGAGGAAGGTGTGGATCGAGGCGGCGAGGATCTCGTTGCCGTTGAAGAGGTTGGACAGGTGGATGCGCATGCTGCCGACGATGAAGGTGACGTTCATCCGGTCGATGTGAATGACTTCCTGAGGAATAAGCGAAACAGTGAGACGGCCACAACAGTAATACAAGGGAAAACAACAGCAACAAAATTCAAATTGCGAGGACAAGAAAATTACTGTGAAAAGCAATGAAACTTAATTTGCAACAAGCATTGAATTTCAAAAACAATAAAAGGTAAAGAAAAACAGCAACAACATAATTGCCTTAATCCACATTTTTGTTGCTTCCACTTTGAATTTCTGCGGTTGGCGTTTCCTGCTCCACACTTACTTCCGGTTCGTTACTCAAATGGATTTTCGTGTACACAGCGGTCTTCACCTCCTTCAGCGCCAGCGTCACGTTGCCGTTGCCAACCAGCGGCAGCAACAAGATGTTTCCTCGCAGATTGTAGCGCGCGCGTATGCGCAACAGCGGTATTTCCAGCTCGAAGCTGAGCAGCTTCTTCTCCAGATCGAGGCTGCGAGAGGTGAGGGAAAATTGAGAAGTTGGTTAAAATTCACTGCAGCGCGTCGCGCCCGCGCTTTGCTGACATACTTGGCTCGCCGCACCGTGGCATTCGACGGCCCGCGTATGACGAGGTTTTGGAAGCCGCCGGAAAGCACCAGGTTGCCGCTGCCCTTCGACACCGAGACCTGATCGATGTGCAGCGGCTCGAAGCTCCTCACGCCGATCTCGGGCACGCCGGCCGCGAGCGCCGGGAAGCAACCTTCGAAAAGCCGGCGGAAGCAGTCGTTCGCATTGGGAGCGGAACGCGGGCACGTTTGCAGCCAACTGGCTGAAATTCACACAAAAAACGTTATTGAATTTATTCTATTTTTACTTTGAAATTTCAAATTTTAAAGCGTTCTTGTTTTAGCATTCATTTGTAATTTTCTCTATTTTATATATAGTAATTTTTTAACTTCATTTCTTTAAGTTACTTTTTTATATTTTCTGAATTTTCTTCTTTACTTCGTTTGTTTCTATTTTATTTTGCACTTCTACTTTCAGTGTTGTTGTTCGTTGCACTTGCATTCTTTCAATTAGCTATTGTATTTTCACAGTTCCTGTTCCCTAAAAGTCCCTCGTTATCCTTAAATACGCTTACGCCTCTCCTGCAGCTGCGGTGCGTCGTTCAAAATCTGCCGCGTGTACGCCGCCGTGACCAGGGAAGGCACTGCAAACCAGCTGAGAAGAGCAACAACGCGCACTTGCAGCAAATGCATCTCGCAGCTAAAGTCGAAACCACTTGAAACAAAATCCTTAACCGTCGAAAGTGAGTCGCCGCTCAGCGAACGAAGCAAACAACAACCGTAACCGTCTACGGTGCACCACTGAATGAGTTCAACAAGTGGCTGCGAAAGTCTGGACCGCCGCGAACACGATTTCTCACCTGCTGCTGCTGCTGCTGCTGCTGGTGATGATGATGGCGCTGGTGGTGGTGAGGATGACAATGACGTTGATGATGTTGATATTGTAACTGTGGCTGTTACGATGTCAGCTGTAAAATTGGCACTGTAAAGAGTAAAGACTACAGCAATAACAACAACAACAACAACACCCACAACAAATGTTTATTTTATCATATAAAAATGAATTGAGCACAAGTAAAATTTGATTGCTTTTGCTTCTTAACTTTTACTTTTTTCGCTCTTCTCGTAATTGCTTTGATTAGCCATCATCATCTAACGTGAATCCAGTGAGCTTAGCAACTTGTTTGGTGCTTTTGTTGTTGCTGCTACTTTCTTGTTGCTAATTTTCTCTCCTCCTACTCTCTGGCAAAACCGTTCATCCGCCGCTCAGATTCCAGCAGTGAGTTTTGGCTTGAATGATGCTGTAACAATTCAAGATTTTGTTTACAAACCACACTGAATCAAAGTGACTGCTGTTGCTGTTGTTGTGTTTTTTTGTTGTTGCTGCGCAATTGCGGGGACTACAACAATTTTGTAGTAAAATCAAAACAAAAAACAACAAGGGAGTGCAAAATTAGCGTGGGTATAAAAATTTGGCGTTTACTTCTGGTTTACGTTTGAGTCAGAGTGGCGATCGTAACGAAAGAAAGGAGGAGATAAAACCAACATTATTAAGTTATTAAGCAAGAAAGATTGAAAACGGCTACCCTCTCCCGTTGTTGTTGTTATTGTTGTTGTAAGGAAAAGGGTTTGCTTTCTCGTAGCTGTTTTAAATGGCAGTATTAATTTGCTGCTTTTATTATCTAACCAAGTGCAACACGCAATAGCTTGTCTTTCAGTTTTTTACCTTTCTAATGGTTCCAAAATCCGATTAATAGCAATTTGGTGCAGAGGTCCAAAAAAATGAACACAGCCATCGAAAATGTTAGTGAACATTTTGCGTTGATTTTAGTGCGAATAAAATTAATTAAAACGAATTTACAATTTAAGAAGTAAAATTTTGTATATAAAATCAATAAAATCAAACGAAATCCATTAAAAATGTTATTTTCGAATTGTGTATCAGTTTCGCAATTATTATTTTTTTTACTGATTAGCTGAAATTAACTGTTTAAATTTCTCTATTCTCAAAGAATGTAGAGAAAACTTCCTTTCCTGAATTACACTAACATCTTCTGTTGGGTGTGCGAGAGTAAAATTTTCAGCGATCGCACTCAACTTCAAGGCGTTCGCAACCGAGTGATTATGTAATTTTTTGATTTTGTTTACATTCGGAATCTTTAGCCGACTGGTTTTTGGTGTCGGCATTTTTGCTTGTTGTTGTTGTTGATGATTTTAGCCGGTTTCGTTGAAGTCCTCGTATATTTCATTATTGTATTGCTAAATATTTCCGCAAAATCCAGTTGCAATTTTTTGCGGAAACAAAATTAGTTGCAACATAAGTTGAAAATTGTTGTAAAATATGTGAAGCAAATTCAAATGTTAAAGTTGAAATGCCGTTGAGTTAATTTGAATTGAAAGAATTCAATTCTATTAAAACACGTTTATTTTTTATTAATGATTTTTCCATTTTACAAAAATCAAAATCTTTCCGCGAAGAATTGCGTTAACGATTTATTGGCATCAAAATTTAACCTCGTAACATTTCAATTTTTCAATTGTCTCTGTCGATCGTCGAGTATCATTTAAATTTCGCAAATAATCTCTGGCTAAATGTGACGAAATGAACGCGTGAACGTACAGTTTTGGCTTTGAATATCGATTAACCAACTCTTGAAACTCGTTTCCAAGTTAGTTTGCATGAAATGAATGCGTAACAAATTAAGCAAGTAAGAAAATAAAAAGAAACTAAAAACTCAGCTTTTACAAAACATGGAGAATTTAAAATATAAAACAAAATATATTCATTTTGCTCTTGATTTCTTAGTATTTAAGACTTCAAAGATTTCTTCGTAAATTCAGTCAAGATCTTCGTAGGCAGCAGTAATGAACGAAACCCATTTTGTGGCAACATAATGAAATAAATTAATAAAAATAAAACTACTAAAATAATAAAAAATAAAAATAGTACAATAAATTAATAAAATTAAAGCAAGTAAAAACAACGCAAAAGACTAACTTTAAAATGTAAAATGGAAATTCGTCAAATTAGAAATAATAAATATTTACTATTATAATATTTTCTATAATAAATTCTGTTATTTATAGAAATAATAGATAAATAAAATCTGAAAACGTCTTCCATTTAACGGAAGACCATAAACGTCAACCATATTTATTTTCTGTATTTATTTAGTTGTTTTTGCTTACACTTTTTTAGTTTTAATTGCTAATAATAATAATTTAACTAAATAATCTTTATTTAGTTTTCAATGAAAAGTAATTTTAATATAATTGACTTAATTTTGCTTTTACATAAAAATTATTTAAATTAAAATTCCGTTTGATGTGGAAGTTTTGCTGGGTTATTCAACAAATGAAGGCAGACAAATGAAATCAATTTCACACATCAATTTCTTCACCACTCTCTGAGCGGTTGAAGTCTCTACTTTTCTTTGTGATTTATTGCGGACGCACACCCATTACAGCGCCATTAGTTTCTCGGTTTGTGTACGTGCTAACATAGCGAATGGTTGCAAGTTGTGCTTAAAGTTGGTTAGTTTGTGTCCAGTACTAAATTTTGCTATTTTCATAGAGAATTTAATAGTAGCAGAGAGTTTAATGTAAAGAGTATCCAAAAGAGTACACAAACAGATTTGTAATCGAGTAGGTAGAGAGGATTCACTGCAGTCGCTCTGGCAAGACAAGGTACCCGATAATTATGCGCCGAGACTAACGAGTTTTAACATCGAAAACTCTCTACATAAATACTCTCTCGGATAGAAGAGCGAACCAACTAGGAATCCAAATGAGCAAATTTTGTTCTTTTAAACACGAAGAAACTGCAAGAAAAAAGTCGGAAATTCTTGTTTCTTTACTATTTTAACTCGTTTTATAATTACAGTTTAGCATTAATTTTTTTTATTCAGTGCTTAAGTGAAACAACAGCATTCGGTTTCTACTTACAAGTGAATATTTAACTGCGAAAGCTAATTCTAAAATTACGGAACGAAATAAGTTTCGCGGAAAGTTCACTGAAACCCAGCAACTAAAACAGCCGTCAGTCGTCTCCTTGTTTTCGAGAGCAAATTGATGGATGATCACTATTTTCGCAATATATTTCGTGCTATTTCGTGCAATTCTTAACTTTATTTATATAATTGTAAATGTAAATATTGTAAAGTCTTTCTACGCATTACATTGCAGCTTACGAAGCAATCGGTAGAGGAAAACCCGAGCAAACAAGTTTCGATCGCAAAATCGGCGAATAATTGAAGCTTCGTAAACACTTACTAATCTGTGGCGTTTGTAATGCGCGCTGTAAGTGTTGCTGGGTTGTCTTGCTTTATTTAAATTTATAATACTTCAGATAAAATACTTGAACGTCTTAATTCTACTGGAAGTGATTAATATTCACAAGATTATTACGTTGTGTGGTTCTAATTTTAAAATTTCGAATCAAGTGAGTTTTTAATATTTCTAAGTTTTCGTTTTTTTCGAGTGAACTTCTTGCGTTACGAATAATTAATTTGGTGCTGAAGGCGTTGCTGGTGAATGCAAGACGCTTCGCGGCGTCTGGATGAGCTTAAACTGGTTAAAGAAAATTAACTCTAATTTTAAATTTAATTCTTCTAATGCACTAAAATGTTTGAAGTCTTCTTGCTCAGCCTTCTGCGAACGCGTGTCACGCGTATCACGCATGTCACGCGTATCACGCATGTCACGCGTATCACGCATGTCACGCATGTCACGCATGTCACGCATGTCACGCATGTCACGCGTATCACGCATGTCACGCATGTCACGCATGTCACGCGTGTTACCAACGCTTTCGCTCCTCAGCTCAGCAACGCATTGGCAGCTGATCACTGGCCCTCCCCCGTGCTTCTTTAAGACGTCGCCATCAACTTCGCCGCCTGTATGACGTTGTGCTGGTGATGGTAACCCGCCGCCAACTCGCTCGCCGCGCCGTGCATTCCGCCGCCGGCGCCGCCGCCACTCGCCGCATTCAGCGCGCCGAACGAGCCGCCGAAGTAGCAGTTGTTCACGTAGTCGTAGTTGGTCGCGTTGACCTCGGACTTGACGCCGCCGTAGCCGCCCGCAGCGCCGCCGCCGAGGGCCGCGTGCTGCCCCAGCGCCGCCGTCGAGTGGTGCGCTGCTGCGGCCGCCGCCGCCGCCGCCGCCGAGTGGTGAGCCGCGTGGTGCGCCATGTGGTGGTGGTGGTGGTGCAGATGCATGGCGGCCGCCGCTGCCGAGTGGTGGGCGTAGTTCGGGCTGGGCGTGCCGGCCGCGATGCTGCCGTTCGCGAGAAGAGCCGCAGAGTTGCTGTGGTTGCCGCCGCCGCCGCCGCCGGCGCCGCTGCTGGGTGGTGTGGCGGCGAGCAGATGCTCGTACTTGGAGGGGGCGTGGCTGGCGAAGCCCTGCGTCAGTTGCTGCTGCTGCTGCTGCTGCTGCGAGGACTGCTGCGTCTGCGCTGCGTGCAGATGCGAGGAGGGCGGCGAGTAGAGATGCGCGCTGAGCGACGAGCACGCGCTGGAAGAGTTGGGCGTGGCGGCGGTGGAGGCGTTGGAATGGCTGGAGGTGGAGTGGCGGCTGTGCTGCGTCGCGGAGGCCGGCAGGTGCATGTGGTGGCTGAGCGCGGCGCTGCCGAGGCTCAGACTGTGGAGCGGGTTGCTGCTCACGGCGCCGCTGCTGCTGCTGTGGCTGCTGTGGCCGCTGTGGCCGCTCTTGAGGCCGAGATCCGACTGCAGCTTGGCGGCGAGCGCCGTGGAGCCGAGGCTGCTGGGCAGACTGTGCCGCTGGTCCAGCGCGAGCGAGGGCTTCAGATCTGCGGAGTGCGGGGGAGCGTTAACGCGGTGGCTGCGGCTGCCGCGGCTGCCGTTGTCTGCCTCCCACTTACCGTCTTCTTTGCCCTCCTTGCCGCCGTCCGCCGCGCCGCCGCCCGCCTTCTTCGGCTTGCGCTTGCGCGTCTGGATGCCGTCCTTGCGCATCGCCAGCGGCCGGTTCACGCCGTGCAGCTTGAAGTAGAGGCCGCACGCGTTGCACACGGGCTCGCCCTCGTTGTTGCGCCGCCACAGGGTGGTGGTGCGCGTGCCGCAGTTGGTGCAGCAGAGGCCCAGGCGGCGCGTGGCTGTCTGAAAAGCGAGTGGAAACACGTTAGCGGTTCGCTGCTACGTCGCGTCGCGTCGACGTCGACTCACTGCACTCACCAGTCGCTTGCTGGGCTTGATGAGCGGCCGGTTCATGCCGTTCATCTTGTGGTACAGGCCGCACGCGTTGCACAAGTAGTGGCCCGTGCCGTCGCGGCGCCACAGCGGCGTGCTGATCGCGCCGCAGTTCACGCACTCGCGCCCCTCGCCGAACTGGAAGTCCATCGCGCTCTCGTAGGGCGAGCTGCGCTGGAAGCCGCAGCCGCTCGGGTCGTAGGCGGCGCGCCACGAGCCCATCATCACCGCGTTCTGCGTGTAGAACTGCGCCGGCAGCTGCGCGTGCGCGTGCGCCGTGCCGAAGCTGTCCGTCGTCCACGCGTTCTGCGCCGCCGCGGTGCCGAAGTGCGCCGCCACGTGGTTGTACTGGCTGGTGGTGAGCGCGCGGTTCGACGGCACGTAGACGGGCGCGTTGACGGCGGCCGCGGCGGCCGCCTGCTGGTGGTACGAGGCCACGCCCGAGCCGCCGGCGCCGCCGCTCAGCTCCGGGTAGCCGGCGCTGGCGTGGTACATCTTGGACTGCAGAGTCGCCTCGTACGACGGCTGCTGCGCTTGCTGGGGCTGCGTTTGCGTCTGCTGCTGCTGCTGCTGCTGCTGCTGCTGCTGGTAGGCCGTCGCCGCGCTGTAGTAGAGGTGGTGTTGCTGTTGCAGCTGCTGCTCTTGCTTCTGCAGCTGGTGCTCGAGCAGATGGTGTGGCAGCAGATCGCGTGGTGACTGCTGGCCGGAGGTGGACTAGAAGAAATTAGAAATTTATTAAAAAATTGTATTAATGAAAATACTCAAAGGCAAGAAATACTTAATAAAACAAATTTTGCCCAATGTCTACTTCTTAAATTTCTGTATTAAAACAATTCTTATATTTAAAATCATTTCAAAAGTTAATTTTCATTTCCAAACTCCTTTTTTGCCCAACTGTAAATTTGTACAGTTTAGTGAGCGCTGTGAATATTACAAACTCTTCTAAGGGCAACAAAAACCTGTCGTCACATCTGATTGGCTGTCTGAGTCACCGCAGGCAACTCCTTGCAAAGCAGCCATTTTTAATTTCGGGCTCAGATCAATTCCTGACTCTGTTCATCTCCTTCTTACTACAACGCGACTCTTCCCTCTTTCAGGCAGCATGTTATCGAGCTCAAGAATGCCAGTTAGTCGATGTTTTCTTTCTTCACTCTTCACTCTCATGCTTAATAATTTGGAATCATAACCCAGCAAACAATTTTTATCTTATCTTTTATTTTCCCTTTTAATTCTTTCTTCTCATTTATTTCTTCTGGGTATTCAATACATTTATGGTGTGGTGAAACATTTCTACTAAAATTCGGAAAAATTATTAAATTGTTTTCATTTACTGAGAATTTCGCTTTAAAATTTTTTTTTATTGAACTTCACTACTTGGCGTTAAAATTATTTATGATGATTTCTCTTATCTTTGATTTCCATCGAACTCAATTGAAATGTGGCAACGAAAAATTTGTTGTATTTAAAGCTCAAATGAAAGAATACGAATAATTAATGAATATTGCGATTGAAAAAAAACGAATTGATTAGCCGAGAATGCGCGAAAGAGAAGAGACGTCGTAAATTTTGTGGAGATTTTGTGAATATTTTGTGAAGAAATAATAAAAAGAAGGAAAACTATTTGCAATCAGGATGAAGAAATGAAGAAAAATCTATTCATGAGTTTAATGAAAGTTTTATGCATGCATTTCCATACTAATTCAATATTAATAATTCAATATTAAAATAATTTCATTACAACTGAGGAGAACTTAATAAATAAAAAAGAATTTTTTAACATCCACTTAAATCTTCGTTGTGAAAAACAGTGTTGCCAACTTTTTACGTTGCTGCATTGCAAAGCTCCCACTATTTTCTACGCACATTATGCAACAACAACAACAACAACAACAACAAAACCCACATCAGTATTAAATATCAGAATGCACGCTAGAAGAATTGCTAGAATTTTACTTTCAATGCAGTTGGGGGAAAAAAGTTATAAAATTGAAAATTTATTCTGTACACGAATTTCATTATTTCTAGTTTTTCTTGGCTCATTTTACTTCATTACTCAATGGTAAATTTAATTACTCAATGGTAAATTTCAGCAGAATCGTCTGTAATTCCGTCGGTTTTTCTGAGCTAATTTTTTCGACGTTCTACCCGTTCATCGGCTGCAGAATGAAATCGACTCTCCAGAGCCAAGCCAGCACTTCATGTGTAGCGCGTTTTCAGTTGTTCTGCTGTGTGTTTTCATTATGCGGTTTCTTCGTTCGCGAAGAGTTGCAATTAATTTTCAGAGTCTTTGAACTTCAGCCGGCTTAAATTATGCAGAATAAAAACTTCGGAGAGAGAAAGAGAGACACAACGAAGAGATGTAGAGGGAGAAGGAAGATCAGAGAATCAAAGAGAGACTGAGGATTTTATAAATTATCAGTTTCTGTATTCAAAACCAAAGTTTGAAATGATTCCAGAAAACATTGAGATGAAGATGAAAATGAAAATTCCTTATTCTTCCTGCTTTTTCATTTAAAAACGATATTAATTAAGTTACGTTTGACGACTATTTCTGTAAATCGTATATAAATCTCGCCAGCAGAAAGAGTGAGAAGAAAGAGTGGGAAGAAAGAGTGAGAAGAAGCGGGTACCGAAAAAGAAGAAAAATCGCATACGGCGCCAAAACACTTCGTGTATCATGTGAGATTATCGAAAGAGTGATTTCGAATAATAAAAAGAAAGCGCATGAGAGGAATAATCACGCAAACCCTTCGCAGTGACAACCGCTCTTCGGTCTGCCTTTCATTTCGGCTTCGGTGACATTTTTCGACGGCAAACACAACCAGTGGCGCCGCTTGGATTAACAGAAAAGAAAGCGGATTCAGTCAGCGCTGACGTCATGAAATAATAAAGCCTGAAATCCACCCACAGTCAGTGCAACCCAGAGTGGAAGTTATTTTCAAAGAAATCTCGAAATTCCTTTCCCCATCATTAATTTCCTCGTTCATTCCTGCGAGTTTCAAACTGAAAAAACCACGATATCAATTGCAAGAGTAAATATTGTCGCTGAAATCCGATACTTCATTCATTCAGCTACCACAAAAGTGGACGCGAAAGTGGACGCGAAAGCGGACGAAGCCCACTGCTCGAGGCCGTAAACAGCTCTATCAAAACAACACTAAAGTCACACAAAATAAAAAGGACACCCAAAAATGCGGCGAACACGCGTCGCCACCAGACACGACGCCAGCCCGAGCAAGTCGACCCGCCAGCCAGCCAGCCAGCCAGCCTGCCAGCCAGCCAGCCAGCCAGCCAGCAAGATCCGCTCCAGCCGTCGAGCGTCGAGGATCGTGAAGTGGAAGACATTCTGTTCCACACTGCAGCCGGTGGGTCGGTCAGTGCGGCGGCGGCGGTCACTTCAAAAACACCAATAAAATGTTGGGAAAAGAAAGGAAAGCAAAAATGTCGTCAACATATAAAGAGGCGCACAGGGACGGAGGGATGCTGTGAGGTAACCGGGTAGAGCGTCGAAGCAACCGGGCAACGGGGCAACAAGACTGCCAACACAAGCACTCAGAAGGAGAAGATCAGCTCGGATCAACAGTCAAAGCCGAAGGCAAATTAAGCAAACAGCAATAAAAACTCAATAAAAACAAAGAAGTCGGCGTGCCGAGGGACCAACGGAAGATCGTTAATAATTTGTCACCGAGGTGGTACAGCAGGAGCGGGAAACGGCTTGGTGTTGGTCTAGTACAGGAGGAGTGAGGGACGAGGGGGCAAAATGATAAAGAAAGGAAATCAATGAGAAAACCAACTTTACATTAATAAATATCCGCTTCCCCTCCCCCCATCCGCCGAACCGACGTAATGAGGTATTAAAAAGACAAATGAATTTGAGGGAAATGAGCCCGATCACACAACAACCACAACAACAACAGAACTCACCCGCGAAGAAAGGATATAAACGAGGATCAGTTGAAAGAGTCTGCGAAGATCACTTCGATCGCCGCAGTAGGAACGAGTGAGGCAAACGCCAGTTGAAAGTCACCGCCAACACTTGGCGCTAAATACGCGTATTCCGCCGCCGCTCGGCAGCAGGAACCAGCAACGCGGCCCGCAACGAAAACGAAACCGAAGGCGCAGAGATATATAATGATCATCTGAGAGATATTAGCGATGATGATCACTTTAGAAGCTCCCATATTTCTTCGGGAAGTCGTCCCGCTGGCCGCGCAAAGAGTGCAAGGAATCGTTAAAGCACGAACAACTTCAGGTTCTCCTGGCCGCTCGTGCATACGGCCGCGATATTTTATCCGTTTGCCATTAAGTGTGACGATCGCGCCAGCCGTAAAGCCGCTGCTACGCCACCGCACCACCGCGCCACCGCGCCACCGCGCCATCCCGCCACCGTACGCGCCGCGGAGTTGCGCATTGAAAGCATTTTTAATGCATTTTCGAGTGGTTCAATTTGTTTGGCGGTCGTTTGTTCCGAATATTTATTGTAGCAGGCAGGATCGCTAGCCACCAGCGAGCAGCCGGCACAGGCGGCACAGGCAGGCGAGAGCAACTGACTCAGATCACCGATCAGTCGGTGCGCCAATTGAGCCAAAACAACCGCGCAAAAATTGGAGTAGAAGAAGAGAAACAAGCAATGAAGAGGTGATGCGAAGAAGTGCAGAAAAACTTTATGAAAAATATTAGCAATTGAAGGAGGAAAAGATTATTTTAATAATAGAATAAGAAGAAAATGCTGCATTTTTGGTTTGAAGTGATATTCCGTCGGCATGATTTTGATTTGGAATTCTCCAGATCCGTAGAAATCTTCAAGGTTATCTTGGTTTTACACGGTCTCAAACCGTGTAAACTTTGGATCCCCCTTAATGGATCCCACTTAGTGTTGCTCTACATACAATAAAACTACCTAAAAATTGAAGTTCTGACTGTGACACCTAGTTCACTTTTCCCATTGTCACATCATTCATATCACGATATTTGATTTCTTTTAATTTCTTGTATCAATATTCGGGGTTCTCCCGAAATCTCTGAAAACGAACTGATTTTGGAATTTGTAACCTTGTGGAATTTGTAAAAAGTGATCGTAATTTAGTGTCTGTCTGTGTTTCTTCATTCCGACTCTACTTCTACAGAATATACTATCTACAGAATGAACTACATCATCATGGAAGAGCTATCATTCTCCGATAAGTTCATTTTTTCTGTAACATTTTCATGAGATTGTCCTTTATAATTGAAATTCTAACGACCAACCAGCGAATTACACGTTGATACCTTCAAAATAACTGACTTCCAACCTATTCAAGGGAAATGTTATCATGAAACGTTTTTACTGCACTTTATATCTTCCTCGGTGAGTCCTGCTTTAAATTTCGGACATTTCGTTATTTTTCAAAGCATAATTTAACTCTAATAGTTATTACATCGTTGATACTATTTCGGTTTTAGACACAACAGGTGTATAAAGTTGCTCAGGTTCTTCCCGAAGTTCCGCTTTTGTGAACTTTGTATAGAAATGTAAATTTGTGAGGTTTTCGAGGTCTTTGCTGGATCCGCAGATAACTAATTTATAGACATTCGATTGAATTGAATGATTCCTTCCTTCTTTTCTTAGTTCCACTTCCATCTAATATAATAATCTTCGATATATTCAGCAAACTTACATCTCCGTCACTTAATAAAACTCCCATGGCGTGATTTTTCAGTAAATCAAATACTTTGCAAACTATTAGTCGTCCATTTCTCACTTAATATTGTATTAACAGTGAAAGATCGAGCAAACACTTAGTTCTTAATTACAAAATTTATAGTCATATAATCGAATCGAGACACTTTCTTTCGAAACAAAAGCTTTAATAAAAAACTTAACGATTATAATTCACAAAACAATCGTATCAATAGCGCTTCTGACGAACTGCGTTCCCTGGCGCGAACAAACAAACTGAAAATCCAACAAAGTAAATAAAATTTTAATCCCAAAACAAACAAAGAAGGACAGACGAGGGAACGCAGGCAAAAATCTCGAGGCCCAGAGATATGCGTCCGTCCAAAAGGCAACATAAAAAGTCAATTTCATCAATGAGTGGCACCAGCAGCCGCCGGTTTGGTTCAGCAGCAACATCCAGGATGGGTCTGTGTGTGTGGTGTGTGCGAGTGTGTGTGTGTGGCTGTGTGTGTATGTGTGTGTGTGTGTGGGTGTGTGGTGTGTGTGTCAACGGAATGACGCACCAGCTATAGAAAAAGACAGCAAGAGCGACCGACTGCTCACTCGCGAAGGTGAGTCCTGGCGGTGTAGGTGAGCCCAGCAAAATTACACGGCTGTCATGTAAGCGGCGAGGAGAGAAGCGGGCCAGCAGAGCAAGGAAGTTAAATCGAAACAGGTCTTCCGATCTGATGGCTGGTGTGGAGGGGAGACTCAGAAAACGAGCGAGATGGCAGGAATCGCTGGAGTTGGGTTGGGAAAGAAGCACTTAAGTCCTCCAGACTTGACAGCAGGCACAAGGAACACTCAACCTAAGGACAACCGGGACCGGGAGCAGCCACTTGAGCGAAGGTATGAAAGTAGGTTGTTCCAAACAAACACTAGAGGTGCAGCCTTCCGTCGCCACCCCATTATTAAACGCCAACAACTACAGCAGCCACAGTGCAGCCACAGTGCAGCCACAGCGCATCGCAAGGACACGATCGTCGGGTTCATCCGGTTCCGCGGCAATGGAGTGACTCGATTACGATCTCGTACTCGATGCGGTCCTGAGTGCTTGAAGTGGCCCTCTGTGTGAGTACTCGTGCTTTGTGGGGAGAGCGGAAGAGCAGCACTTGACTTCTACGGTTTCTCCTTGATGTGTGCGCAGAATTAGTAGCAGATAATTGATTCCTTCAACAGAATCAACGCAAGCAGATGATGAGCCAAACAAACAAATTGTGAACGCTACAAGTTCTCAGTTTGAATAATCCAAGCAGACTCTAATCTACTTGAATCCAGATCAGTAACCACTGCGATGCAATCTGCCGCATTAGCGAGCGCAGCAGAGGGGTGCAGGAAGGGGACATCAACACTCATGGTGCGCACGAAGCGAGGGAAGTCGAGGGAAGTCGCGTTACTGTCTAAATCTCGCCTGGAATTCGAACCAATAATCGGCAATTCGATGGGTTTTTAGTCGCGTTGAAACAGGAGATCAAGACGACTTTATAGTTGAAAATATTACCCGCGATTGAAATAGTCTTGTGAGCTGAGACGGTGTTCTACATTGACCGGACCATTTGCAGTCGAGCAGACTGTTTCTTCGTTGCATTGGAGACGATAATCGGAAAAGCGAATACTTTCAGGTCAGGTATTCCTTCTCCTGATAGTCCTGGCGAAATGCTATCAGTCAAGAAGTCAATCGATGAGGTGTTTTGAGTCGATCGAATGTTCCGTGCCCCCCTCCGAAAGAGTTCTGCGTACGTCAGTGGCCATCCACTTATTCAATATCGGATCCCACTCAAAGATGTCACCTGCTGCAATGCAAGCCGAGTTGGTTCAGTGGTGGCGGCAGTGGCAGCTTCGGCGGCTGCCATGCTGAACATCGTCCTTCCGCAGCCAACGCTGCGCCGATCACTGATCACAATCACTCAGACGAGACGATAATTGATTTGGCTCCAACGTGGAAATCGATGGAAAATCAATTCAACTAACTAATTCCACTACAGCGGGTCAGCTAATTCGAAATCAAAGTGGTGACATTTTTCTCTCTGCTACACAAAGTCAAAATTCCGAGTTCCGATCACTTCGGAGCGCATTTAAGTGCTGCGGTGCGACAAAATTAATTACTTCTGGAGAGGCGCTTAGAGCGGATCCCAGCAACAACAACGACAACAACAACCACTAATTGTCATTGCTTGTTGTCGCCGATTATCAAAGATCGAAACTAATTCTATGCGTTTAAAATCAAACGCCGAAGTGATGCGCGGCGAGACAGTTGGAGGGGTGGGGGGGGATGAAAGAGTTTCTAAGCTGGTTTCGGAACCATTTGAGAAGTGGAAACGGATGGGGAATAAACCGCAACGACAGCAACAACAACAACAACAGCAACAGCAGCAACAACGGCAGAGAGGCAATCTGGATGCTTTCGACACGACGATGATCGGCATGTATCACTTCAAGAAAGGTTTTCGAGACGGGAAAGCAGATCGTTGATTCGGTGAAGAAGGTCTTTCGAGCCTCCGAAAGTCGTCTGTGTAGTCGGTGTCACTTGAAGGCCCGCGTGCGTCGGGAACTTCAAAGGATTTATTGCGCTGGACTTTATTAAGTGGATTAAATATTCCCTCTGGAAGCTTTGCAGAGCGCTGCACCGGCAAGATTAATACGAATTCAATATTCATTAAATTACGAATATTAATTGGGGCACCGAAATGAAATAATTAATTGAAATTATTGAAATAAATACGGGTTTTCAACGTTAAAAATTATAATGGTTCCATTAGTTATTCATTTCTGTCATTGGAGACTCGATTTTCTTTTACTTTTTTGGTGTATTGAATTGTAAGGCAAATTAATTAGTGTAAATATTAACAACATTATTGTGAATTGTTACTGAGTTCAGCGATGACAACAATATCGCCAGCGATATCTTGTTGCTGGCGAGAGGCAGGCCGTCATAACGATCGACGACGGACGCCACACTGAAAAGCCGATAAAAGGTGGAAAAAGAAATTAAAACCTGACCTCACCGACCTGTTGTGGGCACGAGTTGCTTTGGTGTCTTTTTTCGTTGGTTTGGATTGGAGTTCCGAACTTAATACTTCCCGGAATTACGACCATCGGAGATCGTAACAGGGCGGCTACTGTTTCTGAATGTCCGCTGATCGTATCGCGGTCGGTTGCTGGTGTTGAGAAGTGGATGCGCTGTATCTTCCTGAACTTGAAGTGTGATGCGCTGCTGCCCGCGGTGATAATCGATATTTACAGAAAACTAACTCAGCAGGACTCCAGAAGGCGTTGGAAGAAGTTGAAGATGTCGAAGGTTTTTATGGATTTTAGCTTTTTTAGTTATTTAATTGAATGAAAATGTCAAATACGAAGAATTTATGTGTGAATTTTAAAATAACAAAAAAGCAATTAGCAAAAAGTTTCATTTTAAAGTTAATTATCTAGTTTAAGAATTATTAGAACCTCTAGAAAAGTCTAAAAGCCGCTTGGGCTGAACGGTGCCTCGTTGTGACCCCGCTTATCTACGCCAGTGCACGAGGAATGAACGATATCGCGCAACGTGCGAATGATGAAGGTTTCCAGAGCTCCAATATGAAAATTTAGGAACTTCAAAAACCAGAAAAAACATTTAAATTCATGAAGAACAAAAAATGGGCAGCAAAAACGTGCCAACTTGAGGAAAACCTTCAACTTGTAAGGAAAAAATGTCGAATTTTATATTAAAGTCATTTATAATCGCTTGTGTTTTTGCATGCGTGTTTGTTTATCTGCATGCTTGCGCACGCATGTGTGTGTGTGCGCGGGAGTGTGTGACAGCATATTTAAATAATTAAGCGATAAAAACTCATGAGCGGCGGCAATGAACAACAGGAGCACAACAACAACACCAACAACGTCAAGACAACAAAATCCAAAAACAACTAGAATAACAACAAGAACAACAACAACTACTACAACAACAATAGAAACAAGAGAAACACATGGTATCAACAACAACAAGAATAACAAAAGTACGAGTTACAGCAACAGTAACTGAAAAATATCTGCGATAATTACTACCATCCACAACAACAACAACAACAACAGCAGCAACAACAAGAACAACAACAAGAAGAACAACAAGAAGAACAACAACAACAAATTTACACATCGTAATATGGTTCCAATCACTGATTTTTAACTGTCGTTTTCTTGACTTACAAAAAAACTGTGAGGCAGTCAGCGGGCAGCACACTTTGCTGCTTATCACCACTCAAAACTAACTAAATTACTTGACAATAACAGCTACAATAACAACAACAACAACAACAACGACCACGACAACAGCAACAACATTCAGCAAACTGATATAAAAACTGTTGGCGGAAATGATGCATTTAAATGTGAACGCAGTTGCTTGTATTTATCGGTGATAACAATTCAAAACCACCACCACCACCACTAACAACAACAACAACAACAACAACAACAACAACAACAGTAAGCTAAAATTTGCATACGTTGAAATTAGATAATAAAAATAGCATAAAACTGAAATGAGTGCAGGTAGTTGGGGTCAGTGGGACCGCGAAGATAAAATATAAAAAAAAAAATTAAATGTTTTCTTTCTAGTGAAATACTCTCTGAAAACTCTCTTCCAACATTTTCTTGGCTTCTTTTCTTTATTATTTGAAGTGGAATTAATTTATATTGATATTCTTCTCCCTACTGACCCTGGTAACCCTTTACCACACACCGACCAACTTTCACTTTCTTCCCTGACTCGTCCTTCAAGTCTTCCTGCAGGTTTCCTTCCTGTCCGTCGCAGCTGGAACTCTCGATCCGAAATCACCGGCAATTAACTCCGGCGCCTGTGTTGCACAATAAATCTGGTGTTGCCTTCCTTTCCAGGACACTCGGCAGACTCCTGCGAACTCACAACTTGTCAACTTATCCTCTCAAGTCGAGTCCCCGCTCGGCAAAAAGGTTGCCAATAAGTTGAAATCGCTTCGCCCTGCAGTTCTGAGCTGAACTCGGCTCGACCGAAGCAATAAAGTCATTAATTTTATTGTATGTTTGTTACCTGTTTTATTATTGTTAGCGTCGTTGTTGTTGTTGTTCTTGTGGTTCTTGTTCTTGCTGTCTTTTGCAACATAAAACGCACAAATTTCAAGTCAATAGCTCGGCGTGTCATTTTTAGTTGCTGGCATTTGAAACGTTTGAAGCCGAGCCAGCGTCGCATCCGTTTCGGTCGCTGTCAAGCTTGCTGAGGGCGCCACCTTTAATTTATGACACTTTTTATGAGGTGAATAAAATAAAAACGAAATAAAAACTGAAAACCCCGGCTGGCGGCAGGAAGGGAAGGCAAACGTCTTGGAAATGCAGGGGAAAGAAAAATTGGAATTTTTTACAAATTGTAATTTTGGCCTCAGGAATCACTTCGAGGAGACCAAACGCGGCGGGGTCAGAGTTCACTTGCAAAAGCTTAAGTGGTGTGTTAAAAGAAAACGAAGATAACAACGAATTTTATTTATATTTTGCTGTATTTAAAAACTGTTAATAATAACAAAATCAACTGAAAAAAATTAGAAAAGAAAAAGCCGGCATTTTTATTTTTAAGATTTTTAAAATCGGATTATTTAAGAAGATTGTTGTTAAGAGAAAGAAATTTATTACTAAATATAATGTTAAATTAAATTCGGTATTTTTAAACAGAAGTTTTCTGAAAATTAATTTTCCTTCCCTTTCTTTCCGCTTGGTCTTCGTGGCTTTAATTATGCAATGTTTGGCACTTAATTTCCAGAACAGTATGCAGGTACACAGCAACAACAACAACAACAACAACAACAACAACAACAACAACACTCTGGCCCAGCAATAGTTCTCCTGCAACTTCTTCCACTGCCACCTGAAAAGTGTATAAAATTCGATTACCTTCGCAAGGCATTAAAATACGAGTGCCGTGCCGGAGGAGTGAGTGAGTGAGTGAGGGAGTTGTTGTTGTTGGCATTTCGACCGCAGTGACCTCATGCCGTGCGTCAAGCGACTGTTGCATGTTCAGGTGACAAAAAGTAGCCGAGGGCCGAGGGCCGAGGGCACTCGAGAGCCACAGGAAGTGCATATGAATTCATAACACAGCCGACTCGAGTTGCGTTGCGTTGAGTTGGCGGCAAGAATTTTTCACTGGCGACACTCGGCCGCACACTTGCTGAGTTTTCAATGAATTCTGTTTGCGTTTTTTCCTCACTGCAACGTCAAAATATTCCAAAAAAACCCGCTTTTAACAGAGAAAAACTCGTGCTAAAAAATTTGGGTCACTTGAAAGTGTAACTTCAAGAATTATAAAGTATTTAGAAATATTTTCAAATACACGCCTGCATATTATCTTCAGTCGACTTCCGTTCTCGCGCTGATTTCACTCATTCCGCGTTCCTTATTTTGTCAACATCAGCTTTAAATATTTTATATTTTCCTTCCCTGATGTTTTATCTAGAGTTTTTAAATATTATAAAACTTATCAGTGAATGAGGAAGCGAATTATTTTCGATGTTGTTGTGTTATAAAGAGCAACAACTTCCATCAGAACTGGAATCTGAAGATTTTGTAATCAAGCAAAAGCTTACAAAGCGTAGGAAATAAAAAATATAAACATTTTTTCGATAACAGAGTGAGTTGGAAAATTCTTGATAATATTTAAAATTATAAATGTTGCTACATTTCGTTCTTAATCAAGCAGCAGACGGTTGTCTCACCATCTAAAAAGGCTGCTATTTTTGTATTTACATTTTTTCGCCTTTTTATTGTGCATTTCGTAAGGCGTCCAGATCGAAGTTCACAGACCGCGGCGGTTCTGACGGCCTTGACAGCTGAAAAAAGGTGTAAACTGAGCTTGGAGGCAGCCAATCGAGGGTTAAAGCAAAGCAGCTTCTGACCAAAACTGCGCAATTCCGTTTTATCCAAAGAATTTAAGAAGAATTGAAGGTTTGAGTTGCCAAATTCACGTTTTCATTGCTTGCAAAGAAGAAAAGTAGTGACAAATAAACTTCTTTTATAACAGAAGTTTAAAAATCGAACTTTGACTGAATTCAAAATGCATTAAAATGAAACAAAATCAATTTATTTCCTATTTATTTTCCTATTTAATTATTATTTTTTATTGTTGTGTAATGATGGAGTTTTCGAGTTTGTCGCTTAAGTCTTACGATTTTCAACTAGAAAAAACCAGACGTCGAATTTTTAGAAAAAATCCACCAGAAAAGAGTTGAAATTCTGCTTTTCCTCAAATTCGATTGCAAGTACTGCGTGGCAGGAAACGGGGAAGAACGGGGAAGAACGGGGAAGAACGGGAGGAATAATTCGCACGCTCGTGAAAAGGTTTTGCTTAATGAAAATTGAAAAGTTCCTTCTAAAGTTTCAGTTTTAATGATTAATGCGGCAGCTAATGCGGTTTCGTTTTATCTGCAGCCTTTTAGCACCACGAGAACGAACGAAGCGTGTCTGCACTTCATTTGCGAGGCACACAGCTTGCATAAATTTCGGAATGCATGCAGAATATTAAAAAAGTCTCTTAATTCTTCGAATTTTGTTGGAAAAAGAAAAAATTTGTTGGAAAAATAGACTGAATCATGCACGATTCCATGCATATTTGAATGAAAACGTAACTCTATCCACGCGTAATTTTATTGCCACTTGAAAATAGATTCTAAAATGCATTTTTGTAATTTATGGCAGCAATTTTATTGCATTTTTACAGCAAAATAAATGCTAATAACCGCACTAATTAGCGCCAGCGAAGTTGTTATGCTAACCACGGCAGTTTTTCAGTGCAGGTTATACGGGTTTTGTAATGTTTGAGCTTCCACGCGAAAATCATTTGAGCCGCGAAGCTGTTTAAATGATGGAATAAATTTCAGCTACTCGATGTTTGTTAGTTACAAAACATGATTTTTAAGCGTTGTTTTAAAACTTAAATTCATCTGAAGCTGTTGTAGCACTTAAATTTGAAGTTGATTCGCTCAAAATCAAACTGCTAGAAAATTTTATTAATGAATGAATGATTTCTGTTTAACAATTTCATTGTAATCAAGATTTTTAAATATTTCTTGTTTACTAATTTAGTTTTTTGAAAAGCTTACCAGTTATTTATTGTTTAAATGATTTGTAAACATTGCATTCGACTTTTACGCTCTCGATTATTCAGCGCAATTAACTGCAACCAGTTTTTTTATATTAATTTTTATTAACTTCTTTACACAGTAGCTATTTTAGCTGCAATCACTGGTCAGTGATGAGTCACGCGTTACTAAATCACATCTGAATTCTATTTAACTATTTATTCATTAAAAAATGCAAAAAGCAAGCAAATGCAATAAAAATCAAGCTGAAAAACAGAAATCCAAGCTGACTTTTAATTGTAAACATGAAAAGAGGAAACATTTGCCAGAACAGAAACGCCGCAGATTCAATTATCTCGCCGGTACTCCACTCACTGCTATTAACAATTAATCAGTTTTTTTATTCACTCACAGATGGACGAACACGCGACGCTTTCTTGTTTTTTTTTGGTGGTTTTTATTGTTGTATTTTATCCTCTTCTTTCAATTATCTATCTTTTTTAACTTTTCCTTCCCCACGTAACAACGGGTGGCTTTTTTACGCATTCACTAAATTCTGTTCATTAAAAATTTCCTATAAATTCAATTTTAAACACAATTGAATTTCTGGCCAACACGCAAATTAATTTAATTCATCCTTCTTCACTCCGCACGCTCGACGAAATGCAACGAAATGCAACGAATTCGTCGCCGCTATTTTCGCGCCGGCAAAAACATCTTTTCGGCGCTGTTGGCGGTTGGCGGTTGGCGGCTGCTGCTGTTCGCTCGGCAACGCGTGGCTCCACCGCTAAGCGAAATCGTCGAACTCAAACTGGTTGGCGTCGCTGGTTTTCTTATTTACACCACCAGCCACCGGCACGCGATGTGTGTTGTCGTCAGTCGTCAGGCGTCTGGCCTGCAACAACAAGGTGGCATCAGCGAATCGGAATCGCTCATTGGTGCGATAGCGCGCAACACCAACAACAAAGCAGCAATAAAAAATTCAACTCCATCCAACATGGAGTCCCGTGCGTCGGTCCTTCTTTTGTGGCAACATTTGGAGAACTTTAACGAGGGATTCGTTGATTGCAACCTCTGATTGTTTTATTATGATTCTGCTCTCCTACCCTCGTCGGCCCCCTTCATCCTCCCTGCCCGCCCACTAACCCTTCCCACTTTTATGCGTTGCTGTCACCGTTTTTTTTTTTCAAGTATTACCATCTGGTTCCAGGAATATAACAACAACAAAATAAGAGAGGCGCAACTTGACTCCCAGCAGAAGTTGGACGAGCGCACAGTGCATCGATTTTAAAGCATCAAATAGAATTTTCCCTTCTCAAACATTTCGAAAACAGAAAAAAATAAGAAAAATATAACCTCTCTTCAATTGATTATTTACTTTCTCCTCATTTATCTAATTATTCCTCATTCAACTAAAGTTTTTATAACCAAGTTTACATTTTTACCTCAAATGGCTTTGGTTTTCAAGTTTTAATGCGATTTCTTTACTCTGTTCCACTGTAAGCGCGGTATTTTCAACAAGAGCTTTAAATGCCTTGGAATGGGAGTTGCCATCGCTGATATCATTGCTGTGTTGTTCTTGTTGTTGGCGTGGTGCTCTTTTCTCCTCATTTTAATTGAATGGCTTTTATTTGCCACTGATTGTTTGTTCAGATATGCAATTCGTGCGGTAGTATTTGTGAGCTTCGGTACAACCCACTTAATGGATTTGGGATAATAAATGGGTTCGGTTAAACGTGTGTGGGTGTGTGTGTGTGTGCGTTTGTAAAGAGAGAGAGAGAGTTTCTCTATTCAGGCACAATATAGGGTGCGTCGTCTCATTTACGACTGAACAGTTTAAGAAACACTATTTTAAAAAAACTTTTTTTTTTAAAAACTTTTTTTTTTTTTAAATGGAAAATTACATTTACATTGAACTTGAATGCCTGTAAAATTTTTTAACTTAAATTTTTAAAATTCAATTAAATGAAACGAATTTTAAAGGTTTTTAATAACATTCATCATCAAGGAAATTCATCAAGAAAATTCATCAAGAAAGTCGTGATACCGTTTTCTAACGGTAACTTGATTAACCTCCTTCCCGCCAAGCAAGCGCAGACTTTGTAGTTCTCCTGCCAAACTCATTATTAAGCACTGAAACTGCAGCAATAAACGTGTAAGGAAATCCCTTCGTAAAGGAAAAACTTATTAAAAAGCCACACAAAAAATTCAGCAAAAAGTACGGAAAACAGAAGCTAAAAAATTTATGCAGGATTTGAAACTCTCAAGTTTCTCCTTCCATTAACTTAATTGAAATCATAAAAAAGTCTTGGGATTCGTAGGAAAATAAATGCAAAACTAAAACGTATCCTCACTTTTTTCTCCTTTCGGTTCCAAACTCGAACAAAGTTGATGCAACCAATCAACGTGCCGCACGAACACGCCCTCCGTGTGGCAATGAAACGAGTTTGTGGCAGAACCGTGTGGCAAAACAGTGTGGCAGCGGGACTGAGAGTAAAACTGGAAAGCTGCCACAAAGAGTTGCGAGCAACTTAAACTCGCGAAAAGTGAAACCAAAACGAAATGCGCGAGTGTAGAGATGCGGATACAACTGCAGATACGAGGATACGCATGTCTGACAGTCGTAATTATGGAGGAGATACGGATTTGGTTTGTGTTGTTCTGCTTTTCTTGGTTTTTTTTTTTTTTTTTTTTTTTTTTTTTTTTTTTTTTTTACGTACGGACCTCGTTCGTCTCGTAGGCATTTCCAAGGCATTCGAGTGGGTTGTGCCTGCTTATGTTGCATCCCATCCCACCTTTTCAACTTGTTTCTCGTGTTGTGTGTTTTCTGTGTGAAGGATTTCGCTTTTTTGTATTCTCAATGCTTTTGTTGCCGTTTTTATGCCTTTTCGATTGCAAACATCCTTCAAACGACATCAGCAGTCTCATGAGAAGCCTGTTGTTCTGCCATTTTGTAAGTGATTTCAGAATTTATTTTTGAAAGTTGCAAATTTATGCCAGGGAAATTTTTCTCTGACGCTTCACCGCGCTGAACTTTGAATTCCTTTGTTGCCGCATCAAAAATGTTTGAAACTCTCGACAGTAAAAGAGATTTCAAATCAGAAAGCCTGCAACATTAAAGTTTACAAAGTTTACACTGCATTTGATTGAAGTAACATTTTTTGCTGCAAGTTGAATGACATTTTATAGCATTTTCATTGGCCGTCACTTTTTTACTACTTTTTTTTATTACTCGCACACTAATGTTGCGTTTTAAGCGACACGAAATTTTTATCGCAACTTTTCGGCTACCAAATTTTAACTTAAGTACGAATAATAATAATAAATAATAAATTTCCTAGAAGCATAAATCACGCGATAGTTGAGTGATAAAATTAATTTGTAAATTGAAAACTGAACGAATGAAGATGAGTTTAAGTTGCATCTATTTTACTTGTATTTTATTCGAATTAAACTCTTTTTATCACAAGAAAACGGAATATTTACAGAATATTTCAGTCAACCTCTTATATTCCGAGGATCTATTTAGCACGTTCGCCACAAACAAGCGAAGAAACAAGCGTCCTGCCGATAAAAGCTTCAATAAAGTGCAGAAAATAGTGCAGCTTCCCGATTTGCTATCGCGAACTTGGGCCGCGTGACGCTGACATGCTTGCGTGACTTTTTGCCTTAGAAATCCCGAAATTATCGCAATCGCTGTACGGAAAAATTCAACAACATTTTCACGTCGAAGCCACAGTTTGGAGTCGTCAAAGGGACGAAGAAATTGGAACTTTTGAATAAAAGATGTGACAGCAAACTACATTTTCAAGATACTGAAATTACGGGGACTTAAATGTGAACTTCAACCACAACCACAACAAAAAATGCCAAAACGAATTTTCAATTTTCTTTACTTGAGTTTAAATTTAGAAACGCCAGCACTGAAAAATCCTGCTTTTCCGCCATTTAAGAAACCCGCAACCACCATGGCTGCCCGAGGACGCCATCTTGGACGGCACGTAATTAAAAGCCGCCACAATTTTATTAGTTGCTCTCTGCTCCTCAGTAAGCAATTGACGAGGCTAATGGTCGTTGTTGTTGTTGGAGTTGCAAATCTAAAGATTTTTAGCTGAACGATAGTTGACTAGTTAACAAACAAACGCAAAGTAAGTCGGCAGCCGCAGGAAACTGCGTGGCCTTCTACGATTTCGATTCCGTCCCCCTCTCCGCGCGAATCCCTTTAAGCGCGCACCCCCCCCCCCCCCCCCCACCACCTCTTCCATCGCGCAAGCAAACACTCGAAAACGCTTCCAAGCCGGTTATCTTCACTCTTAATTCTCAGAAATCTCAACGAATTTCTAGGAAAAGACTATAAAATTCCAAGAATTAAATGCGATTCCGCTGGATGGAGCGACTCAGAGCGCCGCCGGTATTCCCTGAGTGTTTATCAGCGCCGAAGATGTTCCGCTTGTGTCTCCTCCTCCTCCTCCTCCTCCTCCCCCTCCTCCTCCTTCTCGTCCTGCCGCTGCCCGTTCGCTATCATTTCAGTGTGGCGCTGCGACTCCGTCTCCTTTTTTCGGTACATAAATAATGTGGACGGCGGGTCGCATGAAACCCTCTCGACAGACCGAAGATGCTGCGCTCTTATCTACGAAAAGAGTTCATCTGGTATACGACGAGCAAGCGAAGATATTTTCTGCTTCACTGGCTGGCGGGATGGCTGACGGTTGGCGGGTTCGCAGGCTGGCGGCTGGCGACAGAGTCGACTGGCGTTTATCTGGTGCACGTTTTCGGTATAGTTTCCTTGTCCTCCGTGAGCTGTGAATCGCGGGAATTGCATTCGAAACGTGGTACAAAGGGAGAGTTTCAGAAAAATGTTGCGCAGACGGGCGAGAGCGGCGGGCCACGCAGTCATCAGATTAATGTTGGTCGATATGTAAAGAAGGTGTGTGGCGCCCGTGGCGAGGTGAAAGAAAGTGTCGTGCCCGGTACGAGAAAGAGTGGGAAGACAGGGACGGATTTGCGGCGGGGGACATTGAGAGGATCCCCCTCCACATTTCTTCCTTCCAAATATTCTCCATTTGAATACATAAAATGATTTAATTCTTTAGATTTCTTTCCGTTTTACACAGTTTTTTCCTCTTAATCTCTTTCCCTCAACGCTTTTCTATTATAATTAATAATTATTTTGGGGACCACTTTTTGGCCGGACCTTTCCTTGCCAGAAATCTCCGCTCTCCTCAACGCCCCTCCTGCACGGAGCGCCGCTTACACTTCGAGCCCCGGCCGGAATGGCACCGCGTACTCAACGTGCTGATGACACAAAGTAATTGAGACGGCGCCTCGTGCCTTGTTCTCACTAATGCACTCGGCCACTCTGCCGCCGACTGCTGGGCCAAGAACTCAGCTCAGCTCAGCTCGACTCGGCTCAGCTCAGCACAACAACAACGAGAGCAACCAAAAAAGTGTCCGTAATTAAGATAAGGTAAGTTTTCCCCTTCTTCTCAGTTTTAACTGCTGCTTCCTTTTCGTTCTCAGCGCAGCGTCACAAGTTGTCAACAATGTACGAGTATCTGATACAAAAAAATTCACAAAGAAATGAAAGCCAAAACCTTTTTTCACTTGCGTTTTGACTGAAAAGTTACAGCCAGACACTCTTTCTTACATATCTCGACCACTTTGCAATCGTCCTGGTAATCATCATCAATCATCGAAATATTTCTGAGAAAATTATCGCCAACTCTATATACTGCCATCATCATATATCAACGACAAAATTAGGCGCCATTTTTGTTCGTGAGCCAACCTGACAACCCGAGTATCCTCGGGATGGTTGGAAATAATAACTCAAGTTTTAAGTATCGCGGTAATCGCTGGAAAAAGTCATGGTGGAAATAATATTAATTAGTCTGCGTTTTAAGTAAGAGATTAAGAAAGGCATATTTTTGCTTGTTCTTCTTCTAAATGACTCCACAAAACATTTCTTTCTACTTTAAATATAAACTCACAGCCGAAAGGTTTTATTTGAAATGAAAATTTTTCGAAAAGCAAATTCTAAAGTAATTTACAGCAAAATTTCAAATAAAATGTCATGGCAAAACCGAAATTCCGAGAATAGCCGATTCTCTTCCTTCTCTCCTCAAAAATTAGTGAGCTTACTCATCACTTAGTTGTCGAGAATGATTTAACAGCGGCGTGTGCCACTTGTTTCAAATGATTAATGTTCCTCCTGTGTACCTCGTATCTACGCCATGTATCCTCTTCACTTATGACACGATTAGAGCTGCAAACTCACTACTTCGCCGGCATGCGATATATAATCGATTTAGCTTTCTTCTGGTGAAATTTGCAGTTCTACCTTTCTGTATGATATCGCACTTGTTGTGTTTTTATTCTGTAATTACAAACCCGATCAAAATTATCGCCTGTGTTTTATTAAGTTAATTGCAGGTGGGAAGAGATGCGATAATCAAATGTTTTTCACATGTTAACTGATTAAGAGCACGCTCGTCGCAAACTTTATAGCGGGTGAGTACAATTTAAATAGAAGCGTTGAATACACGACAAAATATGCTAAAGGAAATAGTCCTTTAAATGTAAGATGTACTTTTACAAACACTTTCTATACTAACTGAACGTAGCTGTTTAAATTTCGAGATTGTTGAATAAATATTTTTAACTTACCACTTCAAACTTTTACACTAAAATCCCGTTTAGAACATTTCCACAAGCACGATTTGCCGCATTGTTTTCATTAGGAAAATTTCGAAAAAAAAATCTAAAATAACTCAGACATTTATAAAGTTTTCAGAATAGATGAAAGTGTTTCGAAATTTACGCACTCTCTACTGCGATATTGGAAAAATTCATTCATATAAATTCGACGGTTTTTTTGTAAAGCTTGTTGAAGTTAGCGGCAGAAAATTCGAAAAATTAAAAGTCAAGATTTTTAGATAACTGTTAAAATCAATAAAAAATTTATATATTGTATATTATCAACACATTTTTTTATAAATAGACAAAAAAGACAATCCTAAATCAACGTTTCGTATTTTAGTTATTTCAAATATGTCTCTATTTTTTTTAACTTCTCTGCATTTTAGGAACTCCTTCTCTAAAACTTCTAAAGAACTTCAAAGTATTAAATAAATTCTTCAATAAACATATAAAATAAGTTAATTCAAATAATTTTACGAATACAAGTTAACGCACAGACGCGAGCTTTTCCAGTTCAGGCCCGCAGTGCCAGATCACCGCTTCTTGGCTACGTGCTTCTGTCTGTACTTAGGCGCCACTTAAACTTCAACTTAGGCAGCCTGAGAGATTAAGCCACGGCGACGGCGTCCTCCATCCGCATCGCGGTCGGCGGTGTATCGCGTCGACGGCATTGCGATCCGACAAACGACAAGCGAATGCGCTTTAAAATCTTGCAGTTGGTGAGATAAAAAAATTGAGATACAGGTTGCGTCGTCAACGCAACACAGCAGCCGGCAGCCGAGCGGTATGCGCTGGCGGGAATATATAATTGAAGCATTTTTTAAGCTGGATGGATGGGATTTTGGATGAGGAGAGATGGCGGCGATCTACGGCTTGCGAGGTTATTACAAGATTGTGAAGAAAATTAATAATTAAATAAATCTATTCGATATTTGGGATAGTTTCTTGAGAGAAAAATATAGGAGCAAGAGATTTCAGGATACGTTTTTCGTCTTCTACATCAGATTTAAACTGATGGAATTAACTGATCGCATTAGTTGATTGTATTACTATTTCAGCTATAGTTCTAGTCATGAATTTCTAGTTTTGAATTTCTAATCATATTCAACTAAAACAGGATCCATAGTATCTAAAACATTTTGACTTTGTGTGTGAGTTCAATATTTTCCGAGTTATTTTAGATTTCAGTGCACTTTTCGAAATTTCTTTCACTAACTTCAACGGCCATTTCTAAAAAACTATTATAACAGTTCGAATAAATTTTTGATATATCATATTGGAGGGTATGTAGATTTCAAAACGATTTCAATTACGACGAAAACCTTTCGGGTTTTCGAGTTATTAGAGATTCTGTTTTAGAATGCTCAAACGGAGAGAACCAAGCGTAGAGCTTATTTTTGCAAGCTGTTAGCGTGATTTATAATATTTAATTAAAAATGCTTAATTAATCCATATCTGGATTAAAGCCCTGCGGCGCCCTCAACTACTCAGCTTCTGTGTTTCGACGCCACAAATCGTCATCACTCGCCGCATTCCACTCTCTTAATCATCATCGCCGCGCCGTCCGGCTGCGCCGCCGTATCGCATTCTTCGCATCTGCATGCGAAATCTTAACAGTTCTTCCATTAAGTCTCAACCTCACTAATAAAACCGATCGTAAAACAAGTTTGCCTAATTGATCGCGCGTACGCCAAAAAGGTTTTGCGGTTTTCTTTTAAGCAGGCGTCATTTTTATAGTTTTTTCTTTCTTGGCTTTTATTTGCTTAGAGTCCGTTTTAATTGATTCCCTGTTGTTTCTTTTTTCTGGCCACTTTTTTCCCAACAGGTATCAAAGTTCGCCGAATTGCCTGCAATGCTGGTGGTGCTCGTGTTGATTTTGGTGGCGTTATGACGACCGCATTGTTGTTGCCGTCGCGGGTGATGATTTTAGAGCTGGTTTTCGGTTTCGGCTTTTATTCTCGTGCCGCGCTCTGGAGCCCGTTGAAGTCCTCCGGCCGAACGCTAAGGATGTCGACAGGCTTTTAAGCCCTGACACCGAATTGCTATTTGGGATGTCTCACTCTTTGTTGTTGCTGTATCCACTTCGTTCGCGCGGGTCATTAAAATGAATTCGGATCAGTTTGGTGGCTGCCAAACAGTTGACGACGAAGCACCACCAACATCAACGCCGAAGGTTGGGAATTCGCTTTGGTTTCCTAAAATTACTACATTAAAATTTCTAGTCTGATGGGAACTTATTGTTTTTATTCTTATGCTTAGTAATTTTTGGAATGTGATTAATTACTAAATACTTAGAAGCTTCGACAATTTACAATCCGAAGAACTGAATTATAAACATTTGGTATTTATCGTTTTCTTTAAATTATCGTATACATTTGTATCTTAAGTAAGAGCTTTTTTTTACAAAATTACATTTTCGTTTTAAAATCTTACAATAAAATATTTTTTACCTCTTTATATGTTTCTTCTATTTAGTTTTAAGCATCAATATTTTCCTTACTGGGGAACTTTCTATTTCTTTTCAATCTTTTTATAATTAAACATTTTCTTAATATTTGTGAAGTTTGGCAACACTGCTGAGTTGTCTGAGAAGTCTGTTGATATTATTTGGCAACATCGAGTTTTTTGTCTTTACAGCTTAGCATAGAAATACAGATTTCGGAATTGTTGCGGAATCTTCAATTATTCGACGATCTTTCGGGAAGACCGGTACGTGTGATGACGCTTGTGGGAATCTCTCCAGAACCAGAGCGGCTTCCATCGATCGGTGGCACCCTGACAAAGATACGCACTATATTACATACTTATATTAGACAGGTTTTTTGCATTCTCTTTCAACTCTAGACTGTCCCACTGTCAACTCCCAGGTGTTTAAGATGTTTCTGCGTTTGTCGTCAATCAATACGTCAGTTGGTGATCTTTTCTCTGTCATGTAATATTTTAGCCTCTTCTTCGGCACTCTCTCAGCTATTTCTCTACCTTTAGCCATCCTTTAACTGTGACTGCTTTAGTTGTCAGTTTTCTAAATGTCATAATATCATAATCTCAGTTGCCCTTCTGACAGCTACCATCCTAACCAATTCTTTTTTTCTCACAAACGGCAGCTTTTACTGTTAAATTGACTGTTCATTGCTAAGTTGAACAGGCAATTTGACTCCGTTTTAATTTGCACGCTCTGTGTGTCCCTCCAATAGGTGTCATTATGTCTATTGCCCTCCCGTCAGTGTCATTATGTCTACTGCCGCCCATCAGATTGATTATGTGATCCCAAGCTGTCACTCGTTACGTTGTGATGTGTTACTCTACGTAGAGAGATAACTCTCGGAGTCAATATTTCAGTATTTGAAATCTTTAGACAGTATTTCAGTATCACTGTGCTCTGGTGTCATTCTGTCGTCTGTCACTTTGCTAGGTGTCACTCTGCAATGCATTCTTTCAAGTTCTTTTCTCCACCTATATCTCTCCTCCTTGGTTTCTCTCTCTCTCTCTCTCTCTCTACCCCCTCTCCACCTTTCTCTTTCACAAAGTTTAGCTTGTCGCCCCCACCCCCGCTTTACTTACGACTGCGTAATTTGCCGATTGAGCGCTCCTGAATTCGGCAAATGCGGCGACTGGCTCTGCGATGGCGGATTGCTGTATGGTGACGCGTTGTTTTCGGCTGCGACGTGATGGCGTGACATGTTCAGCGAAGTGACGACCTCATTCTGTGTGAGTGACATGCTGCGCGCCTCACCCGTGGTCATTGACATGTCGTGCAACTCGCTCGATCCGTTCGGCTGACCGTTGAGCGACTGCACGGCCAACGCCTGCACCTGTGAAGGATAGATGGGCGTTCCATTGGTTACCATTAGGTTGACGCACTGCTGCATACCTGCGAGTAGAAACATTAAACGAGCTGTTGAAAACGTCAGCTCACAGCCTTCGAGGCGTACGGCACACTTACTTGGCAGCTGCGTCGTGGAGCGCATCGGTCCACCCGCGTTGCTCTTGGGCTTCCGCTTGCGCGTCTGGATGCCGTCCTTCTTCATGGTCAGCGGGCGGTTCATGTTGTGCAGCTTGAAGTAGAGGCCGCACGCGTTGCATACCGGGTTGCCCTCGTTGTTGCGGCGCCACAGGGTGGTGGCGGTGGTGGAGCAGTTGGCACAGGTGATGCCGTTGCGGCGATTGCTGGCGGACGCGGACGTTTTCGGCTTGGGTTGGCGCGGCGGTAGGCGGACGGCCGGACGCGCATGCTGGACCACGGTGCAGTTGGGGCAGAAGAAGTCCTTGCCCTTGCGCATGTACGGCGTGGTGCAGTACTCGCACTTGAGGGTCTCCAACATGGAGCCGGCGACGCTCGGGTCGTAGGCGTTCGCGCTCCAGTGAGCCGCCGACACGTTGGCGCTGTAGTCATCCACCACCTGGTGATGATAGGGGTTCTGCATTAGAGAGGGACGCGGGAGGAGTTAAGAGTTGCCTTGTTTAGTTCAAATGAAGGAGCTGCTCGAGGATCCGTCCGCCCGCTCATCCACTTGCCACCAATTCATCATACTTACGTAGCCGACGTTCTGGAACTCCACGCTGGACGCTGCTGCCGCCCACAGCGCGTGCTCGGACGCCGTCGAGTTCACGGTCTCGTACAGCGGCAGGGGCGGGTACTGGTTCTGCTGCCGCACCGCGCCCAGATTCGGGTCCGTCTTGCACAGCAGCGGCGCTGCGGAGACGGGCACGCTGTAGATGGCGTTGCCCTGGCCCAGCGCGTACGCCGACGCCTGCGGGTAGTTGATGAAGGCGGGCACGTTGCCCAGGTCGGTGAAGGTCTTGGCCTCGTTCGCGTGTGTGCTGGCGTCGACCACCGGCGAGTCGTAGTAGATCGTGGAGGGGGGCTGGTTGCCGGCATCGATGATGCCGAAGCGCTCGCCCTCCTCGAAGCGCAGCGTGGTGCTGCCGTGCGGTGCGTTGTGGCCCCCGACTGCCGACGAGTTGCCGTTGCTGTGTTGCTGGTGCAGGGCGGCCGAGGAGACCACGAGCGACTCAGCGTACGTGCCGTTCGGCGTGGGACACTGTTGCTGGTGCTGGTGCTGGTGCTGGTGCTGGTGTTGGTGGAGGCGGTGCTGCTGCTCCGCGACGGCCTGCTCCTTGTCGATGGTCTCGATCTTGATGTCGGCCGCGCTCTCTGCACACAGAATCGGCTGCCCGTTCTCGGTGGTGGCGTACGTGTACACGGTGCCGGGCTGCTCGTCGTTGCGCGGCGCCATCGACACGTAGTCGCCGGAAGGGTGGTGGTGGTGGTGGTGGTGGAAGCTGGAGGTGCCGCTGGGTGCTTCGTCGTCGCGCTGGTCGTTCACTTCACTGCGAAGAGCGGAGGGAGGGAGGGAGGGAGGTAGGCAACAGAATGTAGTGAGAGTGGTGAGTGTGGGGCGAAGGTGGCCACTTACAGGGTTCCTGCTGTGGTCAGTATGCGGCGCTGCTGCGAGCGAACCAGAGGCACGACCACGCCGATCGAGGGATCCACGCGCAACAGCTCGTCGCCGGATTGCGGTGACTGATGCACGGCGTTGCCGATCGAGGTCGGCGTTTGGCGTGCTGATTGATGACTAGATTGTTGCTGATCTTTCTGTTGCTGCTGCTGCTGCTGCTGCTGCTGCTGCTGCTGCTGCCGCTGCTGCTGCTGCTCTAAGGCGTTTGAACTCAACTGCTGTTGTTGGTGGTGTTGCTGTTGCTGCTGCTGTGGTGTTGCATGCAAGTTTTGTTCACTCGGCTCACTTTTGATCTTCTCCAGCAGCTGATGCTGCTTCGCTAGTGCCGACTGCTGCTGTTGCTGTTGTTGCTGCAGTTGCTGCAGTGACTGTGCTTCCATCTGCAATGAAGAGTGACAATTGAATGAGTTCGTCGAAGTCGACAACATTTGCGGCGAAGCCCAACTGAAGTTCCGGTCATAAATAAGCTAAGGAAAAGCGAAACAAACAGACAAACAACGACGACGACGACGACGACGACAACAACACTTAAGGCTGGCAAGTGCCTCAGAACATCGGCCGACATCAACACGAATTTCCGTTAACACTGCGAATGACGTATGCAAGTCGTCGTCGCATGACGTTCGGCTACGCATGCGTTTGCGGCGAACTACAAAAGCCGCTCGCCGCCGCGCCGCGAGGAAACAAAAAACCCGAGTATGGAGAACACAAAATTTTGTCACCTACAATGAAAATGGTTTCAAGGTGTCTTCAGTGTATAATTAGTGGCCGTGTTGTTGTTCTCCTTATTGTTGTTGTTGTACACCTTCCAACATCACTGAGTCAACATTATTTTTCACTTTTGATTTTCTGGAGCAAGAGGAAATGCTTGTTAAAATTTCCCCACTCACTGTTGGAGTTCTTGTTGTTCTTGTCTTAGATGTGTTTGTTATTGTTATTGTTGTTGATGTAAGTGCCGCACGATATTGCTGTTGCTGTTGCTGTTGCTGTTGCTGTTGCTGTTGCTGTTGCTGTTGCTGTTGCTGTTGCCATTATTAAATCTGTTCGATTACTAGTTCGCAAACGCTGGAGAACGTAAGTTTTTCTAAGCTTTAACCGAAACTGAGAGGAAGAACAAGGGAAGCGGTGCTGCTCTCACTTGCCAAATGCCGTCTGTTGTCGCTTTGGCTGCCTGTTGTCTCTGTCGCTGTCCGCTGTCGCTGTTGATGTCCGCTGTCACCGGCTGTCTGTCCTTTGTAGCTGTCTGTTGTCGTTATAGCCGTCTGTTGTCGCTGTGGCCGTCTGTTGTCGCTATCGCATTCCAGTGTCGATGTCGCTGTCCACTGTCGCTGCCTGTTGTCGCTGTCTGTTGTCGTTGTCTGCTGTCGTCGTCGCCGTCTGTTGTCGCTGTCGCTGTCTGTTGTCGTCGTCGCCGTCTGTTGTCGCTGTCGCTGTCTGTTGTCGCTGTCAGTTGTCGCTGTCGCTGTCTGTTGGCGCTGTCCGTTGTCGCTGTCTGTTGTCCTTGTCGCTGTCTGTTGTCGCTGTCGCCGTCTGTTGTTGCCGTCAATGTCTTGTCGCTGTCGCTGTCGCTGTCTGTTGTCGTCGTCGCCGTCCGTTGTCGCTGTCGCTGTCTGTTGTCGCTCTCGCTGTCTGTTGTCGCTGTCGCTGTCTGTTGTCGCTGTCCGCTGACTGTTTTTCCCGTCCGTTGTCGACCTCCATGTCGTTATCCAGCTCGTTGCTGTTGCCGTTGTTCTTATGATTATTTCTGCTGTTGTCGTGTAAATTCTTAACTTAAAAACTACCCTTCTGGACCGAAGGGCGAATCATACCGTTGATTCGCCTCTACTTATTGTAGTTGTTGTAAAACGTTGTTGTAAACTAAAAACGTACGCTTTTCAGCAGATTTATTTTCATTGCATTAAAACTTCTTTAAAAGATAGTATAAAAATGGTAATAATAATAATAATTAATCTACAAAAATTAGACTTTTTCGTATAGCTTAATTTCAAGAGCTTTTAACGAAATTCTCGCAGCTCTTGATTTTATTGCAAGCACGTGTCCACCTAAAGACGCCTTCTTTACTATACCGACCGTTTAGTCCACAGTTAAGCGGATAATTTATGCAGATACAACCGATGATAAGAGCAACAAAAACACACAAATCAAAAGGAAGAACCAAAAGCAGTAGGCAACACGGGTGAATCAACACGCTACCAAAAGTCAACAGCAGCCGGAATGAACTTAACTTCAGATTAACTCGTTTTAACAAATACAACAATCTTATCGATACCTAGATGCTCAATAGGAGATAGGGAACAACAACAACAACAACAACTAGGGAACAACAACAACAACAACAACAACTAGGGAGGAACAACAACAACAACAACAGCAACAAGCTCCGGCCTAGGCGAGCACGTGATCATCTTCTTAATGATCACGTGAACAGTTTTTTAAATTGTTTATTTCAATTACTTTTGTTTATTTACTTGTCTTCACTGTAAGCGTCCAAAATTTGGACACAGTATCTCGAAAATTATCTGATTACATATCTGCAAACGTGATAATAGTTGCAGATAAAAATCAGGCTGGAGCCGCTGGCTGGTAATCTCGGGGTTGCCCTAACCAGCCAGACCGCGCCCAGACCAGGCGCGACCACGTGACGTCATCATCGTCATCATCATCGCGTGCAGTTCAACAATTATCAAAGGAATTGAAACCACCTCAGCAATCGTGTCCGTATCCGTATCTTATTTGGCTTCTTGACGCACTATCTCGGAAATAATCATCGTTTCCATATGGTAACCAATTGATAAGACTTTTCCACAGTGGTACACAAAGTTTACTCGCATTTTCCTATTTTTCTTTTTATCGGCAGACCTCACGTGACCTTTCTTCGTGACGCAGGATAACTACATCTTCCAATATCTTCAATATCTTCAGAAATTCATTGCAATCAAAGTCTATGGATCGGTTATTCCGCAAGAAATGGCAAAAAAGGTACTAATTTTCTGCATAAACTAACATATTTTTCGGAGATTTCGGCGGCCTCGATTTCGGCCCCTGTCTCCTCTGAAAATTACTGTCGTATATTTTAAATTGATCTCGTTTATCTCAAATTCGAGGCGAGAGGGATTTTGCTTCGCGCTCGCTTCACGTCTCGATTAAAATAAGTTGTCTCGAGTGGAAAGCGCTGTCTCGATCTCCTGATGAGGCGAGAATAGTTCCACCTGTCATCATTATATTCAACTTTTCTCACAATCTATTTGATTTAATTATATGTTTCTCTCGTTTATAAGGCGTTTATCGATTAGAGTGTTAAATGTCTTCTCCCTCACCTCTTTCTGATTTAAGTACACAACCTTTTGTTAGTTTACGTCACCATAAAATTTTTAATTGTGTTAAGCGTTTTCTGTTTCAGTAAGTTATAAATTCCAGCCCGATTCCTATTTCTACGAAGAGCGCGCTCGAAACACACCCTTCCACCCAAGCCACGTCAAGCCCAAGGTAAGCTAATGAAACACTTAATTATTTTTATGATGTTGCACCCAATGAAATGCTCACATCAGTCATAAACAGAATAAAATAAAGTTAAATTCTAACTTCTACAAACGACGAATCATTTGAAACAGTTTCAAAATTTAACGAGGACGGCTGGTTTCGTTGGCTTATCACAGGTCTTAATAATTAAAAGGTTTCTCCTCTTCAGAATTATTGCTGGTAAATACCAAAATAGCTATAGGAACCAAGAGAAGAAGAAGAAGTAGAAGTCTAAGCAATACTTAGAAATATAAATGACTGCAGAGCATGTAATAAAACGATAAATAATCACAATAAAAGTTGAAAGAAACGAACTTTCATTTAATGCAATAGAATTGTGTTAATAAAAAAAGTACAACAAAAGAAGGCCCTTCGCAGAGGAATTGAAAAGACTCAAAAAAGTTGGAATTGAATTAAAAATCCAAGGGTTTGCTATAAAAGAGAACCGCTTGACTGAACGAATGCAGACATCTTAACAGCTGCCGCGGTAGACTCATCCGACGCTTGATATCTTTTTCAGACACAATAAAAACCTTAACTTAACAGATGAGAATTCATCGCCGCCCTCTTTTAGCCTTCTCAGCGCGTGTCTAATACGCCTATCGAGGCTGATAAGACTACCAAATGCTAGTCGACCCGTTCTCCGATTGGTTGGATTGGTACGATTGCAACTTCCTGTTTGATCCTTTTCAGAAAAAAGCCATAAAATTGCTACGCACCACAACGTGGATGGTGGCCAACGCTGTCATCCCCCTTGACTTCATTCATTCAGTTCTTCTTCCCCCGGTTTTGCTTTCAATATCGGCTGCAATTCATCCCTTCTGCACGCACGCTATCATCCCCTTATGAGACCAAAAAAGTTGGTAGCGATGGCGTTTCCTGATCTCGCTTATCATTCATTCCTTTTTAATACACTCTAAAAGGTGATAACGTGAACATAATACACTCATTTTCCGGCATTGAACGAAAGTCCTGCGTGTCCTCTCTTTCCCTTTTTTGGTCCGCCGATGCCTATTATTTCTATCGTTCACTTTCATGAATGAATTTCTTTTCGGGACGAACACACTTTTTTCGTAGTCGCACGCCATTTAATGCCTTTTTTCGTTAATTGACTGGGATGAGTTCTTATTTTTATGGTTTGGCATGTTGACGCCACCGTCATCTCATCTTGTCAAGTTACGTGCGTGAGATAAAGTATCTTTCCACTTCTTTAACGCTTTTTCCGAACCTTTTTCGTTCTGCTCCGCGTTCTGTTTCGGGACGGGGTTTTTTATTTGGCTCTGCTGTTGAGTGCCGTGAGCCTTGAATGGATCGCTACCATGGCCAAGATGAGTCATCGGCTTGTAAATCAATCTGGCTTATCGTTCGATCCGCTTTAGATCGATCTACTTATAATGTAACTTGTACTCTATAATTTCACTGCAGCTTCAAATTATTGGTTGACTTATTTTGGTGGCATTTTAATGAAATATAACCACTTCGTCATGAAGAAGGCTGTAGGATTTTATAAGTGTCATTTCTTGGATTTTCTTAGATGATGGTAGTCAGGAATGACCTACTGAACGGAAAGTCTTTAACTTAACTTCGGTTAGTAGATATAAAAATTGTAAAAGTTGTAAACGCTACTGTTCTGCTAAAAAAACTAACTGATGGCCCACAATTTCACTTACTTCGAAAATAATTTTTCAATATTTTACAGCCTTCTTTAAGCTAAAATCGATTCATTTCATACCACTTGGATACGACAATCAATTTCTATTAATTTTTCAAGCGTGTTCGTGTTGACGCTATCAAAGTAACACAGTTAAAAAACTAAACGATGGCCCACCCTTTTAAATCTTGTAGTTTTATTCCTTCCTTTCGAGATCTGAATCTCGATTAGCGTCTCCTCGATCGAGAAGAAAAAGTCCTCTCGATCTCCATAATCGCACCGAATTTAAGAGATGAGGACGATAACTAGGTCTCCCCCCATTTGCTGGGGACTATATCAATATATCTATACCACCTGAAGAGATGTTTTTAATGCCACGATTTTGATTTTAAAAAATCTTAATCACTTTCACTTGAAGCTTTCTAGCTTCAGATTGAAATTGTTATTACTTATATTGGTAAAAATATGTTCGTATTTTTGGTTTTTATAATTAAATTTTGTTCTTTAGGTGTCTTTAAATGTTTCAATTGATTCGTTTGGATTTTTTAGTTATTTTTGTAAGCAATTTTTTAAATCCTTGAACATATCCTTTTTAAGAGGTCTTGAACAGAGGTCTTGAAAAGTGAAATACGAGATTTTCGTGACAAAAGTTCTAAAATGCTTTTTCAATAATTTATTTATTGATTTTTATTTTTAATCACGTTATATATAGCGTTGACTTCTATATGACATCCCGGCTTAAATATACGCATACCTTTATTTGCATTTCGATTTCAGTTGCCCACTTTAAACTCCGCGAGGGAAAACAGCAAATTATTTCAAATTTTCCGGAAAACCACAAGAGAATATTTCAAGCCGCCGGCGCGCCGTGTGCACTCCAGACCGCGTCAACCACTGAAGAAGTCTATACAGCCAGCATCTGGATCTTTTAAAACTCAAGTCACGAGAATCACAAGAAGTCACAAAACGAACTTATTTTTAAAAAAAATGGTTATTCTTTTATTAAAACTAAACTCAAGAACTTGATCGCGTACTCTTTCGATGCGATTTTTCGGAGCGAGTAACGTGAATGACAACGCAACGCGTTACTCCTATTTTTCCCTGACAAAAACCTCCAACACCCTCCTTAGCACACCCACACAGTGACAAATGCAAATACCACTACCAACGCAAGCGCGCCGGTGAGTTCGTAGGTGCGATTTTTTCTCTTGATATGATTTTCTACCTTTATAATTTCACTGCGGTTAACCTAACAATTAAAGCCAACAACTAAATGTATACGCGTGTTGTGTGCTGGTGTGTGTGTATTTCTAAATGTGTGTTGGTGTGTGTACGTGGTCCCAACGTATCTGTGTAGCTATGATTTATTTATTCTGGCTGGCTGCTTTCGAATTCGTCGTCGTTATCTTATCGGCAACGATAAATGTTGGTTAAAAAGGTGATAAGATACAAATACAACGTTAAAACACAAATTGCGCATGCGTATTCGACTGTGTGTGTGTGTGTAAATGTCTCCTCTTATTTTTAATTGTTATTTTCATACCTAACTGAAGAACCCCGATATCACATCGTGTGTGCAGCACTTTGAAGTGAAGTTCTATGAAATACAAGTACCAGGAGAACACCATGACTACTTCGAAAAGGGAACACCGGCCACTTACACAGGCAAAACGTGGTATGTATTTATCTGCACTTGCTTAATGGGGGGGAACGCAGTGGACAAACAAATATTACGAAATAAAATGTTTTTCCAAATTTGAAAACAAACTAGAGGATATTTTTGAAAGACACTTCCAAACAATATGAACAAGAATCCAGAAAATCGTGCTTTTCAAGAAGTATGAAATAACAACGACAGAAACCATTACGTAGAATTTAATACACCAATTTCCCCCTTTTACTGTTCTGCCCACCTTTGTGCCAAACGTGAAAAATTGTTCTCTGTACTAAATTCTGCTATAAAATATTTTGTCCGCTTGCCCTTTCTTCTTTGTAGATGTCATTTAATGACATTTGATGACCTATTAACTCTTCATAACCTATTTCGCCGACCTGAAATCCCTTATTGACTTCTCCAGTTTGCCCATCATCCAGTTGCCACACAGCAGATATGTGTAGCTGTACCAGAAAACCACCAATACCGTTACGTAATCTTAGGGTCCGGAGGGGATCCAGGCCCTAGCACAGATGTACTACCGTCTACGGGAATTTTCAGTAGCTATCATATGCAATATATCGGCACTGATCTACTCCAGGTCATGGCATCATGATCGCAAGAAAGCTGACGATCACAGACTCTTTTAAGAGGTCCAGACTATTATTTCTCAGAAAAAGAATAATTGGTCGGAGAATGTAAAGATACATATATGAAGTCCGCCTGCGCAGGTATCCGCGAAACTCGAGGGCATTTCGATCAACTCCAGAGAGCTCTAGATATCTGGATACTTCTTCAACGCTGGTCTTTTTTATATCAGGCCCAGGTCTTTTTTATATAGGCCCATATGACAGACAGGCCGTTTCTCGACACGGGTCATATGATACTCCATTTCAGCTCAAGGGAAAAGGGAATCTGGAAAGAAGAGAAGAGATGCAGTGGAATCTGAGAAGAGGAATGTTCCTGCTAACTCGACCAGAATCAGGATCGCTATCGGTTTTCAGAGGTTACCACTTGACTTAGTTGACTTGCGTCTTTAATGGAGTTACAGGGAACGCGTTCTATAGACTTACTGAGCCCCTCTTCCGGATAGGTTCCTCTCGAGTAACCCGTTAAAATCAATAAAAGTATTGGAAGAAACATCACAAAAGCCAATAAAAAATAATGGAAGCTCCGGCTTAACTTAAGAATGCTTCAAACGCTTCTGCCATTCCGCTCGTACCTCCGCGTCGCCATCGTGGCCGTGGCACACGATTAATTGCAATCTGCTGCCATTTAATAATGCACTTCGAAGCCACTTTCCACCGCAGCAGCCATTTGTTCTATTATTCTATCATAAAACTTTAGATATTTCTAAATGGTATTTAGAAACCTTCAGTTTTATCGTCGGCAACGCAAAAGCAAGTCCACAGCTTCCTCCAAACGTGATCCGTGCTTACGTTCGCAAAACTGCTCACAATGATTAATTTCTGCAGCATATGAAAGGCCTTTTTTAGATTTTGCGCGTTTTTGCAGCAACTCAGCCAGCAACTCAGGTACGCGCGTATCTGTGCGGATGAATGACAAATGATGCAACATGAATTCAACATTAAGAAGTAAAATAGCGCTGCAGCATTAACCAGGAAGCATTAAATGTGCTTTGAGATCAC
Organism: Sicus ferrugineus; assembly: GCA_922984085.1. NCBI lineage: Eukaryota > Metazoa > Arthropoda > Insecta > Diptera > Conopidae > Sicus > Sicus ferrugineus. The sequence goes on along the minus strand of OV277352.1, from coordinate 12,206,447 downwards.
TAAAAGCGCCCCGCAGATGGCGCTAAAGGTGGTTTTTTATTTTTAGTTTTATTTTCTCTTCTATCTATTGGAATAATAAATCAGATATTAAGCGACTGATCGGCTTAGCGGGCATGAGATTGTAGAAAAAACCGTTCGGAACTTTTACAAAGTTATGAAATATAATTACACTTCATGTTATCCAACTTAATCATAATTTGAAAAAATTCTTAGCCTCATTTCTTATCTTCGATGATAATATGTTCGTTTTAATATGATTCTTTAAAAAGTTTTAGAAATTCAGGTGCAAAAGGGTAGCAAAACGAAACAAGTGCACTTTTTCACGTTTCAAAGGTCGTCCCATTATCGTATTCGTAGCTATCAGTACTCCAAACCTGCTCGACGGCAAAGGTGACACTTCAGTTCAATCGCACGTTGAGTAATCAGTTCCTCCGATGCTCCCTCCACCCCTCTCGCCGGCACCGCCCCACCCGCAACATGCATTTAAGAGATCCATGATTTCAACACTACGTTGATAAGAATTCAATGAAGAGGGCAAAAATAATTAAAACGCAACATTTTGAATAATAAATCCGAGGAATGAAAAAAGTGTACTTTATTGTTAATATTCAACTATTATCAGCTAGAAAATCTGTCCATTTATACCCAAAAATGGGGAGGAAAACACTCCCTTCATCAATTTGGGCAAAGAAAGGAGAGGAAAAATTCCACTCACTCCGTGAAGGGTGTGTTAGGAATTAAACGAAAAAAAAACAATTCTCGAAATAGCAGCCCAAAAATATGAATAAAAAGGAAGAAGTTGGTGGGGATTAAACTTTGTGCGTGGCTGTGGTTGCTGCTGTTAATACTCTTGTTTCTCGTACACGGGCAACCAGCAACCTGAATGGTCTCCACCAATCATCGCCAGTTAATTGAGTTCAGCCATTATTGCTAACCTGTTGGTAACCATAAATTAAGTGTATGTATTAAGGCAACAACAACAACAACAACAACAGCACCAACAGCAACAACAACAACAGCAACAACATTGTAGACATAAAATACCATTTTTAATTACGACTAAAAATACTCCACTGCACACCACTTAATAATGCGATGCGTGCCCACGTGCTTGCGTGTGTGTGTGGGTGTGTGTGTGTGTGTGTGCGGTTTTGATTAATACTTTGACGTGAGTGTATGATTTTGTTTGTAATTGAGGTTGATAAAATATGGTTGTGGCGTAAATAATGTTGTAAAGAAAAATTACACCGACGATGCGGCGAAAATGGGGTTTTTTTTAACCGGAATATCCATTCGAAATTCAGAATGTTTCATTTATCAGAATGATGTATATTTACCAGAGCGACAACAACAAAGAACGTCTCGATTTCGCCTCGAAGTCCAGGTGGTAATTGGGATCGAGAACGTTTTTTCAGTCCACATTATAGTAATAAGATTTGGTTGGACTTCTATAATGGAAACGGTTATCGAGGTCGCAATGGGTTTTTCAGACGAAATTATAGGACCGAATCGGCTTTTCATAGTCAAGACGATAATCGAGACACAGTAACAGAGAATGAGCCGACCTTCTATAATCCAGACGATATATAAGATCGAAACAACATTTTCAGTCAAACAATAGTGAGAAAATAGTGAGGCTTTCTATAGTCGGGCGTTTCAGTTACAACGACCATTTGATTCGGAACGGAAGACGGAGACGGCTTTCTATAATTGAGACTACAATTGATATCAAAACGCTTTTACGATGACCCGAAATCATAACTGAGATTAAGACGGTTTATATGATACAATATGATGGCGTTCGTAATCGAGAGCACGTTTTCCATCGCGGTGATAATTTAGATCGTGTCGACTATCTACAGTCGCGATGATAATATAGATCGGAAGTTTTTTCGAAACCATCCATCGGAAGTTTTTTCGAAACTGAGATCTAGATTGAGATTGAGTTACATTCAATCTAACAAGATACAATTGAAAATGTGGAATTATATTGTGCTTATATTGGAAAAGATTTAATTATGTTCACTTACATAGTTGTATTCTATACTGCTATTGTTCTTGATTTTCACTGCTGAAGAACATTTAAGCAACTTGGTTGAAGTGGAGAAAAGATATCACGCATTGCCAGCAATAAGTGAGTGACAATAAAAATATAATTTAATTTTTCACTTCATTTTTTAATTTCTTCAACTGACGCTCGATCATGATCCGTCATTTCATTCAAGCACTTCAACCTAAAAATGGCGTCGCCGAATCGAGAAGCCAACACTTGAGTCGCGCAGCGGGTATAAATTCTGGGAGATCTGATTTCATGATAAAAACTTCATGAAATTCATGATAAAAACTCAATTTTATTTTCTTTTCCTTTAAATTTAAAATTTCATCAATTCATATTGAATTATTGCTACCATCGTTCATTTTTTTTTTCTTTTTAATAATTTTTTCTTCTTCTTTTTTTATAAGAATTCATATTATTCGCGTGTGAGTAATAAATATATTTGTCAGATTTCGTCACATTTTTCCGAGAAAGTATACAGATTAATTTGAATTTCTTAAAAATGCACGCACTAAATTAATTTGCCATCGCACACCGCCAACTATCAACTGAACACTTTCGATTCGATGTTCAATTGAAGATTTCCCACAATTCATAATCACACGCCCGAAGGGGAAGGAGTACCAGCCTCAGAGAATCGTGCAACTTCCTATACTGATATTTCCTATCAACTGATATTTCCCTATCGTGGCGCGCCAGCACTGCTAACGGCAAAACGCCGACGAGGAACTCCTGTACAAAGTGTCCCCTTACTATATACGTGCACTCGTATATAGCATATCGAATATCTGAGAACAGATAGTGGACTTTGATAAGTTAAGGTATCTTTAGAGAGGTTTCGCTGTATTCAGTGATAAAAGTGCGAGACACTAACGGACGGAGTAGCTCACTGACTGGTTGACAGCCTAACCGACTGACTGATTGCATAACCAACGGTTCGACTGCCTACTGACTAACTACTTCCCGATAGGCTGAAACTACTTGAGGATCGCCATGTTCCCGGAATCAGCACCGTCACTAGATAACCGCCGGGATAACTTCAGATATCGATATATTCATTCAACATCCCGAACTTAAAGAAGGAAGTTATATTCCTGTAGGCTTCCCATGTCTTACAGCTGATAGACCGCCTTTCCAGTCTTGTATACCCCTTCAGTATTATGTAATTCTATCTGTTTTTACAGTATATATCTATGTAGGACAGATAAGTTCTTAATCTCGGAGACGACGATGGTAGTCCTTTTAATCTTGACCCAGCTAGATAAAAAGTATCTAATCTCTGACTCTCTTGTCTCTTTCCTCCTTTTTTTAGCGATATTTATAAGATAATAAAGATTTGATATCAATTTCGGGTGGTCGCGTTTTATGTGTACTTATGAGCAGAAAAAAGGCTCGTTAGGATATCAGTATCTGTACGAATGTCTGTAACAGCGTGGAACTGATAATGTTGCCAGATAATAAAAGCGATAATAATTTGAATTTTTCACTTTTAGTTACCTTTTTCTTGCTTTAATAATCTAATCGGACAAGTTTGGAGTTCGTTTCAGTTCTGAATTTCCTGTAATATTTTGCTCTTTTAGAATTTCTTGAAATCAGTTCATCAGATATTAAGTGCCGGAGCAGTTATATTTCAAGTGGGAGGAATTCTTATGAGGAACAAGTAAAAGTCCTCATATACTGCGGTGTTACTAATTGAAAAAAAAATATGGAAGTGAAAAATACACTGTATTAAAATGAGAAAAATGCTGGTTACTTATTATCATCACTTGTTATGCGAGTTACAACTAAAAAATTCCTGTTGTAGTGAATGAAAAGAGCGTTGGGATGAGTTATTAGAAATGGTATTCACGATTATACAAGTTTTAGCAAATTAAATAAAGTCGCTCGGTGAAAAACGACGGAAACGAATTATTTCAAATGTCGTATTAAATATTGAATTCTTAACACACCACAATGTTTTTTTATTTTTCTAATAAACTGCTGTTCTGAGTGTCAAATACCAGCCAAAAGTGTTGATCGGTACTCATATATGCCCACAACTTATAAGATTTTATGTACCCGAAAGTGTTCTTAAAGGAAAAATCAAGCTTAGAATTTCTTAAGAAAAGAAATTTTTGTGAAATTTGTGTGTGTAATTTTACTTGGGAATTATAATTCTAACTGGTAAAAGCTATTTAATAACTTCGCCATACTTCACAATACGAATACATAAATTTGTGAATGCAGCGCGATTTACATGACTATTTTGTCAGATAGATATATCTATATATTGTATATCTATTATGATGTTGAGTTGTCCTATTCACTTTAGAGCCCCAAAACAGTCAGATCAGTCCTTCGTAAGCTACTAATTTGATTGACGAAACTATAGCAATTCTCTTCGTTTCGTAGCAGAGGATTGCTCATGGCTTTGGATTCAGAATCATGAGTCTGAAGGAGTATCATGAGGGAGTATCATGAGGGATTATCATTCCTTGTGGTGGTGAGTGATAAACTCCCTATCATGGGTTTTTCTATACTCGTCCTATGTGTATAGATGAGTTCTTGTAGTTGTAATCAAAAGATTTCGCGCGGATGATCCTAAATGTAGTTTTCACAGGAACATTAATGGATGTATGAAGGCCATAACAGTCTTTTTCGGATTAAGAGGGACTTCGAAAAGAGTTTATATAGCAACGTTATTTAAACGTCTTCATTTATATAAGATTTAATGATGTTTTCATAAAAAATTAAACACCACTACGTGAGTTAACCTACTTTTCAGAATAAATCTTACGACGGTATTTTCTTCTAATTGTTATGACGGCTGTAAAGTAACGATTTAGACGGTTTTACGTTATAGATTTCTTCATGGCTTTTGCTCAGTAATTGCTGAACCTTCTTTCCGTCGGTGTAAATAAGTAAGTAGGGTAAAAACATATTGCGCACCGTTAGCACCACCGCGCAAACGTAATTTACAACGTGGAGATAAGCAATTACTATATTTTTGGTTCAAGTTTTGGCCTCAAGAGAGAAGGAAAAGCACAAAAATATTAGAGAAAATCCTTTGTAGGATTTCAAGAATTTTACAATAAGAATTAACAATTTTGTTTAAAATATCAGAAATTTTAGTGGGGCAAAATTAGTGTTTCAAATGAGTTCTTCAGGTGTTTCAAGTCAATGAAATGGTCTGACAACCATATCAAATTATTCCTCCTTACAAAGAATTGTTGCTCCATGAGGAATTTTGTTCCTCGTGGCGAACATTTTTGCCCTGCTTATATCTGCAGAGACTGAGGGGAAAGCGAACCTCCTCGGCAGCTGAGTGACTGACTGACTGTCAAATAGACTCAGCTTATCAGCAGCAGTCGTCCGCAGTAAAACAACAACAACTCTGTTTACCACGATAAGCTATGCGAGGAATTCTGTCATGTGTCAACTTCGGAAAAAGGCTCGGATATTTTTACAGCGAAGAAGTTGGAAGACTCGCGCATTCCGTGCAACTTCTATTAGGGATGAAAACTATTTTATTGACTTGTTAAACACTTAAATCGGGTGCGAGATTGGAAATTCTTTGAGCGAAAATCTCGGAATCTTCCTTCAACTAAAACAGCTTCGTTTCACTTCTCTCTCTCTCTCTCTTTTCCCTTAATATGGTAAATAATTTTATCATGCATTATCTTATTTATAAGCATTATCGTTTCTTTTCTCTGTTTTTTTTCTGTAAAGGTTTCCCTATCTGTGAAAATTTAACGCAAGAAACAAACAGAAATTTTCATTAAAATTTCAGATGTTTCGACGATGAGACTTTAGTTGAGAATATCGTGGTATTGAATTCGGTACGTTTTAATAAAAATAAATTGGTTCAAGTTAACATTTCGTACAAAATTTAGTGTTCTAAAGAAATTTTGAGCATTTAGTGCAACTTTTTGGAATAATTAAAGAGATTAAAGAGTTCGGCGAGAATTTCTGTTGATAGAAAAGTTGAAAAAAAGGGGGGACAAAGTGCGAAAAATGTGATTAAAATCATATTTAGGAATAATTATTACGCAAGCACGTTGCACTTAAATTCTACGCCGTAGTAATAACAGACATCGAAAACAATAAACCCACAACAACAACAACGGTGGAGTGGTCTTACTTTCAGTGCAATTTTATAACCTACTCGTAAATTTCTTTAATTTTTGCTCTAATATTTTTATTAGATTTTTTTATAACAAAAGCGGCGAGCGGCGAGCGGCGAGTAGAGTTGAGAGCTGCCTTGCGTCGAATTCTGTGCGGCATACAAACGCCGCGCAACTCGTGTTAGCATTTCGCGTTGACGCATGACGTGGCAACGTTTGCTTTCAAAATGTCAAGCGTTTCTCATTGCTTTCCTCGCTTCTTCCCTCTTGTTTTCACTGTGAAGATTTATTGTTATTTATTAGGAGCGTGATGGAGTTCATGTTGGAAATGCAGAATAACTTTTGTGATCTGTGTGAAAGATTCAAATTGGTAAGGAAAATATTGTAGAATATCGAATGTAGCTGAGAAAAACGAAGATTTCTTGCTGTTTTTCTTGCACATTCAATATTTTAAGTGCCAAAATAAACTAATCGGCTTCGTCCTTGATTTTGAAGTGCAGTTCATGTTAAACTTTTGTTCGAGGCAAAGAATCGGTCAAAACTTAAAAATCCAGATTAAGAAGTTATCTGACATTTTGAATTGAACGATCGATATGCTTGCCCGTGAGAGGAAAATTTTATAAATTTGATCAACCTCACATTCGAAAAAACGAAATAAACTGCTGCAGCCGGTGCAACAGCAATTCAAATTCCAGGGTCGCAACTTTATGACGATTATGAAATTTGTGATAAAAATTGCAATTGCCATTCTAGAAGCAGCATTTTAAGTAGAAGAAAGGCTATTTTCGCCTCAGATTGATTATTCGTAAGTTAGTTTCTGAAATTAGAATGAATTAGAAATTAAAGTAAATGAATGCAAAATTTCACCAGATTTCAGATTCAGATTCATATCAAGTAAGTCAAGCTAACTTCAGTTAATTTAAGTAAAGTTAATCTAATTAACTTAAATGACAAATTGAAAGACGCTCAGAAAATGGAATTTTTTCAAATTGACTTTTCTTTATTCATATCATTCTGGTTTAATATTTCTTTGAGTTTCCGTGCTTCATCGCATTCCCGCTTCCCACAGCAGTCCGTCCACTCCGCGGACACTCGACGGCTCGACGGCTCGACGTGTCGCCACTCGTCGTCGCTTTTTAATAACAAAATAAAGTGGGTGAAAAAACAAATTTTATCTTATCTTGATTCCGAGTTAAGCAAATATTTGTCAATAAAAATAAGCGACAGCAAGTAACTTTCTGTGGCGCACAGTTTGGAATCAACGTCGTGCACAAAAACAAAAACCCATCCATTTAGTAATAAAAAAGAAGCAACAAACTAAAGTTCACTAAAGCATCGAGAATGTTGAGTACGGTACACGAAATTAGTTCGCATTTAAACGTTTCTGATGAAATTTCACTACTAACTGAAGGGAAGGATGAGGTGGGGAGCTTATAGAGGTTTTGGTTCGCTTTAAATTTGATGAAGTTTACAGTTTTATTAATTATATATTTCCACTTTTTAGTATCTCCGTATTTTATCTATTCTACTTTACGTAATTCTTCTACAGAAATTGTCGGAAAAATATATCATTATATTGAAATATTTTCACTAATTTTACTACAATTTAATCTACATTTATATTTATTATTTTTCTAATTTCTTATTTACTATATTTCCCTGAAAAAGTTGGTATTTCCGTATTACAAAGCGACAAATTTCTACTTACTTATAATTATGTGCAATTATACGTTCTGAATCAGCCTGTTGTTAGTATTTATCTGAAACACAAACCTGCCTGGACAATTTCCCTGAATTCAAGTTATTGTAGCGGATATCCAAACCTTCCACCTTCTCTTCAAGACACCAACCAACAGCAGCAAAGCCTAGATAATCGAGAGAATCCAAGATAATATCCAAAAGGGAGATTTATTCTCTCTCCTCTCACTGATTCGATGTCTCTCTTCTTTTTCTGTTTTGTTATTCATGATCAACAGGAATATGAGAATTTTGGTACTTTCTGCGTTGTTTTTTAGTGTTTTTCCTCTTTCTTAGTTTCACTGTGTGAGTTGTCTTCCAACAACAAATTTTATAAATTGTGTATGAAATAAAACGAAGCTTTCTTTTATTTCTTTAATTAACTATTTTATTTACTTATGAGAAATGATTATATTTACTTATTTCAAACTTAACATATTGATTAGTCATAATTAAGACGGAAAAAATTTAAAAAAGTATGTTTTAAAATAATTATGCTATTTTTTCCCAAATTAGAAGTATATAATTGTATTTTTTATTGATTTTTTTAACTCTTTTTTCTTGCTTAATACACATTAAATTAAAAATCTCATTTAAATATTCGTTTTTGCAGCTTAAAAGTAATAAAACTTAAAATAAAATAAGATTTTGTTAAAACAATTAATTGTAAAAAGTTACCGCAACTATTTTATTATTAAATTAATAAATTTAAAATAATGAAATATAAAAAAAAGAAGTTGCGAGTTACATACAGGTGAAAAAAGATTTTGAAATTTTTCTAAATGTTAAAAAAGTTTTTTAAATCGATTTTTCTCTACTACTTAATTTCTACAACTAATTTTAAATTGACTTTTATGGAAGCATTCGAGGGTTTTTTACAAAATAAAACTGTTGTAATTGATCAAATTTCAAAATTAGAAATTAAATTTTTTCGAAAACTTTTTGAAATAAAATTTCGCATTGAGATTCGAGAATTGCAAGAAAGATTTACATGACGAAGACCTTCTTTTGAAGCTGAACTAAATTAAAATTTAATTTGACGGTTGAACTAATTTAAAGATAAATTCAATTCAGGTTTTTCCAATATTCAAGTTTCTTCTCTTTCTTACATATACAAGAAAATATTCATAAATATTGTGGAAACTACGAAAACTACTAACAAGTGATTTGTTTTCACTAACTTCCGCGATTTTCTTTAATGATAAATTCTATTTCCACTTTATTTTCACTTATTTTAGTCAATAATTATTTTTTGTGCTTCTAGAGATTTTTTTAGCTTACAATCGAGAGATTTTTTTTCTCTTCTTATTTTTCTCTTCTTATTTAACTAACATTTTAACTCTAATTTTTTGTTCTTTAATTTTAATAAAAAAAATCGAATTCGTTACTTGAACGCAATGTTTCCTGTGTTGTTGTTATAAGCTTTGAAAATTTTATATTTCTATATTTTGATTACACGTTTTTAATTACACAGAAACATCTTAGAATATCTTTGGTTGTTCGAACAGAAAAAATATCATCATTTCACCAGCGTGCAGCGAATGGAAGAGAGTGAGTGTGCTTCTTCTCTCACTCTCTTCAGACCGCATATTCAACAGCATGAAACCCACCACTCTCGTTTCCACCTCGTTTTCACCTCGGCCTTCAAATCAACACGCGTTACTCCATTTTCACCACCTCGCGTTCGATGAATTTGCGTTCGAACTCCTGCAAATGTTGCTGCGCCACAGCGTGCAGCTGGAAAACATGTTGATGTTGCTGTTGCTGCTGCTGCTGCTGCTGCATGTGTTGCTGGTAACGTTCGAAGTCGTCGTCCACAGACGGACTGCGACTCAACGCTGCTGCTGCCGCATGTTGCTGCAGCAAATGATGCGCCTGCTGCTGCTGTTGGTCATGGCGGTGGCAATGCAAGTGCTCGATTTTTATGCTTACCGCGGGGGGTTCGGCCTCCTCCACGCCCATCAGCTCGTTGTAGCTCGCGTAGGCGGCGACGGGCGACTGGTCGGGGCTGCGGTACGCGCACGGGCTGCTAGACAAATGTTGTTGTTGGCCATGTTGCAGCTGCTGTTGGTGCAGCTGGTGTTGCTGGTGCTGCTGCTGCTGCTGGTGCTGCTGCTGCAAGTGATGCGCGTTCAGCGTTGTCGCGGCGCTGTTTGTGGTTGTCATCGTCGGCGGCGATGATGACGGCATCAGCTGAATAAGTTGCAATGCTAGTGATTGTTGTTGCTGCTGTTGATCCTGCTGCTGCTGCTGCTGCTGCTGTTGGTGAGTTTGTAGGTATTTCTGCATGAACTTCAAATTGTTGTTGTTATTGTGCGCAATGTTGTTGTTATTGAATGCGGTGGCGTTATTGTTATTGTTATTGTTATTGTTATTGTTATTGGTGTTGGTGTTGGTGTTGGTGTTGGTGTTCGTGTTGCTATTGCTGTTGTTATTCAAGTGATGGTTGTGTGTTGGTGAGTCGGAGGACAACATGGCTGGTGAGTTGTAGTGCATCGGTGGCGACAACTCTTCGAACAGACGGACTGGAGACGGTGGGTCGCCGCTCAGGAGTTGCTGCTGCTGCTGCTGCTGCTGCTGCTGCGTCAGGGGCGACGTTGACGGCGTTGCTGGTGCAGACAGAGTTGCTGTCAGCAGCGGCGTCGGCGAGGGCACGCTACTCGTCGGCGAACTTGTCGCCAGTTGCGTCAGCAGTGTGGAGCTTCGCTGTTGTTGTTGCTGTTCCTGCTGCTGCTGCTGCTGCTGCTGCTGCTGTTGGTGCTGCAGATTTTTAGTGAAAACTTTCAAATCTACTTAAATGGGAGCGACGGTTTCATGAGAGCGACAGTTGTTGTTGTTGTTGTTGTTGTTGTTGTTATTGTCGTCGTGTTATTGTTGTTGGCGAGGCCGTGTGATTTGATGATTGTGTTGATTGACATGTGAAAATCGGTGAAGTCGACGGCGTTGTCGAGGATGGTGACGGTGACGGTGACGGTGAGGAGGTGTTAGAAAATGTTTTTGTTAAAAATGACGTTGTTATCAGTGTTGTTGTTGTTTGTGATTTCACGTGCACAAGCCAGAGAAAGAGAGATCGAGATTGAGATTCAGAGAGTGAGAAAGAGAGAGAGGGGGAGAGAAAGAGACGGAGTGAGACAAATAGATTAGCATGCGTTGTTGAAATTTATTGACATCATTTTCATTGTAGTTGTTGTTGTTGCAGTGCGGCCGGTTCTCGGCTCTCTTCAACTCACCTAAATTGTTGTCGCTTAGCGTGTGCAACGAGTTGATGTTGTTGCCGAGGTGAGAGTTGCCGCCGCCGCCGCCATTGCTGACGCTGCTGCTGAGGTTGTTGTTGCTGCTGCCAGCTTTGGTGCTGCCGATGGCGTTTTTGTTGCCTTTCACAGCTTTGCTGCCCTTCGGCTTCCGTTTGCGTGTCTAAATAATCGGGAAACAATAATTAGAAACCTTAAAATGTTATAATTTCTCAATGAGAAGATGGATTTTAAAGTCTTATAAAAGCAACTCAATTCGAAGTCTACTTTAATTTTATCTTCGACGGTGTTTCTGAAACGTTTTCGACAGTTTGAAGACACTTTTTCTCTAATTGTGCTTTCGTTTTCTAATTGCTTCCGCTGGCATTCCGCTGCCGCCGCTTTTTCCGGCACCATCAGCCTGCGAGCCGCTCGTCGATGTCAACAGCATTCCGTGGCTAATCGGCGACTGGGCGGCCGGCCGAGCGATGGAAGGTCGTAAATCACGGCTTCGGCCGCCGCGCGGACTGGCTGACGGCAGCGGACTCGATTCACTCACCTGGATCGTCTCCTTCTTCATGGTCAGCGGGCGCTTCACGGCGTGCAACTTGTAGTAGAGGCCGCAGGCGTTGCACACGGGTTCGCCGTTCTTGTTGCGCCGCCACAGCGAGGTCGTCTTGGTCAGGCAGTTCGAGCAGCAGAGGCCGGCGCGACGCGAGGCGCTCTAGACGGGTGAAGTTCGAGCAAAATGCGATTAATGTAGCGACAGAGTGAGTAATTAAAACGAGGATTGCAATTAAGAAGCGTTTTCACAATCTAGAGAATCTGCAAATAACCGAGTTTCCGATTTTACAACAATTTAGCACTCAAAACTCAATCGAAATCTTTAGTTAATAATTTCAGATTTCCTCACTGAATTGCAATTTAAGCAATTCCATTCAGTTACAACTGAAATATCGGAAAACTTCTACTAATTTCAGTCTTCTTTTGCTATTTCATTTATATTGAAATTTTATTCCACAATTATAACGAAATTTTGAAGGTTGCCATTTGAGTTTGCGTTGTGAAAACTTTCCTTAACCACTGAAGGATGTCATTAAATTTTCTTAGAACAAAATTTTTGAATTGGTCACACGTTTTCAAATGGATTTTTTTTTACTCGGTTTACACTGTAGAGAGTTGCAAGACCTACCAGGCGTCGCGAAATGGAACGACTAACGTGTTCCTCGGCAGACGTCGCGGCCGTCCGACTCGGCGCACTGAACGGATTGTAGTTTTTATAGAAATCCGCGCTTGACTCGGCGGCCACTGAAATAATTAATTGGATGTTAAGTTTAGTTGATTCGGCGGAGGTTCGGTGTTCGGCTTCGGCTTCGGCTGTCGGCTGTCGGCTCAATTCGCCCGCCCGCCCGCCCGCTAGTCGCTCGTCGGCGAATCCACTCCGGCGAATGGACTCCGGCGAATGGACTCCGGCGAATGGACTCCGGCGAATTGAGTCCAACGAATAGACTACCACAACGTAAGACCAACACAACTACAGACTGCCAGAGAGCGTGCAACAGACACAACGAACTACGTGGAGCTTCTTTTCTCGCTCCGGCAAACGATAACGGAAACGAAACACTTGCATTCAAATATAAATAATAAATTCAATTAATTTTCAAGCCATTTCGAGACGAGATTTTCAACTGTTTTCAATTGTTTCAACTGTTTTCAATTGTTTCTCAATTTTCAATTGTTTCACAATTTTCAATTGCTTCTCTGTTAAATAAGCGAGAACGTTTCACACGTTGGCGGATTTCTATAACTGCATTTCTTTGCGTTTCCAGTGTGCGAAAGCTGGTTGCAAAAATTCACAAATTCAAAAATTCAAAAATTCACAAATTCACAAATTCAAAAATTCAAAAATTCAAAAATTCAAAAATTCAAAAATTCAAAAATTTTGTTCCACTGCATCGTATGGATTTCGGTTCGATTTCAAGTAAAAGTTAGTAAATGAAATGAGTCTGGTGGAGAGTAGAGAGGTGGAAGTCTGAGTTTACCAATCTCCGAGGCTGCTTTATCAGTGGCCGATTCATCCCGTTCATTTTATGATACAGACCGCACGCGTTGCACAGATAATGGCCGGTATTATCGCGGCGCCACAGCGGCGTGGCAATCGCACCACAATTGACACATTCTCGCCCATCAGTGTAAAAGTCGGCATCGAAAAATGCTTTAAAAATGGCAAAGTTAAACATTTTGTTGCAGAGTGTAGTTCGTTCGATGAGCTTTTCTTAGTCACAAATACAGTTTCAAGCGTTCGGTTTTGTCGCTGAGTGTAATTTTTGCGGAATAGCCTTCAATTTCAATTCATTTTGTTTAGTTTTCTAATTTTTTTTTTTTTTTTTTTTTTGTACTTTTTTACGCTTTTGTGTAAAGATTTGTGTGAGAGAATTAGAATTACAAGAATTTTTTCTATTGCAAAACTAGAGTGCAATCAAATATGTTTTCTGTATTAGAAATATTAAAGATGGAAAATTAATTGAATTTATCATGTTTGAAAATATCAACCTGCAGCGATGAAAAGTTTTTAGTTAACATTTCGCTAACGAGCTTCAATAACCCCCGTTATTCCAATAATTCCGCTAATTTCTCTTACTAAAAATTGCCGTTATTAATGCTGCTCTCTGCCTACAGACACTTTAAAATTTAAATTTGTAATAAAATATTAAAACAAAGAGAACGCAATAATTAATAAAACACAAAAAGAATCGTGTTTTCTAACTAAATTTTAGCATTAAAGACATTTAAGAATTCCTATTTTTAGTAGGGAATACGAAAAAATACGGAAGAAATAACTGCGTTTCAAAGGAAACTAAAAAAGAGCGAAAGAGCGTTCTTCGCTTGCAGAACACGGAGAGTTGGAAGAGAACAAACGTGGAGTTTGCACAGATTATGCAAATAAAGAGCCGCCGCCGCCGCTGCTGCCGCTGCTGCGTGTGTGTGCAGCGGGAGCGGATGTGTGGAGCGTCGGAGCGGCGGAGCGGCTGGCTGGCCGATTTTGGCAGCATCGTGCTAAAAACTACCAACAGTAAATATTTCGGAACTTCATATTTGTCGAAGAAGGACGGAAATGCTACGCAAAGGCTGTGAAAACTGTTTTCTTTTGTAGCTGCGAGTTTATTTTGTGGCCGCACATGCGTGTTAATTTTGATTGTGTTGCGTGTTGTGCTGCGTTTCACTTTAACCTTTATAGGGCTGCAAAATAGAACCGCTAGAGGCGTTGAAAGGTCGGCGATTAAAAGGTGGCAACCTTGCCGAGGCGACCTTTCGACACCGAATTCGGAATGGGAAAGAATTCGCGAGATAAGCAGCGGGGAGCGTTAGCAGTCCAAGCACCGAATTTTCGGAAGGAACTCGAATAAATTTCTTCCGTTTTTCAATGTGTGCAGTTTAATATTTTTTAATATTTTAGCAAAAAAGCAGCACAACTTTTAAATGCTGCTGCAATGCGAGAATCTTAAAAGCCACGAAAAGAAAACAATTTAGAAGAACCTTCGCTGATCCCTAACTGATTGCTTATCACCTTCCAACAGCTAAAAAAGTTATCAAATAATTAAATTTTAATTAAGCCAAAAAATCAGTCGACAGCAGCATAATAAAAATAAAAAGCAAACGCCGAATAAATAAAGAGAAACTTAAGAAATTGAATATGAATAAAATACACTAAATAAAATATTTAAATGAAAATTGAAATCAAAAACAAATTGAATTGCAATGACAAACAAAAACTCACTTGCAGACAACGAAGCCGAGGCGGACAAGTGCGCCGTTGCCGCAGCCGCTGCAGCGAGGCCGACCGCGGCCACCGAGCCAGCCGTGCCTGCGTCCGCGCTGCGTGCGCTGAGGCTGCGTATGACGTGTGTGTTGGTGTTGCTGCTGGAGACCACCGCGCTGGGCGCGTAGCTAATCGCCTCGTACGGCGTAGCGGGCCAGACGACCTCGTTCTAGGAAGGCGAGAGGGAGAGAAAGAGTTTCGCGGTGAGAGCTAAATTATTGAAATTATTGAAGCGCAGAAGTCTTACGTGAGCGCGATAATTTGTCAGCGATGTATATCGTTCGGCGCCGCCGACGCCAACGCCGGCGTTTGTTACACCAACCACGCTCGCGCCGCCGTAATTCGAAGCCGCCACGATGCGTTGAAATGCTGGCAACGCACCACCTCCGCCTCCGCCGCCGCCGCCGCCACTTCCAACACTCTTCGGCGATCCATACTCGTCGACCAGCGCCGACGGACTCAGAGAACCCGCGCTGGAGCCGAGGCCGCCGTGGCCGCCGAGGCCGCCGACGACAGCCGAGGCCGCTGTGTTGGCTGCCGTGGCCGGCGTGTGCTGGGCCGGCGATGTCGCGGACTGCATTCCGTACTGCATGTCATTCGCGGCCGAAGTCAGCAACGGTCCAGCGTAGACTGAGCTGTGAGGTGGGAGAATGCGAAAGTTTATGATTAGATTTCTCACGGTGTCGGCGTCGCGCTGGACGACGCTTCAAAATCAGCTGCTGCGTGGACAGAAAGAAGTCCACGTTATTTTCGGGAAGAAAGTTTTCGGCGATAACTTGGCGATGATTTATTACGACCGCGTTATCGCAGCCGCATTGTGGTCTCTTGTGAGGATGATGATGATGATGATGATGATGATGATGATGATGATGATGGGTGAGATAGCGGTGCCGCGTTTATAATTACCTGTAGCAATAATTCTTAAAAAACATGCTGCAGTTGCAGTGCGATCGCAATTACGAGTGATTTTATTTCGGAAAAAACGAAGCGCTGAGGCGATTTATTTTCGCAATTATAGAAAAACTTCAATATGTTGCTCTGTAAGCTTCTTAACAGTGCGTTAGCAGAGATTTTACAACGTTTCAAATAAATTTCAGATTGTTGCTCTGTAAGCCAATAAATTTCCTAACAATGCGTTCACAGTGTCTTAACAGAGCTTTAACAGCTCTTCAAGCAGACGTTTAACAGCGTTTTAAGCAGACGTTTAACAGAAAGACGTTCTGGAAACAACCTGTCAACTAGCAGCGAGCTAACAGAGCTCGCGAGGACTTTAACAGCGTCTCTAACAGCGTCTCTAACAGCGTCTCGAACAGCGCCTCCATTAACAGCGAAATAAAGCCATCGAGAGCAAAAAGAATTCAAATAAACAACAAATATTAATACTGACGACTACTGTTCAGCTCGCCTCGTAACGCAACATCGATCCACGAAGAAGCTCTTCGTTCGCGCTCACATGATGATTTATTTTTGCAAAGTGTTGCGTTACCGCATTCGAGAGCGAATGCTAATCCAGCAATGGGAACGAAAACAACTTCTATAGTTTTGTCTTTATAAACAGTCGTGTTTCGTGTTTCGTGTTGCCGTTTCGGGCAGCCAACGCAAGAGGTAACGAATTTTATGTCCGCCAACTCCGAATAGAGTGACCAGACGAACTTTCGCGCGAACTTTTGCTGTTCCGCGATGGTGGTCTTCAGTTTAGAGAAATTCTTTGCTCTTCTTAGCTGTGGTGGTGGTTGTTGTTGTAGTTGTTGTTGTGGTTCTGTTGTTGTGGTTGTGGTTGTGGTTGTTGTTGTGGTTGTGTTGTTGTTGTTGTTGTTGTCGCTGTTGTCGAAAGTTTGAACAATATTGAAATATCTAATGTAAATTTTGGTTGAAGTCCTCAGCTACGTTGAAGTCTTCGAGTGCAGCGTGTCGCTTGTTTAAGTTGTTGTTGTTGTTGTTGTTGTTGTAAATACGATCTTGTTCCTGATACATTTACAAAATGTAAACAAAAAGCAAGAAGCTCGCAAAACAAAAGCGGAGAACGAGAACAAATTCACAACATCAGAGTTTATTAAACCACACGGAATCACCGGAGAAAAACAACCACATGAAATAATAAAGTAAACTGAAAACTGACTGTTTCACATCTTCAAACAAAAAAAAACAAAGAGATTCTGAATTCTGTTAGCGAACTCTAAACTACGGAAATTAAAAAGGCAACGCGACGAACTGGAATCAAAGCAGTTAATTCAATGAAGCTAAAAGACAAAAAAGACAAAATTGTTGCGAGCGAAAAGGAATGCGAAAATTTTGCTTTATTTTCCATTTGGTTTTGGAGTTGTATTTGGAGTTGATTTAAAATTTAAATTTGAAATTTAATTTCGGATTTCCACTTACAGTTGGATTTACATTTGGATTTCTACTTAGATTGGGATTTGGATTTGAATTTTTATTTGGATTCGTTTTGGAATTTGAATTTGATAATTCATTTCGGAATTTGGACCTGGATTCGGGTTTGGATTTGGGTTTAAATTCAAATCTGGATTTAGGTTTGAATCTAGATTTAGATTATTAAAATTTAGATTTGGATTCAAATTTGGATTTGAATTAGGATTTGGAGTTTTAGTTAGATTTGAATTCGGGTTTGAGTTTAGATTTGGATTTGGCTTTAAATTCGGATCTGAACTTTTAAGATTTAGATTTGAATTTTGCTTTGAATTTAATTTTGGATTTGAACTTGTATTTAGAGTCAAATTCGGGTTTGGATTTGAAATTAAGATTTGGGTTTTAGATTTGGGTCTAAATTTGGTTTTGAAATTGAATGCAAGCTTGCAATTTCATTCGAATCTGGATTTGAATTAGAGTTTAGTTTTGAATTAGCTTTTTATTTATGTTTTCGTTAATTTAATTTTATTTTTCTTTCTTATTTTGTATTTCTTTATCTGATCCTTGCACACTACAATTGATTTTCTCGCTTTTCTGCACGTTTGTAACTCTTAAAATTGATCAGTTTCGAGTCCGCCGATGGCAACCACTAATTTCAACACGACAATTTTCAGCTGCTTTCTACACGTAAACAGGGTGCAACTTTTGCTAGGGTTGCGCCTGCGCATGACGGCGCAAAGTATCGAAATTATCAGGATAATTAAACGCGATGCGTTCTTGCAACGAAGCCGAACTGAAGCGCAATGAATTGCGACTCCAGCTCAGAGTTGCCTTTTGGCCAAGTTGGGGGAATCAAAGCCAACCAAGCAACAACAACGACGATTGCGAATGCGAGCTTGAAATCAAACTCTGAAATCTTCAACTAGCGCACGAGTGAGAAGACGGAAAAATTTGAAAACTGCTGCGCTTCGAGAAGCCAAAACGTGGCTTTCGATGATCTGCGTCGACAAATGGAACGGCAAAAAATAGAGAGAGAAAATATCGCATTTTTATTATATAGGAAGTCAAATGACAACTTTGGTTCCTCATTTTCAACAATTTCTGCCGCTGTTGTTGTCGCTTTTGTTACTGTTGTTGTTGTTGTTACTGTTGTTGTCGTTACTGTTACTGTTGTTGTTGTTACTGTTGTTGTTGTTGTTACTGTTGTATCAGAAAATCGTAGTGTTGCTGAAAATCTACTTAAAGTCACATACGACGTATTTTCGTGCATATTTTTGTTTCACAGTTGTTGTTTCTTTTTTTTTTTTTTGCTCTTGCAAAATGCGCACACACAACGCATACTGAAATTACAATAATAACAAACACGAACTAACTGAGAAGGAACAACAACAAAACAAAGGAAAAGCGAAGTAAAGTGGGATTTTATGAGTCTGTTTGTGTTCACATTACGAGGAGTTGCTTTGTCTTTCGCTGCGTTTAAATGGCGCTCGTCACTGCATTCAACTGACATTGGCAACTCTGCGATGCTTTTGTTGTTGCTGCTGCTGCTGCTGCTGCTGCTGTTGCGTTTCTATATTTTGCATAATCACAGATTTGCGGAGGACGGACAGGATCTTCTAACTGCGTGACACAGTGACTTAGTTTCAGTGTTGTTGCGGGGCTGTTGTTGTTGTTGTTGGTGTTGTTGTTGTTGTTGTTGTTGTTATTTAACATGAAATAACTTAAAGATTGTGAATATAAAAGAAGATATCAAGCAATGAAACCGATTAAAAACTTCGAACCCTTTGAATTTACAAAATGCACTCCATGTTTTGGCCAAAACAAGACAACAGCAGAGGAGCCCCAGCGAACATCTGCCAACAAAGCAGCAACAACATGCTGGTTGACCACAATGCAGGCCAAAAAAAAGAGGCGCACGTGCTGCCCGCTGCCCGCTGCCCGAATTCAAAGACTGAAGTGTGTCGTGTGTCGTCCACCGTAGAAGAGGGAGGCCTTGTGACTTGTTGTTGTTGTTGCTCCGCCTCTCCCACATTAGATGACTGAGCAGCAGCTAAAATTTGAAATTCGAAAAACGCACGTTTAAGCAGCAACAACCACACGCAACTCGCTCTGCTCGCGTTGAAAATTAGTCGAACTGAACGCTCGGTTAAGCTGAGCTTGCGACGGAGACACGCATCGTCGTCAGTCGTCGGTCGTCAGTCGTCAACACGAGCCGCGCTTCGTGGATTCTGGCGGTGCGGGTGGCTGTTTTTCTGTCTCTCCGAAGCGCAGCCCCTGCAAGCAGTCGAGCCGAAGTTGGGCGGTCGATCGGGCAGTCGGTGGGTCGACTGGTCGGTCGGTCGACCTGCTTAGATCGAGCTGCGGTTGCTGCGGTCGCTGCGGCTGCTGTTGTTGTTTCTGGTGTGACGGCTGCCACCCGCACAAATGCAAGGCGACGGCGGAGTTTTACTTGAGTTGTGCTTGCATTTTCAACACGACGATGTTTGTCTTGTTGTTGTTGGATTTGTTGTTGTTGTTTTTTTTTTTTTGTTTGTTTTTTTTTTGCTATTATTGTTGTATTCGCAGTGTTAATTAGAAACGTGTTTAGCATAATGAGTCAGAAAAAAATTCCCTCCACGGCGAGCAAACTTTTTAAAGGTTTTTCATTGAATTCGAAGCGTTGGAATTCATGGCTGCCGAAGCAAAATAATTGAAATTGCAAGAAAAACTATTTGAAATTATGAATTTTCTAATATTTACAACAATGTGAGCAAACTATTTCTATTTTTAATTTAGTCAATTCCATTTCAAAGGATTTTTGAGAAATACGGGAATTTTAGAATTTTTAAGCGAAACACTTTTTTTCTTCTCAATTCACCTAAAAAGTAGTAAAAAAAAAATTGCAGCGTAAACACAAAATCTCCACTTTTATTTACACGACAACGCTAACAAAAAAAAAATTGCCTTTTCTTAATATTTTGCTGACAATCCTCAAAACCAACGCGTTCCATGCAGACAACTGAGACGTCGTCGTCGCTCAGACTTCGGAACACTCAGAAAATGACAAAGTTTCTGATTCTTCAGCTTCTTCACGATTTTCTTGTGTTTATGAAATCCGAACGCTTTTGTCAATCAAATAAAACCTCAAACGCTAAACGTAAACAAATTCAGAAGAGAAAAACTCTTAAAAATGAGCAGAAAAATGAAACGCGGAGGTGAAACGACTGCAGAAAAACGGGTACTGTAAACAGACTGTAAGCAGACTGTAAGCAGACTGTAAAGAGACTGTAAGCAGACTGTAAACAGACTGTAAACAGACTGTAAGCAGACTGTAGGCAGACTGTAGGCAGACTGTAAATTGACTGTAAGCGGACTGTAAATAATAGACTGTCAGTAACAGACTGGAAATAACAGGCTTTCAACAGCAGCATGAGATTAACATACTGTAAATAACGTATTTTTTGCAGAGAAATTTCTAAATCAAGGATTTCCGTGTTGTAAATAAGAAACTTTTTGTTCTTTCAGAATTTCCTTCTGCAAGGTCGCGCTGCTCTTCTTCCGCAACAACAGCGAGATATGGAAAAAGTATAGCAAATGTTTAGCAAATGTTGCGGCAGACGACGGACTGAAAACACCTGAGATTGCAATCGTAGTCGCGAGTAACGCATGTTTTTCGTCTTCACGGATCCGCACACAGCGGACTCATGCATTCGTGCGGACGGACATGGAGGAAATTCGAGTCAGCCGACTTCAGCGGCGAGGAAACACTTGTCGTCGATGAAAACAACGACGATTCGACGATTCGAACACAACGAGCGACGATTCGAACACAACGAGCGACGATTGGAACACAACGAGCAAAATATTTGTTAAGAAAAAAAAAAAGACAGCGAGAAATGAGAACTAAAAGAATAACAAAAAAAAAGCAGGAAAATAAGGTCGGCATCAAAATCAATGCTATTTTTCGGATTAGTCATCGATCGCAGTAGTTTTTTTTTTCTTTACTGAGTTCCAGAAACAAACAAGTAAAGAAATTCAAAGCGCGAAATTCAGTTGCTGAAAATGACTTGGAAATCACGTGTCGCGCGGCTTTTATTAGTGGCAAGTTGGAGTTTTTTTTTCGATTCTGATTCGATGATGAGTGTCGAGTTTTTGTTTTCAGGTACAAAGTTTTGGTTTTTCCAGCGCTCAGAAACGGCAACGCGGACGATCAGAAGGGAAGAAGAGAGGACTGAGTGAATCGATGAAATTGTCGTGGAGACGAGAGGCGACGAGACGAGAGGCGATGAGACGAGAGGCGATGAGACGAGAGGTGACGAGACGAGAGGCGCCGAGACGAGAGAGGAGAGATCCGAGTGAACTTCGAGTCCAGTTAGAGCGAACTTTGAAGTTCTCAAGCGAGTCTCTCTAGCGTGTCTCGTGTTATCTTGTTTCGCTCAATGTTATCGAACTTTCTTTCGTTCCGCAGATCGCTAAAACTCGCATGCGAGAAGAAACTCACCTGCTGGCCATCACCGGACTCAAGGCGGTCGCGTAGTAGGCGAGGGGCGCGTGTTCGGGCGTCAGGCTGCCGTAGATGTCGCGGTGGCTCGTGGCGTTCGTCAGCTGCGTGAAGCTCTGCAGGGCCGCCACGTCGCCGTGCGCGCCGCCCAAGCCGGCCGTGGGCGACGCAGGCGACTCTGCGCCCGAGCTCACCGAGTTGTTGCTGTGCTGCTGGTGGTGGTGGTGGTGGTGGTGGTGGAGCTGCTGCTCCTGCTGCTGCTGCTGGTGGTGGTGGTTGTGATGCTGCTGCTGCTGCGCCAAGTGATGCTCGGGCGTCAGCTGGTGATGGTGGTGGTGGTGGTGGTGGTGGTGCTGCTGCTGCTGCTCGTAGCTCTCCTTCAACGCCTGCAGATCGGTGACCGAGCTCAAGGTCAGGTAGCTGACGCCGCCCGCGTGCTGCTCGTCCATGCACTCGTCCTTCAGCGTGTCCTGGATGACCTCGTCGATGCTGGAGGGCGCGGCGGCGTGGCTGTGGTGGTGCTGCTGCTGCTGCTGCTGGTGGTGGTGGCTGTGGTGGTGCAGCGACTGCGACTGCTGCAGGTGCGGCTCGTGCGGATTGAGGCCGCCGTACGTCGTGTAGATGGCGAAGTTGTTGCGCATGTTGTTGCCGCCGCCGCTGCTGTTGTTGTTGTTGTTGTAGCTGCCGTTGGCGCTGCCGCTGATGACGTCGAGGTGGTCGTAGTGGTGCGGCTGCAAATAATGTTGGGAGGGCGTTAAATGCGTGGACAGCAACACATGCTGCTGCTGCTGCTGCTGCTGCTGCTGCTCCTGCTGTTGGTCTTCCTCTTCCTGCTGCTGCTGCTGCTGCTGCAGCGCCACCAACTCGTTGTGTGTCTTCTCAGCGAGTTCGCGATGCTGCTGGTGCAGCGAGAGATCGAACGCCCAGTTGTTGTAGCTCGCCAGCAGATGCTGCTGCTGCTGCTGCTGCTGCTGGTGCTGCTGCTGCTGGGTCAGCAAGCCCGCCACAGTCAGGTTGAGGTTCGGGTCGCTGGCGTTGTTGAGAATGTGTTGCTGCTGCTGCTGCTGCGGGCTCTCAGCTACCGTTAACTCGTGCGTGTAGCGCAGATAATGCTGCTCCTGATCTTGCGAGCTCGCTGGCTGCTGGTACAGCAAAGTCGGTTGCTGCTGCTGCTGCTGCTGCTGCTGCTGCTGTTGGGCGCCGCTGTTGTGGTTGTTGTTGCTGCTGCTGCTGCTGCTGAAGTTCGCTATGATCACCGAGTTGTTTAGGCCGCGATAATTGACGGGCAGCAGCGCTTCGCTCTGAGTTTCTGCTGCTGACGAGATGTGTTGTTGTTGCTGCTGCTGTTGCTGTTGCTGTCTGATCTGCTGTTGCTCACTCTTTTGTTGCTGCTGCTGCTGCTGTTGCTGTTGCTGTTGCTCACCTACACCAGTTTCACCACTTTTATTATTAATTCGCTCACTTGCTGTTGTTGTACTGTTAATCACTGATAATGTTGTTGTTGCTGTACTAACAACGGGCACAACTGTTGTTGCTGCTGCTGCTGCTGCTGCTCGATCGCCGTCAGCGAAAAGTTTGCACGCGTCTTCGTTTTGCCTGGAATTTTCGCGGGTATTTTTTTCGACTTTCACTTGCAAAAAAGTTGTGGATGACGAGGACTGCAATTTGTCCGCCGCCGCTGCTGTCGTCGCTCGCGTTACCGTCTCGCTTAGCGTGTCGCTGACAACTGACAGGAGCTGCTTTGCGCCCGAAGTTGACGACGCAAAATTAGAAACCGCCGTCGCCTGCGTCGTCGGCAGCGCGGCTGTGTGCGCGCCCGCTGTTGTTGTTGTTGTTGCCATTGCGGTCGATCGCTGCGGCGGCGACGGCGACGGCGACAACATGTGTGTTGAGTTCGTGAGTAGTGCGCGCGCTTGTTGTTGTTGCTGCTCTGCTAGTTCTGGCTGAATTGGTTGCTGTAGCTGTTGCTGTAGCTGTTGCTGTGTTTGTGTTTGTGGTGATCTCGCCTGCAGCTCTCTCGGCGTCTCTTTCGCGTGCATGCGCTCCTGCCGCTCTCCCGCGTCCTCAGCGAATCGTTTATTTGCTGCTGCCGCTGTCGTTGCCGTTGTTGCTGCCGCTGCCGCTGCCGCTGCTCCACCCACCACCGCACTCGCGCTCGCCGGCGCCAGAAACGCGTGCGATCCTGCGTCCTTGTCGTGCAGCGCCTTCAGCTGCACGGCCGCTCCTTGCATGCTGGCGTAGCTGAGTCTCTCGCCTCCCGTCGCCATCATCGCCGCCACCGCGCCAGCGCCCGCGTTTCCGCTTCCGCTCGCCGACTTCGCGTTCATGAGCGCCTTCGTGATCTTCATTTTGGCCGCGTTCGCCAGCAGGTTGGTGGACGCGCGAGATTTGGCTGCTGCTGCTGATGCTTCTCTGTTGTTGGACTCCTTGTTGTTGTTGTTGTTGCGTGGTTTTTTAGGCTTTGTGGGTTTCATATTATGGTTGTTGTTGTTGTTGGTGATGTTTTTAGTGCATTTGGCGAGGAGATCGAATTGTTTTGTTTTTCTTAATATTTTTAATTTTTCTTAATTTTTTCGTTCAATTAAAAACGAGAATTTATTTAAATCAGATCTCACTTACGCGCGTTTTAACACCGCACGCGTGTCGTTTTTACTGAATACTGCGATCAGCATCCGCGCGGCTCAACTCAGAACTTTCGGAACACTCAGAATCCAGAGAGAAGATTAAAAGCAACAATCACAGCCGTTCCCGGCTTATAAAAATGCAAAGCAGGAGAGTAAAAACAAAACATTTTGAGATTAAGGAATTTCATCAAATTACAATTATTCATGCTCGCTCATTTCTCACACTCACTCTCGGCTGTTTGTTATTGTTTTTCAGTACGTGTCTACCATTTCAGTTCTCTGTGCTGAGCCACCACTACACGTTGCTGCTTTTCTCACCATTCAGCGCGCCAGCTGCTTGAAATTCACCATCTAATTTACGATTCAGTAGGGAGAACGACTCTCGCCTCTCTTCAGCACACAATGAAACCAGCAGCAGTTCTTCTTCATCTCTGTCTCTCTCCCGCACCGAAGGCAATCGCAGTGATTAAAGGCCTTCTTTTGTCTTTTTTCAGCTCAAGGAATCAAACTGGTTTAAGCCACGCCCTCTTTTTCTTCATGTTGGCTTGCATTGCATTGTTCTTGTAGATATTCAATGAGTTTCAATGCAATTGGAAATATTTAATTGAAATTGTTTAAATCACAAAATAACACATTAATAGTTAAAAAATGAGAAATTAAATAATATAATTAAATTTTAATCACTAATAAGAATTTGAAGATTGAATTTTCTAACAAAAATTTGTCCAATATTCTGGCGCTCATATAATTTATAAGTGGAGTGGCAGGCAGACGCCACTCCGAAGCTCAACCCATTCACGCTGTTTTCCTCGATCCCCTGCAACGCTCACCGAGGACGGCTCACGTTTACAGCTTCCAATTGTTGCCCTCACTCGAGATCACGAAGATCAGCGGGAACAATAGCGGCATCGGAGACCCGTTTTATGGCTTTATTGCTGTTGTTACCTAATAATCGGGTGCTGCAGATACCCACCGTGAAATCCCAATCATTCATTCCCAAATGAGGTAAATAGGGAACACAAGGACGACGCCGGCCGCTCCTTGACAGGCAGGTAGGAGCGCTCGACGTTCCGCGTTCGGCGTTCGGCGTCCAGGACGTTCAGGACGGACCTCTCATGTGTGCCTAATTTTTGTTTTCATATTTTCCCAAATGTGTTTACGAAAGAGATGAAGAGGAAGAAATGCACCGCAGAAATGTGTCATCAGGATCACGAACGGTAAATATTTTGCGGCCTTGTATCTCCTCGGAGTCCTGCGATCTCTGCATTCCTGTCGGCACGTGTACGTCGCTGAACATGTCGACGGGACTCTCGACGAATCAAACGCAGGATTGGAATGACAGATTTGTTGTTGCCGCTAGTGGTTCGTCCTGCCTGATGATCTTAGTGGCCGCGATCAAGGACTGATCGTCCTTAAGGACCTCAATCAGCGATCCGTCACCTTATATTAACTTTTGATGTTTTCTCTGTTGCCTTGTGGACTTAAAATATTTTCCAGAGTGAGTGAACACGGAATTCAAGTGGATTTCGAAATACCTTCGTAGTGATTTTCACCGCCACGTTCGCGATCTTCAAAATTGAATTCGTCTCATATGTTTAAAATGTGGTGCTGGATCGGGTGTTGCATAAAAACCACAAAATTCGTAATATTCCGAAATGAAACTGTTTGTTTTCCTTACCGTTTGTTTGCCATGCTAATTGAGGTCCATTTTAGTTTCAGCGGTATTTCCAGACCAGCTGCGGGAGAGCAGAATTTGGTGGGTGATGGATTTTTCCTTTTTAGGCTTTGAAATAGAATTTCGAATTTTCCTAATGGAAGATTATTCAAGCCGTTGCATTGGGGGCATTAAAGGGCTTCTTTAGAGATGATGGCTTCTCTCAGGAAGAAGACGATACCAAGCGCCAGAAGTAACCCGCGTTGGTTTTATCGTAAGTCGACCGTATTTGTTAAAACGAGCTTACTGTAGTTCTGCTCGTCCTCTATATTTTGAGCTTCTTTCTCGCCTGAAACAGTTAGTTTGTCCGTCTGCTTAGCATTCCCACAGCAGGGGCCGAGAAGTTCCTCGGTGGAAGGCAACACGTAGCATGTAATTTTCATGCACAGTTTGTTGCCGAGCTGATAAGCTGCGACCGCATAGAAATACTCGAGCTTCAGTTCATTTATGTATTGAGAGCGAAGAAGCGAATCGGTGGGTGACCTTTAAGGGAATGGGTACCGCGAAGTTGGGTGTAATTATGCAGTGAAGTCAGACGATTCTGCTCACTGACAATTGAAACAGAGCGACATTAACCCGATCAGTTAAGCGAAACTTCCTGCGGAGGAATTAGATGGGGATATCATTCCGCTTTACTTCCCGCAAAAGTGTCCCTATTTCAAGAAAAGAGTTAAGTGGGGATATTTCTACTATGTAGCCGGGGATTTAATATAAGTCAGGAGATAATCAATTTGTTACAATTCATTGTAAGCCAAAAAGCAGATTAAATAGTCGCAAAAACGCATGTGCTCTGTGACAAAAGTCACAATTGCAAGAAAACGGATTAAGTTTTCAGGCTGAAAGTTGCTACAATTGTTCCCCATTTCGTAGAGTTCTTCTGGTTAAAAAATGGTTTAAATCGGCTGAAGCATCTTTGTAATTTTTTACACTAAATATAAGTTGGTTTCTAAAGAAATTGCTAAAACGATTAACTATCTCACAGAGAAAATCTGAACCAACCCAAAACTTTAATGAAGCGTGTAAGGACTTCTTTACACTTATTTGTAAAACGCAACCACCAACGCATCCCAGGATCGGGTTCCGACACTGAGACACGAATGATTTATGATCGCACATCACAAGTGTTTGTATAGAAGGACGAAAATGTTTGCTGTTCGGTGGGGTTAAATGCCAAAACTCGCGCACACATGAGATGAAATATTAAATGAGCCGTGCAGTGGAAACACGTGTAAAAAATTGGAGAGAAAGTAGAATTTTCAAAATTGTTATTTGTAAAGTCCAGCTTCTTAATTTAAAATAATTCGGCATTAATTGAGCAGAAATTCTCGAAGATTTTCAAGTAGATTCTTCTTGTATACAAAAGCACTTCAGGCAATTTAAACTGACAGAAGCCACTTTCATTCTTATTAAGTGTAAAATGCCGATCGCCACTTCAGGGTTCAACATTTAACAGTTTATATCAGTTAATAAATCGGTAGAGTAAATTGGTTAATTTACTACCTTATAATGATGCTCACAATGATTCCTTGGTGCCTTCTAACTACTTGGGAACCTTCGATACTCGGAAAATCCGCTTTAAATAATCGAAAATACGAAAAAAGCACTTCAAGTGGCAAAAATTTGGATGTCCCGCATCCGATTACATGTGGTAAAAGTGAAATGGTATCGAAAATCCTAGGCGCCCACTTCATAAACACTTTTCCAGCCTAGTTCCGAAAAAATAGCTGAAGTGTCAAAATCGAGTACCAACACAAAACCACCAACACCTGCACGAAGGCCAATATGAGCTCTATAAATCGAAGTTTTTCTGTTCTTTCTCGCATTACACTTCTTCCCATCTCAATCTACATGTAAATAAAACATAAATTTAATACTTTCCTTCTAAATGCCTCGAAATAAATCGTTGTTGCTTTTGTAAGTCAGCTCGGGGATGGGGTAAATGTGACCATTAACAACAATAAATACTTCAACGTGCCATCAGAAGAGCTGCACTGTAAACATCATTCTGCGTTGCACTGAGAGCATCGTACGTCCCTCTGTGGCTCTGTGTCCTCCAGAGCCATAAATATGTCAGAATCTTATGATCCTGTTGATCCTCTTGCTGTGCGTGTCACGTAACGGGCATTCGAGGATCACAGCGAACTGTGAGCGAACTGTCAGTTAACACTTTGTAGCTCGTCATAAAAACGAGGAATCGTTAAAAAGTGTAACAAGTGTTGGGAAAAAATGGTAAATAAAAATTTCCTAGCTATGTATTGAGTTATTAAAAAAGATAATTTCAATTTCGTTTCTGGTTTTTGTTTTTGTTGCAGGCATTATTTCGGAACATCAAATTGAATAGTTGATTTTCACTTCGCTTATAAGAAAATGATCGTCGAAGAAACATTTAGAAGTTGGGTTTTTAGATCATCTTCAGAAATCGAATTGTTTTCTTTAACTTCTGGTGGAATTCTTCAACCGTTTCTATAATTTTCTCTAACATTTTATCGCTTCGAGCAGAGATTTTAATTTGTAAAATAATGAGGGCCACTCAAAAAATCAAATTAATAGCGATTTTTTCTAAAAACGAAAATTCGTTTCTTCATTTAAAACACGACAAACTTTCAACATAAATCACATTTACAAGAAAACGAATTCTTTTACGATTTTAGTATTTTCGAGTTGAATTTTAAATGGTTTTGGAAAAATTCGATCCAATTTTTATGCTCATCAAGAACTCATAAAATATTACGAGGCGTCGAATTACAAAATCGAACTGCATTTGTGGCGCGACGAGTGCCGTGAAGGCGGTCTACCGCTTCTAAAGTCAAGTGCGGAGAAGGGACATCGTGTGTGCTGCGAAGGCAGCGAATATATTGGGTCTCAAGGAACCCAATATACTGTTGCAACGAGCTGCACGCGAGTCGGTGCATCAGGGGTGACGGTTTTGCTTGCTGAAGTGAAGCTGAGTATGGAAAACTTTTGAAATCACAGCTTAAAATCCTTCAAACATTTGAGATTTTCAAGAAAAAAACTACCACAGCTCCTGATTGGGTACAGGTAGCAAGGACTATTTAGGAGGAGGACCACTTGACCCCAAGGCTATTTTAACCCTCCGCTATGCATTGAAGTGTGCAGAAAAATCATAAAATTCTTTCCTCCATTTTTATGTCGTTCTAATGGAATTTTATGAAATTTTTATGAGATTTTTATGGGCCTCGCATATTCTTCTAACGTTTTGTTTGCATGTTTAACAAGTAGTTTTCAGGTTATTAATATTTTCTCTGGTGGTTTTTATGTAAAATGCTTTGATCTTGAGTTAAATCGGGGCTTTCAATTTTTATGACTTTTTTAATTTATGAATATCCTTACTGTATTTATTAAAAACGCATTTAAAAAGGTTTCCAGGATATTCATCTGTATGCAGAGTTTCGAT
The DNA here is from genome assembly GCA_922984085.1 of Sicus ferrugineus. Classification (NCBI taxonomy): domain Eukaryota; kingdom Metazoa; phylum Arthropoda; class Insecta; order Diptera; family Conopidae; genus Sicus; species Sicus ferrugineus. The sequence continues at coordinate 12,176,901 of OV277352.1, read as the reverse complement.
TCCTACTACTTTTAGTAGATTTTAGTAGTACAAAAACTACCAGTTAAAATTGTTGGCAAGCTATTTCAATGAAGTCTTGGCTTCCCGAGGAAACCAAGAAAGTTCCCTAGCAAAACACCAAACCTAACCTCGAAAACACCAACATTCAAGCGTAAACAAAACCTAATCGACGTTCTAATTGAGCCATCTAACAAATGCGACGACGTCGAACGCGTTTCGAGTGCCTGTACGAGTGTCGGCCGACTTCGTGTTTATTAACTGAAAACGCCAAATAAAAATAAGACGGCCACAGCAAGTTCCGTACAACAGCAACAAGTAGGGGTTACGACGATTACATGAAGCCAGCATGACGAACAACGAACCCTGTAAAGAGCGGGGCCGGCGAGCCGCGAGTGTTGCCAACGCAGGCGCGACCGGCGACCGGCGACCGTCCACCCATCGCCATCATCCTCCTCAGCACCAGCGCCGTCCGTCCACGCGGCGTCCGTCGCAGGCCGCCCCGTTCAAGCGGTACGCGGTGCGGCTGCTCCAGGTCTTAAAATGGAACGCCAGCAACTGAAGAGCCACACCAAGTTTGTATAGGAAAATAACAAGGAACAACAGTAACGTTAACAACAACAACAACAACAACAACAACAACAACAACAACAACAAATGCACCGACGACCAACCGCCCATTCGAGCGGCAGTGACAACCACAACCAGCAACAATAACGACAACGACGACGACGACGACGACGACGACGACGACATTTCTTATCAGTCCTCGCAGTTCAACAAAAAATATTAAAATTAAATGAGAAAAAAGAAGAAAATATTACGGCTGGAAACAAGCAACTTAAATAACAAACGAAAAGAAAAGCAGGAGACTTTATAACGTTCGTTGTACCGACTGACGACGACCACGACTTCCTGTCAAAGTTCAGAAAAATACAGAAATTAAAAATATTTTGAAAAAAGTACATACAATGTTGTGGTAAACAGAAAAAATTAAAAAATTCCGCAGTATAAAATTGTTTTATTCGTTCTAAAGACTGCCAGCAATTTTGCAGCGACATAAATTCCATATTCAATAATAATGAATTCTAAATGCGGTACTGAATTGTACGAATGCCGCCATGACAACAGCTTGAATATCTCACTAGGTTTGGCTTTCAAGTTTTGCCTTTCAATTTCTGAGATTCGAACCTGCAACTTCGACATCTGCGGCGGACACACAAACCAGTCTTGTCTCAATAATTTCTGCAAATAATTTAAAGAAACGATTACGAAATAAGGAATAAATTTATTTATCAGCAAATCCAACGATCAATTGAACACTCCACGAACATTAGAAACTCATAACACAACTCGTGACGATGATGGCATCTCGCTAAAGGGGGCGTTTGACGCTTTAACGCGTCCGACCAAAAGTCCCGGAATCCACACTCCAACATATGTTCGTAATGCGATGTCGGTTGCACGGCAATCAGTGATCAATGGATCACTAATCTGTGGCATGCGGCTGTCAAGCCACAAGCCGTCCACAAGAAGAAGGAAGGCGGACAATCGACTGCGTCCACTTGAGGGGCGTTAACGGTGTTTATGAGCAATGAAAGTGGTCGTCGACTCGTTTGTGGGAACGCGCTTCGCGCTTCCTGTGTTTTCCTCAATGTCGCACAATCTGTCAACCACTGTTTGGTAAACTACTCAGCGTGCCACGGGGTAGAAGAGGGTTTTTCTCCACCTACAGAAGGGTTGAGTTTGTCCAGATTGCTGCAGAATGGAACGAAATGGATCGGAGTTTACCCATGCTGAGCCATGTAGGGTGTCGTAGAGAATCTTTGTGGATTTTTGTTCAACTCCCGGCTACTTAACTCTTTCTGCAAATGTTGCCGTTTCTAGAGGGTGGTAACCGCAAAAACCACCTACAATATCTTGAGCTATCCTTCGTCATTATCGTAGATATCCAGTAGAGCTCGATAATGTGTGATAAGGATAATATAAAACTGGTATTTGTGGATATTTGAGGATCCAGTGAAATCGGAATCTTAGCTTGTGAAAATTGTTTCTAGGGATCGGTATAACGCTTCGTCCCATTTCTGTACAGCTGGAGGTACAGCAGGTAGTTCAAAAGATTGAAGATGAATCAAGGAAATAAGTAGAAATTTCTCTGCAATAAGTTAGGGAATTCCAAGTCTACTCGCATGTGATTCATATGTCTGCAATGGGAAGTTTCCAAAACCGCTTTTTACTGATGCACTCCATTAGAGTTATTGTTGTTTCCCTTTGGGGGAAAAACCATGAGTTTCCAGCAAAAGTAAACACCATTTTCGTGTTCAATGCTCTAATTTCCTCCAATAGCTGGCGTCAGGACATGCGTGGAAGCTCATTAATTGAGTTTTATGGCTGGGATGTGGTCTGTCCAGTCTGTGTTTGTTGAATGTGTCTGGCTGTTGTTCTGTCTGCTGCCTCGTCTCGCTGCCTCGCCTCGCTTTGTTGTCTTGCTTCGTTGTCTCGCTTCGTTGTCTCGCTTCCCTGTCCCGCTTACTTGTCTGGCTTCCCTGTGTCCCGTCCCGCTTCCTTGCCACGCGGGATCCTTACAAATCAATTTAGGAAGGAAACACCATAAATGGTTGAGTAAGGAGACAAATGGTTTGGTTAATTGTGTCCCTTCTTGTCTCGTTTGTTTCCACTCACTCACGCATTGATTGATTAGCTCTTCGTGTATCCTTGTAAACATCCTGCAGGCATGCGAACAGGTAGACAATCCAAGAAGACTCATAAGTTCCTAATTCTAATTTCAATCTTGTGAAACGTAATTATTTAAAATCTGAATTCTGCGTTTTTGGCTCCATTATAGTGAATTCAACAACATTGATGTTTATTTATGTTGTCGGTTTTTACATTTCTCCGGTGTTCGTGTCGCTGGTCCGCAGTGCTTTTGTTGCCAGTGTTGCCGCCTTGTTTGCTCACTTAATTCGCTTTTCTCATCCTCCCACATGGTTGTTGTTTGCACCCATTTGTCGTTGTTGTTGTTGTTGTGTTGTTAGTAATGTGTTGTTTCAGTGCTTCAGCACCTCTTTGTTCCTTGCGCGTGCTGTTTGTTTGTAGATCATTTAGACGGTTTATTGCGTCCTTTTGTTGGTCGTTTGTTTAAATCTGCTAAGTGAAACCGGGTTTCACTTTCGTTTGAAGTGAAAATGATCTCCGGAAAATAACATTATTATTTCTTACTTTGAAACCCAAATAATTCCGTTTTAAGAACTTCAACATCCGATTTGAATTGAAACTAATTTCACTCAGCGGTTAATCATTGAATGAAAGCAGCTGATTTTGATTTCAACCTCACGTTCCACAAACTCGACTCGCTCCAAGTTTTCGATTAAAACTTATCACAACCGTTTCATATCACCTTTGAAGAGTTGAATACGCTCGAGCTACTCTATGTCAGTACAGTACAGCACAATACCGGACTCATTATTGTTGGTGATACGGATGGTGAAAACTGTGAATGTAAAAATTACTACGCTACGCTTTTCATTCATGGGACCAGCTGATTCGCCGTACGGACGGACAGACGGACGGACGGACAGACGGACGGACGGACGGACAGACGGACGGACGGACGGAATTCACTTGTTAGCAAAGATATCGCACTTTTATACTATACGATTTTTGCGGGCGTTCGAACGATTTTGTTCGGCGTTCTAGACTATCCTTATCATATCCTTATCAACAAAACTTGGAGGTGCGGCTCATTGGTGGGAATCACTGCAGGGTTTGTTTTGGCGGCCCCGCGAATCCAGATTCTCGTGGGCTTGAACACTATCAGAGAAGTACGGCCTCTACTATCTCGGTCGGACGAAATTAGGTTCGCGTGCCCCACGAAATCGGGGAACTCCTATTGTTCCGCCGAACTGGCACTGTATTTCGATGATAAAATGCAACATTTCGTTAGAGTGGTTTTGGATTATTTTACTCAGATTTGTTTGTAGTGGCCAAGGGGGGTGGGGCGGGGGGTGGGGGGTGAATATAGTTACTAGTAAGTGATAATTTCGGCGATAATGGTTATGCGATTGCGTGAGTAGTGCGAGTAGTGAGTCGAGAGAAGATGACTGAGCAATAATGGGTTTGTTTTCATCACCATGGAGAGGGTTTTCCTCGAAGATAACATCTTTGTTCGTGAAATTTCAAAAGATGGTATTGAAATTGTTATCTGCTAACTGAAAATGTTATTGCAAAATTATTACTTTGCTTGTTAATCGCCGTGTTTGAGAGTTACTAGGGTCCGGAGTTTTTACCATTTATGCGTATGAAAACATTAATTTAATTAAATCAAGACAGTATAAAATACACGATATTAAACGCAATTAAGCTTCTGCATTGTTGACAAGAGGAAGAGAAGAATGCAAGTATTTTATTTTAATACAATAAAGCAACTCAACGTCATAAATATCACACTTGTTGATTTATTAATCCTCATCGTCATACCCATCATAGTCATCCCTTCATCATCCCCTCCTGCAACCGAATCATCATCCGCATCATCATCCTCATCATCATCCTCATCATCCTCATCATCATCATCATCATCCTCATCGTCGTGATCATCATTGTTTTCAGTGCTCGACTTGTATTGAAAAAGCGAAACTGTACTTAAAATCGCTTTTTGCTTTACTCGCTTTTTGATTCTCTCCCTCGTATGTTGGAATTTTAATACGGGGCGTTGAGGTTACGTGTTGGCTGCCATTTTGTTCAGTAAATACGATTTATATTTATAATTTCATATATCTTCGTACAGCTGTATGTGCGTGCGTGCACTGCTGGAAATGTATGTACGAGAGTATATAAAACAGCAGCAGCTCGAACAAACAAGCAACCGCAAAGTCAGGCGTTGAGCTCATGCTGGGACCGACCAACAGCAAATGGAACCTTCGGTCTCTCGGTCTCTCGGTCTCTCTACAGAAACAAAAGCAACAAAAATAATGAATTCTATTTAAATTGTATTTCTGTTGTTGTTGCTTTGTGTTTTGTGTGCTATAATAATAATAATAAATCTCAATTAATAGCATTCTTGGATTTTTTAAAACAGGGATTTGTAAAATTTGTTGATTTGTAAAATTCGGTGAATTTGTGAGATTTCATCAAAATTTCGAAATTTGGTAATTTTCAGTCGAGACGAGAACCGAGATCGGTACAACCGTCTTCTTGTCTTGGATTTAAAGCGATAATCGACATCGAGACGGCCTTCGAGACAAACATCAAAATCGAGACAGTGAATTGCAGAACTGAGATCGAGACGGCTTCTGTTAGTCGAGACGAGAACCAAGCGCTAGACAGTCTTTTCCAGTCGAGACGAGCACCGAGGTCGATACACGTCTTCTCGTCTCGCATTTGAAGCGATAATCGACATCGAGATGGTGTTTCTAAAAAGTAAAAATATGTCAGGGAAGAATTTCACCAAAAAAAAAAATATTAAATTTAAAATTATTCTCAGAATCTCACTTGGAATTTTTTTCAAGGAAGATTTTAATATTAAATTCGAATAAAAACTTTACAAATGTGTACAGAAATCATTCAATATTTCACATATTTTTTCTCAATAGTCTTCATTATTCACACAATAGCAGTGCAAAATTTTGTTAATCTAGTTTTGTACAGAATTTTTATATTCCAAGCCGGAAAAAGGTCACGAAGCAGAATTAAAACATCTCAGCGTTCAACGCGAATTTTAGGGGCGTTTTCGCATTACTTTTTATGGTTTTTAAAACTCTAGAAAAATCGTAAATTAATTTCTAATATATTGAAAATTTCAAATTTAATAAGATTTTAAGAGATTATTAAAAAAATTTTTAATTTAAAAATTTCACAGAGAAGAAAACCTTTTAATTAAAATTTAAAAATAGAAAATATCTGCTTTAACTACACCAACTAAACAGCTTCATCTGCATGCATTTTAATGCATCCTTTCGATCCCGTTTTTGGTCACCTGTTGCCCCATTTTGCTTACCGTTAATCACTTGTTTCCGCCGGTTTTGCAGCGAACTTTTATCGCGCCAAATCGCCGGCAACGACCTTGAGACAGTGATAAAATTCTACTCAATACACAATCAACAATTTTAACACATTTTCAACGCCAGTAAGTCTGGTAACAACACAGCAACAAAAAGCAACGTAAACATAAACAAAAATACACGATAGTAAAAAATGCGATAAACGGTACTCTAATCAAATTATTATTCTCGTTTTTTTTTTTTTTTAAAATATAAACGAGTACCTCTTTCTACAGAAGTAAACCTTGGACCCCGCGTGACGTCACAGTGAGTGATAAAACGAACGCATTGCAAACGATATGATAAAAGCGAAAAAAGGAAAAACGAAAAAACGAACAACGAAAAAACGAAGAAGAAGAAGAAGAATTCCTTTAATGAGACGAGGTAAATAAACTTTAGAAAAAGAAGAGAAAAATTCCTTACTTTACGTTGGAAGAAATCATTTCGAGATCACAGATTTTATGTGAAAATAGTTCGCTTTTAGTTTTTAGAGTTCTAGAGTAAAGATTAAATTTAAATATGTAATGTAAATTAAATTAAAATAAAAATAAATTTGGTGTGTTAACAAAATAAATTTCATTTCTAATTCATGTAATTGTGTTCATGTTTTTGTTTATATTTTGATTGTCTAACTCAAGATTTCATTTATGCAGAAAACTTTAATTTGAAAATATCTCATTTTTCGTTTTAAATTAATTAACTAAATTTGGAATTCCACAGATTTTTAATTTATTAAAAATTTCGAATAGTTTTTGTGCTGCTGTTCCAAAACGTTCATTAGAAATGAAAGCCCGTCGTCCGTCCGTCCTCTCGAAGCGACTGCCGCTTATCTACAGTGGAGGCCGTAAAATCAAGACAAGTGTCGGCATCCAGTGAATGCTTATCTCTCAGTAGAGCAGCCTTGTTTTCGGTGAGCCAGCACGCGACCTCTTTCACCCCCATTCGAAAAACACAGAGCATTCTAAGCTCTCTCATTCGAATAGAATCTTGGAAACGAAACCAAGCCGGCAAAATAACAGAAAAAAACTCAACACTAAATCCTTATCGCTGCCTTATAAAATATCGTCGTCGACAGGCGCTGCTCGCTGCTCGTAAGTAGAGGAGTTTTTTTTTGTGTTCTCCCAGCTCCTCTCGTTTTATGAGTTGTGTGACATTTCGAATGACTTGTTGAAAATCGAAGACGTCAAACAGCAGCGCGATGCACTCGCTGCTCGCTGTGCTTTTCGCTGCTCGCTGCGCTTCTCGCTGCCCATCAGGCGAGCGCAGCAAATAGAATGCCGAGTTGGACTCCGGCTTGGACTCGGCCTGCCACACTCGCAGAACTCTCGCAGAACTCTCGCAGAGTTCCGATAGCGCTCGCTGGTCTGACTCTCGGCACGAAGCGCCGCCATTCTCGGCACGAAGCGTCCGCGGTTTGAACATCTCGAGTGGTGTTAACTGCGGTGCTTGCTTATCAACGAGCGCAGCAACGAGATCACTAGCAGCCGCAATTTTGTCGCTTTCCTGCCTGCAATTATTTATTTCAATCCAATTTGATATTTTTTTCAATTTGCTTTACTTTTCTTGGGTGATTTCAATAAGAATGACTTAAGTAGCCATTTGTAGAATTTATTATCGCTAACGAGAGCACAACAAATCCATCCATTCCGTCCGGTGCGGACGGCCGATGCACGCCGAGCCGACTAACCGCCACTTACAGTTACGACTGATAACAGTTAGGCGGACGGACGCGATGTAAAGTGCGTCCACCGTCCCCCACCAACTGACCGAGCGACCAGGCGTGCGTCTGCGGCTCCTTCGATAAGACTTCACATTGACTGCAGCAAACGACAACAAAACGGCGACATTTAAGACGCCCGCACCCTTTAAATGTTGAAGCAGACGACCACCAGCAGCAACGGCAGCGGGAGCAGCACTCGATCTTGCAGTTGCTACTGATTAACAAGCAGCAAACAACTTAGTTCTGATCTTGCTTACCATTCGGCACATCCTTCCAGAGTTTATCTGCTGAACGCCCTCAGTTTTTCCTTCTCCGTTTTGATTTCTTTGAATTCATTTTTCGCTCTTCTGATTATTCTTTTTAAGGATTCTGTTATCTCTTACCACCCGTGTAAATGTCGTTAGCGATTCAAAATCCAATGTCTGTGCTGATTAGCTACTGAGTTTAATGATTTGTCGTTAGCTTTGGCGTTAAAATTCGTGTAAATCTTATTACTACTATTTTAATTACAAATTATAGTACAACTAGTTAAATTTCAATTTTTATTTTCACTAGTTTTCATTTATATACTAGATTATAATCATTATTAGTTTACTTGTTAATTATCAATAAATATAAAAAGTAACTAATTAAAAGTTTTCGCAATATTTGCAGCCTCCACTGTAAACCCACCCGATCGCTTCTCTGATCTTAGCTGGTACACACACCACTCGCCGAAGAACCAAACCTTAACACATGAAAGCCTTCAAAAGCTCAATTGTAACAACAGCTTTCAGAGAAAAGCGAAGAGCGTTCTGCTTTGATTTCTCTTTGAAAGCAGTGTTGGTGAACTACAATAAAAACATTTTTAATATTTAGAATTTAAAAAATTTCAGTAAATTCGTTTAATTTGAGCAAGTTATAATTATTGAAAATTTATGTATTTAGAATTTTAAAATTATTTATTTCTTCAATCAAATACATTTAATGACTTTTTTTATAATAAGGAAGACTTTTCTCTGTAATTTAAAGAGAAACTCATTCTACAATTATTACATAATAATAGAGAAATAGCTAAATAAACAAGTATATAAATTACTAATTAAATAGCCACATAAATAAGTCAATATATAAATAAAAATATAAATAAGCAAACAAATAAATAAATAAATAATTCAGTAGAGAGATGAATAAAAAGAGGAACAAATAAATACATAAATAAGTAAGGAAACGATTCTAAAAATAAATAGTTCTCTTTTTTATATATAATAATCATTTCCAAATTCAAAGATCGAACTTTCTACCTGCATTTTACTGGCTGATGACAGCAGTGACAAATTGCTTGATTTGAACTGAAGAATCGAGCAAAGAGTGAAAAGCAGACACAAACTGTTACAGAAAACAGACAATCAGTTTTCTGGTTTTTTTTGCAATAACCAAACAATGATAAGAAACTATTAGAAAGCCATTTCCAGGTTTGTTTTAAGTACATTTAATACATTTACATTTCTTACGTTTCTAAAATGATTCATTACATTTTGCATGATTGATATTTATGAATTATATATTTATAAAAAAGGTTGAATAATTCTTTGCAAAATTACTTAATAACAACGCATTTAATATATTTACATCTATTTAAAACTGTGTAAATATATCATTAACAACAACCACAACGCCAACAACCATATCAAAATTACAAATTGTTAAGTTTTGCCTAGTATCACGTTTTTCCAACAAAAGCTTTTCGTTTTTGCATGTCAATGTAATATTAAACTTTTTAAGTTTTGAGAGAAACTAGTAAAAGTGTGTTGTCTTCGGCCAGGCCGAAGTTTAAATACCCTACACTCGAGTAGCTGAAAAAATATGAATTAACATTTTTAAAAACGAGGTGCCTTCACATCCCGTATGTAAAGTTTGCGGTTCGTCCATTTAACCGATTTGTGAACCGATTTGTTAACCGATTTCGCCCATTTTCAATCCCAAACTGCCCTACATAACAATGAATATTTGTGTCAAATTTCATCTCGATATCTCTTTTCGTGCTCCCGTAATCGTAATGTCAACGGACAGGCAGACGGACAGCAGACGGACAGACGGATAGAAAGACTGGCGGACAGGGCTACATCAGGATTCAGAAGGTGATGCTGATCTCGTATCCTTCTCTGCATTACAAACGGAATGCACCCTCCCTCTTCGGGTGTAGGGTATACAAATCCATGTCACGTGTATTCTAAGTACGAAGAGAGGGTCGCTCCTTGTGTTGGGGTTTATCTCTGCACTAATTAGGCGCAATCCAATTCTCGATGTTCGCCCTAATTAAAACGATCCAACAGAACTCTTCAAGAACTCAAAAGTCTCCGTCATTTTACTGAAGTGACTCATCCCACTGTGCTCACGTTCCCTACAGACTGCATTATGCGAGTTTTTAAAATTGAATCTCTTTAAAATAAATCTTCCTAAATAAATAAAAAATTAATTGAAATATGCGTTTAACTGCTGTAAAACTTGAATTTCAACTTTCTTCTTTTCTTACAATCAAACGAAGTTTCTTATTAATTAATGATTACAATTAGTTTCTAAATACCTTACATTAAGTGAGAAAGTTTGACTTAAGAAAACTTTGATTTGATAAGCTTAAAACTGATTTATCTGTTGAGAGTTAAGGGAATTTAAAAACTCTTCAAAGCTCTGCGTATTATGGAAAAGATTAGGAAGGATGTGAGGTCCTTGATTAATGGATAACAGCAATTTAGCAATTGTTTTAGCCATTTGACTTCCTCTATTTTCTCTATTATTATTTCTTCAACTATATTTGAAAGCACTTTTCATACACAAAAATTCTCCATTCTTAACATAAAAATCAACGAAGTTGATTAAAAATTAGAAATTTAACTATATTGTAAGCAATTCATATTAGTTCAATAAACTCGGAACAATGTAGCTGCACCACTAACTTTTAACACAGCTGTACTGAATCTGCAGTTTCAAATTTTTGGCTTTTTTACTCCTTTTTAACAAAAATTAAAACATCTGTATATCCAAAATTTTTAAACAAACTGAATCACAAATTTTATATTTATTACAATTGTTAATAAAACAAAAATTATGTAAATAACTATTATTGGAACGAAAATTGTTTACTCTACTTCTCACTCCCTGACTGTAGATGGATTCCGAGTTCATCTCGACCGATTAAATTTTTCGCAACAATGGCGTTACGAGGTAATGAGCGAGGGTGAAGATGTTTGATATCTTAGTAGGTATTTCTGTGAAAGCTTCCGGGAAAGACTTGTAAGCGAACTGATTCGGTCGCTCGATCGGCTGTTCTAACAACTGCACCGCGAGCGGGTGACGTTGTGGTTGGCGCACGTAGATCGCAACGTATAAAAGTTTTGCTTTGCACCGCTACGTTTCAGATTTGAACAGTTGCTTCTCCGTAATCAACCGCGCAACTTTAGGTGCAGAAATCCAAATATAAGAAAATAATTTCAAAAACTAACGTTCCAACTTTAGAAATTTCTACACTCTAATAAAACCAAAAATGAGTGCTAAACCAAACTTCATTTTCCGTCGTGCCAACGTTGAAGATTGCAAGGCAGTGCGTGAGATGATTCAAGTATGTCTGGTATTTTCTTAGTTTTGATGAAAACTACTTACATAAGTTCCAACCTAATGTTTTTGAAATTTCATACTGGTGCCGAAGTTTGTAGTGTATTTGGTGTCAACATTGGATGTTAAGGGTGGCCCTGCATCGTACGCAATGCGTTTGTTAGACACGTCATTTCAATTTCTCAACGCAATGCTTACGCACGAAATGCATTAAAAGCTCGGAAAGCGTTACGTATACAGTGGAGCTCATCATTTCAATATTTGCATTAGTATGCAGATAAAAAAAATGTGCAAAATGTGTGTTTCTAATTCAATTAGAAAATGTAAATTTTTCCTCTCACTCTCTCAGGAGATCGAAGTATGCAACTGACGTTCCAAAGTAATTAAAAGCGTTCATTTGCTTGCATTAAAAAAACGGGAAAACTTATTTCCGTTCTCTACACTGCAATCGGGGGCGTTCAGAATAGCTTCAAAATCGGGGAATTCCGAATGCGATTCAAACAAATGCTTAAACTATATTAATTAACTACATTCAAAATCATTCGGTTGCAATTCTGAGAAGTTACCCGATAAAATATGGTATTTGAAAGCTTGGCTTTTTCTGTAACATTGAGCATTAAGATGTGACAACTGTTCACTGCATCAGAAAGCTTTGGGTGATAAAAACACTTTTATGAAATTTCCAAAGTACGACTGAGACTCCAAACTAAAACTTTTGTTCTATAAACATTTTGTAGATCACGAAAATCCAATATTAATAAAACACACTTTAATTATAAATAACCAATAAAATTTTAAAATAAACAAGATGGATTGAAAAGATGAAAATTAATTTAAATTTAATAAATAAATTTTTTTTTCTGTTAAAAATTGATTAAGTATTCAAAATCTTTATAACTGAAATACACAACAATCGTGGTCTATAATTTCAATTTCATACATGCAAGTAACTTGAGCTAAATTAAAAATTAAATTAAACTTAAAAAGTACTTCTAACTGAAAAATGTTTCTATTCATTGAACTTCAGACTAAAGAGAATTTTATTTTTCTAGGAACTCGCCGATTATTTGAAAATGAGTGATGGACCAAAATGTTCAGTAGAAGGTATAAACATTTTTTTTGTGATTTCATTTCTGTATTTACATTATATCCACCTAACTAACAATAATATTAATATACAAAAAACATTTCATCAAGTATGTAGGAGTTTCGAGTACGATCTGATAACTCAATCATTACATAACTTAATCTTTTTTTCTACAGATTTGGTTCGCGATTCTGGTCTTACTGGAGGCCCTGAGTATTGTCATGTCTTTATATTGGAACTGAAAAAGAATGATAACGAAAAGCCGTACGTTTTCAAGCGTATATTTGCTATCAAATTGATATTCAAAGAATCTGTATTTCTCAATTATAATTCTCTAGTATACCAGCTGGCTATACGTGCTGCTATTTCTGCTATTCCACTTGGCAGGGACGTTCCTACTTCCTGGAGGATATCTATGTGAAGCCAGAATATCGGGGGATGGGTGGTGGCGCTCGCATTTTCCGCGAAATCGCTGCACAAGCGAAAAAATATGGCGCCAAACGTGTTGATTTCCATGTAAACGAATGGAATCCATCGCGTACATTTTACGAAAAAATGGGTGCCATCGATATGTCGGCCATTGAAGAGTGGCACGTGTACCGTGTACAGGAGAAGCAAATTTCAGTGCTGGCCTCTCAACTGGGACGGTGAAAAATGCATTTTTAATTAAAATTTTCACTTCTTGAAAATACTGTTTATTGTTGTTATGTTCATAATTATTTGCCATAAAATGCGTATTATTAATAATTTATATATTTATGTATTGTACTTTCATATTATTATATTATTTCTTTATAAATATGTAACTATAGGAAAATAAAGATTATTAAACAATTGGAAATGATAAAATCGTCGTATTTATAATTTTTTAATTGTATAATTTTTTATAAGGATTTTTGAGTCAATAAATTAACTTATACAAAAATTGCTAATTTTATTACTCTAATAACATATAAAAATGTAGTGTAAAAGGTTTCTAACAAAAGGTTTTGTGTTGGCAACATCATAGAATAGCAGATTTGTTCGACGTTGCTTTCATACAAATGCTAACCATATAACTGCGAACTCAGGATTTGTTCAACTCTGGCTATAAAGTGATAAGAAACTTAATTATTTTATGATAATTGATTGAAATCAGCTAAAAAGCATTGCTAACTTGAAGCGCAAAAGAAGTTGTTGTCGTAATTTTATTTGCAACTAATTACGATACTTTTTAAAAGACTAAAAAACAAAAATAGAATTGATTAAATGGAATCGCATTTCATATTTCGCCATGCAAAGATCGAGGACCTGAAAGAAGTGCGTCAAATGATACAGGTGAGTACGGGAGTAACGTGAAAATACTGTCGCCAAAAGGTCGCGTTGTCCATCTTTAATTTTTTTTTTATAGGAATTGGCGGACTTTGAAAAAATGAGCGACGGTCCACAGCTTACTGAAGAAGGTATTTATAATAATATAAAATTTTTATGCATCAGTATTTTTAGCAAGAACTTGCTATATATAGATATATAGTCCCTAATAGATAGATAATATCTCAACACATACTTACTAAAGCAATTTACCAGATTTAAAACGCGATTCCGGCCTAACTGGAGACAAAGAATTTTGTCATATTTATATATTGGATTTACTGAAAGAGAATTCAGAAAAGGCGTAAGTTGTAAAAATATGTTACAAGTAAAATAGTTCATTGTAGTTATTATTTTGTAATTTTATTTCTCTTTATTTCTTGCTTTCTCAAAGTTCTACTTCATCGAGTAAAGCTAGTCTAGCAACGATAAAAATAATACTTCTTAGAAGCTAATTATTCATATTTTATATACGCAAATAAACCAAGACTGAGTATATTTCTCCATTTCTTTAGAATACCAATAGGTTACGCCATCTGTTACTTTGCTTATTCAACTTGGCGAGGTCGTTCGTATTTTCTTGAAGACCTCTATATAAAGCCCGAATACCGCCGCAATGGTGCTGGTCGACATCTATTCCGTTCGGTTGCAGCACAAGCTAAGAAACACGGTTGCAGGCGGTTGGACTTCCATGTGCTCGAATGGAATCCAGCGCGTACATTCTACGAACAAATGGGAGCCGTTGATCTCAGCACAACAGAGCAGTGGCATTTCTATCGCGTGGAAGAGCAGCAGCTAAATAAATTGGTCAGTCAGCTGTAACTACCAAAAGCTCCAGTTAATGTTAATATATAACAAATCTTTTATCAAGTTAAACAATTTGACTTCTTACTTTTTAAATACGAACACATCCAGCTGAAATGTATTTCTTTCGAATTTAAATCGACCAGGACAACACCGGGAACATCACATTTGACACGCGCCTGTCAGCAGCAAATTCGCAGAGAGTCCCTTCATGATGACCTGCAGATACTTGCGAGTGCCGGACGTGTACAGGCGGCATGCAATTTCCATGGAATCCAACTGCGACATGCAGACACATTTGAAAAAAGTAAAAAGGTCTTGAAAGAGGAAGTGGACCAAAGCGCAACTGAGCCTACCTGCTTGAAGTCCCAGAGAACTACGCCGATTGTCTTTCCTTTCAGTACAATAAAAATTGACACCCGACTGCACAGCAATGCCTTCCGCCGCTACCAAATTCTTGAAATCTGATTGCACGCTGGCTGGAAGATTGCGTTTGGTGCAGCTTGTACGTCGCACTGGTTGCTTTACTTTCGCTGTCGGACACTTCGCTGGCACAGGCCAAGCTGTTGTCGTCCTTGTAATCCAAATGCAGCGACACCTTCAAGCGGGGTCCCTTGGTGGTACCTTCGAGTGGAGCTCCTTCGTGGCACCTTCACGAGAAGCATCAGTTGCATGGCTGCGCTGGCATTCAGAAGCGACACATGCACATCAAATGAGAGCTTTAATTGCTCGACAACCATTTCGCGGGGTTAGAAACTGTCCAGCTTCAGCTGAAATTAAATCGTCTTGTATGATAAGCTTGCCATTCAGCACATCGATGTCGCAAATGCGAAAATCCAGCACGCATCAGTGCCCATTCTCCACAGACGGTTGCGCCGATAACTTGTGCTTTAGTGACTTGAGCGATTTGAGGAACTCGTCAAAGTAAAAGGGGCCCACAAGTATCTCCAACTCCTGGCAGCATGAAATGGAGCTGCAGGTTTTCGTATAAAATTAGAAAATCCGAATTAAGATTTCGCGCGTACTAAATAATTCCAAGGGCGAGCTTAGACGACGACCATTTGACCAACGAAAATAGAAATTGTTGCTGCTTTCAGATGTAACAGAACCATGGTTGCAATATATACGCTTTTCTCCAGATCGGAGCATAAGAACACGGATCGGATCTGGATCGGAACACGGATCGGATCTGGATTTTCTCCAGATCGGAGCATAAGAAAATCGAAATTGTTGCTGCTTTCAGATGTAACAGAACCATGGTTGCAATATATACGCTTTTCTCCAGATCGGAGCATAAGAACACGGAAATATTTTAAATTTTGTACTAAAATATGAATGCTCAGAAAGTTTTCTGTAAAATTCGTTCCATGCGCAAACTGGGTTTGCTGATAATGTGGGTATCAACCGTTTTGTTTTCAGTTCATTTCCGAGACGAGTGAAGTAAAGAAAATATTAAAGGTAAATAAGTAAAGAAAACGTTAAGATATTTAATTTTTATTATAGATAAAAAACATGGAAAACATTTTCTCAAATTTAATGATTATATATTTTTTTTATATGTTCATATCCCATCCGAGATATTTATAGCTCTCATTTGGCCACAACGTCGAAGTAGGAAAAAGTAAATAATAGAAAAGACCTAAATTAGTAGCAAATTTTGGTTTGACCAAGCTCAGTGAAAGGAACACGTGTAACAACGTTTCAGCCATTTTCATGAGAGAGAATAAAATGTTCGATTTTCGTTGGACAAATAACCCTCGTCTGAGCTCACCTAAATATGTGATAACGAAACGGGCAAAAATAAAAGGACCACAATAAATGTTTTCACGGCATTGATTTGAATGGCGTGTGACCTCGACTATAAGCTTCCATCCCTGAGTTAGGATTTACATTTAAAGCAACTGACTACAATAATTTTCTGATTTTATCAAGAAACATTTTAGCGTTCAGACTTTGTTTCCATTGTTTTATAACTTTAATTATTAACTTATTCTAAGTATTTAATTTTTTGTTCAAGTAGAAACTCTAACGTTTCATTTGTCCTTTTTCTGAGAAGATAATTTATTTATTTTGTCTAATTAAGTTTGTATCTCGAAAACTTATTTCTTCCTTATATAGGAGTGATTTAAGTATATATTATCTGTGAAAACAATAAATGTGCAATTTTATATTTAATATTAAGGATTATTTAAACGTGAAAATTTTTGAGAAAAATCAATAGCTGTGGGAAGCTATTAGAAGTAAACTTTAATTACCGTGAATATTTAAATGAAAATTTTCACGAAGGATTTTTTAATTAAGCCTATAGGATCTTCGTGGAAAATTAAATTGGCAACTATGCTGGGAACATACTTTTAAATACAAGTAAAGAGTATTAAACCCAATCAAAGAGTTTTAAACACACCTGCACCGCCTGAGATACTGCGATTCTAGTAAATTGTTAGTAAAAAAATTGTTAGTAAAAATATGCGCGCCCTTTTAATTTGATGTCAATATTTTCAAAATATTTAATATAATGCCAATGTAGAACATACGTGGTTACCGCCGGCCAACAGATAAAACGTATTTTCCAATTCCACCATGGAAAATCTTTTGTTTTCAATTTATAAATGCATTTCTATAATTTAATTTCTAATTAATTTTTTTTTATAAAAAATGCATTTCTATAATTTAATTTCTAATTTATTTAATGAGTTTTAGCTTTTTAAGTTAAATCATGCTGTTTTCATTTTGCCATGCAGTGAAATTATATGCTACCAAAAGTATAATTTATTTAATTATTCCATCTACAGATAAAAATCTTACAGACTACTGAATGAAAAATGCAGGTACGAAATACAAAACTGAAGCGAATTATTTAAAGAATGCAATATTCGTAATTTAGATTCAGATACATTAAAATGTAAGAGCCGTAAAGATGTATTAATTACACAAATTAATACGTCTGGCTATTGGTTCGTGTATAGTTTTATTTTCTCTATTAGTACTTTCAAGAAATAGATGGTTATATCTTGAATCTCGAGGAGGGTTATACATCTGGGAAAAGTTCGATAGGTCGAAGTGCTAAACTTTTCCAGGGAGAAGGCTGAAATCGAACATCAAGGAAAAAGGTTATCTCATGTCTTTTAACAATTGTAACCCAAGTAGTTTCCATCTGGTGTCGTAAGAAGTCATATCATTCAGCCCGTAAGTTTGCTAATGGCAAATTCACAAAAATTTTTCTGAATTCTTTTTAATTTATTCAAATAACTAGCATAATAGGGATTCCAAATAACAACAATAATCAAGATAACAAAGAACAAAAGCAATACGGAGATTTTAATGCTACTGCATCTCTAAAATTCTTCGAATCTCTAAAATTCTCTTTATAAATCCAAGCATAGAATAAACCTCAGAAGTTATATATTTCATATTATTGCGTAATTTTAAATTTGAGTAAAAAAGGACTACCAAGTCTTTAACATCATTGTTGCAAGTTAAATGCATATAGTTGATATTATAGACGAATTTAATAGGGCTAGAAGGTTTCGAGAAAATTAGAACACAACTTTCATTAAAATAAAGAGTTAAACTATTCAATCAGCACCATGTGCTTAAATTTATAAGACCATTTTGAAGTTTATGGTAGCCATGGATATCGCGTATAGTCAAAATCATCTTGAAATCATCAGGAAATAATAAGCATTTGGAATATTTGATTAATGAGGCAAACCATTCTTATAAATATATATCATAATTATAAATATATTTAAAACAATATATGTTCAAGAGAACGAGTTATTGTAGTAATTGTAGTAATGTAAATTTAGATATGCCGTAATGACTTCATTTTTCATGCTAGATATACTCCTCGGTGAATAGCCCTGCATACTACCAATTTACGCGCCTTAGCTGAAAACTGGGTACGGATTACTGTTTATTTCGGGTTGATTGATTGGTGCTTGCTCTTCCTTTTTATTCAACATACATCCGCCTGCCGCTATGTGTTGGTTCAATAACTGCTGAGCTGTGAAAAACTGTCCACAACTTCCGCACTCAGGTCTCCTAGTTAAATTCCCCGGCTTAGAATGCTCCTTCATGTGTGAATTCATATTATATTTTAATGCAAAGGTTCTGTAGCAAATTGGACAAACGTGCGGCTTGAGGCCGCTGTGTGTCAACTTG
This sequence comes from Sicus ferrugineus, assembly GCA_922984085.1. NCBI lineage: Eukaryota > Metazoa > Arthropoda > Insecta > Diptera > Conopidae > Sicus > Sicus ferrugineus. The sequence goes on along the minus strand of OV277352.1, from coordinate 12,158,150 downwards.
TGACGCTTAAGGTGGGAGGAGTTCCGAAACTTCCTAGGACACTCGTCGCATTCAAAGTCTCTCGTGTCGCTGTGCACCATCTTGTGCTTCTTAAGTGATTTCAAGCTAATGTATAGATTGCCACACTCATCGCATTGAAATTCCTTAACATCCGTGTGGTCAGCTTCCATATGTTGTCTCATGGCTTGTTTATGCTCAAAGCTCAAGCCGCAGTAAAAGCAAAGAAGTGGCGCATGCGTCGCTTGGTGGTTTTCTAGCTGCGTGCTCGTGGCGAATAGTCGGTCACATGTTTGGCACTTTAATTTTGCTGAAGTCGGGTGTATTTTCTGCAAGTGATCCTTATACGCGCGCTTCGTTGGCATTTCTAGCTTGCATTCGGGGCAGCTAAGTGAGTCTTCGCTATCAACGAAGCGACTATCTCCATGCACTTTCCTCAAGTGCAATATGAACACCTCATCTGTGGGACATTCAATGTCACACTCATGGCAGTATTTCAGCGCTTTCGCGCTCTGAAGCCTCGTTTTCATCGACGCCAAGGGCTCTTGTTCGTCTTCACTGTCTTCGTTAGTTACATCACGAATTTCCGGTTTGCATTCTACCAGCAACTGTGTCGCTATAAATTGTATTGCATAACTCTATCTTGTAACCTACCTAATTTCCAATCGGCGTCATCTTTGTCACCATCGCTATACGTCGCATCATTGAACGTACTTGGATCCATAGAGTATGCAGATTGGTTATGACCGACTAGTTGTACAGAAGCAGTGTTCTCCTGGGTACCCATTGCATCTTGTGCTGCAAGTTGCTCCTCCTTTACCATGGTCCTCACGAGCTTCTGAAACTCCCGGCGTTTTTGTGAAACTACCAAAGTGGCCTCATAGAACTCCAATAATTTTTTTTCACATCTGAAGCATATTGAACAGGATGGCTCAGAACTTTTTCCGATATTGTTGGGCAGAGCATCCGCTTCTTCAAAACACAGCAACAGCAGGTCCTTGATGCTGATAGGTGGTCTTCCAATCCTAGTATTCTGAATACTTTTAAAATTGCTGTAGCTTTCCAGACAAATCTCACAACTAGCTGACATAATATTTCTGTACGCGCAGAAGGCAATGTTTATATTTTTAACATTTACTAGTCTAGTGACGTCAGAACCTACTTCGATTATAGAGAAAATTTTTTTCCTTAAGGTGGTCAAATACGCTACGCAAATGAGTGGCCTAAAATTAGTAGTTTTTGTTACATATTTTTGGCATATTAGTTGCTCTTACCACTATGCCTCAATAATTAGCCGTCTTCAAATTAAAAAAATGTGTTCTATGTTTTGTACTGACCTGAACACAAGTAAAGTTTCTACTTCCACTTGCAAACTAGCGCTTTTGAAAGAAAATAATTTTTATAACAAGAGACGAAGGCCCCGGTAGCTAGCGCTCGCTAAATATAAGTAATATAATGATTTTATTATTGTATTTCTTTGATTAAATAAAATAAATAAATAAAATAAATTTTTATAACAATATTTCGTTACTTTGCTGACAATTTTCACAAAACATTTCTGAGGTGTCACACTGTCAATAAAATTGTTGGTGGTTTCGTTGAAGTACAAAGAAAATGTTACTAATAACTGATAGTGTAAATACGCATTTCATATAAAGCTAGTAATAAAATTTTGTTATCGATTTTGTGTCTCTAGCGCCAAAGCGGCGTGTTTCCCAGACGGATTCATAAGCTTGCATGTTCCACTTTCAAAATTTACCAAAATTACACACAACAAAAAAATTTTTAACAATTTTACATATACAGCTCGTGGAAATTGATTTCGCGTATTCTTTCCAAACCTCGTACTCGGGAAAAAATCTATCTAAAATCTTATGGCCTCTAGAAATTCTCACTTGATTCTCATTTCTCACAAAAATTGCATTATTATTTGGAATTCACATAGAGGTACCACACAAACATATAAGCCTCGCAAAAATAGATATTTTTATTAGAAATACCTAATTCCCACAGTACAATTCTTATTGTATTTATATAGGAATAAGATTTCACACTATCTAAAAGTTAAAATAGTTAAAAAAAGTTAAAATGTATCCACATGAACAACATGGATGTTCATATTAAAATAAATACAATAAGATCTGTCCGCCTTAATTAATCATGTCGAAATAAATAGAATCAAATAATCCAACATGTAATTTAAAATCAAGAAAAGGAAAACTTCTAGACACGACCAGTTTAAAACATCTTACAAGTTGTTTCCTATTGCATTGATTGTAAGTTCCGGTTTATAATCAAACTTCAAAATCCGTTTCAATTTTAAGTTTATATTATTTGAAAATGTTTATTCTGTATGTTTCTGAATTAAAACTGAATTTCTTTTTTTTATCTAATACATAGGAATTTTACATGGGTTTTTGTTTAATTATAATACAACTCCACACACACAACTGAGCTCCAGGACATCATTGACACTGATTTTGTTGAATATGATAGTCAAACCTCTGTTGACGCGAAAAAGTTTTTGAGCACTTTTTGCATTTTATGCGAGTTCTACGCGTACTGCCAGGTGATTCATGTTCCCTGATATGAACTTTCATATTGTATACCTGTGAAAAGCACTTCCCACAAATAGGGCAACTATGCGGTTTGGCGCCAGTGTGTGTCATCATGTGCCTGTTCAGATGCGCCTTAGTTCGGAATTTAAAGCTGCACTGTGTACATTCAATATTGCGGATATCTTCATGTATTTTTTTATGCCTATACAACGCCACCTTGTGCCTAAATTGTTTTGAGCAAATATCGCACTGAAAGGGCATTTCCCCGCTGTGCCAGGCCATGTGGCGGTTCAGGTAGCCTTTATGATGATATCCCTCGCCACATACAGGGCACACAAATTCTTTCTCAGGTTTGTGTGAATGTTTATGTGCAATGAATCCCGACTGGGAGTAGAAAGTCTTCCCGCACTGATCGCAGACGAAACCCGCGAAGTGTTTCTGCCGTCGGTGGGCGGTGTAGGCACGCTTGCCCTTGAAGACCAAGGCACAGTCGGAACACCTAACGGGTTCCCGAAGCGGTATACGTTTCCCTGTCTTGATTCTTCCTTTTTTAGGAGGATATTCATCTACATCTACATTTAGTTTTTCAAATTCAATTTCCTCAAGTATACTGTTCTTCTCATCTGAGCTCAGAGTTTGCTCCAAAACTTCAGCCTTGAGTACCGCATTTATGTCGTCCAAAACCAGTTCGCCTTCCACTTCCTCTGAAATCGGAAAACATTATGTCACTTGCACTTATTTAAAAAGCCCTGCATACCTATCAGCTCATCTGCATTACCAATAATTTCTATCTTAATTTGGTCCTCCTCATTGCATTCGGTATCATTTCCGACTTCAAATTTAATTTCCTCGCCATTCCTATCATCGAAATTGATAATGCTGCAGCAATCCGTCTCATCAACTTCAATGACATCGTTCGCTGTGGTTTCAGGTAGGTCAACAGCGTTTTCTATCAGTGCATACATTTCCTCCTTTATTTTTTTTATGATTAACTTAGCTTTGTAATAAAGAAGCAACTTCCCTGAGCATTTTAAGCAAATGTAGCTCAGGTTGTGGTTTCTCTGGCAGAAGTCATCGCTTTTAAGATAGTCCTGTGTGCAGTCATTTATAAGCTCAATGATTGGCACTGGCGGATCTCCAAGGGTTTCTTGGAAAATATTTATGTCTGGCTTTATTATACAATGGCAGATACGGCAATACTGCATATCATATAAAGTTAAAATCTCACCAAACGTAAATAGAAAACTTTTTCAATAAGCAGAAAAGTCAATAAAATACTGACTTTTCATTCAAAAAACAGCTGGGGCCAGCATTCAGGCATTGGTAGCCATACAGAGATATTTTTAACAGCGAAATCTGTTTTTGCGTAAGCCAATGTCTGGTAGTAAAGTAATAAAAAGAAAGACCCATGTCAGATACACTATAAAACTATATATTTATAATATAAATTATCTAATCTTAACACCGATAATTAAAAATAAGAACAGAAAAAATAAAAGAACAATTAAGTCAACAAATCGTGAACTAATATTTTCTACACAATTCTATGTTCCTCTCCGTTACAACAACGATTAGCACAAGTAGGACAAGTATTTAATGTTATTCCATTTTGAAGAGCATATATGCAAATAAAAGAATTATTAATTTGTTTCTTGGTATTCGATCGTTTTTCCGACAGGGTAGGAAGATGATGTATTTATTCGTTCTAAAATACATCATCTTCCTAACCTTCCTTCCGTCATCCCACGTCATATTTGGTCTGTAGACAAGCCGGTTTCGGCATTGTGCCATCTTCAGTGTCGTTATTCGTTAAACGAAAAACTTCGTTCCAAAATACATCAATTATTAATTTATTTTTAATATAACGATTTACATTATATTGTTGAGAACGGCTGCACATTTGCAGTGTCGGGCAGAAAGAAGAACAAGAAGACCATTAGTAATAATCAAAAGGGTAATAGTAATAATCAAAAAACGAGTGGCGCAGAAGCATTCGAATGACAAGAGGAATATTTACAAATTTTAACGCACTCTTTAATAATCCTAACTTTAAATTGAACCAAGATTCTGGCTGATAACGTCATCATCTATTTAATATTAAACCATATTAGGGATGTGCTAGACTTCAAAACTGACACAAAGTACCAGACATGCTAGGAGCTGCTGTTCGATTGTTATCGGTACAACGCGATGTAGCTCGCTTTAGTTTTCATAAAGTCTATTTCCCAAATTTAGGCTTAAGAAAACTTTGCGGGATGGTGGATGAAAAACTAAATGCTGTTAAAGCTGTAGACATAGAGGATGGCATCTTTAAGTACGTACTTATAAAAGTTTACGGCAAGGAAAAGGACGGTACTGAGCCGAGTAAAAAAATTGTTCGAGGTTATGCCGACTGCCAATGGCACTGTAAGTAAAAACTATAATTGCCACTTGTATGAAGTTCCTAACACTGTGCTCTGAACGAAAGCTGATATTTACGAGCGTGTCAGTACTTCTTGCCAGGGGTTAGGCCTCGAAACAGAATGTCTTGGCGGCGGAAGAATAGAACACAACCCCAGTGCCAAGCTCATCAAGGTTTATGGATACTCGCAAGTAGGATTTCTACTAATTCAAGTCGTTTCAAAGCTCAGATCCTTTAATTTGCTTCCAGGGATATGGCAAGGCTGACCACGCTGAATCTAGGGAAATTCTAAAGAGCAAATACAGCGATTATACCATAGAAATTTCTGATGAAGGTTACTAAATGCAAAATATAAACTGTTTATAAAAAAAGCACTTGATCGAAGAATTGCGACGACTGCTTGTCAGGTTATTCCCACACTATTCCTCATTATTGGAAGATTTCGGAATCACTATGTCCCATCAATGTTAAATTAGTATTATATTGACATTGGGGGAGCCAAGTTCCGGCTCAGTCGTTTACATCGAATAAAAAAATTAAAACAAAATTACAAGCTTGGCACCTATTGTATGAGTACCAAAATATTAGCATTTTAACAGGCAGAGCGATAACTCCCCAATAAGCAATTGATGCATGAATATTGCATGCGCCTAACGTTTTTCGGTTTAAATATTACAATTATTTTCATAGCTACTAAAAATACGCAATCACAAATTTTCAGGACAAATATTCCTAACAATTTTCTCTATTCGTTTTCCTGTAATCGTGACTTCCGCAGACAGACAAACATGGCCAAATCGACTCAGGAGGCGAGGAAGAATATATATTTGAGCAAGACTATATGTACTTTTCTATATCTACTACGCCTCCTTTAATACGTTACAAACGGAAGTATAAAGTGAATATACCCTCTCTATTCGGGAGTAGGTTATAAAAACACTATAAGCATACGAGTTTCTATAATTTAAAAATAGTAATTTATTCGTTCTCTATTATAGGTCTGTCATTGATCTGTACGCGTTTGCACTTCGTAAGCTCGCAAGTTGTCTAAATGCGCATATTTCTTCTTAACTATAAAGTTTGAAATCAGCTCGAATATCACTTGAAAAAGTGCGATGACTTAATTTTTTATTGGTGATTTGAATACAACATAAAACTGTAAGCTTTTATATGCCCTAAAATTAAAAATCATTTGTGGGGATTTTATTTATAGAGTTAAAAATGTTAAACATAAATGAGAACGTTCTCCAAATACTACACGTGCATACAGTTTTATCTCGACAAAAGGGAATGGCTCAAAGTGTTACTTAGGCTATTGGAAATCCATGTACACGTTCCAAGTGAAAACTCAGATTTGTTTGTGTGTTGAACATATGTCCACAGACATGACAAGCCTTTCGCGGCTCGTTGGTAACAACCTCATATTGAGAAAAGTTTGAAAGTGTCAACGACTTGAGGATAACGTCGTGATCTTTTTCCATATGTCTGTTTAAGTTGTCTTTGCTGACGAACGTTTGTTCGCAAATTATACAGTTCAACTTAGTTTCTGGCTGAGGATTGTCACTGGCAATCGATTGCACTGCACTTTCAACTTTCGACGTGACTGTGTCGAGTACATCGCCATGGGTTCTCCTATGTACTTTTAACGTGTACTTCTCCGTAAAAGTTTTGGAGCAATGCTCGCATTTGTACCGAGGACGATCGGCTTGGTGCGTGATCATGTGGTGGCGGAATGTGCGTTTGGTTTTAAATAGTTGACCACATATTTCGCAGCGAAGTGGATCCTCTTCGGCCTCGTGCTGGAGCTTGTGATTGTAAAGCACTGTAGTCTGCGAGAAGCAAAGACCGCACTTGTCGCACTGATACTTCTTCGAGTTCATATGGACTTCCATGTGGCGTATGGTGCTTATCTTTGTGGTGAAGTTCTTGAAACAAAAACGACACTGATTCTCCTCGCGTCCTTCATGAAGATTCATGTGCAGCATTACATAATCTTCGTTCCTATGACTAAAGTTGCAAAGTTCGCAGGTGAATTTGTGGTGAGCCTTAGCCGTATGTTTCTGGAGCCTAAATTTGCTTCTGAACTTAAACGGACAGAACTGGCATTCCAGCGTCTCTCTACTAATTCTCCGGTCTCCGACATTCTGATGTTTCCGGGGATCTTTTCGTTTCTGGGCATCGCGTAGAGCTTCATTAACTGTCTGTGTAATTTCACTCTCCGAAACACTGAAGTCTTTGAAGAAATCCTCGTTAATGAATTCCTCCATCGTAGACATGTGCTCATTACACTCCTTCTCCACATCGGAGTCGTATCCAATAACAACATTTTCAAGCAGATTCGTGAGGCTTTTTTGCGTCTGTAGTAGCCGTACCAGGATGCTGTCGTATTCCAGCAGTTGACAGTGGCACTGTTTGCAAACAGACTCAGTGTTGGGGATGACAACATTAGTTTTGGAAGTGCGAGCCAAATAATCCAGGACATCCTTCAAGGGTTTTCCAGATGCGGGACATTTTGTGGCTTCCACGTTCTTATACTTATTGGGGTTTGGACTTTTTCGCTTACACAGAAAACATCGTACGTTATTAAAATATTTTTCCGCCATAACATCAGACACCGCTTCCGTTTTTTATTGAATTGATCGCACAAACTAGATATTCCTCAATGTAGGGATTTACTCTTTGACTAGAGTGCCAACCTTTAGGAAAAATCTATTGTGAGATGGTTTTGTTCGTTGGAAAAAGGAATATTAAGGGAAATGAAACTTACATGAGATTCTCTTATTTCTATATATGTAAATAATCCTAAAATGTAATTCTATCTAAAATCAAAAATTCTAATTTCCACATAATTTTATATCATAGGTTTCATTGAGTCGGTTTGTTCTGAAATAGACCGTTTCAAATCAGTGTTAAAGATGAATGCAACTTAATAGCCTTAATCTACTAAACCGAAGATCCCTGCATATATAGTCTCAAATTACAAGCTTCTTAATTAACGTTATTTGATATTGAATACACTTTTATGTATGAAGTTTATATTATATTATATGAAATTTATATTATAAGCCATCTTTCAATTTCTATAATTGAAGATATTTACTGAATAATTTTTTCTTTACTAAAAAATATTTACTCAATAATTAGTAAATTTCCCACTTTCCGACGAATTTCAGAAAATTTCAATTCTTCTTGAGTTTAGATTTTTATTTATGAAAAAATAAGTAAATAACAAGATTTCAACGAATTCGCAAAGTATTCCTTTATCCAAAGTGCTACTGTACACTAAAGTTAGATGCTAACTAAAGTTAGTGCTACTGTACACTAAAGTTAGATGCGGCCAAACGTCACAAATTTCACTAGCCATTTTTTTAATAAACCGAACAGCTATTTAAAAACAAATAGTTATACCGGTTTGTTCAATGTTGATGTCATATGAAATGAAAACATATAGTAAAAAATACTTGTCGCTGAACAACCGGTGCCATAGATGATTCTGAGGGTGATATTTCTTCGAAATTATTTAAATTGGCATAGGCTTCCATCATAAAAAAGTAGAACTCACATCAGAAAAATCTTTTGTTTCTCATTTTTACTTGTTGGATTTTTTCAGACATTTGGCAACTGCGGACAGTGATGACTTTGAGTCTTTTTGCTTTCCACTAATCGATAGCAGCCATTTTCTAGAAATACGGACTACACATCATAAATAGACTCCACATGGTATAATAAGCATAGGTGTGACATTCTCGTCCTACACTCTCTTCTTGCTATTATTTTGATTTTTTATTAGAAACCCAAAATTTTTAAAATCCCAAAATTGCACTTAAACGGAATAATTGTTTTTTCTTCATCTCATAGTTACTTATTTACTGTTATTTAAATTTCATCTTATTTAATGAAGGTAATCACAATATTTAACAGAGTAATTGCTGATGTCAAAATTGAAACGTGGAACTGCGTGCCAATTAATAACTCTTTAAAAGTGGGGTGAAAAAAATTTAGTCTCGTAAGAATTTCCGATTTTGTATGTGTTAATTCGTGGAAGATATTCTGGCTAATTTGGTGATATTCGTGCATGATACTCTGGCTGCTGCAATTTTAAACAGCTAGATGTCAAAATTTTATTACTGAGGTGAGAAAAATACTACAACGACTAGTGCCACAAAGGCTTTAATGACAGGCGCATCTGTGCTTTTGACAGTATCAGTCACGAGGTGAAAAATTTGAGAGACGACTGTTCTCATAATACCACCTAAAATTATATGAACTTCCTGCAATACTGGCGTCTGTAAATACTTCCACATTTTATCGGATTTTGTAATTTTCGGAGCACTAATTTTGCTGAGAGTTATTTCTGAGTAAAATGGCAAAACGGCGATGCTATTTGTGTGGGAAAAAAGATAACGCGCTACATAATTTTGAAGATGTTGAGGCGGCAATTGTCCCGGCTTCGAAAAAACCCATCAAGATAGTTCTTCAGCACCTGGCTAATTGTATAAAAACTCAACTAGAGTTTAGCGAAGGCGCTTGTGTTTGCCCGTCGTGTCTGGCGGAATTGAGCGAATACGACGACCTTATGCTGAAGTTGTTGACGTTCCAGAAGAGGTTGACAAGACTGCTAGAGACGACACTACAGTCTGCCAAGGATCAGTTGGAGAAAAACATCGTCAAGTCAACGGATAAATATACCATCTTTGAACTAACTGAGCAAGATGTAGAGATGACCGAATCTGATTTCGATACTGCGGGCGATAGTGCGGAAGACATCGATTCGGAAGATGAAGATTTGAAAGTTGTGCGTGAGTGCATGGCTTGCAGCAAGCAGTTCGGAACGAAGAAGGAACTCAATGAACATGTAGCCGAAGAACATGGCAGCAACCCGGTCTACACTTGCCACATTTGTGGCGTCGTACGCAAGGATGAGGAGTACTTGGAGCTGCATATGAATGTCCACGAAGGTAAAACGGAGAATGAGTGTCGCTACTGCGACAAACGCTACACTCGACCGGTCAATGCACTACGTCACATGCGTTCGCACTGGAACAAGAGGAAGTATCAGTGCGAGAAATGCGGAGAGTGCTTCTCGCAGGATAATCTGTTGTACAATCACAAACTACGCCACGACGCCGAGGAGAATCCACTTATCTGCAGCATTTGTAATATGTCATTTAAGACAAGAAAGACATATACTCATCATTTACAGATCCACCAAGAAAATCGCAAGCGGCATCAGTGCGACTATTGTCCGAAATCGTTTACTGAACGCTACACCCTTAAGATGCACGTGAAGACGTCACATCCTGACGCTTTCACTGCACCTGAAATAGATGAGGCGGTGAACGCTATAGTAGAAGTTAGCAGCAGCGATATCGCATGCGTTATATGCGGCGTTAAATTTGAAACTAAGGAAGGTCTTAACGAACATTTGGAGCAGGAACACGATGTCGTTTTTAATTAGAACATAAATTATTCGTAGGTAAAATGGATATATCCGCATTAAATAACAAAACAAATTTTTAATTTCAATAATATCAAGTATATAAAGTGCAAATCTCTATTTGGAACTTCCCTAAATATTTTCATTTTAAGGTCAAGTATTGAAGAAACAAAACATCTAAGTCGCAGTAAGCCGTAGATTACTTTTGTTATTCTTAAAATGTATTTAAGTATACTTAACTACCTACTGTACCAAGAGTTCTTTCGATATAATTTAAAAATTATCACTTCAAGCAATTACGCATGTACATATTATCACAGAATTGTATTCACAAGCAACTACATTTCTGAATATTGATGGATACAGTGTTGATGGAGTGTACTCCATAATTTCTAGGAACAAGTGAACTTCCAGGATAATGAATATTTTCATTTTCTATCGGCTTATATACGTATTTAATAAATTTCAGACTCAATAAAGAAATTTTACTCGTTAAACGCCACTGTTTTTTTTCAGCTAAGAAGTATTAGTTATGTAAGAAAGAAATTTATTTTTCATTATACGAAACTTTTTTTAATATAGCACTGAGATTTTCAGATCTAACCTTGAAAGTCAAACGCAAGTTCTTGAAAACAAAATAGTGAATTTCTGTGTTCTCACGAAATATTTAGATTTCAAGCACTTTGTTAGGACCAAATCGAAGGTCTATGAAAAATTCCGCTGTTTGAAACAGGTGGAATCTAAAGTATGAAAAAAGTTGGGAAAAACAATTCTACAATAAACTAAGAAATATATACATACTTGAAAAAAAATTATTTAAACTTATATAAAATTAATGTTATTTAAATTTCTTTCTCAAATCTCTTTTTTAAAATTTAAAATGCTTTTGCATTAAAGAAAGTAGAGACATGAAAAGATTTTATGAACTATAGACTGATTCCAGTAGAATATAAACTGATTTTTAACTCTAAATCCTTGAATTTTTAAGCTAATTCTCATCTTTTTAACTTTTGCACCATTTCTCCACTCGCACAAATGAACTTGAAATTTTAAGGCTTGAATACGTGGAAAATCGTAATGGTATGGTACAGAATACCAAAGTAAACTATTTCCAGATCATTCCAATGCCCCGGTTTCCCCACTGCACCGAAATCTAATAAATCCATCTATGTATTTTACACTGAGTAAAATTTATTATAAAATGACCACTAAACTAAGTTTATTCGTTCTCTTGTGAACGAAGACGACCATTAGGATTGGTCAATCGAATCGCTAGCTGCTTGGCACGCTCCACGATATCCTTGCGTTTCTTGGAGGAAACGCCATGGGCGATTTCTGCACAGTACACACGGTTCTGCATCATTAGTACTTCCAGCTCCTTTACATTGTGGACAAGAAACTTCTTGAAGCCAGTGGGTAACATATGACGAGTGCGTTTATTTGAGCCATAACCGATGTTAGGCATCAAATATTGACCCTTGAAGCGACGTCGCACTCGATTGTCGATACCTTTTGGTTTGCGCCATTTGTGCTGCAAATTAGCTTGAATTAGTACAGCGATCCATTTTGAAATGCAAGTGCAATACTCACAGACAGCTTAGCATAACGATCCGATTGGTGACGGATGAAGTGCTTGGTACGCTTCTTCACAATTTTTGGCCTGTACGCTGGACGAATCGTCATTTTTTAGCTGTAATATTCACAAAGAAAAAATTAACAGCTTAGTGCATTCGCCGAAATATCTTATTACAATTATTCTATTTTCCCAGGGAAAGTAAAGGAAATTCTAAAAGAGCCGAATATTTTGACGAACTGAAATGCATAACTGCTTCTGTGGACATATTTAAAGGCAAGATGGAGGGTATTTCTAAGGATTTATTCAGTAAACACACACCGATTTTATAGAATGGAAGGCCAAAAAGAAGGAAGCCCGAGTTGGCTGTCAAGTTACATCAAATTTTTGACATTTTCCTGGTGTTTCAATGCTGCCAAATTTCTGTATAGAGGTATATCCGGTGCGTGATTACACTCAATTAGCTTAAAATATTTTGAATGTGATTGTTTTATGTTTACAATCAAATACTTCCACCCTTTTTTGCTTTGATGATTTATTATGAATGAAGTTATTTCCTGCCATAAAACATCTTACCCTCAGTAGTAGTAGTAATAACTGATTACTGTAAGTTTAAATAAGCAAAGATAAGCACACCAGCGTATGGGTGCTTTTCATTCTGAAGGACTGAATTTTAGGTTTCTTATATATACGAGTTAATTCTAGATTACCTCTTTTATGCATAAAGCAAGTTTTAATACATATGTTTAAGCTTTATATGTTTTATCAAATATTGGGAAATATTGTTATCTAAACTGTAAAAAAAATATAATATAATTATAAACTGTATAAAAATAAAATTGTTGTTGAAAAAATTAATTCGGTAACAAAAGAAGCAATAAATTATTCTCCATTCTTTGTACAATTTTCTTTAAAAGATTGCGATACTGAAGCTCGACTTTTTTTTATTTTTGTTATACTTCTGGATTATTCATACTTTGCGACTTATTTCGACAGTTGTGTGAAAAGCAAACTGTCTTTGCGATAGAATGTAATTAAACAAAATATATTCATATTCAGAACATTTCTTTCAGAACATTTATATTCATATTCAGAACCTCTATTTGAAACGATATATAGGGTGGGCCAGTTAGTTTCTTCTCTAAAATTGTTTCTTCTTATAAATTATTTCTCGATGATTTCTGGCTCTATTTCACGAATAACACGATGGTTATTTTCCTTAAGTTTATGGAAATCGTTCGTTGATTGTCAGCATAACATTGGACATTGGATCGTTACGGTGATACGCAAGAAAGAATTCAATGTCCAGTTGCTGAGATCTTTGGCGAGTTGAGGTTCTCGTGTATCACGGCATATGGTGCGTCTATAAATTTCTTCGTTCGTGACTGAAGAGATCATTTGAACACTAAAGAGGACATTTGTTCTCAATTATTTTTCTCATGTGGGGAAAAAAGGAAAAAAATATAACCAAAGTCTTAATCTACTATTGTTTTCGTGGTTTTATTAGACCGTTGAAAGCGTCCCTTTATTTTAACTGGTATTTAACTTGGTTTATTCGTATTAACAATGCTTCCTGCGACTAAAGCCAGAACATTTTTAAAATCACTTCGCAATGTCGGTATTTATTTTTATAAAGAGTTCAACATTTTTCAATAAATACACAGATATATTTAAAACTTTTTTTAATGTTGTAGTTATTCACCTTTCAATATATATTTTTGGGCAACGACTAATAAAAAGCTTGGGCTTTGTTAAAAATATTTTACAATGAGAATACATAATTTTGTACAAAAGTGTTAAAAAACAAATCCAATCTTTTAAATTTTTCAAAAAAATTTTCAACACATCTGTCTAGATTTAGCAAATCAGAAAAACGCCATTATAAATAATTATTACTATTGCAATTGATAATTTCGAATATAGTTTTGTTTAAATGCACATTGTAATTTATTTAGCGAGATGTACAAGCCCTAATTTACAGGTTTGTCTTCATTCGAATTTTAAACTTTATTATTTGGTTTGGATGTTAAATATAACATTTTTAATTTTAATAATACATGCAGTTTCTTCTTTTATACAGTTCCTCTTCAATTAAAGTTAAAATCATCTAAGGTTTACTTTTTTCCAGTTGTAATTGTATTTACAAAACTAGATTACGATTACTAAGTAACAAATGTGTAGTCGTAATCTAAATTTTATAGCTCTGAGTCAAACCATCACTCAAAAATCTCTGCAAAATGTAATTGGCGAAGATTTAAACTTCCACTGATGTTAAGCAGAACTTTCAGATGAACTTAAATTGAGAAAGTGAGCGTAAGTGTGACACTTCTAAGGTACTTCGCATACTACACCTCTAAATATATGCCGAAAGCGATTAAATCGATCTCTGCACCTTGCTATGCTGAATATACTTAAAAAAATCGATAATTGTGCTAACATAATTTTTAACTTAAATTTAATTACAGTAAGTGTATACGCATATTGCTTAAAAATTTCACTAAAAGGCTAATACGCCAAACTGTTGTATAAGCACACATTTATCTAGAATCGTAAATCTTCGTATATGCAAATTCAAATTTCGATTATTTAGTAAAGGAAACTAGGGGTATTATTTGGCTTGGAACATTTCAGTACAGTAATTTCCTTAGATTCTCATAGGCTGTATTCATTATGCCCCAGCTGACGAACGAACGAAACGCGTTGAAAATACAACCGCGGTAAAAATTTCCTATTCGACTACCTCGGTCGTGATATATCCTCCTACACACCAACAGCATGCTTTCCGACCGATGCCCCATATCACTTTGCATCGCTACTTTGATGACGTTCAGCGGGTAGAAGAGTGTGCTGATGGTTGCACCAATAAGTGCTCCGGCGACAAATTCTTGAGCTGCCTGTGACGATGCACTCGTCTATTGATGTTGCATTATTAAACAATAAATGTTAATTAACGAAGAAATTGCATCAGTTATTTACTTACTGGGCCTGGTAAGTGTTTGTTGACCTCTTCACGAATTATGAAGAACATAGCGTTTGAAGGACCGTTTCTCCATAATACTGGCACAAGACCTCTATAGAGTTCTCCGAAACCATGTTGGGCCCAAACATACCTGAAATGTTTGCTTTTCCGTTAACTTTCTTTTCTTCTCTTAAATAAACGATATATAAAGCTTCGAGCCAGTTATTCAGTGTTGATTTAAACTGACCTCATTAAATGTACATTCACGCTAGAGCATTTTAATCAAAGTTTATATTTCACTAGAAAATTGAATTTGGATAAAGCATTAACAAACACTAATAACAGACTCTTGTTTTATTTAAATGCTTAATGAGCATGAATTAATTTTATGAATTCTAAAAAGTATTAATTAGATTTCATTACTCATAAAATAGTTATACAAATTGAATATATACAAAACATAATTAACTGCTTAAAGTATATAAATTATATGTATAAATAAATTATAAAAATTTTACCCAAATGCTCGAGGTGTATTCGCAAAATGTTTGTGATATTTCGAGTGGGCCAGCAAGGTTTGAACTCGCTCAAATGGCAGTAAAACCGCTTCAACAGTACCGGACGCAATTCCAGCCATAATTTTGGCAACATAGCTGTTACACGACAAATCCTCGACTAAATATCTTCTCGTACCGTCGTATACCCCAAACATTATTGACAGCGAAATAGTTTTCTGTGCCAAAGGCGGTAATATGCCGCGATACAAGTATGTCAGTCCCTCGTCACGCAGCTGATCGAACGCTAAAGGTATGCGAACTCCATGAAGCATTTGGCGAAATATCATTTTGTATATAGGATATGAAACGCCAATATTAATGAAGGCTGCACCGCAGCCACATGCGAACTCCTTCCATTCAAAGGAATGGAGAAACTTATACGGATAAAGCTTCTGCAGAATTATAAGCTTTTGCTGCTGCTGCTGCTCCAGCTTCTCCCTGTCCACGTCCATAACCTACTGAGTTCTTAGTATGGATTCAGAAATTTTAGTTAGAATTGATGGTGTCAGCTTTTGTGCCACATATCTGCTTAACGGTTTGGCAAGTCCTTTCCTGCCTGATGATGGTGGGTGAAGTGTAGCTATTACTTACTGGTATTGGAAATTCTCCGCCTACAGGTGCAGTCATAAAGAGATGCATGCTCTCGTCACAAAACCTTCAAACATAGCAAATAATTATATAATGTCGACACGTCAGAAAGCGCTTACTTTAACAAAGCAGCATTTGTCTTTTAAAAATTCTTCGTACTAATAAATGTTTCTTAATTATACGAAATATATATGTTTGTTTCCACTAAAAGCTAGTTTAAAATGTACAATATATTCTGCACCTAACGATTTCTGAATATATGTCAGCTGTGTTTGACGTATAAGGAATGCAAAAAGAAAGAAAACGAAATTTAACAGAGAGGTGAGAACAGTATTCTTGGTTAGTTCATGAATCAAAGGCATACAGGGCTGCTTGACTCTAATGCGATTAATTTTAAATTAGTTAAAAAATTAATAAAAGAATCAGCGAAAGATTGAAATTAATAAAAATCCTCAACCTTGTTGTCAAAAGTAAACGTTGTTGTCATTGTCAATCACAATTGTCATATGTCGAGATTTTAAAATTCCTCTGCATTGCAGAGTAAATCGTTCGTTGTTTAAGCTTTGAATATTATATAAATCAATGCAAATGTGGATCCTTGTTTTATAAGATATACAGCTGGAATTTTAGTGATATCCAAGTAATCATAAAACACCTCAACCCTATTGTTGGGAATATTTGACTGCCAAATTCACAGTACCATAAAGTGGAAAATAGGTTGCACAATACATATAATAAGTAGCTTTTAAAATTATATGATTAAAAAATATCCGCCGATTGACGAATGACGATTATAACGAACTTCAGAGCTTAATAAGGCATCATTTTAATGTATTTTGGACCGAATTTCCGTCATCCCTCGTCAAATTTGGTCTGTAGACAAACCTGTTTCGGCGTT
Source organism: Sicus ferrugineus (assembly GCA_922984085.1). Classification (NCBI taxonomy): domain Eukaryota; kingdom Metazoa; phylum Arthropoda; class Insecta; order Diptera; family Conopidae; genus Sicus; species Sicus ferrugineus. The sequence continues at coordinate 12,141,182 of OV277352.1, read as the reverse complement.
GTGCCATCTTCAGTGTCGCTTTTCGTTCTCGAACGAAAAACGCTATTCCCGCTATAAACAAAAAGTACCGTATATTTGACATAATACGCTATATGTATTATACTACGTTACAGTTTTTAATTCTTCAAAAAATCACATAAAAGATATAGACTAGAAATATCTTAAAAGGCTTTCTAAACGATTTTTAAGGCAAATGTATTCAAATTTTCTAACCAAACATTTTTATGAATAAGACCATTTTTCCATTTTTCATTTGAATTTTTCAACTCAAGAAAATCTTGCACGATCGAACAATATTCGTGACGTCTTCATAAATACTGTGTACTTTTGTCGTGTCTCTTTTAGCTCATACTTTGGAAAACCCCCAATTTGCGGATATCTTAAATATGAAAAAAAGTCGAAATGAATACGATTTTTTAATTCAACGACCAAAAAATACTTTTGAAAACATGCCTTGCTTCAGAGTGTAAGGTTATTGCAGACCAACTGCAGATATGTATATAAATCCGGTCAAACTTCTTTTGTAACTATGTATGCAACTGGATACATGCAGTAGAAAGGAACTAGCTCTAATGCTGAAAGGACCTCTAAATCAAGAAGAACTACACATTAGGGTCGTTGAGGTTGAAGCTCTTGGTGGTCCTTGAAAACTTTGTTTGAGAACTTCGCTGAGGTGCACAGTACGCAGAAATTAAAAAATTGGTTTGCGAAAATTGCAGAATATATTGTATAATACAAAAGCTGTTAAATATCATCGTTATACTATCGGGCTGGAAGTTTTGTGGCGGTGCCTGCTGTCCACGTCTACTTACACATCGATCTCGTTGTTTACGAAAAATGCTACGAAAACAATTTGAATAATTGGGCATTTGTATCAGCATAATGCGTCTCCTTGAAATACTGGTGGAGTTCGTTTGTTTTCACATCACTTTTAATGTAGGAAATCAAAAAATAGGAAACCCTTACGTTCGCAGGGATAGGAATGAGCTTATTCTATACAGGTAAATTATACTCGTAGCCAAGTTATGGAGGACTGATTTCGATGAGTGGATGCACGTGGTTGAGTCATGCATATAGCAAGTTAACACTAGATTCTAATGTTCTAGAACGACGTCATTTTGACGGCTTCCGTCTTTCTAGTGTTAAGGAGATAAATATATTCTTTAAAAAAAGTACCCCGGGATATTCCTATAATCTGAACAACTTGTTTATAAATGCAAATGTATGCAGAAGAATAAAATTGTAATGTTATTGTAATATACTCGTTCATCTGGGAAGATGACTTCAGGGCCGACACCGATCCATTTGTCGCCCCGTGTAAAACTTGAAAATTCAGATGAAGAGAAACTAAAATGCATTGTCGTTTAAATGTATCATATGTCACTGTTATAATCTCATCAAAATGTTTAAAACCAATTGAAAAGTTTCACACACAAGACTAAAAAGCAGAAAATAATTATTTAAATAAGAATAAATTTATTAATTTAATTTAATTCTTACTGTGGTGTAGGGTATTTAGACTTCGGCCTGGACCATGACAACACTCTTACTTGTTCGTTTTAAATCTGTATGGGGCTAAGAGAAATTATTTTAAACTTTATTCCTTATTAAAAACGCGGTATTTAAGAATTTCTTTTTATTTAAATAATTATTTTTGTTAAGAACGGAAGTTTCTTGAGAAATCAAAGAATGAGAGAAGTTTTAAATCTTGAAACTTAAGAATCAAAGAAGTTTTGAGGCACGATATAAAAATCCATAAGAAATGAGGAACATTTCTTATTATTATCTAAAATCCAAATTCTAAATTAATTTATTGTTTACCAATTTATTGTGATTCGTAGTAATAAGAAATGTTCCTCATTTCTTATTACTACGAATCACAATAAATTGGTAAACAATAAATTAATTTAGAATTTGGATTTTAGATGTTATTGTTGAATTTTGCCGCCCCCCAATTTTGTCGCCCGCCTAGTATAGCAACGGCCGTGGACAGCGTAGCAAAAGCTCTTCTTTAAATGATGCATTCAATCTGCAGTTACAGAAATTCCTAAACCAAAATCCGCCCCAAGGCAAAACGAGATCCCCGTAAAAGTTGAATGCAAGTGGTACAGACTTGGGTGCGCTTGTGCCACTCACACTTGTAACGCATTTCACATCTCTTTTTTGCAGATCCTTTATTAGTTATAAGATCTTTTGTTGTGCGCAGATCGTATTTTAAGATGGTTTGAAATGAATTTTCAGTTTAGTTGACGGTCTGCCTCCAGCTAAAGCACTTCGTAGTTGTGGCTGGTTTCGATCTCTGTGGGCCGCTGTTTTGCAAACGCGATCTCTTCAAATTGTATGTAAACAATTGAGCTCTGAAAACCGATAATTATATCAAAACCGATAATTAGTAAACAAAATAGAGTGCATTGAATCGAATAATTTAAAATTCTTCTGAAAATAATTGAATGTAGGAGAATAAAGGGGAAAGTGCAAGATATAAACCAGAAATATGAAAAGGATTATTGAAAAGTTTAAAAAGAAATTAGTGGTATTACAAGTGTTGAGGGTTAACGAATAATGACGTGAAGACGTCAATAATTAATGTTGAGCAAAAAAGGAATAGAGCAAAAAAGCTCTATTTGGAAAGTCGAAAATTAACTGGGGCTTATATTTTACGTTAACCTCATCGTTTTTTTTAAGAAAATAATAATAATAAAAACTTACAAGTTGATAAAAATTTGCAAAATTTCTTATATCCGGTATAATCTAAATTAGACTTCAACCCTTGTGTCAATATTAATATCAAACTTTTTTGTTTTGAAAGCCGATTTTCACGGAAGTATTTAGAATACCATATCCAAATTTCCAAATACGTTATTTACAAAAGATATGTTTGCTTTGACGACTTCTAAAAAGATAAGTGTTAAGGCATAAAACAATTTATGCCAATAATATTAATATTAATAAAGCTAATTGTGTGCTAAAAGAAGTGTCTATAATGCTAAAACCACAAAACCTCTATAATTCAAGAATATATTGAAGCTTGAGGTTTCAAGCCGGGACTTCACCGCCTACAATGAATCTTCCATATTGAAAAGTACATAGAGAAAAAACAATGTAAAATTTAGAAAAACAACGTTAATTCAACATTAACAATAATCTGGTAATGTTGAAAATTTTTCAAACCGAATTCTTTATTCTTATTTTGGAATTGAGTCATCTCATAATACAATAGTTTTTCAATTTTTTTAAATTGTTTCATTACGTTCATTTAATATAAAAGCGCAGTTCTTTAATTTATTAAAGAAGATGTCGTTTTAACACTGCAAAATATTGTACATTTACTAAAATTCGAAGAAACGTTGTTGGGTCTTATTGTTACTCTTGAGACTTTTTGGGATTATATACATGAGGAGTGCAAAGGAAGACTACAAATTTGGAAATATTGTATTTTCAATAATCATATTTTTGTTCAGTACAGAACTAATTTTTATAAATTTTTTTTAACCTATATTTAATTTCTTCGGGTTGTTTTGAAAAATAAAACAAAATAAATAAAAAAGCAGATGAAAAATAAAATAAAACAAGTAAAGGAAATAAATTTTTCTCTCTTTCTCTCATCCTTTCTTTGAAATGTTTGCATAATCAATTAGTATCAACGATTACGTTTATTATAAAAAAAAATAAATAAAGGTTGCGGTATTTTTTCTCATCGAAGTTTTATTTGATTATTTTGGTATTAGAAGTATTTTGTGCTACATGCAACGGAAAATAGCATAAATAATTATATTCAGTAGTCAAAATGGCAACAAGGAATTAAATATTATCAAACGATAAAATAAAAGTTTGAATTTATATTTGCTTCAAATCAGACATTGTATTGTACAGTATTTTTTAATTTTTAAAGGTATTTAAAGTATATTGTAATGTATTTCCCGTAATCAAAGTGGTTTTCTACAAAACGTGATCATTTAAAATCAGATAAGAGATATTTGGTTTTACGTTGCTATTCTGATGTAAAGATTTCGTTTCATTTAAATCTGAGTTCATAATATTATCGAAATTGAAATGCTTTATATCTTGCAAGTGAAATTATTAACAAGCGGTAACATTAAATGTCTACATTAAAGTTGTTACAAATTATAAACCCAAGACACAGAATTAACTTAATTGTTCTAGAATTCGGTATAACAAACGAATACTTAGCAGCTAAAGCGTGAGAATCTTGTGGAAGTAAATAAGCAATTACAGTAATGTACTGTAATGTTCACTCATAACAGAGATTTAAATTTAAACATTTTACAATTCTGAGTTATTTTGAGATTGAGAAATACAGTATTTTTCTGATATTCTGTTGTAGTTTACGAGATTTACATCGGTATTCTTGTAAAAAAGTAAAGTCCTTCTTGTAAGTTTTGTGACTTGTTGGTTTTGTGACCCGAAAGTAGTGCGAAAATATTAACAATCAATCTATACTGACTTAGTTATTCAGATATCACAATCAAATTGTTACTTTATTTGCTAAAGTGTTAATAAATTTACTCAAAGGAATATGATGTATGCTATCAACAAGAGTATAGCAATCACTTTTTTATTTATACGTATTTAATGACATTGAAAGTGTGAAAACCAATTGCAATCCTACAACTCGCATTCCATCTTGAACTTACATATTACAGTCATTATGTAATGCAGCAAAGATCGTTGCAGTTGTGGTTTCTTTGGATTTTGCACCAGGATAGCTCGACGGACTAAACAGGTTCCTTAAATTTTCACCGTCATGTGTATTTTAAGTACTTTTTTGAGTTAGCATCAGATTCGCATTCAATAATATTGTATAAACTCTTATGCAACTGAAACTTAAAACAAGTTCCTGCAAGTCATTTACAATTAAGTTGTAAAAAACAAGATTGTTGAAGTTCGGAACTTTAAGTACCCTGAAAGTGGGTCGATTAAGATAAAAATATTACGTCTTGCAAACATATTTATCCTAAACCTTATGCTGGCTTCATATTACCCATATGTAACCTTCAGTTTAAATGGTAATAAATTATTTCTGTTTCAAATTATATTCTTGCACTTAAATGGGAAATTTCAAGATGCTTATTTTGCAAGACATCGTTTTTTGATTTTTAGATCTGCATTTTGTTATGCTTTTTTAGCATATACTATAAATAATGTAAATTATTAACTATAGATGATAGACATCATGTTAAAATTCGCCTAAAACTACATATGTGTGGATCGACAAATTTGACTGTCTGGTCACGATCGCATGTTGATCGTGTGTTTGCATGATATTCTGTAAGGGTTATATTTGAATCGTTTTAGCTTATTCTAACATACTTCAAATATAACACCATTTGCAATATATGTACTTATGTTTACATTTTATATGTCTTATTTTAAATAAATTGATCAAAAGTTTTTTTATTTTTGCTGTATTATAAGTTGCAGATTTGATAGAACAAATAGAAATAGTTGAAAAGAACATGGAAGACGAAATATCACCTATAGCTCGTTGGTATGCTGGAAAAAATATATTAATTACAGGTGGAACCGGATTTATGGGCAAAGTATTGGTTGAAAAACTTTTGCGGAGTTGTCCCGAAGTTGAAACTATCTATTTACTGATTAGATCAAAAAAAGGCGTGGACCCGTTAATTAGAAAGGATCAGTTCTTCAAGTGCGCGGTACGTTTTTGGTATATGGTTTAATAGGTATATGGTAAATGTTTTATTAGTTATATCCTCAATCTTTATCATGCTCAGTTCAGTATTTCTACTTTTCCAAAAATGATAAATTTCTAAATACCAATTCTAATAAAGAACTGTATACGATATAATATAAAAACTAATTACAATTTTAATTTGCTAAAGCAACCTTAAACACTTTACGCAAAAATCCATTGCTTTACAAACTCAAAATATTATTGTAATTTCAGATCTTCAGTAAAATACTGAGTGCGGATTCCTCAATATTAAAGAAAGTAAAAGTCGTAAAAGGTGATATACTCGACGAAGGCCTTGGCTTGAACACAAATGACAGAAATGAGTTGGCCTCAAACGTTGATGTCATATTTCACTGTGCAGCCAACGTGCGCTTCGATCAACCGCTGCGCCCAATGGTACTCGTAAATGTGGCTGGAACACTAAAGATATTAAAGCTGGCGGAGAAAATGACCAACTTGAAGGTGTTTGTACACGTTTCAACATCTTACTGCCAGTGTAATGAGAGCGTGTTAGAGGAACGTGCATACCCAGCATCACAAGATCCCTTTGAGATGATAAAATTGCTGGACATAATGGACGACAGCGCCCTAGCCGATATCACGCCAAAGTAATGAGTCTCCTTTCCTACTTTAGATTAACTTTCCCACATAATTTAAACCAATCTTTTTCAGGTTACTTAACGGTCTTCCAAATACCTACGCTTTTAGCAAGGCACTATCTGAAGATTTAATTTACAGATTTCGCCAAAGCCTGCCGATCATAATAACCAGACCTTCCATTGGTAAGACAGTCAAAATAGTATACAATATATTTAGTATATAACAGATATTTGCAAAGACAATGTTTCCTTTCAAAAACCTGTTTCCAAGCCCATCACTCTCTTTGTGCTTATATTTTTACATATTTTTGAAGATTACCCAGAATTTTGCACTTAGTTCCACCTCGTACTCAGATCTCTCTCGAAATACAAGGTGTTATGTTTTCCGCACTTTGGTGCAGTTTTAGTCCCCGCTAAACATCCCATTCTAGAGTTATGAATTGAGAAAACCTATTTTCATTCTGAAGTACAGGATAGGTTCTTAATTGCGCCAATAACCAGTCAGTGATGAGGAGTATGGTACAGGGAACGTAGGTACAACTCTGGCGTAGGTCTTATGTCTTTGGGGGTACATTGGTACGAGATGGCAAAACAGGTGTTGGACATAGAGTACTGCTGCCCAAAACCAAGAGTAGTTTTGCACAAGGAATTGGCTGCTAGGACTAGAAGGCAGAAGGGTTAGAAGGACCCTAAGGTTAGGGTTTAGAAGTGGATGGCAACAGAACTCCCTAAAAGGTGGGACGAGCTAATGTGTTCGGACTTTTTTTTTGTTTATTTTATATAAGATTTGAGTGATGATCTTTTCCATGCAATTTAATTAATTTATAGCTTTCTTGAGCTACTGTTGTAATGGGTGACAGAGATAGAGAAAGGAAAGGGAATTTTAATTTAACCATCGACTCCGGTAAGTGTTGCTACACAAGCTTTAGAAAAGCCTATATTTTTATTGCAAAACACTGCCGGAGTCAACGATTGGTTCTTATATTTCAATATTAGCATTAGGCGAGACCTTGAATACATTGGAATGAAACAACACAATTATATGAAGTTGACAACCATGAGCAGGTGGCAGTCGAACCTAAGTCCCCGAAGCCCGCTGACTAGTGTGCCACACACTACGCCATCGAGCCACCGAGGACCTCAAAAAGGACTTGTACAAAATCGAAATGTATGATTACGAAAGCCACTGTACAGGGAGGCGAAAAAATGCATTTATTGATAGCAGAACCCTGAGGAAGGAATAGAAGTGATGACACTTTTAGGCTATATGCGGGTGTTCAGCTTTGACAAACGAAAGGTCTTGGCACGCCAACTTATTGCTTAAGACGAGATAGAGGGATTCAAGGCACACAAGTTTAAATATAGAGATAAATATAGTGCTTTAGATATAATTTTTATTATTTTTGTTTCACTTCATTGTTTAAGTTAATTTTTAAGAGCAGAAGTTTTACAGCAATTTTGATGTGTGTGTTCATAGTATTTTTCCTTCTTCAGTTACTGCTGCATTAAACGAACCTTTGCCTGGCTGGATCGAAGGTGTTAATGGACCAACTGGCCTCATGATTGGCGGTGCACGTGGTGTTATCCGTTCGATGCATTGTAATCCTGGTTACGCAGCCACAGTTATCCCAGTAGACAAGGCCATTAACGGAATGATAGTTGCCGCTTTTGATCGAGCTCAAAAGAAGTCGAACTCTGTGGAATTCTGCAATCTTTGCATACCGAAAAAATATCTCTTCTCTTGGGGTCAGTGTATCGAAACGGGGAAACGGGCTTTTTACGAGGCTCCTCTAAATTACTCCTTATGGTATCCGGATGGTTCAGTTAAGAAGAATTACTATCATCATTTGGTGTGTGTGATTTTTCTACATTATCTACCCGCTTATTTTATTGATTTCTGGCTTTACATTTTTGGACAAAAACCATTGTAAGCATTAAAGTAGAAGTATTATTATCAAAAATTTTAAAGTAAAACTTGTTATTCACTTTTTCCTACATTCCGTATAAAACAATCAGTTTGATACACGCTCAGCACAAAATTTCGAATGGCTTGAAGCTACTGCAGTACTACACAACCAAAGACTGGGACTTCAGAAATGAAAATTTCATGCTTTTGGGCTCGTTGGTGAGCCGTAAAGATGAGGACAATTTCGACATAGCGGTCGACCAAATAAACTGGGAGAATTACATTGCTGCATATGTAAGAGGAATTCGCATATATATACTGCGAGAAGGTGAATCCTCGTTACCACAGGCGCGTAGATTGCTGCGCCGACTGTACATGCTGGACAGAGGGGTGAAGTTAACATTCTGCATTATTGTATTTTGGTACTTGTGGAATCATATGGACCATATGGTAGAACGTGGCGACACTATCATTCGTTCTTCATTACAAATGCTGTATGGAGGATTTAATGAAACATTTGTGCAATGAAGGAGGTTATTGTGCAAAATACATGTATTCGCTAAAGAGTTTATTAAAAGGCATTAACTTGGTAACCAATTGTAACGTACATAATTGTAATTATTAAATACGTTAGTTGTAATTGCAATTATTTTTTGTAGTTATAAGCAATTTTACTACATAATTATTGAAAAATACATAATAAATCTGTTCTGTTTTAGTGTGTTTTGTCCAAATATGAAAATTTCTGTTGAAATATGAAATTTCTCGTTTTCTGTCTCAATTAAATATTGTGAAGAAAACGAGTGGAGATATCGCCCTGAAATTAGGCACAAATATTCTTTGTTAATTGAGCAGTTTGTGAATTAAAGCGGTTGTCGGTTAACGTTCACGAATACTTTTTCTACCAATTCTAAAAAAATTGAAAATTACGAATAACTTAGAAACAAAATAATTTTTCTACTCAGTTATTAATGTATTTTAAAATCACCATATCGGTTTTTTTCAACTGTCAATCTGTTTGAAAAATTTAATTTGAAGGGAAGTTTAGTGAAAAGCAGGAATAACTTTAGTGAAAGACTTCTAGGACATGGCATCGAAGGGTATGACAGGATTGTTGGCCATAAAAGACACTCGAAAAACTTTTCTTACTCCTAGGAAACCGTTTGATCAAGGCAAAGCGCAATCGTCAGCCCAATTGGACTATAGCCGAAAAAGAGTTCTTGATGACGCTGGTCAAGCGGCACAGCGCTGTACTGGTCAACGAAGGTAATAGTCGCAGGAATATTAAAAAGATGTCAGATGCGTGGGATGACATAGCCTCTAATATGTTAACTCGTGGATACAATCACTCCAAGGAGCGTTTGAAGCAGCAGTATAATCGCATCAAGGTCGCCGAAGCAAAGAGGGCCAAGGAAGCCTTGCAAAGAGGCATGTTGAGCGAGTCCAAGTATGTAGTTGGGCCGAAAAATAGTAGTACTGAAAACAATGTCCCAAGCACCTCAGTGGATTCGGCTGGAATAAATATTCCGCAGAATAACAGATATAAGCCTTTAATTAAGTCTGAAAGCCCTGTATTCATGCCAGATGGAAACGAAGGTTCCATCGATTCACTTGATCAAATTCGTATTGAGAGTGTTCGCAGTCTCTACTCACGCCGCATCGCAATAGCGCGCCGTCGCCTTTTTGCTTTACGCTTACAAGAAAGGCGTGACAGAGAGCTTTTCCGGAAAGACATACAGGCTCGAAATTTGAAAATTACAATATTACAAGGCATTATTCAGCGCAATTCACAGCATGACATAGATCGACCTAATTTAGACTACTGATGGCGTACTCAATATGCTTCTCGCCTTTGATTTGTAAGAGTTTTGTAGTAAATTATTAAACAAAACAGATACAAAATTTATTGAATTGCTAAACTTGTTAACAGCTGTTTTACTTTATAATAAATGTGATACAAATAATCTTCGTATAGAGCAGTTTGGGATTTAAATTGTGTAAAATGGGTTAACAACAACATCGATTTTCTATATAAAACCTGCAGGAACTTAATTTTTAAAAATATTTCAAAATAAATATTTCAAATTACGTATATTGTATATGGTACGCAGTATCTAGTAGATCTAGATATTTGCGTAGTATCCAGTAGATCCTGAGCCAGTGTCCAAATTAACATTGTTGCTTCTATTTTCAGGTATGTATTACCGCAGACTAATAATATATTATTCTTTCTTTTAAATTCTTTTAAATAAAAAAATTTCACTTAATTACAAACCTAACTGTAGAAATACCCACAGTTACAACCCTCAACTGCATAGCTTCCTATAAATTATATTCCGGGATACTCGCTTCCTGTTCTTCATGCCTTTAAAAATGTAAGTTGTTATTGATATTAACTCTCCGTGATTTTCTTCAGTGGCAGATTTATAATGGGGCGAAAACTATGAAGCTATTTCATATTGAAGTGGCAACAATAACTTCGCTCCAGTTTATCTTGACCATTAAATTTAGTGATGATCATAAATTTTTTAAAACTATTCCGAGTTAAATCATCGAGCTGGCACCTCCTATTATTATTGGCAGCAAAGTGACATCTGAAGTTCTGTACGGCTTGCTGTGTCATTCATAGTCGAGGAAATTAGTGCCTCGCTTTGGTTTTTATCAGATATTAGTGCACAATGTCCTCCTCTGAACGATATAGTTTTTCATTAACAACATTTAGGTGAGTTCAGTGTTATGCATTCTAAAATTATATACGAAATAAAGAATTAACCAAACATAACCTGTGAAACGATTGCAGTCCGTCTGGAAAGCTGGTTCAGCTGGAATACGCTTTGGCTGCTGTTGGTGCAGGAGCGCCTTCTGTGGGAATTGTCGGTAAATAACATTCAAAAACCAAATTTTTTTTTATACTATAATGAACATTTGTCCAGCTTCGAATGGCGTTGTAGTCGCTACAGAAAATAAACATAAATCTGTGCTGTACGAGGAGCATAGCGTACACCGCGTTGAAATAGTAACTGACAATATTGGCATGGTGTATTCCGGCATGGGTCCGGATTATCGCGTCCTAGTGAAGCAGGCGCGCAAGATTGCACAGGGCTATTACTTGACGTACAAAGAAGCCATCTCGGTGCACCAGTTGGTACAGCGAATGGCCACAGTGATGCAAGAGTTCACGCAGACGGGGTGAGTAAGCGTTCTAATATGTCCAAAGCACTCATATTCTAAGTTATAAGAGTGTAAACTATCACATTTTTATTTGCAATATAAATTAATTTCTGATTCGATTTCGTAAGAGGTGTTCGTCCCTTTGGTGTTTCATTGCTTATATGCGGTTGGGATTCGGACCGCGCATATCTATTCCAGTGCGACCCCTCGGGTTCTTACTTCGCATGGAAAGCAACAGCATTGGGCAAGAATGCAGTCAATGGCAAAACATTTTTAGAAAAGAGGTAAACTTTTAGCGCCATAGCTTGAAAGACATACTTCCTTTGATTATATATTATTATATAGATACAGCGAAGATTTGGAACTGGATGATGCTGTTCACACTGCTATATTAACTCTCAAAGAAGGTTTTGAGGGAAAAATGACGGCTGACAATATTGAAATAGGAGTCTGCGATCGCAATGGATTCAGGAATCTAGATCCCTCTACTATCAAGGACTACTTGGCAAACATACCATAAGCTGGAGAACATGGTTATGCTTTCAAACCTAATATTGTACCATGTATCGCATTTGAGAAAGAAAATTACAATTTGCGTTCCAATATTATCTGGCTTTTAATTCGATTTAATGTATTCTGTATTAAAGTAACATACGTGTGATTTAAATACTAACGCCAATGCTTTCTATGAACCCACAACAAGTCTCGGGGTCAAACAGGAACACGTTGCAATGTGGTGCTTCCTTCCTAGTTACCACTTTGATAACTTCTTGTGCTAGGACACCTCCCATAACGGCTGCAGCGGGTGAAATCTGACTGAAAACATTTACGAAATGTTCAGTAGGTAAGGGACTATTATCATTTGTTAGCTCTTTGTGTATTTTTTCCAATTCTTCGATGTCCGCCTGGCGTGATTTATAACTGGGGTCGCGACTGAAACGTTCGCGGAATGTTTGTAAGCTTTTCAACAAAATAAGAGCAGGTCCAGTGCGTTTTAGTTTCTTTTGATAAGCACTTGAACAGACGTCCACATCAAGTACGACCGAATAAGGAGGAAACTTAAGTTCTCGTTGTACGGTGGAAGTTACTAATTCTGTTTTTATTTTCTCATTTGGTTTTGAAATAATTTTGTGCTTAACGGTGTCCCTAAATTAGAAATAGAAGTGGTTATTTCCACGTAGATTTGCAGCCAATATAAACTTACTCAACGAATGTATGCTCTTGCAAATCTGCAAAGCAGTAACCAAACATTCCCCAAACATCGCCGGCGAAAAACTTTATGTGCTTCTCACGGCAGATTGTATCAATACGACAAAGCTCATTGTTCGGTGCTCCGATAATGACGACCACGTCAAAGTTTGCAAAGAATGTTGCATCCTTCGTGCTAAGAGGATCGGTGTCAGCTGAAATCTCAACGATGGGATTCAGTTGCTTTGCACGATCGATGGACGACTTGGCCCGATTGCTGCCAAGGGCAGTTTGCGGTATGAGAAACTGAGAACAAAAGTCGGCTTCAGTGGCAATCTGATCATCATGCAATTTTACAGAATGAACTCCAGAGAGAATGATGTTTTTAGTGACTTCTGCGCCAAGACCATTTAGTCCGGATATAAGAACTTTAGCTGTACGCAACCTGTAAATAGCAAGATATTCGGATTAACTGCACATTACTAGCCCACGAGGAAAAACCTCTTCTGGGATTCCAGGCCCCAAAGACGTATTTGACGGTCGTACAACTCGTTTTCCTGATCAGTTAATTCTATACCATTTGCTTGCTCATCGGAGTCCACATCCATTTTCATAATTTGGAAAATAAATTCAGAAAACCACCAATTTCAGAACACCCAAAAAAACGCCGGTGAACAATGCAGCCAACTGTAGCACCAAAAAATCTAGGATCCTTCAGACAATGCTTTTATCGGAGGGTAATTTTTCTAGCCAAATATTCACGTTTAAAAAATCCCGTTTATAATTAGAAAATCCAGGCATGCTTGTATTCTAATACAAACAAAATCTGGAAGTGTGCCCGCTCTCGGAAAATTTTGCGTTCATTCCGCAAAATTTTGTTAACATGTCCGAATAGATCCAAATAATGTTCCTACTTTCCTTCTCCGCTCTATCAAATATGATTACCTTTATAATGGTAGGCTTTCTGTTATTATCAAAAGTAGTCAGCGAAAGCGGTTCTCTTTCAGTTCTAATGATCTGTTATCGGACATGGATAAGCAGAAAATATATACAGTTCTGCAAATACAAATGTGTTCAATAAAATCGGAAACTAATATTTAGCTCTGTTTTCGCACTTACGTTTTTTATTTAGAACATTGCTTTCACAATGGACTTGATTCGTTCTTCTTTCGGTAATATTTTTATACCATGTATAACGACAGTCAGCTTTTAGATTTACCACTTATACTCTAAAAGTTTTCGTCGAGCTATTGCCTTATGCGTGTGCATTCGTGCTTTTTTTCGTGTTTGTATTACAGATTGTACTTTAGTATGTTTATTTAATTTTTGCTTGAGTGCTGTTTGCACAATTGCAATTTGTCCCTCAAGGAAAAAAACTGTTGTTGTTTCCCAGACAAAATGAAAAATTAATATTTCCATGCTACAAAATGAATTTGTCACTGCGACACTTTTTGTCCGTTGATTTTTCTGTGGACACTATATTACAGCGGTGTTGCCGCATTAACGAAAAAAGAATATTAGCTGAAATCAGGATTGCATACAAAACTAATTGTACTCTACTGTCATTTAAAATTTCCATGATGTCGGCATACCAGGCATTTGACATAAGGCGATGGTATCGAAACTATAGTATCGATAGTTATTTGCATGCACGTATATCATAACGTCTCTAATTTATACTCGTGAAAAGACGCTATTCTGTGATTTGGTTATATTAGTTCCAGTAATTTTATAAAAAATGGTGCGTGGAGCAATTCGTGGAGGACGCCCGATGCGAGGTGGAATGCGACCACCATTCAAGAAGACTTTTGTTCCTCGTCATCCGTTTGATATAACCCTGGCCGAAGTCGTCTTTCCCAAGGTATCGCCGGTTACTGACGATTCAGCACTTACTGCCGTAAGTATTAGGCTATAAATATAAATTTTTTCCTTGGATATTAAAATTTGTATTTTGACTGATGGAACTTGTGTTCAAACGTAGGGCGGTTGTAGTCGGTTTTTACCATCAGACTCCACTGAGCAATTAGGGCGGATGGGTTTATTTAGTCCGCCGACAACATCGCTAATACTTTTTTAAAACTCCAAATTAACGAGTAAAAGAGCCTTAAAGAAATCTAAAAGAATATTTGCTGGTCTCGCAAACTTACAGTTCAATTGACCATGTTCAGGACAAGCAGCAATATGGTGTTTTGTATTCTTAACCAGAAACACTGCTTCGAATTTTTGTAAACAAGTTATTTTGGCGGTAGAAAAATAAAGAATAAATATGCTGTTCAAATTTAAGAAACATATACATATTATATTCTTCACTGAGTTAATACAAAACTCTCTGTCGGAACTCTACGTATGTTCTTCCGCCAGCAGGTCTATTTTGTTTATATGTGCATGCGTATTTAAACACGTTCAAGTTTGCATTAAAAATCCGTTTTAAATAGTTATATGTTGTACATTAAAGTTTAACGTTTTATAGACATTTGGGCTTTAAAAATTAAATAAGAAGCGAACAAAACCTTTCTGGGAACCAAATCGGTCATAATATGTAGATTTTTTAAAAAGACATACAGATATGTATAAATATAACGAATTAAATTTACTTATTTTTATTTTTTCGATCCAGGCTCTACTTAAACGCAATCAGGATCTAAGCCCGAGTGCGACTGAACAAACATCAATTGCAAATCTGGTGACTAAAGTTCAGGCTGTGTTAGATAACCTCGTTGTAGCTCCTGGAGACTTCAATAACTGTGTAGGTGACTTTCACATTAATAATAGTAATAAATCTATTCAGTTTTGCGGTTATTTTGTTTTTTAATCTGCTTTAGCAACTAGAAGAAGTACGTCAAGTCGGATCCTTCAAGAAGGGTACAATGATCACTGGCAACAACGTGGCTGATATTGTGGTTATCCTGAAGACCCTTCCGACGAAGGAAGCTTGCGATGCTCTCGCCAAGAAAGTCGAACTGGATTTGAAAAACACTATGAAAACTGAAGTGTTAACCAAAGCAGACCAAATTTCAACAGTCATCCATGAACGCGGCTTTGACATCTCGAATTGGCAAGCTAAGGTGCGCATACTTATAGCCACGATGCCTCAGAACATGCGCAAACTTGAGGCCGATATTCATATGGACCAGAAACTGTTGCAAGCCCATTTGGCTTCAGTTCGCCACACTCGCTGGTTTGAAGAAAATGCGCATCATTCTTCCATAAAAGTCCTCATACGCATTTTGAAGGATTTGACAAAACGCTTTGAAGCATTTACGCCATTGACACCCTGGATGCTGGATCTGATTGCACATTTATCAATAATGAATAATCCTTCGCGCCAAGCATTGCCAATTAATTTGGCTTTTAGACGAGTTTTCCAGCTGTTGTCAGCAGGTCTATTCTTGCCAGGCTCCGCCGGTATTACCGATCCCTGTGAAGCAGGCCATATTCGCGTACATACAACTATGACCCTGGAGCAACAGGATGTTTGCTGTCTCACAGCACAAACCTTGCTGCGTGTTCTGGCACACGGTGGCTATAAACACATTCTTGGACTGGAGGGCAACACTAGCATTGTACGTGAGATGTCGGTTTGGGACGGCGTTGTGGTCTCGCCCCTGCAAGCTGTATATGAGAAACCAGCTGACAAGAAGGACGACGAAGTGGAGGACATGGAAACAGTGGAAAATGAAGATGTTGGCGAAGAAGATGCTGCTGAGTAGCTGAAGATATTAACTTCAGTTTGTTGCGCAGAAATCACTTTTACTAATGCTACATTGTATTCCAAATTCAACTCACAGTCCATTATTGTCTGCAAATAAATCATATCCATGTCCATAAGTTAAACCGCAACTTCTTAATTATTACTAGTAGTATATTTTTCATTATCAATAATGAAAATTGTGGTAAATTTCAATTCAAGGTTTTGAAGCGTTGATTGCTTTCGGTATTTAAATTGTAATTTTTATAATCATATACCTCTTATGTAAAAAGTCAATACTTCAAGTCAGTATTTTTCAACTAATCATTACCTTTCTAATCGTTACGTTATGTTATCTTTCAAATTACGAGAACAAATCTACAATAATCTAATATAATGATTTCTCAAATCAAAATAATATGTATTATCTTCCATTATTAAAAATACTCTTGAATTTCGTTATTTTAAACTTTAAATTACTTCCCTCTATTTTTTAAATAAATTTCGCTTTCTGGATTACTTTCCAGATTTGGATTCCCAAAAGCTATTTATCATAAACAAAAACTAATAGAAATCTAAATTTTATACCCCTGCTTTGTACAACATTAGCAAAATAATGTCCAGGTTTTTACACTGTTTTGAAGTATTTACGGCAGGGATTTTTTATACTTTGCGAACAATTTTACATTGTTGACAAAAGAATGAATTAAAGTCATCAAAATACTTTCCTAATTATTGAATTATGACCGCTGAAGCGACGTTATAAACGGCGAAAGTTACATTGCGTCTCTTGGCAAGAACTTTACGTTAAATATCAGTAGGCTGGACTTTGCAACCTGGACCTTTCCCCAAATATAACAACGTCAAATGTATTATATTTCTATTTATTTCAAAGTTAAACAGCTGTTGCTATAAGTTGAGCAATTCAGTAACGTTTGCATCGGCTTGTTTTAAAAGTCTCATACAATAATATTACAAATCAAAAGCGACAAACATTTATAGCACGTAATCATCAGTCCATAGTTTTCTCGCGATTAGCTCTCTTATAGTAAATATCATCTTCTAGGGATTGAATTTTCAATTTTCGTATCTGTAAGTCTTGCCGGAAAAGCTGTGCGTTACGTCTGTTTTGTAATCGTAAGGCATAAAGGCGTTCACGCTCCACTGCGATGAGGTATGAGTGCAGTTTACGCATACTGTTCTGATTGTTATATTTCAGTTTCTCCACTTCCTCGCATTGATCAGCCGCTTCCGACGTAGTAGAACCCATGACTGAATTCTCATAGAAGTGTGGAGAAATACCGACGGTATCATCCATGTCTTTTATGGATACTACAACTTCAATTTTCATACGCAGTCCAACAGTGCAATCAGTAGTAGAATTGATTTCAGCAGAATCTACTGAGGAAGAGGAATTTTTCTTCATTTTAACAAAGTGCATACCATCGCTAAACAAGTGTTTTTGCAATTCATCCTTGGCTTTCTTTGCTTCGGCCGCCTTGATGCGAGTATATTGTTGCTTCAACCGCTCTTTGGTCCTATTGTAACCCGCGGCAGACATTTTGGAAGCTATCTTGTCCCATGCTTGAGCCTTCTTTTTAATAGTTTTGCGATCAGAGCCTTTGTTTTGCAGTATGGTACTGTGCCGCATGGCTAGTGTGTGCAAGAAGTTTTTCTCGGCCTAAGACCACTTGAGGTGGCGCTTTACTTGGATCAAAGGCTTTTCTGAAAGTAAGAGTAAAATAAGTGTTGCGGACATCATTACGGGCAAAAAAATCTATGATATGCCTTTAACTTTCATTTTCTTGACGCCTTTTACCATTTTTTCCTCTTTCACAGATTTTTTCCCACACATTTTATGAATTTTTTATGAATTGAAAACAATTTAAAATAAAAGCTAAGGTAACTTTAACCATACAGCTTTTTGAATACAGTTTTGAACTGAGTGGATAAATTGTTTCGTTTATTAATTTTTCGTAATTGACAACTTTAGTTCTGTGAATCTTAGTTAATAACTAACACAAAATGGAAATAAGTAAAATATTAAAAAATGTAAGCATGCAAAATAAATGCCGAGTAAAGAAATTACAAAAATAAAAATTCAATTCATCGTGTCGGTTATCGAACCTCAAGCATTATTCACTCTTTTAAATATTTTGTGAGGGGGTCTGTACTAACCATAAGTTAATTTTCGAATACTCAAATTTGCTGACGATTTAAAAGAACTTAATAACTGCAAAAGAAAGACAGCTTGTCGATTGACGATTATCAGTGATTAATTTTTTTGATAAACTGTAAGGTGATTAGAACAGCAAAAAAAGCGACTATCAATTATTAATTAATTTTTTGATTTAATTTTTGAGATGATTAGAAGAGCGGTTCATATCCGCACGCGATGCATATGATTTAAAGTGATTCGGTAATCACGATTATGATAATCCGTCAATAGGGAATTAATCTGTTTACACCATTAGTCAGAATTGCATTTCAAATCGTACAGAAATTTAATAATTGTAAGAATTATGTTTTTCAGTTGTGAAAAAAGCTTGGTTGTTTTTTATTTCAAATACATTCTGTAGAGCGTATATGTTATCTAAACGTAGGAAAATTGTGCAAGTTCAACTACATATGTAGTTTTATTTTGGTGGTTTCCTAGCGCACATCGTTGTACTGAATCGGACTGTCATGCATAATATCGATTTGTAATTCTTTTCCCAACACAAATTCGAAGTCCTCTGCTGGCACCCCGATCGGCTCACTCACTTTTATTAAAATATCCTGCTCCTTCAGCCGGTGTCCTTTCGTCAATGCTTGAGCAGTTACAACAGACTTGCCCAATTTAATTTTGCAGCTCCATTCGCAAGGCAAAATGATTTTCTTTTCTACTTTAGTAAGCGACATTTCAACGTCTTGCCTGTTCTTGAGGTATGATTGAATTTCACTTATTTCCAAAGGCGCCCTTTTCAGCAGTCCGTTCCTTTCGAATGCACGAATTTCTGCAATAAGTTCTTGAAATTTATTTGGAGTTAGAGAACATTTGTGATCGGAACCCTTTTGACTATTATCCAAAGTGAAATGACGTTCCAAAATTTTGGCGCCAAGTAAAACAGCTGCTTTTGAAATTTCGATGCCTTCCTCATGGCCGGAATACCCAACAACGACCTCAGGAAACTTCTCTTGAAGCAGCAAAAGGAGCTGAAGGGAACAATCCTTCGGGTTAGTCGGATAGGACGACACACAGTGTAAGAGAGAGAAGTTTCTCTTTTGTGCCGCCCTCATAGTTTCCACAATCTTTTCCACGGTTTGCATTGTTTGCATACCCGTCGATATAATGAGTGGGCATTGGAACAGGGAAGCTTTTCTTAACAACGGGAAGTTATTAGAGTCTCCAGAACCAATTTTAATAAAAGGAACATCCATCTCGTTGAGTTGTTGCAGAGAAATCTAAACAAAGAGAGATTTTGTATGGTTAAAATTTTTGGCGCGGGTGTGGGGTAACTACGTTAAATTTAAGACTTTAAATCATTGAGATTTCAACAGTGTGAAATCGTTATAAATCGTTACACGAAAACCTAGAAATTCTTTTCAAGAGACCTTGGTTCAGCACAAATAAAATATTTGAAGTAAAATTCCTTTCCAGATATCGTGCTGAATTCCGCACTTCGCTTCTCAATCCGTTAAAAAATTAAAAGTTGCATCAATGATCTCAGTTTCTCTAATGTTGGCTGACGCGATACCAATAAAAACAACCTTAATTTAATTTCAATATTAATTTCACCTACTTCATCCATTGCAGATGCAGTAAAATCAATTTGATGCTTTTGGCTAAATTCCTTTAGTTCGCAATATTGCTCCACAGAGAACTCCAAATATTCCTTATGCTCGCCATATGTGACTCCCCACGAGTTGGGTCCGTCATATTTACGATTCAAAGCAGATCTTGTAAACTTTTCGGATAGGCATGATTTCTGAAATTTAACACAGTTGCAACCAATTCTCTAATAAATTAGAAATCTAATAAATCAGAAAGCAATGAAATCGTTCAAAAACACCATACTTTGGCCTCCAGTATTAATTGTTTAGCAATGTGTAGGCATCCTTGGTGATTCTGTCCAATCTCTGCGATTATATACACAGGATCGTCTAAGCCTCCCACTGTTCGACCGCCGATTTTGAGCTGGTTCATTTTTATTTTAGTATAATTGATATATTTTTTTCTTAAATTTGTAATTAATGCCAATACTTTAATAAAACCATATGATGTATGAATGTATGTACAAACACACTCGATTTTAAGTCACACACAAAGTTATGATTAATTTAATTAAATTGAAAGCACTACTCTACCGGAGCTAAATGATCTGGGGTACCGAACTAACTAACTTCGCCTTCGTATTGAATACACACTTGACTGAGATCTGGAAAGCCGAAATTCGGATCTTATTGTGTTTCAAAAATTATAGCATTTTCTAAAGCAGAATGTACCTAGTTAACTACATTCTATTAAGTATTATGTATTAAAACTACGTAAACCTATTATATATCAAGAAATAGAAATTGTGTTAAAATTAAGTAAGTAGTGGTGGCTTTTTCGTTTTCTCCTATTTCTAGTTTTCTAAGGCCATAAAAGTTTTTAAAATTTTCTTGTCATCCAGAAATCATGCTGGGGAAGAAAACTGACTGTGACAAACACGTCAACTCTTTCTATAAGAAAAAACTTTAGATTCACTATATGTTAAGTTAGTTAAAATTTTCTACACAAAATCAATTTTTTCGTCAGATTCGGGTTGCTTGTTAAAGTGGTATAAATAATATTTTCCCCTTTTTGTGTGAGAGAGAGAGAGAGAAGGCACTGAAAATTCTAATTCTTAGCACAAAAAAATATTTAACATTCTTCATTCAAACTGAATCTACAATCGACTTTTTTAAAGGCTTTTTTATCAAATTTGACATCTGATTACCGGAGAAACATATGTGATGCTGATGCACATATTGCCGGGACAATTTTTTTTTTGAATAAATATGACACAAACTCATTCATGATAATGGTACAAGGTCATAAATACTAGTCGAAAATACGCCTATTTTTGTGGGTTTTTTGTCAAACTTCTTCGATATTTGGAACACATTTATTTACCCCTATTTTGTATAGCACCTTGCGACTTTCTTGAAAGTTTTTATTCGAAAGCATTGCCTGATAGCTACCATATGAGACGGACGAAACACACGAGAGACTTTAGTAATAAGGCCATTAGAGCATTTTAAAAAAGGAAAATATCTTCAATGGAATCACCCTGTTAAGAAGAAATATAAAAGTTCCCTACATGTTTGATGTGGTTAACTTTGCGCGAGCGTATACATAAACTGTGACATTGGTACTCAAAACCAATTGTTTCCCAGCAAATGGAATGTATGCCTTAATTCCCAGTATGCCTTAATACTCTAACCGGTTTACTAAAATTTAGTTGTATTTTGATTTCCTTCTATTTCAGTTCAGTATTGTTCAAGCAAAAGAATTGAAATTATTTGCATAAATCGTCAGAAGTTTCTTAAGTTAAGTCACATTTGGTTAAGTTTTTAAGAAAAAGACTTCAAAACCCGGAAAATTGACTGAACAGAACTTTAGCTTTTCCAACGGCACTTTTAGAAATATAAAAATTTATCAGAAAAAAAAACTAAGCTACAATATAGTCAGAGTACAGCTATAATTAATTTTTTTATTATATGTTAACTATTAATAATAAATATGTAAACTATTAATAATAAGAAACACATTTGCAAACATTATTTGAAAATTAGTGCGTTTTTTTTTCAATTCAGTGACAAAGTTGTGAAGCACCTTTAATGTTGGTTGAATCTTTTCAACGCTAACGGCAAAGTAGCTGTCAAAAATTCTGATTTTCTGATCAGAAGGGTGAGAAAAGTGAAAACAGAAAGAGGGGACAAACATTAAACAACTAGTAAATTACAAAAATAAAAAGATGCGCAGGTGAAATGAATGACAAACGTGTAAAAGTTAAAACCTAAGTATTACAGGTCATTCGGTTTGCTGGGTTGCTGTTCGTTTGTCAATCCTTTGTGTGTTCGGTCTTCGAATTTGCCCATTTCTTATGGTAGCTGTGAAAAAATCTATTAGAAATAATAAAGATTTAAAATAAAAACAGTTTTGATCTATAGAAGGAAACTCTAAAAATTAAAAGTAGAATCATTGGGAAAAGGAAATATGACTGAGTTAATGAACATAGACAGCATCATATCACGGCTCCTGGAGGTTCGTGGGGCAAGGCCTGGAAAAAATGTCCAGTTGTCGGAGAGCGAAATTCGTGGTCTATGTCTGAAATCGAGGGAGATCTTTCTGTCCCAGCCCATACTGCTGGAGTTAGAGGCACCGCTGAAAATCTGTGGCGACATCCACGGGCAGTACTACGACTTACTGCGTTTGTTTGAATATGGCGGATTTCCACCGGAGTCAAATTACCTGTTCTTGGGCGACTATGTAGACCGCGGCAAGCAATCACTGGAGACCATTTGCCTGTTGCTGGCCTATAAAATCAAGTATTCTGAGAATTTCTTCTTATTAAGGGGTAACCACGAGTGCGCAAGCATTAATAGAATCTACGGATTTTACGACGAGTGCAAGCGCCGCTACACCATCAAACTTTGGAAGACATTTACAGATTGCTTTAATTGCTTGCCTGTTGCCGCGATCGTTGACGAGAAGATTTTTTGTTGTCATGGCGGTCTCAGCCCGGATTTGTCTTCGATGGAGCAGATCAGACGCATTATGCGCCCCACTGATGTCCCTGACCAGGGCTTGTTATGCGATTTACTGTGGTCTGACCCAGACAAGGACACTATGGGTTGGGGTGAAAATGATCGCGGTGTAAGTTTCACGTTTGGTGCAGAAGTAGTTGGGAAGTTCTTGCAGAAGCACGAGTTCGATCTGATTTGTCGCGCTCATCAAGTGGTCGAGGACGGCTATGAATTCTTTGCCAAGAGGCAGTTGGTCACTCTTTTCTCAGCACCCAATTACTGTGGAGAGTTCGACAATGCTGGGGCCATGATGTCAGTTGACGAAACACTGATGTGCTCCTTCCAGATTTTAAAACCAGCAGATAAACGTAAAAAGTAAAATTATTTCTCCAAACGACCGAGTTGTTAAAATTATCAGAACAAAGGAAGATTCACAAGATAATGACCGAATAAAAACTAACCGATTTTTTTGAAAATTTTCAATATACTTAATATGTAATTATAATTATACTTATATATCAATTTAAAATTAAAAATAAACCGAAGGACAATTTCAAAATAACGAAACAGCAAGTTGGAAGAAAAACCAGAATGGAAATTTTAGCAAACAAACAACCAATTATTAACCCTCTCCCGATTATTAAACATTTAGACGATAAAGCGTAGTTAATATTACGCATGCTACCGATGTACCAATTATATAGTACTGCATACAAAATTACACATTTTTACAAAGTCAATGTCTACTTTATTCTTGCGGCAATTTCTTGTAAATTAATGTTATTTAAACAAGAATGTAAGATCACAACCTAAGTTATCTCCCAAATCAAGTTGGGATTAACATTCTGAGATTTATTGGTTACGCGATGAATAAATTGATACATTGGTACCACACCTGTACCTGTACTGTATTCATTGGGTCTCATTACTTTGGATGGATTACATTGATTCCTTAAACTTGCATCGATATACATAGAATAAAAATTAGATTTCATTTTCTAAATTCTATTAATGTAAAAATAAAATATACAAAAAAATTTTACCTTTGGTTTGTTGTTCGACGAGAATGGAACTAAAAATGTGTATACCACTATATACAGATTACTTTAAAAAGTTTTTGTACGGCATTATTACATCATTGACTAAGCCTCTTAGTACTGGCTTTATATATCTGTTTAACCATGCTGCGCTACTCAAGGAAACGTAATTTTAAGCGCATCCCACTTTGATTGTTATCAACAATCCACATGCCAATTGCCACATTTAACAAGGTAATCGAAACACTTTCCATTAGATTTTATTAATACTAAGTAATGCAGAGTTACTCATTGCCTAATTGATGTGATTTTAAATAAAAAAAGAAGTAATTTTATATGAATATTCTTGATAATAGTGTATCAACTCGAAATAATAGGTAGGACTATCTTCACAGATTTGGTCATCCGATATTATTTAGCACTGAAAAAGGCAACATTTTTGTTTCTTTTGTAATACTACCGCTGTACGAAGAACAAATCTCTTTAATTAATCCGTAATACATTAACAATCAATACTTTGCTTTATTACGATAACTGTGATAAAGGAATAATTTGAATTTAAACTTAATATGATTTGTCCATTTGCTTATCGGTAAAATGATAAGCTGCCTTTGCTGCGCTTTCAACTGCATTACTATTGTCCACAGGTATCTCCGTATTGCGTTTCTCCAGGAACCCTGTAATCTTCTTTGGATTCTGAAACCGTTGGGTTTCTTTCTGCTCTTAAATCCAAACACTTCATTTCTGTTACCAGCTCAAAGTTCCCTTCTTCAGTTGATGGCTGAAAATGGACTTCCTGCTGCTCTTCCCACCTTTCTGCAGTGTAACCCGCAGCACCCCCATCGGACTCTTCATCGCTGAAGTCAACCTCCTTGTTTTCCTCCACCTTTACGTTTTCTCTCGGCTCCAATTCAGTGTAGTCCCTGTGTTCATTAGTATGTGAAGAGCCAACTTCTTTCTCGTTGTCGAAAGCCGTAGGGTCGATGGCCAAAATACGAGCTCGAAGTCTTTCGATTTCCGTCCGAGCTTCTCCCAATTCACGTTTCAAAATTGCTTCATGATCCGACCGCAGTTTAGAATCGCCCAGGTTGGATAGCAAGACTTCCATTGGGTTGTCAGGGCGTTCCTTGACCAGCCGTACGAACGCTTTTGTCAATGCTTCGATAACACCGTTATTTTCCAAGTAGCGACGAAATTCATCGCGCTTAGGATCGATTGGCTAAAACAACAAGTGTTAATAAACTATATTAATTGCAGTAATCTACTTTCGACTTGAACTGCTTACTTTGAATGCCATGGTAAGTAATTTAAAAGTAGTACGAAACTTGATTTCCAAGAATCTTTTTACAAAAAAAAAAACGCCTGATAAAGTGGACGTCAGACAACGGGTGTTTTGAAAGTCGCGTTCTAATTGCCTGCTAAATGCGACGTTGTCTTATCAGAGAGTATTATATAAAGAGTATACAGAGTTATAAATAATAAATCTCGGATTAATGTTTTTGGATACCTTCTCTTAGCAGAACGAATGCTGCTATGCCGGCATTTTAAACTCATAAAAGAGTTGGAGTTTAATGGAGTTATGTTGAAATGTTACCGGCTTCGCAACAGTCCCTCTGCCAAGACAAGGCAAGAGAAAATCTTGCTCCGAGCTTTATAGATATATTTTTGGATACTCTCTACATTCGTGCGCTCTGGTCTTATGAGGACGTTCACACAAGTTAACATCTTTGACATTAAAAAGCCCTTATTTACATTTAAGTCAAGAAAAACCTTTCTTTCGGGTTTCACGTGTATTTTTTCTTTGTTTTAAAAAAGGGTTAAACTGTTTCTGACTTTGGAGTTTTCTGATGACTCTAAAAATTCAGCATACAAGTTTTCATTGGTGCTCTATGTACAATGGCATTAACATTTAGTAGTAATACGCGTGAAAAAGTATTATTTAAGTGCGAATAACCTTTTACTCGTAATATTCTGCTTTGCTATCTATATAAAAATTGAACCAATAAAAATTAAACCAATTTTTCCTTTTTCCTGCTTTTCTTGGCGTAAATACTCAATTCTTAATCGGAACTGTCAATTTTGGTTTGGGTAAATAAATTCAGTAGAAAAATGTAATTTACAGGTTTCAATTTTAAAACTTATACATTTTCCCCAGGTTAGAACTATTATCGCCCGACGTTAAACGAGCTCTTGAAATACACAAACATACTTAAATATTTTTAGTAAAATTGTGAATAATGTTAAAAGAATAATATTCAATAATAAGTGGTGCATGCGTTTTCAATCTTTTGCAGTGATTTTCTTCAAACCTTCAATTTTAGGTCGCAAATGATATAAAATTATAGTGTAAAATAAGTTAGCGCAACAAAAATTAATGTAATTGTCTCAGGGTTAGCCGCTTATATTCACGTCACTATGAGGACCTAATTGTGGTTGCAACGATCTTATCGTTTAGTAAACAAAATTGTAGCTGACTTGTAGTATGAAAATTAACGGGGACGCAAGACCAAATCAAACGACTTCCTATAGATAAGGACACCCGTTACTTTAAAATTTAACTGAGTAAATTACTTTGACCAATATTTATTGAGTAAATTGAGTTTTACCAATATTTTGATAATTCTGATGATCAGCTTGCTAATGATCGTGAATGTTTAAAAATGTAATTGGTAATTTTGCATTAACCAACCAAATTTCGTAGTACGAGGGAAACGAATGTAACTATTTTTAGCTGGCTTTTCGGTTATTTACGCTGTGGATGGCACTGATGGCGCAAGTCTGAAAGTGGTATGTATCTGCATTTAAAATACGCATTCTGATTCCTTAAGAAGTCCATACTTTTCAACCTATTTGCTCGCATATCTTATAGTCATGGAAAGTTACGAAAACACTTTTATTCGTGGGGCCTCACCTTCCTTTTCGGATGAAGACAATTTCGAAAACGCCATTTCATCCAGCTTGCCAGTCTTGGCCACAACTGAAGCAGAACAATTGCGGTGGAATTCCAATGACCTCCGCAATGACATATACACGAGTGGCAATGCACCAGACACCGCCGTTTCATACGGTAACGCCTGTTTTAGTCCTCCGCCCTCGAAAGGCAGGAAGACGTTCGCCTTCTGGACTGTAATCGGTATTTTGTTGGCGCTCACTGTTGGCAATCTGATCATTACGCTCACCATTATTGGAGTGCTGCGTCTGGGCAAGGGCATTCAAGGCATGGAGCTGATCCCTGAACAGGATGTCATAAAGTTCTACGGAACCACGGACTTGGATCGTATTTATAGCAAAACTAATAGCCAAATAGATGGTTTCGTCGACGTTCCAGTAACCATCACTGGCGACGGGAACCACGTGTTTATAAAGCTCCAGCGTAACGGACAATCGCACAACCGCATCAGTCTGGATCGAAATGGGATCAGCTTTAAAGCCGTCAACGTGTTCGAGGTGAAGGACCCCACTACTGGTGTGACTGTTTTCACCACACATAGGCCTCATTACACTATCCCCGAAGGTGCCGGTAGCCTTGTAGCGAAATCTGCCAGTGCCAGTCGACTAACCAGTCCAATCGGCCAACCGTTGACCGTGCATGCAGACGGGCGTGTCTATGTGAAGGGTTCTGAGGGCATCAAGTCAGATTCTGCTAGCTTGCTGTTGCAAGCAGAGCATAACGTGGCTATCAATTCTACGCATGGCGCCACCGTTCTTGAAGCGGGCACCGGCATCTTCTTGGACATGGACAAGGTGCCAATTGTGAACTCAGAATTTGGCATACGCACTGGAACTGTGCAGTACAAAGTGTGTGTCTGCATGCCGCAGGGCACTTTATTTCGGATTGCGATTCCGCGTATGCACAACGGACCAAAGATTTCATGCGCACATTTCAGTGCCGAGAAAGATCCTTGTCCTAGCAACTAAGAATTCCATGTGATAAAATACTTACGCCCAAATGAGGGTATTTTAAAATCTAGACCTCCACAAATATTTGCGACCGATGCCAATTTTTAAAATCATTCGCCGCAAAGCGCGAATCGAATCAACGTATGAAAAGTAGTTGAAAGATTGTAGATGTTTATGAGAAGCAATTCGCATAGAAGACACGCGAGCAATTCGCTTATGAGAGCGATAAACGACGAGCGCCTAGGCGAGTCCTATATATCGTTTTAAATCCTTGCGAAGGATAAATTTATCTCATTAATTTGAATATTTTCATCTTGATACGTTTTAGTAATATTCACGTGGAACTACAAAACAAAACCAAAAGTATTATCGCTCTTTGGAACACTTTTTCCACCAATTTCAATTTTGGCTATGTAAAAGTGGTGACTTCTATAAACATCTTTCGGGCGTTGCAAAACCATATCATTGACTATGGGTTGCTATCTCAAATGATAAAACTCCAATCGCTTAAGTGTGACGCACTTGATCGCACTCCTAACATCTACCAAGTAACTCAAAAGTGATTATAAGAATAAATTACAAATTGCTTACTGTGTTCGTCAAATAAATATATACTGAAATATATATTTACTGATGTTTCATATTTTTTTAACATAGCGATGAGAATTATAGAGATTTCTGGAGATTTGCTTCTCGGCTCGGCGAAGCGGTTTTTTCTGGAGATTTGCTTCTCGGCTCGGCGAAGCGGTTTTGGTTTTAGTTCGCATCTCGAATCTCGCTCTTGACTGAAGAAAATTTATATTGATCTCGATGTTTGCCTTAACTGCAGACGATTCCCCAGTTCCAGTTCTTGTATCGAAGTCCAACACTGTTGGTGTAGAAACTCGTATAGATATGTCTTTGAGTCTCTAATTGCAGAACTGTCTCGTGCGCATAATTACGATACAATTTTAATCTAATTAAAAAACCCAATTTAAAAAATCGCGTTAGGCCCGACAGCTGCTCTACTCACCGAGATGTACCTCAAAATCTAAATATTTGTTAAGAAATACAGTTGCTTTTCCGTTATATTGCAGTTTGTATTGTATTTGCAGTTTGTATAATAAAGAAATAGTTTCTCCTGGTGCAATTATAATTAACTAAAAGTAGTTTTAATTTACTTTTATTTTTTGTTTCTATATAAAAACTATATACAACACATTTATGATTTTTGTTATAAATTTTTGAATGGTTCCATTAACAATTTATATTAATTCGCCCTAGTAAGCTTTTTTAAATAAATTTCCGGTTATATTTTCACCGTCATGGAACCAAGTAACAAATGTACAACAAGT
The DNA here is from genome assembly GCA_922984085.1 of Sicus ferrugineus. Lineage (NCBI taxonomy): Eukaryota > Metazoa > Arthropoda > Insecta > Diptera > Conopidae > Sicus > Sicus ferrugineus. Next base: position 12,111,890 of record OV277352.1, on the reverse strand, counting down.
CAAGTACAGTAAGGTAGTGATAACAATAATTCAGAAAGCACCTTGGGCTGGAAGGTCTAACAAATTTCGAGATTTAAAGGGTGCAAAATGTACAATGAACTGTGGAAGCGTGAGGGCCAGATGATGAAGTCAACACAAAAAACCACATCGAATTTTCTGAATAATGAGGAAAACTACATAAAGTGCATGTATCTACATAGAGTTGTATGATTAAAGTTAGATTACTTAGTTAAAGATTGCTTGTTAAACTTAAACACCCGGCGGAGGTGGTTCATCGAAACGTGATTTTTTGATGGGTGGAGGCTGCGATGAAGACGTCGTTGTCTCGAGCATATCATCAGGCACCATACTAAGAAGCTCTGCTTCACTTAGTTGCGCAAGACGACTTGTCACTGAAGGCTTGTCAGTTGTATGTACTGCAATTAGCGAAAGTTTGTGGCTTAAATAGAACTGTGCTGAGTTATGTATATGATGTTTTACCTCTACCCATGTACGAATCATCCATTGCATCCTCTGGATTATATTCGTCATCTCCATCATTTATGGGAGATTGGAGAAGAGATCCTATCGAGGGCGGTGGAGGAGCTGCAGAGACTTGAGCAGCTTCGACTGACGAAAGTTGCTCAGGCTTATTCTTGATACTGGCCAGAATTTGTGACAAATTGGATGGTATTGAAATGCTTGCTAAAGAAGGATTACGAACGTTGGGATTGCCGCTGCTGCCAGAAGGCGGCATAAATTTCTATAAAAAATAAAAACAATATAAAAACTAGATTGGATATAAAACTAAATTGGAATTTAGTTATTACACAACATAACCATTCAAGAATTCAAGATGTCTAAAAAATGTTCCTAAATAATTCAAATATTATGAGCAATTAAGTTGAGCAAAGAGTTTCTGAGTAAGATCCCGCCCTCATATATTAGTGGAAAAATGACTTAGAGAATTATTGAATTAATGTATTTAAAAAAAAAAACATATATTTTTTTCTCCTACCGAAGGTTCTGTGTTCAGCAGTCCAGCGATTTCCATTTCCTGTGCTGCTATTTGCCGGTTCAGCTCATCCATTTTACGCTTCAGCTCCTCTTCGGCGTTTTTGTGAAAGTCAGTGGATTTTACACTAAGCTGCGGTAGATCATCGTCAGAGCTACAACCAGGCGAATAAGGTTCATCTTGATCGTCGACTGTTGTCAATGTTGGAATAACAGTTGCTGAAACAAAAAAATTCGCACATAAACAAAAACGTCCCAGCAGAAAATGTGTTCACTCCTCTCCTTTATTCTTGAGTGAAGCAATTTTAATTTGGTAAAGAATATTTCTCACGTTAAGGAATGTCTCTACTAATAAGTTTATGGACTTGAAATCGTTAATTTTAAGAGCAGATGCTTCGGAAGAACAATTACATATAATATGAGAAATAATAACATCACTTTAGCCTTCAAAGTGATATATTGTTGTTTATAGGATGTTAAACGTTTATACATTGTACTTACGCTTGGCCTTTTTTGCAACGATTGGAGCTTTAATAATCGCATCAATATCGTAGTCATCAGCCCTCTGTACGTTTGAAACCAATCGTTTTCTCTTCGGACTACCCGGTGGCGTATAAGAGTCGGAAGTCTTCAGTTTCGAGTGTAACTGAAAGAAATGATTTTTTTGTAGCTTAAACTTACAGAAAGTAATTAATGGAAATAGTGGAACTATAAGAAAATAGTGTACTAACCTTTGTTTTCACCACTGTTGGCTGTGCTGCTGCACTTGATAATCTCTTTCCAATTACCCGAATAACAATGCCTACTAAAATGTCCGGTCTGTAAGGATCTTCGTAGAATTCAACTCGGTCGACTGGCTGCAAAATAGACGGCATCTGGTGTCCGGCCCCGAGTGGAAAGATGTAGAAATCTTTGATTTGCGACGAATGGGTTTTTATGACACCCAACCGGTTACGTTTGTGCAGGTATTTGTACAGGATTGTGTAGGCCGCAGTTTCCGACTCCTGCGCTGGTAACAAACGCAGTATAACGATTTCCTTGTTAGGACTCTTCTTGATTTTCGATATGTAGTCCCAAACTGTGTCGGGTACGATGCGGCCTACCACGTCAAGCTCTTCTGGTAGAAGCTTGCCCAGATTAACGGCGTTGCCAACAACAGACTGAATCAGTATTTGAAAAGAGGCAACGTCAATCATATTAATGTTGCCGGTCCAGAGCGAGAGCGGAGCATCCGTGTTGTAATAGCTTGTGTAAGGGTCCTGTGGGGAAGAAGCTATGGAAACAGTGCTTGTTGGTTCCTGATCGCTGTCTGTCGTATTTTGAGAAATATTGTGAAAAGAGGAACTGGAAATAACAGGCGAAGCCGTGGAGTTCATCATGCTGCTGACCGTAGTAGATTGCGCAATACTTTCATTTCTGTCCTTTTCACTGACCAAGTTTGCAGCTTCTTCTACGGTTTTTGAGGATTCGAGTATTTGATCTACCAAGCTAAACGCTTCCAAAGGCTTTGTAAGGGCTGTCGCATCTTTCTTAGTCTGCGATGAAGTTACGATTGTATCCTTGTGTTTATCCTTTTGCGCTGGAGAACTAGTTCTGATGGTAAGTGGGGAGTGCACAGTACTTGAAATCAACGTTGAGGGTTTTTTTTCAACAGACTTCTTTTCGATTTCTTCCCTTGAGCGATCCCTTTGCTCCTTTTCGCGACCATCTCTCTCTCTTTGAGTATGATCACGCTCCTTGTCGCGTTCGCGATCACGATCTTCTCTGTCGCGTTTTTCATCCCTATGAGATTTGTGTTTTCTCTCACGACTGCGACTTCTCGAACGACTTCTTCGTCTATTTTTGGATTTTTCGCGGTGCCGATCTTTGCTTTTATGACTTTTCTCTCGTCCGTGCTCTTTTTCCTTGTTAGCCGATTTAGATTTCTCTTCAGCTAATCCATCAGTTTCACCGTGATGCTGGTGAAGTGTTTCTTTATGCGTACTGAAATCAGAGAGTGAATAGTCCTTGCGTGTTGTTGTCGCTGTTGTCGAAATCGTTTCTTCCGTAGAATTGTTCAGCACAGTTACAACATCCTCGACTGGTATAGTCATATCTAGATTCACACGGTCCGTGGATTTGCTTTCTATGACCTCCTCACCTTTATGCGTTTTCAACACATAATTTTTAGCACATGACAACAAATCCAGCTCCGATTTCTTTATCATTTCCAGCTGATGCTTTGCTTCGTTTTCGCGCCATTGTGCCAATTCTTGACTAGCCAGCTCTTCCGGCGACATTCGTACCAACTGGTAGGGCTTAATAACTTTGGCGCAGATTTTCTGAAAAAGTGTTTGATTCTTGCGGTCTTTGATGTTGAATATCAGAGAGCGGTATTTGGCCTTGTATTTGGAGCTCGTATCTCGGTTGAAGTAGTTATACATTTCTGATTCAGTCTCTTTGACAAACTCTTCGATATACTCTGCAGACGGTCTACTGCTCAGACCTGTTTGCTCGCCGGCACTGGTTGAGAAGTGTTCGTTGATACGCTGCAGAAGATGTTCACTTAGAGTTCGCCTTACATTAACGCGTATTGGCTCCGAGTCTGTTGTGTTTGAGGATTCAAAAACACTGGTATTTGTTGCTGATTTTTTACTATTTTCGGAAGTTTGACGCTTAACAACATTTTTTTCTTTAGACTTAAAATCTTCTTTTGAGTCGGATTTCTGGGGCTTATCCGATTTTAAGGACGTGTGTTGTGGATGCTTCGTCTGTTGTTTGGGTGTTTGTGGTCTGGAGGCCAGAGTGGGCAATAGTTTCGTCTGCTCTACGGTTTGTTTAACGGCTTTCGGTTGAGCGCTTGATTCTTTTGTCTGTCCGTCCGTTGTTTGGGTATTTGCCAGAGGAACTTTCCTACCTGCCGGCTGTGCGTTATCTGGTGTTGTAAGGTTAGCGAAGCTGGGGTTAACACTGCTTTTGTTTGCTGAAGTCGAGCGTTGTTTTTGTTTTTTCTAAAATTTAAATAAAAATTCGGTGTAGCTAATATCATTATTGTGTGCACTGCGTAGCTGTGAACATGGAGATAAGTAACGTGTATTATCATCACATTTTACTCTATTATTTTAAAAAAGACAAACGAGCTAAAGAAAAACATTTGCGCCAACTGGGAGAAGTTTCTTCGATTGTTTGGGTGCAGCATCAGTTAAACGAGACTAACTTGTCCTCTCGCACATCTGTCTGTGATTCGATACTTCGCTACGGTCCTATTTCGTCATACGGATGACGAAAAATGGGTCGTCTACATGCGGAGAAAATAATGCTCTCCGTATGGTGAGATTTTAAGGGTGTCATCTATTACGAATTGCTATCGTCTAGCAAAACGATTGATTTAAGTATATACTGTTCGCAATTAACGCAATTGAACTAAGCAATCCGCACAAAAAGTCTAGAAATGGCAAATCGTTGTCTTTCACCACGACAACGCCAGACCTCATACAAGAGTTGACCTCTCGAAGCAAATTGCTTAGGCTTGGCCGGGATGTTTTGTATCATTCTCCGTATTTACCGGATCTGGGGCCTTGTGATTATCATTTACCCGATTGTTGAAGAACTATATGAACGGGAAAACCTTCAAAGATTAAGAGACTATTAAAAACCACACGGACTAGTTTTTCGCCGATAAGTCAGTTCGCCAGACTATTTACGAAGGCAGCAAAATGAAGTTGGTGGAAAGATGACAAGAGGTCATCGATGTAAAATTGATCTTGTGTATAATAAAAATTGTTTTATTCCTACTCTAAAAATCCGAACGAACTTATTAGCCAACCCAATACACCTACGATTTAAACGGTTGCCTCGATTTAGATGCGGCTTTTATCATTAGTCTGCCGCACAGGGTGTCTTGAGGTGAAGCGGATTCATAAGTATTCCAGTTAGTAAATAACCGTGTTTCCGGGCGAGATTGTGTGTATAAACTAGTAAATATATAAATGGATAAGTATATAATACCTCCAGTTCTATAGCCAGGCTACTACCCGGCTGAACAACTTCAAACGTAGGATTGTCTTGTAGCCATTTTTTAAGAGTAACTGTTGTTGGTGCGTTACTGCCAGTAAAGAAGCGTCCACTTCTACGCTCAAAAACGTTTACCTGTAAAATTAAATTGTGCAATTAGGTATCAGGTAAGAATCTTGTCCGGATTCTGTTTAAAAATACCCTTTCTACTTTTGGCTTTCGATCAGCCATTGAAAGAAGGTCTTCGAATAATCCTTTGGATTTCTTTTTCTTTTCTTCTGTCCCGAGCTTTGTATACGGGCTCGTTGAGGGGTTTTCGGGCATTTTTGCTGCAAAAGCGTTTATGGCGTTTTGAGCATGCTTACGAATACAATCGTCACTGCAATAAATTGAGTTAGTCCTGGAGGGCCTTTTACAAACGATGCAAGGAGTTGTTTCAACAGGAGGATCGACTGCTGTTTCATCAGACGGTCGGGACGCATTTGCAGTAGTAGTAGCATTTATAGTCGCAGGTACCAACTTCTGCACTTTCATTGGGTGTTGTGAGGACGTAATGTGTGTCACTAATTTTTTCGAGTTGTCCGGTTTTTGTGCCGATACCTTTTGCAGCAAAATGATCCGTTGTGGCTGTGTGGCGAAAACAGCGTTGGACTTCGTCGAGGGCGGTGTGGTGCTCATGGGCAAAAAACTCTTTTGAGCGCTAGATATAACATTCACTGGCAATTTCTTCTCTTCCAAGTTTTTCAATGAAATAAATTGACCCGACTGGATTTTTTTGATCTCAATTAATTGCTTTTTAGGCATCGTTACTTGTTTACTTGAAGTAGGAGTTTGTGCATAGGGCACCGGATCAGCATCGTCAGCAGTAGTGTGGAATCTGTGTTCCTGCACTGGGTTGCTTGGAGCAACAATATGCTTTTTAGCCGCCACCGGTTTTTTAACTATCAGCATATCAGTGATCTTTCTTTGTTTCTAAGGTCACAATATAGATATAATTTGCAAAGTGTTCAATCATATTGCAGTATACCTTCTCTTCCAGTTTTTTCACACATTTGGGACAGGTCCAATCAATGCTCTTCTGCTCCATCTCCAATCCCATTGCTTTTGTCACTCCGACACAAGTTCCATGGAACCAGTCTTCACAAACATCACAACATATCATGAACCGATTATTATGCGGTTGTCGGCATATGCACCAAAGTCTGGAAGTTACATCAATATTGCATTATACAATTTAATATCACAGCTACAGTCTTCTTCAACCGTAGCAAACAAAAACAGAACTTACTTCCTTGGATCATCGTCGTCTTGAGCATCGTTGTCGTCTTCAGTTTCCTGCTTACTAGCTGCTGCCTTTGCTGCAGCTGACTTCTTAGCGGATTTCTTTGTGGTTTTAGCTGGTGTTGAAGCGGTAATGTTTCCTTCTTTAGAGACACGTCGTCTCGAAGCTGAAGTTTCCGTTGCTTTCTTCTCAACCATGGATGAATCCGTTGAAAAGGATGTGTTCGACTGCAAGGAAGTATCAAGAATAGATTCATTAAGAGTACCGTGCAAATAATCTGTTGCACTGGAGTCCGCGTTCTCTATCGGCTGTGTTTGTGCACGCCGCTTAGCGCGTGTAGTCGGTGCCTCAATTGGGGGCAAAGTTATGACACGTCCATTGCCTCGTACAATCTGAATCGGTTCCTTCCGCGGAGTGGGTACCGTTTTGGAGGCGTTTAAAGATGTGTTTGGCAATGATGACGTAGTTACAACATCATTAAAAAGTGTGGCCTGTATAATACTTTTAGTCTGTGGTTGTGGTAGTATTTGAGTTCTGAAGATGACTGGTGGTACTGTCTGTTAAATAAGCACAGAAAAAATTAAATTAAGTTTAAGTTGTTGCTGAACAGTATGTTCCTATATGTATAAAGTAAATCTTCTTTACAAATCCTCGGGAAGATGTATAGAACATCACCCTTGCAATAAATATGCGGTTTGTTTTCTGCTCGCCTGGAAGAAGTTTGGAAAATAAATTTGTTTGGCTCAACGGAACCATTAATTAATACTCCGATGCCCGCTTTTGCGTCCCACAATGAAATTGCCGCTATTAATTTCCAAAAAAAAAAAAATTCGAAGAATCACCAAAGGCTTCTAGGTGAAATTAACCTTCTGGAAGACTCGCTTCCCGTTCTTCCGCGATCAGAAACTTTTCTTGAACTACCCGTTTGTGTTTTCATTTTTCTATTTTACCTCAGACGATATAGTTGGTGGTTTGGATTTCTCGGGCGGAGCTTCGACAAGTGACGCTATTTCTGCTGCTGATGTTGGTAGCTCACCCGTTCCCGCAGGAACGCTGTTATCTTCCCCGAACACTTCCTTATCGACAGCTTCTTGTAGTGTTTTATCATCTTCTATGAGCTTAACAACGTGCTGCAGAAGATCGGCGGGAATCTCATCCTCTGGAGTCTGTAGTAACGCTGCATTCGATATATCGATTTCAGTTTCCATTGCGTTCGAGGAAGTGAAATCATTTATTTGTTGACTTTTCTTCGATTCCAGTGCACGCTCCGTGCTCTCCAACATTCGAACTAACTGCGGTATATCTTTGTTTTCACCAGGAGCCTTCTCAATTACTGAAGATTTCTCCATTTCATCTTTTACTATCGAATCAATGAGGTCCAGTTGCTTGTCGTGTTCGGCAGCCAACTCAGATGAGCTCTGATGAGTCTGGATGGATATCTGCGAGGGAAGCTGATTTTTTGCTGCTGTTTCAATACCCAGTGGCATAAATCCTTTCGATGATGATGTTGCTTTTTGTGATTGTTGAGGACGCGTCGATGAAGTGGGTGTCCTTGAAGTACATACTGTTGAATCGTCGGATTTGGACAGCAAGGCACCAATGTCGGTGAAGCCACCCTTTGGACTTGCGATAACCTAATCAAAGTACAGATTACTTGAATTTAAAGTAAAACATATCAATAGACATAATCGATTAAAAACGTAATAATCGATTAAAAACGTAACAGTAAGTTCACTGTACCAATTGATCGATAGATCTGTCCGTAACTACTACTAGTTAAATGAATGCATTTAACAACGATTCAAATCGATGAAGTCTTCGGCTATTTGCTCAATAACGATTAACCGATTATTCTTCCACTCTCCAGAAATTTATTTAAAACATTTTTTTCCCTGAATTGGAATTCTTAATCGAAAATGATCTAGATAATCATAAATTACGAGTTCATGATAAAATAATCGGAAGTTATAGTGGTAGGCATTAATAATGTCTTAATCGATTACTAATCCATAATTTTAGTGTTTGGAGTAATAACCGAAGACTGCTTTTCTAATCGAATAATGAGTTCATTAATTTTTGACTTAATTCTACGTACTTTATTAATGACGATTTCCTTGACCGGTTGTGGAGAAGGCGGCACTTTACCAATACTACAACTCAGCTGCGGGTTCCGCGGAGAAGGCGTTCCCACTTGCACAATAGGTCCCCGTCGTACTGCAGCAGTTAACTTTGTCTGTTGGGTAGAGGAACTTATTGTTCTGTCAATTGTATACTGCTTCTTAGCAACATTTGGCGTTGTATTATCAGTCGCCGCTAACACTTTTCTCGTGGGTGCAGCACTTGCTACTCTTGTAGATGTATTTAAGTTTTTGCCCAACGCGCGAGAGGCGTTGTCACCGCCAGAGCGTTGCACCATTGTTGTTTCCGCCCCAAGTGGCTTACTCGCTTCAGTGACGGCTTCTTGGCTTGGTCGTTGATTACGTCTAGCAAATGTTTTAAGTGCGAAACCGCGTTTCGGCTTGTTAGCACTTTGCACTTTCCGCTTACGCCCATTCCTATTGTTGACATCAAAATCCAGATCACTGTCCCGATCATTTTCCGACTCAATCGATATGTCGGAAGTGCTGAGATCGTTGTCAAGTGCCTTTTCTTCTTCCTCCTCTTCAGAAGGCAAAAAACCAACTTCTTCATCGTCATCAATGCAATCGGAGTCTTCGTTGCTGTTCGTATCAGTTTTTCGGGGTCTAGAGGATTGCGTGATTCTCCCCTCAATGCGTATTTTAGGCTCAACTCTGTCTCGTTCTACGGGAACCTTTTTAACAGCTATGATGGGTTTTGGTGCATCCACTTGCTGCAGTTTTTTCTGCGTTATAAATTGCTTCACAGAGGCATAGTTTTGCGGTACGATTTTGCGTGCCACTGTTTTGGTCTTCTCTACTTCCATCTTGTCAGCGGCCAATTTTTCTTTCATCTGTGCCGGTGATGTGAACGGTGTGTAGCAGTGATCGTTTTTAATAACAAACAGTTGAAATTCATATTCAGCTGTTCGTTTTATGGTGGATATGCCGGCCAATTCTGCAAAATATAAGTGGAATGAAGAACAAAGTAAGCACATATTGCACCCCGTGTCATACACAAGATGTTTCGTAAGAGGAAAGCATTTTATAAGTAAGGTTGCAGTATTAAAAATAAAAAGGAACTTTCAGAATACAAACTTTATCTCTACAAGTTATCATAAATAAGAAAAATTTATCTTAAAAATTTTTTTTTCAGACTACAATTTTTATTGGAGGGGCAGGCGACCGTTTTGTAGTCTTTACTTTTGCTTATTAACTTATTTAAAATTCAGTAGATGATCGAGTAAGTCGCAATGTCAAATTAATAAAAACTTGCACACATTTTTTAAATATTCGAAGCATTGTATGCATTTCCATTTTCCATTGGGTGGCTGCCGCCTGCCACGCCCTGATTTTTCGCCTTATTCATTAATTCTTACTTAGAATTTCTTTTGCCATTTCCTTCGCATCTTCGGGCGGGTAAAATTCTTCGACTGTTAAACCAACAATCTCAGGACGATCTTCGTCAGAACTTCCTTGCGGCGTTTTTCCAGCTTTTATGTGAGCTTTTTTAATTTTTTTTACGTGCCTCTTCTTAAGTCGAGTCTTCATTTCTTTGCCTTCTTTTTCGCTACTATCACCATCACTGTTACTATAATTTCCCTCGCTATATGAATTTGCATCCTCAGACGAACTATTCGAAAGCCTTTCGTCTTGTGTTGACAATACTTCACTCTCATCCAAATCCTCTTTATTGGAACCCGCGTCACCTTTGCATTTCATTTCACTCAATCTTTCTGCTTTAGCTTCTTCTTCCACCATGCTGGGGGTCGGAGACGTCAAGCGGATCACGCTGATGGATGAAAGTGTTTTTTCTTCTGCAAAAGCATTTGCAATAAGTATGATATACCAAAGCAAGCGAGGCTTACCGATTAAGTTCTCCAAGCCTTTGCTGTCAAAACTTATTCCATTTTTACCGTATACTACGATCAAGTTGGAATCTGAAGCACTGCTTGCGCTTTTGATTCCACTTTCCACGACATGATTTTCATCCAAAGACTCACCCGACACCATGTGTGCCGTGTTCTCAATGAACATCGAACTGGACATGGCTGTAGTTTCGCGTGTGCACACTTCAAAAGGGAAGACTACGTGTAAACAGCAAAGGAAATGAATAGTTATAAAATATTTCATTTAATTTGCACTCACTATATGAAAAATCGAGCTTTCTCACTAAATCAGGAATTCGCCATGGCGACTTTCAAGAGACAAAATTATAGTCACTGGACAGAGCATTACACGAATACACCAATCAGGGATTTCCTAAGCACAAGAGAATTTTTAAACTAGTATTGCTTCTTACAGAAAACCTTGGTGAATGCTGTAGAACTTTTCTAGATTCTTCTTGCAATGAAAATAAATTATTTTGAACATTAATAAGCTGACTTCAAAAAATGTGATTCAATTTTTCGAGCAAAACATTACACTCACGCAAAATTAATTTTTGTGGGAAGCGTTTAGAGAGTGGATATCAAAATGGTTGCCTTCGAGCTGTCAATAATATATTTATATTGATGCCAGCCTGCTTTCATCCATAAAGATTTTGCTTTTTCTCTCATATCCGAATTTCCCCCAAAAGGTTGATATGCATCATAAAGTTTTACAACCAACCTGGTACGAAAAAAAAATTAAAGTCATGATAAATTACAAAGGTCCTAAAAGCCATTTAAAATAAATACTAAATCAGTTCGTATTCGTAATGAATTAACGAATGTAATATAAACTATACTCTAAAAATTTAAACTAAAACAAGAATTTTTTAATAGAATATTATGAAATTTTCTAACATCCATTTTATTATTATTTCGAAGTCTTGGACTCTTTTTCGGAATTTGGAATTGGATTAATATGGAAGCCATCGTGTAATGACGCAGGGGTGGACACGAAAGGTAAAGAATCTCTAAATAATGTTACCCATTTCAAAAACTGTAACTTCCTGAAACACTATGTCCAGAAAGTTTTTATGGCAAATTTTATGAAAAAGGTCGGAAGATTAAAAAAAGAATTTGGCTTATTACTTAGATGACCCTCGCAAACTAAGAGCTGGTCAAGACCATGCTTTTTAGATTTTTAGCGAGCCTTGCTACGTTTTGGGTGTTTATCATCAGGCCGTACTTACTGTTTTGAATAAAAAGTCTGTCTAGAGGTGAAGTGTAAGTTTAAGGAAACTGAATTTGATTTTTTAAAATTCCTCCTTTTATATACAAAGTTTTGAGTGGTTCTACATTGATTATTAGCTTTCTTAAAAATATTGAAATATTTTCATTATTTATATAATTTTCATTATTTATATAAAAAGTATACATGCCACGAAAATCTTTAAGATGTAGATTCTGTCAACAATTTCTTGAGATAGCGTTCAATTTCGTCTAATGGATATCGTACGCCGAATGGCATGGTTAGGAGTATATGTGTTGACTCGACCGAATGTCTCAGCATGTAACCTACCGGTTTTTTTATTAATCCGCTTATCCAACCAAAGACAACTTGCAGTCTTGTTGTCTTTGGATCCGACGGCATATTAATCGTTAAAATTCAGAAATTATTTCTTTTTCCAATAAATTTTGTAAATTTGCAAGGTTTCACCATTTTATTTACAAGATACATTTTTATTGATTTGAGGTCACGCACAGTTTCGGCATATTTTCACAGCATATTGAAAAATCTTAAGGAAGTTCAACAAAAATTTACCGTTACCTTAAAAATCTCATACATGTGAAGTTTTTCTTTGAGAACTGGCAACTATGTGCCAGTTACCATGGTAGCTAAAATAACTAAGCGGGAGATTTTCGTAAAATTGCCTTTAAACACCACACAGGGAAATTATTTTATTAAATAAATTAAATACAACGGAATTAGAACGATGCCGGGGAAAAATAATTACCAGATGCGTCCGACGCTGGCTGATACTTTCAAGAGCAGTAAAGTAAAGGCCATAATGCAACAAATAATGGAGAGCACACTGCAAGGTAAGATGAAAGTGTTTTTGATTGGAAGAAATATTGTATTCTTTGCATTAGGGAAGAATTATAACGCGGATGACGCTGCTAAATGGACGAAGGAGATCTCGGATGCAGTCAATCTTGCTGTTAAAGACCTGGAAATGCCGCGCTATAAACACGTGGTACAAGTAACTCTTGGTCAGCAACTGGGCTCTGGCTGTCGTTATATTGCTCGCTGCTGTTGGGACGCTGATTCAGATAACCAAACCTCCCATGTATTTTCCAATCCAACTTTGTTTTGTGTCTGCACAGTGTTTGGCGTCTATCTTTATTGATTGTTTTTTTATATTAGATGTCCTATTAGCTTTTTGACTTAAATTATGCGTGGTTAAATTTGTGTTGAATATGGCTGAATGAGTCGGTGAATTTTAAATTTGAGTTTAATTAAGCTTTCGGCTAACGTAAATATTTTAGTTTTTTTAGTCATTAAAAGTAATCAGTTATTAAATTAATCAGTTTGCTTACCTATAAACAGTAATTTTTACTAGAAGAAGTAATTGCCACAGTCACAAGTGGTGAAAATGTTTGTTTTCGTATGAAAATAGTTTTAAGTCATAAAACTATACTAATATCGTCATGTGCATTGACGGAAAAATTGGATGTAGCATATTAATTTAATCTCAATGTGGTTGTAATCCCTTTTTTTGTTTTTATATGTAAAGAAAATTGACTATTTAAAATAAATCGGAAACACAACCACGCGGTTGAACTAATCTTAGTCTAACATAAATTCAACGATTAACCTCATTTAAATAAACCAGTAATAAATATGAACTACAACTGAAAAGCGTATTAAAATTGTCAATAAAATACAATACAATGTACAAAATGGAAGTAATTAATAAATATAAATTTTTAATATCTTTATGGTCTCGGTTATTATTTGTTATTACAAAACTGTTTATTAAAACAGACACAAGCTTAGGAATTGTTTGCACGGCATCTTGAGGTTTCCAAATCTCAATTATATCCGACCATGCGTTTGATCGCAGTACTTTGGAGTAGGAATTAAGCTTAATTTTTATATCCTACACATGACGGGAGAGTACATTCGCTCTAAGAGGTGTAGGAAAGTCGCCGGAGTCGATTTAGCTCATCGTCGCCTGAGTCGATTTAGCTTTGTCCGTCTGCCTGTCTGTGTGTCGGTCTGTTGAATTTGCGATTACAGAATAAATAGAGAAATCGCTATAAAATTTGAAGTAAATATCTTTGTTATGTAGAGCGGTTTGAATAATGGAATGGAAAGGCACCCCATTTTGAAAAAGATTAAGGAATGAATATCTCATAAACTGTATGAGATATTAGGACAGTGTTTTATTGCGGAGCCAATAAGCCTATAGCACAATTACTAAAATACGAAATACGTGTAAAATGGACGTTATAAATTGTAACGCCAAGTGTAAGAATAAGCATGTTCCACCCATTTATATATCGTACATTCCGGATAGAATGAATTATGGAATTATTTCCTCAACCGCACAGGATTTAAAATGTATATTACGAGTGCACCTTGTATATGGTATTATTAAAACGATAAAATTCATTTGAAACCTTGAAGTACTTTTCGGGGCATTGAAGCGTTTTCCAAGGTATCTTTTTTAACTTTGTGAGTGTAGCGAAACTAGACTTTGGCCTGGTTACGATAGCTTTCTTGCTAGTAATTTGTTGTTAATTTTCTTTTTAATGATCATGATCAGTGAAGAGATTCTTATATTTTGGGCGTACTTATTTGCCTACGCGAATTTTTACTCTTAAAAGATCTGCAAGTTTTTATTTGTTCCTCATTCTTACACATTTCAATTTAAGAATTAGAAATATAATTAAAAATTATAGAAATATCATTACGAACACTAGTGGTTACACTACAATTATTTTAATTTATGAGCGAATAATCCTCTGTAATCGACGAACAATCTTTTAACTCTTTTATGACTTGATCGTCTATAGGCGACAACGGGAATTAGCAGTTTAGCAGATTGCATCCTATAGGAATATTTTAAAAAAGTTTTCGTAGTAGTATTGTTTTTATTATAGTAGTTCTACTACTATATTAGTAGTATATTATAGTAGTTCTTGATGTGAAATGTAAATAGGCATTGTACTTCACCTCCCCATGGTTGTACACCAAATATCTTTTCAGTTGCCTAATCTCTCACTATCAACTATCAGCAGTAAGAAAGATGTGTAGTAAAATTTATGTGTTTCCGATTCTGTCTAAAGTGAATTGTTCAATTTAATTGTATTTATGTTTTATTTTATTTTATTTGATTTTACTTTATGTTGCTTTACTTTACATATTCTTATTTTCGTTTATTTTATTTGTTTTTATTTTACTTTATTTAATTGCTTTTTGTCTGCTTTTTTAAACTAGTCTTTAAACTATTAAACTATTTCCGATTTTTACATTTATCAGCGTCTGCCACTTCAGCTGCACATGCAGTGTAATCAAATTGCATAACAATCAATACTTAATTACAGAAATAGCCCTCCTTTATTGAATGCGCACATTCAAGGGGTTCAAGACGCGGCCCGCCATCACAGCAACATCCAAGTCGCGATCGATGATGAAAAACAAAAACGGGTGGTTTACGGAAATCTGTATGGGCTGCGCTTGCTGTCGGCTGTTGTCTGAAATGCAAGCAGAAACTAAGATTATTTCCGTTACACTTGATTGGGTTCTCCGAACACACTGGCAGCGGTTGGAGGTGCAGGTGGAGGCAGCTCGCTTCTGCCCTTACTTACGCTTCAGCTGATTGATGGGACGGGTGCGAATATTCACGTTGATCGACTGCTCAATATGCTTGACGTAGACGCTTTTCTCGTCGGTCATTGGACGGAAATCAGCAAGGTTTGGTTCAAAAATATCACAAACTCCCATCTGGAAAATTAAGAAGACGCTTGTGGTGGTTACATTTAAATTAAAAAAATTTCCCCTAACTTATAAGCTGATATAATCAGGGGAAAATTGTATTGGTTTTTATTTTTACATTTTGCAAATCGTTTGTTAGGAACACAGTTCCGTGCAGTTGGAAGTCCGGAATGATTGCTTGCACCCATCTGGGTTTCAATTGTTTGCGCATCAGCCGCAAAGTGGGTCCCAGACGCAGCAAGGCCGCCGCTGAGGTGAGATCGGTATGGAAATCTGGCAATAGGATGACCAGGTTGTACTCCGGCGTATTCAGCTCCAGCTCGAGTACGCTCATCTGCAGCTGCTCGAAATGCTTGTGGTACAGGACCGCATTGTAAACCTTGAATGTCGTGTGGACGCTCAGCTGGTTGTTCAGGTAGAAGACGTGGCTGATTAGGTCCGTATTATAGTTTTGCCTGGGCGCACCCGTGTCGACGCTGGTGGGCGTGGCGAGAGTGTTTACGAAGTTTGGACTCATTCCTGCTACATGTTCGTCGTGTAGGGCAGCAGCAATGAGGGTTTCCGAATCGGATTCCGAGATGGGAACGATGTTGCCATTGTATTGCAGCGGATGGAAAAGTGCTGCATAAAGATTTGCGTCAAGGTTTTTATAGCCGATTTCGAGCAGATGTCGCTTTGCACGTCTCAGGCCATCCTTGGTGGCGGAGGATCGGCTCAGAGTTGAGGGCAGATAAGTATTTTTGGGTCTTGCTACGGGCGCTTGAAGCCGACTACTGGGGCGCAATCGCTTTACCTGTGCTTTCTGTATACGAAGGAAAGGTTCTGCAGTAGAAGACTCTTCGGCCACAAAGGCTGATATGAATTCAGAAGCTCCCACATTACTCGGGTTCGTTATATCGTTGACGTTATCAATTGGTTCTAAGGTGGGAATTGCTATTGTTGATGATGCAATTATTGATGTTGCAATGGCTGGTTTTGTAGGTGCTACCGTTGATATTAGTGTTGCAGGTGTTGGTGCAGTAAGAATTGACGTTGCTAATGGTGGCATATTGGTGGGTGGTATAGCTGTTTCTGGGACATTTTGCGTTGTTGATGTAACTTCGGTCAATGTTGGCATCTCAAAAGTCACCGGCGGCTCGGTGGTTGGTTTAGTTGTTGTTGTTGCTGCTATCGGAGGATTGATGCGGATTGTCTGTGATGTTGGTATTTCTTCTGTTGTTGTTGCCACTGTAGCTTTCGAAATGCTCATATTTGCGTCCGCTTTGGTGGTGAACTCTGTGGTATTTATCACTGAGGTTGTTGTAGTCATTGATGGTCTTCTCGATGATACCATATCCTCAACCAAGTCATACCCGTAAAACATAAGAACCGTTTCGTAGTCGCGTGTTACCGTTACGTTGCCTCTGTTGAGACTCAAGCCCCTCAGCGGATTTTCTGAACCGAAGAAATACGTCTGCAATTTTCAGTAAAATTTAGTGTGCTCCAATTTAATTGCTAAATTAGCGTATTTAAGATTAGTTCAAACGTATATTGTCATTTATTTGAAAATAAACATGAGGAATGAATATTAAAAAATCTACAGATTTTAGCCAAAAGCTTAATGTTCTGAAAGCTAACAATTTTTATTGCCAAATAATCATTTTTAGAATTGAGATCTTACTCTTAGTCTGCGTTGTATATCGCGATATCCGATGCGAATGATACCACGGTCCTGTGGCAGTTGCAAGATGGTACGCAACTCGAAGGCGCTGCGTCCTGCTGAGCCTTCGTACAGGGCTGTTAACACGCTCATCAGAGCTGTGGGCGAGAAGGCGAAGTTGTTACGATTCAGTATGGAGTGATAGTGAAGCAGACGATATGTTAGGTCGTTGGTCAGATCAACCATGAACTCCACCGGCGTCGCTTCACTGGCGGGAAGATGCGGTTGCCGTTGTTGATGTGCTTGTGGTTGCGGCTGCGGCAGTCGTTCCAGTGGCAGGGCAAGTGGTAACTGCTGGTATCCGCTGACACCGAATGCATTCTGGTCCAGTTGTATGTAATGCGCGTTGCACGTGCAAGCTCTAAGTGCAAGCGTAAAGATGATCGAAAGGGCGCAACACTTCCAACTTATTTGCTCCATGCCAAACACCATAACTTTTAAATTTACTTTTAAGTTATCTTAAGTTTTTTAAATTCAAATGTAAAAGTTTTAATCCAAACCTCAAGCTATGTGTTTCAAGTAAGTAAATTTCATTTTCATTATAATCTCAAGTCAGAAAAATAGTAATCATACACACACTTTATTCGAAAATATCTTCGACTTTTTGAAACCAGAACCAGATTTCTACAAAGAGGGTTTTAATTGCTTAATTTTAATTTGTAATTGTAATTTGTAATTGTAATTTGTAATCGACATTCAGCTGAATTATATGTATGAATCAGAGAAATTTCCACTTGAATTGCGAGTTTACATTTAATTTAACTGATTTACAAGATTAGGTGTTCACGCCTAACTGGAATGATAACTACCTAACCGTTTGGCTGCTTCTTGCTGACTGAAACATTGTCGCACTTGAGAGTTCATAGTTGCTGCTGCCCTATTTACGCTTTTCAGCATAACCTGGCTATGGCGCTCCAACTAAATTGTCGCTGCATTGCAGGCATTTCGATTCTTCGACGAATAAATATAAATTTTCCCACCTAGCTGCCAATGGTGGAATATGAGCGACGAGTTTAAAAAAACTCGTTGAGTTGAAAAAAAAGAGTTGAGTTGGGTAATTTTCTATTTAAAAGGCCCTCCTATAAGTAGGCAATTGCGGTGAATACACATATCAATACCCTCAAAACTTTTGCAAGCAAGAAAACAGATTGTTTTCGGTCCACTCGGCACAATGAATTCGTCTGCTATTCAAACGTAAGAACATTTAAGTTGTTTGTTTCGTTTCTTGCTCTTATTAACAAGTGCAAGTTTCCCTGCTGAAGTAGTCTCAGTCTCAGTTCATAAAAGATGATGCCACTATAAATTCTTCAGACGTCTTCTTCAGCTGCACAAATTAATGTACCAGAACCTAATAAATCTATCGCGTCGTTCAGTCGACATCTTAGACTTTTTTAGATTTCCAATTCTCTTTGCACAAATATTCCTTTTTAGAGGTTACAACAGCTTGCCGTTTTGTGAAAAACGAAAGTCATTTCTGATAAAATTTTGAGCAAACTAAGAGCAAAATAATCTTAATTGTACATACAAGAAAAACGTCTTTTGAAATGTTTGTATATATGTTGGGTTTTATTTGGTTTAATTCTTTCCTTTCAAATTTTATAATCCTTATAATTATGGCTATTTCTTGAACTCAGTTGGTATATATTTTGGGTTTTTCATTTCAATGTAATCTAATTTTATGAATGCTATGGTTCCAATTTTCACGGGCGGACCCCATCATTCTTTCAAAGCGAATACCTTTCTACAATAATTTAGCTATTTAACGACCTGATTTTCTTTGAAAAGTTTGCCAAGTGTTTCACTTGCATTACAATTTCTTCAGTAAATGGAAGGGTTTTCCATGATCCGCCCATGATTAAAAACTTGTTATAAGGATTTCAATCAATAAATCGGTACTCGTAGCTCAACATATACTTGTAAATGTTCCATCTTGGCTAATCATTAATAAAACAAAAATGAAATAATATCAGATAGAATAACAGAAAAGGCAAGAATAGTAAAGTAGTTATAAGATCCAGTTTTGTTTTCATTCTCCGAAGGTACAGCTAATTCTGAGCAAGGTACACTTGCAGGTAGAGTTCACAAGTAGTGCAGCGTGTCACTACATTCTGAGACTTCGTTAGAGAGACTTCTTAGTGGATTACCTGCCGTTCAATGTATAAGAAGCAAAATATATCGTGAATACTATTTGAACTTCGCTTGCGTTAAAGATAAAAATGGCTTTTAACAGCTGTCGCTACTTAAAACGGTTTTGTTTTTAGAATCTGCTTTGAAAATTACGCTTTTCTTTTCTTTCTTAATATGCTGGCAAAATATACTCAAATAGGTACACGTTTCCATATCTGTTTCCTCTTTTATTATTGACGATGTTAATGTTAGCTGTGTAACTTTACAAGTGATGTGGGTTTTTGTGCTTCTTCGCACGCTTCCAAAGTTTTATATTCTCTGTTTCGTAGGTTCTCTTAAGTGACAATTACTTCCCAAATGTATGTATGTACAGTTGAATGTAGGTCCACAAGTTTTTATTGATATTAAACAATTCAAACCCTATCATTTTAGAGTTTTGTGAAGTCCAACGATTCTGGCCTCAGTGGGTAACAAAAGCCTCTTTGCAACTCATGCAATTCGGCACTGATTTTGTGTCGTATTTGACGTACTGATTCGTGTGTTCTTTCAAAATGTTGTATGTTATTACGTAAATCTATATATTTCTCTTTCAATTTATTGCAATATATGTAATAATTTCCTCTTTTTGTTCCTTTGAAGTTGTTGTATGTGTAAGATATCGCCTTTTTACAATTGTAGCCCCGTTTATATTTTTACAGAGATTTGCAGCTGTTTTTATATTTTGCAATTTACAATTTTAAATACTTAATCGGTTTTCAACTTTACTCAGTTTGATTTTCTGATAATCGGCAAACAGTGTGCTTTGAAATGTGTTGTGTCAAAATGCTGTCAAGGTTAGAATGAATTATATTATATTACTTTTTAACTTCTATTACTAAATAGAAGAATTCTACTGTAGTACTAAAAAACTTTCGCGGAAAATAAATTGAGGCCTGAATATGGGAGTTTCGTACTTTCCCTTCCGACTAACGAACGATTCTTGTTATAGAAGAAAATAAATTCAGTTTTTTGTGTAATTAGGGTCAATAATAAATTGTTGGGAAATGTTTAACAAAAAATAGTTAATAATAAAGGTTGATACTTGGAATTTGTGTTAATTTTTGTGAAAATTTCGTTGATTGGGTTTATTTTTCGTAAATGATTTGAAAACTTGGACATTTTATTAGAACAAATATAAATTTAGCACACTGTGGCATTCTTGAAACGCCAAACAATAACAATTTAGTTTAATTATAAACGTATTTATATATTTTGTGGAAAAGACTGCCATTGTTTTTACATATCTTCGTATAATATTAATTAAGTTATATATTTGCTGTATATTTGTTTACATACTTTTATGTATATATTGGGGTATGTAAAGTATGCATGTATATATTCATTATTTTGCTGTATGCATTTTAAGTTCAATTAGTTTTGTTCCAATTAGTTTCTCTTTATGGTTGCTTGTTTTTTCCATAATCGTATTTGAAATATTAAATGTAATCCTAGTTAATAAATACGTTATTTTAATATATCTCACGACCTGTGTTATTATTTTACTTAAATCTTACTAAAGTTAAAATTACTTTTTATTAACAGGTAAAAATTATGCTAATAATTAGACTAGTTTAATTACATTGTCAATAAATGTAACTTTTATTTTATTTATATTGTTGTTGAAAAAGTAGTTATGTGAAATATTTGCCAATTGAGAAAAAAGGTAAAAAGGCAAAAATTTGTTTCAAAGAAACTTTATGAGTTTTATATACATGTAGACATATTTTAGTTTTATACATATTTTAGTTTTAAATTCTCTTTAAGCTGCGTTTCTAAATACAAATGGTTTTGAATTGGAAGAGTTCATTAAATATGGAAAGAATTCACGAGGAAGTCTTCTTAATCCAAAAATTTTACTCTCTAATTGCAATCGATATCATTTTACGTGAAACCCGTCCAAATCGTGCGATTTTATTTTATTTTTATGTTAAAAATCTTTGAAAATCTGTTGTGGCTTCGTATGTTTTCAAAATCTTTAACGCGATCCAATTAAACTAAATCTTGCATATAAAACCCGTGAACTTGTTTAATTTGTTTTTTTTTCGCTAAACGTATAGTTTCGTCATTCTGATTGTTTTATTTCTTTGAAATTATTGCTTAGTAGTTCGATTTCAATTTAAGCAGCTACCAAGTTTAATTTGCTTAAAAATTATTTAGACGTAGTCGCATTTGACGTTTTGTTAAGTGACACATAAACTGTTACGTTGTTAGGTACCGTTACCAGTAGTATTGGAATTTCATACGTACATTTAAGATTGTGTTGTTGTTGCGCTTAAGACGAATTCTTTTACATATTCAGCAGAATCTTAACAGTGGATTTCTGCGGGGAATTCAATACGTAATTCAAATTCACTGTGAAATCGACTCCTAATAATTTGAAGAAATTTGTGAAATGTTAAAAACGTACAGATACAAATGCCCGACGCTACGAATTGAGCTTAACTTTGTAGTTAACGTAACAACCTGTTGTTATTGTCGTAACTGACAAATTATTCTGTCAAATGTCATCTTAAACGTGTTGAATTCAACGGAAGCAAAAGTATGAGAAATCATAATGTAATCCAATGACTGTGTAAGTCTTTATTCGCTCAATTACAATTCAATAACACATTCATATCTAGTTGCGATCACGCCTTACGTTTTCTGTTAATACGTTTTATGTTTACACGGACTCGGAAACGCTTACGAAATGCTGAAGGGTTTCAAGCGAGAACAAGCTTAAAGTAAACGTAATTTGAGTAACCAATTTAATCTTATAATTAATAGCAGAATAAAACGTATCAATTAAGTATTAATAAGGAAAAAACGTTTCAACGATAACGAATACAACGGTAACGTAAACAAATTTATATTCTTTCCTAATTTTTTGTTTAATTTTCTATATCATAATAATTTTTACGTATGTTTTAACCGGAAAAATGTGGTAAGCCATTCTCTTTGTATCCATCAACATTTCGTCGTATTTTATAGAAAGAAAATAACTGGGTACGTTGTAAATACACGTAATACGAAGAAATTCTAAACGAATAGCTTTTATAGAAAATGCGTTAACACATTTTCGAATCTTCTTTTAATGCAAGGAATAAAGGGAAAACTAAATTTTGGCAGTGTTTCTTTAGATTTGATAAAGCGTTGACGAATTTTCCGATTAAGTATCGCTACGTGAAATGTGTTAGCTAACTAACGTAACCTAACACAACGCAACGCAACGCAACGCGTTTACAACACCTAAATAGGTTTACAACATAATTTACGTCATCTAATTACGGCAACATTGAACGCACATCGATATAATAATTGTAAATTGTTTGCAGAGTCAATGAATCTTATTATTTGAAGTTTCAAGACTATTTAATGTAAGTTTAATGTGAGTGAAAAATTACAATTATTTTCTCAGTTTGATTATCTGTAATGCTTTTCATTTAACAATAATAAAATCGTACAAAAATCTTAAGATACACATACACAACATTTTAAGTTGCTAAAATCTGCTATTCAATTTTCATGATAATTTGATATGATAAGATTTCGAAAATACTCTTCTTAGAAAGTGAACTAAATCAGATTCACTAGTTAAAACAACTAATTTCAGTTTATTTGTAGAAAGAAGAGCAAAAAATTATTTAGAATCAATTTAAACAATTTTAAAATGAAAAAATTGTTAAATCCAAAAAAGAAAAATATACTGATGTGAATATTCACTTCTTGAAAATATTATTTTCACTATTTCAAAATGCTTTCTAGCTTTCAAGTGAATACAAATTGTCAGAGAAACAGTTGAAAATTGTAAGGGAAAATATTTCAGTATAATGTTCATGTCCATTTCTTGTGAATTATGATTTTAGCTAAGTTTTCAAGAGTTGTATGAACTGTTCAGGATGAAGATGGTCCTCATGTCAACTCCAACTGCTTTAAATCATAACTGAAAGATTTGACTCAATCAAATAATCAATTTGAATTCTGTTGCCTGACACCACAAGTCGTGACAATCCATGAGTCGCGAATATAATGAGTCTACGATTACGAGAGCAATACGAGTCGTATATTCACACGACATTTTTACGATATGCCTTCGCATTTGATTTATTGGGATATTCAAACATTCGAATAGATTTCTTGCCTCTAGTTTGACGGTATACATTATCTGAATTTAATTTGGAAAAGTCATGAATTCATCATATAAAAATCATTCGTAGGGATTTAGAAATCGTTTCCTTGTTTACTGCATTAACTGAAATTAATCACATTGGAACCTCCTACGGAATTTGAAAAGGAGTTTGAGAGAACAAGGAATTGCTAGTTTGTTTTTCTGTTCACGGAATTAATTTAAAGTAATTACGTGATTAATGTCTAGATTATTTATTCCCACAAAGAACTATCTGAAGATTAAAAAGGACCTTTTTAGTTCCTGTTTCTTCAATTTGGTTTTTAGTAATTTAATTTTGTATTTAAAATTAAGTTTTCGAAGAGTTTATCTCATTATTTCTTTTCTATTTCACTTTTGCCATATTTCACTTCGCTTTCATTTTATTTAAATGCAAAGAAGATTCATTTCTCAAATCCACATATTTAAGATGTTTCTTGAGTATATTTAAGATATTTCTTGAGTGTGTAAAATAATTATAAAAATATACGTATTTTGTGGTGATTTTTTTATTTATCCATTTTAAGCTCTACAGTTGATTTCAGCTCTATTTCAACTTCAAATTTTTATTTTACGTTCCTGTAAAAGTTCACTTTAAGTTTGTTCTTCACGTTCCTTTTCGAATTCATTATTTGTATTTCAACTGAATCCATCACAATTTTAGGAGTTTCCAATTGAGTATACGTGGTCGGACTATTTTTCATTCGACTGTGTAATGCGTTCTACGAGTATTTTTCTACGTTGTCTAATGTTTTTATTCGATTATTAGAAAATCACATTTAGATTTTTCTACACGATATTCAGAAAAACGTCAAGGACCTCAAAAATTTGCCCGTGTTAAGTTTTAAGTCATTAGAACTTCATAAAGATTTGCCCTCAAATTCCCTTCCAATAGAATTTATTCTCCTCCTTACTTTCTTCGTCCTTTTATCAAATCACTTTATACGTATTTATTAAATAATTACAAAGTCCGATCGCGATAGCTTATCTGAAGAAAAGATGTGGAACAAAAATGTCTCAAAATTTACGATTTCACTTAGTTTGCACCAGAATCGTTTCATAGTGCTGATTGTCTCGCGTTGGAGAAGTTTTTCTTGTTTTTGTTAACTGTTTCAAAACATTTTGAATCGTTCTTTCAAATGTTTAATGTTTCAAAACATTTTGAATCCTTGTCTTATAACAAAACTGATGTTGATATACTTATATTTCACTTGGAAAATCTCTCTAGCGGCTCCGAAGCTTTCTTGAAGTTTGTAAGAATAATAATTTTCCAATTGTTACTTTAATATCTCGGGAATCGTTCTTTCCTTCTCCGGACATAAAGAAGACAACTAATTTTACATTTTAATTTGTTTAAAATGTCTTGTAAAGCGTTTTTCTTCTTGATCCGACACTGTGAACTACACAGAATTTTTTTAATCTTGAAGATTTTGCAGCACTTTTTTTAATCTTGGGGATTTTCGAAATTGAAGAATGAAAACGGAGAAAAACTTAAAAAACTATAAAGAAAACAGCGGTATGTGGGTTTCTGTTAATTGCATACAACGAATTGCACTTTTAATGAACAAAACTTAATTTAACAAAAACTTACATACATGTATATCGCAATTATAAGTATGTATATTTGTTATATAAATATATATGTACACGTGAAAGTACGTACGTTTGTGTATAAGGGAAGTAATGCGTGTAAATATTGTATTTTGTGAGTGTAAAAACTACTTGGCGAAATACAAATTAAGTTCTCTAATAAACCATCGATAAAATTTCACTTAATTGTAAATAACTAAATATATATGATTATAAAATAAGTGCACAAGTTTTTAATTAACAAAAAAAAATAATATATACGAGTATATATATTATTATTAAAATAATATAATTAAAAAACACTAAAAAAATCAGTGATAACAAAAAAAGAGGCAGAGGAAAGTGATTTTCTCTATTAATTTGTAAGGATTAACGAATTTTCATAACTAAAAGTAATTTTTCCTCATTCTATAATCCCGAAAAACTCTGTAAACTCTGTAAAGATTCCGACACAGTGAAAAAAAACACTAAAAACTGATAATTAAGAGCGAATTTTGAAATTTCTGTTGATTTCCATATGAGAAGAAGATTTTAAATTTGTATTGTCTGAAGTTTATGATTATTTTAGCTGTTAAAAAGCGTGCGATTTTCCCAAATAAGAAATCGCAATCGTAAATTAACTGTTTTTGGACTGCAAAATTAGAAACAATTGAGTTCTCGTTCGTCTCTTGCATCCAAGGAGGATCTTTTTTTTTCTTCTAACAAAGTTTGCAGGTACCCGTTGCACAATATATTTGCCAGCTGCTTGCATAGCGCTCCGCAAAAGTCGCCATGGTCAGTTTTCTCTCTTCGCACTTCTCGCTCTTGTCTGCAGGCACGTGAATGAATCACCAGAGCTGGTGCTACACTCAGGAAACCCCTACTGGTTTGGAGCAACAACATTCGCACGGTAGCATCAACTACTCAATCCGCTTCGCGCACCCGATTGGTTTCCTCAGTGTAGCCGATGAAATGTTTGATTTTGCAATCGAAGATCAGACTTGACTTGACATCTTTTCACACCCCAACGTGTCATTGGCAATTACATAATTCTAAATTCTAAAAATTCATTGAGATACACTTGAAATAATTAGATTAAAACTAAGATTTTGATATCAGTTTACCTAAATAAACATTTTGCACAATATATTGCGTATGTGTATTTTAACTCTTCTTCAGCTTAGCAGCTCCGATGCATTTGTCGCGATTTTCTAACGCTTGTTGTGGAGGACTTCTGTTTTTTCTTCCATTTTTGTGTATTTTTAATAGCTTCAAATTTCAAATATTCCAATTTATAAACTGTTAAAGTGTGTCAGTTGTGGATTTCGTGTTCTTAAGTAAAGTAAAGTTTTACTGCTACATATTATGATTATTTTTGTTGTTACTGTATATATATGTATGTATGTATGTACATGCACTTCGGCTGTATGTACACCGGTGTGGATGGCTGCTTATTACACATTTACGTTTGAGTTGATTTACGTAATACTTAACTTGAATTTATTTGCATCAACACACCCACACACCCACTTTTCCTTCTGATTATGATGTGTAACGTATTTCCTTTCGGTGTATTTGTATTAAAATTAATTCAATGGCTAATTAAGTTTGCAACTAACGAATTGATGTTACTCGTTATCGCTGTTGTTGCTGTTGTTATAAATAGTGCGTTTCATTAAAGGTTCCGTTTGTTTGTGTTTTTAAATGTACTCGTATAGCGCAAGTTAAGAATACAATAAAACGTTGAATCGCTTAAATACTAAGAGAAAAATTGTCTAATGCCTTAAATGGAGTAAAAGTTGTAATTAATACATATAAATATTGCATGTTTAGAATTCAGTTATTAAGTTCTAACACTGAAAACTATTAACGCGTATGTCGCCGAAGAAACATAAAGCAAAATAAATAAAAAACAATTAAGTTAGCCGAAAAGATCGTTTTAAGAGAGTTTAAAGAAGAAGAAGACGGCTCATGTGTGAGAAAATACTCATTGCAATTCCTCGGTATTCGTGGGAAGTTAGAAAACGTGACGTTTTAACGTCAAACTAGCGGCGATTCAGCGCGGAAGCTTTTGTCCCAATAACGAGCAGTTTCGTACAAATGAAATTAACGAGTAACAACAGTACCTACTCGCTGAAGTTATCTTTATCGTTATGATTTCATTAAATAATGGCAGCTACATGTAAATTTTAAATACAATTGTTTGCGACACAGCAACAGCGGCAGCAACATTACAGGGAATCACATATTTTTTTAATTAATAAGATTTGTAGAAATTTTGTTTTAGAAATGAATTCTCACAATCAAATTCATTGAAAACGAAATTTGGCTGTAATATATTGCATATAATTGAATTTGCAATAAAAGCAACACTCGTTGCAAGTGCTATCAGGTTGTCAATTTACTCGTTAGTGTGCACGAATCTAGAGTTTCTCGTTGGAATTCAAGTCATGGTTGCTGTCATCAAATAGTGTAAATTTGTAAATTTAACTCGCGATTGTAATTCGTTAACACTGCAGCAACATGAATTGCTGTTGCTTTTGCTGCTTGGCAATCGCTGTGATTTGTATTGTTGGATTGGAATTCGACAACAATAGCTGCTGCTGTTGTTGCTGCTGCTGCTGCTGCTGCTGCACCATGTTGCTGAACGTTGCTGGCTGTACCGATATCGTCAATGGCGGTGCGCTGGTAGTCGCGCCATGCGGCCGCTGCTGTTGCCCGCTGCTGCTCTCAACTACGCTAGTATTGATTATCTTATTAAAACTATTTGGTGGTTTCACGATAACGGAGGTTGCCACTGCCGTAGCATTTGTTGCTGGCATTTGCTTCGATTTGCAGGCAACAGCTGCAGCCGCTGCTGCTGAATTTGAGTGCGCACTAGTTTTGCTCTTCTTGTTGCTGCCCGTTTTCGTCGCAGTACTCGCTGTTGTTGGGGTTGCTGTCGCTGGTAATGCAGCCGTTGCGATGTTTCTCGTCGTCGTCGTCGTCGTCGTCGTCATCGCCTTCGTCGTCATCGTCGTCGTCGTCGTCG
Source organism: Sicus ferrugineus (assembly GCA_922984085.1). Lineage (NCBI taxonomy): Eukaryota > Metazoa > Arthropoda > Insecta > Diptera > Conopidae > Sicus > Sicus ferrugineus. The sequence goes on along the minus strand of OV277352.1, from coordinate 12,084,026 downwards.
TCGCCGCTGCCGCTGCCGCTGCCTCCGCCGACGTCTTGGGCCGCTTTCAGTCTCCGAAGCGACTGCAAGCCTTCTTCCACTTGCACTGGGTGCACCACTGGTCGCGCCGCTCCATGCCGTACACTTTGCGGCACTTCTTGTTCTCGCCGCGTGTCCGCCGGTTGGGCGAGTTCGGTGTGTGCTTCGCGGCGGCGACTGTATGCTGCACGACGATGTGTTGCTGCTGCTGCTGCTGCTGCTGCTGCTGCTGGTGAGTGGAGTGTGTGTGTGACGTGCTGTGGTGTTGCTGCGGCGAGTGGTGGAGCGGCCCGGTCGCGGTGGCCACTACGTTGCTGGCAGTAGTTGCTGGCGATTGTTGTTGCTGCTGCTGCGCCTGTTGGTGATGTTGGTGGTGACGTATGTGGTGCTGCGTCTGTGCTGCGGTGGCGTTTGCGTGATGTTGGTAGTTCGGCGTAATCGTCACTGCGGACAGCTGATGGTGCGGCTGGCTGTGAAGTTGGTGCGGCTGGCTGCCACCGCGGTGTGCTGTCACCGTAACGTTCTGCTGGGACAGTTGCTGCAACACGTTGTTGGCACTGCTGTTGCTGCTGCCTCCTCTGCCGTTCGAGTGGCTGCTGCTGCTGCTGCTGCTGACACTGCTGTTGCTGTTGCTGTTGTTGCTGTGGTGGTGTTGCTGCTGATGATGGTGGTGCTGCTGCTGCTGCTGCTGGTGGTGTTGGTGATGGACGTACGCACGATACGGTGCTGTCGTTGTGGACGGACGAGGTGACCGGGCGTGCTTCATTATTGCGACCGGGCTGTGCTGCCGGGCAGCCGTCAGTGCGGACGCTGCCGACGAGGGCGACGCCACTCCTTCGGTGGAGGGCCAAGTGTAGTTGTGGTGAGCTAACGGGGAGGTCGGCAGGTAGGCGCTGTTGTGGCTCTGCAGCTGCGTCTGCGCGGCCTGCTGGCTGATATGACTGTGGTGGCCGTGGTGCAGCGGCCTGTTGCTGCTGTAGTTGATGTGTTGCTGCTGTCCGTTGGCCAGATGAACGTTGGCGGCGATGCGCCCTTGTCTGGAAAGGAAGTCGTTAGTGGCGGGGATCGCAAAACATCGGCTGCTGCTGCTCACTTGAAGGAGCCAACGATCTGTCTTTGGTATTCGGGGTCTTCGTGCGGCGGTCGCGCCATGTCGCGATGGCTGAGAGTGGGCTGCAGCGGCGGACTGGGAACTTTTCCCTCATCGTCGTCGTCCTCGATCTCGGTGTAGTAGAACTCTTCCTCGTGGTCGCTTTCACTGAACGAGCCATCGTAATCGGCGGAATGACGTGCCTTTTTATTACTGCAAGTAAAAATAGAATTTTTGTAACTTTAGAATTCTGTTAAATCAAATTTTAAAAAGTTTACTGTTATATTTGTTGCCAGCAAAACTGGTAGACATGCAAGGAAGATTTTGGACGGTTGCTGAGAATTTACCGTTTTATTTTACATGAACAATGAAAACATAATTTGTCTTATTTTATAAATCTATTGCTAATAATAGGTTACTTTTCTGTATTAAAATAATACTAAATAATAAAATATATAAATTTGAGCTGATGTCTAATCGATTAATATTAGTTTTATTTTTTCCCTTCTTCCAATTTTTCATTTTTCAAAATACCCATGAATGTACTAAACGCACCCACCCTATTTAAGTTCTCATCTCATTCTATTACAACGCGACGAGCTCAAGCAATCTGTTACAATGTTAACGGGGAAAACATAGAAAAATAACCAAGCTGCTATATAAAACTATGTGTAAGAGAGGGATGACAATAACATTTGAACAGCTAGTATGTTTTATTTAGAGCACAAATGTTACGCTCAGTGTTGCCATCCCTAAGAGTATGTTAAAAAATTCTTATTTTGTGCTTCAAACTAAATTGTTGTATTAAGTTGGATTATATTTTTCAAGTTTTCTCTAAAAGCCCACTACTGTTTTAAAATAATTATTTCAAAAGCTTGGAATAAAATATTGCCTTCAGTAAGTTAAGATATTTAAGAAAAATTTTGTGGTAAACTTTATGTAGACGCGACTACGGAAGCGGTTATTTTGTATTGCAATGGAAGATGGCAACTATGTATTACGTTCGCACTCGTTTTGCTCGTGGTTTCGTACTAGTTGGCTCGTTCGCCTGGTTCGCTTGGTTAGTCTGTCAAAATATTACGGAAGGGGAGTGGTTTTTGCATTTCTAAAAATAATTTGATTTAAAACAAGTTTGGAGTAAATTCTGCGTTGTAATAAACATTTGAAGTGAAGTAAGTAGAAAGGAATAAAATAATACGTAAGGAATTAAAGCCTGCATTTGGTCGGTGGAAAATCCCCTTTTCTGGAGATTGGGGCGCTCCTACAACCATAAAAAAATTGTGAGGGAATCGTCCAAAATGCTTGGCGAAAAACAGATCATCTAAAAAACTAATCAATAGCGAATCATTAAAATCAATTAAGGATTTGTGGAAACAAGCAACGTACGCTCTCGCCAAACGTGCTGACTTTTACGCACGCACATTGGAGACAACAAAAAAGCCCTAACAGCTCTAACCCCAACCCCTCAGGCAGCGTTGGCATTGACAGCGCAGAACCCTCCCGGAAGAGAACGCAACAAAAACTACAACAAAGCCACCAACAGCTGCAGCTGCAACGTTAATTACGCTGAGAACTTGCACCACCAACCCAAACGGCGCCAGAACGAGTGCAGCGTCAGCAGCAGAAGCAAACGTACTGAAAAGGAATTCCGCGCAGTACAGAGGACGAAGCCAGCAGAACACAAGACAAGACGGCCACGATTGCAGACTAAAGCGACCTGCGAAGCATACACACGTAACGAGTCATTAGCTTGAGCTGGTAGCAGCATTTGGAAGAAGCGATTTCTGCAGGTGAATAAAAGAGGACGCGTTCAGCATCAACTACGTCAGTTAAATTCACGCAACAGACAGCTCTAAAAATACACCTTCAGCTGCAGCCAGATAAGAGAGAAGCAAACAGCATGTCCCTGAACGAATACCGCAAGGCCAAGAACAGCGTTGGCGGAGACACTGACCTCGTCTGCACCCCCAGCAACAGCGTGATTGCCAATAGTGGTCTCAGTCTCAGTGGGACGAGCAGCTTCAGTGGCGTGGTCATCAGCCAGATAACCAGCGAAGCGAAGCTGGAGTTCAGAAGCAAATATAAGGAGCCCGCTTTGCTGCTTATCAGTTACGACTCCCAGGGCGTCATGCTGAAAGTGGTTGTAGGTAAGTAGTAGCGACGCACACTGGCTCACCAGTGGGTGGTTACGAAATTTGCTTTTTGACGGATCAATCGCAAGAACTTTAATAGAAAAGAATTCTCAATTTCCTTGACTTGACTTGACGTCTTCCTTCGCAAGCAGTAAATCGTTATTTCATATTCAGCTCCCTTAAAATCTGTGCCATCGAATTTCCTAGGGCGCAGGAATTCAAGTGCACTCAGCCTTGTTAGTCATGGCGTGCCCTTGAACTACATACGAGTCGTTTCTTAAGTGCTTCCAGCAGATTATTATGCCTGGAGAAGCGTATTGTGTGGTTCTGCTAAAAGCTTTTCTTTCTCTAGAAAAAAATATCATCAAAGAATACTTGATAACGGCCGACGCTGATGCTGCACAGCTGGGGCGGCAAACCTACGCGATTACGCTGGAAAATGATAACGTGCTGTTGCGTTTCCCTACCGAGAGTGGTAAGTTGGTTGGCGATGCATACTTGAAATACACCGAAACTCATGCTTCGACCCCCTACTCTGTAGAACAACAACGATTTCGCAAACTGATCGACAACGTCAGGCATCTCCGGCCCAAGTCCGTCTTCTCGCAACGAACCGATGAGTCTTCCGCCTCCCAGTATTTCCAATTCTACGGCTACTTGAGTCAGCAGCAGAACATGATGCAGGACTACGTGCGCACGAGTACCTATCAACGCGCCATCCTGGGCAACTCAGTCGACTTTCAGGTTTGTGGCGTCTGTCGCACCACGACAAATGTGACTGAACCTCGTTCTTCCTTCCTTACAGAATAAAATTGTTTTGGATGTTGGCGCTGGTTCTGGCATACTTTCCTTCTTCGCTGTGCAGGCGGGGGCCGCCAAGGTGTACGCCATCGAAGCCTCCAACATGGCACAGTACGCTCAACAACTAGTTGAGTCCAACCACGTGCAGGACAAGATATTCGTCATGCCGGGCAAAATAGAAGAAATCGAGCTGCCCGAAAGGGTGGACGTCATCATCTCGGAGCCCATGGGCTACATGCTGTACAACGAGCGCATGTTGGAGACGTATCTGCACGCGCGCAAGTGGCTAAAGCCGAACGGCAAAATGTTCCCGACGCATGGCGATTTGCATATCGCACCCTTCTCGGACGAGTCCCTGTACTCGGAGCAGTACAACAAGGCCAACTTCTGGTACCAATCTGCATTCCACGGCGTCGACCTCACCACCCTGCACAAGGAGGGCATGAAAGAGTACTTCCGGCAACCTATCGTAGACACGTTCGACATACGCATCTGCATGGCGAAATCGTTGCGGCACGTGTGCGACTTCTTGCACGACAACGAGGCCGACCTCCACAACATCGGTGAGTGTGAGCTTGACTTCCGCCTGCCGTTCCTCATTTAATCTGTTCGCCTTGCTCGCACAGACATACCTTTGGAATTCCATATACTACAGACGGGCATCTGCCACGGACTGGCGTTCTGGTTTGATGTCGAGTTCTGTGGCACCAGCCAGCAAGTTTGGCTTTCCACGTCGCCTACAGCGCCGCTCACGCACTGGTATCAGGTGCGCTGCTTGCTGCCCATGCCGATTTTCATCAAGCAGGGCCAGGTGCTCACCGGACGCGTGGTGCTCGAGGCCAATCGGCGTCAGTCGTACGATGTCACTATCGACCTGCACATCGAAGGCACGCTCATTTCCTCCAGCAACACCTTGGATCTGAAGAACCCTTACTTCCGCTACACGGGAGCTCCGGTGCAGGCGCCGCCGGGCACAAGTACGCAGAGTCCCTCCGAGCAGTACTGGTCGCACTTGGACACACAGGGCGTGCGAAACGGTGGTAACAACTCGTACAGTTCGTAGATATGCGAAGTAATAATCATGTCAACGTCTGTTGCAGCTGTCAATCTGGTGAACGGGATTACGGTCAACGGCTTGGGCGAAACTTCCATGGATATCACGAACACGCTTATGAATCCGCAGTAATAATCAGTCACACAAGCCACAATCTTTCCACGGCATAAACGAGCGACGAGAGATGAAGCAACTAAACACCACCACAACCACCAAGAAATATTTTATTTTTAAGTGAAATCTTTTTAAGAGCATCTAAACTTAGTTAATTTTTAACCCTTAAGGTCACAGTTCAATTAGAGTTGGATGAAACAAGCAGTAAACGTAAAAACGGTTGAAAATCTATGAAAAACGAACCATTTACCTACCCACACAAATAGTTCGGAAAATATTTCAGCCAGGCTTAGTTTGTAGGTTTTTCTCTTTTCAACGATTTTCCGGTTATTTTTTAAAGCTTGTTTGACTAAATCACTGAATACACTTGGAAAAACGCTTGGAAATCTCAGTGCAAGCTCATTTAACTTGAGCTTAGTAAACCGTTTGTCGGGTAGTGATTGTTTTTTCAAGTGATTCTTTCTAGAGCAGCGATAAGCAGTTTTTGGGGGTGAACTTCGGCTTTCGCATTTCCAATGTGCTTGAAAAGCTGCATTTAAGCTTAAAGTTTCTATATAATTTGATCCATTGATTTCTGTACATCTATTCTGTGTCTTTGGTATCGGCAGCTTTAAGTGATATAATTTTCTTAAGGATGGGGTGCCGTCGTTGTGAAATCCAGGCAGTTTTTAAACGCAGAAAACGCAATACTTTAGTCTCTGTAAGCGCCTATGAAGCGTTGGCATAATTTCGCGATATCAATGCATGCCATCCTAATGAATCATCGAGAACCCTCATTTAACCGGATACTATATACACGAATATAACCAACCTACTTGAGATCTAAGCAACAATCAAGGCAGACTACGTAGTTTTAGTGCAGGACGACGACGATGATGACGACGACGACGACGACGATTAGAGTAGTTGAGTCAGTCAGTTAAGTGCGAAATTTGTGCGTAGAAATTAAATATTAGAACTATTAGATCTTCCTGCTGTAATTATTGTAACTGAAATATTTTTGTTCTCTTTCTTGTGTATGATTTTCTAATATTTTATACTAACTCGTTTAAGTTTTAGTTTCGATTGCTTGTACGTGTAAAGGAGATCAAAGTTCTTAATTTCACTCAGTCGGATTGACCTTTGTTTCTTTTTTTTTTTTTATTGTTTCCGTTTCTTTAGCTAAATTTTTTTAAGCTTTTGTCACTCTGCATTTCGTTTTATTTAATTAAAATACACACGTTAAGAAGCCTGCGAAGTGTTTCCCGTTTTGTGAACCTCTAATTTTAAGATTCTAAACTCATAACTATGCATTTATTACATTCAGAAAAGTGAACGAACGAAAGCTTTATTATTTATTAATTTCCACTGTACATTTTTCAACACGCTTTCCACTTCTTATTCTTGATTTGTTATTTATTTATCTCTACTCTGCTAATGTAATCGTAATGTAAGGATTGTCTGCTAGTGAGGAGACGGACTCTGCTGTTTCTCTCGGAACGTAGATTTATCAGTGAGTGGAAGAGGAATGCTTTAATTTAAGAATAAAAGTATTCATAGCTGTGTTTAGCCGTTAATTAATGCGAAGCGATCATGTTGATTTTACAATATTGTGTAACAAGAACTGGTATAAGTTTCAAATAATGTATGTATATCGAAGTATATTTTCTGACATTGATGTAGCGTTTGTGAAAAGAACAGAGAACTCATTTAAAATAAATTACTGTCGCAAGTGAAAAGTTTGCCTGGATCATTTCACGGAATGGGTTACAGCGTGGGGGGGGTCAAGAAGATCTCTACAAACATCTGTCTTGGAATTGCATGACAGACATCATACAACTTCAAAATGACCAAAATTGCTGACATCGTTGACACAGTTGAAATCAGAGTCAGCATTTTGAAGCGGCAATCAATTATCCAAAAATTAGAAGTTGCCATTTGGAATATTTAATTTAAAAATTTACATGAAATTAATTTATAAATTGCAAGTTTAATGGATTAATAATTTCAAAAATTCTAAATTTAATAAAATTACATAATTGGTATAAGTAAACTTCATAATACTTTGAAAGATTAATGAGTTCATGAAATAACTGAACGCATTTAATAAAAGTGCCTTGAAAAGTAAAGAATTTATTAAGATTATTCGAAATTCCAATCAAATGAAATTAACTTTAATATTCTGATTATTCGAAATTCCAATCAAATGAAAATTCTTCTTGTAATTCAGGGATAGAAATCAAGTGAAAAAAATTTGTTTAAATAGAAATTCATTTACAGGCTGAGAGTTCATTTAAACTTAAATAAAATTAAAGTTTTCCTAGATCTCGCAAAGAAGTGGTTAGAATTTTATTTTAAAGAATTGCATGAAAAATCAGTTGATTGCCTAACAACTAATGAAGTCGGAACATTCGGTTGTTCCCACCGATGGGACTTCCGTTAAAATTCCAACTCCATCTGCCGGAAAAACAAGGAAACAATCATATTTTACTAGCGAGCAAGAGAGCTCGCGGAACCTTGGCCTCAAATTGCGCTACGCAGGCTGCCTCGCCGCAAACCCGGCTTCTGCTGCGTCCTACTTTTCTGCAAACCTGCCACCAGAACTTGCGAGGCAGGGAGGGGATAACTGAAACTGGGCTACAGCTGTGTCACTAGTAAGTCAAGGCAAAATCTTGTTGGGGTTTTCAAGCACACGGAGAACTGCTTTCAAGCGGGAGCGCGCGCGTCTCCCTTCGAAGACCCCCGCTGCAATGTTGGGGTTAAACGGACTACAGATAAAATGTAAATTGCATCAACAACAAAACCTGCCGAGCGATGAGGGCTCAAGGGCGGCTCTTCGATTTCAAATCGAATGGAAAAACGCAAAATAACAAATTTGATGGCGGAGGCGCAGGTGGGGGATTTTTTCTGGCTACGAGCGAAAAATATTTCTAACATTTTTAATAATATTGATTTGCTAATGTTTGACTTGAATTAGTAATTTTGTGAAGTAAAACTCTTTCGCGGGTTAAATATTTCGGTAGTAATCGCTCTCGGAGGGGCAAGTGTCCCCATTTAGGTATCCCTAGCGGCACCCATGTTTAGCAGGGAGGCCAGAGGGCTGCCCTTCACTGCACTTCGCTGTCAGTCGCTGTCAGTCGCTGTCAGTGTAGGAGTTGCAAAGAAGGTTTTTCGATAATTTGAATGCGGATTGCAAGAAGAACCTTTTTTGCTGAATTTGTATTTCACACGGCATTCGCGCATCACGCGGCTAATCGTGCGTCGGTGAATAAAATTAACTTTCTCTTAATTACTAGTGAACAGAATTTCTCTTAATTACTAGTGAAAACTCACCCGAGATGTGCATTTCGTATGTGGCGCTCGATCTTCTTCGCCGTGTGCTCGATGAAGTCACAGCCCTTCCAGATGCACTTGAACGTCGGCTTGTTCGCCTGCAAGCAGAGACACCAAGAAGAAGGACAACGAGAACGATTAATGCAGGTCGAGCATAAAATGGCTGTAAGAATTTTTTTATATTTTGATGGCTTCAGCACGCAGACACTTTAAAAATCACACATGCACACGCAGTCGCTCGCACACGCACACACGTAGAAACACTTTTCGCATCATTGCATACTTTGCGGTAAATCTTGGCACGCGTATTCGGTTGCACGAGCGCCGCAGAGTGTGGCGGCGCAGACGTTGGCTGCCCCCTCGCGTTCGCGTAGTAGCAGTCGGACAGCATTTTCGTCGCAGAATGGAGCGCGCGTGCGACCGGTTCGTCGCCGGTTCGAATTGCGAATGTGTTAGTGCGGGCCAAACAATGCGTTGGCGCTGTTGATCGGCCGCGCAGGGATGCACGAAGTTGCAGCGAACCCAACACGAAGCTCTCCAGCGACGCCGCAAACAACGACGGCAGCCGCGGCGGCCGCGAAGAGAGACGAGAGACGAGAGAGTGCAGCCAGCCGCGTGCAGCCGCGTGCAGTCGGCACAGCTACGCGCGGCTATCCTTGTAACAGTAAACTAGGGAAAGCCGAATGGGCACGAGGACAACCGCACGATGATAAAGGTTGCCGCGACGATGATGAGGATGGCGCGGATGTTGCCGCCTGCCTGTGCATGCAAGCTTCGAAGCTGCCGCAAGTACAGTCAGAGCATCGCACGCGCTGCACTCTCGCTCATCCATTTACTGGGTCAAGCGAAGGCGAAGCAACACACCTGCATGGACACACACACACACACACACACACACTACGGGCTTCAGTGAATACATACGCCTGCATGTGTGCGTGTGTGTGTGTGTGCGTGTGTAGTTTGCTGCCATTGCAACCACCTGCAATTGCTGCTGCTCGCCTTGGCACACTTCGACTGTTGCCGCTCCGCCTGCCAGCTAAAATGGCGGCAACAGTTCGACACCAGCGAGCCAGCACATTCGCATGTACAGTTAGCCGCATGTACAGTTAGCCGCATGTACAGTTAGCCGCAGGAGTCGTACATAGAATGCAAGCCGCCGCTTCGTTGCCAAGGCGCCCCTAACAGCGCTGTTAACAGGCGCCAATAACAGCGCTGTTAACAGGCCGCTGTTGCTGAAGGCGGCTTTTACTGCAGTGCTGTGGTTGTGCATTCCTTTCTATGTGTTACAACACAAATAAGTTACCAAGCAACACACACACACACACACACACACACACTCGCGTGTATGTGCAATTTAACTTGAAGGCAACGACGCTGCTTATTTACTCGCTCTCTCGTCCGTTTGCTCTAATAACCCAAATGTGCAAGTTACAGTTGTTGCTGTTGCCTTGTTGTTGCCTACATAGGCAGCCGCCTCATCTGTTTGTGTTGCTGTAACTTGACGGAGTTTGTATTCTCTCATCAATCCGAATTTCGCTTTTTACTCGCCGCGATTAACTGCAAACTTTCATACTCGCTTCACTGTATACGCGCGTGTGTGTATGTGTGTGTGCATGTGTTTGTTGCTACTTCTAGCATGTGCACATTTTTTTGAGGTAACTGGGGCGAGCGGTTTTCGTGACTTCTTATTTAAGCTGGATGTTTGTTGCAAAATATTTACACTTCTGTACTTCAGCGATTTTCGTTCCTTTTACTTTTAATTCTTTTTTTTACGCAATGAAGTTTAAATTGGGTTAAATAAATAATTAGTGAAAATCATTACCTTGAAGTCGAAGTGTATTTTAATTTAAAATCTCGACTTTGTACGATTTTCTCTGCATTTTATTTAGGTTAAAAAAAAATTAATTAATATAATTAATTTTTTTTTATTTTAATTTACATAAAAAGCTTGTTGGAAGTTTTCTTCGCTTAAAATAATAGAAAACTGAAATGAAATTAAATGTAGAGTTCTACGTCACACTAATTAATGCAAATTTAAAATGAATCCACAATAATTTTTCGAAGCATTCCAAGAAAGTCCAGCAGGTCGTATGAGTTACTTGGAATTCTGGAATCATTGCATTAGTTTTTTCTATTTCGTTTGAATTTATTTGATTTAATTTCACTTTATATTAAATTTCGCTTTCGTCTCTCACTCCTCGCTGAATTTGTTCCGCAGAGAGGAAAAGCTTTCCAGACATTTTCTCGATTCACATAAAGAAGCGTTTGATAGACTGGAAGTTGTGGCAAAAGAGTCCCACCGAAAATGAGTACAAGAAATACATAGCGATGCGGTGTCGCCAGGAGAGGCTGGCTGCGATGGTCGCAGCGGCAACAACAACTGCGGACGGGCTGCAGCCTGCACGAAAATGGGTCAAAAATATGTATCCAGCCTTCAATAGCCGCTCAGAGTACGCGAGAAATGGCATCCACTTGGCTTTGGTATTTGGGTTCGCCTGAGGCGACGGAACGAAGTGGAGTGGAACAGCGGGCGGAATCGAAACAAGAGCGGGAAGAGAGCGAAGCACGATGGACGTTGGAGTGACTTTGGTTGGAGTGACTTTGGTTGGAGTGACTGCGCAGAAGTGTTGCGGGAAGAGAACACAATGAGAGAATCTCATCGGGATGAGAGGCCCGCTGAGAAGAGGACGCCGGGAACGACGAATATAGGTCACTGTGCGAAGGACACTTCGAAACTTTCGGTGATTTGGTGGTGGTGGTGGTGGTGGTGGTGGTGTCTCGGGGGCAATAAAAAGCTTCTCGCATTTTAATTTGAAATGAATTCTTAAGCTTCGATTTACAGCAGGAAGAATATAGCAAGCATTTGAGAAACTTTCTTAAGTTTCAAGATTTCTCTTTTTTAAAATGATTTATCGTTTTTAAAAAAGAGTTTCTTATTAAATTTATTGTTTTTTTGCAGGTGGGCAAAGAAAACAGAAAATCGTCGCATACTTTTAGGCGAACTTGTAAAAGCGAGTTCAACAGGGTGTCTGCTTTTGCCGAAATAATTAAATACTTGAACTTTATTTCCTGCTCAGTATTTTCTTATACTAAAGAATTTTTATCTCTCTCTCTCTCTCTCCCTCTCTCTCTCTCTATCGCTACTACTCTCCTGAGAGGTTTGTTGTGTTTGTATTAAGGAGGAAAAACATTAATAAATACATAATTTTCGCTTCCAATTCGCGGCCTAAAAGTATGCAACGGAAAATAGAAAATTAATTATGCCAGCCACTTCTCATCCCATACATTTTTTCTCTCATTCTGCTGCACATTAAAGAAACTAAAGAGAGTTTCAAACGATTTACGAAGGGATGGCAATACGAGACGGAAATACATGAACTTCAGTAAGTCAGCTTCGCTCTGTAGCTGAAGTGAGTTGAATGGCTCTGCGAACGTAATTTATTACGGATGTATTTTCGGCGCAGACTTAACTTCTCGTATTTGCTGGCGACCAATTAGCGTAATGTAACCCTCTGGTTCGCTTTGTTCTCCATCGACATCCCTCGCGAGTCGCCACAAATCAGGATAATTGAATTTGAGGCAACGCATTCCATGAAAACGTTTCTCCAGTGTCATTTTTGGCGAGGGAGAAAATGTAATTATTTCGTCTTCTTCTTCTTCTTCTTCCTCCTCTTCGACGAAAATTGAGTCCCCAAGAAGGTTGTGAAGTGACAAGCGGGAGGAAGAAACAAACGCGCGAGGAAGAGAAACAGGAGAGGGAATGCAATGAAATGAGAGAACTGAGTTAAAAAAACTCTGTGAAAAGTTTTCATGTTAAGACAGAAAAATTAAAACTTGATTTTGATTTTTGGAATTAAATCTCTGAAAAGTTTGGAGTTACTTTTTTACTTTTTTTAAACCAAATCTAACAACAAAAACCTCTAAGCAAATTTAAAATAAATCCGATTATATATCACGGAATCGCGTTTTGAGATTTTTGTGAATCCCACTCTCAAAAAATTGATGTTCTCGACTGAAATAACTGTGTTGCTGTTTCGTGTTGTGTTGCGCTAAATCAGGTCAAAAAGCTGTGCAGGGTGCGGTACACGGGGGTGGCTGTGAAGGGTGGACACCACACACATACGCGGCAGGCGGGGATGCAAGGACACAAGGATACTCTACGTGCAGCGCCAGAAGCAGCAGCAGCAACAACAAATCTCTGCCATGTCAAGTGACAAACATACAACGTGTTTGTGGGGTGTGTATGTGTGTGTGTGTGTGTGTGTGTGTGTGTGCTGCATTCCGCTGTGCTTGTGTGCAGGATTCGCGTTGCTGCTGCCACTTTAAGTGGGTCACGCGGCAGAAAAACAAACGACGAAAACGAAAAAAAAACCGCGGCGAGCAAATAATATAATAAATCAAAATTAGAACTCCCCGCCAAACTGAGGTTTGCGGTTTAAAAAACTTGTTTGCGTTTGTTTGTTTGCTCGACGATTTGTTTGTCGGTCTGAAGATGCGAGGTTCGTCAATGTGAAACCAATTAATGGTGAAATCTCATTTAAGTGCAAGTTTGGCAAATGCTTAAGTTCAATTTTATAGCTTTAATTACATCTAAATTACACCACGATTACCTTCGATTACAATGAAAGAGCAAAATTTCGATCACAGTGAAGTACTGATTACCTTCAAGACTAATTTTTATATGGAAAAATCAAGATATTTCTTGTAATACTGGAATTGACAACAAATTCAATTCGAATTCAGATGAACGGAATGAAGAAAATTTTTAAATTGAAATACAAAAAAAAAACTGAATTAAGATTTACTTAACAATGTTAAGAAATCTGATGAATTTGAAGACGGAGAGAAGTAATTTGCAGTCACTGAGAGTTTTAAACTTACGAAAAAGTAGAGTAAATAAATATTTTCACCGGCAAGGCGAATCCTTGCTGTGTGCATACGGAATCCGAGCGTAACCTCTTCTCATCCTTGAATACAGTTTTTGTTTCCGAACTGGGGCAGCCGCAGCATGCTTGGGGAAAAGAATTCTGGCCGAAATAAGGTTTCCGGAGCGTTAAAACACGGAATACCAACGCACGTCAGGCGCAACACGCAGCGGTGCCGTGTAATTCCTTCAAATCGCAGAGCTATTAAGTTCAGATTGCAAGCAAGAATACGCGATTCTTGGCACAGAATGCCATTCCCTGGTTTGGTTGCGCTTTCACGTTTGTTAATTGCATTCAACCGAGAGAGCGAGGGGAAGCAAACTTGATTTGGTTTTTATGACTGTACGGGGATACGAGTTGTCGAACTTGGTTGGACCTCATTTACCTCTCAAAATATTACGAGGGTGTGCGAGGATTTATTAAACAAAAACAAGAATTGAATTGTTTTTCGTAGAAACGCACTGTTAGTGAAAATTTAGCTCAAGGATTTCATAGCCCTCGCAGTTGACGAAACTGCGTTGGTAAATGAAAATCCGACCTTGGAAGCGAATGCGGGCAGCACTGGTTGCCTCGCAGTTTGTGCTTCTTGCACGTAAATATATATTTGTACACACACACACACGCACATATACACACACACACACACACACACATACACACATACACACATACACACATATTTACTGCTTGTTTACAGTTGTGTGAAGAGTTTGCCTGGTACGCTTCACAAGTAAACCAGGTCAGCTTTATGTGCTACACAAATACACACACACACACACACACACACACACACACACACACACACACACACACTGGATGTTGGCTCTGTAGATAGAGGAATACAAACACGCTGCACGCCGCACGCTGCACGCTGCCCTACTTTCAACTACATAAGCAACCTGCAACCTGCAACCACCAACCTCCTCAATGGCAAGGGTAGCAGTTGTTGTTGTTGTTGCTGCTCTTCTGTGTCTCGCTCGAGAAGGCTTTCGTTTTGGCCTTCACTTTACCAGCCCAGACCTTTACTGATTAAAAAAGAATTAAACATTTAATGATTTTTCCATGATTAAGAGAAGAAAGGAGAAAAAAAATGCAGAAGGCTTACGAGTGAAAAAAATCAACTGAATACTGGATATTTTAACACATTTCGTTTTGATTTGAAAAGTTAAATTTAGAAACTTAGTTTCTCCTTGTAATTCTAGTGTGTCGTTCACAGAAGAACTTCAAAGTCCACATAAATGCTTGATATTTTCTCAAATGGCCAGAGATTTTTCCAGCAATTACGTGCTAAATAATGCAAGTTCAAAAAGCAATTATTTACGCTGGAGCGATTTAAATAACACGACTTGTTTGCATTTACAGCGAAGGAGTGGCGATGCGGTGGCGGGAGTTGCTCGGGGCGCAGGAAAAAGTGGATGGAATAAATATGAAAAACAAGCTCAGCTGGCTGACGTCCTGCAGTTCACAAACTTCAGTTCAAATGCCGACATAAATGGCAGAACGCAGACCCTGTCATTCCCACAAGGACTACGAATTCGGGACAAGGATTGCTGTGAAGAACACACACACACACACACAAACACATGCACTTGAACATGCGATTTCCCTCTGAAATGTGACAGCAAAGATTGCCAGTTGCGCCCACGGAACGAAAGAACGACGTTGAGGAAGCTCACCAACATCCATTTCCATCATTCATTTCCCCCCCCCCCCCCTTATTAGATTAACTCTCTCTCTCTCTATCTTTATACCCACCCTCCCTCCCTCCCTCTATTTCATCCTCACCCTCTTCGTTTTGTGCCTTCTTCTTCGTCTTTTCATTTATTAAGCAGCTCGTATTACCAGCCTTTCTTGCGCACAACCGTCAACGCCACCGCATTTAAGCCGCATCAAATCCTGTTGGCCACAAGAAACCACAACAAACGACGCCGCGCTAACAACTTCCGAAATCCTACCTGGCGCTCTGGGACGGAGGAACGAGTAAAGCTTTGGAAGCCTACGTGGACATCAGACTGCATTGCAAATTCTAGATGTGCAAATTCATGCAGCGATCAACGCTGGCCGAAGACGTCGATAACTTGGCAAACGTTGGCAGTTCTGGCAGTTTGTCAGATGCTCGGTACTCAGGCAACCATTTGAAGTTTGCAGTCGTATTCTTGTTGCTTAAGAAACTCTAATCTGATTGAAAAACGTTCAATAGAAGGGACACATTTATTCAAAAGTTGTATATTAAAAATTAAATATTTTCCACCAACTATATTGTGATTCACAAGAATCAAGATTAATAAAAATTAACATGTTATATCGCACACGTAAATTCTCAAAAAAGCTTTCATCTGAAGCGTTCGAAGCTGCGTTCGAAGTGATAAGAAGTTGCAAGTGTAAAGAACTTGAATTCCAGGAGTCCTTCAATTGTTTCACGCACACGGTGATTGCAGTTTATAGTGAATACATACAAAGCACTACAAGTGTGTGCGCATGAAGATTTTCTCTTCCTTGGGGGTTCTCTGTAGGTCTTCGGTGTTGCTATTCGCATGTAATGTCCTGTCAATAGAATCTGTCATCATATTGATACAAGGATACTTCAGCGCATCGAATCTCCCCGTGGCATACATGTGGAAGTACATGTACGAGCACACACACACTCACATGTGGACCGATATGGACAGATGTGAGTGCGTGTTTGTCACGTATGTTCTCACGGCAGCAATTATTTGTATGTAGCAACGTCCTGATGTACTGGGAAGGATAAAAAAATGCAAAATGGCAGATACGAAATATAGTGGGGAATTTCTTACAGTGGGGAATTTCTTACAAGCACAACAAATGGAAGCAGAAAAGAGATTTTGAGGGAGGAAGAGGGGGGAAAAAGAGGGAGCTAACATGCCGCATGTCCTGCCAGAGGATGTCATAAATTGCGTGCTTTGCACATTTAATGACGTCTGTAAATTTCTGAAAAGCAGACGCGAGCATATTCTTCATAATGTAATCAACGAGCTACTTAATAATTTAAAAGCTAGAGAAGTAAAGACACATTTGCCTCATTTTTCTCCGCCCTCTGTGGGATTCTCTACGTGTGAAGGCTACAAAAGGCTGTCCTGCCGAGTGAAGTGGGTTAATCCTGCCAAATTGCTTTCACACACTCATACAAACACACACACGCGCATACGCAACACACGTATGCGACACAAACAAACCCATACTTAATATTGAAAAGCATTTATCGGAAAACATTTCCTTTTAAAACTCCTCCTCCCTCTCTATTTTCCCTTATTGAAGTCAACCATCAGACCCATTCGAGTCAGCTGAACCAGTCATCCGTCCCAAATCATCACGGATTCAGCCGCATTTTCAGGAAGATCGTATTTTCCACGGCTTCTGCTTCTGCCCCAGAATGGGTGGGTGAGGGGCTGGGGTGGCATTTGGTAGGCTTATGCGAGGTCAAATAACTGCTGCTCGACTTACGAATGGGACGATTTTATGCATTCGAGCAATAGATACCCACGCGTACTTGATTGGCTTTCATGCCATTTTATTGTATTTCCTGCTTTTGATACTCAATACCGAGGACGGGAGATTTCAATTTTCTAAAAAAGAGGATTCACACATCCAAAAACTTGTGGATTCACGTGAAGCAAGTCAAAGAAATTGAAGTAGAAAAGTAGAGAATATATGCGTAGTGAGAAAGTCGGTATTTCACATAAAACTCCTCCTTTCCTTCCCTTCTTTCTCGCCCTGAACTATTGAACGTGCTGCCACCTATTTCTGTTTATTCGAATCGGGTCACAACAGCACCCGGCTGCCTTCCCCACTATTTGTGTGTGTGTGTGTGTGTGTGTGTGTGTGTGTGTGTGTGTTGCCAGATGGTACACTTAACGTTGGCCTACATTTGCTGTTGCCACCGTTGGCAGGCGAGATGGAGCGCAAACTTTATGAGCGCGACGGCTGCCAAGTCGTAGAGCCTCCATCGACGGAGTGGGTATTTGCTTGGATTGGATTTATTTATGAAGTCATTAGTGGGTTGAGCCGGGTGCAGATACGTGCAATTTCGTGCCGGCTAATGAGGATTATTGTCAGCACTCGAGGCGCAGTGAGTGCGGAGTTAGCGAAAAATCGAAGAATCTAATTTTAGTAGTGAGCAGAAAGGAACACTAAAACCAGCGCCAAGTGCCGGCTGATTCCATTCCTGCATTCAGACGCTATTCGCGGAGCAAAATTGTGCCTTCTATAGCTTCGAATTTATACAGCAGACACAAAACGGAGGAGCGCCAGTGAAACTGTTTCCCGTTTTCTCGAACAACAGCCTCGAAGTGGTTTAAAATCGCACAATTTAAATCATTCACTGGATTTTAGTGCGCAGAGTTCAACGACACGCGAATACCAAGCGGAGCCCGTTTGGTCCACCTGGCTGGCAAAGTGCTTGCTTGCCCTCGCCATCGGCGAAAAATACGGATATGGCGGCAAACTGAAGACTGATTTATGAAAGCCTCTCGAATTGCATTCGATTGTAAACGCCGGAGAAGAGCTGAAATCGGTTGCCAGGATCGGTATTTGCAGGATCGTTAAAGTTGTTGCGAGCACAGGAGGCGAAAAGAAGCAAAATATCTCACAACCTTCATTAATGTTTTTCCATGTTTAATCGTCGCATATTTAATCGGGGCATTCAAATGAATCGAATTAAAAAGCTTAAATGGCTTTCATGTTTAATTCAAAGATGTTGGCGTTTCACAGCTCCTTCCATGAGGTACTCGAGCACTGACCACATTTTAGCTTTGCAGCAGACAGATATAAATACGGTGACACGCACAAAGCTCATCAAAAGGACGAGAAAAAAATCCTGACCCTGAATAACTTTTGCGTGGGCGAGGAATAACGGCGGCGAAGGTGTAACGTGGGTATTTTGTGTCCTGCGCGTATTGTTTTCGGTATACTTGGTTACCTGAACGTGAAGTGGTTCGGCAAGGAATTCAGTCACACAAATCATCCCTTAGAGATTCTCTGGAGAACGGGTGCGATGAAGTTGGCAGGGGAGGAGGAAGGGGAGGTGAGGACACAACGACAGATACTGCGTACTTGTTGGACGATGGATGGGTACTTTTGGAAATAAATATTTTATTTACAACTTGGTAAAGCTAAACTACGAAAAGGTCAGGTGAAACTACCAAGGTCAACCTGACCTCGTTGCTAGGGGCAACGTGTACGATACCGGGGGGCTTATTATTAAACCCGCAATCTATTTCGGAATACATTTGATAGCTAGACTCGTTTGGCTCCCGTGATTGTTAGAAATCCTTTAAGAGAAACTAAAATAGTCATTTGTAGACCTCTTTGACTTTTTGTCAAGTTTGTTTACAAATATAAAATTTCAATATTGTGAAGAAGGAATGGAAAATCAAGCATTTTATTGATTCCCAGCTTTTGAGGTCCAAAAACAAATTCACATCTCCTGCGCTTTGCTGTGCGCAGGATTATCCTGTCCTGACTGACAGTAATGAGTACTCAGCTGACCATAAATTTGATTTCTGTTAACCGCAATTATTGCACTTGTATCGACCGCAGACCTCCTGCTGACACACTTAAATGCCACCGCGTCAATCGCCACTGAGAAGAGATTTAATTTAATTGCAATTAATTCGAATACGATTTCTCCCCTTATTTTGCGTATCTAATTAAGAATGCGAGCCGGTGTGTCGGTCGCTGATCGAGTGCACTTTTGGTGTGCGACGCGGAACAGGTTGAGTCGGTGTCATTGACACCTGTGAGGTTATGCGGTGAGTTTGTTGTTCGCTTAACTCACCCCGTCTCGCCGTGTAGCTGTCACGCTGAACGGACCCTCGCGCGGCTCAGTCGTGCCTGCGATTAAGTCGCGTTTTAATTTTAGTCAAAGGTGACTAAAAAGAGGGCTGTGAACTTCCTAACCAACCGGCAGCGTTTAATAAACGTCAAAAAGTAGCTGTTTTTCAGAGATTTAAATATGAAAACAACGCTGAAAGATGAAACTGAAGTTGTTTTAATACCTCCCTCCCTCCCTCTCTCTCCCTCTCTCCCTCTCCCCCTCTCTCTCTCTCTCTCTCTCTCGCCGAGATGAGCGAAGAACAGGATCTACTTAGAGGAAGGACACAACCAGTTGCTTAAATTTCATTTCGTTTCCTCTTTATTGTTTACCCACACTTTGATTCCCTGTGTTGTTCTCCTTCTGCTGTATCAAAATTCCACATCCTCACTGCTGTGAGGACCACTTCCTCACTATTGTGACAAAGTCTCACACTTGGAAGGAAAGTTCTGACAAGCTGAAATGAGGCCTTCTATAGTATTTTCTGCGCGCGGTTGCCTTGACTGTGACTGGAAGCCTTCGCTTTGACCTTGTTGAGTTCTCTGGCCTCATGGAGGCCGTGGGGGTCTTGGGCGTATTTTTCCCTGGTTTGTTGGGAGGAATGGTGTGTTGACGGTGTGACGGTGGGTTTCGGCTGGTGAGCTTCGAACGGTGGCTTCGTGATGGTGTTCGCGGGTGGTGTCTTCGGTCTTCGGGATGGTGGATTTTTGGGATGGTGGGTTTTTGGGATGGCGTGTTTCTCGGGATGGCGTGTTTTGGGAGACAAGATGTGCTCGTATTTACGGTTCAATGAGTGCTAATGGTGACCCGTTTTTGGTGGGTTGTTTACGACAGGACGTTCGCACTCGAAGTGTGAGTTGCTGCTGGTGAATTCTAACGTTCTTGTTGTCATCGCATCACGGGGTTGAAGTCTTTCGCATTTGGTCTGGAGTTTGGCGTATTTTGGTTGGTTCTGTTGGGGAATTTGATGCCTCTGCCCACAGATTCGAGTTCTTTAACCGTCCTGCCCGATGACCTTCACAGTCTAGACGTGGATTTCACAATTTTACGCACACGAAAGTGCGATTGTGTTGCGTTGACTGCCAGAACGCAGAGTAATAAAACAACGAGAGCAAAATAAGGTTCTTCAACTCGAGTTCGGGACGCAGATTTGATTGCTTCAACGCGGTTGCGTGTTGCGTGTTGTGGGCGACAGGATAACATTAGCTGTTGTCGTAATAAAAGAGGCATAAAAGTCGGAGGCGGCCGTGGGTGTAAATCAGCGCTCTGTGTTGTTATCGTCTTCGGATTCCTGAAGCGCTTCGGATCTATTTTGGTTTTTATTGGTGGAGGTTGTTGTGCGTTGAGGTGTTTTGCGTGAGAGCATAAAAACGAAGCTGACGTCTGCAGACATCAATAAAATTTCGCAGAATACTCCGCCGACTTATCCTTGCGGCAAGGACATCAGCACTCAGCCATACCTGTGTCGTCACACACTCAAATACAACCCACGCAAGGTTGTCTGCGTTTGTACGCAACTTTGCCGGCCCCCCTCTCGCGGGGGGGGGGGGGGGTGGGGGTGCAGGTTTATTCAACCTACTTTGGAGGCTCATTGCGAGGACAAGTTTTTCGCGTCTTCGTATTCTTCGAAGCCTCTCCAGCCGGCGTGTTTGGCGTCCAAGTTGACTGGTCGCACGGTGAACTTGGTGGGCTGTCAAGTTGACAGGTTGCGCGGCTGCTCGGTTGTGGGGTGGGAAGATGGGTGGATGGATCCACTGTTTGGCTGACCGGATGGCTGCGTGCTTCGGCCTCCAATAAGCCGGCCGGCTATCGGTGTCAGTGAGCTGACAAGTTTTGCCAGCAGTTATTTAGTGGAGAGGAAATGAGATCTTTTTGCGAATCATTTGCGCTCGCAATTTCGGATCTGTTAATTTAGATTTATTTTTATTTATTTCATAAATTTAATCAATTGCTTTCCTTCTAAATAACAAAGATAATCTCTCTTGAATTCTCGCTTTCTCTCTCTCTTATTTTCTCCCTCTTATTTTCTCCGAGAGTCGTCGACCCGCAGCGAGTCCAGCCTGTCGCTCGTTAGTGAATCATTACGAGTGGCTGCTGACCTTTTTTGGTGCCGATGCTGGCCGTAATTAATACGTCTGGCCTTGTGTGTCCGTCTAATTGATGCACGTTGGCTTTTTGAAAACACGTTCTACCGGCCATGATTCGCAATTAAGTAGCGGATTTTTTACGCCGAGAGACAATAAAATTTGGCTGTGATAATTATTCAATTTTATTGTTTCTTGCAAAGCCAGCAATTTACGGCAATGAAACGAGATAAAGTTAAAAACTTAATTGTTTGAAGCAATAGAGGATTAACATAAATTGTTGCTGGCAATTAATGAGAAACAGTTAGGCAAAAAGTTAGTGAGTTAAGTAAATAATAGCAAAACTTTCCTACTCAAAACTACACACGCTGACGTCAATAACTTTCGTGTTAACACGCTGCAGTTGCCGTTATTTTCGCCGTTATTGTGTTTTCGAACACGTTGTTGTTGCTGCCGCTTGCGCTTCTTATCAATTAACGGCGGCGCGAGCGGCGCGAGCGGCAGGAGCGCAATAAGTGCGGCTGACTCTGCAAACAACTGAAGCAGCTACCGAAACAACAATGAAAAAAACAACAGCAGCGGGTTTTCGCCAACGCCAGCGACGGCGCGAAACGCCAACCGGCAAACTGACCTTGGTGACGATGACCCCGAGAGGTGCGAGCGAGCACAAGGCCGCGCGCAGCAGTAGCAGCGGCAGCGGCGGATTACTATCGGCGCAGTGCTCGTCGCCCATAAGAGATGCAAACGGCGCGAAATCGGTCGTTCGCATCAACGAGCGGAGAACGAGCGGAGAACGAGCGGAAAACGAGCAGAAAACAACATCAGAACTCAACAATTGATTGCATTTCGGCCATTTGATTCCCAGGAATCAAAGAGTTTCCTCGATACGCGAAATAATAGATTTAATAATCCATTAAAAAGTTAAAGCAAAAATCACAGCTAACAAAGTGAAGAAAAGCGAAGAAAAGCGAGCGCGAAAGCCGACTGAAGCCTTCTATTTTGCTGTTTCTCCCCTCGGACTTTCTTAACAAACGCTTGTCGCGCCTGTCGTCGCTGCAGAAATGCAAGTTTTCCCTGCTTTGATATTCGAACCGAGGACGCGAGTTCAAAGTGCAGCCAGTGGATGCCGAACTCAAGGGGGAACTCAAGGGGGAACTCAAGGGGGAACTCAAGGGGGAACTCAAGGGGGAACTGAAGGGGAGGCGAAGGTGAGTCCCGTACGACTTCACACGAATACATTATTTCGTAATAACGGTTGCGCTGAAGGCGTCTCAAATAATTTCTAAAATATTTCATTTCCAAAATTGTTTAATTAATTCTTCATTTTCTTCAATACTCGTTTACACATCAGTTTTGCTTCACTTTTACGAATGATCGGAAAACTCTGGAGCAACAACTGGTTTTAAAAAACTTGCCAGTTCGACGACGCGCCGCATCAACATCGTTGCGTGTCATCAAAGTGGACGCCGCTGCCGACGCCGCCTGGCTGCGAACGAAGTCGAAGTCGTTGGCCCCTCGTCACTCAGTCGTCACCCTCACGACGAAGTCGCCCTACCGATCTGTGGATGTCAGTCACCGAAGCATGTGCGGGCGTGCAAGTTCTGCGTGTGCGTGCGTGCGTGCGTGCGTGTGTGTTTACGGTTGCAATAACCGTTAACTCCTCGACTGAGTTGCATGCGTTTCATTATTGTAAAGAAAAAACGACACATTTAAATGTGAATCTCGGTGCGTTGGGAGTAAAAATTCTCAATAGCTGCCTGCAACCAAAACAACAACACCAACAACACCAGCAACAACACTTGACAAAGCAAGTTCATTGCACCTATTTTTGTTGTGGTTGTTGTTGTTGTTGTCCTTGTTGTTGTTGTTGTGAATGTAGCTTGCAATCTCTGCTTTTTATCAGCTTTTATCAGTTCGATGGGAGTTTTTCGCAAAAAATGAGGCCTTCAAACGACTTTTAATACTTCATTTCAACTTGAATATGTGAATTTTAACCTTCAATAACCTCAAAATCAGAGAATCTCGAAAACAAAGAATCGCATTAAAATCCAAAATCGACATTCGAAATCGAAGAAAAACACACCGCAGTTGGTCGTCCTTTCGTACTCTGTACGGCTTCAGTTTTCCCCTCATGTGAATTGCTTTTCGCCTCTTTTCTCTCCCTCCCCCCCCCCCTTCCCACTCCGCCATCCACACTCTGCTCGGTTTGTTTATGTTTTCATTTTCGTGCCGGCTGAAGCTGCATTTCCACCGGCTTCAAACGCCTCACAAACTCGCTACAGCAGCAGCAGCAGCAGCAGCGGCAGAGGCAGCAACTCGTGCTGCTGCATGTCATCGAACTCTGCTTTGGCATTGTTGTTCTCGCTGTTCTCGTTGTTGTTCTCGTTGTAGTTCTCGTTGTAGTTCTCGTTGTTGTAAAGTGGAAAACCAGTTGTTGTTTTCCAGGCGGCACCAGCGCAGTTTTACGTTCGAAGGGCATTTAAAAGGAAGTCTTGAACTTCATGGAAATTTGTACAGGAACAACAACAACAACAACAACAACAACAACAACCACAACAACAGCCACAATTTTACAGGAGTGGAGAAACAAGAAAAACGTTCACTTGTACATCCGGCTGAAGCAAGTGTTCGGCTTTCGTTCGGCGCTACTTTTAACCCATTAACGACCCTTCATCCAAAATCACTCTCGGTGCTCGTTGCCACTCCGAACGCTTTGCCGTCCTCTCTCAGCGCGTCGTTGTCGTCGCAGCAGAAGTCGTTGCTGCTCGTTGCTGCTCGTGGTGTTGCTGACTTCTGCTCCGATTTCGTTGTGCGGCTTCTGCGCGATGCAATAATTATTGAGATCTTCTAGAAAATCAGCAAATGAACTGGCCAACTACATCATCGATTACAAAAACAACCGCAACAACAACGAAATCATTATCACTCGAAATTGTGAATTTTTTACGTATGAAATGATCTGCAAAATTCTACTCAGCGCCCTGACATTCCAAATAATCATTTTTATATATAAATTTATGTGAGACCTTACGTTGCATTACGTAATTAGTTCTGAGCCGACTTTTACTGGCATCGCCGTCAAGTGCAAACTAATCGCTTTCAATTTGTTTCCACTCTTCCAGCGACACCGGGAAGAGCAACAACAACAACAACCACTGTTGGCTGTCACGGCGAGTGGGAGGGGGAAAGCCAACGCTGCCGCTGCCGCTGCCGCTGCCGCTGCCGCTGCCGCTGCGCCTGCTCATTAAGTCACGCGAATGATGCGTGAATAACACGCTGACGCATCATGAAAGCACTTCGGGGCATTAAATGCGAATGCCATGGAGCAGCAGCAGCGAGCATGCTAAGCCTGCGATGACGCATCGGCTGACGGATGGTCGGCCGGCCGCGTCTGGCGAGGGCAGCTGGCGGGTTAAAGAAATCATCGTGCCGCCGCCGCGCCAAGACGAGCTCGCTGCGCAGTTTGCCGCGTCAACGTTGACGAGTATCAGTTGATCTCTCTACGCTGGTACGAAACAGGAGAGCCAGAGAAGAGCGGACGAGGGAGAGCGGGAGCGAATAGAAAATCAGAAAGAGAAAACGCTTTACAAACTCCTCTACGCGGCGATCTTCTCTGCGCGATACTGCGGCGGCCGTCAGCCTTTCGGTTCGCCGGCCGGTCGGCTGGTTGGTTGTGCGGCCGGCCGCCTCTTTATGGGCAGCCAGACCGTCCGTGGATGGGAGACGTGCGTTGTTGTTGCTGCTGTTGTCGTTGTTGTTTTGCGCTCATGTCCTCACATCTCCGCTGAGGAATCAAATCAGTTGCGGTTTGCGGCCGCAGCGGCAGCGGCAGCGGCTGCTGGTGCGGTGTGCGCAGACCGGAGCTGCTGAAGCCATTGGACTCCCGGCTCCGGCGTGCGTTGCCACCAGGTTGTTGTTGTTGTTGCCAGGCACTCTCAAATAGTTTCTTCTTTTATATGGAGAAATTAAGTCTGCCGGCGAGTGTCGAGCGCAAGGGTCAGAAACGCGCCAGGATGTGAGGAACGCGCGGCGGAGTCAAACTGAAACTGAATACAAACGCAAGGCATTAAAAATTAAGTGCACTTGGAATTCTTTTTGCTCTAAACGAATACGAAAAACGAATTCAAGTAAAGTAAAATGAGTTTTTAACTAGTCTTTCTCTGTCGCCACGCTCAGCACCGTCGTCGTCCCCCCTCCCCGCTGCACAACCAGTGGAACCGAAACAACAGCAGCACTCTGGACCTCCGTGCTTAGTCGCGCGCACGTAAAGTCAACAGAAGTTGTTGAGTCAGAGCGAGCGTAGGATGCCGCTGAGATGTTCGTTCGCTTGTCCTGCTCTGCTCTCTCCTTCGCGCCAACGGGGTCAGTGCTCTCGTGAGCAAGGCAACGCATAAGTGATTTTTACGAGCGACGTAACGGACTGAACTGCCTTCCGTAATATGAACGACCGGCCTCGACCCCAGAGAGCGGAGTGAACGAAGGAGTGAACGAGTGAACGAGTGCACGAGTGAACGAGTGAACGAGCGAACGAGTGAACGAGTGAACGAGCGAACGAGCGAACGAGTGAACAAGCGAACAAGCGAAGGAGCGAATAAGCGAATGAGCGCGGGAATGAGCAACAGAGACCAGTAAACGAATGAACGAGCAGGCAAATGAGCGTGTTTAAGTATTGAAATGAGCGGGAGACTCAAATCTTCAGAAGATCGACAGTTCAGTAAAAATCGTGTGATTGGGAGAGTAACAGGAATGCTGCTGCCCGCGGCGTCCAGGGGAGAGAGGGAACAACAGGTGTTGTTAAAAAAAGAGAAGGAAACTTCCTTTCTTGACTCTTTTTGGGTTTTCTTTCTCCTCTCCTTCCTCCGCCGCTGCAGATCTTTTATTGCTTTATATGCGATGTTTTAAACTTTTACGATCATCAATTAAAAATGCGTTCCAGGATTTTCGAAGAAGAGGTTGGCTGACAAGGCTGTTAAAAAGATTTCAAGATTTACGTGCAGAAGGATGGGAAGGTGGAAGGAAGGGTCAAACGGGGTTGGGGGAGGCTGTAGAAAGAAAGAGTGACAAAAACCAAGCAAAATCACTGATTCCCGACACAACCACTGAGTGGCAACAAACCAACGCACATCCAAACATACACGGACACACACACACAGGCATACATGAGGACCCGACGAATTGGAGTGAATGTCCTCCAGTCGTGACGTCACGGGAGCTCGGATACACAGCGACATATAAGCGCACAAAAGATCTCAAAGTACCGCTGAAGTCCACACGACTTTTGTTGTTTGAACAGTTTCATCAGCCAAATGCGAGAGAGAACGAGAGAGCAATGAGCATAAATATTTATGCTCGCTTCTCGCGCTCACTTGCCGCTCCTGCAGCAGCGGCGGCTTCGTTCGCTGAAGCAACAACAACCGTCGTCACAGGGACGCGATCTGAAACACACACACACAAACATAACTAAAAATCTGCTGAGAGCAAATGTAAACAAACAGCGAAGTCGAAAGGAATAAAAAGAAGAAAACAAAAACAAAACACGAGTACAGCTCAGATGGCTGCGTAATCTCGAGCGGGTCTGGTTGTCGTGTGTGTATCTGTTGTTGGTGGAGCTGCCACCGCATCTGCCGCAAAAAGGCGAGGAAAACACGAAGCCGCAGAAAGATAGTAAGGGAGAGCAAGAAGAAGAAGAAGAAGAAGGAGAGAAAGGAAACTGGACAAAACAAAACGGAGAAGAAATACGCCCAGCAAAACAAAACAAGAAACAGATGCGAATACAAGGAGAGCGAAAAAGAGCAGCAAAATAAACACTGAAAACAGGAGTGGAATGAACTCGGTTTGGCTGGAGGAGAGAGAGAGGAACAACAATAAAAGCCATCGACAACTAGAAAAAGGAAAAAAACAGCAAAGACAAAAAATTAAGTGGTCGAGGAAGAGGAGGCTGACATTAAAAACAAGAGAAGATGCTGGCAAACAACAACAAAAGCAACCGGCAGTTGATTCCGAATGCATGCGAGTGACGAGGATGCTAGATTACACTAGATTTTGTTGTTGTTGTTGTTGTGAAGTGTTTGGAATGGAAAAAAGGGACGCCAAGAAAAACCGATCGGCCGATCGACCGACCGACCGACCGACCGACCGTCCGACCGCCCGACCGACCAACGGAAGCAACAGAAGAAGCGAGAGCGGCAGCAACTGCAACAATAACAACAACAGCAACTCCGCTGCTGGGTTACTGGCCTCGCAGCAGACAAAATGAAGGCGCTACTCGCTGCAATCCTAGCGAAGAGAGAACCACAACAACAACAACATGTAATAGGAGAAGAAACAGCTGAAGCAACAGCAACAACGCAGCGAAGCAGGTGGGGAGACAACTCGCGCTCTGTGATTTGAGACGATTGAGCTCTGAGAGACGACTGATACCCGCCTCCCCTCCCCGCACACCGTGGAAATACCAAACAAACTAAAGTTTTTCCCCCGCCAGCAGCTGCCGCTCCGCAATTTTACGACCGTCGTGCTGGCGATCCTCTCCGGCTTCTTGTTGCGCTTGGATTTTCCATCTCGATGACAGCGCTCATCAACAACCTCTCGTCCGTCCGGTGACACCGTGGGGCCTCCGGATCGCCGCCCCCAACACCTCCTCGCCCACGACGGCCTCCTCCGCCCCTCCTCCTCCTCCTCCTCCTCATCCTTCTCCTCCTCCTCCCACAGAAGCTGACGCGTACGATGACGCGGCGGCGCATGTTAATCCTGACGAAAGCCGCTCGGCGCGACTTCAGCGTGCGCTGCAGCCGCCTCGAAATGAATTCATGGATTCCACTTTTATGGCGCAGCAATAAATTCGTTGCTGCTGCTGCTGCCGCATGAAGTCTTTTGTCGTCAACACGCGGACTCACAGCACGACGACGCGGACGCGCGATGCTCACGCGAATTGAAAATGCAGCGCGCGCGCTCCAGCTTGAGAGAGTTCGAGCGAAACACATCTGATTTCGGTTTGGCTTCACTCTCCGCTCTCCGCCCTCTTCACCGAGATCGACAACAACGACGCGACGCTGTAGAGAAACACAGAAGCAGCAGCAGCAGCAGCAGCAGCGGTGGCAAAAAAAAAGTTGCTTTTGTATTGCAGCGAGTGTCGTCGTCGTTGTTGTTGTTCTTGTTTCAAGACTTCGAAGTACTTCTGCGTGATTCAGAAAAACCTGCGCGGTTCTTGCTGCAGGTCGACTGTTGTTGTCGTTGTCGTTGCCGTTGTCGTTGCCGTTGTTGTCGTTGCTGGTGCTGCTGCTGCTGCCTCTGATCGCTGCTTCCCATTTTAATGCCAGAACTCGGAACCCCCCGCTTGTTTTCCAAGAAACGCTTGCGCGCTCCGTCACCATCGGCTTCGCAGGAAATCAAGTCTGTCCACGCGGCGGCTGGACGAAGTCGCGCCTCAACTGGACGGCCGCGACGCTCCAGCGGAAGAGCGAGAGGAACGATGAGTAAGAAACGAGGAATTTCGGTGCACATTTTCCACATTTCGAGTTGTTTTGCGGCTGCTTCGGGATTTTTATGAAGTGAAAAGCACTCGAGTTTCTCACAAACGGCGACCCGAGTGCGGCGCTCGGCAACAGAAGTCGGCAACAGAATTCGGCAACAGAAGTCGGCAACTTTTCGGCAAAAGCAACACGCGGCGGCGGCGGCGGCGGCGGCCGTCGACGACGTGCTGCTGCAAGTTGCTGGGGGTCAACAGAAGGCGTCGACGGTGCAGCGGCGTGACGAAGGCGGGGGGGGGGGGGCTGCAAATTACGAGTAGAAAGAGGATGTAAAAATAATAATAAAAACCGAAACTAAAATCGATTTTGCAGTTTTAGGAGGTTTTTGGGAAGAGCAACGTGTTTCGCTGCCCAGCAGCAGCCACGGGGACTCGAGTGCAATTAACTGACGCAAGCGGGTCGACGAACTGCTGCTGCTGCTGCTGCTGCCGCCAGGCGGGAATCCGCGCCACATACTGCGCCGCGACGAAGAGGCGAACGAGGAAAACTTCGAACTTCGTGCGGAGAACCTTCTTCGTGCGAGTGAACAGTGGAAATCGAGTTCAATGCAACTCGAATCGCCGGCGCAGCCATGAGGCAGCGACGCAGACGTCGTCGTCGTCGGCGTCGTCGTCGTCGTCGTGACGCAGCCGTCGCGTAGACAGGGACAGTCTAGGAAATCGGGAGCCTTTCGAAGAAACTCAGCGAGAACGAAAGGAAAGAAACGAATGAGAAGAAACGAATGAGAAAAAACGAATGAGAAGAAACGAATGAGAAAAACCGAATGAGAAGAAACGAATGAGAAAAAACGAATGAGAAGAAACGAATGAGAAGAAACAATTAGAAACACAATCGAGGAACTCAGAACATCACAACAACAGCGGCAGCGGCAGCAGCAGCGTTCAAGACCAGACCAGCAACAACTGCAGAGGAGCAACACGTTGAAGTCGCACCGAACGACTTGAGGAGAGCAAACGGCGCCGAAAACCAACGCTGTCGAGGCAACCAGTGGTGCTTCTGCCATCCAGCCAGCCGTCAATCCGTCCATCCGTCAATCCATCCATCCGTCAATCCATCCATCCAGTCAGCCACTCGTCACTGGCCGTCACTGGCCGTCACTGGCCGTCACTGGGATTGAAACACTGAATTCAAAGCGCGAATCGCTGGACATCAACAACTGCTGCCGCCCATTAAAGTTCCTGCTGGAGTTCTTATTGTCGGCTGAGCGGACGATTCTCCGTATTTTCCTTCATTTTAAGTGTTCTGCAGATTTTAATAGAACTTCTGAAGGTGGGAAGGCAGGTGGAGCGGGGGGTGGAGCGGGTGGAGCGGGTGGAGCGGCGAAGAAGGAAGAGAGGAAGGAAGGAAGGAGGGAAAGAAGGAAGGAGGGAAGGAAGGACAAGAGAGTTTGGATTTCCTGTTTGTTAACTCTTCAATGACGAAACTCGTTGTCAAAATGACGAACTTCATAATCAAAGTGACGAACTTCATTGTCAAAGTGATGAAGAACGTAGTTCACGTGAGGGAAATCGTGAATCGTGTTTCTGACGTTTTTACTCACGATTTGCTAAAGAGTTTTCATTAAAAGAAATCGGAAAATTTCACAGAATTTTCCAGTTGAGTTTTTTTAGTACAAAAGTTTCTAATTTTCAGCGCAACGAATGAGTTAGCAAATATTTTTGTTTCTTGCTTTACACGGAAATTGATAAAGATGACAACAACAAAAATAACGTCATCAGAAAATGTGAATGATTGACAGCGACTAACAACGCGAACAACAACGCGAACAACAACGAGAACAACAACGAGAACAACAACGAGAACAACAACGAGAACAGCAGCGTGAACAACAACGCGAACAACAACGAGAACAACAACGAGAACAACAACGAGAACAACAACGAGAACAACAACGAGAACAACGACGAGAACAACAACGAGAACAACACCGAGAACGACGAGAACAACAACGAGAACAACAACGAAAACAGCTGGGAAATTCCGCGGAAAAATTGTTTTTTCAAAAGTGATTTCAAGTGAAGTTTTAATTATTTGACGATTACATGCAATTACAATGACGCGACATTTAGATGATTTCGGAAAGATTAAAAAAGTCCCCCCCACACACAAATACACACGCACACACACACACACACACGTATATTTGTTTGCAAAGTTTCTGCGATGCATTTGAATGCTCGTGAAAACAGAAAATGGAGAGACTAAAGCAGGGAAAGCAAACAGCGAAGCAGACTGCATGACGCCAGCGAGCACCGCACCGGCAGCTGGCAGCTGGCAGCAGCAACACCGGCTGCAGGTCGCGAGGTGGTCGCCTCCCCTCGCCCGCCGGCCGCCGCCCACCCACCGACCAACGGGCGAGCAACTCAACCATTCGAAGCGTCATCAGCCTGAATGCAGCAGCCATAAAGCGACCGAAGGTGAGCGCGGTCGAGCTGCTGAGCGGCGAGTGGGGAAGGAGAGCGGCGAGTGTGGAAGGAGGGCGCCGCGTGCAGCCGACGCCATCTGTTGCACTGAACGCTGCAGCGCTGTCGTCGAGAAATATGAGCCGCCGAGCGACTGAGCAGAGCAGAGCGGCTGCAGAAGAGCGAAGCGACTTCACTTGCCGAGAGTGGATGCGAGAGAAAGAGCGATTGAAAGAGCGATTGAAACGACATCCTGACATCCTCTTCTCGTTTCAGAGTTCATCTCCTCGCCGTTTTGCCACTTTTTGCGAGCAGTTTTCCGCCGAATTTTTAATGCCACCAATTAAAATGCACGTCATTCCGCCTGCACGAGCGCGCATTCAACAGAAATCAATTATCACGTCGTTGCAAGTGGCAGCAACTCTCGCAGCGCGTTTGTTCCCATGAGTTCTCCCTCCACTCCCGCCTCCCCCCACTCACTCACTCCCACTCACTCACTCTCACTCACTCGCTCCACACTTCTTCTCCTGCGCCACACCACCACCAACCAACTCCAGTCTGCTGCCGACAGCAGCGGATCGCGGATCGTGCGGCTGAACATGATCATCTCAGCGCTGCCGTGTTGTTTGTTGTTCTCGCTGCTGCGCTAATCGTTTTGTATGACGCAATAGCAAACGTTGTTGTTGTTGCGGTGGTGGTGGTGGTCGATGGCTCTCGGTTTTGCTGCTGCTTCACTGGCCGGCTTTGACTGCACCTCCACCGACACCGACAAAAACACGCGGCAGAGCGCACGACGACACACAGCGCGCTCACTGTCAACTTTACGGTTGGCGCGGCGCGGCGGCGCTGAACGTCACGAACAGCGATGCCGAGTGAGAAGCAGAAACGGCAGCGACGCACAGAAGCAGCGGGCGGCAACAGCAACAGCAACAGCAACAAATAAAAGTCGCCAACATAACAAGTCTCGGCTAAGTGGAGCTAATTTGTGACGCATGCTGTCGGTGTTGGCGGCGATTCCAGTCGCTCCACTCCACGCTCCACATCGCTGCCACATGCGACGCCGCTGCCACATGCAACGCCGCTCGTGTGCGCGCGTCTGCTTGTGTGTGTGTGTGTGTGTGCGTGTGTGTGTGTGTAAATTCTGCTCAATTAGCGTTGGTAACGCGATCATAAATTTTCGCAGCAATAAAAAGTCGCAAATAATTGCTGCGGACTGCTGCTGCTGTTGTTGTTGTTGTTGTTGTTGTTGTTGTTGTTGTTGTGGTGGCTACCGTATGTTGATGTTGCTGATATTTCGCGTGAATGGCAAGCATTGATCATCGCCGTCGGTTAAGTTTGCGTCGCCACTGCTGCCGCTGCTGCTGCTGCTGCTGCGTTGTCGCTGCAGTTTTTGCTGCTGCTTCCGCGCGATTTCAATTTAACATGTCAGTTCTTTCCTCCGATAAATACTAGAAAAGTGGAGAGGAAAAGGAAAATCCAAAATTTGGAAATCTCAAAATTCTGAGTGGCTTCAATGACAGCGAATGTCGGAGTTTTTGTGCGAGTTTCCCACTCCAACTGCAGCGACTGGCGAAGAAAAACGCGCACAAGCCGAGCGAACACAATTATTAACATTTTAAATAATAAATGGATTCCACTACCAGCGCACATGTGCGCCCTCTGGCGTGCAAAATGACAACCGACGCACACTCACACAACGCAATCAACTGCGAGTAGTGAGACGCAATTAACGGGGATCCCAGTAATCCGCTTCATTTTTATTGTTGCTACTTTAAGTTGTTGTTGTTTTAGTTTCTATTGTTTTTATTGTTAGTGTTGGTGTTGGTGTTGTTGTTGTTGTTGTTGTTGTTGTTGCTGCTAGTACAATAAGTGAAATAACTCGAAGATATAAAAAAATTGCATAGAATAAGAAAATTGAAATCAGCCATCGCAAGCAACGAGAAGCCGTTTAATTTTAATATGAAAAATGAAGAAAAAAGGAAGGCGGATATTTTTGCTGCATAATTTTGCTAATTTGAGTTGTGAAACTATTGATTGTGGAACTGGAATTGACTTAAACTCAGTTTAATATAACGTTGAACTAACTTTAAATCAAATTAACAGGAGTTTGAAGCCAGAATAAGAACTCCCTTCCTCTCCCTCCCTCTCTCTCCTTCCCACTCTCTCACTCTCCCTCTCACTCAGTCATCCTCTACTCATCCGCCGCTGATAGCTGGTGCCACCACCTCACTGCTTCTCCGCGATTACGCGATCAACGTAATGCATGCGGTAATCGCGCTGCTTAGAGTTGCATCATCGCTCAGCTGCCCCCCGCGTGCTCGCCGGCGAAAGTAACCTTCGTCGGCTAATCGGCTGCCTCGCAGTTGCCGCTGCGACGAACGCTTCCTGCATCGCAACATTCGGCGTCGAAGTGTGGCGTGGCTGGCCGGCCGCTCTCTCACTCCGCCGCTCTCTCTCTCTCTCCGCCGCTTTTTACCGTTGTTGCGAGTTGCGATTTCCAATTTCGTGGCTTTAATTGTCTGCTTTCATGGCTGCGTTTTGGCAGGCGAACAAACGAAACGCGACTCGGCCCACCTGCCGCGCGGTTGCAACACCGCGATTTCGTTGCTTCTGTTTCTGCATTCATGAATCCAAAACTGCAAAACTTCGGGAAGCAATAAAACGGCTGCAAATGTGGATTGCGATCGCTCGAAAACGATGGACGATCGGCGTTGCTGCGATCGGCGTGGCTACGATCGGCGTTGCTGTGATCGGCGTGGCTACAATCGACGCTGTAAAGCCGCTCGAATTGTTTTCACAACAAAAAGCATCGCAGAAACTTCGATTTCGTTGCGTTTGTTTGAAGTTGTCGAGAAGCTGGAGAACTTCTATTTTATTTTTACACTTGAAGTGAAGACGTAAATCCGTCTCGTTGCGGTTTACTGCACAAAATTTGCCATTTCCTTGGGTTTCGTATGAATGTTGTTGTGTTGTTGTTGTTGTCTATTGCGACAAACAACGTTATTTGTTTTTTTTTATACTTTTGAATGCGATTTCGTTGGCTTTTTTCGTACTCAGCATTGAATGAGTGACGAGTATCTTGAACGCGACGACCTTGACGTCGCCGTACAATCAACCGGAGAGCTGAAAGCGGCTAAAATAAAAAATTGCACGATAATTACTGCCAAAAACCGCGACTGAGCAAAGCGAACCCCGCAGCAAACAAGTGAAGCCGGAACATTAGAACGAAAATCGAGCCGAAAATCGAGCCGAAAATCGCAATTCACAATTCAAGAAACGACTGCGTCAGATGCGTCAAATGCGTTAACGCGAGTGGCGGCGATCGAAGGCCGCGCTTGGATGCTGGATGACGCAGCAATCGAATCGCCGTTCGTTCGCAGGCGGCGGCTGTGGGCGACCGAAGGTGTCTCGGCGTGGAGTCGTCAATCGCGTGGACCTTCGCGTTCCTCGTTTTCTCTCTCCCTGCATTTGTTGCTCGCTGGCTTAATTAATTTTCGCCTCAAATAATCGCTGGTGTCCGCTGTTGTCATGTCATGTCGTCGCGACGGCAACATTTCATTATTTTTAACAAAATAATTCGCGAAATGACAAATGGTGTGGTTTTTGCAGAATTTCGAAATAACTTTTTTTTTTTTTTTTTTTTTTATTTTTTTTTTTTTCGCAGCAAGTGAAGCGAGGAAAAAACCTGAAATTGGTTGAAATTTTCGCAATTCAAAGGAATTTGAAGGAAACTTTCACTTCTTGAAGCTTCTCAATTTTCTCGTCTCCCTCCTCGTCTCTCCTTCCACTCTCACGCTACTTCGGCTGCTGGAACTGTGGAACGTTTGAAAATTATTTTCCTAGTTCGATTTTCTGCTCAAAATACTCGCGCTTCCTTAATTGCTGCACTCGAATCTCAAGGCCTCCACGCGATACTCTATTTCCGTTCCACTCTATTTGCTGATAAGCGTTCCTCTGAAGAGTGCGACTCTGATAAGCTTTGAAATGCACGACCGAGCGTAGTGAGACCGTCATAACTTGGATTTCTAATGGCAAAACTAGCGAAAGAACCTTCAGTTCAATTCTGCGTTAACGAGATGCGAGCAGTTTTGAGTTTTGGCGACTCAGTTGTGCTGCAATAAATTGGGAACTCGAGGGCCTCCAACTCATCACTCGCAGACTCAACACACACTCATCGTGAAACTGTAAATGATACCGTTTTCTTGTCCTTGTGTTGTTGTTGTTGTTGTTGTTGTTGCTGTTGCTGTTGCTGTTGTTGCTTTACTCTATTATTGTCATTGTGTTTCACAAATCATTGTGAAGATTTCTTGCCGTGTTTTCGGTTTTTTCGTTTTTTTCGGTTTTTTCGTTTTTTGGGTTTTTTAATTTTTTTTATTTTTTGCTGCTTTTACCGTTTCATGCTCACCGGCTGGCCGGCCGGCCGGCTCCGCGGTATCAATGACCGCCTGCAATGCAATCAACCTCGTTGAAGGCCGCCTTTTCAGCTTTCGCGGTGAAGTGAAATGAATTTCAAGGTGATGAACTCGTCTAAACTCAAGTTTTTGTAGATTTATAGATATTCGGTGGTGTTGTTGTTGCTGTTGTTGCTGTTGTTTGTGTTAACTGGAAGGCAGCAGATGTGAAGGCAGTGTAAATTAGCACACGAGAAGGGGGAGGGGGGCGTGCGCAGCGAAATAAAAAGGTTTTTATATCACACATTTTTCCTAAAAATAGAGAATCTAGAATGCTTTTCACTCATGCACACCGAAGATGTTTGGTTGTGCTCGCTTCAACTTGATTAATTGTTATTTATTATGTTTGCTTGCGAATTAATGCGAAAACATTCATTATATAAGCCAAGGTCGCTCGCGAGAGAGAGAGAGAGAGAGCGCTCTGAGAGAGAGAGAGAAAGAGAGAGCGCTTGGAGCTCACTAACCCTCGCCGTGTTTTTACTTCTCATTTCTTAATTGTTGGCGTCGAGGAGCGAGAGGAATGCGATGTGGAATTCTAGAGCTTGAGAATCCCAGAGGTTGAGAATTCTAGAGATTGCAAATCTGATTCCTCGCGGAATCCCTTTCAATGCAATTGAAATGCTAAGAAAATCAGCTTGCAATCGAACGAATTCAGTGTTTTTCCTTAAATTTAAAGCGTTTTATGTACTCACAGCTTCAACACGATACTGCGTTCTTTTTTTAGGATTTATAAAACCCGAATTACTCACCTGAAAAGAAAGAAACGAAGAAGGGATGAGTAAAGATTAAAACTTTTAGGGTGCTTAAAATTATCTATAAATTACTTCAAGGTCTGAAAAGTAGTTCAGCTGCACTAATTGGCTCAAATAATCTTCGTTGATCCCAAATTACTTCAGCAAATTCCACTTTAAACTACTTCAATGACTTCAGAAATCCCAAATGACTTCAGAAATTCCAAATGACTTCAATAATTTCAAAATACTTTGGTGACATCAAAGTCCTTGAGTGACTTCAAAGACTGTTAATTACTTCAGAAACTTAAAATGACTTCAGCAACTTGAAATGACTTTAGAAACTTAAAATGACTTCAGAAACTTAAAATGATGACTTCAGTAACTTCAAATGACTTTAGTAACCTGAAATGACCGCAGCAACCAGAAATGACTTCAGGGAGTTTAAATTACTTTAACGATATCAAATCATTTCAATGACTTCAAATGACTTCAGCTACTTGAAATGACTGCAGTAACTTCAAATTTTCAGCGCGCTCAAATAACTGATGATTTGAAGTGATAATTTGTAGCGACTTCAAATGACTTCAATGACTTCAAATGACTTCAATGACTTCAAATGACTGCAGCAACCTCAAATGACTGCAGCGTGGGGTTTCTTAAAAATTTAAAGATTTTCAAAAAGTACTTTGAACTCTACTAAATTTTCAAAGTAAGTCTTGATTCATTTTAACTCATTGCGGTTACTTTTTAGAAGGCTAAAATTGTTGATTTTTTCTCGCAAGCATTCGCTCGCAGTAGCTGGTGACTCGCAGAGTGATGCGAACTCGTGTTTCTTAATTACTCGCAGTAATTGTAGTTGTGGTCGACTGTTTTGTTTGTCGCTGGCCTGCGATTTTGCAAGTCAAATCCTTGAGGCCGCAAGCCCGTCTTGCGTTATGCAAATCAAAGCGATTAAAGTTTGCACGCCATTCGAAGTGCTTGCATTCGGTGCTGACCTTTACCCGCCTCCCCCCGCCTCCCCGGCCTTCACCTCTCCACTGCTCGACCCTCCACCGTCCCTCTCCCCCTCCCCCGATTCCCCTGCCATGGACGCCCCTGTCTTCGCTCACTTTTCAGCAACCTTCTTGACTGCAATCGTTGCTAACATTTTGTCATTCGGATTTTGTGGTTGCCTTCATGGTTGTTGTTGTTGTTGTTGTTGTTGTTGCTGTTGTTATTGTTGTTTTTCTCGTTGTTGTTGTTCTCGTTGTTGTTAATATTATTGATGATTTCGTTGGTTTTGTTGGTGTTGTTGTTGGTTTCCATCATTATTTTGTTTTCTTTTTTATCGCCCCGCCGAGGCGCACATTTTTCCAATTTTTATTGTGTGTTTTTCCTTGGAAAAAATTCAGGTTTTGCTCATTTCTCATGGTCACGTGTGACCTTGAGAATCGCACAGCCAAGGTACAGTCGTAGTAATAAATAAGAACAACAACAACGCAGAGAGAGAGAAGAAAAAGTTTTCACACGAAAATCAATTTTTAACTTATGATTTCATGGCTTACATTTTCAAAAAAAAAGTCGTTTTTACACAATAATTTAGTGTGGAATTTACTAAAAAAGTTTCCACCGAAAGTAATTTTT
Source organism: Sicus ferrugineus (assembly GCA_922984085.1). NCBI lineage: Eukaryota > Metazoa > Arthropoda > Insecta > Diptera > Conopidae > Sicus > Sicus ferrugineus. The sequence continues at coordinate 12,045,927 of OV277352.1, read as the reverse complement.
ATGATTTCGAAAATCAGAGAGAATAAAAAGAAACGAGAATAGAAAACCAAACGATGAGAGTGGAAAAAGTGTGTGAGAGAGAAAATGTTGGGCGGAGAGAGTGATGAGCGTTGAGCGATGACGAATTTTATTACGAGTATTTAATTCGTTATGTTTGCGCACTGAGAAAAAATGCATTCACATCGCACAGCAGGCGGGTACAGTTGAGTTGTGTGAGTGGAATGCGAGAGGTTAGAAAATACAACAACAACAACAGAAACAAGAAGAAAAAGAAGAAGAAGAGCAGCAGCAGTGTAGTTGTAGCAGTTGTGTGGGGATTCCAGGGATGAGTTCAAGGTAACAAACCTGCGCGTTGGAGGCAACGCCAAACAAGGACAACAACAACAACAACAACAACAACAACAACAACAACAACAACAACAACAACAACAACAACAAACACAATGACGCCATTTTTGTTGTGTGGAGAAAACGGAAGAAACATCGTGAGAACAACAACCGTAACGAGAGAAGAACGAAAAAAGGGAGAGAAAAATGGCAGCTCAGCAGCTGCCGTCACCGGGGATTTAAAAGAAGCCGACGGAGAATTCACCCCATTTTCTGCTTCTGCCGAAATGAAAAGCGTTAACAGCAACAACAGCAACAACAACAACATCGTCATCATCATCATCATCATTAACAACAACAGAAACAACAACAACACAGCAACAACGGATGAAGAGAAGACAGAATGGCGTTGAATTCACATCATGCGACCCACTGAACCACTTTGCAAGTATGTCTGGGTGTGTGTGTGTGCGTGTGTGTGTGTGGAAGGTAGTGGAAAGAGCGGAGAAGCCGGCGGCCTCGGCCTCCACTCGCTCAGTGTTGCCGGTTGGGGTTGCTTGTTGCCGGCTGCTGTTCTGCTTTTTATCGATTATTTTCGTCCCCGTTGCTCAAAAGTACGGCAGAGTTGTTGGTGCTGGTGTGTGTGTGTGTGTTGGCACTGGAGATTCGTTTTAATGTATTCTGTGCCGGATACTCGGCAGCGCTTCCGCTTGACCTTGAACGCGTACATGGAAACGGGGAAGTTTTGGGTGCGTATTGCGTGTGTGTGTGTGTGCTTTGTTTAATTTCAAGTAATTTAGCTTAATTTAATTTTAATTAATTTAGCTTAATTTAATTTTATTTTATTTCACTTAATTTTATTTTATTTATTATTATTTGATTTTATTGCAAGTCAAGATAAGCGAAAAATGCGGAAGAGGAAGAAATCGCTCGTCTCCGCCAGCGCGACTCAATCACGGCGAAGACTGTCAGCAATTAAATTGCAATTAAATGTTGTGGCAAAATTCAGCAGCGTCAAAGCTTCACAACAACGCTGACAGCACGACAAACGAGACAAACGAGGAGGCAGCGACGGCTCACCGCGCACACGATTCACGCTCAAAATTCGCGCTCAAAATTCACGCACTCCGCACACGTCGACGTGCGACAAAAGCAGCAGCAGCAGCAGCAACAACAACAACGAGTGCGTTCTGAAATGCAAGAGAGAGTCTTGAATTTTATTGTTTAAAATTCTCCGCTCCTCGTCTCCCGCTTAACCGCTCCACGGCTCTCCGCGCTCTTCCACTCGCGCCGCTCTTCCACTCTCAGCGGGCGTTGCGATCGACAGCCGCCAGACTGCGCTTGCAGCGTCAGCAGCCTCGAACTTGAATAAAAATAAAAACCTTTTATATGTTTAAAGTCGGCTTTGTTGCTGTTGTTGTTGTTTCTACTCTGCACTTGCATGCAAATAAATTCCACAGCATCATCGGCAGCAGCAGCAGGGGCAGCGGGGGCAGCGGGGGCAGCAACGGCAGCGGCAGCAGCAGCAGCGGCAGCGGCAATTACGACCCCCGATTTGCGCTACACGTTGTCAACAACGAATCGAAGTGCGAAGAAGTTTCAACGCGAGGAGTGAAAATTGAAATGTTATAACGTTGTAAAATTCAATTGCTCGATCAAATCAATTTGCACGAGTGCGTCGATAAAAGTTTGCTGCGTGTAAAATGAGTGCATCGATTGTTGTTGCTGTGGAATTACTTTGTTGGTGTTTTGTTTTCGAATTACAAGGATTTTGAGAACACGAACGCGACTGTAGAAGGAAACCAGAATTTTAGGCAGACGAATGTGTGGGGAAAACCTGGAAAATCCCATTAATAAATGCAAGTTGCGGCACGTGTAATGCTGTTGTTGTTGTTGTTATTGTTGTAAATGGCCAACGACTCAAACCGTCAACTTTCGAATTTATTTAATGCGCAGCCGGACGTTCAGCAGGTTTTGCGAGTGCAACACAACGTCACACTCGACGAAAATGATTAGTTAAACTGAGGAATTCCGTGGAATAAATTTGCCGAAAAAGTCGGCGCGTAAAAATTTGTGGGCGACTTTGTGAGGTTGATTTTGGTGACTTTGTGAGGTTGGCGAACTCTGTTGAATGCGAAGTTGTAAAGATACGCCGTCGCCAACGCAAAAGAGAAGATCAAAATTAACTAAAATACTCGTAAAAGAAAAAAGAAAGAAAATTCAATTGTTAATTTCGAAAAAAAAACACGATTTCGATTTTTATTCTTTGTTTGATGAACTTTGCGTTTTGCTTCAAATTCTGGAAAATTTGTCCTTATTTCCCCAAAAAAAGACGACAATTAATTAAATTAACAATAATTACGCAATAATTCGAGGAAGAATCATTTTGTGAGGCGAAAAAATGAAGAAAGTGTGAGGAAAGTGTGAGGAAAGTGTGAGGAAAGTGTGAGGAAAGTGTGAGGAAAGTGTGAGAAAAGTGTGATTAAAGTGAAAAGATGTTTGGAAAACATTTTCAAATGTTTGTTTGAAAAGTACGATAAAAATTTGAGGAATTTTACTTTTTGCGGTTCCTTTTTATTGGTAGTTTTCGTTGTTTCTAAATTTTGTTGTAATTTTTAATTAATTCTTGGGTTTTCTGTTATAATTTAGTTAGTTAAAACTCTCTTTAATTTGTAATTTCCTGTAAAATTGAAGGAGGAATTTTTAATTAAGATCGCTAGAATAATTTGAGTGCTCTTCGTGTTTTAGCCTTCTTTACTAACAAGTTTGCGTGAAGTGTAAACACGTGCGACCTTGAAAAGTGCAGCAAAGCAAAATGAATGCAAGAATTCTAGCGTCGCTGCATGAAAAGCCACGAGGGGTTTGCTGGGTGGAGGGGGCGGGGGGCGGTTCCGGAGAGAGAGAGAGGAGAAACAGCTTTCTAAAAATACGAATTTATTGCAGTTTTTGGTTGTCGCGGCGGAGAGTAGAAAATCAGTTGGTAATTCATTGCCAACTTTATTTTATTTTGTAGATTCTATGAAAAATCCAACTCCACAAAAACTAAAAGGTGAAAAAACGAAAAATTATCAGTGCAGCAGAGAGAGAGAGAGAGAGAGAGAGAGAGAGAGAGAGAGAGAATGAATCGGCTGTGGTTGTGGTGGCAACCATAATTAGATGCTGGTTTTTGTCGACATTAAAAGCAGCGCGAAAAACTGAAAGCATTTCCTTGAATTTCGCTCGTTGAATTGAAAACAAAAAAGTTTGCAAATCGAATAAAAAACGAAGAAAACGAGAACAACAACGAGTAGAAGAATAGAAGGGCAAAATGGCATGACACACACACACACAGCGCACACACACCGCACACACACTCCGATGCACACACACACACACACACACACACACTGCACACACACTCCGATGCACACAGAGCAGCGCATGCACGTTCAGAGCAACGAGAGCAACGAGTGCACTCAGTGCGCGCTACGAACACTGAAAGTTGCATTAGTGTGCGGACACGTGTCGTTCAGAAGTGGCGAGCGGCGAGTGGTAAGCGGCGTCCCTGCAGCGCACTCTCTCGCTACTTCCGGAATACAGTTGGCGCTCCTACAACGCCAACGAGCGAGAGCGCTGAGTGGTGTGGAAGTGCTGCAGCGAACGAGAGGCAGAGCGAGATAAGGAGAGCGAGCATTTGGAGCGCTCTGAGCGCGTCATTCAAAATGGCGTCGTTTGTTGTGAAACACGAATACCGGCCGGCCGGCCGGCGAGTGCAACTGCAACTGTAGCCGGGCATGTAAAACTATGTGTGTGTGTGTGTGTGTGTGTGTGCACTCGTTGTCGTCCAAGTGGGCTAACCTACTAACACACACACACACGCGAGCGGCGAGGCTGCGAAGTTTAGCCGGGCGAGCAGAGAACACAAGTCGGCGCAGCCTTGAGCGGAGCGAATGTGTGTGTGTGTGTGTGTGTGGGGTGTGTGTGCCTTGCATTAGTTGCCTCGCTCGTGCGTGTGTGTGAGTGTTGCACGCGCATTGCTCGTCGCCTGCACACCGCACTCGCTGCCGTTCCGCGGGTGTTGTTGGCCGCTCGTTGCATTCCGAGCTGCGCTGCATTCCGAGGAGCGGCAGGGGTTCGGCGGTGGTGGTGGGTGGGGGGCGTGGCTGGGTGTCAGGCGAAGGTGGTTCTGGCAGCGTGGGCTGCACTGAAAATAATAATTTATTCCGCATGTGTTAGCAATTCGCACGCCATTGTTGTTGCCCACGCTCAGCAGCGCTCGTGCTGCTGCTGACGGCGAGCTTCGGCTGGGAGGGGCAGCGGGTGGTGAGGAGCCGTGGCGACCCCCACACCCACCCCCCCCCCCCCCCCCCCGGCTGGTTTAAATAAATCACTCTGCGCCCCTGCAATGGAATCGCGAGTAAGTGGAGCGGCGGCTGCTTTTTAATTTATGAATATTTCGCTTGTTCGTTCCCTCGAATGCATTTTTCACGTCTTCACACTCGGTTCCGCATAACAGAACGCGATGTTGGGCAACCGAGTTGCGTCAGCTAATCCGACGTGTAAATGGAAATCAAATGGAATTCAGTGCGGAGAGCTGAAGTGATGCAACTTCTTCATGGGGGGTGGAGTGGGTGGAGTGGGTGGAGTGGGTGGAGTGGGTGGCTCAACGCTGTGGACAGTAAAAAATGATGGATGAAACTGCAGTGCGACGGAATGCAGGAAAATAAGTCGCTGGAAGATAATCAACACAAATAGAAAAATCCTCACTCTCCCCTCTCTTCATCTTCTCACTCTGCACTACCTACTCTCGCTCTCGCTCTCTCTCTCAACTCGGTGTTGCTGACACGGTGCTCGTTTTCTATTTTCGTTACCTTGAACATGAAAAACGCTGCACTTGGCACCGATAACGATTTTTCGCAATCCACTGGCTTCCCTCCCTCCCTCCTCTCCCAGCCGCTCTCTCGCTCTCTCGCTCTCTCCCGCAAACACTCAGCCGACAACAGCAACGACGACGACGACGACGACGACGACGACGACAACTCGATGACACCGGCAAAAAGAAGATCAAACGAGTGAAAAGACGCGCTGTTGGCTGCGAAATGCTAGAAGTGGCACAGCCAACTATAGGTTGTTGTTGTTGGTGTTGTTGTGGCTGCTGCTGTTGTTGTTGCTGTTGTTGTTGTTGCTGCTGTTGTTGTTCTTAGCTGACGCTAGCACGCGCTCGCTCTTCAAATGCACGTTGAAAGTTTTGCAGCCGCAGCAGCAGCAGCGAAGGATGCGCGCGGGTGGTGGAGGGGCGCGCGTGAGGGGTGGGGGGAAAGAGGGTTGGCGGGGTGGGTGGTGGTGTAGATCGGTGGGTGGTGATGGGCGACCAGTTGTTACCAGTTTAGCATTTCCTGCTGCGCCTTCTAGAATTTCTTTTCTATTCAATTGTTTGGTGCGATTTTATGTTTTATTTTTAACTCGGCCAACACAACGACGCAAAAAATTGCTGTGCGCGCTGTTAATTTTAACTTTCATGCGCTTCTCTCATTCATGCATCGCTTGGTGCGGCTAATCAATCGCAGAAAATTGATTGCTGATGCCAGCACTCGAGCCAGCATTTGGCAGCGTTTATCTGCACTCGAATGTTGTGAATTGACTACGAAACTTTTTCGCTACAAATTAGAAATTTTTGCAGCCAGCAATTTTGTGTTCGTCGGACGGTGCAATAAAATTTTAGCGACTTTTAATTGCTACTAAAGGCAACTTTGTGTGTTTTATTGCATGCAATTAATTTATCGGATGAACAAAAACAGCTTTTCGAGCGCTCATCGTCTTCTCATTCTTCACAATTTAATGCATTTTAAGAATGCAATTGATATCCTCAATAATACGAAATTCCTCGCTGGTTCAGCGGGTCGTATGACGAACATTTAAATCGGCGCATTTTTGAAATTCTCCGTCGATTTTCAGATCGATTTCAAACTGAAATTTTGCATCGAAATATTAATTCCGCAATTTCGTTTGCGTTTCACCTCTCAGTTGCTGTGGATTTCTTAATTGCAGTTAATTTTCTCTATTCTCACCAACTGAGAATGATTTTCTCTATTCTCACCAACTGAGAATAAAATTGAGAGAACATTTCAGCTTCGCATCAAATGGTTTTCCTTTCTCTCGTTAGTTTTGTCGTAGTAATCAAGTATTTGAGAGCTCGTTAAGCAAAACTATTTCTCGTTGGAAGAGCGGGGAGCCGCAGAGAGAGAGAGCAACGAGGGGCAACATGAAATAGCGGCGGCGACCTTGAAATAATTTTCGCTTCACTCAGCAACAAATAAGGAAGCGAGAAGCTCGACCGCAACCGATAACTCAATCACATGATAGAGAGCGCGTTCGTTGTTGCTGTCGCGCCTGTTGTTGCTGAGAGTGCAGCTCAGCGCCGCACTGGCTGGCTGGCTGGCTGGTCGCGTCTCCGCAGCGCAGTCGGCGAGTCAGGAGAGCGAGGGGAAGAGAGCGCTGAGAAAGAGGCAATTTAGCGAACTGCGCTCTGCTTAGTCAGCAAACGTCAGCGAATGTCAGCGAATGTCAGCAAAACGTGCTGAGCAGCCGCAGCCACCAGAAGCCGATGAAATCGAAGCAGAATCGAAGCGATTCGTTGCAGCCTCTGCTACGAAAATAATTAATTAATATTGTAATTTACGACTTCTTTTACTTAATTCGCTGTTATTTTGTTTCATTTAACAATAACAATAATTTTCTGAATAATTTCAAAAGCCAATTCAATCCCGTGTATTTCGAAATTATTTTGAATTTATTGTCATTTTAATGGATGGCAAAGAGGCTTTCAGTGTGTGTGTGGCTCTCGTGTTGGCATTTCTTTCATTTTTCATATAAATTCAAATTATTGTGGGGCTGCCAGATTCTTATTGTCTTCGGTCTCCGCAATTTTATGTTGGCAAAGTTTTGCTCACTGCAGCGTCTAAATTTAGAGAATTAATAGCTGGGCAGCAGCAGAGATTGCATAATTGTGCAGGAATTCGCTATTAGCAGCCAACTGTTGCCACAAAACAAGTTGCACCTGCTGCAGCGATGCACTTCACAAGACGACGACGACTTCGGTTTGCAGTCTTGAATTCTTCCTCAACTTGGAATATTTGAAGGTTAAGCTGTGCGAAGAATCGATCGCAGGAAAACTGTAATCAAAACAGCTGACATACGAGAATACTTTGGCAGCACTGTTTTTCTCTTCGGTCAATAATGTGAGCACGAAATACCAAGCGAGCAACGGTAACCAAGAGTCAGAAAGAGAGGAGACGGAGAGGAGGAGAGAGGAGAGACCCAACAATACGGTTTCACTAAACACACACTTAAACGGTTGCAACGTTATTGTTGTAGTTTACGGTGCTTACATTGTTTTTTATCATATCAAAATATAAAGAGCACTAAATATTTTGTATTTGTGTGTGTGTGTGTGTGTATATTTAAAGTTGCGTCTGGAGACCACAAATAATCATTAAAAGTTTCGCTGCTGCGATCACCACACGCGCCACGACTCTTGTAAACCTTGAAAGTCGTTGAAATGTTTTCCTTCCCACTCGTGTCAGGTTTGCTTCCATGCGCGAAGAGAACAACAATTTCAAGAGCGAAGCCCTTGATAAGGCGAAGAGAGGTTTTTTTCGTACTAAGAAACACTTAGAAGGTTGTGTGTGCGTGTGTGTTTAGTTTACTACGCAGCAGAAAGTTACAACTTGTCTGGAAGTCACGTGTGCAGAAATATTTTGTAACCAAAAAGCTATTTTCGTCGCTCACGTTGTCGCTGTGTGCGTTGTTGCTTTTTTTACTTATACCGTTGCTTCTGTTTTCGCTCACTAATAACATTCTGATATTTCATCGTTTTATTACTCGATGACGTTGCCAGCGGCTCTCGAAATGTCGTCACACCTGTTCGCGCAAGAAATTCCAGCACGAAATGCCAGTCGCGCACTTGAAAATGTCAGCCGATGCACGTGTGAAGAACTCACTTCCGCGTAGAAATTTCCAGAGGCGCAGAAATAGTGAAGTTTGAGGTTTTTTATGTCCGAGTTGGCGATTGCATAATTTTACGGTTGAAATGGTGGAACAGAAAAGCTTTGATTGAAATCCAGAAACGAGTTGAAGTGTCGAAAAAACGAGTGTCTCGCTCCGCTCCTCACTTTCACTTTCGCTGGCTGGAGCGGCGCAATTTGAGGTGACGCAGCACCCGAACTAGAGTTGCCACCCACTGCTGTAGTTTGGCTGCCCCTCTCTCGACTTCGCCCGGTTCGACAGCGACGACCAATTCGATCGGCCGTCCGGCGCAGCCACCCGTCGTGGGTGACGCGACACACTTTCAACTTTTCCCGGTTACCGCATCGCGTTGAAAGCGAGTTTTTTCTGTTTGTGGGTCGCTTGGCGGTCCACAAATTGGAGGTGAAAACCTCTCGCTGGAGCGACGATTGAACGGCTTTCAGTGGCGGTTGGAGGTGACAGGGGTGACGAGGGTGACGAGAGTGACGAGGGTGACGGGGGTGACGAGGGTGACGAGGGTGACTTGGGTGACTCGAGGACTGATTGACTGCCCGACTGATTGAGTGGCTGAATTAAATGCTGCGAGTCGTGGCTCAAATAACGTGATCACATCACGAAAAAAATGCTCACATCACTCGAAATGAAATGGAAAGTTTTTTCCTTTGCGAGTGACGGAGTTGCCGTGACTTTTTTTCCGCTGGAATGTAATTGCTGGCTAGTTGCACCAACAAAAGCAACAACAACAAGCAGTCAGGGTTCGGCTTTTTCACTCGAGCGGCGCTGACTGATGCTTTGAATTATTTTTCCGTCGTTTCCGCGCGATTTTTCCGTCGTTTCTTCCTTTTTTGTGTCGTGCAGCCGAGATAATCTTTGCGTGGAGCTGCAGCTGCTGCACGTAGAATTAAATGGAGAATAAAAAGCGATTTCAGCGATTTAAGAGGAATGCAATTAAATGTCATGTTGTTGTTGTTGTTGTTGTTGTTGTTGCTGCTGCAGTTGGTGTGCTGACAGCGCGAATTTTCCACTGTTTCTTTGTGTTTCTCATTTGCATCAATAGAAGAAAAAAAAAGCGAAAAACAAATCAATTCGAAGGAATCTAAAAAACTTCAAAGGTACCGCCAGCCAACACGCTTGTTGTTGTTGTTGTTGTTGTTGTTGTTGTTGCTGTTGTTGTTTTGTATTTTACTGAATCGAATTGAATGGAAACTTCCATGGAAATCAGATTGCAACGCTCGAAATTGTTTATTGTAATTTAATCGCTTGCGTTGGAAAATCAAAAAGAACTGAAAAAATGAAGCGCACATTTTGACAAATTTTGTGGCCGATTTTAGTTTCTTAAAATAACGTTTTCCAGAATGTTTTTTCATATTTTCTAGTTTTTTAGTCGTCTAGGAAGAAATTTTGGACAAAATTTCTCACAGCCTGGGATCGGCGAGGCGGCTAAAAATATCGAAATCAGCCTCCGCGCCGCTTTATCACGAACACGCGCAGCGATGATTTACGTGACACTCGATTTACAGTGCTGCCAAATGCAAGAAATGCAATTAAAACCGAGAAGAAGTGAGCATCGCGAGAGCGGTCGCGCGATGCGTAGCTCGGTGAGGAACGCATTAAACGCTTCACTACGCCGCAAAGCAGGTCACGCCGCCACGCCGCCGCGCAAAAACGCAGCAACGTCGCAACGCAGCCACGCAGCCACACAGCAACGCAGCCACGCAGCCACACAGCTACGCAGCCACACAGCTACGCAGCAACGCCGCCACGCCAGCCACGCTTATTGGAGCGCACGAGAAACTGGCGGACGGCGAAACTGAGCAAACGAGCGGCCACGAGATCTGAAGCCATGAGACAGCCAGCGAGCAGCACTGAAGGTGGCAACTTTTCGGTGGACTTTGAACACCCAAATGAAAAAATTCACGATGAATTTAATAGCGAGAGAGAGAGGAAAGATTAGAATTAGAAAATATAGAGATTTATTAATTTATAGTGAATAAATTCTACTTTCAGAGGCAAGTGAATCTTTGCTTTCACATTTGTCACCGTTTTTTTTTTCTCTCCTTAAAAATAACGTTGCAATTGCGTTGAAAGTTGACTCACCCTTCGCTTGCGCGGTGCATCCTCGTTGTAGTCCATGACGATGCCCTCGTCGGACGTGGACACGGAGGTCGTGCGGATGCGCGCCGTGGTTGCTGCGTCCACCACCAGGTGCAGCATGTTGCTGGTGTGGTTGTGCTGGCCGTCGTCGCTGAGCGGCGGCGACGAGGAGCCCGAACTCCAGGAGGCCGACGAGCTGCCCGGACTGGAGCCCAACCATTTTTCTGCCCAGCGCGGGGAAGAGAAAGGAAAACACAAAATTAAATTAGTTACGAAATTTCTAAATATTTATAATAAATAAAATTAAATTTACGAAACTCTCATTTTTAATTAGTTCGATTAACTACAAAAAATCAAGATGAAGTTTAATATTTTTGACATAATTCTCACTTTTCTCTCGCACATCCTTACCGCCGTTTTTCGGTGACTTCGGCGAGTTCGACAGCTTCATGAGTATCAAGGCGGCGTTGCACTCGTCCATCTCTTCGTCGTTGCCGAACTGGAAGTTGTCGCTCTCCTCGCAGACGTACGAAGGGCCGCGTTTACGCGAGCTGCAAGAGAGCGGAGAGGCCATTGAATTTCTGCTCTTAATTGAAACGTTAAGTTTTTAGTAAATTCAATTGAATGTGTTTCAGTTGTGCTCTTCATTTCATTCAACGATTGAATGTATAAATTTCAAATAAAAAGAGAAAAACAGGAAAACCTAGAAATAATATTGACAATGTTGAAGCAGCAAAATTGTATTAAATTGAAGTCGGAATTTAATTTATTTCTAATCTGTCGGCAAGACACACCAAAGAATTAATGAAGAAATTGACTCGGAAACACACGACGTACGATGAACATTTTCCTCGAAAAAAAAAAAAAAAAAAAAAAAAAAGTCGCCAAAAATTCGGTGTTCACTTGAAAACTTCCCTCAAATGTTCTTCCAATGAGTTGCAAATATTCCAGAAGAAGCATTAAAATCTTCGTGAATATTTCTTCTAAGTATTTCAGTGGTTCGTCATTCTGATTGCCGTCGAATTTAACGTCCACAGCATTCGTTGACGTGTTAATCGCATTTTAAATTGCAATCACAAAGCAAACAAACAAACAAGCGAAACAAAAGCCGGCTGAACACCGAAACTTATGTAAAATTTCGCTATCTCAGAAGTCATCTTCAGTTCGGTGCAAAAAGCCACTCAAACGAAATTTGCGAACAACAAACAAAGAAGAAAAGAATCGCGTTAAGAAAATAAACAGCGAAACAGGAGCAAAAAAGCGGCTACAATCAGCGCGTGAGTCGCCGAGTCGCTGAGTCGCCGAGTCGCTCGAAATAACGTTCACTGACCTTGCGCAAGAAAAACAGAATTCGTCGTCGTCAGTTTCGGTTGTCGTCAGTTGTTTCGGTAGCCACCACCAGCGCCTCGCAGCGGTGGAAAAAACTCCTCAAATACGCGAAGTGATCGTCGACGACGCGAGTGTTTCGCTGCTGATCGCGTTGCGCGCAGAGAAACTGAGACACCGACGCACTCATGGAATTCGAAAATTCGAATGAGTGGCGTCAACACGAAAGAATTGCTGGATTTTTGTAATATAAAAGTGATGACACTTCTCGAATGAAAAAAATTGATAATTTTAAGAAGAAGTTTTGGGTTTTCCATTCTTTTCCCCTTCGAGTGAAGCAAACAAGAAACGGTTTTCCAACTGTTAAAACACGAAGATTAAGCAACCGAAATGAAAGCAGCAATAAATTCTGACATCGTAGAAACATAAAAACCAACGGACACCCAACACTGACAGTTATTCGCCTCCGCTTCCGATGCTCCGAATCGGTTTTTATGTCTCAATTGTTGCTCCACTTTGCCGAGTAGTTTTTCTGTGTGGATTCGAGTGTTTGTTGTGTTCTGTTTTTAGCTGTACAACAACTGGAGTGCGAAATCTTCGCTGCCTCAGCTCGAGTTGACCTCAACGTTGGATGGAAGGCAGATCGGCGGTTAAATTAAGAAATCTCACAACGTCTTTCATTTGAATTTGTTGAAAACGAATGCTTTACTTCTCTGATTTCTCCCTCGAGCCGCCGTAAAAAAACTCACTACGCCCTCTGACGGCGAAACAGCGTCTCCGTCGCGCTCCGCATGTGCGGCTGTGTGTTGCTGCTGCTGCCGCTGCTGCTGCCGCTGCTGCTGCCGCTGCTGCCGCTGCTGTTGTTGCTATTAAAGCACAACAAATTGCTGGTCTTCAGCCTCGAATGGTTCTGCGAATGTGCGACTCATTGCATCTGCGCGCTCCGGCCGGCCTTCGGTGCTGCATGGATGCCAGCACTTCATTCAGTTCTGTGATTGTTTGCCATTTGCGTTCGTGTTGTTGTTGTTGTTGCTGTCGTTGTTGTTGCCATTGTTCTGCCCATATTGTCTTGCCTAGCAATTTCTTTTGCATCCATCAGCCGAAGTGCCACCGGCAAAATTCAAGCCATGGCAGCAGCAGCAGCAGCAGCAGCGGCAGCGGCAGCAATAAAAGCGCCGACGCGCTGCATCTCGAGCGCACGCGTTTCTGACGACTGCTTGCAGTTCACAACGTGCGGCGGCCACTGACAGCGCCATACGAAAGCAATAACAGTAACCACAACAACAACAGAAACAACAACAACAGCAACAACAACAACAGCAACAACAAAAACAACAACAACAACTGCTCCACTCAGCAGTTGGAGAGGCTCGAGCTGCCGGCCGAGTGTTGGCAATAAAATTTTATGGCTTGGCTACCAAAAAATTTGTTTGCCTCTCTCGTGGATTTCGTGAGTTGGGCTGATGCTGCAACGCAAAAGCAACAACAAAACAACACCAACAACAACAACAACAACACCAACAGCATCGCGTGTATGTTGTTGCAATTTCATGGCTGCGTTGAAGCTGCTGAAGGCTTCGGCTGCAGATGCTGCGATGCGATGCGGCCGACAGCAGACGATGATGACGATGGATGACGATGATGACGTTGATGAGGATCTTTAACACCTTCGCGGCTTCGAGTCGCAAGTTTTGTGGGGCGAGTTTTTGTGCCTCTTTAATGACGTCATAAACTGAAGCGTTTGCTCCAGTTTAGATGGAAAGTTTTCGAATGCTTCAATTACGTGAATTACCGTCATCGCAGAGCGGAATCTTGAAGGCCATCAACAATGCGAACTGAAATATTTAACTCACTTTTCACTTCTTCTTTAATGCAATGAAAAAAACTAAATTAAGGAGACTGGAGAGGATTTTGCTGCAGTTTTTGTTTCTTTTCTTCAACTCAAAAGTCTCAAATAATCCGTTTCACTCTCACCAGCGAGCAGCCAAGAGAATTTAACAGTTTCAATTAGAAGCCGAAATTATCACTCTCGCAGTCACGTTGTTTGCTCGTCGACGTATCGACAAAAAAATCGATAAATCACAACAAAAGCGCGCCGATTTCACACAACTTTTCGAGGCGCGTAAATTTCGAAAGAAAATAAAATAAATTGCCATCATTTCTGCACTTCAACCACCCCCCCCCCCCAGCGCACCACAATCTCGTTCGATTGCTGAGGTTTGATGCTCCATTGCAGCTGCTGTTGCTTGTTGTTATTGCTGTTGCTGCTGTTGTTGCTGTTGTTGTTGGTGTTAACCTTTCGCCGCCTGCTGCTGCTGCTGCTTACTACAGCGGCTGCCGTCGTTTCTTGCCTTGCATTGGAAAAATAGCAGCGATTTTTTGTGGATTTTTAAATGCGTTGTTGTTGTTGTTGTTGTTGTTGTTTTTGATGTTGTTGTTGCTGCTGTTGGTGTTAACTGCTGAAGTGCTGCATTTTCCACCTGATTGAAATGCAATCTTTTTGCGCGCCTGAGAAATAATACGTGATTTCCTCAATTTTCACAACAACAAAAGCAACAACAACAACAACATAAACAACGAAATCAGCAACAACATAAACAACAACAACAACAACAACAACGAACTAAATCGACAGCGAAACAACAGCGAAAAAACTGAAAAGGCAAAAAATGGAGTTAATAAAATTGTTGCTCGGTTTTTATCTGGTTGTTGTTGTTAGTGTTGTTGCTGCTGCTGCTGCTGTTGCTGTTGTTTATTTTCTTGTTGTTGTTATAATTACTGTTGTTGCCTCTTCACTGTTGTTTTTTTTGTAAAATTGTACCCCTTCAGCTCTTCTTTTCTGTTTTTGGTTTGAACTTTTTTATGTAATTTTTTTTCTTGAAATCTGCACGTGATGAGCATTTGATTTGAGTAACAGCAACAACAACAACAACAACAACAACAATTGGTAGAAATAACAGTGGGACCAGTGAGACATTGCAACGCATTCCACAATAATTCGGTGGCAGCAGCAGCGGCGGCAACAACAACAGTAATTATCGGCAGCAGCAGCGAATTCCTTCGGATTGCAGTTCGCGTGCATTTCTATCGGCGAGCAACAGCAACTTTTTTCGAAGGAGCGTATTAAACAACAACAGCAACATCTGCAACACGGTGAACTCGCTGCTGGTGTTGCAGAAAGTGTTGGCAACACTTGGTGCAGCAATGAATTGCACGGAGGCGCCCGATTATTGCTGCTGTTGTTGTTGCGTTCTGTTGTAATTGCATTGATTTCTACTTGCTGAAATTGTTGTAGTGTTGTTGTTGTTGCACTTTTCACTGCTACTTGATTTCTGTTGCTGCAGCAACTGCAGTCGTTGGTGCCACTCGTGTTGCTGCCACTCGTGTTGTTGCCACTCGTGTTGTTGCCTCCATAGATGTTGCCAACTACTGCGCTGCCCTGCACGCCGCTCACACACGCTCACTTTTGACCCACAAACACAAACTTGGCTAATTCGATTTTAATGGTTGCTGCATTCACAACATTTCAGTGATTTTATTGCTACCTCGCGAGCAACTGTTGTTGGTTTTTGGAGTTTGCAGTGTTTTCTGTTGCTCTGACTGACTTATTTCGTTAATTTCGATTTTTAGCATTTTCAACGATCAAAGCTTTTGTTTGGCAGAACAAATGATTTGTTTATATAAAATTCAACACTTGCTTTTCTATAATTTAGCAAACTTTGTTAGTTTTGCTGCCGCGACGGTACCGCGGTAACCTTTGGTTGACTCTGGCGGTTTGCAGTCTGCGTTTCGTTACGTAACAAACAGCTTTCGAATACGTGAAAATAAATGAGAAAAAAAACTAGAAAAATCCAACTGGAAAACGCAAAGATATCGTAATTTTCTTGAAAATTGATTTGGTTGGCTGTTGTTACGCGCGCGCCCGTCAGTTTCTCGGTTAAAAAGTGAAAGTGAAAATGTTGTTGTTCCTGCTGCTGTTGTTGTTGTTGTTGTCTTGCTATTTTCTTCATTTTCTTCACTTTCTTCATTTTCTTGGTTGGAAGAAACAGCGATAACATTGGGACACAGATACGAAATATAAACACTTTCAATATTCCAAAAATAGGAGAAATCTAAGATCGTGAATTGGAAGAAAAGGGGAAAATAATAATTGCAAAAGAAGAAAAAGACGAAAGGATCAAGTAAAAGAACAACAAAAAAGTAAATATCTACGAGTTTTTAAACACCAGTTTTCCAAATAAGCTTTCAAAATGAGATTTCAAAATGAGCTTTCAAAATGAGCTTTCAAAATTAGCTTTCAAAATAAGCTTTCAAAATGAGCTTTCAAAATAAACCTTCAAAGCGAGCTTTCAAGAAGAAAATGCTAAAAAACTGTTGATATTATTTTCCGAAGTTGATATTATTTTCCGAAGGTTGGGAAATCGAGAAAACAACGGTAAGGAAACCCGTTAACAATTATAACTGCATCTCCGTTTTTCCGAACTTTTGTTTGAAGATTATCGGAGCTTCTTGAGACCGAAATATGTTTCGGTCGGTATATTCGGAGAGCAACTGACTTCGCCTACCGGGACGCGGGACGAATACCGGAATATCTTCCCCGATGAGATACACCTGAGACATAGTTAAACCTGATTTTGAGTAGCGGAACTGAAGAGGACATCGGAGAGTTGACGTCCGCACTGAAGTCTATCCGAAGTTATGCACGATCAGAGTTGAGTAAGATGATTTTGATGAGGCAATCATGACAAACTGTGGACAAGATCAGGTCTACAACATGTAAGGTCGCCTGCCAAAATACTTATCAAATGCCCACTTGGGTTCTTCAGTTATCACGCCTCTTCACCAATCTACAGAACCTATTTCGTGTGTGCTGTCACAACAGACTGACTGATAAACAATCGTAAGAGCGGAAATAACCTATCGAGGTATTTATTTGGAAAGTCTATCGCTTCTGATAGCGATGAATGAACTACAAGTTTAAAAGGGAAGCCCAATTATGTTTTTACAAGAAATTGCTTACGTATTGCGCAAGGAACGGCAAGAATCTGGAGCAACATCAACCGAGAGGCTCAGTCAACGGAAAAAAACAGGCAACAGGGCAATTCTATACTCTCTGGAAGATACTGAAGATGAAAGCTTCACAACTGTCATAAACTACCGGGATTCGAGGGTTTCACAAGTGAATTCAAAGCAATACAAACCTCATTACAAGTAGTCTGGACAACCTATTGAACGACCCATTGAACGACCCTTTGAACGACCCATTGAACGACCCATTGAACGACCCATTGAGCGACCCATTTAACGACCCATTGAACGACCCATTGAACGACCCATTGAACGACCCATTGAACGACCCATTGAAGGATCCCTTGAACGACCCATTTAACGACTCATTGAACGACCCATTGAACGAACCATTGAACGACCCTTTGAACGACCCATTGAACGACCCTTTGAACGACCCATTGAACGACCCATTGAGCGACCCATTGAACGACCCATTGAACGACCCATTGAACGACCCATTGAACGTCCCATTGAACGACCCATTGAGCGACCCATTGAACGACCCATTGAGCGACCCTTTGAACGACCCACGAAATTGATATTTTTATAGCCTAGAGAGGAATTTTAACCGAAAACATCATTTGAAGAAGTAAACATAAAGCAAAAGTTATTTTAAGGCGGCTGACTTATACTCATCTTTATTTTTAATATAATCGCGGATATAACTTGCGTATATACAGTCACCAGAATATCCAGTGCGTGACATTCTGCGTAAAAATTCCCTGATTGAACGTGAGCAGCTGCGTGTGCTGTTTGTCAGAAATCGTGCTAAAAATACGCAAGATAAGAAATCCATAGAAAACAATCAAAACAACAATAAGAAGCCAACAACTCTTTCCTCACTAATCACAACAACAACAACAACATCATTATGAAACAACAACTTATGGCAAAAACACAACAACAACAACAATCACAGCACTTCAATGCTGCTTTCGTCTTCAATTTTGCTTTCGTTTCTTGTTTTCGTGAACCTGACCTGCTTTTGGTCCATTTTTTGGATGGTCCAGTTTTTGTGGACCGAGCGTTTTCTTTTTCTTTTCTCTTTGAATTGTAGTTGTTTGTTTGTTGTTTTTGTTAATTCGTTTTTTGGCGATTTTATGCTGGCTCGAGGTGACAACAACAACGACAACTATTTACGGTTACTGGATGGATGACGTTCAAGTCGTTTTTTTTATGAAGTAAACAACTCAGATATTTAACAGCAACAACAACAACAACAGCAAGGACTTATCGCGCCAGTGTGTTAATTTCTTGTTTATTCCTCTCGTGTTGTTTATGGCGTCTTTAATGGTGACGTTTGTCCTCCTTGTTGTTGCCGCTGTGAGAAAACTTTTGCTTGCTGCTGCTGTTGCTCGCTTGGCTTTTCCACTTGATATCTTAACTGTTTTTGTAGTTTACATCATTTGCATGATCAAATGCTGACTGAAAAGATCTTTCGCGTTGTTATTTTGTGTCGTGTTTTGGCTTTTATAAACAAGATTTTTGTGCCTCAAGAAACTGGATTCTCCAAACCGAAGAAAGAAGCTCGCAATGGGTTGAAATTCCAGCTGATCACCACTCCACTCAGCTTCGAGTTGGCGACCAGCCGTCAGCAGGAAGCCGCAACAATCGAAGCGAGTCATCCTGAGTCGTCCCGTGTTGTACTCCGAACTCGTGTATTTATAATGCAATCAAAGGCAAGAAACGAACAAACGAAAATCGCCCTCTAAGTTGGGTTGCTTCGTTAGTTACAATTTATGCAGTCGTCGCCGCCGCCGTTGTCGCCGCCGTTGTCGCTGCCGTTGTCGCTGCCGTTGTCGCCGCCGCCGTTGTCGCCGCCGCCGTTGTCGCTGCCGTTGTCGCCCCCGTTGTCGCTGCCGTTGTCGCTGCCGTTGTCGCTGCCGTTACCAGCGTCATTGTGAACGCGATGTTGGTCGTGCTGCTGACCCGCCGGCTGGCAACGGCAGCGGGCGAGCTCTGGCCGAGCGGATTCCTCAAATTCGTTCTCACATTTAATCCAGCTCATCAACGCCCAGAAACGCGTGCACGCAGCGACGTCAGAACTGCAGAGGGGGGCAGCTGGACGTGCGCCGACGCAACCAGGTGGCGACTTCGGTTTTCCTGCTGCTTTCGTTTGCCGCTTCTCCCGGCCGTTCAGGGTTGTGCTTCTTCTGCTTTTGCTCGGCCTAATACGATTTTCCTAATTTATGTCTTCGCGTCTTTTACTCGTTTGTTATTCTTTGGTTGTCCGCCACGCAAGAAAAGCACGACTCGCACTCGCACACACACACACACATTTCAATCGCACGTACGCACAACACAGACGAAGGCAGCGCACGATGCATCCACGAGCTGCCTTTGGAGCCGCTGAGAGTTTATTTGGCATGCAGGCTGCATACAGCCAGGAAGCAGCCTGCCTACCACTTAACGGTATCCGTGGCGCGGCTGCTGCTGCTGTTGTTGTTGTTGTTGTTCTTGTTGTTGTTGTTGTTGTTGTTGGAGAACTGCAGACAGATATTCTGTGTTAGTATTGCGCTGGCATTGGTTTCGTCTGTCGGTCGATTAGGCTTAGAAAGAAAAACCTGGCTTAGATTTACAGTTAATTGCGACGTCGCGCATGTGAAAAGCGATGATGGACAGACAAACTTATCAACGGAGACGGAATACAAAGTGGGGAAATAAAGTCGGACAGAATGGGGAAAAAAGCAGACGGAGTTACTTGCAGAGAGAGAGAGAGAGAGAGAGAGGGTGGGGGGAGGGAGGAGATACGTAGAGAGAGAGAGAGAGAGAAATAGAAGGAGGCAGAGACAGAGAGAGAGAGAGAGAGAGAGAGAGAGAGAGAGATAAATTAAAGGATAGAGAGAGAGAACTATAGAGAGGTAGATAGATAGAGAAAAGAGAGAGAGAGAGAGAGAGAGAGAGGGAGAGAGAGAGGGAGAGAGAGAGAGAGAGAAATAGAAGGAGGCAGAGACAGAGAGAGAAAGAGAGAGAGATGAAATAGAAGAGGACAGAGAGAGATGGAGAGAGAGAGAGGGAGAGAGAGGGAGAGAGGGATAGAAATAGAAGCAGAAAGATAGCGAGAGAGAGGGAAATAGAGGGTGAGAGAGAGAGAGAGAGAGGGAGATAGTAAGGGCGAGAAATAGAGGGAGGAGAGGGAGGGACGATTGTATGGCTTAAAAGAGCGACAGAAGGACAGATAAACGGACGGAGAGCTTAAAAGAGTTTTTCTGTAGCTTTCCTCGACGACGAAAACAGCCGAGTAAACGTAGAAAACACGATTTTCATGCACTTTAGAAGTTGTGAGGAAACTTTTCATTTAAAGTTTCGAAGAACTTTTTCTCCTCGTGTATGAAGTTTCGTGAAATATCGCACGTTTTTCAAATTAAAGCCCGCCGCCGCGACCTCAGCTTAAAGCACGAGTTGGCAAAAAGCTCCGCGGTTAAGTTCATTAAATTTAATAAACGGCATTCGAGCGCAACAATAAAGAATGGAACTGCTAGAAAAACCAGAAAAACCGTAAAAGTTAACGATACCGTTGCCGTTCAAGGAAAAATAGTTGCTTGCAAATAAAATAGAAAAAAGCCGACAATCTTTTCACAAAACCCGATAAACGCTTTTGAAGCCCTTGAATGGCAACAAAAACTCATTCTTCCCCGAAATCGAAGAGCAACCAACTTCACAAATGACTCTGCAATTGGAAAATCCAAGCAGAAACGGCATTTTTTAATACGTTCCAACCCGCCGAACTGCGCCAGCGTTTTGGTTTGCTTGAAATTGCCAAACTGATCGTGACGGAACAATTTAATTTAATTTCCATGCCCGCCAGAGTTGTCGGGTCCACACACACCTACGAGTGGAGACGTACGCGGGTACAGCAGACCCTCCGGCCGCCATGTAATGGGAATGAATTCAAGAAAAAATCGTGTCATTGCAGAAATTAGCAGATTCAGAAAGAAACTAAAACCAGGAATAAAATAGAAAAACTGCGGAAAACTTCAACACAAAGAAAATAAGAAAAAAACTGATAAAAAAGAGGAAAACATTAAATTCAACATTTCACGAACAATTAAACTTTAAATTGAGAGAAAACTTTAAAACTAAACTTTCGAAAATTACATTTTTCAAGAGCTTTTCAAAGCTTCATTAATTGTTTTTAACTTTTAAAAGCTTCTTTAATTCTTTTTAATTTTCAAAGCTTTTTATTCTCTCCATTTTAAAAGCTTTTAGTTGAAAAAAACTCTTTTTATTATTAAACATTTTCATCTCAGGATGTTTTTAATGATTTCTAGATTTATTTTCTCTCTTGCGTTGGGAAAACTTTGTTCGTTCTTACTTACGGAGTTGAAAGTTGGTTTCAAAGGTTTTCAGGAAATCGTTTCGGGTTTTCAGGAAATCGTTTCAGGTTTTCAGGAAATCGATTAGTAATTCTTTTCTTACTTCAGTTGCAGCAAATTTTTTATACTTAAAGTGAGCAACAGTTTTGTTTTCTTTGTTTTTGAATGGTCGTCGAGCAGAACTGAAATGTGTTTTCGAGTTGTTTTCGAAATGTGTTGTTGTTTTTCTAATGGTTGCCTTTTTTCATTGCCAGGGCAGCGTGACGCCAATTGTGGTGAAAATAAAATAGGAAGAGCAACAGCAACAGCAACTACCAAGAAATAAGAATTCTAAGCTGCGTTGCATTGCAGAGCCAGCAAAAGCAGCAGCAACTCAATCCAAAGCAGCTGCCGTCCCCACAAACGTATTTCGACCGCAACACGACCGCTCGTGTCTAATTTGAGTCGACAAAACGCTGCTGACGGACTTCCTAGCAATCATTAGCGATAATCGGGGTTGTTGCTGGCCATCTCTTGCCACTGCATGCGTACGAATTGCATCGGCAACAGCAGCAGCCAAAGCAACAGCAACAGCAACAGCAACAGCAGCAGCCAAAGCAACAGCAGCAGCAGCAGCAACAGCAACAGCAACAGCAACAGCAACAGCAGCAGCAGCATTGCATTCATCGTCGTCGTCGTCGTCGTCGTCGTTGTTGTCGTCGTTGTCGTCGTCGTTGTCGTCGTCGTCGTTGTGGTCGTCGTCGTCGTCATCGTCGTCGTCGTCCTCGTCGTCGCCGTTGCGCTGACCAGCACTGAACGAATTGCGCTGTGAATGTTGGCATCTTTTTCACTTTTCGCAAAATTGTATTCGAATTCCCAGTTTAAGGGTTGATAAATTGGTTTTTTTTTTTTTGCAGGATAGAAAGTCGTTTGGGGCCACTCGAAGTATCCGTAGCTGTTGTTGTTATCATGGATTGCACGTGTTGCAATTAGTAATAAAAAGAAAACTGCTGACTTTCACTTTTCAGATAGAAATCAAGACATTTTGGAGATGCAGGCGTTCGGTTGGGTTTTTATGGAGAAGAATGTGGATGCAGCGAAGGTGATGACAGCTGTTCGCTATGAAAATAAAGAAAAAACTCGTACATTCGCGATGAAACTCTTCGAATGAAAATTCGGATGAAACTCTACCTGCATTCAGTCGAAAGAAAACCTCTTCAATTTAAACGTCTCTTGATTTGTATCCGAATTTAGGATTTTAAATCACAATTTAGAAGGTGAAGAGCTGGAAATGGAACACCGAATTGTTGTGCATCAAGTTCTCTCGCTCTCACTCTCTCTCAACTATGTGGAGATTAATAGAGCGCTCGTAATAACGGTTTCATAAGCTCGGCTCAGGCGTTTCGCGACAGAGCGCGACATGCGAGCAGAAATTCAGTAACTATTAACGAATCCTTAACCCCGCAAAGCACTCAAAAAATACTCGGATCAGCTAGAGTTTCAGGAAAACTTGTAATTAAATAACGCAAAAGGTGAAAAATAGATGACAGGTAATGGAAGTGAAATCAATCATCGCATCAGTTGTGAAGGGACAAAAAACCACTCGTATTACTGTTATTATTATTAACTCATGACTACTTCTTGTCTTCCATCACTCAACTGAGTAACTGAGTACCGATGACTAATTTCTGCAGCTGTTATTTCACATGTTTTCTCCGCTCTCGCTGTTGTTGTTGTCGGTTTTAAGCTATTTAAAGGTGTTTTTAATTGTTCTTCATTTGCTTTTTGCCTTCGTTTTCATGGCTGTTTCGTGATTGTTGTAATATTTTGCTGCTGCTGCTGCTGCTTCTTCTACCTGTCGCTGGTTGTATGACGAGCAACAACAACAACAACAACACTTTAACAAGAAAAGCTTTGACGTCACTGCAATCTTCTCAAGTTTTTTATGTGTTTTTAAACACACAATTAAAAGTTAATAATTTCTAATGTTTGAAATATAAATTTATAAGACTTTGTGAATTTCTACGTAATTCAAAATTGATTTTTAATCTGAAAATATATGATTTTTCCTTTCTTCAAAACAATTTAATTGTTTTTAAATAATAACACGAGTATTAAATGCTGCAGAAGCAATAAATTAGAGAGATTAAAGTAAACAAATAAGTAATTCCGGTCTCAATGTGTTGTTTTGATAAAAACGTAAATTTTTAGAACGTTTCTCTCCGCCGAAGAGAGAAAAATATTGGAAAAAATCGCGATCGCCCACTTGTTTCGCGCATCGTTTAGTTTTCACTACACACGCGTGATCGCGCGTCAACTCACGCAGTAGAAATAACAATTTTGCTGGTCGTTAATTTTTACTATTATATTTCCGCATTATAAAAGAAACCTCTTCGAGTCAAAGAAAAAACAACAACAGCAACAGTAGAACTGGCAATTCAATAATATTTTGTTATTTATTATTTTTGAAGGGGGAAAAATAACAAAAAAGCAAAGCAAAAACAGCAGCTGAAGTCAAGTATTGCGAGTCTCACTCACTCAAGTCTTGATATGACGGCAGGCAGAACACGCGGGTTAAGCAGCAGCAGCAGCAGCAGCAGCAGCGGGGCGGCGTGAAGGTGCGCAGAACTCGCCGCCGCCCAAGATCTCCACTTTTATTTCCCGTTTCGCAAGCCGCGCACTGCGCTCGCAATTACGAGCGCTTTTTATGTACGGCTTTTAAAACTTTATTTCATCTTTATTTCGCGTTTCTACAAATGCATTGTATTTTCTTTCCATTCGATTTGCACCGTAAAGTTGTTGTAATTTATTGCGGCAGCTCATGTGATTTTCAATGCAACGCTCGTGCAAAAAAACTCGTCAAATGCGAAATTTAAACGAAACGAAAGAAGGGAAAAAATGAGGAATTGCAAGACTTTTTAAACGACTTTTCAGTATTAGAAAGAAGTAGTTCGAGAATAAATGAGCTGGAAAAGTGTGAAAACAATTCAAGTTAACTAACGAGAGCTTTTTTGCGAGTGTAAGACTCGCCTGCATTTGTCATTAGATTGATATTTTTATCAATTGAATTGCGGTTGCAACGCAATAGAAGTGATTTGCGGCGAACTTTGCACGATCGCGCGTTGCGTATCAGAGGAGGACGACACACTGGGAGAAAACTGCGGCGTATTTCAAAATACAACGAATTGTTTCGTTTTATTACTCGAAAATAAGCGCTGAAGAAATCGAATGCCGTTCCGAGCTTCCGCGAGCGAAAGACTCTTCAGAGCATTTGACGGAGAATTGTTCGCCTCCACGCGGAGAAGTTTTCCAGTGTAGCCACCCAGTTAATTCTCGCAGTTTTGGCACACTTTAGAATTTACGCACTTGCGGCGGCGTTATCGGGGTCTCGAAATCGCGCCCATCGACGCCGTCGCAAAGTCTGTGGCGGCGGCATCGTTTCACCAGCTTTGTTGCTGCTTGTTGATTTTGTTCGCTGTTGGCTTAAGTGTTTCTCGAGATAAGGAAACTATTTGCGACGTTAGTCGGGAATTCTAATGCTTCACAATTAACTCGAACTAACTTATATAGAAAAATTCCTCTCACACTAAATAGTTTGGGAAGTAAAATTAAGTCGATCACATTCGAAACAATTCGATTGAAATGAAAATGAAATTTTTTAATTAAGAAAATAATTCTATCTAAAATTTTTTAGAGGTTTTTATTTTCCCTTTTTAATTTTCATTCTAACATTCTAACAAATTCATTCTAACAAAAGCTTTTTACAGCTTTTTAGAGCTTTCTAGAGCTTTTTAAAGCTTTCCCCTCACACTTTCTTGAAAGATTGTTATTTCTAATTTATATTCTCGAAAATGTTGCACCGAAGTGTGAGGAACTCGATTGCTGGTTGTACTCACTTGTGTTGCGGCGTCAAGGTGGCTGGTACATCAATGTTATGCGAGGTCCTGCGCCTGTCGCCGCCGCCCATGTCAGCGAGGCGTGCGAAGTCGGTGTCGCGGTCCTGGTCGGCCAGGCGTGCGGAGCGTCGCGACTCCAGCAGACGCACCTCGTCCAGCCGCTTCTTCAGCTCAATGGGTTCCTGTGGCGGGAAGAGAAGGGGAGGATTAATTAAACTTGAAAGTATTGCAGCTATTAAATTGTGAATTCTCTTATTTCTAACTTTGCTTATCATACAAAAGTACTGAAAAACTTGTGTGTGTGCCTTCAAATCACCTTAAAATGGCCCTGAAATCAACTTCTTCCGCAGTCAGACTCAGAATCGCACAGATTTCGCGTCACTAAAATTGCTTCACAGGTCTGTATTTTGAAAATAATCGTAGTATTTTTCACTGCTCTCGGTTTCTAATGCAGCGTGCAACGTGAGCTACTTAGCGGCGATTAAATCAGAAATGTAAGTTCTCAGTTTTGTAATGTTTTCCGCAATGACATCAATCGGATTTTCTTGCTTGCGGCAACTTTGAAAGAATTCTGTTTATACGAAATTTTTCGCTAAAATTGTAGTTTATTTTTTCTATTTTTAAAATCCTCACTTTTCGAACGCTTTGGATTTTGGCAATTTTCAGTTAATACATTTGCATGCACCACAAAAACAACAGCGACGACCGAGAAACAAGGACGCTTGCATCGAGTTGGCCGTCGTCGGTGGCTCGCGTTAAGTGGAGCACCACCGCTGAAATCACAGGGAGCACCGGCTGAAATCACAGCAACAACTACACACACACACACCGACCGCAGCGGTCTCGCTCGAATTTTCAGCGCGAAATGAGCACAAAAAGCCGGCCGGTCTGCAACTTCTGCCAGTTTTTTTAAGGTTTTTGGATCAGATTTTCACTTCTCCTCTTTTTAATATTTTGTTGGCAAAAAGTTCTAAACGTTGCAGTTATTGATTTAATTTAAAGTTAATTTAAAAAAAATCTCAAGACTTCGTAAGAATATTCAAGAGATTCGAAATTTTCAAGAACTTTAAACTTTACAAAAACTTTTCAAGTGAAATTAACTTTCTAATAGTTTTAATTATTTATTGAATTATAAATTGATTTCCTTAATTCTTGAGGTTTTTATGTTCAAACAGTTTTCAGTTTTTATTTAATCGGTTTTTATTTAATCGGTTTTTAACAAATTCCTCCAGCATGTTGAGAGCTTTCCTTCCACATGAAATAAGTATTTTTTTTTCTAATTTTTTGCTGTGCAAAATTGTGCATTCAACACTCGTTGTTTACTTTCGCTTCCGCTGGTCGAAAACGCTTTCAATTCACTGCTAAACGCACCACCAGCTACTTGTTGTCTCGACTTAATCAATACTGAGATTTGCACGAAAATCCACCTCCGAGCTTCCCAATTCCACACAATCTTCCGTTAGTAGCGCGTTCGTCAAGCTCACTTCCTGCACTTAACTGCGGCTGATGCTTCCGAACGTATCGCGCGCGCTTTCAAGAATGATTCTGCCAGATACTCAGATACTCCACCGAGTGCCGCCGTTCCTGCAAAATATTTCTTGGCTGAAGGCGTGTGTTGTTGCTGTAGTCGTGGTCGGCGGTGTCTCTCGTTTTGTTTTCAATCCGTCGCATGCACACGCTCGAGGGCTTGAGTGAGTGCGTGAGTGAGTGAGTGAGTGAGTGAGTGAGTGAGTGAGTGAGTGAGGGAGTGAGTGAGTGAGTGAGTGAGTGAGTGAGTGAGGGAGTGAGTGAGTGAGTGAGTGAGTGAGCGAGCGAGCGAGCGAGAGAGAGAGAGAGAGAGAGAGTAGCTTTCCGAGCGAGTGGAGTAGAGTGGAAAATGAGAGCTTTTGCGAAGTGTATTCGCGCTCTGAGTGCTGTCGCCACTTCGGTTTGGTTTCGTTTTCGCCAATTTTATTATTATTTAGAATTGTGGTATCTGCACGCTGAGCGGACGGCGGACGAGGCGTACTCACGAGTATCTTGAAGATAAGCAGATACACACTGATAACGTTTGGGGAAACAGAGGCGAGAGCAAATTCTAGCTAGAAAATAGCTCTAGCTAAAAATCGCTCACGTGATGTTTCGTCGCTGCGATCTCAAGAGTCGCTCTAAGTAGCTCGCTTGCAACGTCGACTCTCGAGAATGCAATTTGAAATACTTTCAATGAGTTTCAGCAGCTAATCCTCCTCGTCATCCAAAATTCTTGCAGTTATTATTCCCAGTTTTATTGTTAACGTGTATGACTCGAAAACCACCAACTTTATCTTGCCAAATTAATCCTAATAAGTGGTAAATTTAGTAAGGTTTGTGTGGCTTCTTGCCAATGCGTGTGAATATCAAAAAATTTTAGACAGCAGATAAAACGCCGCCAAGTCAAACGCGATAAGAAAGCGCGGTTTTCTAGAACCATTTTGTGGTTGCTTCACTGAATTAGATAAACTCGAACTCCACATTGTTAGTAACATTTCAAATAACTAAGTTTTTTTTTGTTCCTTCTTAAATGAGTACGGAATTATAATGTTAGTTCACTTGATAGATATTGAGATAGTGAATTAAATATTCATGTGTGGTTCAAAACTCTAAGTTATCTCAGAATTCCGCTGTTGGGCGACTAGTAGGGAATCCAGCCATTGATACCCGGTACTTCGAAACGAAACTCCATCTCAAGATCTCACACAGATCACATCTCACAATAGCTCATCATAAACCGGACATTAGCAGTCAATATACGATGTCGCCCCAATCCTCAATCCAAAACTGCGACTGATATTTCATTTGCTCTCCTCTAATTGTGATTTTAAAACAAAAAGGGCAAATAGACGGATGGACAGATGGGCAAACAAGGACAGAAAGGCAGAAGGAAGGACAAATAGCCTGACATTATAAATGTAAATATCGTAGATAAACCGAAAGACAGACAGCAAGACAGAGAAGGCCAATCGTAGGGAAATCATGTAGAGTGAGGGAGGATATAACTTCTGTAACTATCTGTCCGCCCTCGTGGCACTACGAGAGACCGCGCAAACTACATGCAACTGCTCGCTCAGCGTTTGTGGATCCAATTTTGTCGATATCCAATTGTGCCCAAAATACAATGCGTTCGCGTTCCCACATTCCGGTGAAACTCTTCTTGTAGCTAAATGAACTCCATCATTTCACTAACTTTTTATTTGGCCTTAAGATTTGACTCATCAGCCAAGGCAAGCGCATACGCCGGGGTCGCGCATGTGGGTCAAGGGACCGCAGCAGGTGTTTCGAGCCCGCAGTGATGGTCCTCGTGCGCTCGTTTCATTGGCGTAGGCTGTACTTCTCCACACCGATTGTCGTTTGCCGTTTGCCGTTTGCTTCGTGGTTGCTGTTTGCTCTTCGATTGTTCTTGTCAATTAGCACTCCTTGTGTTTTCCCCTCCGACTCCAGCGTTTTGCTGGCGTTTCCTTGCAGCGCGCGCCCGCCGCACCTCCCTCTCGAAGCGACCCGTATCGCGTCGGCTTGTTAGGCCGAGATAAGATTAAAGACGCGCGCCCAGCTGCCAAATTGGGGTTAAGTGACTTCGTTCGACGCTGCTGGTTTTTCGGTTGCTTTTTCGGCTGCTTTTTCGGCTTCTCGGTTTTATCGCTCGCTGTGGCGGCACCCGTGTAAGTTTACAACGAAGCTCGCATGACGCATGCAGTCGCGAGCTCATAATGCGGCCCCGGCGGCTGTTTGCTTGTCCTCATTTATGGGTGGCACGACTCGGAGCGCCATGATTTTCCGCCGTCTCGTAGCTTTGAAATGCGCATGCGTGAAGTTGTTTGAAAAACGGACGAAAGCGCTAACCTACAGCGATAACTTCAGAGGGATATCGTAATCAGTGATAGGGAAAAACCCAACCTAAAGATTGTGACAAAACTGCGGAAAAAGGCTGCGTCATGCGTCACCATGGACTACACTGAAGCTCGTTGTTGTTGTAGACGATCTGGGAGCCGCAGTGTTTTTCCTTTGTTTTGGCTCAGATTGTTTATTGTTATTGCAGTTATTGATGTTTTAAATGTTTCTATCTTTTGTTTTCTTGCATATGCAGCTGCTTGTGCTGTTGTTGTTGTTGCTGCTGTTGTTGTTGTGGTCGATGTTGTTGTTGCATATGCATATCTTTCCTTCACGTAATGATCACGTTCTCGTTAAGACTCATCGATCGCGCTCACGTCGACCGCTCGTCGTAATCGGAGTCGATCGTCGTGTTGATTCTGCAAAAAGTCAGCATATTTTTTCAAGCCTCGGTTCTCGCTTTCATTTTTTATTCGGATCTAATGACTAATAAACAGGGCCACGTGTTCGAAACAGGGCAGCACTGCAGCACTTCTCGGTCCTGATGTTCGGCGCAGCTCATGGCTGGCTCGCTGCAAGCAGGCGGCACCAGGCGGCACCAGGCGACGGCGGCGGCGGCGGCATGACTCAGAGTCGTGTGAGGCGACTGTCCCAGTTTGGAGCGCATTCGTGCAAAATGGGTCGGTTCGGCGGAACGATGCGATTGTCATTGTTTTCCGAATACCGAGCGCAAACTCAAGCCAGGCGCGGCTGAATTACATTGACTCGGATGTTAACTTGAAGCCCTGAATTGTATCAGCGAGGACGAGCTGCACCGAGTTCAGCATAAAAAAGTCGAGGCAAATATCATCAGTCTATAATTTAATATTAAATTAGAATGAGGAGTGACAAATAAAGTGAAACCTTTTCGCGAGAAAAGATGAGACTGGAATGACAACCGCGGAAGTGAATTTAATATTCAATCCGACGCAAGTGAAGTCTGATAATTCAAAGCTTAAGTTATTTATTCAGAATTAATGCATTCATAATAATAGATTATGGAAACAAAAATTGGCGTACTTGAAATTAAAGTGAATTCAGAAAATGAATTTGTATGAATTTACTAATTAAATCTGCGAGGTTTCCAGATGGAAGGTTCAAAAATAAGTTGAATTTTATTCACTTCATGAAAAGCAACTGAATTCACTTCATTAAGAAAACTGAATTCACTTTATCTTCATCAAAATCTAACAGTTTTCGACTTATTAAAGCGTAAAATTTGTGGCAGAAATGAGTGAACTTGAAGGCATGAAGGCAATTTAAGGCAAGAAGTCGCGCGGGAGGCCTTGAGTGCGGCGAAGCGAACCACAGATCGCGGCTTTGATTGATTCGAATTTCGCGTGACGGCCGACGCGGCGGTGACATTAGAGCGACGCGGAGGCGAAAATGACTGCGAAACCCCATGGAAAAGAAATTAAACCGCGCATGGAGCAAAAATATCGCATATTATGGATGAATCTTCTGCTTGTTCGTCAGGAAAATTATTATATTCTATTTTCTCGAGGAAGTCGTTTTGTTTCTTTACACAAAAAACACAATTTTATGTCTCATTCTTCCCGTAGTTTTATAAAAAGTACTACGAAAGCAGCACTGGAAGCAGCAATTTTCTTCAAAGTCCACAATTATGTGATTTCAAGACTGCGAAATTAGAAAACTTAGAGTGGGTGAGCTTCATGCGGCGCTCAGAAGCGTTTGCTGGTGGAAACCCGTTTCTGTCTTCCAAGGTTGCCACGTATAACATTAAAACGAGCTCGTGTTGGCCACATTTAGTTGTTCTTGTTGTTGTTGCACAACTGATTGTCGAAGCAGCGCCACCTCGTGCAACGCGCATTTGAATGCAGCGTCGCGGCGCGTGAATTCGAGCGAGAAGTTGAACTTCGTTGCATAAGCGGAACCTTGAAGCTGCGAAGCTCGGCTCGGCTTGGCCGTGCCGCCACAGCGAGCAGCCAACTCACAAGCGAGTCTCCGCGAGCACTCCACTCCACTCATTTCCACGCTTCCGAACACCCGCGAAGTGGACCGATTTCGAGACACACCTCGGACGCGCTTAATTGTCGGGTGACTCAGCGGTTGGGAGGCGTTCGTGGATGATTGCGCGACGTCCTGTCCTCACATGTGGAGATAAACATCGACTCCGCGGCCGGTAATTAAATACCACTTTCGAGAAATTCAGCTTCAGCGCGCTTTAAGCCGGCTTAAGTGATTTGCAACTGCTTTTGTTACGCTATTTTGATAATTTTTAAAAGCCGTTATTGTGTTTTAACATTTGAAAACACAGACGTGTTCTTCTGATTCGTTGTTTTGCGCTTTTACTTCGGTCGACTGCTCGACTCGCAGCGCCATAAAAGACGAAATCACGCAGAAATTACAGTGTTTGGTAGTAAAAGCAAACGCTGGCAGTTCGACGGAAGACGCGGGCCGTAACTGCGGCTCGGCTGGGTGCAGATCGCCATTATTATCGCCTTGTGGCACCCAGTGGCGTTTGATTGGCTGCTACACGTTGCAGGCACGAGCAGCGCGGATGCCTCGCTGGCAGTCAACTCGAGCCAACTCGAAATCTATTGACAGCGCCGTGGCAGCAGGCGGGTGGGGGGAGCGGGAAACACAAGTAGGCTCGGCAAACTAATGAATTCGTTAGCAGGAGGAAGTTGAGCCGCAAATCCGCACGAAGCTCAACATCCACTCGCTTCGCTTCACTCCACCCCGTCCACTCCGCGCGACCATCGTCGGCCAGCACACTGCCGGCCTTAAAAGTTATGATTTGATTATTGCCAAGCGGTACAGCTGAGCTGAGCTGCGGCCCCAGAAAGCAGAAATCCACCAGCCACAAATCTACCAAACATCAATCACAGAATTTCGTAACTAACGGCTGAATATATTAAAAATGAGATAAAAGCTGCGATTAAAAGGTCAAAAAGTAAATAAAAAATAGTCGAGTCTTCTTAAAATTAAACACCGAATGATGTAAAACACATTATTATGTAATAATATAAAACGAGAAGCTAAATCATCTTATTAAAATATTAAATCTTCAAATGAAGTCACTCGCATCGACGCTTTAATGAGTCTTAATGAGGCTTCACACCGCACCGATCACCGAAAACCCCATCGATTACCGAAGTATAGAGAAAGTATATAGAATAAAAATTAATCAAATTTTTCGAGCAATTTTACATTCTGGCAAAAGTTACATGTAAAACTTCTACTTTCCCGATTTAAAACTTCTACTTTCCCGATTTTAAACTTCTACTTTCCCGATTTTAAACTTCTACTTTCCCGATTTTAAACTTCTGCTTTCCCCATTCTCGTTCCCGTTCCCAGCCACTGTCATCGCACTTCTCAAAATCAGCTGATTGCAATCCTAAGATTTATTTAACTAACAGTTAGCGACATTCAATGAATGTTAGCATAAATCTGCGGCCTTGTTTAGCATTGGATGCGGGTAGTGAACGGTAAGTAGGGCAAGTCGGACCAAAGATGTGTGCGGTGGTGGACTCGGAGCAGAAGAAGGCATCGTTGAGATGGTCTGAGAGTCGACCGAAATTCTACATGGCTTGCAACTGTTGGCTTGTTATTTCGGCCACCACGATTTCCACTCGTCAACGAATCACACACGGTTAAGATTTTTTTTATTACCACTTTTTTTTATTACCACTTAACCAAATCTAGGCAAAACCAGCCGGTTTTACTTGTGATTTGCAATTTTAATTGCTTTTCCGGCTCGAAGACAAGTAAAAGTAGTTTTTTTTCAATAGTTTTGGAAAAGGAAGGTGAAAACACTCGAAGAGATCGATAGCTGAAATCGAAATTAAATAGCTATAGATATTTAAATTCAATCGAAAGTTAAAGCTGATTGACAATAAAGCAGTTTTATGTAGTTTTGGGTAACTCGGGAGATAACAGGGAAAATTACGCACAACGATATCAAAATTGGACAAACAATTGACGAATTCAATCTTAAAAACATTTAAAATCTCTTGGTAAAAAAAGAAACAAAAGCACGGCGTGGCCGTGACTTTTTTTCCTTTATAAAATTTGTGTGGAATGGAAACTCGCTGTAAATTAAAATAACATTAAATGTACAAAAACTGTAATTTAATAAAATTTTGTAATGGAAAGCCATTTTTAAAGAATAGCAACAACAACCACAACGTCAGCAGGAATATTATAACAAAAACAAGAGAAATACTGTTAAAAAGTACTTAACCCAATTTTCTGGTTATTTTTGGGCCAACTTCTCGTTGTAGCAACAAAAAGCTTGCCAATCAACCGACCAGTCGTCCAACCTGGCAGCCAACTCCTCGCGTTGTCGTATCAGCTTTACAAGCGTTCGGCGATCGCTACAAATCGCTCGCTGCCGCCGTTTGCCGTTCGCCACTCGCCACTCGTCGCTGAACGAGGCGGCTGTGAGCAAAATTGTAAGCATTTTTTTGGCTTTTCTGCTTAGTAAAACTTCTATTGTTGTTGTTGTTACCATCGTTGTTGTAACTTCTAGAGATACCATTAAGCTGTTAACGGCTTCAAGATGTAAAAAATAGAAATAGAAAACTTAAAACTTGACGAATTTCAACACGAGTGTGAAAAGAAATCTGCAGGAAGTGAAGACGGAGAAAAAGAGTGAAGAAGTGAAAACGAAGCAAAACTTTTCATTAGGTTGGAATGCGTTTGAGAGACTTGAAATGAAATTATAAATTTTATTTTACGAATTACAGCAACAACACACTCACACAAATTATTTTCAACTAGTTTTTAATGACTTAAATGAAGTAAAAAAACTATTTCAAGTGAGCATCTTCACATCTCCAGTTTTGTAATGACAAGAAATCATGAATAGAAAATAAATTTTGTTGCCGAGTGTAGTTGTGCATTCGCATACAAACTCTGCTTGCATTGAATTTTGAAGTCATTTAAGTCGCCGCTGAAATGAACGCAGCTGCAACGAATTAAAATGCAATTAAAATGGTATATAAAAACAACAACAACAACAACAACGACAACACAATAACGAGAAATAGTGAAAGTAAAAAAGTGCTAAAACAACAATAAACATCAACAGAAAACGAATTTTCTACTTTATACTCTGTTATGAAATCTAATTTTTCTGCTGAAGAAACAGAAGAAACTGAAATTCGTTGCTTTTCGTCGCTGGCAACGCCGCACAGAAGCACGCAAGCCAGCGAGCTGACCAGCCAGACACACGCAAACATTGCTACGCACTGCCGCCGACTCGTTCAAGCCAGTGTTGCCAGATAGATGAGTGTCAGTAACAAAGTTCGATGATGATGATGTGATTCATTAACATCCATCCATCGCACGGTGCGATTTTGTTAAAAACGAAATTAGAGCAGAACCAAGACGAGAAAATGTAGTAAAAGTATTTTTAAAATATACTCGAATATAATGCAAACGGATTGGGAAGAAGAAGGGAAGGATAAATAGGAAAAAAACAGAAATATATTAAAAAATATAAACAATAATGCATTAATGAGGGCAAAAATTAAGAAAATATAAACTGATTTGTAAAAGTGAAATCTGGACTGAAAGAGAAACTTTGCCGACCAACCAGCAACAATACCAACAACTACACCAGCAACAACAACAACAACCACAACAACGACCACATAACTACAACAACAACTACTACTACAAAAAGTTTTAGAATATTTTCAAAAGTTTAAAGTTCTTATTTGCTTATCAACATTTCTAGTCTGAGTGCAGGGGAATTTCGCTCAAGGAATTTCGGCATTTTATACCCACTTCAAGGCTTCTTAACGAACTTTAAAAAAACATACCCACTTCCCCTGTGTTTCCTTACGAGGTTCCCCCGGGTGAAACTTTTCTTCTCTCTACTCCCGTATCTAAATTTCATTTCGGATATATTACAGAATTTCCCGAAGAAGAAAAGTTCTATCAGAGGTCTCTCAAAATTATTTCCACTAACCTCGGAACTGAGGAATGGGGATTATGGGAATTATGCGATTGTAAATGAGGGATTGTGGACAAGGGATTGAGTATGAGGGATTAGAATAGCAAACTCATACCAGCATTTCAGTAGAGTGAATAGTTACCCTCAGAAATAGCAATGCGACATTCACAATTATATTTGTCAATATAACAATTATCAGATCAACAACAGACGATAAAAAGTCCAAATATTAGAATAATGAATTAACGAGAGAAATAGTAATGAAATAATTGACATTCTTTTGAGATTGTCAACACAATTTGAATGCAGAGTGATGAATATGTTGCAGAAAAAGTGTGCGGAAAAGAGTGTATTTTGCAGGAAGCAACATCCAGATGACGTTAAAGTCACGTTATTGCGGCGCGTGCCCACCTCTAAATGCCGTCACGTACACGATAGCGATTTTGGCATTACTTGCAGTTAGCATAACTGAGTAGATGATGGATTGTATCCACTGGATACCCACTCGCTGCACACTTTAATTATCAGAGTTCGTTTTGCTGCGATATAGCCAACTGTCAACTGTGGTTGTGTGGATTGCTATAACACATTTTTTACCTCTAAATACGTCAAATGAAATCCGAAGGCAGCCTGTTAAAAAATTAATACGTCAACACAATGCAAAATTTATTTAAGGTCGAACAATTTTTGCAAAATCATTTTGTGCGTCCGTCCATGCGTCCGTCTGCCACTGACTTCGATTTTGATTCGTGCGAATTTCAGTATGAACGCCTGTATTTCAATGTTAATTTTGGTGTTTTTGGATTTGCAAATTTTTTTCTTTTTTGGTCTCTTTCGAAATTGTTGTTGTTGTTGTTGCCTTTGATTATATTTGAATAAAAAGCGTAAAAGTGTGCGTTTGAAAATGTGTACGAAGGCAGAATTACGTGCGGCGCAGAAGTTGCTGGGAAAACAATGAATAATTCAACCCTCTCCATGACCGGGACTACAATTTCGGCCAAGTTTGCTTCTCGTTAACAATATTGTTGTTGTTCGTTTCGTTTTGCAGCATTAGAATTGCAAATATTGGCGGAGGGACCAGATACGGTTGCTGCTTACGAAGCAGACACTTCGAGTGCAAAACGAACAACTCAATCTCACTTTTGCTGCCCCCATCTCACTTCTGTACGTCGGTGTCGCTTGGTGAAGCAAAAAGAGGGGGAAAACGAACTGCAAGCAACTCACTGTTAGGAGAATCAGCCACGCCTACCAGCTGGTGCAACACACTCGTGCGTCTCACGTGAGTCGCGAAGTGTTTATCGTACGCTGTGCGTAAAATTAAAACGCGAATTCGACGCGAAAGCCGTTGCTGCTCAGCGAAGTGTTGCCGGCTTCACGTTGTGTGTTGTTATTGTTGCCGCCGCGCTGTCGCTGTGCCTCGTCGAGATGCGTATGCGTGACTTCAGCACTCCATTCATAACTTGCTGAGCGTCTGCGAGGCGGCGCACTCTGCTGCAGAGTGGATGTTGCGGTTCATTTTCGCGCGCTGTTCGTGTGGAGCTGCGAAGTACGACTGATTACGCATGCGTAACACCCGTTACGCTCTGCAAACAACAACAACGTGCGCGAATTTCAAGCGTGCATTTGGCACTGAACCTCTCTTCTCCAATTTGTGTCGTTGCGGTGGCCGCTGCTGCTGCGAGGAACACTGTTTGCTCTTTCGTCTCGCTTCGCACGTAGAATTCTAGAGGTTGTTGCTGTGAAATCATTTCTTCGGCTGCCACAGATCGGCGGCCACAGCGCGGCGCGCCGTGTGTTGCCGCTGCTCACGCGGCCGACCTTTTGGCCCAATTCATTGCAGCTCGACAAGTTGCATCACTCGCAGCCGCACGTCGGCTGCAGCTGCACGTCGGCGGTGGCAGCCTTGAACGCTGCTGATAAGCGAGTGCGACTGAGCGCGCGGCTCGAACGCAGCTTCGCGGCTTTGAATTGATTTCGACATTCGGTGCAAATGCATTTTGCCAGGGTTTTCAGTCATTTGCTGCTGTTGTTGTTGTGCTGCTGTTGTTGTGCTGCTGTTGTTGTTGTTGTGGTTTACTATCTGCGAGACACGTGTTGTCGTATCAGTTGCAATCGCAATCGCGAAACGACGCAAATTCGCCAGCAACACAATAGAGATGCGTTGCTGCCTGACTTTGGATTCTAATTGATTTTCATTATCAACTTTTTCAGCTGGCCTGCTATCGACTTACTAATACAAATATTTGTGCAGCTTTATTTTGTGTGATTTATGAAAATTTTAATTGATTTTCAATGGAAACGCAGCACGACTGAGTTGCAAAAATCACGGCAATCGAAAACGCTGTGAAAATAAATCCGCGGCCAGCTGCTGCTGCTGCTGCTGCCGCTGCTGCTGCTGCTGCTGTTGCTGTCAAGGAAACGTCAAATGTGTTGCTCTCATTTCACTTGTCATTCTTTTAGCGATTTTAATTTATTGCTGCATCGGTTTATTTTATTCAAATCAATTAGATCGCAATTCGTTTGCATTCAAATGCGTGTTTAAAAAACGCCAAAGCGAATCGAATTAATGTTCCTGAATTCAATCGCTGCAAGCGGGTAAAAAATGCTGCACAAACAAAAAGCATTCAACGGATACTTGAAACTGCGGCTGAAAAGTTAAAAGATTTTCGGTCAAATCGTCAAATTACGAGTCGCAACTAAAGAACAACAACAACACCACATCGGATTCCATAAAAAACCGGCAGCAAACAGTTCGTGGAACACGAAGAAACGTCAAATTAAAATATGTTAATCCGAGGCGCTGACATCCTGCGCGCACTTTGAACGCCAAACGTTGCGGCGACACCGCGCAGATGCACCGAGTGGACCAAGCGGCCGGTTTTCCCACGCAGAGGTGGTGGTGGCAGTTCAACTGCCTGCGCACTGCCAATCTACACGATGTAGCCGCGTATCTGCTGAATACATCTTTATTAAGCAGCGAGCGAGCAGCTCTTGCGCGGCACTCGTGGACGCGAGTATTTCGTACCCACGACGCGGACTTGGGGTGACTTTGCACCCCCTCGCGGTGTGCAGCGGACAGCTTGGTCGTGTCGTTTCCACGTTTCTCACTGGAGAGTGGAGTCCCCTGCCCCCTCACCCCTTCTGAGTCTGCCATTTACGAGTAAAGCGGCGGCAATTTTTCACATGCAACACCAGCCTCACAAAATGTTTTTCCTTCGTTGCCGGTGACTGTTGCATTAACATTTGTTGCTGTAGTTGTCGTCGTTGTAGTCGTCGTCGTCATAGTCGTCGTCGTTGTTGTTGTTGTTGTTGTCCGATTAGGCGTTGTGGCTGTCGTTGCAGTGCAATCGAAACCAACAGGTGTTGACCGCGCGACTCAAATCAGGAGGAAAAAACGCCATCAACCGCGATGACAACAGCGGCGACAATAGCGGTGATAAAAAGTTCAAGCTGAGGTTAAAAAGCAACGCAATTAATTGCAGCAACTGAGTGTTGATGCGACTTTGGACGGCTGAACAGCTTTATATTGCCAGAGGATTCAGATTCCTTCCTCTTCTTTTATCATTGTAATTATCTAATTATTTGATTTTTGGCCGAATCGGATATCGCCGAATTTGACAATTCATGGCCACCATTTTGGGACTTCCGGCGCACCTACTTTACCGTTAGGCGGCGTGTTTGGAGGGACTGCGGCGTCGCATAATAACGCGTCGCCGTGCCGTCGTGCTTGTCAATCAACGCTGACGTTTTTCAGGCAGCAAAATGGGGGAAAATAAACGACCAAACGCGGCATAGAAAGAAACGACCAAACGGGGAGAAACTGCAGCAGTGCCGGCTGTGGCACCGGCAATTAATGAGCGCAAAGCGAGCAACAGTAAAACGTGGTGTGTGTTGCGTGTGGCGAGCCGCTGTTGTTGCTTTTTCAATGTTAACGTAAATTGAATGCCGCGCATTTTGGCCGCAGGAAGAGTGCGTGTGTTGCATTTGAATTTGTTGTTGGTTGGTTGGTCGTGCTGCTGCTGTTGCTTTTGCTGCTGCTGTTGCTTTTGCTGCTGCAGTTGTGGTTGCTGTTGTTGTTGCTGGAGTTTTCTACGCACGACTACCTTTATTTTCTACTAATGCGTTGCTGACCTGCATAAATTACAACGAATACGAATGAATTTCCCTGCCTTGATGTTGGACTTGAGAAAATTAGAAAATATTTTTTTTTCAATGTAGTTACTTTAAAAAAAAATGTAATTTTGGAAGTGTGTGCTTTTATTTTACTTTGTTTTTATTGTTTCATTTGAAATACTCGGTAAAATTTTTCCTATTAACTTTTTAATTTTTATTTTAATTTTAATTTTTTCATTTTTACAGAATTTTTGTTTTACAGGTTTTCTTTTATTGCCTGCATAGAAAGTTGCAGCAAGATTTTCATTGCGCTTCAAGTCGTCAGCTGGGTTTTTATTGCACTCATTTTGAATGCACAGCAAATGCAGGCAGGAGCGGCGGCGGCGTCTACAAAAAGCGCAATTAACGTGGCACACAAACGTCACGTAACGATGTCACAGTCAGTCGTCGTCACTCTTGCCACACACGATGTCAACACTTGGCGCAGCAGGGCAGCGACAGCGGCCGCCATGGAAGGGCAACCGGAGTCACTCACTGAAAGCTTCCGCATTCAGCAACAAGTCAGCCAGCAACGCACACATTCTTTCCAACCCCCCCACACACACACACACAACCAACTAGTTATGCGGCATCTTTTTCGCGGGGTTGAAAGATCAAATTAAGCTCGGGCTGCGCTAGAAGCGAGCGAAGTGGCGGCCCAGCTGTTGTCGCTGCAGTTTGTGGCACCGACGGCCGCCGGCAACAATTGTCTGTGCGTCGTACGTCACTCTGTTCTGATTCTGTGTCAACCTTTAATTAAATCATTCAGTACATCCGGCCGTGAAGTCTGTCGAGCTGGCTTTCAAACGGGGAGCGTAATGAGTCCGAAACGTAATGAGTTTTGTAATGGAAATCACAAAAAAACGATCTTTTATTTCTATGTTTTCGTTGTGATTTTTTGACCATTGAGACGAGAGATTTCAATGAATTCATCGGCATGATTTAGGATGTAATGTTCGTTTTTTAACCTGCATAATTTGGTGTTAAAATTTAAAATTTTTTTAAAATTTTTTTTTTAATTTTTTTTTAATTTTTTTTTAATTTTTTTTTTAATTTTTTTTTTTATTTTTTTTTTTAATTTTTTTTTTTAATTTTTTTTTAATTCTTTTTTTTTCTAGTCGAAAAAATAACCCTACAGCGGTCACAGAGACACAAATTCGTAATCCTTCGTAGACCTCTTTCTGTCCCTTGAAGGCGCTCACATTCGCATGTTTATATTGGTTTTACTGGTTATGTTGGTCACAATGACGTCAAGGTTCGACTGACGTCTTTCACAGTCAATCAGATGGCTTCTGAAAGTGCAAAGATGATTCGCGACGTCTGTGTACGAAAGTTTGACGTCATCTGAAGACTGGTTTCAGTTATTTGGCGAGATTTGACGTTAGTTAAAAGATGATTAAGTGTTTAATTTTTTGTTCGTAAACATACTTCTCAAGAACAAGAAGAATAACCGACCGATTTGTAGTCAGAAATGAAGTCTGCGTGACGACGGTTTTGCTGAACTTTGTTAAAGATCGAAGTTGGTAGAACGTCGTTTGAGTGACGGTTGTTTCATTATTGTGGTCGAAAGAAATTCCAAGATTTCCTACATCTGTTTTAAATCTGTACTTTCGATGTATTTTCTGTGTCTTACCAATCTGACGTCATTTAAAAACATCTGGTTTGCTTCGCTGGAAGTTGAAAATGAAGTGGACGGTAAACGGTATTTAAAAACCTCACAAAATACCAATTAGAAGTCTGATTGTCAGTTCTAAGTTTGA
Organism: Sicus ferrugineus; assembly: GCA_922984085.1. NCBI lineage: Eukaryota > Metazoa > Arthropoda > Insecta > Diptera > Conopidae > Sicus > Sicus ferrugineus. The sequence goes on along the minus strand of OV277352.1, from coordinate 12,005,195 downwards.
AGTGACTTTTAGAAACCTTTCATGAATCTCAAACGAGTTATAGAAGATTCTTTTAGCCGTCTGTTCTCAAAAAGTCTATAAAAGAGTTTTGTAGAACTCTTCCTGAATTTAAAAAGGGTTCTGCGAAAAGTTCCACGTTTTGAAAAAAGAGTTCTAAAGGATTTTTTTAGAAGAACCCTTTTTAGAATTGGAACTAACAATCAGAGACTGAAGTAAGTTCTGTCAATCAATTCCGAATCAAAGGTTTGATTGTGGAGTGACATCAATGGCCGAGTATTCGGTGCGCTCAGTACCGAATACTCGCTTTAAAATCTTGTCAAGTCCAGAGATATACTGCTCAGATCTTGTTTATACTGTGATTTCGATCAATAAAAACGTTACAGAGATGGAGTTATAGACGTGATTGACATTTACCGAACGCCATTTATAATCTGTGGAATCCCTGCCTGCCAAAGCGTTAAGACGCCGTTGAGGGTTATGATTGAGTGGAGGTCAAGCTGTAGTGACCCGTCACGTCAGTTATAACTTTGGTTCACCGGTCGAAGCGATAACCTGTTCATATCTATTCGTCAAAAGCAAGGGCACTTCATTGAAATCTCAAAAGTAACCTTAAACATCTAAGAAATCCGAAAATTTTGAAGTTATTCGTTCGACAACTTTTAAGCGGTGCCCAAAAATAAAACAATGAAATTAGAAAACGAAAAGATGGCAACACCAGCAAGTGCGAGTGTGTGTGCGTGGAGTGTATGCAGTGGAGGACGCTTAATACGAACTGCGTGGCGCAGAAGTGAAAGTGTGGCTGGAAGGCTGCGTGAGATGCGCACCGCGCAACACTCGCTCGGCAGTGGAAGCGTGAAGCACGTCTGCAATGCGTTTTTAAGTGGCTTTTCAAATTTTCGGTAAGCATTTGCAGTGTTTTCGCGTTTATTATGCAGCACCAGGTCAGCGCTGGAATTCATTGGCAGAGAAATACAAAAACTCGCTTAGCCACGAATGTGTAATGCATTGCATGCGGGAAGGAGGGCAGAAAGGGTCTACTTTGCACCTTCAAATTTGCCTTTAGAAAACTTGAGCCGAAGCTCACTTTTGCCAGAGATTCCTGGAGATGGAGGAACTTTCGTGATGCGTCACTCATTGAATTTGTTTATTTATTGCGCATGATTAGCGCGATTAATGCGTTGATAATCTAACAAATTATCGGCTTCACTTAATACGGTTACTGAAAAATACCCTCGAATCAAACTGGGATCGCACAATGTTCGCGTTTTCGGGGAGATCCCGTTGTTATCTTTCTTCAGAATTTATTCATTTTAAACGACATCATTTCTCAACATTTCTCAACAAACTTGAGGCAAATTTTGCAGTTTCTGTGTTCGCATGACGTCGAGGAAATACATACCTGAAAAAAACGAGAGAAAAGTTAAATTAGTATTATTAATCGACCTAATTTCAGCTTTAAACTACAATTTTGTGGCTTAAATTGAAAAGGAGAATCTAATTTAATTTACAATGTGCAAGTTTTGTTTTGAAAAAAATACACATTTTATTATTTTCTTACTTTTCATTTAATTTTAACACTTGAAAAATTTCTTTAATTAATTTAACCTTAAAATTCAGACGCAATTAATTACAACTTATTAAATACGTTTTTCGCTCTTATTAATTATGTATTTATTTTATTGTTCTTGTTGTTGTCGTTGTCGTTGTCGTTGTCGTTGTTTTTGTTATTCATAGTGTTATTTAGTTGGCTGTAAATTTAGACTTTGTTTTGCTACGATTTGAATGACTGGCTGTGGAAAACCATTTAATTTGAATGTCAATAACGTGGCTTCAGTTGTTGATGGCGTTATAATTGCGAGCTCGTTATTGCTGTTGTTGTTCGTTCTAGTTGAGCTGTTGTTGTTCGTACTAGTTGTCGTTGTTGTTACAGTTGCAGTTGCTGTTGTTCTTGTTATTCAAGTTGCGTAACATTATTACATTCATGCATTCTAATCGCATTTTCTATATTATTTGCGTGTAATTTATGCAGCCAGCTACTAATTTGTTTTTGTCTTTTCCTTGATGTTTAAATGTTCCTCGTTTGTCAGTTTGTCAGTTTGTCAGTTTGGCATTCAGGTTTTGAAGGTCTGAATCTTCAGTTTAACAAGCGCAACAATTTGATGTTAAATTTCATGAGCTTTTCGTGAGGCTGAACTGAAGAAATTCTGAAGTTTCTTTGCAATTTAAAAGTGTTCGATAAATTAAAGATTTCAAAGATTTCAAAGATTTCATCCAACATTCATAGCGAAGGAGTTTTTTTTAATATTGCAACACTTCTTCTCACTTTTTCATCGAAGGCGGGCGAGTTTTCATTACTAAAATGGAATCCGCGTACAACAATCGGCAACAATAATTGCATTGTTTGAAAACCAAGGTCCTCCAGCAATATGTGACCCAGAGCTGTGACGCCCACCCACAGCCCCTCCCTCGCTCCCCCCCCCCCCGCTGGCCGACCCTCCTTCCCGCGAAGCTCGCCAAAGCAAGAATTGTTCTAGCAATCATTGAATGCGATTCCAGCAGAAGCTCGTCACGCACAGCTCGTCACATCTTCATCCGTTCGTTCCGCGACTCGCAGTCGGCGCGGCTCCTCCTGCCCCGCCCACTGCTTGGCATGCAAGCAGCAGCGGCACGCAGCAACAGCGGCAAAGCGACGCAATTCGAATTTGAATTTGAATTTCATATTGAGTTCAATTATTCATTTATTTATTTCGCATTGAGTTGCTGCGAAAACAATTCATCGCACAAAATCGAGTCACCGCAACCCACGACAGCCAGCCAGCCAGCCAGCCAGAGTCACGCTGGCCAGGTGTGCCAAGTAGGGCTCTCCTTGCCAATCCCGGGAGGTCCTTGTTTCCCGTTGGAAGCCGAGAAAACAACATTAAAATGGGGGTTTTTTTTTGTTTTCTCACCATCCACAAATATTGGATTCCCCGAAAAAGTAGAAAAAAATCCCCTTTCCCTGGCAACTGAAAAATCCCACATGTGGGAAACCCTACTGCCAACAGCTGAGCAGGGTAACAATTTGTGCTGCAGCTCGATTATTGGCCGCCGTTGTTGTTTCTTCGTTTGATTTCACGTCGAGTGCCGACTGCTATTAGTTGGTGCGGCGTTTTCTGCAATTACTCGACCTTGAAAAGCGGCCGAGCTCGCGAGCTGTCAAAATGGCAAGCGGTGCCAATCGTTGTTAGCCACGTTTAGCCAGCCAGCCACTTCGGAGCTTATAAACTGAAGCAGAGCTGATTTGCAACCTTTGGAAAAAATAATTATTGCACTTTTTAATGCGAGCAAATTAAGTTGCACTAAGAAGGCGAAAAACTGTGCAGAAATATTAAAAAAATAAAAAGTAATAAAGGAAAAAATATAAAATTAATGACAAGCAACTTCAAAACAGAATTGCATGCGGAACAACAGACGATAAAAAAAAAAACAAAAGCTGAGCAATCCGAAAATCCGCCAGCGCGAAGTGTTTGTAGGTGTTGTTGTTGTTGTGTTATTGTTGCTAATAGTATTTCGAGTGGCGTTGCAGACCTTGCAGTCGCTCAAACAAACACGCACACACAGACACACACACACACACACACACGCTTTCAAAATATTATTCGTGGAAATATGACAAGGACGACCTCAGATTGAGTTTGAGAAAACACACAGAAGTTGGCAGAAAAGCTGTGAAACCGCCGGCCGACGGCAAGAACACGTTTTGAACCGCAAAATTCACGTACGATCGGCGGTACACCGCGATGTCAACGGTGGCAGCAACAGTAGTTGAGAATGTGGCAGCAGCAGAAATCAGCAACGGATAGAAAAGCAACGACGACGGCAATCACAGCCCGAGTTCTTGTTGCACTTCTTAGCTTCAAAGTCTGGATTAACATGCAGAAATGCTGTTTGTAGGTGAAAATCTTTCTATTAATCTACAATTAACATGGCATTTTGTAGCTTTTCAGGTATTTTTGTATTATAATTTTCAAGAATTCTCCTTCGAGAACATAAAAGAATTTCATACAGACTTTATTCACTTTAAAAATCATTTGGATTTCGCCATTCTATCGTCGATAGCAATTGCAAACTTTCTGCAATAAAGTTATCATGCAAATTATTATCATGTATTTGATTATTTTTTCTGAATGTCGCGGAAGTCATGAGGAAAACTTGATTTATTAGAAAAATCTTTATTGGATTTAATGTTTATTTTTCTTTTTAAGTGAAGAACAATAAACAAGAAACAAAATGATGATGCAGCAGAACGAACTTGTTGTTGTTGTTGTTGGTGTTGGTGTTGTTGGTGTTGTTGTTGTTGTTGTTGTTGTGGTTAATAGCACTGTAGTTGCTTTTAAAATCAAATAAACGTCGTTTTACTTCTAATAGATTTCGCTTGAAGCTTCGATTTGATTGATCAAACGCACCGAATGATTATTTGAAGGCAAGGAAAGACGGCTGGATGGCGTGAGATGGTTGGATGGAGATCAATAAACATAAAAGAGGACGAGGAACGGATGATTGCGTACAGTTATTGAACGGGACGAAGTACAATCTGAGATAAAAATCGCAATCCACACAATTTTGATTCTTCTCAAATAAGTTGAAGTTACTCATTAAAATGAATCAAGTGAGCATCCACTGTTGCCACCTTCGGGCGAAATTTCACCTCTAGATTTAAGTTGCTGTGGGAAGTGGGAATCTTCAAGGTATTTTATTGTGGGATTGTTTGAGGTTTGCGGAACTTCATGTGAGATTTTTTAATTAATTGTTGCATTTCTTGTGGGGAATTCTGAGAGTTCTCCAGATCTTTGAGCAATAAGTTCCGCCATGGGAAAATGGATTTTCCGTGGGGTTTTCATAAAAAAAAAAAACTTCTTAAAATTTGTCACACTAAAAACTCTTTCATTTTATCCGTTCGCAGAATCAACAAGACCGTCAAACCCCGTGTAGAGAGTCGATTATCGAGTCGACAGAGCAATCATCAATCAAGTTGTGACAAACAGTCGCTTTGCCAGATTTCAGGTGCGGAAGAACGCGCAACCATACGAGTTCCTGCTTCTCCTCCGCGTCATCTTGCTGACTTCATCGCTTCGTTCAGCGTTAAAGCCGAACTCTCGCAGTTGCCGCCGCAGATTCGGCGCGGGAAATGAAAAGATAATAAAAGCCAATAAAACGCCACACTAACGAGTGAAATTTTCAAGGCACCGCAATGGTTTTCACTTGGTTTTTTCCTCTCCTTAATTAACGGACAAGCGAAAAAGTGCTGCAAACAATTAAACGCTTCTTAGCCAACTGCATAAATTCAAAGCCGGCCCGCGGAAGGCGCGAGGAGCCGAAGAGCGCGCCGAAGAGCTGAAATAATGCGAAAGCCTCGGGCGCGAACGGCGACCACATGCTGGGGCCTTCTAAGTGGCTGCGCACTCTTAATCCGATTGGCTGCAGGATAAATTTATTAAACGCTTAACGCAATCAGTTTGCATTTATCTGGATGCTCGACACGCACACCGGCACGCGTGCATAAACAAGCAGTTAATTAAGAAAATAAGCAGCCGCGAAGAGTTCGGCGCCGGCCAGTGTTCGGCGGCGAAGAAGTCGCTTCAGAGTTTAAACCGCCATTAAGTGGAAAATAAATAAGTCAGGCGGCCCCCTTCTTCGTCCGTAATCGTCGCCGCTGTGCTCACATTATCACAATTATTAGATCGCTGCTTGGAATTTAATTTTCTCAACGCTTTTAGCGAGCTTCTCGAAGCGACGATCGCTGCAAGGCGGCGACGACAATCACGCCGTCAATTACCGGTGACATTTGCAGGTATTGTTCTGCGGAATGGATTTTTAATTTCCACCTCCTCTCCGAAGGTGGCTCCGAGTGCTGAAACCCGTCAAAGACGGCTGAAGGCTCCCCACAACGCCCTCCGATCGAGCAGCAGAGATCACACTGCGCGCAGGCGTATAATTATCGAGTCTAAATCGATGGCCATCTGAATGGTACGACGATTATTTTAAAATGCATCGTTGCTGGTAAGCGAGCACTGGGAAAAATTTATGAAGATTTGGTGCCGAAATATTGGCAATTTCGTGTGTGTTTTGACAAAAATACCGACTAAAAATGCTGACTAAAAATATTAACAGAAAATGCTAACGAAAATATCGACCGAAAATACTGACCAAAAATATTAACCGCAAATATTGACAAAAGTAGTGACCGGAGATGTTGACCCAAAATAAGGACCGAAAAAAGTTGACCAAAAATTATTCACATTGACGAGAAAATACGGACAAAAACTGAACTGACTGATTAATGTTTTGCTCCCGCAGACCTAATTGAGACGGCTGATCAAGAAATGACCACGATTAGGACTCAATAAACTTGGCTGGCCGCCTTCTAATCTCATCGCGAGCCGCTGCCAACTCGGCCGCGATTCGATTATCTGGCGGGGCTTCTAAGCGAGTTTTGATTTATGGCATTACAAATCTCCGTCGACAGCAAATTGCTGCTAAAAGCTCCTCCATCGGTGGCAGCAGCAAATTACGGCCAGCATTACGTTCGAGTCAACACGGCGGCAGACGCCAAACCAGGCTTAAAAAGGCGCCCAGCAGCAACAGGTAGCAGCAGCAGCAGCAGCAGGAGATAAGAACGGGAAAATCATGCTGAAAAATCGGCTGCCGAAGCAATAACAACAAACTTATCTGATGCTAATCACGTAGGCTGCCTGCCGGTCCGGCGCTGGTGCTGGCGTTGGTGCTGCGAGCCGAAACCACGGCCAACAACAACCACAACGGCAACCGAGTTTTGCCATTTCTTTGATGCATACCACGTCCAGCAAATGTGGGCCAGAAGCAGCAGCAGCAGCAGCAGCAGCAGCAGCAGCAGCACCAGCAGCAGCAGCAGCAGCAAACAGCAACAATGAGAATGCGAGATGCGAGCATAAATCATTCGTGCGGCTACCGGGCTTTCCTTCGGCTTTTTATGGCCGCGCAGCAGGCGGACCCGCGCAACGAGAGTTGCAAGGGTGACTGCGGTCGTGTGCAGCCGCCGTCCCGCCCCGCGTCCCGCGCCACGCCCCTTGCAACCGCTAAAATCACAACTAGACGCGTTGTGATGCGCCGCCGAACAGCGTCAACACGGCCAGGAAGAAAATGCAAATGCCGTTGCGAGTAAAGTTGAGGTGGTGGATGGAAGGACGTGGACGTGGATGTGGACGCGGACGTGGATGTGGACGTGACGTGGACGATGACACGAATGTCGATGACGAAGCGGGCCAGCAAAATGAGCCACACGAAAGAGAAAAGAAGGGATGACTGGTTGCTTTCAGCGCGTGCAGGGGAAGAGCGAGCGGGAGAGGGAGATCTCGGGTCAGAGATTCCCTCAGAAATCCTTCGAAAAAACTGACCACAGCGACTGTCAAGAGTCTGCGAACATCCTTGACGCTGGTTACGCGTGGCTGGCTAGCAAAACGCGGAGGATGGAGAGGAACGCCGGCCAGCTGGCGCTCGAACGTAAAACGAATTCATTTCACCACGAAAGCAGCGACCTACTTTTCGATTTCTCTTTTAGGCTGCCACTTTGTCATAAACACGAAAACTCACAAGTGACAATAACAACAACAACAACAACAACAGCAGCAGAGCAAGAGACGCAAAAGAAGTCGAACAGGACTTCGATTAAAATATGTAATCGATTTCACGTAACGGTTCTCGCAGTGATTCCCTTATTTATGCGCGATCCGTCAGCAACACAAAGAAGTCGCTGGGTTTTCGTGACTGTTTCTCCACCGAAGGCCTTGCGAGGGGTGTCGGGGGGGGGGGGGTTCAAGTGAAAACGAAGAAGAAGCGCAGTCGAACTCAGAAATTCCAATCTTGGGCGCGAACCGGACAACAAACGTGTCGCTTCAGCTGGCTGCGGTTGCGTCCCGTGCCACCCGCTTCACTCTTTCTTTCACTGCTTGCGGGGGATTTCGGCGCGAAGGCATTTTTAGCGGTAAAGCGGGACGACAGAAGGCGACAGCGTGAGGGGCGCGGGGTGGACCAGACTTATGTTGCTCCGAAGTAATGAAAGGTTGCCTCTGAAGGGCTTCCTGAAAGGCTTCGTCATGCACGCTTTCGAGTTGAGAATACAAAAAACTGACCCAAGTTGACGCTCTGTGTTGGGGTTTCTTTTTGGCCTTCGAGGGAAACCGCTGTGTGATTTGTTGCTGTTGCTGTTGCTGTTGCTGCCCATAAAATTCGTAAATTGGTCAGTGGAACAGCAACGAAAGCAAAAAATGAGTTATAATCAACACAACAACAACAACAACAACAACAACAACAACAACAAGAACAACAACAGCAGGCTTTTAAAAGCGAAATCAAGCAATCAAGTCAAACCGACTGGCGGCGGCGCGCGCGAAAGAATGTCACGACTGCGGCGGTAACGAGAGCGGCGGCGGTAACGAGAGCGGCGGCGGAGACGGCGACGGCGGTGGCGAACAGTGCTGCCAACGCTGTTTTGCCTACAGCGTTTTCTGACAGCACCGGCAACAGTGGAATTTTTAATTTTTATGCGTTTAACATGATCTGCTCACTTTTTTCTCTCTTCCTCTCTCCGTCCCTATCACACCTTCCCGCTCTCTCACTCTCTCTCTCTCTCTCTTTCACACTCTCTGCTCCACGCGAATGCTGTGGTTATTTTATGCTGTGCGATTTATTTTTTGACAATCGTAACGCGTTTTTATGTGATACGCGTCGCCGCGCTGATGACTTTGTTGCTGCTTGACACTCGTAACTCATGCAGACATTTTTGAAATATTTGCGCGCACCGTTCTGCGGCGGTTTTGCGGGATGCGCTGATTGCAATCGAGTCACTTTCGCGCAGGCAAATTAAGTCATCAATTTCGAGCGAAAATTAAGCATTTTTGAAGTTTTCGTGTTGGCGTTTCGATTTTGCGTTTGCTAAAATCGTTCGAGTGAATGATAATCACTAAAATTGACAGTTGGAAAATCCAGGATGTCAAATGAAATTATGCAATTTTTCTCTCAGTGAAGATCAGTCAACTTTTACAATCTTCACATTCACATTTTCGATACTCGATGTGTTTCTCTCTGTAGATTTCTGCTCTCTTCCGTGTAAAGATTGGGATGCAGATTCTCTCTCTCTTGCTTGCAAAGAAGCGAGAAGAGCGCCACTGTCACGTGACCCACATTGCAGACGAAGAGTTGCAACAACACACGTCCATCCATCGACGTTCACCTCGTTCCGAGAGGTAAAAAACGCGCAGTTGCATTGGCAGCACCGGCGTCGCCGACGCGGTTGCCACACTCGCCCGACTGCACGTCAAATTTGCATGCATTTCACATGCGCAACGCAAACTTGTCGAGACTCATTGCAGAACTCGTCGTCGTCGTCGTCGTCGCTGTCGTTGTCGCTGCCGTCGTCTTCTCTGCGTTATTGTGAGTGTCGAAGAGTTGTTTCGTGGTTTCGCAACAGCGGCCAACACGAAACGCCGGAGCAGCACAAATAGCAGAAACTCGGTGAGTTTGAGCTCTCTAATGTTGGCTTCACAACGCAGCGAACGCCGCCGCCCTCGAGCGCTTCGAGCGCTTCGAGCTCCACAAGCGCTTCCAGCATGCAAATCAGCTGCCTGATGCGCGCTGCGAACGCTTCATTTGCAGCAGATTGTTGTGGAAAATAAGTAAAAATGCACCGCCAAGCGTGCTTGAGCTGCGCTAATGAAACGATAATTGAAATTTCAGACAGTGACTAGCAGACGATGTGGCAACACCGGCAGCCCGAAACGCAGAAGCTGCTGACTGCAGCTTTTTCTGAAAGTTTGAAGTTCCTTTATGTTGTTTTTTTGCGAATTTTTTTTAAGCTAAAAATTTCCTCAATAAATTTCATCGCTTTCCTTATTTTCCCACATTCTTTCATTACAATTTATTCAGCAATTCAATGTGGAAAAGAAAACTTTCAATATTTTCATTAAATTAGTTAAAATTATTAAAACTTCCAGTAAATTTAAACTATTATAAATATTATAAAACGTTGCAAATCGTGGAAATTTCATTAACAACATTTTTCGTATTCAATTCTTTTCTTTTTTTATGGTACGCATTGAAAAATATATTTTTTAAATTCTTATTTTTTTTCATTAACCGGTACACGAAACACTTTCAAAATGCAATTTTTCGAGGAGAACTCGTGGCTAACGGATTTCCACTTAGCCAAGAATTGAGTCCAAGGCTTTGTGCGCTCGTAACGGTTAATCTCTCGCTTTCGGTTTGTCGGCTTTTTTATGAAATCGGTAGAAATAATTTTCGGTTCCATTCAGTTGATGGCGGCCGCGCCCCTCAAGAGAAAAAGGAAAACTAGTTGGCAAAAGACACCAACAACAACAACAACACCGACAACAACAACAACAACAACAAAACACCGACACCGAGCACTAGGAACAACAACAACAAGAACAAGAACAACGAGAGGTTACAAAATGTCGCCGTGTTGGTTTTTCGTCGTGTTGTTGTTGTTGCTCGCCATGTTGGGCTGATTTTTCAAAAATGTGTTTGGCATAAATAATCGTTGTTGTTGCCTTAATGTTTTTTTAGGATTTTGTAGTTATAGATGTTGTTGTTGTTGTTGTTGCATTTGCTATTGTTGTCAATCAGAATTTATAATGTTTGCTGTAATGCGATTGACGGCAACTCTGCGCGGCTCAAAGTTCAGTCAGTGAGCAGCCAACAACAACAAACGGCAACTAGCAAACAAGCAACAACAAGCAACAACAAGCAACAACAACTCCATCACGGCGCGCCGCCACGAAACGCGAATCGGCTCGGCGCTGGTGTCTCGTCTCGAATTTTATCACCTGAGGCGCCGCCGCGTGGCAGCCACTAATTTATTATTAGCCGAATTTCTATTAGGTTGGTCCTCAGCTGTGTTGTTGTTGCTGTGTTTTTCTCTTCTCTTCTCTTCTCTTCTCTTCAGCAACCAGCACCGAATTAAGCCGGCTTAAGAGCAACAAAAAATGAAAAAATTATGGAAAAAAATGTATTTTTACACGGAGACGCAATAAATTCATAAAAAATATAAATTAATTAATTGAGGTACAACAACAAGCGCAACTTAAGCCGCTGATGCTGATGCTGATGCAACAACGCCGGCCAACCTGCTGCCCTCTCGGATTGACTGGGATTTGATGGTGCAGCTTCGGAAAATTGCAGCAACACTCGAGTTCAACTTGCGTTGCCGTCGTTGATGATTTATTGTTGCTGCGCTGTTGTTGCCGTCTTGTTTTAGTTGTTCTTGTTGTTGTTGTTGTTGTTGTTGTTGTTGCTGTTATTATTTCGATGGATGTTGCTTGCATTGTTAGTGTTGCTGCTGTTGTTGCTGTTGTTGTCGTTGTTGCCCCGCATGTTTGACTTCAACTAAAAAAATTCCACAATTGCATTTCGTTCTGCTGTTGTGTTGTGTTGTTTTTGGTTGCTGTTGTTGTTGTTGTTGTTGTTGTTGTCTTCATACGTCTGTCGATCGGCTTAATTTGATTTCTACACTGAATCGTTTTTCTTCCGCTTCCTCGTTTCCTCTCGCTTTTACTTCCCTCATTCTTCTGATTTTTTTTCTTCTCCTTTCATTTAAAAAAAAGAAAAAAAAGAAGAAAACGTGATGCAAAATGACGACAAGGATGGTGACATCAAGGACTCGCGCTTTGAATGACGCTGATCCTCAAGGACATCGATGGCCGTCAATAACGAAATAATTTTAATTGAATTTCTTTTCCTTAAACGGGCATCAATAAAACTGAAGATATTAAGATTGCGACTGCATTGTTGTGTTTTTTTACTCTCTCTCTCTCTCTCTCTCTCTCTCTCCCTCTCTCTCTCTCTCTCCCTCTGCTTAAACGGCTACGAAATGAGTGCAAATTAATAACCGCAGCGGTGTCCAGCTGTTGGCGCGGCGCCAGAGTTGTTAATCCGCGGACGTCAAGGTGACCGCAGCGCTTCATTTACGCGACTGAAAGCCTCCCGCGCGAAGGCAGCCAAGTATCGGCCGCACGTAGCCGCGTCCTGCTGTCGCTGCCGTCGCTGCCGTCGCTGCTGCCGCTGCTTTCGTTGTTTTCATTAATGAGCGCCTTCGGAAGTGCAAAAAATGCAGTCGAGTGAATCAGAACGCGTGTCGTCGCCTGCCAGCGCGTCGTCGCCTGATTGACGGCCGGAGGCGAGAATGATGGCGACACTTTTCACTGCCATTATTTCGCAAAACGCAGACGGCAACAGCTGTTGCGACAATTATTGCGTCTTACAGGCCGCCGCCGCCGCCGCCGAGTAGGAAGTCGCTTGGATTGACAAAGCAAAGGCAGTGCAGCGAATATTTTAGTGTGCGAAGATTGCACACTCCACACCTCTCAGGACGTTGACACGGCGACGCCTTTAATTGCCTATTTTGCAACCCGACGAGCTGACGAGCCGACCAGCCGACGAGCACTGAACTTTCAATTTATTGCGTGCATCTGCTGAGTGCGCACAATTTTTGCCCTTCGCGCGGCTGGAGTGACTCATTCAGTTCGCGGGAAGTTCGTTTTTGCACCTTCTTACGGGCAAATTTTATATTTTCCCAGCCTGACTATAATGACAACATTGTAATTTAATGACAAAACGTCGGAATTTGTCAGTTCGTTTGTTTGTTGTTGGCAGGAATGTAAAGTTAACTCACTGCTAAGTTGCTGTTAAGTTGCTGTTAGGGAATGAAATGTTAACTCACTGCTAAGTTGCTGTTAGGCAATGAAATGTTAACTCACTGCTAAGTTGCTGTTAGGGAATGAAATGTTAACTCACTGCTAAGTTGCCGTTAGGGAATGAAATGTTAACTCACTGCTAAGTTGCTGTTAGGGAATGAAATGTTAACTCACTGCTAAGTTGCTGTTAGGGAATGAAATGTTAACTCACTGCTAAGTTGCTGTTAGGCAATGAAATGTTAACTCACTGCTAAGTTGCTGTTAGGGAATGAAATGTTAACTCACTGCTAAGTTGCCGTTAGGGAATGAAATGTTAACTCACTGCTAAGTTGCTGTTAGGCAATGAAATGTTAACTCACTGCTAAGTTGCTGGTAGGGAATGAAATGTTAACTCACTGCTAAGTTGCTGTTAGGAATGAAATGTTAACTCACTGCTAAGTTGCTGTTAGGCAATGAAATGTTAACTCACTGCTAAGTTGCTGTTAGGCAATGAAATGTTAACTCACTGCTAAGTTGCTGTTAGGAATGAAATGTTAACTCACTGCTAAGTTGCTGTTAGGAATGAAATGTTAACTCACTGCTAAGTTGCTGTTAGGCAATGAAATGTTAACTCACTGCTAAGTTGCTGTTAGGCAATGAAATGTTAACTCACTGCTAAGTTGCTGTTAGGAATGAAATGTTAACTCACTGCTAAGTTGCTGTTAGGCAATGAAATGTTAACTCACTGCTAAGTTGCTGTTAGGCAATGAAATGTTAACTCACTGCTAAGTTGCTGTTAGGAATGAAATGTTAACTTACTGCTAAGTTGCTGTTAGGGAATGAAATGTTAACTCACTGCTAAGTTGCTGTTAGGCAATGAAATGTTAACTCACTGCTAAGTTGTTGATTTTTGATTACCATCGGTTTTCCCGCCACAAAGATTGCCGCCATTTTTTAGTTTTCTCCTAATTTGACGGTATCAAGTTGCCTCCCGCCCGGCTGCCCGTCTCCCCCCTTCACGACATTCACGACTGTCAGTCTGCGCGTTTGTTTGCCGTTGCCTGTCGGTGTGTTTGCAATTCAATTTTTGCCATTTCAAATACTCGTTGTCGCCAAATGTTTTGCCTTCGATTGCAGCACCTTGAAGGTGTGCCGCGCCGCACAAGGGAACGCAAATTGGTACAGAAAACACTTTTTGTTTCTTTATGGAAATGAAAACCAGCGACGAGAAAAACCAAGCAATCGCGTTAAATGTTCGCCGGCTGGTCTGCGAGACGCGTTTTCAAGCGGAATTCGCCATTTTCGGCGGTCAAACAATTCGAATCGAATCGCCGGCTTAAAAATGGCGGCGACTCGTCAACTCGAGTTGCGCTTTACAATGGATTATTTTTTCCATAAGCCACAGAAGAAGAAGAAGAAGAAGAAAACAAGAGAAAAAAGCACGAAAAGAAGAAGAAAGAGACAAAGCAAACACGGCAAACAAGCGAGCAACAGCCGTCAAACAAACAGCAACAAATAAACACGCGACTGCAAAGCAGAGCAAAAGCGAGCTGAGGTGAAAAATGTTGCAAGTTGCACACCAACAACTTCTCGGGGAGAAGCGATTACTGAGTGTTGTTGCTGTAGTTGTGGCATTTACGTCTCGGCTGTTGTTGTTGCTGCTGCTGACATCTCTGTTGCGCGTGCCAAGAGCAACAGCTGTTGCTGCAAATTGCGAGCGCAGCACGTCGTCACTCATGACATTTTTTCCATACGTGACTCCGCGCGATTTCACAGCAAGCGAGTGCAAATGAGTTTTCAAAGCAGCAGCAGCAGCAGCAGCAGTAGAAGCGAAAGCAACAACAAAGTCAGCAATCGCATAAAAACGGACTTCAACACGTTCATCTGTCCGAAGTGTCAATAAAAAGTGAATTGCAGCGATCACGAAACGCTGATCCGCGCAAGAATGAAACTTAACTGAGATAATAAAGTTGTGCAACTGCGACTCCTACGTTCGCGAGGCGTCTAATTGCGAGAGCCTCCGCTTTCAAGGCCGGCGAGTTGACGTGAGCACGAGTTGGCGCGCGGAAATCAGCGTCGTCATCGCGCCCAGCAATTCCGGGTTACGTAAGACGCGCTCTGTAAGACGCGTTACGTGTTCGCTTACGTTGTTAGCAACCGACGAGGCTTCACTTCTGAACGCAGCTAATTTTTTCGATAAAATTCTTGAACAACGTAATGTAAACCGATGAATTACATTTCGATTCGTTATTTTACAGCGATAACTTTCTCGAAATAACATTTTGCAATCCGCTTCGTGAGTAAAGAGAGCAAAATATTCATGTTGTTCAGCGTGTTGGTCGCATTTAATGCTCTTCAAGCAACTTTTTACTCTTCGTTTTAATGGCGGCTGAGAGTTGGTTCGTGCTAAAAACTCTCCGCCAGATTAACAGCAGAAGAGTCGTGCTGCCGCTGATGTGTCGCCTGCCAGTTACAAGATTTCGTAACTTCATCGATTACTAAAGAGAGAAATTGCTTGCTGATGAAGACTGAATTGAGAAAAATTGAGTATTTAACACAAGCTAACTGTGTAGTGTAACTGTAAGTTTGCGAGCTCCTTACAAACTCAATTGCAGTAAAAAAAAACCGTGGCAATCGCTTGAAACTCTTTTGCAGCCCAATTCGAAGCTCGAGTTCAGTTTAAACTTGCACGAGAAAACCGAGTTGAAGTCAGCGGGACAGTTGAAAGTGAGGATTAAGCGTTGGAAAATCAGCGCTTTCACTTTTTCGTGGCTTCCTCGGATTTCGACTATAAATCAGCAGTTTTGGGAGACTCGTAGAATTGAAAGTCTCGCTCGCTCTCTCCTCGCCTCGCTCTCGTCTACGCCAACAAACCGTAATACAGTCGCGTCGCTCTCTATTGGCGACTCCGTTAACTCTGGTTTCCGCGAGTAGTTGAAACTGTTTTCTGCCTTCAATTATATTGCGCAATGAAAGCGATAAACATTTTGTTTTGTTCACTTTTTTCTGAAGAGGCCTGCAACGTATCGAGGTCGCCGCCATGAAATCGAAAGTCGTCAATCAACTTTTAGTTTCCCTCTTTGATTTTTCCTTGTTTCGCTCTTTGATTTCGTACTTCTTGGATTTTAAAGCCACGAGGAGGAAGAAGAAGAAGAAGAAGAGGCAGACTGGTGACTGTCAAATCCATTCGTGTGAATTTCGAAACTGTACCGAATTAAGGTGACCTTTTTCGGGCACGAAATAATGAAAGGCACTTCACAGCACTATTAAATAAAATTAAAATTCTCCTCACCGCTTCGACTTCGACTCGAATGCAAGCTTGAGTTGGTGGTTCGTCTTCAGTCGAGACGATCGTCGCTTCCAAGCGAGACGAGCGATTTGCTCTCAATCTGATCTGATTTGCTCTCAATTCCATTTGTTCTTCTTCTTCTTCTTTCCTAACTCAACTTGTTAACTGTGAAGTGAGAGAGGATCGCCGCTTTTCTCTCCGCGTGTGGGTGCGAACGAGAACGAGGCTCGTGGCCGCTGCCGCCGGCGTGTGTGTGTGTGTGTGTGTGTGGACTGCAACCTGCTCGACAGAAGTCCGGTTTTCTAATTTATTAAAGTTTTACCATGGAAGCTTAATAAGCTGAAATTAGCGGCCAGTGAAAGAAACGACTGGGCAGCCTTGTAAACCTTCGATTCAACTCGGGATTTCAGATTCCTTCACTTCACGGCGGATTTTCAGTTCGATGTCAAGCCTAAACTTTGCAGCGTTGCGAGTTGCGAGTTGCGAGTGGAGGACGCAAGTGTCTCTCTCTTTTATTTTTTATTCACTTTTTCAGAGAGTAAAAATGGAAACACCAACGAAGAACTGCAACGCGAATGAAATGAAATTGAAATTGAAAAAATTAAGCAGAGCAGCGCGAAAATTAGCACGAATTCGTCGACAAGAAGGCCAGCCGACGCACAAATACACGCGCACGGCAGCGTAAATGCCACGCAGGTTACTTTGGTTGTTGTTGCCTTTGTTGTTGTTGTTGCTGTTGTGTTGTTGTTGCCTTTTTGTTCTCATTGCACATTTGGTTGACTTGCGCGCGTCCTACAAACGCACCAAACGCACAAATCAAATGCATTGAATGCGACCGACAATCCAACTGAAAAGTTGCGAAAAAATTGAAAAAGCGGCGGCCGCTGCATTGAACACTCGGAGAAAATGGAGGTTGAGTTCGCTGTATTTATGAAATTTATTGCTTTTTTTTCTTCAAATAACTGTCTTCATTTTTTGTTTCTATTTACTGTTAAGTGTGGATTTTTGGCTTGTTTAGCAATGAAATGTTTTTTTTTTTTTTTTTAAGTTTTCATTACATTTAACGCGTTTGATTTCTTCGATGATTTCGTTGTCAGTTTTTGTTTTTCACGCTTTGCTAGCGATTCCCGCGCTGAATGCGGCGACAAGCACTCGCTGCTGACTGCTCGTTATTTCGGTTGATTTTCAAAGTAGTTCAAGGCACTCGAAGTGAGTTTGATTCGAATTTATTTCGAGTGGAATTTCTACTGCCTGTCTAGCGGTGGCGGAGGTTTTCGAATTTTCAGTCCAATTTACGTTTTTCACAGACTTAAATTTCGCCGCCTTCTTCTTCTTCTTCTCACAGCAAAAAGTGAAGAAGAAGAAGAAGAAGAAGAAAAACAACCGTCAACTGATCGGAGAAAACGACTTCCGGTTGAAGTCAACGTTCAAGCATTCAAATGTTAATGCGGAGAATCGCACTAACAATTCTTTTCCTCCGAGACGCAGCAGCGATGAAGAGCAGCGATGAACAGCAGCAGCGCGCAGCACCAACAGAAGCAACACGTGACATCATGACGTGCGTAGCTTTGCAGCCGCGAAAAACGCAGCGGAACAGCGGCAGCAGCGGAGAGACCAACGAGTGGGCAGCCGTGGAACCGCCGCGTGATTGCGGAGACTGATAAGAAGAAGCAGCAACAGCAACAGCAGCAGCAACAGCAGCAACAGCAGCAGCAGCAGCAGCAGCAACAGCAGCGTCGACCGCGCAGCGCAGCTCCTCTCCTGCTGTTCGTTAGCAGCAGCGCGATTTCGACGCGTGCAACAGCGCAGCAGCATTTACGTCCGTGCAGCGGCATGCGATGCGTATCGCGCAGTCCGGCAACGCTGTGCCCAGCCGTGTCGTGTCACCCGTAATTAGCCGCTGAATTTATTGCTGCTAATTGACAGCTTTGTGCGATTATTTGCAACTGTTGCGCGCTTAATGCAGCCAAACTGATGTTGTTGCTGGCCAAGGAACAGCAGTGGAGTGGCAAATGAAGTTGCAGGAGTGTTGTTGTCACCGTTAGCAGAGAACAAATTTTACTGTAATTGTCCTCTCCAGCTTTGTTGCTGGAGCGACTGGCAGCTGGCAATCCAAGTGCGAGCGGCGAGCGTACAGCGTTTTAACATTCTAACGCCAGCGCTGTTAAGTCGGCGTTAACACTCTGTTAAGCCGCCGTCAACACTCTGTTAAGTGTGCAGCGCGCGTTATTGAAGCCGTGGAACGGGAGGGCGATTCTCACAAGGCTGGGAAATTCGTCACAAGCGGTTTTGCTGTTGATACCACGAAATTATTTACATCATTGCAACAGTCAAACAACTGGAATCTGTTAAGATTTCATTTAAACTGCGTTTAACTTGACAACTTCTGTGGCAGCAGACAGCAGGCGACCTTAAAACCCGAATTCTCAGCTAAATAAACCAGTTGGTGGCGTGAATGATTTGATGTGGTTTCGAGGTGTTTTCGTCTTCGTGTGAAATTTGGCTCGAAATTCTCTGTAGTTTCTGGTTTCGCGGCTGTAAGAAGTTTCTTTTTGGACCCAATAAACTTCTAGATTCGGCTGGGAAGAGAGGATTTCGCCGTCTATCGCGGTAAGCGGGGGAGTGGCATGTTCATCGCCTCTCTGGAGGTTATTTTGCAATGCTGGTCCTATTTTGCTCCTCCTATTGACGATATTAACGACAATTTCCCACTTTAAATTCGCCTTGAATTCACCTTAAATTCCCCCCCCCCCCCCTCCACTAACAATTTCCTGACCACGACCTTCTTTCCAAAATTTGGACGTACAAAACGGAGAGACGGAAAATACGCGGTGGCATTTCTTGCATTCCAAACATTTGACTCGACGTCGTTGTTTCTGTGATATTTGAATGCGCTTAACTGTAATCCACGAATACACCAACACATTTATTGTGCCTGCGTTGTGTGTGTGGCGTGTGTGTGGTGTGTGTGTGTGTGTGTGTGTGTGCTGCGTGTGTGTGTGCTGCGTGTGTGTGTGCTGCGTGTGTGTGTGCTGCGTGTGTGTGCTGCGTGTTGTGTGCGGAGCTGTCATTTTAATGTCATCCAGATGTGGGTCAAACGCAAGGTTGCGCGCGCCTACACTCACTGCAATTCGTGATAAATAAAAATGCAAACCTCAAATTAACAAACAGCCGCAGAAAAGCGAAAAGCAACAAAAACAACTACATGGAAATTGAAGAGCCGAAATCCCTTTTTAGTTCGGCAGCCACTGAAATGCTCTCATCTCACTCTCCGCAATCCTCTCTTCTCATCAACATTTCAACTCTTCTCATCCCACACCCACACCGCTTCCTCGCCAGCTGGTTGACAAACTAACAGCGTGAATGTGAATGACTGACTGACTTACTGTGACTGACTGACTGACTGACGGACTGACTGACTGACTGACTGGCTGGTTGGTAGACGGACTGACTGACTGAATGCTAGACTGACTGACTGCATTAGTTGCTGAATCAACGAGGTTCCGCATCATTAAACGCTGAATTGAGAGGAGCGAACAAACTGAACGCATTTCAGACAACAACAACAACAACAACAACAACAGTAGTAGCAACTTAATGAAAAACGACAACGACAAGAACAACAACAACAACAAGAAGAGCAAGAACGGGTGATGCAGCTCCACCTGTCCAACTACGCGACAGCTTGGCAACGCAGCCAGCTTTCAGTCGCGTTGCCAACCATTTATTTCAAGCGCGTCATGGAGTGAAAAAGTGTTTGCGAGTTGCGAGTTGCGAGCACGTCAAACAAAGTTGAGCAAAACGTCATGACGGTGATGATGAAACGTTGTTGTTGCTGTTGCTGCTGCTGCTATTGTTAACGTAATTATTTTACAACTGTTTTTACCGCTGTTGTTATTGTCACCGTGGTCGTGATTGACTCACAACAAATTGTTTGCTGATAAGTTAGTCAGTTCTGCAGTAATCGTTGACGTTTAATTGCTGTTGCTGCTGTTGTTGTTCTTGTTGTTGTTGTCTTTGTTGTTCTAAACGGTTCCTCTCCCGGTGAAGTGCAAAAAGTTCAATATAATCGCGTTCTTTCAAATCGAAAAAAGTGTATTTTTTTTAATTTCGCTTCGCTTTGTTTTATCCAACCAAATCGAATGCCGTCGTCAGTCGGTCTGATTTGTTGCAAAATCGGCGCGAGTGCGTCAACGTCGTTGCGTAATCGAAGCTGCGCGCCACCGCACGACAGCAACTCATTCAGTCAATCAAACATTCGGCGGAGCAGCAGTTGTGGCGGCGGCGGATCTCCATTCAAGTGAACGGAATTCCGCGCCGCGAGCGCCGACCAACGCCGACGCTTCGAGTGGCTGGCGGCAGCCTTCGCTTGGGTTGCGGAAGCAGCGGCGTATGAAGTCGCAGCAGCAGCAGCAGCAACGTTTGATGTCGCTCGCTGCAGCTTCATGCGTTCCGTTCCACCCGCGGGATTTCGGTGGGACTTCTGAAGTCCCTCGAGTGCGTGGAACAGTTGAATGATTTGTTTTCTGCGCGGTTTTCGTTTCGTTCGCCTTCTAAGCGGCCGCGCGTTTCTGCTTGCGAAATAAATTACGTGAGCGCGGCGGACACTTGGAACGCACGCAAGTTTTACCGGGCTGCAGTTTCAAGCTCAAAAGTTGATCGACGGATTCTCGTGCAGCGAGCTTCGTATGTAAATCAAGTGGACGACGACGAGCAGAAAACAGATGATTGGACTTTGAAAAAGCTGTTTGTTCACGTGATTCAAATGCGGAAAAAACGCAAACGAGTTGTAACACTGAAAAGCTGTCTGTAACTGCAAATGCGGAGTTACAACTCCCCCCCTCCGCCGCCGCCTCGCCCGCCAACACGGCTGAGATTTTTATGAAAGTCTATATTTTTCTTTTTTATTTAAGTGGCTAAATAAGAAAAAAGCAGGCAACAACAACACGCTTCCCACTTGCTACAGAAGCAGCGACAGCAGAGAACACAATTAATCAAAATTTAAAAGCTGACAGATTTTAGAATTTACAAAAAGTATCCGCTGAACGTCGAGATGTGTGACGGCATTTTTGAAGGCTGCACGAACACGAGTATTAATTTTGCGATCATTTATTCATTAGTTTGTTCTTCGTGCGGCGGTTCTGCAGCTTTCAGATGCTTTTCGAGCACGTGTAACACACACACACACACACACCACACACACACACACTGTCTCGACAGAGCAGCACAAGTCGAGAATTCAAGGTCGCTTGCGGCAACAAGTGGCGGCGGTGACAGACGCGCGCAGCCACCGTGACACGTTGTAACCAAGAAGCAGAAGAAGAAAAAAATTAAAAATTAAAAAAAAAATTAAAAATTAAAAAAAAATTAAAATTAAAATTAAAAAAAAATAGAAAGTAAAAAAAAAAATTAAAAATTTAAAATTTAATATAAAATCTGATTATTACGTGGAAGTCGTTGCCTCAAATCTAATTCAGCGAAATACATTTAAAATTCATACAAACTCAATAATGCAGTTGAAATTCGACGCTGAAATTAGCAGCCAAGAACAACAACTACAACTCAGATATCAGCGAAGAGCGAAGAGCGAAGCGACAACGACCTGCAAATGATAAAAAAATAAAAATACTCGCAATCTAAGCATGATAAGCAGCTGAAGCGCTTCGCAGCGCGCAAAATTCTTTCGCTGGCTGCAGCTGTGTTTTGCCGCTTTTGTCGCTTTTGTCGCTTTTGTCGTCGAAACCATTTAACGTCACTTAATCGCCAATTAGAAGCTGCGATTCGAGGTTCCAGCGAAGTGAGCAGCCGCAGATACCCGCTGAAACATCGGATATTTCATGTTTACAAGATCGAAGTCATTGACTTGGCATGCAGTCGCTGAAACGAGGACGGGGGGGGGGGGGGAGTCGTTGTCGCCACTCAGAGGCCGCGAAGCAGCGGCGGAAAATATTTACGTGAAGCAAACGCGCGAACGAAACGCGCTGCTGATGGTTTTGGGCTGCCGAGAGGTCGGCAGCACGCGGGAGTCTCTCGTGCAGAGCGACAACTACGAGTGTCGGCAAGCCAACGCGTTGTTTATAAATTGTAAGCAGTAACGGGATACTTTGTGTCTCCAAATCGAACTCAAATAAACTCGCGATATCGGAATGCAAACATCGGAAGGCCTGCAACAACACGAAGCAACAACACGAAGCACCAACACGAAGCAACAACACGAAGCAACAACACGAAGCAACAACACCAAGCAACCACACGAAGCAACAACAATGACAAGCCGTTGAAGATCACTGAGCAGCGAGCAGTAGCGCGATTCTCCGAAGCGCAGACGACGAAGAAAAACGACGCCGCAGCGTACGCGCTCCTCGCGTCGCCAACTGCGACTCGCATATTAAATGCAGCGACGCCGAACTTCGAAATCTCTATTTCACACAAAGTCAACACGCAGAGTCTGCGCGGAAGCTTTCGAGTCTCCAAATATTTATTCAGTGGGGTTCAGTGGTCGCGAGCACTTCGCCAGAGCCAACTAGCAGGAAGTGATGAGTGCGAGAGTCTCTCGTGTTCTCGAGTCAGCTGAGGTCTGCAGGTCTGTTAGCTGGGGGAAAAAACATGCGCGGTACCAAGCAAAATGCGTTTCATCTGCCTTTCATAAACAGCGAAAAGTGCGGTCTGCTCAACGCTACCGAGTGCAGCAGCGAGTTGCTTTCTGCTCTGCGACAAAAGCTGCAGAAGCAAATGTGCGGCCAGCCTGCGTCGCTGAGTTACGACATTCGCTGCCTTTTCGATTAGATAACGGAAACCATCTGCTCGCAGCAGACGCAATCGCAGAGATGCGAGCGGAACGGCAGCGCGGATTTAATTATTTTCCTCGCTAGCCAACACGTGTTGCAAATTCTATTTCTTTCTTTGTAATTTGAATTTTTCTGTTTGTAATTTGAAAATTAGATTGGCAATCTTGTAAGAGTTGGTGTTGTTGTTGTTGTAGGCTTCTTTTATAGACGAACAAAAAACAAAGAAACGCCGCCGTCCTTCTTCTTTAAATGTTTTCTATCAAAGATCTGACTTCGTGATGAATTACAGCAACAATCGCGCCGCCGGCAGCACAACCTAATTAATGTCAGCTTGAATAGCAGCAACAAATTGTTGCAATCGCTCACAAAACCACCACCACACAGCAACAAAAACCACAACAACAAATTGAAACGAAAGTCAATCAAGAAGCAAAACGAGGAAGAAGAAGAAGATCCGACGGAAGGCATCAAAAGCAACGTGAATAGAAATAAAAATTAGAATAAAACCAAAATAATTTCAAGAAACAAATTGAAAAATGTGTAAAAACACCAAAGAAAAGTGGAGGCAGCGATAATCACAAAGCAACAACTGCAACAACAACAACAATAGCAACAACAACAACAGTAACAACAACAACAAGAACAGTAACAACAACCTGATGAAATAGTAAAATAGAATCGAGAAGTAAGCGCGATGCGATGCGAGGCGCTGCGCTGCAATGTGATGCGATGCTGAATCATGACCCAGTGACCCAGATACGTGCGTCGCCGGTGCGCTGGTGCGCTGGTTCGCGCGCGGGGAGTTGCAGTGCGCAAAAATTACGCCATAATAAAACGCGATGATGGAGTGAGTGAGCGTGAGTGAGGGAGGGAGGGAGCGTGAGTGAGGGAGTGAGTGAGGGAGTGAGCGTGAGTGAGGGAGTGAGTGTGTGAGGGAGGGAGTGAGTGAGGGAGTGAGTGAGGGTGTGTGTGAGTGTGTGTGTGTGTGTGTGTGTGCGGGTGCGAGAGATACGCACAAGAAAGCTAGAGATGAACAATTTAAGACGCAAACACTTCAAAGATCCACTTAAAGATGAGCAGCGGATACTGAAAGATCTTCAGCACGGGCTGACACGTACTCAGCTCGGAGTGTAAGAAGATTTACAGCTGATTCGAAGAGTTGCAGTTGTAATTGACGCAGATACGGACAGACAGACAGACAGACAGACAGACAGCATATATCAACAGCTTCTCGCTGTTGTAGCAACTCGCAAGGAATATCAGCGCACATTCGCATCTGCAAATTGCGAGTTCATCTCTTCACCTTCCAGCGCTACAATACTCGTCGCAATTATTTCCACGCGCTCGTAGCTCTTCTCGTCGTTAGAGTGGCTGTCTGTCTGGCGAATTCAAGTGTCCGCCGCCAGTTTCTGTTGCGTTTTCGGTGACCTTTGAACCGATTTTTCCTTACATTGGATTTTATTGTAATCCGAAATTGAAGGCTTTGCAGAAGCAACTCGTCGCAAAGATTGTTGGTTGAGCAGCTCGCATTGTTTCGCGCTCTTCATCGCAGCTACTTGCAGCTCAGTGTTTCGATTTTCATGTCAATCAGCTTCTGGCTTTTTTTTGTTTTTCCTAAATATTAAAATCCTCCAAAACCAAAATTATCGTCTTCGTATTTTCAAATACAAAAAAAAACTCTAATTTAATGCGATGAGCGTTCGTGTTATAAAATTGATTAAAATAAATTAAATTCTTAATAATGCTTTGTTGTTGTGGTTGTTGTTGTTGCGTGAATTGTGTCATTGTCACGTTGATAGATGAAAAACGCCAGTCTACAAAAACCAGATTAGAACGCATTAAAATAAATACGAAAATAGCAGAAAATTAGTGAGCGAGCGAGCGAATTCTTTTATTTTCAGACACTTTGGAGGTTTTCGTGTTATTTTTACAGATTTCACAGATTCGCGTTATTTTTACCGCAGACGTTGCGTGTGTGTTTGTTGCTGTTGCAGCGGCTGCGGCTGCCACTGCAATTTGCGGAGAGTGCGGCAGGTCGGCTCACTGATGGCCGCTTCATCTGTCGCCGCAGTTCCGCGATCCGGCGCGTGGCCGCTAAGCGAGGCGGCTGCTGCTCAGTGATTAACTTTTAATCGTCGAAAACGTAATCGGCCAACGTCACGGGCGCTGTGACACTCATGGCAAGACGTCTGACCAGTCCAGCCAGTTATTTCCGAGCCGCGTTTACGCGACACTCGGCTGAAACGGTTTTACATCACCAACATCGAAGTCGATGAGCGAAAGTCAGCGAAACTCGGCGAAGATCGCAGCTGAGATTTTGCTTGTCACAACTTGGATGACACATTTAACACACTTCGAGGACGCAGTCATGCGACCAACACGAGAATCCTTCAAATATCCGGTGGGCGGAAGGAATTCCTCATCTCCGTTGAGGAGAGAAGAGGAGAGAAAAGTCATTGAAGGAAAAAAGCCAAACGAGGAAAAAACGCCGATGCACAGATATGGCAACTCGTTTGCCATTGCGAGCGCTGAAGGCTCCACCTGGTTGTTGTCGCTGCCACTTCGCACGAATTGGAAAAACGCATTCAAAGATTCGCGCCAAATCCGTACCGGTGACCCTGCACGCGGGGCCGAGGCTGTCGAGCGAGGCTGCACACCGTAAAAGTGCACAAAAGCGTGCAAATTGTGTATGCAACTGCAACCGATGCAATTGTCTGCTTGATTTTGCCGCTTCTCTTGTTTGGCTGTAATTGAAGTGCAAAACAATTAAGATTTTAGAAGTCAACGCGAATCTGTTTCCTGGATACGAGACCTCGAATTGTGCGTTCGTAAAATAATCAGTAGGAGAAAAAACGCGTTGAATGCAATCGTGCTGCGATGCGCTTCAGTTTCCTCACACGCGTCTAAAAAGTATGAAACCTGACTGACGCATTTGATGCAAGAGGCCAGCAACAACAACACCTACAACAACAACAGCTACAACATTCAATTTCACACTTAATAAAAATGATAGCTTATCCGAGCAAGTAAGTGGCACACATTTCAAACTCCTCCCGAACCCACAAAACACAACACGGGGCACGAACGCTCCTCTACACTGCAACTCAGTCACATAACCTGATTCGCTGGCAACACTGGCTGGCCGGCCGGCCGGCGCTGGTGACCCAATTTGCGCGCACTGAAATGGGCGCGCGCAGGAAGTCAGAAGCGGTCTGAGGACGGCGAGGCGCACCGAACGGGACTCTGCTGTCCAGTGTCGCCAACTCGGACCGGCTGAGCCGCCAGTTTATCGGGCGGCGGCATGAATAAAATCCAAAAAATTATGATGGAGCAAAAGAAATCATGGAAAATGAGAAGCATGAGGATGAGTGAAGAGAATATATTAAATAAAATATCAAGAAGAGAACAGCAAGAATAGCAAATCTATTAAATTAAAAGAGAGAAAGAGAGAAAAACTATTGAAACGAATAAAAAGCTGATAGAAGAAATAGACAAATAAATGGAAACCATAATGAAAAATAGACAGACAGACAGCTCGTGGAATGAGTGTTCAAAAGTGTCCGATGCTGCTCATTGCATATGCACAGCAACAACACAACCACAACAACAACAACCACAACAACAGCAACAGCAACGCAACAACGACAACAACAGCGATAACAACAACGACAACAATGTAAATTCTATTGCGTTATATAACGAGTTGTTTTTCCCATTAAAATCACCCCCAATAAAAACTGGAAGAAACGATACGTTCAAAAATGGCACCACTTGCACGATAGTTATCTCTGCTCCGATTTACAACGTTTACAACAACATTACAACAACGAAATATATCGAAATCGCTTTGAAAGCAAATGCATTGGATTGCATATTTCTAATTACATTAAAAAGTTGAATAAAAACTGGAAAAAAATAAGATTTTAAAACACTGAAATGAAAATCTATGATTTTCCTGTAATCCTGACTGTATGGTTTCCATTTGGTTTCTTTCGCCTCTCATTTTCCTACCCCTAAATATCTGCAACGCAGAAAAAGGTTCCCTAAAATGAGGACTAATTTGAAATATTGCTTCCTGCTACCTGTTCGCCGCTGGCTGACGAACGGGGCGACCTTTGGAAACACAAATCCAACGATAACAGCAAGACGAAAATGTATTCTGAAGGTTAAAAACCTCATCTTAGTTTTTTCCCCCCGTGAATTTGTGTCACTGACCTCAAGTCAGGAGACAAGAGAGACGCATACACTGCCATTAAAAAAACTCTTCAGACAGAACCGAAAATATTTCGAGGTCTACGTCGAATCCCTCGTCGCGTTTATTGCCTAAAAATCGAATACCTACTGTTTGCCTGGTGTTGTCCGTCTGCCTCGTCTGGAGCTGAAACGTGAGCTGAGTTTAATGGTTTTCGGTTTCTCGGCTGCCTGAGAATCGTTCGGGTTTGTTTACCTACTCGGCTGCTTCCTCACATGTCACTCACTGGCTGCCTACCAGACGAGATTTTGCTTCTCTAAACACGACTATACTGCTGCCCGCCCCCTGTCCCTCTTCAGGGTCCGCTTGCCTCATCTCTGCTCCATTCCAAGTATCGAACCATTACGGGTCTGTCTGTACTCAGCGCCGAAATCTTGGCCGGTCCGCTTCAATTATTGCTGAAAAGGTTCTGAAATACTAACTTTGGGACCTTCGACCCTTCAAATCCAACCACCGTCGCGTCCCTGACGTGAGCAGTCGCTTCTCCACTGCAGTTGCGTGTTGCGTTGCACTATCAGTTTCACATTTTCTGTGACTGTGACAGCAACTGTCAGCTTTCGAGACCCAAAACCCCATTATAATTACGGAGCTCGTGATGGAAACCACAAACAAGGGTACCCTTAATCTTTTCCAATAATCTGACACGCTTCATGGAAGATGGAAGTGGAAATGGTTAATTCTACGACTTACGAAAAGTCCTTGGAAATTCCGCAGTCTTAGAATGAATCTTCCTTTGGTTACAAAACACGTTTCCTGCTTTGAAATTCCATGACAAAAATTAGTTGACAACGCCAATTGAAACGAAAATATTAAATTAAAAGTTACCGCGAAGAGCACCTGTTGCCGGAACTCCCCATTCTGTGTGTCGTCAGAGTTCAGAGCACTCGGCCAGCGGCTGGCAGACTGGATAACAGCTGACGATGGGACCGAACGAAAGGCTGTTGAACCCCAACAAATTATCGAATTTTAAGCACTGATTTGCCGACTCGACTCGACTCGGTATCCATGCAGTGAAAACCGCTGACGGTGTTTTTAATGCTTTATAAGGCGAACAGAAATAGTAAAAAACTCTCCCGCTTAGATGACGACACCCACTTCGAGAGGCACCGCAATGAAAGGGGAGAAACTGGCGTCAAAATATGATAAACAACAGATTTTGACACATTAAAATTAAGAAAGCAGAATCGAGGCTGATAAAAGGCACTGAAATATAACTGAGTGCAACAACAAAACGTATCCTCGCAGGTTATTCAACTTCGGAATGTTTATTCTCGATATATTTTGGGTGAATTTTTTGTTTTGCAGGCGAAGTGAAGTTAAATCAATATAAGACGGAACAAAATTAAATGCAATAATAAGAATATCTTAATGAAAATAATACCTGAGTTAATACAAACTTTTTAAATGTCCTGATTTAATTTCTCTCAGAAAAACGAGAACTTTTTCTTGAGAGCTGATAACCAGGTATTGAAATTTAGCTCAAGTAAAGGTGAAAATAAGGGCGAAGTCAGCGGGCCGATAGCTACACACTTTCGGCTATAACAACTACAACAACAGTGCACAATATTCAGAACATTCAGACACCCCGAAGATTCACCGAGCTTTTGAACTGTTGGTGACACCCACTCAGCGCCCAACAACAACGAAGCAGCCAACAGAGTGGGGACATCAAACAATTCCGACCCCCCAAAAACCCGGCAATAAGTTGACTGGAAATAAAGGCTGTAAAAAGGGAGCACAAAAAATAAGACCTTTTTCTTGAATGAAATCTATAACGGAAGAGAGCAACAAACCAAGAAACGTGCTTGCGCAGAAAGATATTTACGCAAAAACTCAAGGCGGTGAAAAATACTACGTCGGCAAAAGCAGAACAACTACAAAAAAACGAAAACCCATAAGGAACTTCATGTGATTTCGAGAAGAGTAATAAGAGGAGGAAGAAGCCGCCAGCCGCCAGCCGCCAGCCAGTCAGCAGGCGAAAACAGCTTTCGATAAAAAATTCGTAAAGGGAAACAAAGGCAGAGGGATGAGGGACGATGGCAGACAGGAAAATGGGGCCAAATTAATCTTCGCAGACATACAGAAGAAGACATGGAGGCTCGCGGGATCATCGTGGTATTTTGCTTCGAAATTGAATTCATCATACCACAACTGTCAGCAACAAATGCAATTATTGTACGAATTGATTGATGCAGTTGTTAGAATCATTCCGGTGCTCTGAGTCGGCTTAAAAGTTGATCGCATAGTTTTTCATTGAGTCTTGATTTTGAAAACACGGACTATGAGACTTTCTTAATGCGTAATAGGTCTATGGAAGATAGGGTTTTAGTGAAACTGTCGTGATTTCATTATGATTTCCGTCGCGATTTGAACCGAGATGGCAGTGAAATGGCTTTTACTTCAACATGAAATTCCCTTCGTGAGACTGGAAACTGAGAATGTTTGAGAACATTTCAGATATCCTGTAGAGAAGTTCCTTTCAATTTTGGCAAATCAAGCTTATAATCGTCTTAGCCGTAACCTCCCCTCTTTCCTAGCTATTTTCGATGATTCACTCCAAAAGCTAACTCCATCTCAGTCGCATTGAACAATTTTAGTTACCAATCACTGAAAATTCACTGCCTTTTATTTCTGATGATGAAGCATTTTGCACTTCTTTCCTCCGTCGTTACGTTAGGGAGTTTAGAAATAACAAAAATTATATAGTAGCAGCTCTTGTCGTTGGTTATCGAGCTGATATTTTGAGGTTCAAAATGAGAACAAAGTCGACTTACAAGGAGGTCTAAAGAGGTTAAAATAATAGCTTTTATCAGTCTTCAGAAAGGTCTAATCTTACTCATCTATTCCATCAAACAACCAAGCGGAATTTCTTTAACGAATTCAGATGAATATATTTACGAAATTGTTTTATAAAACACTACAAAACAGCAGAATCAAAGAGGAACTGAAAAATAAACACTCGCAAAGTACTTTGAAATGCTTTTCAGCCGCATTGGCTTCAACCGCGTTTTGTTTTTACAACATCTGAGTAAATATTAACGTGATCGGTAAACAATAAAATATGAAGAAACAGCTGTACACTCAATAAATGTAATATGAAATTCAAAAAGCGAAATATTAAAAAGAAGTTGTCTGCCAAACGATTTCGTTTTAACGCCGAGATTGTATCGAAAATAATATAATTCTTCGCAGTTTCAATAGTTCGAAACTCGTGGTGACATCGTAATTATATTTGAAACAGGATGTTCTCGATGCAAGTTCGTGTAGCATTACAAATACGGAATTTTTAGACTATTTCGAAATAGTTTCGTTACCGAAACTGAAGCTATTCGCAGAAGAAACAACCAAAAAATTATTTGCCCATTATATTATGGTGGAGAGAATATATTGGTGTCATAGTTCAAATAACGAAATATTGATTGTTGCGGGGGCTTGACAGAATCGTTACAATTGATAGCGATATTTAGACACCATTTACAGCGGGATCCCAATCAAGATTCCAATCGAAATTCCCAATCAAGACTCCCAATCAAGACTCCCAGTCAGAGCATGAATCGAAAAAAATATTTATATATAAAGAAAACCTATTAACGATTGTTCATTCATTCACACTGTGTGGATGACGTATTTATTTATCTACCATACTGAAGCTTTCTTCTCCCCTCTGAAAACAGAATCAGAAAATCAGAAAAACCCTGATAGGGGAAGCGTTCAGGGATCCACCGCACCATGATGCAACCCTCCCTCAGTTTTCCCGATTGTACGGTGAGAAGTACTCAGGAAAAATGTGTGGGGAGAAGAGTGAGAGGGTGCAAATTTATTCTTCACATACAAACATCCTCCCTCCTCCTCCTCCTCCGTCCTTCCCACACAACACTTTACACGATTCAACACTTTTGTATAGCACATTCAGCACAAGTGATCGTCAAACGAGGCTGGCGAACTGTCATTCTGACAGCTGCTAATGTCAGTGTTGCAGGCAGCAAGTGTAGCCATCGGGGAAGGCGATGCGTGACAGCAGCATGCGCGAAAATGGGTCACATGCTCCCAATCTATGGAAACGTGAGCGGGATACAATTTTTTAATACCCTCTGCCAGGGAGATTCTTTCATATACATGCGTCATGCGTTGTTGTTGCTGCTTTGCTGTTGTTGTTGGTGTTGTTGTTGTTGTTGTTGTTGTTGTTGTTGTTGCTGTTGTTGTTGTTGTGTCGTTGCTGCAGTTTTTGCTACAGACTGTATTGCATTTGTAGGTAGACCCATTTTCGGGTTGCTTGTTGTAATCGTAAATGCGGAGGTTATCAGTCGACAGCAGCACATACGGGTGGTACGTACAACAGCAACAACACATCTATTTCATAGTACAAACAACAACCTCCTTGTTGTTGTTGCTGCGGTCCTGTTTTCATCAAAATCTCCAAAAGTGAAAATAGAATCAAATAAATAAACAAACGGAGTACGAATTGCTTTTCTATGCTTTTCGTAGATAAAAGGAAAATGTGGGCATTCTGAAAATATGTATGTGTGTGTGGATGTCTGAAATCTGGTGGAATTTTATCGAGGCAGAGGAAGAAACTTTTTCTGTATTTACAGAATGTAAAGAGGAACTTACGAAAATGGGTCAAACTGGTGAGGAAGATGAAAGAGAAACGCCGAGTAGTGGAAATTCAAGGAAAGCGCACAGAAAAATAAACTTTAGATATTCCAGGTTCTCTCAGTTCTTCTAACTTTCAACAGAAACGTTAACGATGACGATCATTACGATGATGATGATGATAATAATGATAATGAGAAAGGTGATAATGAGAGAGATGATAATGATGATGGTGAATACGAAAAGCAAAACGAAAAAAGCAACTCAAAAAAGAAAATCAAATTATAAAGTAATTAAAGTTTCCATTTATAAAAGAAAGAAGAAACTAGGAATGAAAAAGAAAGAAAGTAGTAAAACAGGCAGCAAAATTAACAAAATTGGGGGGAGTTGTAGACATAAAGAGAGCGAAAAAGAGAGACACACTGACCTCATTTCGTCAGCGTACACGCTACTCACTCCCGGCCGCTCCCCACAGACGTCTCACACGCTTAATTAAATCAACAAAACAACCAACACAAACAACCCAACAAAAAATGTTAGCGTAAGCAGGGGCACGCGGGGAGGGGGAGCAACAAAATCCATTAGCGTGTAAGGGAAAAGCGGGAGCGTCTGTTTGTCCGGCACCAACCGCCAACCGCACGTCGGACGCATTTTGAAGCGCTGCAGACAGCTGTCTGCACCACGGGATTGTTATGTCTACAGTGGGAATTCAACACTTAATTCTTGCCCGCCACCCCCCCCCCCCCCACCCCCACCATTCTTCCAGCAAAATCGTCCGCAGTTTTAACAAATCTGCAGGCCTTCTTTTCAGTGTAGTTTCGTGGTACACTTCGTGTATTCAACGCCAAAGATGCCGATCAGCGATACGGAGGGTTTTTCGGTCTGCAGAACAAATCGGATTGTTGCTGGTAAGAGCGAACAGCGGTGACGATAGCTGCAGCAGCGGTGGCAGCAATAAAAACAGCTACATATTTAACTCAGAAAGGAATTCATTACTTCGTCTGCCCCTAAAAAAAGCGGAAGAAGTGCGTGTGTGTGTGGAACATAAAAGATTCGCGTTACGTGTCAGTTTTACGAGGGGTGTGTGCGTGTGGCAACCCCAACAAAACGAAGCGATTTAAGTACCCGCATAAAAATGCTATTTATTGTGTATTCTTAGTTCGGGTTTTCAGTGGCGTCCTCAAATCAGTGCCAATAGTCACGAATTCTGATTTCATGATCTGATTTATAGTAAACTTTTAAGGGTTTTCAGAGTTTTCAGATCGGGAAGAAGATGCAAACAGATTCAAAAGGATTTTGTAACGTTCGTCTGAAGATCAATTGTAATATTTAGATTTTAGAATCTTTCTAATAATTCCACTAAAATCATAAAAACTCTCCGAGGGAAGTCTTTAAAATGGCTTTCCAAATCCAATGAGTGCACTAAAGTTGAGGAATAATTTTTCATTTGCGCAAAAATAGTTAACAGAATTCGAGAAATGCTTATTGTTTTTTGCAATACAACTATTTCGGTCGCAGGACATTTATGAAAAACGC
Source organism: Sicus ferrugineus (assembly GCA_922984085.1). Lineage (NCBI taxonomy): Eukaryota > Metazoa > Arthropoda > Insecta > Diptera > Conopidae > Sicus > Sicus ferrugineus. Next base: position 11,972,033 of record OV277352.1, on the reverse strand, counting down.
CTAATTTTTTTACATATTGTGATTCGAAAAGCTTTCTTAAAATAAAATCCACTTTTTCCCACGTTTATTCCTCTTAGTAACACCGCAACTGCTTCCTTCCCCCTCCCGCTCACCCCTTCAATAAAAAAAGTCGACTAATTTGTTTAATATTTAGTACAAAATATATTCAAGTTTCAACGATTTATCGAGATAGTTTTCAAATAAATTTCTTCTTTAACTAATTTTCTTTTAGGAAATTTACAAAAGCAAACTTGACATTAAAAATTTTTGTTACGCTGCCAGATTTTTCAGAAAGAAAGCCAAGAAGAAAACACAAATTTTAAGATAAATAAAAACTCATGAATTGCCTGGCTTCATTTCGTTTTATTTTTAGTCGTCAGTGGAGGAATTTTACGTGCCACACAAACGTTTATAAGCCAGCAGCCAAATTAATGACTCATTGGCACTCATTTTGTTGCGATTAAGTTGGTCGAAATGGTTAAGACATTCAGGAATTCTGTGGATTTCCTAGCTACTTCTATGGCATTTACAAGCTACAGAGAAATGCTAATTATTGACGAGACTTACTTAGAGCTGTAAGAGGTGGAGAGAAGAACGATTATCGCGCCCATTTTACAGCTTCTTGTCATTCAAACTGCGATGGTTTATTTATTGGAAGGGAAAATCAACACTTTAACTGCACAAAATAAAAGTAACTTTTCCCGGAACGCTTTCACTTTTTATTAAACAACTCAAAAGCCAACGTAATAAAACGAGAGCGATAGTAAAAGTGCAAAAGAAACGCAGGAATCAAAAGAAAATCAACACAAGCTTAACCTACATTAAAAGACGATAAAAGACGATAAAAGACGAAGACGATATAAGCAGAAAGAAAAGAATTAACCAACTTTTCATTATATATAAAGCAACGAACAATTTTAATACTAAAAGTGCAAAGATACGATTGAAAATACACATTTTTAGCTGCAAATTTTAATAACGAAAAATTAACCGAAGAAAAGTTTGTAAGACTTTAATCATTTAAAAGAATTAATTGCAAAGAATCGCACGAAATTAATCACAAGGATCCCTAAATATAAACGGTTTCTGGCCACATTCATGCTTAAGTATCTACAAAATTATCTGTGGGAAATGAGGTCAAAGTTACTAACTCGCTCCACTTTTTACACCCAAATGCGGGTAAATATGAGCGTCACTGATAAGATTTTACAGAGATAACCTTCTGAAAAGTGGAAATCAACTACATCATTTATTTATCACTAGTAAATCTTATCTGACGCTACCGACAAATAAATGATTTTAAGCTTTTAATCGACATTTTTATTTAAAATTTGTGGCGTAAATATATACTAGAGTTACCATCTCTCTGGGATGAAATAAATACCTCTACTCAACTAGATAACAAGCGATTATCTTTGTATTATTTAAATGTTGTCACAAAAATTGCTTTCATAAAAAATTTTCGTGCCAAAAGATTGTAAGAAAGTTTTCAAATCACCAAGAATATCGAAGAATATCAACTGTTCAACCTCAGAATAGTTTTTATTATTTTTAATGAAGCTGCTAAGCAAATGTTTCTGGAATATTCGAGTCAATATTCAATAATTTGTGATGAAATTACGGTTGTTATGTGTAGAGAATAAGTTGACACCGAGGTTAGATATTCGAAGAATTTCAAAACTAAATAAGTTAGATTTTCGAATAAGTGAATATAGGGGCCCAAATAAAAAGAAAGAGCTGCGATATCTAAATACAACCAACCACAAACCTTTCATTTATTAAATAATATGTAGAAATAATTATTTATTTATTCTGGTTTGTGAGAAAACATGTTGTGGCCGCATTTGGGTCTGTGGCTCGTTATCGTTTTTGTGCGGCCTTTAGTTGTGAAAAAAAACATTCGTACCAAGTAAACTTTTACCAGCACACCCCATTTTTTACCAAAATAATTATTTAGGTTTACACAAACCGCCGCTGATAACAAACCACAAAACCAACTACTTTACAATTACGTAGACCAATTTCGAAATCAACAACTCATTTCTGAAATAACAAAGAAAAAGATTGTAAAAAATATACTTGATTGTTGTTAGAAAACGAGAGAATCAAATAGAAAACAAAAATAGCAATTTGAAACCATTTCAATGTCACGGAGGAACTAATTACGATGATGTCAGTGATGCCACCTTTAATTTATTTTCTAAATTTTCAACTGCCGTAGGAAGTGGGATTTCCAATTCAGCGGGGTATTTTTCCTCTCTCTCTCTCCCTTCTCTCCTTCATCACCATCCATCGTCTGCACCATCCATCCTGCTCTCTCTCTCTCTCTCTCTCTCTCTCTCTCCCATTCCTATTCCCACTCCTCCTCGCCACTCTTCTCCAATCACTCTTTCCCTCTCCCATCACTCTTTCCCTCTCCCATCACTCTTTCCCTCTCCCATCACTCTTTCCCTCTCTCATCATCCTTTCCCCTGCATTTCCAATTGTTTATATATGGGATTATTTTTCAGATATTTTGATTGTTCTAAATATTCCTAAATTAGTTTTTGCTGTTGGGAAAAGAGGGAAATTCTGTGTGGATTAACAGGGTGGCAGCTTTGGCCAGCGCATATAGAAAAAGCGAGGGAAAAACGAAGCGAAAACATTTGTAAAGTAGTAACAAAAATTAGAGACGAACTACAACGGGCTGTCGTTGATTTTGTCATTGTTGTTAGCTACACTTATCCGCTGACATACAATTCTGATTGATTTTGAACCAGTTTAGAAAGCGATAACGTATCTCAATAGTCAAGGAGGGCCTTGCCGGAAATACTTGCGATAACTTCGTCTCTTCACAAAGAGCAACCCGAGCTCATGGAAACAGTTTAAATAAACAATCAATTGTTGGCAAAATTTACAAACCAACAAAGTAAAGACAACGCAGATATAATTTCGAACTCGAATTCAATCCTTTAATCCTTCAATCCCGATCCTTCACGATGCCAAATGTTGTTGCCTGCACAGCACTTCAACTTCTTGCCAAATATTGCTGGCGACATTTTTGCTGTTGCCTCTCGTTATGTCGTCGTTTGTTGTCTCTGTTGCTGTTGTTGCCACAATTTTAAATATCGTTTTTGCGCTTTGAATTACTTTAGCTGTCATAAATTTTTGAAGTTGTTAAAACTTGTTGTTCAGCTCAGCTTTAACCAAGAACAACAACAAAAACAACAACACCGACGACAACACCAACACCGACGACAACACCAACACCGACGACAACAACAAAAACAATAACAACAATACCAACAACAACAAGGACAACCGTATTTTTGCTGCTATTGCTGAATTTTCGGTTCAACGAAACGATAAATTTTTATTTTGGAATTTGTTTTTAACCGAATAAATTTTTGTTATTAATTGGAATTTCGCTTTCTACAAAAACGGCAAAAACAGTTTTCGAGTCGCTGCTGAGAATGTCGCAGGACCGGTGCAGTCAACCTGCTGCAACCTGAACTCATCTGAACGCTGGAATTCCGTGCTTAATTTCAGCCGATGTAATTTGATAATTTCGATCAATTTATTTTTGATATTTTATAGTATTTTTTTCATTTCTAGCGAACATAATTCTTTCTTTATAACCAGTTTATATTTTTTTTGTTTGTTCGCTTTTTAACTGTATTTCCTGCCAACTAATTTTGCTTAGAAAGCAAAGTAAAACACGAATTCACATTTAAAATTTAAAACGATGTATTTTAAACTCAGAGGAGATTCGAAGAAGTAAAAACAACTTTTTTAAGTGTTTTTATACTTATATCAAACATTCGTGATTTTTAAAAATATTCACAGCAATTCATTTCTACGCAAACTCTACCAACTCTTCAGTGCATTTTAGAAGGTATTTCTCTCAGTGTAGGCATCGATAAAGTATTCAAATTTAATTCAAAGAGTTTCACTTCGTTTGCATGCGTGCGACGTGTGACGCGTAACGCTACGCATTCGATATCTTTAGTGGGGTACCAAATTGCTGTCTTCTTCTTCGTCTGCTTTGTCTTCTCTTTCTTCTTCTTCGTTTTCCTCTTCTTCTCCTGCTTCTCTGTCGTTACATTTCCAGCAACAATAATCACAACAACATACTTCGCCTCAACTAATCAAATTCCACAAAAACTTTAGCTATTTTCTGAAGCTTTCCCGAGCATTTGTATCTGCATCTGTAGATATTTTATCTGTGCGTAAACGTGAGGCTGAATTTTGAAATTCTTTTTCTTCGTTTTTCTTTGTTGCCTCCCGCTTATTTTCTCGTCCTCTGAAATGAGGTTTTCCCAATGTTTCCATATATAATTTTTGCCGGAATTACCTTTCATGATAATAAAGCGATGCTGTGTTCACAGGGCGAATTTTTCAGTTGAATGCCTTCACTCCAAACGCTACCTGACTGTTTGTCCGGGTTTTTTTAAGAGGAACAGGTATGAATTCAAACTGGTTACTTTTAGATATTTTATTGCCTTTCCTCTCCCTGTTTTCAAATCGTCTTGCATTTTTTCAGCCTTCAAAAATCCTCGAACTGCTAAACAAACACTGACATGTCAGAATTGCTGGTGTTTTCGTCGAATGCCGGACGGATTTGGTGTCCTTGTTGTCTCATAAAAGACACATTTTATTTAAGATCGTTGAAGAATCTTCATTAAAAAACGTTTTCTTTAATTCAGTATGATCGCTAAAATTGCGACTCTGGCTTCGTTTCGTTTGGAGTTTCCATAGCAATCACATTCTTCAAGAGCATCGAGAAGAAGTTCGAGGATGTGGCCCTCTAAACATGCAGCTCGGTGCCACACACCCCCGCCCCCTCTTCGACCACCGACCTCTCGTTCCAATCCGCTGAAAACGACCCCGAATAACTTCGGATGAGTCTACACTGTAGACTCTACAGTGTTTTCCTCTCTCTGTCTCGACAGACAGGGAATCTCAAGTGCGGTCGGGGCGCGAACGACAGCAGCTACGAGTTGATTATTAGCAAATTAGACTTTACTTGAACCTTGACCATGTATCGAGATACTATATAAAGTGTAGCCGGAAGAAGGCATTTGAAAGCGTAGCGCACGACAGCTGAAGGGGGGGGGGGGGGGGGGGAGCAGTCGCCGTCACCGCCACCGCCACCGTCGCCGTCGCCGCCGCCGTAGCCCGCGACGTGTTTTCTGTGTGCACGAGAATGTATGGAATGGCGTTTGTCATTGTTGGCGGCTGCATTCACTGCCTTTATCTACACTCAGTCAGATATTTACGAATCCGTGTGTATCTACCGAATACCCGGTTGGAAGTGCATCAAATGTTAGAATTACTTGTAAAATTCTGTCCACAAAAAATTGTAAAATTCTGTCCACAAATCAAATTCCTCAGCTTAGAAAGAGAAAATAAACGTGTTAACAACTAAAATTAAGGCTTAAATAAACTAATTATTGAAAAAACTTATTCAACTGGAACGATTGCAGTTTTTTTTTTGTCAATTTACTGAAAAACGTTCATTGAAACTCAACTCTGTTTCTGTCAAACAGAAACTCAAATTGTTGCTGTGGAACACCGCAGCCGGCAGACGTGAGGCGCGAGTTCGGATCTCGTAGCGTGCAAATGCGTGCTGGAGATGCAATCAATAACACCGAACTGGCGAAGGAAGGAAGAATTTTCTCTCAAATAAAAGTAAGAATGTTGAAAATTGCTCTGCTTCATCGAGGAAGTTGAATGTGAAATCGGTTTTCGGAGTGTCTAATTTTAGATTAGTTGATTTTCCTTTTAGGTGGGGTGGCTGTTGGCTTTTTGCTGCCACTTTTTTGATCTTTTCTCGCGACCAGTAAATTAATTGAGCAAAACAGTAGGCGAGGCAAATTATGTAGAAGCAACAATAACAACAACAACAACAACAACAACAACAACAACAGCATTAACAACAACAACAAGAACAACAACAGTAATAACAACAATAAGAAGATTTCAAAGTTCTGTTTGATGTTTTTGCCAGATTCAAGCTTCCGAAGTTCGCGGATCTGTGAATCGATGAATCTGCTTTAAAATTACGCGATTTTGATGCTCGAGATGTTAAATGAGACCGGAAAATTGTACATGAAAAAAGGGTTTTTTTATTCTTACAGAAATCTCTTAATTTTAGTTGTACCTTCTTCAGTTTTTGTGTCCCATTAAACGAGAGCCGCTGATTTTTAGGTCGCTAAATTGAAAAGAAAACTTTATAGCCGAGCATCGTTCTGAATTTCCTCCACTCGTTTACCTGCCACACGCACGCGATGCATTTAAATAGACGGGCGAGAACGAAGCGAGCTGCGAGCTGCGGTCTGCATCTAGAGACGACTGCTTGAAATGTCCTTGATGAGCCGCAGCGGCAGCCTTGACCGAAATCGGGGTGCATATCTGGGTCAAGATGCAAGCAATCTTGACTGCCAGGACACTTCGCCACCGCCACCCCACCACCCCCAACCCTCTTTTGCAGTTGACGCCGCCCCTACTCACCTCACTGCCAATCGTTGTTATCTTCACGATCACCTCCTCCTTGGCGGCCTCGTGCAGCACCACGTCGCCGGACGTCTCGCGCCCGTTGAAGGTGAGGAAGACGCGCTGGCCCGGCAGCAGCTGGACGCCCGCCATGGAGCGGAAGCCGGGGCCGATGAGATCGCATTCGCGGAACTCCTTAATCATCGCGTTCCGGCGCAGCGTCTGCGCCGGACTGATGTGTACGCTGGCCGCTGCCACGGCGCGACGCGCCTCCATTATAACCGATTTCGCGGAGCTCGTGGCGGCGAAGGACGACGAGGCAGCAGCGCTCGCTGCAGCACCGCCGCCAGCTGCTGCCGCTGCTGCTGCCGATGACGATGACGACGATGACGACGACGATGACGACGATGACGATGACGACGACGAGGTTTCTGCTGCGTTCGCAGCTTGAGTTTTGAAATCGAAGCGAACCAAGTATTTGGTGACGGCGACAGCGGCGCTTCCTGGATCGCTGGAAGACGCGTCGCTCGCTGTTGCGGTGGTTGCGGGCGTCTTAACGTCCTGAATCACGCCGGAGTACCAGAGACCGTCGGGACCGGGTGCGCAGACCCGAGTACCGATTATCGAGCGCTTGGCGAGGCGACGACCGGCGGACATTTTCTCGGCGGCGAGGAAGAAACGTTAGAACACAAAAAAAACAAAAAAACAAAAGAAAATACGAGAACAATTCTTAGTAAATCTCAAGGATTGCTTTCTCATTCACCTTCCAGTATCTCGTAGATATGCAGCGTGTTAGCAACTAATTAAGCTTCTGTGAGTCTTTTTTTAGTCACAATATTATTTCACACCACAACAGTATTTCGAATTTTCGAACTTTTTGTTTTACAAATATTGAAGTTTCTATTTCTGCACTGAATTTTCCCAATTTTGCCAATAATTGCTAAGCTTGCGTTTTTAAATTTGAATTTTTCAAAAATTCACTGGTTGTTTGTGGTTTATTTTGAGTTTTTGCTCGTTTTCAACATTTCCGAGTAGTTTTTCTGCCATTTCACTCCTCTCGTTTCAAGTTCAAATCACTCTGCGTAACTTTTGTGCTTGAATTTTCCAGATGTTGGCTTTTTATTTCATTTGTAGTCGATTTTCTGCTGACTTTTTGAACGAAAATTAGCGATTTTTTATCGATATTGAAATCCGAAAATTGCGATTATTTCATTTAAGTTGCGTCTACAGGTCCCGAAAAAGTTGAAATAGTTTTCTTCCTAGTTTTTGATGTATTTTTGTTTATTTTCTATTGCACTTCAGTTGCACTTCGTTGAATGCGAAACCCAGCTTCAGTTTCTTCAAGAACCTCGAGATGTTTGCTTCTCCTGATTGCGAAAATATTGCCTCTCACTCTCGCACTTCATTTGCATGTAATGAAATATTTAATTTCTCGCACTAGAGTTTCACTCAAACAACTTCAACACTTCGAAACACGCTGCAGTTTTTGTCTCTTCGAATTTCTGTGGCGGTTTTGGGTTTTGAGCGGCGTTCAGTTTTTAAGTTTTTGGAGCGGCGAGAAGTTTTCTCGTGTCCGCGGAGAGCTGCTGCGATCTCAGCTGCGTGCGGTTCGCGGTCTTCCACGGCACTTTTTTCAGGATATTCTTGTGGTGGAGTTCGAGGCAGAAGGCGACGCGTTGCCCGAGCTTCTGGTTGCGCTGCAGGTTCTTCGTCTTCGTCACGTCGACGGCTGGCTCTGCATGGCGGCCGGCGGTCCCGACTACATGCTGCGGCGCGAGGGGCAGAAGGAAGGCCTGCGTGTGTCCGGGGCCGAGCATGCTCCGCGTTTGTGCGCGGCTGTGCGGCGGCGGCCAATTAGTGGGCGGTCAGCGCCGAGATACGGGGAATCGAGGAGGCGGCGTTTTGTTGCTGCAATTCGCTATCAAATCACTGGGGTTGAGGTGCAGCTGTGTGTGTGTGCGCGGCACCGAAAATAGCCTTGTTTGCCTCCGTGGACGCGGAGATGCGGAACGAAGACGAGAAGACGCGAGTATCTGGCGGATAAGAGTGCGCTCGCGATTGTGTAGCTGCATCCAACTCGCAGTCTCTGAGTTTCTGTAGTCTACGCTGGTCGACAGACACTCTCACGCACCGCGGCGTCCGCTGACCGACGTTTCTACCGCTTGCATCCACGCGGATGGAGCGCGACCATCTGTAGCCGTGTGAGTGCGTACGCTGCGTATCCGCTAACGAGTGTGCGGCTCCGCGTGTGTGTGTGTGTCACTCTTTTCCGTGTGTGTTTTCCGTGTGTGCGTTCGTGTGTGTGTGTGCGTGTGCGTGGGATTTCTCTCACCAGTTGCCGGGATTGCCGACCGAACAGCGCGCTTGACTATCAACGACTGAACTTTATCGACTCGCTGTTGGCCGTTAGTTGACGGCCCCGCTTTTCCCGAATTTCGGAATGAAAACGAAATATAAAGCAGCGGCGAACGCGGCGCCGACCACAACAACAACGCGAGCGCAATCAAGCATGAAACGCTGGAATGAAACATGCAACGCCAGCGAATGAAACAGGAAACGCCAGCGAATGAAACATGAAACGCCAGCGAATGAAACGCCCAGCTAGGAGATCCACTCGAAAGATGCACTCAAAAGACACTCAACCACAAGCAATTCATGTCTCTCACGCTCTTCTCTCATCTCTCACGCTGTCCTCTCATCACTCTCTCTCTCTCGCACCATTCTCTCACTCGTGCTCTCTCTATCTCCGTCTCTTTCGGACACAGGCTGCCGTGGTATCTGGTAGCGAGCAGATAGCGGCCAAAGTATCTCGCAAATAGCTGTTAAATAACTTTAACGCCGCAAGCAGCTCGAACGTCAATCGTCCGCGTAGCTGCGGCTACGTAACTTGTGGCGCTGGTGACGTCAGCGCATCTAAGCATTACGAAATCGTTTGTATCTCGCAGCCGCAGCCGCAGCCGCCGCCGCAGCCGTCCGCCGAACGCCGTCCGCCGAACGCTCCACCCGGCAGAACCCGCATGCATCAGCTTGCAGCAGCGCTTTTGTTCTGCTTGCTTCCTCGTTCGCCGAGCGCACTACAAACACGCGAACTTCTTTCACTGTTTTGTGGTTGCGGTTGCATTTGTTGCTGGCGGAGCGCTTGCAGTTGGCTGTCTTGTTGCCGTTACTGGCGATTATCAAGAGCAATTCTAGAAAAACCAGCTGTTTCCAGCCACTTTAGTACATGGAAATTACGTATCTTGCGGATACATTTGACTTGTTATGCTAATTACGATTATCGGCGATAATGCGTCTTATAAGTTTCAAGTTTGAATCGATTTACGCTTTACTTGTACTGAAATTCCCTCTCCAAAATTAACGAAATAAAAATTTATATTTATTTTTATCTATTTTATCTATATTTATTTTTTATTTTTATGATAATTCTGAAATTTTCAATAATTCTTCAAAATCGTCGCATTGTGTTTTTTTAGCTTTTGCGACTGACTGTACATAAATCAGTAGAGTCTCATCTTGTTGACCTTTTTTCGGGTCATCCATTCGATCGCAACTTTCTCAAAATCAACAAAAATCAAAATAACGTTAACAACTACGAGTCTCGAAAAGTTGCACGTGAGTGCAGCACGTGAGATGACGACGCCTTCCAGTTGCGAATCGCATGACGCGAAAAACTCGCGCTTCAGTTGCTCCGTTTCAGTTGCTCCGTTGCTCAGTTGAGAGCAAGTGAAGCCAACAACGAAAGCAGCAACAACAACACAAGGACGAGTGGTGACGTGATAATCCATCCAACGCTGCCTACGCGAGCATAATTTGCTCCCAAGACAAAAAGCGCAAAGCGACGGACGACTGCTGTGGCGTCATCGAATTGCCGCACTTGTCGACCAACGAAGCCCGCAAAACTGGTTGCGTTGGATGCCTCTGAGTATCTACAACCACAGGTGGGGTCGTAGAGAAGAGGGGGGGGGGGAGACCGAGGGGGGAGACCGAAGGTGGGAGAGCACGCCAGCACAGACTCACGTGCGCAGACACACACACACACACACACACACACAGCCACGGCCAGTAGTGGAGCCACTAACAGCTGTACGGAACCGCTACTCCAGCGATGGCAGCACGAGAAGTAAACAACGTGTGGATCACCGTTAACTGGGAGCGAGAGCGAGTGGGGTTGCCGAGTGTGCGACTGCAGTGAGTGAGTGAGTGAAGTAAACCGCTGAGCCAAGATGGCGAGAGAGTAAACCATCTCACTTCGCCTCATCTCTTTCTGTCGCCTCTCGTCGCGCTACATCAGCTGTTTTCTGTTTTGCTGTTTCTCTCGTCGGCAGTCACACGCGAGGTTCTCTCACGAGTTCTTTCCACTCGCACTCTCCGCTCAGAGTATTTTTCTGACAACTCACAACTGACACGCTGCCACTCCCACTCTGCCATTGTGAGCGAGCCAACGTGTTGCTGTCTTCGTTGGACGCAGCAACTCCATTCCCTCCCTCTCAACGCCCCACCAGTCCAGTCCAGCCCCGCCCACCCGTCCCCTCCTCAAGGGCAGCCGTGTGTTTGTATTTTTATGGCTCAGCTATGATTTTTCATGAATTTCGGCAGAATGCGTACTCAAGTTCACGTTGTAGTTGGAAGCCGACGTTGTTGTTGTTGTACTCCCTTCGCCGCTCGCTCGTTTCCTGACCCTTGAGGTGACCTAAATAGAAGAGATATTTCGGGGCGGTGGTCTGTTTTATACAGCTCTAGTTGTTGTTGTTGTTGTTGCTGTTGTTGTTGTTGTTGTTGTTGCTGCTGTTGTGATTACTCAAATGAAAAGAACGCCGTGCTGTCGCTCGCTTCAAGTGCGTCGTCGTCGTCGTCAACTTTATCGTTCCCCTCCCCCTCAAATGCGTATTTTTCACTCATCTTTTCCGCTCTCCACCAATTTATTATCTTCCATCTTCGCTTCGTAGTTGTTGCTAAATCCGATTTCCACGTAGAACGAAAACGTTGGCTGATCGAACTGAAAACGCTTTTCGATTCAATTGATTGCAATCATCAGCTGGATCGGCACGCGGCCTCGTATTTCAATTCGCATCGCGCGCTCGAGTCTCAGCGACGCACGGCTTTCGCGGCGTTCAGGTTGTTTCAAGCGCGAAAAACATTCAGGCCGCGACCTCACCGCGTTATTAGTTGGCTGAAAAGCAGCGGTTACACCCGTTCAGTGTAAGCGTGGCCTCAAGCCGAAGCTCGAGTATGCGAGCGCGCATACATTCGCGTTTACGCACACATGTAAACGTAGTTAATCAACTGTTTAGAAGTGGATTAATTTAGACAACAACAACGGCAGCAACGGCAGCGCGCCTCCAACTTAAGGAAACCCGGCCAACTGGTCAGAAAAAGCAAGCAAAAACCGAGTGTAACCGGTACGAATGTAACGAGTTAGTGGTGTGTGTGCATGTGTGTGTGTGTGTGTGGGTGTGAGTGGGTGTGTGTGTGGGTGTGAGTGTGGGTGTGTGTGTGGGTGTATCCATCTGTTAGTTAATTAAAATGTAATTATTTGTCTGCCTTTATTCAGGAAATAACGATATAAATATAGAAATTCAATTAAAACAGAGGGAAGCAACAAATGGAGTGACAAACATATTCGAACACACACACACACATGCGTACGTGCATAGGTATTCGCATACATATTTCTACGTTTCTCTCCGAACGTGTAAATGCAGTGCAAGCGATACTCGCGCCGAACGCCGAACGCCGAACGCCGAACGCCGAACGAACAGCTTCGAATGTAAAGCAACAACAAGCACAACAACAAGAACAACAACAACAACAACGACCGCCACTTCATCAACAACCTCAGCCTCGAATCGCAGCTCTCGTGAATTGGGTCAAACAGCTGAGAGCGCGCTACGACGCCCGTCGCGGCCTCTCTTTCTAACGCTGCCACCTAATTAGTCGCGATGGATGCTCTGCACGGCGAACGCAGAGACACAAACGAACGAACGAACGAACGCAAGTTCGCTGCAAGTTGCAGGCCGACCGAGAGCGCAGAGTTACACTTCGTGTGGCCAGTTTGAGGCTTTGTATGGGAAAATTAAAACGCAATAGAATAAACGGCAAAGCGAAAACCAATAAAACCGAAGAAACGCACAACATTTTGGAAATTAGAACAGGATGGGATGGAGAGGGAAAAATGGAGAGCGGGGGAGAGGATGAGAGCGGGGGAGAGGAAGAGAGCGGGGGAGAGGAAGAGAGCACAGGAGAGCTGCTTTGAGTGCAAATCAAATCATAGAAATTAAGTATCTGTAAGATTGTACAGTGTTGCCACATTTTATTACGACTCGCGAGCTGGAGCGTCTCTAACCTGCTTTCGCGGAACTCTTGGGTTACCCAACAAAATACGGATGCGATCTCGTGATCTCGCACGGGGCGGGCGAGATCGTCGCTATCCTCGATCTGCAAAGCGAAATATTGGCGTATTTTGTAAATCCGATGTCTGATTAATCACTTTATCAATCAATATAATCACTTTATTAATCTGATTAATCACTTAATGCTGATATTTCTGGTAACATCGGAAAATTCCGGTGGTAACACTGAAAATGACTGCGCTTTTGCTCTCTCCAACTCCATCTATTTCTTCACAGATACATTTTCTGTATCTTTACTTCTTCCCAAAACGTTCTCGTTTCGTTTCTCATGCGTTCCTCGTCGCATGCGTTCCTCGTCGCATGTGTTCCTCGTCGCATGTGGTCCTCGTCGCGTGTGTTCCTCGTCGCATGCGTTCCTCGTCGCATGTGTTCCTCGTCTCATGTGTTGATCCATCAGCTGATCGAGCGATTTGAGCTCGAGCGAGTTGTGGCACTCTATAGCGTCTGTTTATCTGTCAGATACATAACGAGTGAGTTTTTCCTCTTCCCCCTCTAATTTGAAGATTTCAACTATACGTGGCTACACGGAAAAATCGTAACGAAAATTCTGGCTCTCCGCACTCGTTTGAAGACATTAAGAAACAAGAAATTTGCGCCATTTTTGAGCCCTCGATCACGAGGGAAATTCGTTGACAGCACTTGTGTGTCCAAGAAATAACTGTAAACCTGTTTTACCCATTTGAAAAAGGAAAAGTCCAAGTAAACCCTGACTTCAGCGTAAATTAGCCACGTTAAGATTTACAAAAGTTAAAAATCTTGAGAAATAAATACTCACGTAACAGGTGAACATGAGAGTCCACCAAACCCTCGCTCACTTCGATTTCTATCATTTCTCTCTCAGCCGATCGAACTGTATCAACGTGTAAATCGGAATAAAAAAGTGAGAAAAAGAACGAAAATGCTATTTTGCTGCTATTCAAGCCTCTCGTTTTTGTTCTTGTAATGTTGTAACAACAATTTTGTTGCTGTTGTCGGCTAGTGTTGGTTTCGCTTTTATAAAATATCTTCTTGTTGCCGCAGAAAATAATATTTCAGGTTTGCCCAGATTGTTTTATTTTCCTGGTTGTTAATTTTTTCTGGTTTCTCTGGAAATTGTTTTTGTTTCTGTTGGACAGCTCAAGATTTAGTTTTGTTTATAACGAGAATTTTTAGCTGCCTCGTGGTTTGTTATTGTTGTTCTTTTCTCTTTTTCGCTTCACGGGAGAATCAACGGTTTTTGAATTCGGTTTTTTTGTTTCCGTTTGTTTGCTTGCTGTAAAAATACGCAGAGTGCGGGTTTTTTTGTTTTATTTGTGCTTTTGAGAGAACTCAGCGGGTTTCGTTTGAGTGGAACAGGTTGTTGCGGCGTCCGTTTTGTGTGCCTCATTCGTGATTTCACCTTTTATTTGTCCAGTTTTCCTTCTTTTTTGGTTTTATTCATATTTTGCCGTTGATTTACAGCGATATTTTGGGGTTAATTAAAGTATGAAGCAATTTATTTTCAACTCCTTTGCTTATTTCCTGGTGTGGATGACCACCGACGGCCATGGAAGCCGCGTTTGTTCAAGCTGCTGAAGATCTTCTCTCTAACATGGCGGCCCGCGATCTCATCATCATCATCATCATCATCATCATCGATAATCGGCGGCAGCATTCGTGAAAATGAAAGTCGTCAACTTGCATGCCACTCAAAAGTGTGTCGATCGCAGTGTCGGTCGTGTGACGTGAAATGGCAGGCGGCAGCACGAGCAACGGGCGCGTGATCAGCGTCAACGCATCGCAGCAGCAGCGCCTGCAACAGCGCATTCAAAGAAGAGGAATTTTGTGCTCGCCGAGGCCGAGGCACCCAAAACCCGCCAAATACGTCGAACACTTCTGCTGCCAGCCTGCAACGCTGAGGCGACCCGAACAAGCAGCCGGTCGGCGATGCCTTCATCGTCAGCACCGCTGGTTCCGGGCCGCCAACCGCCGAACAGGTTTTCTCCAGTTTTCTACTGCGCAGTTGGAAATCTCTGCGCCGACGAAGCCGCTCCGGTCCAGTTCAATCGAATCGAGAAGCCGTTCAGCCACCTGCTGGATCCCCGTGACTTTCCTCCGCCATCAGCAACGTCATCAGTCGGCGTTTGCTTCTGGCTGCCCCGTCGAGCACAGAGCGTCGTTGTTGTTGTTGTTTGCTCCACGCCACCACAGCTGCGCGCGAGTAGGTGAACAGCAAGAGCGGACCGTTTAAACTTTATAGCCGCGCCACGCTCAGCGGCATGCGAGCCAACGTAAACGTAAACGTAGACGTAAACGTAGACACGGCGTCGTAAACATTAACTTTTGTCAGTGCGTCGCGTCGCGCTCGAGATCGCGTCGCTAATGTCGCAATGCAACCGTTAATTGCCTTCGTCGCACACGACTGCGAACGAGTTTGACCGGAAGACAGCGCTGCCTCGCCTGTTGCGTGTATTTTTGTCGCTCCGCAGGTGAGTGGAGTGGAGTTCGGAGTGGATTTTGTATTTTGAAGGCGATCATTAGCGATGGCCAGGCTTCAGCAAAGCGTCTGCTTGAGACGCGTTTTGTTTACGTATTTCGTTGTTTTCTTGTTGCAGCGGCAGCCAACTCCAGGAAGGGAGCAGCAAAACCGGGGCGCAGACGAGCGAAACACAAATAACATGAGGCATCGTAAACAGCTTTGCGTCATTTCCTCCCACCTTCGGTTCGCCTTCACTCTGCTGCGGAGCCGTCGACGCGAAGAAGTCCACGACGTTGAGTCCGACGTTGATTCCGGAAACATTTCAGCGAACACTTTAAATTCCGAGGCATTCAAGCGTGAAAATATGACACCCTCGGATTTAAAGCGTATCTTGATCGTCCATGTAATTTATTTAAATCAATAATTACTTCGCTCCACTGTGTAACCCAATTTCTGCTCCACAGAAAATTCAGCAGGTCGCTGAAGTTGTCGCTTCCCCTGCCCCTCGCCGCGCTTCCCTTCCCCTCGCCACGCTTCCCCTCGCCCACGAGATGCACAAAACCAAAATCACTCAGCAGGGGTTGCTACGCCCGCCTCCCAGAAAAGCTCGTTATCCCGCCTGGCTACACAATTCTTCGCTTCTTCATTCTTCAAAAGCTTTTTCGGAAAGAGAGGTGATGAGAGTAGGAAAAAGTCTCCCCACACATTCTTCAAATGTAGAGATTTTTTGAAGCGGTTTTTCAACGCAGTTTGCCGAACGTAAATTTCACTCACACACATTGAGGTATCACACGTATACGACTTTTAACTTCAAAGAAGAAACCAGGTGTAGCCACGCTTCTTCAAGAAGCCGCGTCAAGTAGCCGCGTCAAGAAGCCGCGTCAAGGCAGAATGATGTAGCCAGGGCCAGCATCAAATAAAACTCCAAACCAAGCGACGCGTAACGGAGCTCGATGCAGAAGAGTGGAATCAGCGGGACTTTTATTTTTGTTGTGAGAGCGGTCGGTGGATGGGTTGCGGCGCCGTATGCGTGGCAGTCGTTCTCGCCTCAGTGCTGCTAGCGTCCTGTTAAGCTGATGAAATTGAAGTCGATGATGTGGAAAGTCTGTTGTTGTTGTTGTTGTTGTTATTGGAGTTATTTTCGTTGCCGCTACAGCCGCCCGAATGAAGTTCAGCAGCGTCGGACGTGCGCCGAGAGCGACGCTGCCCACACTTGATGTCGGGTTTCCCGGTGGAGTTTTTTATTCATCTCCGTTCAGGGAAATAAAATGGGTCACCAATATGGGTGGCATAGTTGTTGTTGTTGTTGTTGTTGGTGGTGGGGTGGTGGTGGTGGTGGTGGGATTGCTGCAGTAACCTTATTTCGTGATACTTCTTGAACGTTGTTGTCGCTGCGGGTTTTTCGCTGTCATCCGCAGACTTCATTGCTAACGACAAAATTTACGTCGTTAAATAAGGTTTTCCCAAGCGGGGTAATAATAGACTCTGTGTGCCGTGGGGGGGGGGAGGGACTTTTTTGGTGCTGCGGAGAGGGCTGAAGAGTGTGCAGCGCATCAGATTTGTGGAGGGAGTTCTGGCGCTTTGTGTGGAAACGAAAACCTCGTTTGTAGTCGTCTTTGAAATTTTTAAAATTCTTTTTCTTGAAATTTTTATAATAAAACGAAAACTAAACCACGCTCAAACTTAACATAAACTCAAAATTATGTTAATTAAAATTATGTTAAGCTCGAACTTAACAGAATTTGTAATGATGAACCAGCGGTCGCAACAACAATAACAACGAACACGTGCAGACGAGCTTACAACAAACAGAGCGCCAGCAACAGCATCGGCAACAACAACCACTTGTGATGCAACATCAACGAAATGCCAACACAAAAATAGAAGCAAAGCAACAGCAGCAGCAGCAGCAGCAGCAGCAACAATGCAGCGGCCAAAATTAATCAAATAAAACCAACAAAGAAGTGAGTTTCTGAAGCTTCTGCTGAAGAGGAAGAGGAAGAGGAAGAGGAATGGCAAGCGCAACATAAAAACTTGGCAGCGACAGCAACAAAATTCAAGAAAATGCTTTCAATGCTGTGACATGCATAAATTCCTTGTTGTTGTGGATGCGCTTGGTGTTGGTGTTGGTGTTGTTGTAGCACGCTTGACCCACTTTCGGGCGCGCCATGAACATTTCGTATTCTCTCTCTTTCGCACAGCTGGAGTTCTATGCGCAGTTTGTTGTAAGTTACCGCGAAAGAGAGCGAGTGAGTGAGTGAGAGCGAGCGAGAGTCTCAGCGAGTAAGTGGGGGAGCCGGCACTCGCAGCAATTTGATTTACTGTTATCTTCTGCCTTTCCTACGCGCGCACATGAGAGAGCGCTCGCGCCTGTAGTAAAATCTCTCAGAGAGAGAAAGCTTCGTCGGCGCAGAACAGTGTTGCTTCTTTGCAGGGCGGCGACATTCAAGGCGGCCGTTTTTAATTGTAACTAACTAACGAAAGCATTTTTGGTGCAGCGTAACCTGTTCCGCAAAGCAACAACGTCCTGGTAATCAAGAAAAAATATTATTTTAATTTTTAGAATTCAGCTGGAGATGAATGTAGACCACGCATACACACATACATGCATACAAACTTACAAGGATAAATTCACGTTTTATGAAAACATTAAAATAAATGCACGCCACAATATATATTTCGCAAAATATTAATAAATGTTGCGGTAATCAATTGCTTAAAAAAAAAACTTAACTAATTCAGCGCTCGATTTCACCATCGCCACGAACACGAGCGCAAAACGCGCGCACCGAGCTGCGCCTACCAGTGTGTGCGCGCGCGCACCTTCCACATCACGTCACACTAATAAATCACAGAAATTAAGTTTGTTTTTCGCACCACGAATTGCAATCGCCGCGCAGCAGAAGCGAACGCATTCCGCACCAGCGAGGCGGCGTGCAACACTTGCGCGCGTCTTCTGAACTCGCCGAAGTCGAAATCAGGTGCAGCCGCGGCCGCATAGAAGGCACCCAACAACAACAACCCAAACTGAACAGCAACAGGTTTCGCAACACCCGGCGGCCGACGGCGCCATCAGCTCAAGAGTTGAGTAGCGGGCGCGCGCGTTTAATGCTTCGCACTGCAGTACGCGATGCCAATAACGGTTTTGAAATTTTAATATTTAAATTAATTCTTCTAAAATTAATAATAACATTTGGTTATTAACAATTTAGTTATAAACAATTTAGTTATAAACAATTTAGTTATAAACAATCTTAAAATACAATCATTCAGAATTCTGCGAAAAGCAGAAATTTTTCCTAGCCGTCACTGTAATCAAATTCTCATTGGCTTTTAAACCGCTCGAGTGCCATCTAGTGGTGAGTAGCCATTTTAGCAATTGCATCAATTATCCGAGTTGCCAACCTTCTCTCAGGCGTTTATATAGCCAACTGGAGAGCACAACTCCAAGAGTTTCCGTGGTGTAGTGGTTATCACATCCGCCTAACACGCGGAAGGCCCCCGGTTCGATCCCGGGCGGAAACATGACGACGTGCATTTTAGTTAACTTATTTTTCCTTACAGCAGAGCAACTAAATCCACTTTTTTTTGTAAAATATACTTTTTTACAAAAATTCTGCAAGATATAAAAACGCAATTTTTTCGAACCCAAAAAGGTAAAAAAAAGGGAAATAAAAAGAGGGGGAAAAATTACAGCGGAAAAATGAAAGAAATAAAAATTTATTTCTTAAAGAAATGAAAATGAAAAAGTTATAAATTGAGCAGAGGAAAAATTAAAGAAAAGCGAGGCAAAGAAACAACCGAAAAACTAGAAAAATTAATGAGAAAAACGCAAAATTAAGAAGGAAGTAAAAAAAAATTAAATGTTAGAAAGAAATGAAGCTAAAAAATTGAATACAATAAAAAACAGAGAAAATGTGAGTGCGGAGAAAAAACTGTAACAACCGATTAAAATATAAAAAGCAATCGAAAACAATAACAATTTTCAAAAAGAAGCAAATTTGAAAAAAAATAAAAAACAAATTAATAGCACAACATCGAGCAACAACGGAAAAGAAACCAACTTTTCTCTGCAATTCTATTTTAAATTTTTCTTAAACCGCAGCAAAATTTCATTTCCGATTCCTCTCAAAGTGTTTCTGAAATGTGATGGAAAATAAATGAAAGCGAAGCGAAACGAAGACTCACACAGCGGCAGGAAGGCAGCGGAAACCAGAGCGGATGAATGAATCATCGGCACTGCAAGGAAGTTCCGACCGAACTTCAGGAGGAGCAGCGGAACTTCAGAGGAGCGCAGCGAATCTCGCCGCACCGACCCACAACACGGGTTAAACTTGGAAATTCTTAAAGCGTCGTTTGAAAATCCAATAAAATATTAACATTCTCATCAATGAAGATCGATTTGGGGTGGCGAAAGCACGCCTCCCCCCCCCCGCCCCGCCCACCTTTCTCACCACACACGTCCGTCCTCCTGTTGCATTCCTTCGCAGAAACATTTCGTCGCATCAACTGCGACTTCGAGGCGTCTGCCAGGAGCTGGAGAGCGAGCAACACCCGAAATATTGTTGCGAAAAGGGGACGGGGAAGAGGAAGAAGAAGAAGAGAGTCGTGCACTTGTGGCTCGAAATCGTGTCAGTGGGTCAAGCGGCCACCGCTGTGTGGGTGAGCGAGTTCAGCCGACCTGAGCCACACACACGCCTCACTCGCGTATACCACACCCACACACCCACACACACACACACACACACACACACACACACACACACACACCCACACACAGAGGTTTGGAGAGCAAAAGTTTGAATTGCTGCACGACGAAATAATGAAATAATAAAGCGAAGAAGCCGCCGCTGGAGGTCACGCCAGCGATTCTCACCAGAGGCTCAAACACGCCACCACCACCCGCGGCAACAATAGCGTTTTCCCAACGGCAGTGACACACATACACACCAACACCCACAACCACACCCACACCCACACCCACACACCCACACACCCACACAATCACAGCTGCAGCCCTTGATGAAGCGCCAAGCAGCCATTTTGCAACGAGACCCATTTAATAGCTGCAGTCGGCTGCAGTGGCGAGCGCAACCTGATTGCTTCAGTTGCACTTCACCACACTTCAGTGTTCACCACACTGCTCAGCGTGTTCTCTCCTGGTGCCGGGCGCTGCGGTGAATAGCTTGGATTACACTGCGAGAAGAGACTTGATGGTGGCGACTTTGCAATTAGTTTCGCAGCGAAAAAATGTTATCGTAGTCCATTTATTGGCACTAAAAGTCTATTTTGGGATTTGCTCACGAAGTGTGGGAGGCGATTGGTCCAGAGGGCGTGGCACTTTCCAAACAAACCAGATGTCCTTAATAAACTAAAGCAGAGAGCACAATGAATCCTAGAGCGAGATTATAACTCTAAAGATTCGCTCTGTCAGAAATCGGGAGAGAAATTTAGTAATAATAGCATCTCTCTGCACCTCGTGGTATTATATTCTCTCTCTCTCTCTCTCTCATCATTTAGCTCATCTCTTCTCTCATCCCGCGCCGCTCTCACACGAAGTCAGCATTCAGTCCACTGAATCACCACTAACACTTGCACATGCTGTCATAGTATGAGTGAGCGAACAGCCACTTCGCATGTCCCGTTATGTCAGGTTTAACTGTGATTGCTGTCACGATCTCTTCATTTTTAGTTGGCTTACACTAGTTGGCAAATTTTGAAGGTGACTTGCGATCAGACTGCGATTTTGTAATTCGCTCTGCGATAAAATTAGGAGAGCTTTTGCGGAAAATGAGAGCAAAACAAAATCGTGTTTTGAGAGAAGTTTGCTGGAAAAGCCTTAAAAATGTAAAAACCCTGAAGACTCAAAATTATTGATTACTCGTCTCATTTGTTTTCAGCTTGGATTTGTTATTCGCGAGCGACTGAAGGCCGCACACAGCTGATTAGTTGTCAGTCAGTCGACATTTTCTCTCCTTCCTTTATTGCATTTCAGCGCAAATCCTTCAACTTGCGGGTGGTCGGTGGAGGGGGGGGGGGGGAAATTTGAATCATTGTGACTGCTCGACAACAAAAATGTCAAAAATGTCAGTAACCTTCACTTCAAAACCACCGAAAACAACACAAACAACGGGCGAGAGAAGGCGAAATTACTACAACTTTTTTTCCGTTTACTACAGAGGACGAGTTCACGAAATTTTGGGAGCGGTTCAACACAACAACAACAACAACAACAGCAGCAACCACACACTACAGCCTAAACAGTGCTGCCAAGTGCGTGAACAAATCCTCTCCTCCGCAGCGAAGACTCCGCGAGTCTTAAGAGAGCAGAGCAGCAGCTGCCAGGCTTCGAATTACTCGCTGAGAAGGTGGGCGGGCGTTTGCAGCTCCGCATCAGCAGAATTGAGCAGCGCGAGTTTTCAGCGGCTCGACTGCGTTCAGTTCGCGATTAACGTTTGTGTGGCACGCAAGAACGGAGTGGCGCGCGCGTGTCGCAAGTGCGACTTCTCAAGCTCTCTACAGTTAAATAATTCAGTTAAAGTGCGGCAGGCAATAAAATATTGAGAAAAGTAAAAGAGGAAAAATTATTAACTTCTAATTAAAATATTGAAGACTTGCAAAATGCAACAAAATGTATGTAGAAGAAGAACGAAAAAGTTGTATAAAAACGCCTGCTCTGCAATCGCAACTCCGAACTGATTAATTTCTCTATACGAGGAGCGTAGCAGCAGCAGCAGCAGCAGCGCATGATGTCGCTGCGCTGTCGCCACCGCTGTCGCCACCGCTGTCGCCGTCGCCTTGCGCGTGGGAGGCTGACGGACAGCAGTGCTGCCAAAGAGCGCCACAGTGCCTCGTTGTGTGTGTGTGTGTGTGTGGATGTGCTTTTGTGTCTGCGCGTCTGTGAAGAGAGCAGCGGGCGGCAGGCGTGCGGGTTGAAATCGCGTTGAATTCTCACGGAATTCATGAATTGTGAACTCAAAGTGAATTCAGTGAAAACAACGAAGAGTTCTGCGCCTGAAAATGTTACAAGGACGCAGTTGCAGTAGTAGTGGGCGAGAAATCGGAACAAGTGGTTCCTCGATTTAAATGAACAATAAAATTCCAGAGAGAGACGGAGGAGAGGCACGAAGGAGTCGGAAAACCAGTGACGACTAGCATTGAATAATCGAAAACTACACGAAAACCATAACTGAGTTGATTTCAGTATTATTTCTTGCTTTTTATTTACATTTTACATTAATAATATTAAATAAAATATATAAAATAATATTATTTGTAAATATAAATAAGAAATTAAATTTATTTACTCGTTTTTAATTTTGTAACTTTTTTCGGTTTCTTCTTCTGTTTCTTCTTCTGTTTCTTCTTCTTCACTGAATCTTTGTCACCCCCGTCGTGTGGGTGACGCGCTTTCAGTTAAAATCACTCATCCGCCCCGAGTTGCCAGTGACATTCGCGTCACCTACGGAATCCCAAGCCGCTTCTGGCGACACCTGAGAGTGCGTGACGTGCATGATATCATATTTTTTAATTAAACGAAAGTGAAAGTGCGTGCGAAGCAGAAATAAACGTGTGTTCTTCAACATAAAGCGGTGACCGCGCGGCAGACACGCAAAGTGCACCGGAGTGGCAACGAAAGCAGTTGTCAGCGCGAAGGAAATCCCAGAGTCACCAATGAAAGTCGGCTAAATTGTAGTAAATGGCAATGCAGAGTGAAGAAATATTATAGAAATATTCAACTGTATTGAACATTAAAAGCTTCGGAAGCTTCGAAAACCAGCTGAAGTAAATGAAGAAGAAAATAAACGTGGCAACTGAGAAAAGTCTGAAATCTTTGTGTTCACAATTTTGCGTGGACTTCTCTGGTTGCCTTGTTCTCGCTCTCGCTCTCATGTCTTCGCGCTCTCTCTCTCTCTCCAGCACACCGCTCTCTCACTGCTCCTCTGCCATTTTCTTTACCGCGTGCGTTCTTCCAAGTCAGCCGAACTAACCTACATCAATTTTCCTCAATGAAATCGGAGGGAAGCAGAGAGAGCTGCTGCTAGAATTTGCGAGAGAGAGAAAGAGAGCGAACACTTGACAACTCAAAAAACTCAAAAATAGCGCATCGTTTGACACGCCGAACTCAACTCAACTAAACTGAATGAACTCAAAATAAACGCCTGAAAAATGAAATACAAAGCAAAACTGAGCGTGAAGAAGTTGCAGCAGACAACGACATCCTTCATCATTTCGTGAAACGTCTCCGTCTCGAACCACAACGTTGCCAACTGAGAGAAACCGAACAAGACGCTCTCTCTCTCTCTGAAAGAAGCGTCAACAGCAGCCTCTCAGCGCAGCGCCGTGTGAAGCAGCGTCTCCGCAATCAGCTGTCACCGTCAGCTGTACTCGCTGTTCGCTCTTGCTGCTCATTTCATTGTCATTGCCAATGGGCCGCAGTCGCCGTCGCAGTCGCAGTCGCAGTCACAGTCGCAGTCGTCCCCCCTGCCGCAGCACCGCCAGCAGCACCACCAGCAGACGCTAACAGCTGATGGCGGCTGCAACAGACTACTAGAATCGACAGAATCTCTCAATCCCGTCATCTCTTGTCCTGCCACTCCTCTCCCTCTCTCACTCACTCTCTCTTCCTTTATGTTCTCGCGCTTCGACTCCTCACATCTCTATTACCGCGTGAGAGTGCGCATCCAGTAGACTCTCTCTCTCTCGCTCAGTTCATCGCGCTCTCTGTGAGTGGAACGTCAGTGGGTGGAGGCCCTACTGCGCCTGAACGTCGTAGTTGTTGCGCTGCCGCTGCCGCTGCTCTGCGCCCATGTCGTTGTTACTGGCTTCCCGGCTTACAGCGCTGTGACAAAAACAACGAACTCCGCGCGACGTCAGATCGAAGAGTGCCATCGCCCCGAGCTGTGCTGCCCACGCGCGGGTTGCACTTGAGGGTGCAGCCGCACACGACGCCGCGTCGTCGTCCGCCACCGCCTCGCCGCGCCTCACCACGTTCGCCTCGCCTCACCACACCTCGTTCGCGCTCGTGTGCGCTCGCGCCAGCCGAGGTGCGACGCGACGCGAGTGAGCAGTCCGTCGCCCCGAGTGCAGAGACAATAATATGAGGAGCGGCAGTTCGGAATTATTACTCGAGCAGCAGCAGCAGCAAGAGCTACGGTTACGCAAAAAACGAGAACTGGCTCCGAAAAAGAGGAATGGCAAGCGGCGCTTCCGTTCGTGGCGCGAGCGTGTCCGCTTCTACGGCACGTCGACGCTGGCCTTCTTCTCGGTGACGTGCGGCGCGTCGCTGCTCTTCCTGGTGCCGCTGTACGTCGACCCCGCGATCTCGACGCTCAGCCACGACTTCGTGGAGCGGCCGACGCTGTGCACGACGGTGCGGCGCGAGGATCTGATCGGCATCTTCAACTGCTCGTGGAGCTCGTGCCGCGAGGGCTGCACCTCCGACCTCTACCGCTGCGTGCACATCTACGTGACGTTCGTCGAGCAGAACATCACGATACCCGAGAACGTGACCGACCTCAGCAACTACACGGCCGAGTGGCAGCAGTCGGGCGAGGCCACGCTGCTGGTCAACATCAAGGGGTGCGGCTACCCGCCCACCGTCACCTGCAAGTCATTCAACGCCTTCTACGGCGTCGAGGGCGCCGTCTTTCCCTGCTTCTACTCGCGCAAGAACAAGACGGTCGTGCTCACCTCGTACAACGGCGACGACCAGGTGCGCGTGATCGTGAACTTCTTCGCGGTGCCCTTCGTGATAACGCTGCTCGCGTCGATCGCGCTCTGCGTGATGCACTGCGACTGCCGCTGCAGGAAGGACCGCAGCCATCGCAGGAGTCGGACGACCTGCCGCAGGCCGCGCATCGACAACTTGAGGTGAGTACGTCAAATGGCTGAATGAACTGAATGCGGGGGGAGTTAAGAAATGCCGTCTCCACACGTCTGTGACGCTCGAATCGAATCGGAATCGAAGGGTTGCGCGATCGAGGGACCCTCGAGATCCTTGTGGCTCTCCAAGGAAGAGTGAAGGCGTCTCAATTTAATTAGTGCAACATGCATTCTGCTTTCCTTCAAAGCTGCATTTCGAAATCGCTGTTTGTTCGGGTGGACACTGAGTATCGCGATTATCCTGCGATTATCCTTTAAGCCGTCGACCACACAGTGTGAAATCTGGCGTGTTTGTGCTCCTCGTGCTGACAACCTTTCGAAAATCTAGAATTTCCTAATGAACACATAGCTGTTGTTGTTGTTGTTGTTGCGTGCTGTGGACTACCGTGTTGTCGTCGCCGCTGTCCTGCTGTATCTCGCCGCCAGTTGTTGCTCTTGTTGCTCTTGTTGCTCATCTGCAAATGCAGGCAGCTTATTTCGCCAGCTCTCCTCGAACCACAATGCAGGTCCTGCCGGCCCACAGCTGCTTCCATGGCGCTCGAAACACCTGCCAGCACTGCATTCGTGTCTGCATTCGTGTCTGCATTAGAAAACCCGAAGCGTAGTGAAGTCCTGCGGTCCGTTATACAGCTCAATTGGCTTGCGTGGACAGGATGTTGTGGCTTTTTATCTCGGCCACGCGGACACACGTGTGCTGCTCGCACATCTTGCAGAGTATTCATCGACTGCTTGAAGCACTTCAACACCTCAGGTTTCCTGCCACGTAGACGGCAGAACCTCCGGTGGGCTGAATCCGCCTCTCTGTTGCCTCTTCATCTACTGGCTTCTCTCACATTCTAACGGGAATTTGTTACTAAATGAAGTCCAAGCTGAGTCACCAGCTCACGTGAGGTCAAAAGTTTTCAACATGCAATCGCACCTCATATCACAGCGCAGTGAAATCCCACAAAGTTCGCTTGAATGATTGCTTGAGGGCTTGATAAACTGAAGGAGGGGGGGGGGGGAGCAGGATAAACTGTACGGGAACCGCTGAGTTTCAGGGAAGTGAATTGCCTGGGCATGTCAACCGCAAACGTGTCTCACTAAATGAGTAACACGTTTCATGTCTCTTCGAGAGCCCCCTCTCAGCTCTCTCTCATTGTCGCGTACTGTTAGTTGACAATGGAAATGCCTCGTTGTTGTTGGTTGCTTTTGTTGCCTAATTTATAACGGCGGGTGACATGATATGCGTGCCTGAGTGGAGCCTCAAGTTGTTGGTTGCCGCTCTTCACACCAAGAGTTTTCCAAAAATATGTCATTCTAATTGCGTTTATTTAGCCAGTTGTCACTTTTCGGAGCCCCTAATCGACAAATAATTACATTTTACTCTCATTAATGCGAGTTCGTCGAAATTATTGTATTTGGAAGCACGTAAATTCTTTTACTCATTGATTTTTATTCTCGCTATTTTGTGGAGAGAGTAAAAATAAATCAGCATCGAACTCTACTCGATGCTCTTAATGGAAAAAACAGTAATTTTTAAACCGAAATAAATAATTCGAAGAGAAACTTTGAAGCCGAAACTTCAATTTCTCTCAAATTCCCACTGATTACGATTTCCTTGTTGCTCTTTTTTCACTCTTAGCGTGTCGCTCGAGGCGGCATGCGAACAATTAAAATAGCGAAAATAGGAATCCACAGCACGGCCGACCATCGATAAAATCGCGCAAAATTACACCCGAGAGGCGCGCAATTGAAGTCCACTTTGATGTTGCCGTTGATGTTATTGCTGTTGTTGTTGTTGTGTTTACAGTCATTGTAGTTGTTGCATCATCTTCATCGTTCTTGCTGTTTCTAGTTTGCTGTTGTTGTTGTTGACGTCGTTACTCTTTTTTTTTTGCTCCTGTTGCTGCTGCTGCTGCACTTCACAGCCACTCACTCTGTAAGCAACACTTGCAGCGCTCATCTATTTAATTACAACAAATTAGCCCATCCATGCATTCTGCGTGCCATAAAAAATCACCAGCTGCGACTTCCAACATTGCTGGCCACCTCGAATGAGACCAGCAACGCGTCCCTCACTGCGCTCCAGACGCGCTGTAGCACGAGTGGTCGTCAGCCAACCGCATGCAACAGTCGACTTCAATGCAGCGGCAGCTGTGGCGGATCCCGCTGCTGCTGGTGGCTGGCTGGACACACGACACGACGCACCAGACATCAGCAAGCGCCGCCGTAGTTGCAACAGCAGCTGTTGCTCACTTTCGCACCCGCTACGGTGCCGCATGATTTCGCCTCGACGCGTCGTCGCTCATGTCGGCACCGATTATCTGCTTAAATACGTCTAAAATACCAACCAACGAGTCTGTTATTCTGGTGTGTGTGTGAGAGAGAACCGTTTCGAGTTGCCAACCCTCAGCGAGCGGCAGGAGACTCCCGTGTTGCTGGCGCTGCGTTTAATTGAAATCATTGCATCGCTTAAACGCTCGTTAAGTTGCGTTCTATTTGCCGAAAAGGGCTGTCGTCTCTCTCTTTCTCTCTCTCTCTCTCTCTGCCTCCTTCGCACAAACTTAATTCTTCTCATTCATTAGAGTTGATGCGCCCTCATAAAGTCAACCGCAGTGGTTTTTCTCCTCTGCAGTTGCAACTAACAAGTGAAAAACGTAACTCAGCAAAAAAACGTGAAGTTGGCAGCTCGACGTGTGAGCGAAGAGTAGCTTTTTTTACCTGTTTCGGAGAAGAGGAAAACAACAACAGCAAGAAGTAAAAACCCCAACCACAAGACGCACAACAACAACAACAACCAGAGTACCTGCTGAGCGCGGAATGCTATACGTGAACTTGACAGCAATCGCGTGAGTGTAAATGAAAAACTCTGAAAACAAAGAAAACGAAAAAAGGCCACAAACGTGAACGCAGATTAAAGTTTCGCTTTTGATGTTCTCACTCTGGACCGGAATTCCTGCTGGCTGTTGTTGTTGTTGTCCCTACTTGCCAAGGATTCGAGGAAATCCACAAGGATTGTGATAGAAACACTCGTGTATTTTTCCAGAAAATACTTTTTGTTTGTGTTTCCGCAAACATTTTGAACCGATCTCAGCTCTTTCGTCCCCTCGGACGATTTCAGACTGGAGCGCAGCTGCTGCTTCAATCGATTGAGGAGCAGAGAGGGTGAAAATAAAGGATTCGCAGAGCGATGACAGAGAACTTTTTAATTAGCGAGGGTTTTAATTAATAAAATTCAGTGAACCTCCAAAAGGGCTGCGACAGAAGTTCATTAGAGAGCCTTCATTCCAAGAAAGAGGAATTTGCGTTCTAGAAACTCACGTAAATCTTGCTTATCTCACGTATTCTCGTATCCTGCTGCCACCAAAACAACAACAACATCCGCACGCAACTCGCGCAGACATAGAAAAACTTTGGCTTTTAAAATTAATAAAAGAATCGCACACTTGAGTTTATTTGTTTGTCGGGGTGGGGAGGGTAGGGGAGGGGAGTACAACAAGCAGGCACACATACATGCATGCGTACGTCCGAGAGAATGCGAGATTGAGGCTTCGTAGCTTTTGTTCTGCTAAAAGTGAAAGTGGATCAAAGTGAGTACATCGAACAAAAATCAAAGAGCTTCGGCACGACACGACTTCGAGCAGCAGGGTGACCCAGAAGCGAAGAATATTAAAGATCGATTTTCTGTCACCCCCACACACACAGAGCACAACAAAACACAACACAACGCTCTCGTTGGTGTTGGCGCGACCAATTCACCCAGCAGGAAATTCTCTCTTATAAAATCAATAAATTTCCTGTTATAAAATATCAGTGAATTTTGAGCAGAGCATGTAAAATTTGGATCACGAGGGCTAATAAATATTCGCCATCTAATTGTAAACCTCATTGAATGGCCAACGATAACCGCAAGAAATGGCGTTGAAAATTATGTTAAATAAATCCAAACTTTTGTACTTTTTTTCCCAGGGCATTTTTGCCCAATTTCCTGCTGGGTTGCGCGTGTCCAGTAACAGTCGTTGGGTGGTTTGGTGAGGCACAAGACGATTGAGTGGCCTACAATGTTGACACACATTGAATCCGATTTAGCCATCTAAAGCTTCGATGGCCCTCAGCATTCACTGATTAACTGTTAATTGTGAGAGAACTGTGAATGCTTAATTATAACTTGTGGTGAGCATTTTTCTCTCGAATATCGTCGAGAGCAAATTAATTGCTAAACTTTTCGGAACATTTAAAACCCCATTGAGATTTTAGTAACCTTTTCAGAATTTCATTCCTCCATTTCATTCCTCTCATGCATGTAAATTCTCGAGCAACGCAGCTGCTAGCAATTTCGAAGTAAATCAGTTGGAAAATTTCTTGTCTGCTGCCATTCTTACAAGTTTTCTAGCCACGCTTCCCTGCTGACGCAATCGCAAGCTGATTACAATACCATTTTTCATTTTAATTTCTTGAGAGTCTTGAGAGCTGCAGCTGGCTTCAGAATTCAGCTGAATTCAGTGGGAATGCAAGAGAGAGAGTGTGTGTGTGTGTGTGTGTGAGAGACAGAGAGTAGAGAGAGTGAGTGATAGGGAGAGAGGGTGGGGAGGGGAGAGACTGAAGTAAATCGCTCGGAAAGCTTAAGTAAGTCACGGAATGACGGCAGCCAAGCCAACAACTTCTAGTGCGGGCGGGAGAGAGAATTTTACGGTTTTGGTTTCCCTACACTTAGAGAGAAAATTGTGACTTTTTTCCTCTCAGCAGAGAAGAACATTTCAAACTCAACGTCAATTTTCAAATTACTGTGAATGTTGTGGGCGGCGAGCGATTAATAACTTCTACTCTCCGTTTTCCGCTGAAATACTCAATCTGCGCTTAATATTCAATTTGCAATTCAGTTCAATATTTAGGGTGGCCAAACTAATCTGTAATCTGTGACTCACCTGTCGCGCACGTCAGCCGTCAGCAAATCGGATCAAGGATTGCAAAGCTGAAAACACGAGCTGCTGCAATCCGTCAAAACAATGGATGCGGCACGACAAATGATGTTCCTGTTCGGCGCAGCTTGCGCCGGACGTCGCACTTCCGCCGCACACTGCAGTCGTGTGGTGGGCGTGGTAAACCACCGAGATGAGCGCTGAGCACCCACATCCGCCTCTCAACACAATTACAACTACAACAATTACAACTACAACTACAACAATTACAACTACAACAATTCCAAGGCCGAAGGAGTTCACAGAGCGGTGGGAGGAGAGCGCTGGTGGCAGGATTCCGAGCGCAGAGCTCGTTGACCCACATAAGCTGAAAATAAAATCTGAAGGATTTCCTTGCGCTCCACATGAAAATAAAGTCTGAGCTCGTCTGCGATTCTTGAAGGGTTCGAATGGCGATCGGATTTGCATGTAATAAACGAAATGAGTCGAGAACTGTCGCGAACTGTCGAGGCGTAAGAAGCTGAAAGCTTTTCTTTAATTACAGCAGAGGTGAGGAGAATTACGTAAGAGAGAGAGAAAGGGATTTCTGATCGGTGGAGTCACTTCTTCACCGTGAGAATGGACGAATATTGCTCAATATATTGAGAGATATTGTTTGGAAAATCTCTGGGAATTGGAAATAAAGCGAACTTTCTTTTGAACTTTAAAAGGCTCTACAAAAAAAAAAGTCCTCAAAGTTGGTCTGCCACACCGCACACGACAAGAGGAGTGAAATAATGCGATTTTCACTCTAATGAAAGCGTTTCATTTTCCCCCACATTAAATTGTATTTTAATGTTATTCCGAGATTCCGGCTAAATGTGCAAAAATACCGTATTTCTCGCAGGATAACCGAGTGCTGCTTCGTTCCTGGATGGCAAATGGATCCCCGAAGGATATTTCAATTTGAATGGGCTCAACATTTTGTGAGCTCACAGCTCACAGTTTTGGGGGCTGCAAATAAAATCCCCCCCCCCACACACACACACTCACACACACACACACACGCACACACACACGCACGCACGCACACAACACACATTTGTTTACAAACGCAAACTCAAATGCAAATACAAACGGAAATAACAGAAGAGCAACAATCGAGGCGTCGCCGAAGACCAGATAAGAATTGCGGGTCTGAACAAGGGTGTCGAGAGGAGGGGGGTGTGGGGGGGGGGGGAAATGATATGAAAACCCTCCCTCTTTCCCTTTCAAAAAAAAGAACCCCCGAATTCATTGTTGTCTCACTTTTATTGTTGTTCGTTTTGACGTTGTTTCTGGTGTTTGATCTGCTTGAAATTTCTATTCGAATTTCCAGTTAATACCAATTCAAGTTGGTGTTCTGCCGGGACCGATATTAGTAACAGGAAATAATCCTAAATATTCACATTAAGTTGTCCCTGCAGTTGGGATTCCATTGTTTAGTTGTGTCTTTCCAAAATAGTCCACACATTTTATTTGCTCAACTGCTCTCCGCTTCCTGTCAACACGTCATCCTTACATTTGCTTCACTCATCCTTTCCGCATCGACGAAATTGTCCCGCACAGAAACACACACACACACACACACACACACTGAAATAGCGCACTCCTTGTTCTCAAATTTGGCATCCTTCGCTTCCTTGCTCGCCTATCCTTCCTGACTTTGCACAAATTCTTGCGTATTTTAAAGTTCTAGCAGAGGATTTTCAAACTTTCGTGTAGGGAAAGTTGACACAATAGTTGTTCATGTTTGAAGACCTCAGGAAATGATAAACGGGTTGCACTGCAGGGAAGAAGTTAAGTGAGGAGGCGGTAACTCCACAGTTTGCACGTATAAACACTTGAAATTCTATTTTTTATAAGGGAAACACTTCTGCAAAGTCTTCTGAAACGTAGCGAACATTAGAAGCAAGTTTCGAAATGTAATCCTTTAACTTTTACTTGAAACGTATTCAAACAAATATGAAGTTTCTTTTGATGTTCTGTTAACATTTCTAGTCTCAACTGTTGCGATAACAACGAACCAAAATTGTGGTCGAGAGGTATTTATTTTCTCAATGTGGTTACTTTTCAGCTTTTGGACTTCAAAATGCATGGGGTTCCACTTAATGTAGAGATCGCGGTTTAAATAACTTAAACACTGAAATAATTTATGGTCCGATTTTCAGAAATCCTCCCCGAAAAATGTTGGAAAGTCTGTTGAAAGGTCTGTTGAAAGGTCTGTTGAAAAGTGCGAATTGTAACTAAAAGTAGTTCTTTTTTGCAATTTAATGACGCTGAAATCGAGTGGAAGTAATTAATTGGTGACCATTCGTCGCGGTTATGAATGCAGGGTGAACGCGCTGTTTTTCTACCAACGTTAACGCCATCATTAACACTTCCAAGTTGCAGCAACACTTTGCAACGTGCGGACACCACGCAGTGTGTTATTTAATATTCAACATTAAAAATATTATGTCGTTTCAGCAGATCAACGTGCAATTTAATGAATGTAAAAAATAACAAAAACAACAACAATCGCCCAATCAACAATCGAATAAGTGATGTCGTGGGAAATTTTTAATTGCTTCACACAAAGAATTCTTGAACGAAAGAACGAAACTCTGTAATTTTGTAGGTCACAAACAAACTACGACGAAATGTCCTCCATGCACGAATGAAATAAAAACAGCCTTTTGGTGACTGCCCTCAATTGGGACTCGAACTCCAAACTGGCCAAACTATTTGGTCGTTGTAGCGCAAGGTACATCCATCACGGTGTAATTGCACCTGTCCAGTCGGCCATTAGAGTCGACGTTAATGAACGACCTGCTGGAGGGGGCCAAAAACGTCCGGTGACCGAATCAGCGGTGCACAAAAGTATCGGCTTAGTCGTGCTTCCCTCCATCTTGACAGGTTGTGTGACGCACAGGCCTTCCGCCTGTGGCGTGCGTTGCTGATCTTAGTAGAACCCACGCAAATACCATTCAACCAACCAACCAACCAACCAACCAACCAACCAACCAACCAACCAACCAACCAACCAACCAACCGACGAACCAACCAACTAACCAACCAACCAACTAACCAACCAACCAACCAACCAACTAACCAACCAACCAAACCACCCAACCACAAACGACATCAAACCCACTCATGTGTACCAACAACATCAAAAATCAGTCACAATATTGGTGGTTTTTCTTTTTTTAACAAGTCGGCCGGTCAACCAACTTCGACGGCTCTTTATATTCGAGACATTAATCGATGTCGATGTGATGTCAGATTTAATAACTATCGTCTTAAACAGAAGTCTGATTAACAATCGATTACACTTCCAGTAATCGAGACCAAACCATCATTTCTCGTTAAATCTCGACCATGTGCACCTTAACCGCTAAGAGTTCGTCAGCCGACCAGTCTGGCATATGAATTGCCTGCAACCAGACCACTCTGTCGGTCAACCAGTTAGAAGATCGACCAGTATATTGACGTTTGATTCACAAATAGTGATTTGGGCGGACTATCGGCCAACCAGTACTCGGCGAATCGGTTTGCGTCCGATTAGTCAGATCCAGTCTGTAACTAACAAGTCTATTAACGAGTGAATAGTCCGTCCAGCATTGCAATTTTTTAGGCACTCATTCAGGCTTTTGAACAACAAGTCCAATTTTCCACCAAAAGTATAGCCGACGGGTCTATCAGTCAGTCGGTTCAATAATCGGCTAACTAATCGGTTTTCGCAACCATCGAATTAAAGCTTTCTTGATTTTCTCCAGCTGCTACATGTGCGTCAAGAACAATCGTATTATCCTGACCATTCCCTTTTCTCCCCAGCCCTCTTCTAAACACTTTTTTTGCTGCCACCGACAACACGAGGCCGTTCGAAGGAAGTGCGAGAAAATCGATTCCGAATACAGAAAAAATCAAATCGGAGCACATCTGGGGCCAGCATTTCTCTGAAGGAATTCATGCATGGCGCAAAAACTGTTGTAGTGAAACTCACTCTCAGGATTTACATCACTTTCGGAATTTATTTGCTTCTCTGAAAATTGAAAACTCCGTGCGGATACGGAATGGTTGCGAAAACAAAGTGGTATCGAGTTGAAATCGGCATTGACAATAGACAGGAAACGTATGTCAATTGGAAGGACGATGTTGGTGTTAATGTCAGAGGACGATTTAATGGGGGCGGAATGAGCCGACTGAGTGGAATGGGAAAGTAATGAAGCTGAGTTAGTACGCCTGGCGTACGTAGATAAGTTGAGTGCGTAGATAAGCTGAGTTGCAAAGAAGAAAAGTTTGTTTTGTCCCCTTGGAAAAGGACGACTATTTTGCAAACGAGCAGTAAAAGTTGATCTGTTGGAATGAATAGATTAACCAGCAGCGGCACCTCACATATTAAACGCCATTCTTGAGAAACAAACAACAAAATAATCTCCTCAGTAGGACGGCCGTTTGTGTTCAACACCCCATTATATCAGCACATGTTAATGGGTCCTATCATCATATAAGTATGTTCCCTGCATTCAATATGGTCAATGAATCAACTGAATCGGCAGACCACCGTGCGAATCATCAAGCACGAAAGGCTTCGATATGAAAATTAGGACGATGTAATATCGTGTCGCTGTAATAGCGTGTTTTACGTGTGGAAACCATGTTGTATCGACTGTACATTTGTGGTGGGCAGCAGTCGTACTGCCGAGGACCTGCAGATCGGCCACAACACAACACAGTTCGGATGTATGAAAGAGCCGCCGAGATAGTGTTCCTGTAATTGGATCGAAACAATAAACTTTCTTTATTGCAGTCTTTAGGCTGCTTCATTGCTAACGTTAATCTCGTTCGAAAATAAGTTTGTAATAATACCAATAATATCTTCCCTTCGCATTTCACAACTGTCGCAATGTAACTTATGAACCCTCTTTGGGAGTTATTGGCGTCAATTTGAAGAGGGATCCCTCAAATTGAAAATACAATAACAAGTCCTACTTCACAACCGTGACCATTTTTGTTAGACCCTTGATTCACGGTGTACCTTATGTAGAACGTGATTTGATTCGATTTAGGAATCTATTAGCTTCTCTGGAAATTGAAAACTCCGTGTGGATACAGAATGGTTGCGAAAACTGAGTGGTATCGAGGTGAAATCGGCATTGACAATATAGAGGAAACGTATAGTATGTCAATTGGAAGGACGATGTTGGTGTTAATTATGGAACTAACTGAAACTCCGCATTTATGGACACATGTAAACATTTAATTTGACACAACTGTAGAATATGTTACGAAGCGCTGAATTATTATTTGAACGAACCTTAGAAATTTTTTAAAACTTTAAATTGATTCCAATTACAGCTGGTTTTACGTTACTAATTAAAATTTCCTGCCTACAAAAGAAGTAGGAGTCAAATATACGTAAAGCGAGGAAGTAAATCATACCGAGGACAAAAATGTTTCTGCCCTCAACGTCCCTAACCACCGCCTCGTCTCCTCCCCTTCATGCCACGCGGTCCTCTCATACACGTCATGCTTTTAACTGTAGCACGAAACGTGGCGACTTCAATGTCAGCGGACGAATTAATGGCGGCGGAATGAGCCGCACGAATGAAATGAGCCCACTGACTGGAATGGCGAAGTAATGAAGCTGAGTTGGTACGCCTGGCAGAAGTAAAAAGTGCGTATATAAGCTGAGTTGCAAAGAAGAAAAGTTTGTTTTGTCCCCTTGGAAAAGGACGGACATGTTGCAAACGAGTAGGAAAAATTGATGTGTTGGAAAGAATAGATTAAGCGGCAGCGAGTCTTCGATGTGATATCGACCGATTTGAATGCGTTTTCCTGCATTTCGTCCTGCATTTAATCCAGAGTAACATACGCTATATGACGTCTTAAAAATTCTCCGCTGTAGGACTCAGTGATCTTTTTTATGGGAACAAAATTAAATACCCACGAGATTTTTCAAATCATTCAACTTTCAGAAACCCTCCTTTGCTCACAAACAATTCTATATTGGATGTGTGGGCAGCCCTGAAACCTCTAAATACGAAAACTAGAAATACCAGGGAATACCTTGAAGTCCGTACGTAAAATATGCA
Organism: Sicus ferrugineus; assembly: GCA_922984085.1. NCBI lineage: Eukaryota > Metazoa > Arthropoda > Insecta > Diptera > Conopidae > Sicus > Sicus ferrugineus. Next base: position 11,935,828 of record OV277352.1, on the reverse strand, counting down.
TATAAATAAAATGCGTAGAAATAGTTATTTTTCATTTTCAAATGACAAATTACATTTTTTAAATTTATCAATTGTGTGTGGAAATGGTACGGAATATCAATTCTTCTGGTATTCTATTCTAGGCTTGACTGGGGATATAAGATCGGACGTCACATATTAAACGCCCCTCCTGAGCAAGCAGATGAGAAATCGGCTTTTGCCGAATCTTCTTTGAGGAAATGTAATTTATACTCATTTGGTTGGAAGAGGCAAGGATGTCGTTGTGCCAAACGCACCGCGCCGTACTCGGCTACGAACAGCATGTTGTGCAGCACGTTGCCCTGCCTCGTATTGATTTTTAGGCCAGTTGTTTCGGCGAGGCCGCTCTTGTTGCTTTTACAGGCATTTTCACTTTATTCTCCTGGTGGTTGTGTGGGTGGCCTTTTGTTTTTCTTCTGTTAATTTCAGCGTTGTTTCCTAACGTTGGCTAATTTGGCAGCTGCCTACTTTTTTGGCGGACTACTAAGCTACAACGTCCTTTAAGCCTACAACGTGCTAGTGTACTTAAAATTCCTCTCCTCCCCGCCACCTTCTCACATTGTATTCGCCAGTCAACACACAGGCTTAACAGTGTAAATACACCCACGTTGCGACATTTTGTGGCAATGAGTCAGTGTTTCTCAACTAATACATAAGCACATCTAAATACAATTCTTGAAATGAATATTTTAAATTACCAACTCTATAAAATTGTAAAATCTTGAGGAAATCTTCTTTATATTGTATAAATATAAAGTATTAACTTAAAAAGCAAAATACTATCATAAATTCAACAACCTTTTACGAAGCACTACAAGTAATGAGCGTGCCAGCGTTTGGAAAACACTGACCTGCCAGCCTCCCCCTCCCCCTCCCTTCACCGAAAAACCCCACAACTTAGATTAACGTCAGGGGAGCCACAACACACCGAACGTCAGCATGCCATTGTTTGGCTGAGATGTGGAAAAGCATTCAACGCGTGCTGCGAACATGAAATAAAATTAGTCTGCTTGATGAGAGCGCCGTCGTGTCCTTGCGAGCGGCGGATATACCTGGCTGGCTGTTTTCGCCGCCTGTTAAAATAAAACGAATGCGCGAGGAAGGCGACAGTGAGTCCTGCTAAACCTTCGCGTGGCGCGGCACATCACAAGTCAAAAAATATCCGTCTATGGAAAAGCGAATTTATTCGTGTCCGGTTTCTTGGTTTTATGAAACTTCATAATTTAATTGTCGTTTTTATGCTTTCAACCAACATCTTGTTACAACAACACAACAACAACAACAGCAACTACAGCAAAACGCAGGATCACCGACACCTTCTGTTCTTCAACAAAGCTTTACATTAATTTTGGAAAACTTAAGAAATCCGAAACTTAACAAATATCACTATGAAGGTCCACGATCATAAATTTCCTGCATCATCTGACGGTCTTCTTTCTCTTTCTAATGCAGACTACGTTCTTCAATATAAAAATACAATTTTTTTAAGGAGTGAAAGTCGCAGTTGTCCAAAGAGTTTATAATTTTTAAATTCGTTTTCCAGCGATTCCTTACAAGTCCTTAAAACTTCAAAAGCTATTGATATCACCAGTTGTTGTCACAATTTTTCTAAATAATATTTCTGTTTCTGTTTTTTACTCCATATATAACATCGTCAAGCACCAGTTGTACTACAAGAAATCTACGAAACTAAAGTTAGATATGGTTGCACTGATCCATTCCTTGTAGGCGTCCACCCTAACGTAAACTGTTGGAGAATCCCTAGTTGTGCACGGTAATGCGCCCCAGGAAACAATACCGACCAATTCAGGCCCGTCGGGGGTGTAATGTACCAGTGGTCCTCCGGAATCGGCGGAGCAAGCACCGTCGGCTGTGCCAGCAGTATATGAGCAAATATTTTCTGTTTCGATTGTCTGACTGTAAGCGTTTCCGCATTCAGTGTTGCTAATGATGGTCACATCCTGTGTCTGCAAGGTCTCGGCCAACCTGTTGCCAGCCGTTACACCCCAACCGTAAAGTCTACTACAAGCAGTTTGCTGATACCGTCCGCTTGGTAGGGCAATCATTGACACGGGAGCATTGACATTCCTGATGTTCTGCAAATCACTTAGAATGAAAGCCTCCCGTATAAAAATTAGGCCGATGTCGTGGGATGATGGACCCCCTTCGTATTTCTTGTGTACGACAAACATCTTGGCCTTGGCTCTACGTTTCTGAACAGCGGTCGTATTGCTGAGGACGTGCAAACCGGCCACGACCGTAACATCTCCCGAAAACAAGCAATGAGCCGCAGTTAGCACCCAGTTTGGATGGATGATGGAGCCGCCGCAATTGTGTCGCTTCAATTGGATGGAAACAATAAACGGAGCCTCTCCTGGCCTGGCATCATGACCGTTGATTATGCGACTCTGCGGCGAGGTGCTAGCGGTATTGAAGAGAGCCAACAACAGAGCGAACACCAAAAACTCCATACTGCCTTCTGTTAGCACTGGACACTTTCCACCATGTGACACGCTTTTATAGTTATTTTTCCCGTGTGTTCGGACAATATCACTCCTCAAAAATATGATAAACGATAAGTTAGCAAACAGTATTTGATTTCGGAAGACCTTATCGAGTCTTTAGGCTACTTCATTGTTAACGTTAATCTCGTTCGGAAATTCTATTCGATTAACTTCCACATTTCCGTCCCCTTTTTTGAGTGCCAGTTGATAAACATTTATGTCTGCTCATATCTGCTGCTACTTTCAACACTAGCTTCCACTTGAAATCCTGATAATCGTTGCAATAAACGTTGGGGTTTGTTAGGAAACAAAAGTGAAGTCAGATTGCGGACAGTGATGCCCGCGGGAGGGGAGTATATGACGTAAGCAATTTAAAACACTTTGAATAATCTTATCTTAATATTTCACTATTCCAAAAACAACTGAAGAGCTCTTTGCCAAAAAAGGCCGTTAAAGAGTTAAGTGAAGCGTAGATATTTGTGAAGTCATGATTCATAATAACACATTTTGAGTTTTTCTAAGACTCATGTAGGTTTGGGCGCGGATATATTTAAGGCTACTAGTAGTATCGGGTATGCTATGAGCATTTGCAAGCGAACATCATTAGATCAAGCAGAGATAATAACTCCATTAATGGGTTAGCGACCATGCAAGTAAGAAATAAAAACATCCAATGGATAGTCAAGCTGCTTTGAAAGTTCTAGATTCCTATGTTGTCAGTTCAAAGCTAGTTCTCGATATGATTAACGTTCTTTCAAAATACTAATTATCCAGATCCAGCTCTACAATGAATTTAAAAAGAAGGCGTATTAAGACCCTAGTGGATTTAATTACGGGACATTGTCAACTGAGATATCATCTATACAAAATGAATATTTCGGCTGACACCCTTTGTAGATTCTGTATGGAAACTGGGGAGACTTACCTGCATCTAATCTCTGAGTGTCCTAAATACCAGACGGGCTGTCTCCAGTAAAGTAAGGCTGGAACACTCAGAGTTGGCCGAAATCAGTCAATCACAATTCTTTAGTTTCTTGAGCACAAGTAGAGTGGGACGACTAATTTAGTCATGAGGGTTTTGGCATAATAGACTTAGCAAGTACCAGTTGTGTGGTTCACCCATTCAATAAATGAAAACCGTTCAAAGTAGGCGTTTGACTGATCCCCTCATCGTTTGAGCCAACTCTTTCTCCGCCGAGCGACATTTCCTGGTTCGGAAACAGCTCTCCTGGTTCGGAAAATATTCTCAAGAGGCTAAATCTGGAGGATTCACCGTGACGGCGCACGGCGTGACGGTTTCATATAATGAACCGGCCATAAATTGTAGGAATATCGTACAGCAATGAAGTCTGCTACACGCGAAACATTCGAAGAACCAATCGAAAACATTAACGTTGATGGTGAACATGGACAATCAAAAAACCAACCAAAAAAACACCCGTTTAATTGAGTTGCCCATATTCTCAGCAATTTCATACACCCTCAATATCCGATAAATTATTACCATATCGATGATTTTTCCGATCATTTCTAGTGTAGTGACTTTACTAGGATGACCTCAACGTCCTTCATCAAAACTGAGGAAGCTACAGGAATCCTTTCTAGAATTTTTTTTTTAAATAGGCATTTAAAGATTTCTTAAGTTAAAAATCGGAAATCCAGATCGAAAATTCTCAAGTCAACATAAAAAAATCCGAGTTTAGATTAGAATTCATGCATAAAAATTTTCTACAATAATTTTACTGCAGCTTTAGATTCAAATTAGTGTGCATACAATCGTCCTTGCAGAGTAGGCAGCTGGCTGGAGCAGCAACCGATGAGAGAAAAACGAAGACAACTGAGTATTGAAAAAGGATTTCGAGAAAATGCTGAACGTGACTTTCAACTACGCGGAGTTCTTAAATAGTTTTACTGGTCGTTGGATGTCTTTTTTTCATCTTTCTGTGATTTTATCTTTCATTTTGTAGTTATTTCGAGCAGGAATTTAAGCCACACAGTTGACTTGCAGTAAGTCAACTTTGGAGTTGAGAATTTCAAGTTACAAACTTAATGAAAAACGGGGTGTCCTTTTTGCTTCTACGGTAGACTGTTATTGTTGTTGGAGGGAGGGAGGGAGGGAAAAGGAGAGCTTCAGTCTCCTGCAGCTGTCAGACTTCGGCAATCTCGCTACGTTATTGCGAACTCGATGTCTCCTCTCTCTGTGTGTATGTGTGTGTGTGTGTGTGTGTGTGTGTGTGTGTGTGTGTGTCTGTGCATTGGAATATTGGAGCAGCGCAGCCCCCTATATTTGCTCTTTAGCGCCCCCGAAGCTCGCTTTCGACCGCATTTGCCTTCATTTGCGTGCACAGCCGACACCACAAGTGCAACCTGGCCGCGACACAAACCGATGCTATGAAGAATTCATTGTGCCAGCGGTTTACCACAAGGAAGCCCCCAACCCCACTGCTGACTCCGCAAACTCAACTGACTGACTGACTGACTGACTGACTGACTGACTGACTAGCATACACAACACAAGCATGCCATTCGTTTCCGCCAGATGTGGTTGTCTCGTATTAAAAACGCACACAACAATAAGAGGTGATTTTTAGTGTAGCTTCTCCCGCAAACGATGGCGCTTCAAAAGGAGTCCGCGATGACTTCGTAAGGTAACAACTGCACCGTCACTGACTGAATGCTCCTTCACGGCTTAAGTTCGTCAAAGGCGTACCATTTTTCCAAATCGAAATCTATCAATTCAAATAAGAAACCTTCATCTCATCAACGATCTTAACACATTTAATTCAATTTGTCTTTTCTTTTCTGGAATTTTTCAGTGATACATCGATATCGACACGCGTTGACATGTTGACGCCAGCCATTGAAGTCTACAAGCCGCCACTCTGACACAAGGACGACACGGTGGAGAGCAACCTAGGGAATCCTTCGACAAGTAGCGACTTCTAGCAGAAGCTGGCCACAACTGCCGAGCTCACTACGGATCATCTATTTGTTCTTCCATCAAAGTGTCAATCGCAGCAACAACAACAACGGCAGCTGTTGGATACAGCAACAACATAGACTAGGGCAGAGAATCATGTAACCACAGCAGCAACAACATTGGACGCTCGTAAAAATTATCAGCCTACTGAAGTGTTTTACCGCAGAGAAGAACTAAGATAAGCTAGAATATTGCGAGCGAATTATTCAACTCTAAAGTAATGAAAGTGAGCGATAGACGGACGAACACTTGTAGACAGAAGTCTGCGTGAGTGTAGAGAAATAACCGCTACCAAACGTGGGGAAGATCCAACCAACTGATTTATTCCTAAGATTTGTAAACGTAGACTAGATTGTAGGTTAAGACGAAGTGAAGTGGAGAGAAGCCAGAGAGGAAGCCAACGACGTTAGAGAGAAAAATTACAGTTACAGCATAGAGTGGGACAGTTAGAGTTCCAGTTACGATAGACAAAACAATAAAACAAAGCAGATTAACTTGGTGTGAAGGGGTAAAAAATAGGGTATCAAAATGCAAACGATAATTTTTTGTACCGTTGAACTTGTTATTAATTTTAATACAGCGAAAATATTAGATATCACTAGGAATTTCTAGATTTATAGTGTGTAGCAGAGAGAGAGAGAGAGAGAGTAGAAGAGGAACTGTTGCAGTGGCTAACTTTCATCCCAGACCGAATTTAATTCCACAAACTACGGCGGTTCCTAGAAGGGAAACCACTTCAGTCCAAAGTTATCTCTGGGTCAAGCAGGAGGTGACGGGGTGGAGGGGGGGGGCAGGATAGATTTCCTGATGCATGCAGAACTCTTGAGGTCATTTTTCCCTAAAAGTTCAATTATTTGAAAGTTCTTCAGAAGAAAACGTGGAAGTCCCTGTTGTAGATCGTAGGGTTTCTTTTTCTCTTTCGGAGAAACGGCAGTTAAATCGCACCGGTATTGTACGCGTGCCCCCCAGAGATCTTCTTGTCGCCCCCCCCCCCCCGCCCCGGAGTAGAACTGAAGAAGGTCCACGGATCCATTTATATACACATTAATGGACTCACATGTACACCCACAAGATACAAATGTAGCTGAATAAAGAGTCATGCATGCCAACACAATTTATGAAAATAATGAGCGATTGAAAATATTCTGGCAACATTCTTATTATCTTCAGTATTCCTCTACAAATCCTCAATATTCCGCTACAGTTCCCAGTTATTCCCCAGTTAAAGTCAAACTTCCTGGACATCATTTTCACTGGGAGGCTATAAAGTTCTCACATTTCATCTCATCGATAGGTCGACATACACTCGACTTGTGTGGATTTATTGTATTTCTTTGGAATCAGCAACATCATGCATCCCTTAAAAGCTCCCATTTCAGCAGGAATATCATGACTGCTGCGTTTTTCCTATAGCTGGTATAGCTCAGATGTCGTTCTTATGTTTTGAGGCAAGTTAGAGAAGATTTCTAGATGCATTTGTTAAAAATGCAGTAGCAACGGTACGGTACAACATCTGCAGAAGGATGTGATTGCGAAGGAGCGAAGGATGCTTCGTAGCAATTGAGTGAGTAGACTTTTGGCTCCAATTAGTTGAGGGAATCAAGAGTTCGAGAGCTGTTCGTTCGGAGGAAATGCAAATTGTGCTTGACAATATTATTTGTTTCGTAATTAGAGACTATTTATTCAGAGAATATAACAACAAGTTGATAAGTGCAAAATCTTTCTTTTAATTTGATTTCTAGAATATCGTAAAAAGTTGTGAAATTTCCTTATAAACCCAGAAAAAAAGAAGAGAATTGAGGAAACCAGCAGAATCTGAATGATTTGTATAAATAGTTTCAAAGCTTTGAAAAATTCAATATCATTTGAAAAAGTCTTGCGAAATATAAGCGAGAAAGTAAAGTTTTCTCAATCGCCGTAATTTTTACAAAAGGGGGGAGAAAAGCAAAAATTTTTTCGATCGTTTTCTTTTCCTTTAAATTTACTTCTTCTCTTTTCTTAAATTATTCACTTTTCTCCCAATTTTACGGTTTTTTTATGTACTTTTCCTTTATTTAAGATATTAAAATGCCCGATTTTTAATTTCCTTATCTTTTCTCTTTTCTATTTTTTGTTCCTTTAATTTCTTTTCTCTTCTCTAATTTTCTTTGTTTATATTTTTTCTTCTTATACTTGGCTTTCTTTTCTTTTTCTATCTTCTCATTTACTTTCATTTTTCTTTCCTGTTTCTTCACTTTTATTTTTTTTTCTTTATTTTTTTCTTTATTTTTTTCTATTTTATTTTGTGCTATCTATTTTATTTTGTATTCCTTTTCTCTCCTCTTATCTTTTTATATTTACCCTATTTTTTCTTTCGTCTTCTTCTCTTTCCCTTTTCTCTCGTCTTTTGTCTTCTTATCTTAGTCTCTCTTCTTTTCTCTTTTCCTTTCTTCTCTTTTGGTTCCTTTCCCTTCTTCTCCCCTTCATCTTTCCTTTTCTCTCCTTTTCTCTTCCTTCATTTTATAACAGGCAGTACTCAACTCAAGACCTTGTAAGAATTTAGATAAAATATAGCAAGAAATAAATAGGAAAAATGTTATGTCTGCATGTGTGTTCTACTCGATACATACGCGATGTAGAACCGTTAAGTACTCGTCATTTCTACCGCATACATACGCGATGTAGAACCGTTAAGTACTCGTCATTTAGAAGCTGTTCATTACATAGTAGTCGCCAGATATCAAGACACGAGCAACGTGCTGATGACGTATGAAGATCTGTACATAAATTCATACACCGAAAGTTCATAACAAACCATAAAATAGTTCATAATTAAAACAAAATAGTAGATAAAATTTGTGTAATTTCCATGCACATGCAAGGATAGCGTTGTAATGAAAAACGATCTTTTTTATTAGCAGAAACAAATAAGAGGAAACTAAACTGAACCTAATAATAAAAGTTTGTTAACATTTGTAAAATTCGAGCTAGCATATACAAGCAGAGAGCGAATATGTAGAGAGTGTACAAAGTTATAACGAGTAGAGACACACTCGTTAGCCTCAGAGCACGATTTTCGGGTACCTTATCTTCGTAGAGCGACTGTTGGGAAGCCGGTGAATATTTTAACCAAGCAGTACCGTTTAAAAAATTCTGGAGTTCAGTGAAGTTATGTTAAAATGTTAACCGGCCACGCAGCAGTTGCTCTGCCAAGACAAGCCACTCGATAATTCAGCTGCGATACTATAACTCGTTAGTCTCGCAGCTTTGCATGTCTCCACATAACACGCTCTCTGATACATGCAATTCCGAAAAATTGTGCACGAGTTATGATGAAAACAAGAATTTGTATTACTTTTTCCAAGATTATTAGTTGCCCGCTTTATTTTCGCACTAAAATTTGATACACAGTTAAACTGGCTTTCATAATTAAGCGAAGGAAATCGTTTTGTAAATCTAGAAATGTAGTTAAAAATAGAACTGGAGGAGGGAGAGAGAAATTGAATAAAAACAACAAACAACCAGGCTACGAAACCAATAAAATCCCCTAATAAAAGTTAATGAAATATATTGTTAAAAAATAGAAGAATATTTTTGTTTTAATACGCGTTTTTTGGCAGATTACAATTTGTTTTTCAGTTTCAATTGATTTCCGTCATTTCACGAATGAAGGGAGACAAAGTTACGATACAAGTTTGGTTTTAGTTAGAGACTAGTCACGGAACTAGTCTGATTTCATGCATTTATTCAAATTGAAAAGCTAACGAGGTTCGAAAGAGGAAATTGCATTTAATATCACACTGGAAAGGAATAAATTTACTTGCATCAGAAAACATCAAGTTTCAGCAACAACAATTTCAGAAACCTTGCTAAATCTCACACTTGCCCTCGCTCAACCCTCAAGAAACCCTCTGCACCACCCATTGTGTCGATAGGGACATCTTGAAAAAAAATAAAAAATTAGTTCTACGATTCGTAATTATTGACGCTGTGATGCGGTAACCAGAGTGACTCCACTCCACTGAACACCAAGAGTCGGTTTGGATACTCGATGATTTCAAATGAAGCGGAAAATCGCTCGACTGGAAGCGCTTCGCACGAGGAAGCGGAAAATGGATGCAAGAAAGTGTGAGAGGAATGAGAGAGAGAGAGAGAGAGACGATGAGTCATCAGATGTGACATTTTTTTAAAATATTTTTATAGTTTTTTGAATAAAAACGCGGTAGTGATAGTTGCAATAATTAACTGACACTTACGATTTTACTATCATTTAAAGCTTTCTAATTTCCTTTCTAGACTCTTTTTGTGGTTGCCAGAGTTTTTTTACAATACAAAGGCAACAGCAAAAGTTTCATTTCAATTCATCGGCTGATGACCTTGAAATTGAAGGCTTGTCAAACACGTTCTTGCTTAGCACAGCAGCTAACCTGAGACAGCAACTTTTAACCCTTCGACAGCTTTAGCCGAAAACGACGGCGACCAGAACGGCAGCCGCAGCAGCAACGTTAAATGTGGTGACCACCAACCAGCAGCTGTGAATGTTACCCGGCTTACCAACACCATGACACAGCTGCACACACAGCTACGCTGTTTGGTTGAGAAAGGGCAGAAAAAGTCTGAGAAAGGGGAGAAAAAGTCTGAGAAAGGGGAGAAAAAGTCTGAGAAAGGGGAGAAAAAGTCTGAGAAAGGGGAGAAAATAGAAGGCGCGTGGCGAGCTCGTTGGTTTCGGCAGCTTTTTGGTTTCCACACTTTTTTGGTGGTTTTGGCTCCCTTTTTGTGGTTTTGGCTCCTCTATTTGTTATTTCGTCTACTTTTTTGTGGTTTTGTGTCCCTTTTGGTTGTTTCGGCTCCCCTTTTTGCTGTTTCGGCTCGCCTTTTTCCGGGTTTGGCTCGTCTTTTTATGGTTTTGGCTCCTCTTTTTGTGGTTTTGGTGCTTTCAGTATTATTTTCACGACTCAATTTGTACATTTTATTCCACAGTAAAAAAAAAATCATCAGCTGCGTAAGATCGACATCGCATGACTTGGAATTATTCACCCAACATTCATTTCAAGAATAAAGTTGAAGAAGGAGGACAGAGAGTGCGAGAAGGGTTCGAAAATATTTTATTAAGCATTTTTCGACGCTCCTCAGCCACATATAAAGAGCAAAGTTTTCAATTACTCGGTTGGATTTTCGATAATTTTGTGCCGCGACTATACGAAAATGAAATTTGATTTTGATTTTGTAGCTTTCTTCCTTTAAGAACCTTATTACGAAAAAATTATAAACATTTTCTTAAGCTTTCTAATACTGTTAAGTATTTCTTGATTGAATTTTTAGTATTAAAACTCTTGGTGAAACTTTTTTTTCAATTTCAAACATTTTCCAAATTATTGAACCAAACCAAACGAATAAACATTCAATCAGTTATTAGCTTAAAAAATAGCTTCCCACATCAACAATTCTCGCAAACCAGCAGCCATTGAAGCATTTTTGACTGGCTCTCGATTGCAAGAAGCATACAATTGCGCGTTTAAGTACAAAATGCACATTTGATGCACTTCCTTCCCCTCCCACACATCGAATCGTTTCGACTGAGTGAATCGTTTCCGAATTAACTTTTATAATGGAATCGCAAATGTGCGCGAAACGTTTAGCGGCGTCTGTTTTTGCACCTGCAGAAAAAGCCAAACCAAAGCAATTACTAGCTGAATTGAGGCTGAATTGAGGCTGAAATGAAGCTGAATGGCATGCTGAATCAGTATTTAACTTGAAGTTAATCCGAATGCATTGCTTACATTTCTGTATTTTTCGGTAAATAGTGTTGGGCTTTTCAAAAATACGCTGGTAGGCGCATCTAAATGATATTTACTCAGTTTAACCAGAGTGTGAACAACTCAATTCGAACACACAGAAACTACTTCGCCTCCCCCGCCGACAGCTTTCGGTGCACAGGTGCACTTGATAGAGATACAAAAAATATATTTTACACTTTGGCACGCACTTACTGCTGAATAAAAGTGGTGAATAGAGTTGCCGTTTTCTCAGGGTTGATCAATCCTTCCTAAAAGTCAGGTACTAAAATCGACTTAATATTCAACCGAAACTACGATGGCAATCCTCTGGCACTGATGGCAGACTACGCGGATTTTTCGTATGAAATCTGAATATAATATTGCAGTCTCACTCCAGTTTAGACAAAAGAGAGTAAAATGATTCATATGATTCAGTGAATCGTAATCGAAAGTAATGAAATTAGTAGAACAAACACACTAGCAAATACCAGATTATTTAGTAGTAAAAACGATCGATCCTCTTCAATACCAAATTTCAATGGGCAAATCACCAAAATAGTAGCAAAGAAATAAAGCAACAACGGCCACCCTTAAATTTTATACGAGTGCAAGTGAAAAAAATACTTCAAAACCTTGCCATGTCTACAAAAAACGAAACACAAAAATAGGCGAGGCAGCTGAAAAAGCAATTAATTTTTGCGAGGAGTGCAAAATAGCGATAACGTGATTTTGTCTGCAAAAAGAAGGCTGAGAATTAGAAGGGAAAAGAACTCGTTTTACGCGCATCCACAAACTAGGAAATTTTATCACTTCAGTCACCTTTATAATGAATGCATTCGGAAACATTCAGCGCAGATTTCGCGAAACTTCAAATTTCGCTGTCCCACAGTTGGTAAACTTTGATCGCCGTTAATATGCTTCTTGCCCACGGTGCCACGTCTTCGAAGATCGCATGCGTCTGCATTTTCTGAAATGTATGCAAATAACTAATTAAGTGAGTGCAACCACAGCATTTTCTTCAAACTGAACTTTGTGGGGTTCAACTTGCAAGCTAAAAGAAAATAACTTTCTCATTAAAATATTCAGCGTGTAACAAAATTCTTAACGCTTGACAAACGCATGCAAAAAACGGAAGACGACCATTTGTACGGTGTAAACAAATTACGGCAATCGCGCACGCCACGAACCCCGTTATATTTAACTGTACCGTGTAACACACACACACACACACACTCAACCAGGCCGCAAGTCATTTGGTTGGTCTTTTGCAGCCTCGAGTTTCACTCGCATTGAGGTTCTGCAGATTGCATTTTGCGAGACCCATCATTTCATTTGCATCTGCATGAAACTCTTAACTTTTTAATGGAAATCTCTGGTTGCAAAACTGATGATCCACTTTGCTAAAGTTCGGTGTGCTGGTGTTGTTCTTGTTGTTGTCCAGCGTCAACTACAGTGCGAGAGTTCAAGCTGCACTTCATGGCCAAAATGTGGAAAATTTCTGAAAACTTGAAATTGAAACTATTCCTCAAAACTTGAGAAAAATTAGAAACAACAACAACATTAAACCACGATGATGCCACCTTAATTAATGTGTGAACAATTTTTGGCCCTGGAAACGTTGAAAACGGAGGAATACTTCATTAAAAAAATATAAAAATATTTATCACCGTCCTTCTGGAGGGCCAGAGCGCAATTCCTTCTCTTTCTGCAGGACGTCGTTTGTGCGCATTGCAGTAAAAGTTGCCATAAAAGTACATATAAAATTTGTCCTTAAATCGCTGCAGCAAAACCACGATAATGCGCTGAGTGCTAAGTGCAGTTTTCGTAGAATTCGCCGCATGATGTTCTCTGCCATCTAATTTCGTGTGATTATCATAACTCGGCGTAGCCAGCCGGTGTTGTTCGTGCATGCAATGCGCTGAGATGCGCATCTAATTTGCATTTTGCGAGTACAGAAAGTACACACGGCTGCCCTCCGATGCAGTGGGTGGCTGTGTATCTGGAGGATGCGATAGAAATTTAGACCGCGTACACTCGCGTGCGCGCTCGGGGTTATCGAAAGAGGCAAAAGTCTACTCGTTGCTCGAATAATGCGCTGTGAATCGCAAACTTGCGCTGTGAATCGCAAACTTGCGCTGTGAATCGCAAACTTGCGCAACAATATGGCGGAGAAAATCACACTGCAAGACATCCTCCTCCGCAGTAAGCTTTTAGAATCCTAAAAGTAAGCAATGAATTACAAACACGGCAGTGCAAACTCTCTTTGCTATCCTGAAAATAAGCAACAAAACAAACTGAGCGGAGAGAAAAATTGTATGCGGAACTGAAACGGTTGTTTTAGTTTATTTTTTGAGATCTTTAAAAGCTGAGATTATCGCAAAATATGACTCTGCAGACACCAATAACAAATGAGAAATATAAAATTTAAATACTACAAATAAGCGCAACTTTTTAAGTCGCAGAATAGGCAACAAATAAATTATCAATCGGATTGAAGCACGCGAAAAGCGTAGCAGAGCCACACGCTTTCACCAAAAAACTTCACCGAAAGTAATTCAAAATTATATTTTTTTCCAATTTAAAAAATGGAAAAAATGCATGAAATTAAATATTACAGATTTTTTAAAAATCCCGCAAGATTGCCATAGCAATTTACAAACTCTCAGAAGAGATTTTTCCCTATGAAGTTGGCAACCCAGCTCTTAATGTCGTCTCTCATTTCGCTTTACACACCCTGTACGGCGAGCATTTCAAGCACGCACGCACAAAGTTCATGACGAAAATCGCAAAACTTTGGATTCCCTGGCTGCTAGAATTGCACTTGGCAAGTTTTTCACGCCTGCCTTCGTTTCGACTTGTTTAGTTGAGTTCATTTGCGTTCACTCGCGCCTAGAACTCCACACCGAAGCGCTCCACGCGCCACACCTCGGCCGCCAACAAGTTCATTCATTCAAGTGCCCACCACTACTAAATCGCTCCAAGTTTTTGTGCTGCTTCGTGATGAGTTGCCGTGGGGCAACTCGAAGCAGATGCATATTCATACTTTTGATGGAATGCGGCGCGGTGGCGGGTGGCGGAGGGAACCGTCAAGTGGAAGACACCGGGGAGTGCGATTTAAAAGCCAGAAATCAACTGCAGGAAGCGGAAATGAAGCCATGTTGTTGGCACCATTAAAAATCCATAGCAAAAACACTTATTTATTGCTCTGCCTGGACGCTGGCTGGACTGAATGACTCGTGCTTCCTGCACGTTGCGACCGTGCGGGCTTCGACAACGTGATGGCGGCGACCAAGTTGCAGCAACTAAACACGATTGTGCTGCCATCGCCTGGAGCAACAAGGAGAAAATCGGACCCACTGAGATAGCAATTGTGATAACGGTAAAAGAGTGAACAGTTAAATTATGGTTAGTAATTGTTACGGTAAACCGTGACGAGCGTTAGTGTTGAGCAAAATAGAAAAATCGTAAATCTTTTTAATAATCGAATTCATGCCGATTGCGTTTGATATTTTTAACACTTTTGTAACGAATATAATATCGAATCAATTTTATTAAATACTTTCTTACAATATTTTGTATAGATTTAAATAGTTTTAAGGTATTTTAAAACGAAAGTGCCATTTAATCTGTCCGGTTGATACGCAATAATGCAACCCTGTGATCGGGAGAAGTCCAACCATTCAAAAACAAGTTTCTAAAAATTAAAACTTTATATCAATCAAAATTCACTTAAAACTTCATTGCTTGTTCGCGTTTTCAGTTTACGGTTGCGATTCTGCTGAATAACTGCTGTATCGTCAGCACGACGCTTCGCATTTTCCCCTCCTATTCCCGTCCTTACTCCACCAACCCAGTATCCTCCCGCACCACAACCTCGTCCACTATCCACTCCACACATCACGCTATCGATTGCTGAATGCGAGTTTTAGTTGTGCTAACATGCTGCACGTGATGCCCGCTTATGCTGGCAGTTTTCGAATGTTTTCAGAAACTAATGTGAAAATATTCAAGGTTTTTGTTGCTTTCGGTGATGGTTTGTCAAAGTCAGTGAATGCACGCGTCTGCAGTCACTCAGCAAGCATTCGATACAACGATGTGCAACAGTTTAACAACAACAATCAACAAGGACATCTCTGAATTTCTGTAAAATGAAACAGGTATTGGAAAGCCACTTCGAAATTTTATTTTAAGTGAAATGGTAAAAAAAACCGAACAGCTTTTTGGTCAGAATTTACTTTAAAATTCCAAAATTGAAAATAACAAAAATTAATCTTGTGTCGTAAATCAGCCACGAGATCCAGGAATTTATGCATCTTGAGGGTTTTATGCGTTCAGTAACCTATAATGAAAATCAGCGATATTCATTTCTGCGCAAAGTTTTCATTTTTCAGCTTAACTTTTTATGGAACTTCTATGGAATACCAAAAAGCTTCCTCTTCACAGATAAAAGCGTTAGTAGGGGGGATGAATAAAGGTTCCCGAAACCGTTAACCATAAAATTACACACAAATTACGCTTTAAGTGGAAACACATCAGCTTTTAATGTACTATTAAATCAGATATGGAAATTTTTTAAAGCTTTTCTATGCGAAGTTTATCCTCCAGATATCATAATCTACATCCACATATTTTAGCTGCTCATATACTTTGTAAATAAAAAGGCATTTACATATTTCGTAATGTTGCAATGAAATTTGCTTTATATAAAAACGTTAAAGCTTCTAATTTTATCGCTACCTTCGTCTGTGTTGCTGCTTAATTTGAAATTGCTCCACATTAAACTCCTACATTTTAATGAAAACCTCATAAGTATTTTATCGTTACCACTTTTTACAACTTTACTTGCTTCACTGCCACGTGGCATGAATGAATTTTAAAGTGATGTCGAAAGCGAACGCAATTTACCGAAGGTCTCGTTAAATTATGAGGAATCAACTTCTCGTCTTGGCTAACTTCGCCTGCGACAAGTTGTGAGAAGAAGGCTACTGGAATTTTAGTTGTTCTTCTTGTAGTACTTAGAATGTCACCAGTATCACCTCGTCTCAGTGGATATCTTGTGGAGAGTTTGGCGGTTCAAAGTCTCTGCGGAATTCTCAGTATCACACTGTACGGAGAAGAAACAACCTTAATTGACTCAAAGCAAAATCCTCTCGGAAAACTTTATCATGCTTTTTATATCCGATGCGAGAATCGATTAGAATCGTGATGAAACTTGATACAACTGTTTTTTTGTTTCGTTAAGCAGGTTGGGGTCGAAAATAAGTCAAATCGGTTGCTTCGCTAGAGCAAATATATATTTCCGAAAGCAATGTAACTCAATTCTATTAGTTTCATATTCTGTTTTTCCATCTTCAGTTTGGTCTTCAACATTTTTTGGTCTTCAGCATTCTTTGCTCTTCTTTATTTACCTCAGAAAAAAATCCGCTTTAGGTTTTCTAGTTCAAGTTTAATCGTCGTTTCGCAAGCAACCTTCAATATCTAATTTAATTTACCATTACAGTTGTTTTCATTGATTTGCTGCATTGATTGCTGTGTGTAACGCAAACATTGCAGCTTTCGAAAAGTTTTGTATTTCACGCTGAACTTTGAACTTGGCTGCACTGGAATGAAGTTTCCTCAACACGCGATAAATCTGAAGAGAAATTCGGCATCGACATTGAAATATTTAATCACTGTGCGTTTTTTTATATTTCCGCCAAAACGAAACACAAAAAAAATACACGTTATTAGAACTCCGTTTTACAGAAAACACGAACCAGCAGCTAATATAAATAATAAAATCTCGGTCGGAACCTTAAATGCCTTGAATATCTAGTACATTTTATTTACAATTTAAAACTTTTTCTAATTTTTAAATCGTGAAACGACTTTAATTCCGAAGTTAAAAGGATAAAAATTGTGCATGCCAGCTATCAGGGTTTCGTTTTATAGCTCATTTTGTTCATTTTATGAAAAAAAGACTGCAACAGTGCAAAATGTACAAATTGAAGCCGACAGACAGTCTTTACTCACATGACTGCGAATTGTATTTTGCGACTGTGGAGTGCTCACTGCACTGATTTGAAAAGGTAAAAATGACCACAGCAAACAGTTTTTAACTCATGTCGTTTCTTTCCTTTAGTTTTTTCCAATATTTGAAGCAGTTTTACACAAATTGCGCCCTAAAGATTTCCTGTTAATAATGCAGTAAGTAGAGATTATTTTTTTTATTGTATATTTTCACTTTTCTATTAATTTTACTCTATATTTTCATTTATGAGTCCAGTAATTGCATCAAGTTGATAATTTTTCTTATCTATTTTCTTTAATAGTCTAATCAAGCAGCATGTCAGTCACCCCAGTTGTGGCAATTAAAATAATCCACTCAATTAAAATAATCCCTGTTTCTCTCCACGTCATCTTCGGAGGGCGTTCTTTCCGCAGCAGCCAGTTCGAGAGCCGGATGGTCCACCAGCACAGTTTCAGGATGAGATGAGTTAACCCCGATGTGGGTATGACTCGAACTGTAGAGCTGTTTCAATATCTCATTGTAAAGATGAGGGAAATTCCTTTTCACTTCAAGTCTCATTCTCAGTAGGCGATCCCGTGCATCAGGTGTCAGCATATTCAAAGCCAGCCGGGAGGGAGGGGAATCGCGTCTGAAGCGGCCATCCCGAAGGTAAGCCTCGTAGCTGCCACCGCCGGTGAAGATTGGACGGTGCAAATCGAATGGTTTATGGAGCCAGGGATCATCTTTCTGCTCGATGGGACGAAGACCCATGAAGGGTTGCAGGATAGCTGGGTCGAACCCGAACAGGGAGAGACCTACTTCATTGGGATCGTCGTGAGATAATGGAGGACTGAGATTGTACGCAGTTGATGATAAGCGAGCGATGCAAGTGATGAATAAATTCGTAATGATGATGATGATACGATTTAATATAATCGGTGAATTACATACGATGTGTAATGGATTCGTTAATTGATTTAGTATTGATCATTGTATCAAGAAATCAAGTATGATTTCGGTTGTTTTTGATTTTAATGATTTCGAAGATTTTGCGATGATATCGTTGGTGTTAATATCCCCGTGGATGTGGTTGATGAAGATGATGTAGTTACATTTTGCCATTCGTATGACGACAGCGTGTTTAGAGTGGAAAAGATGGAAAAAATAAGCAATTTAAATGAGTTTTAAAATTTAAGTTGCTAAAATGAGTTATCATTTCGCAGTTTTTATGTACGAATATGATGCGATTTAATACAGCAAGACAGAAATAAATTGTTTCAAAATATAATACCCTTCAAGTAGGATTTAATTTTATGAAATAAGGCGATAATTATTAGTTTATTCTTCATTAGTTTATTCTTATAATATACTTCTGATAGATTTTAATCACTGTGAAAACTTTAAATGTCGTCATTCAGTTTACAATATAGAAAATTATTTCGATTATAAAATAGTTATTAAAAATATTAAATGCACTTCAAATAAAGTTTAAAAAATAAAAAGTGCAACATAAAAACGAATGCATTTCATATAAATAATAGTTTTGAAAAAAATATAATTCTTATTTAAGAAAATTGCAAAACTATTTCTACCCTATTAAAAAAATTAATTTTAGACCAAAATTGAATTTTCCCAAAAATTCACCCATGACCTAAACATAGACTTCAAGTTCTACTAATGACAGTAGTTTCGTCTATTTTCTCTGCACTCAAGTTCTCTCCCTTTGGTTTTGACGCAAGTCGAGATATCTTACGACGTTTTAATCTCGGTCGTCGTACTCGCTTTGCTTTTGAGTGACTCTGAGTCGTTAATGTTTCACTTTTCTGATTTGATGGCGCTACTGAGGGCAGCTCTGTAGATTTTTCTGTAGTCATCATATCCTCGCTGCAACCATTCAATTGATTCACTGAGGAGAGATGAGGCTTAACATTCACCTTATGCGTTTCTAATATTTTATCTTCTTGCGCATTCGACGTTGCCGTTAAAGGATTTTTTACAAAGAACTCTTCTTCGGTTGCTGCAGGAGTTTCGGTAACTATGGCGCGAATTTTCTCAAGATTATCTAAAGTTCTTTGAGTCCCGTTTGAGCTTGCATGCCGCACAAACTTGCCACTTGTTTCTTCGTGATGTTCCTTTGGCTCTAACAACTTCTCGTTTATGTCCTGAATGTACTGCTTAACCTCCAACTTTTTGCTGTCCTTATCATTCATATTAATTTTGCCAATAAGAATCCTCTCTTCATTTCTCTTGTCTTTATCGGGATCTCCGATAATCGTCTCTCTTTTGTGTGAGTTCTCTTTGTTTAAATATTTCTCTTCACTGGAATGAGAATCTATGGATTCGTCAGCATCATCATTATCGGCAAGGTTGTCACTTTCCTGATATGAGCTGTGATGTGGTTTCGTTACATCTTTTTGATACACGCTTCGCATATCCTGCAGATACGCCGCGTCCTGTTTTTCATCGCGATAAATCTTTGATTTCGATACAACTTCTTCTGTACCATCCCTGGAAGCTGTAGGGTCTTCGTTTAAAATACTTTTCAGTGCCGTCAAACAGCTCTCTTTGCGCTGATCGCAGGAGACTGACAACTTCTTCTTCAGCGTTTCTAGTAAAGTCGAAATAGGGACATCAGTAAAATTGATTGCTGCAGGTACTTGAGCCTTAATTTGTCTTCCATTATCAAACGATTTCACTCGAGGATCCTCTAGAGGAGAATAAAACTCAAAATGACTATTTTGCGGATTCTCAGTCATTGAAAAATGATTAGCATCATAGTGTTTCGAGAATGATTTCTCTCGCTGTGACCGCTGATAATCGTGCTGAATGTAAGGAGAACTCACAACATCACGGGGTTCTTCAGGTCCTTGATTGTTGGATGATGTCAACCGAGGATCCCTTGAGGAGGCGGATGACGGATAAGGAATTTGTTTTGCGCTACTTGTGACTGAAGATCGCATAGAATCAACGTGCTTCAAATACTGTTTACCCTGATGTAGCGATTGATGATCGCGCTGAATTGAACGAGGATCATTTGTAACATCGGGCCCTTCATTACGATCGCGCTGAACCGAACGGAAATCACTTGTAAAAACGGGCTGCTCACGATGATCGCGCCGGATTAAACGGGAATCGTTTGTAAGTTTCGGCTCTTCAGAGCCTTTTTTGTTAGATGAATTCAGTGGAGAATTTTCAAAAAATTCTCTTTCTTTTAATATATTATTAAGTGGAGATCGCATAGCTTTATCAATTGCTGAGTACAGTCGTTTCTGCGGTTTCTTATGATCTTGTAGCGTAGGTACAGCTGTTAAGTCCTTTATTGGCGGCATGACCCCTATAGAAGGCATATAACTATCATGACTTCGAGAATGTGCGATCGGATCAGCTTGTTCATATTGCTCGTCAACAACTACGTGACCGTAGTTTTCATTCAACTCATTGGTGCTTTGAGAGTCGCCGCTTGGCATCTCGATCACATCTTGATTAGCCCTCTCCAAAGCCTCTCGTACCGACTCTGCATTGTAACGCATCAAAACATCAACCGGGTCTTCATCAGGCCGCAATCGTATCTCCTTCAGTGAACTTTTATAATTTCTGCGCAATTCATTCAAAAATTCCTCATCGATTGGCTGTAGAGAGGCCGGTGAACTAAAACTAAAGCCGGCAGCATGACGCTTAGAACGGCTGACAACGGTACCCCCTTGCCTTCTATACTCTACTATACGCTTCGGAAGACTAAACTGATTTTTAGCTAACCTTGTTGAGATCTGGTCTTCATCGTGGGCCGCCGACTCCAGTTCAGTCGATGGTGAGAAGGGTGCTGCTGCTGCTAATGGTGTGGTTTCTATTGGTCTGGGAATGTTGAATGCTGGGAGTAATGGATTTGGCTGGTTATCTGGGATTGGAATAGGTTGTAACTCCTCCATACTTTGCGTTATTTTCTGAAAAGCGTCGCCTGTTAATGATATCAGCGGTTACGGATAAACTAATAACGGATGAGCATGAATGAATTAACTGAAGTCGATTGCTTTAGAGAACTTGAATATATCATGATAGCAAGGCGAGTTAATCTTACTGAAAGAATAAACACTTACCGCTTGATCACTGAATTCTCTCGGTATATGTTCGATTTCTCCATTATGGTTGGGCGTACGATACCTTCCAACACCATAGGCATTCGAACCAGCGGCACCACCGCCATATAGATGTCCACCGTAACCGCCAAAGCCTCCGTGGCCTGGGTATCTGCCAGCATCAGCGTTGTAATAGTAGTTGATAACCGGTGGTGCAGGTTTGGTCGGTTTCCTTAATAGATCCTTAAAGAAATCAAGCAAGAAGCCTGTACGCTCCGTTTCAGGAGAAATAGCTTGAAGTTCATTTGGGTTCTGACGCAGGATGCCGTAGAGATTTCCCTTGAACCGAGCCTGACTTTCATGTTCTGGCATTTGCGGAGAGGCTGCCACCAAAGGGTCTTCACCTGCTTCTGGTTCATGTATCATTAACATCATCGGATCGGTTTTATCTTTGAGATGATGTAACTCGTCCATTTTTCGCTCAACTGCTACATTTTTGGGTGACGCCATCAGCGGTGGCAGCATGTGACCTTGTTTTTGTGGATCAGATGACTTCATGTTCAGTTGACTCATATCAAGCCACTGACGCGAGTCCGTTTGAACGGAATCGGGAGTCAACTGATTCGTATTTAGTTCCATGATCTGTGGCTGCTGTCGCAACTGCATCGTTTGACGTTGCATTTGCTCCATTATATCATCGGGATTATTAGAGGCACCAGTCTGTCGATCTCTTCTAGGCTGCTCTTTGGTTTCAGTCGCTGTTTCTGGATTTCTTGATTGCCGGTGCGTCCCCATCATCGGCACGATGCTGCTTCCTGGATCTCCTGACTCTCCCGTTTGGCGTTCCATCTCTAACGTTTCAATCTCTTGTGATGGCAACACCATTGATTGAAGCAGCATGGAATCGTGTTGTTGTTGGTCAGGTGATTTCAATTTTTCAATTTTATCCATTCCGATCCACTGATGCCAATCTGGCTCAGGGTTCTGCTGTTGTGTTTTTTGGCGATAAATTTCTCCCATTTCAATTGCATGATCAGCAATCTGTTTTCGTTGTTGTTCCTGATGTTTTTGTGTTGGCAACTGAGATTTAGGAGACTCGGTGGACTCACTGGATGCGTTTAAGGTTTGAATATCCTTTGAGTGATCTTCAGTTTGATCTGCGTACTCTGATTGTTCGCTTAATTGCTGCTCCGGTGTCGTAATAATCATTGAATCAATATTATTTCCTAGATGATTATTCGCCGCAATCTTTTCTATTTCCGTTTGTGGTACCACCACCTCTGGCCGATGTAGCATATGATAGTTTTGTTCGAAATCTAATGGTTTCATATCTATTTTGCTCATATCAATCCATTGATGTAATTGCATTTCAGGTATCTGTTGATCTAAACGCAGTGGAAATGATTGATAAGGGTGCATTTTGTCCCCCAATCTTTTGTGATCGCCGAAGACTTGCTGGTGATATTTGTGGTATTGCGGTTTATGTTGTCGATAATATAAGGGCTGATGATGTTGCTGTTGTGCTGCGATTTGTTGTTCGTATGCCTGTTTGTCGTTCGGCCTTTCACAATCGCTTCCTTTACACTGACGATCATCTTGGCTGCGATGAGTGAGAGAGCTCTTGGGTTCTCCATACTGCAGAGAAGTCACATCCCTTCCCATATTTCTCGCCTGTGTCAGGGCGTAAGTTAGCATTTTAACAACATCCTCTTTGGTCAGATTGTCCAGAGCTGGTGTCGACTCAGTTTCTCTTTTTAACGCTGGCGACTGAGGAGCCGCATTGGATGCCGTTACCATATCCTTGGCATTCCTCGTAATGTGTTGTGCTGTCTTTTGCAAAATCTTTTGAAAATAATCATCCCTGATTGTTTTTTCGATATCGTCTCGCGTTATTTTGTACACAGGTGTCTTGGCCAGAGGGTAGCTCAACTTAAAGGGTGAATCCTGTGTTACACTCGCCTGACTTGTCGAAGCCTTCCTTAACTCCTTAGCTTGGCGTTCGATTTCCTGTAGCAGCTGCAACTCTTGAATTAGTTTACTTTCGAAAGTCGAAAGTTTAGCCTCGATTTGCTCGTCGTCCGGATTTGAGAAATCTACTTTTTGACGACCATCACCTGTACCGTGCCGCACACCATCCCCTGGTAGATGAAACCAGAGTATCGGCAAATCTTTTTGCTTGGACACCTCATGTAAATCAGCCATTAACTTCATTTCATCCATTTTATCAACGGCGGCTCTTTCATAGGACCTTCTCGCCTCCTCATCTTGATCGGTTTTGCTTTTTGACGCGCCGTCAGGCTTTGCACGCACCTCGGAAATTTCTGATGGCTCAGCATCAAAGGAATCCGCCGGATCGGAAGTTTGATCGGGTTCTACATGCACTTCAGAAACCTCGGACGAATCGGCATCAATGGAGGCAGCAGAATCAGAATTTTGTGCGGGCCTAATCCGTTTTAGGCCGAGTAAATCCGATATCTTTTCACGGCGTTTCTTCAAGATAGCCTCACGCTTAGCAATAAAGCGCTCAAAAACCGATCGGAGGGTTAAAGGATGCGGATCATCTGGCACTTCGGTTTCCATTCCTTGGCCGGCCTGTTCTGCATTCCACGGAAACTGCCCTTGCATGGCTTGACCCAGAAATTGTTCCAAATTCTGCGACAGATCGAAAGGCGTGTCTTGTTGTAGAGCCTGTCCCAGGAATTGGCCGGGGTTCTGCAGCAATTCGTCGGGGAAAACATGTTGCAGTGCCTGTGCCAGATCGGCGTTGGCCTGTTGCAACGACTGACCCAGCATTAGCCCGGGACCCTGTGCCACATCGGGACTTGCAGACGATTGCAAGATTTGTGCCAGATCGTCTGAGGCTTGTTGCAAGGATTGGCCCAACGTTTGTCCGCGGCTCTGCTCCAGTCGCTGTGCTAGATCGGCCGTGGCTTGTTGAAGCGACTGCGCAAGCGTTTGTCCGCGGTTCTGCCCCAGACGCTGAGCCAGATCAGTAGACGCCTGTTGCAGCGACTGGCCCAGCCTCTGGCCGAAGTTCTGCTGTTGCTGCTGCAAGTTCTGCCACGCCTGTGAGAGTATCTGCCCGACGGGAGCTTGGCCGGCAGCCATACGTGGCTGGCCCAAGGCCTGCAAGCGCCGGAATACTTGCGACACAATTGGTGGGTCCATCGGAGTATCACTTCCTACGCCAGCACTGCGATCTTGACTGGGTTTGCTTTCACGGGTCGAGCGTGACTTCACCTCTGAACTGTCCCCGGCGAGGACCAACACTACGTTCGACTCTTGAGGAGTTTGCGAATCCATGGCTGCTCCGAGCATCTGCTGAGCTGGGAATGTGCTTCCCCAGTTCAATAGCATACCTAAGGCAGGAAACAACAGGGTGAAAACATTGGGTACTGGACCAAGTCTGGGGCCGCAGTGAGGAAACAAAGATTGGCCGAGAATCTGTTGGGAGAAAATGTAAATTATTGTCTATTCGTCGAATAGAAACTCAAGCGGATGCGTACATCTTCTGATCCTGGTTGAGTGGGGCCTTGTGAGGATGCGTTGCTCTGGTTTGGTACCAACAAGCCCGCTTCCGACCTCATTCCCGCAGGCTGCTGGGCAATCACCTCATCACCGATCCTCAGAGTCAGCAAGAGGGCAGCAATCAAATGCAGAGGCTTTAAAAAACCGTAATGGTGTTCAACTAAATTTTGAAAAAGCATAAAAAATCCTACCAAATGCATAGCTGCTCGTGTTTCGTGGGTTTTTCAACAGCGATCCCTAAATCCTCCACGTTTTTAATGAGCACCTGTGTTATATTTCTTCTTTTACTTTGAAAAGTTATATTTCTTGTTCTTTTTTGTCTAAGTTATATTCCTTCTTTTACACTTTGAAATCCTGAAGGATTCTTATCACTTTTTTCTTCCTTCCACTGCACAGCGCACGAGTTAAACCATCCGCAACCACTTGAACTGAACAACTGAACTCATTCCGTTGAGCGATCGTGCAGAAATAAACTTTAGCGGCAAAAAAAATCAGCACACGTAAAGTTCTCTGCACTTTAAATGGATTGGGTTTTGGTTTTTAACAAAATATCGTTCAAAAAAACAAGAACTGCAACGTCTTTTGACCTACTTGGCTTTGAAACTGCAAACTAAAAAACTAACTAAGTGAAGGCCAGAACAACGCAAGTGGTGCCATGGCACGCACTAGAAAACCATCGATGTCACAGAACAATTTTTGTGCTGACGCAGTGGTCAGCCTTTCACAGAAGCTTCAAAAAATAAAGCACAAGCAAAACCGTTTTATAAAAGTTTTATAAATTTTAACCTTTTCAGTATTTGGTATGTCTTATTTTTTACTTTCTCAGAAAATACACGTAGAAAGTAAAGTTTAAAGGTGTATTAATTCTTTATTTCAGTGATTAATATTGGTTTTAAAATCCTCGAACGGCCTCAACGGAGAATTTTACGGCCGACGCATCTCCCATGTTTTTGCAAGAAAATTATTATGTATTGAGAATTTCCCACATATTTTAGAGAAAATTCCTACCGACTTCCCTGGAAATAACAACAGAGAAAAGTAGGAAACATTTATAAAACATATATAATATATATGTATATATATAAATAATCTGTCCTTCAAAGCAATTACAACAATATCGCATACTTTACGGCTCTATTCTTTACTGAAGAATAGAAAAGAACTGGTGATTTCAATTTCCTACAGAAAGATAATTAAATATTGAGGAACGAAAAATAACTTAACTTCGTTCACGGAGAACATAAAGCTGAATCTCAGCAGCTAATAACAATTCAATTCAAATGCAAAAAACAGAAAATTAAATTACGCAATACAGAAAAAAGTTAAAATAAAATTTTAAAAGTGCATATTTAGTAACGCTGCCTGGAATGGTGGAAGCCACGCCCGCGTCCACTGACTCCAGCTCTCCTTTGATTCCAGCAACCACCGTCGAAACCACGACCAACACCGTCACCTCCTCTGTCATTCCTAGATGGCGCTCTATCGTTGCGTCTTAGTTCACAAGCCTCAGCAAGATCGCGATAGTTTTTATTTCTATTCCTGTAAAACCCTCCGTTTTCGCCAGCAGAAGCGTTCTCTACTGCGTTGTCTACAACCGCTGGAGGCGATGGCGGCCTTGCGCGAGACGCTTTAAAAGGCACCGAAGTCGGTGTGTCGACATAGCAGTTCACTAACGGGGTTGTCTGCATCTGAGACGGCAGCACCACGGGGCATGCCGATGGCTGGCCAGCATTTAGTCCATAAGCCATCAAACCGCCTGCAACCCCCGAATAAGAGTGCGTGGATTTTGGCGCCAACTGCGGCATGAACCTGCACGTCGAATTAATCGCAGATGGCGTGCTGACTGCAGCGTGTGTTGCGTACTGACCGAAGCTCTTGTCCTCTACGATCAGACCACTGACATCCACAAAGATACCAACGTTGCGCATGATTTCCAGCAACTCGCCGGCGCAGTCAATCTTGAAGACATCGAAGACCACGTTGGCATCTGTAAGGCGCTTCTTGTGGAATTTGTTTATGGCGCGCACCAGCTCAGCGATGGAATGATTTACTTGCATCTTCATCGTCGACATGAGACTCTGATACCAAGACGAGCGCTCCAAGTATCTGTACAGCAGCGCGCTCGGGTTTTGGTGCTGCGTCAGTACACAACTGTCCATCTTACGGCCGTGTGCTGCCGATGTTTGCATAAAGCTTCTGGTGCGACGTCTGGGATCGTACTGTGAAATTTTATGGGAAGAACGGTTAGAAAGCATAGATGAAGTCGGCGAACATTCCAGGTATCCCTAGAAAAGTGAGGAGATTCGTTACATTGTACGTTCCGTTACTGATTTCAGTGTTTAGTGAAGTTCAGTGAAGTGTTCAGTTCAGTGAAGTGTTCAGTTTAGTGAAGTGTATGTTGCATAATATCAGAATTGCTTTATTGATAGGTGTGTAAAATTGCATTTTATGTTTACCTTGGGTTTATATTTCGACAATCTAGGATCTACCAAACTCGAACGTAATGATGGATCAATTGAATTAGGTTTATTTACCTCACACTTGGGCAATATTATTTCATGAAGCTAGAAAGATAATCGACAAAATTACCAACAGTAGAAAGTGCAGAGATGTGGAATGTAAAGTACAGAACAACCCATTACTTCAGATAAAACTTTACAGTACCAGTTCTTTAAGCATAATTTTCAACATTAGCTATCAGTCAGTCAGCTCAGTCTACCTTTCCGGCCTGATACATCTATTATTACATGATTATTACTATATTAATTATTTCTCTCTAACGTTCAGATATGCAAATAGATGACGTTTCTTTGGTTCTTATCAGTGGATATATGGTATTTTAGAAGGAATCATTTCAATAGCTTGGTGATGAATAGTCTACATCGGCCTTCCACAAAGTTTGTACGGCGCTGAAATTTTTATGGGTCGCGAGTGGAGGTTGAGAACCACTGGTCCGTATAAGATGCCTATAAATTTTATTTTAAAAAAATCTTAAACTGAAATCAGGACTCATTTAAAAAATTGATGGAAATGTAAGAGACTTGTACATTTCCATCAACTCCTAAAATGTTGATGGAAATGTAAGAGACTTGTATGAAAAGTTTCAGGCCTGATTTTGTGACTAGTTAAGGCCTCAGTAAACCTCAAAACGTATAATATAAAATAAATTTAATGTATGGTAACGTTGTGTAAAAACAGAAGTATATCGTAGAAATCACGGGATACAAATTCTGTATTTACTCCGTGAGGGAATTTAATATTTATATTGCAAACAAATAACCTGCGGCCCTCGTTACTAGTTGTTATCGTATCAAAAACCTGCGATAAATGCTGGACTGAATCAACGAAAACATTCAAGAGAGAGCTTTTGTAGATGCATTCATAGGTTCAAATTTATAGGAAATATATTTTCGTAATTTTGTTTATATGTACTTAATATCTTGTGTTTTTGTTAATTTTCTTATACGAAGAATAAGGAAAAAGCAATAATACGAAAGTTAATTACACGCAGCTACAAATTACCGAACTCTTTTTAGAGAAGCACAAGTTTGTAAGTACAAATTAACTACTTGCAAATTCATAACTAATCCAAGGAAACACAATAACAATGAAGTGAACTACAATGGCAAGGACGCCGTGACAACGATGTTAGTTCAACTTACGCAATATGGCATCGGCGGAAACGTCATGTGGCCATCTATTTCCATCGCTGATGTGTAATCGTTTAAGGTACTGGTATTCGGATAAGTGGGACTGGCTGTTTCGTTAGTCGTCGACCGAAGCGAAGGTGAAGATATATCATCCCAATCCTTGGCATGCGAATCATCTTCACGCTTAACGGTGCTTTTATTTGTGGAATAAGTTACCTTATCCTCGCTTGATGGGCTTTCAAGTGCTGAAATATTTCGAAAGTTATGAAAATGAAGGCATGTTTCCATGCAAAATAAGCAAACTCCAAAAGCAAACAAAAAAGCACAAAAATATAGAATTCGCACCGCTTGCTTCAATGTCGCAACAAACTGTTGAAATCATTTTGCGAGCAGAACTTTTGCTATTGCGGCTGTCAATATTGCGGTCACTTCTAGAAGTTGATTGATGATTGCCGTCGTCGTTCTTCTCGCTGTTGCTGTCGTTGTTATTTTTGTAATTATTTTGCAAGTTACTTCTCGAGGTATTAGTTTCTTCTTTATCCCAATCCTCTTCAGAGTCATTTACGACTTTGGTTTTATTTCCCCATGAGAAAAGAGAGAAACAATTTTTAAGCATCAATTTTCAAATCGTTAACTCATTACAATTTTTTTAGTAAATTTAACACATGTTTTGTGTGTTACGTATTCGTTTTAAAAATAAAGAAATCACTTAATATTTTCAATTTATTTTCAATAATCTACAGTGAAAGTTAGAAAAAAAAATTACGATACCAAAATAAATAAAGATAAAACATATTTCATTTAAAGATAAAACATATTTCACTTAATTTTTCATTTTATATATATATTTTGCATATTATTTAACTAATAACTCCAAATTTAAAGTGGACATGTATTGTACTTACTTTTTCCCCTACTGCGCATTTCTTCTACAGCATTCCTTCCAACACTCTCGTTATATTTACCAAAACGATTCCTCTCATTAAAGAAGTACCCGTCATAATGGCTTCTCCTTTCAAAATTATTATCGGCACAATACCTTCTTCGCTCTGAATGGTTTTCATCGCAGCTCCTTTGTTCCATATCATATTTCTTAAATTCGTCTTTTTCCGAAGCTTTGCACCTGCCGCGTTTATCAATGCGATCATTCTTTTCCACAGAGCTTCTCTCTACCTTTTTATCACACCTTTGTAGAGATGTAATAACTGAAACTTTCTCACTTTTGATAACTTTCTTCCTTTGATCTATTTTGCATCTTAAGTCCTCGAAGGTGTCACCATGCTTATCCACCACAGAGGTTGATTTATTGACTGAGGATGCAAACTCGTATAGTTCTGCATCTGCTTTATATGCTAAGTCCTCAGATACCTTACGGTCCCCAATCTTCACCTGAGTATTGGTTTTGGGTGATGAAATTACTCCGGAAACTCCATTCAATGTGATTTTCAAATCTCTAGGTGCTTCACCATGTTCAGGACTTGCTGGCGTCTTCTTCCTGTGAGTAGAAGGAGCCTCGTCTGAGCGTCGATTTATAACGAGTCTTAAATCTTCAAGTAATTCAATGTCCTGAACCTCTCCTTGGGTGAGGGTCTTGACTGAAGATGTAAATACGTCTGGTGTTACATTAGCACTGCTTTTCAAATCGCCCGTTGCCTGAATAAATTGAAGTTCCACTTTGGTCTTGATTGGCGATGCGATCGCTCCTGGCAACGCATCATTTGAGTCTGTTGAGTTTTGATTAGATTGAGTTGCTGGTGCTGCATGCATTTGACCCGATTGTCTGCCCGTGGATAAAATAACGTCTGATGTTAAAATCTCTCTGCGTTTAGTATTATTCTGTGCAATGACTTTAGTTTCAATGCAATCTTCCCAGTTATCCATATGTTGAGAGTTATCTAGTGAAAAATTATTTGCCGGATTTTTATTGAAAGCAACCGACTTCACAATTTTGTGAAGCTTTTCTGTACCATGACTTTCTGGAATATGGTTGAGGTCATCCCTAACTTTATCTTTTGACAGTATATCATTGGTTTTGCGCCGTGAACGCAGCGTCATTTTTGCTCTATTACTTACAGCATTTAACAGTAATGCTTTTTGTCCGTCTTTTCCAAAGAATTTTTCATGTCTGTTGAGTGTAATATTTCTGGTGGCTGGAGTATCTGTATTAAGCAGCACTCTGGGGGTCTTTTCTCCGTTCTGCACTTCAGCATCCTCCTTCTGTACAGAAATATAGTTTTTTCAATAAAACAAATTATATTGTCTGATAACGGCTCGTTTTAATTTCAACCTGAATATATCAGAGCCTCAAAAGAATGCAATCACTTCGAAATATAGACTATAACGACTTCCAACCCAAGATTGCGGCTTTAGAGATTGTATTTCAACTTGCAATTGCAAGGAGTGAGTCCGTCGAAAGTAATTTGTTGAAATAGTTGTATACTCATATAAGCCAAAAGGGCTTTTTATACTGCGATAATATGTAGATTAAATTAATAACTAAATTAGTAAATAAATTAACAACATAAATTATACTGGTCTAAGTTCTTCGCAATTGCCAAAGTCGATAGAAACTGTTGATTTCATAGTTGAAATCGATTGAAGTCGCTCAAGTTTACTTCATTAAAGTCGATAAACCGTTTAGGTTTATTTTCTTCACAGTATTTGAACTGGCAAAAATTTATGGAAGTCGTTTGAAGTCGCTAAAGTTGAGAGTTTATCGTAAACTATAAGTCGCTGAATCAACTATAAGTCGATGCAAACGATTAAAGTTACTGTCGTTGAAGTACGTAATGTCGAATGTAGTCACTGAATCGACTGTTTAAATCGATTAAAGTTTGACACGTTGTTTCAACTAAAGCCCTTAGAAGTACAAAAATTGGCTAAAGATCGCAGAAGTCCATTAGACTCAACTGATTTCGCCGAATCGAAACTTTAAATCCTTAAGTAATTTGAAGTCACTGAAAACGATAAAAGTAATTTATACTTCTTGAAACTTTAAATATTATTATATTATATCTGCAGTTACCACGTCAAATATTATATTCGAGTTTTCGTATAAGAACAATAAAAATCTTAAACAACTCAAACAACCACAGTGCAAGGCAAAATCGTATAGCTACTTCGGAATCCGCTGCGATTCCTCTCTAAGTAAAATTCCTCAGCTAAGTAAAAAAACTGTGATTTCAATCTCTTACAACTCCGATTTGTATTTATAGAACTTTAAGCAGTATTTACCTCCACCCTAACATTTTGTATTTTAATTGGATTCGCCGTCGTATCCTGATCTAAGGTATAAACTGGACCAGTTTTTTCGTCACTTCCAATTACTCCACCGTCACTATTTGAAGATTTTTTCATTTCTGATTGTTTGTGGATCTTTTGACATAAAATTTCTCCATTGAACTTGTTCCGGATTGCTACTCTTGACTCGAGAGTATTTACCTCTAAATTTACTTTTTCCAAAGCTTCCTCTGAATAAGATTTCAAATTACGACAATTTATGTCATTTCTTGAATTACCTTGGCTTAAATCGAGAACTTCTTCATGTGTTGGTGGTAGTGGTGGTGGTGATAAAGGAGTTGGCGGTAGTGGTGGTGGTGATAATGGAGTTGGTGGTAACGGTGGTGGTGATAATTGAGTTGGTGGTAGTGGTGGTGGTGGTGATAACGGAGTTGGTGGTAGTGGTGATGGTGATAATGGAGTTGGTGGTAACGATTGTTGTATCTCGCTATTGCATAAACGTTTTAGTGTTTTGTCTCGATTCTCCAATTTACACAGCTGATCCAGGATATTTAATACCTGCCTTTTTCTCTCTGCAGGTGCAGCACCATCTGAATGTAGTTTCTCTAACTGTTTCTCAATTTTTTCCGTTGCCATACGTAATCCATTTTGAACGACGTCTTCACATAATTGCTTCAGTGAAACAATATTTCTAAAGACGCATTTCTTAAAGAGAAAAAACAGTTTTACATTATATGTATTAATATAAATCAATAGGATAGAGTCTATCTTAATATAAATTAAAATTTTCAGGTAACAAAGTTATTCTTAAAAACTTGACTACTGGCAAATATATTTAATGCGAGCTTTGAATTTGGTACAATTCGGTACTTAGTACCTTTTGGAGAAAGTTAGCTGTATCCAACTTATTTTTCAGTTTTACCTCTTCTAGTACGCGTTTCGGATCTTCATCGATAACAGGCAATTGGTCATCATTATCCTCTTCCTCTTCCACTGATGTATGATTGTTAAGATCTTTTGTGTTTACTTGCCCTATAGTATCACAGCTTGGAACCTGTGGCGGAAATCTGCACACATCCATATCCTGCCTGTTCAATACTAAGTTTAAAACTGCCTCCAGGTGCGTTGGTTTGTTTATGCCTATCGAATTAAGCTGCCACAGAGATAAATGTACCACTTGCTTGGGATGATTCACATTCATATCTCGCAAGTGCTGTATTTGTTCTTCTGTAAGAAAGCATAACTTCTCACGCATTAGTTGCAACGATCCATCCGTCTTTAACTGTGCAGTATTGACATCCTCGATTTCATTTCTCTGAGCAGCTTCTAACTGCGCTTGCACACCATCCAGCATGAGTGTTAATTCCTGGCTACTCTTCTTGGAGCGCACCTCCTCAACAAAGTGCTTGCCAACCACGTCGACGTGACCTGACAATATGTGCCACTTCAGAGCTTTTAAGATATCCGCTGCCAATGGCCCTCCGTGAGAAAGTTGGCAGTTATTTTCATGACCTTTTTCACATTTGAGACCCAGATAGAAATATTTGCAAGGAAAGTCTGCATGCATATAATTGCAAATAGTGCCCTTCGTACATTCTTTTTGCATGAAATGTTTGCAGAGTTCAAGCCTTTTTGGAGCATTTCCTTCCTTCTTACGTGGTGAAGTGGTACTACTTGCACTCTGAATCCGTTCGAAACAAATTTTCAAAGTTAGATTTATTTTACTAGTTAACTTGCTACAAGAAGATGCGAGATTAGTTGCAATTTTTAAAAACTCATATAAAAACAAACAAATTTTACATTTCAAATCTATTCCCACCCATCCGTTTATATACCCGATACACCAAGGGAAAGTGGTGAGCTCACATTGTGTGCATTAATGCTCAGCGTCACCTTAGTGGATGTCCGTCCGACTGTCTGTCCGTCTGTCTAATAAAGATTACGGGAAATGAACGCTGAAATTTGGCACAAATGTTCTTCATTAACTACAGAAGTTTGTGGATGAAAATGGGTGTAACCAGTTGACAATCATTCCTACTTTTTATACCAAATGCACTGGCAGATCATTTTGATGTATATGGATATATTTGTATAATCTAGCGATATTAGGGGAATTTCCGTGAATATGGGTGTGGTTCGCCCTCTTTAACTGTTATAAAGGAATTCAGAGCTTTTTAGAACCTTCTAAAGTATCTTTTTCATATTTTGGGGTATAGGAATTTAGACCTTGACATGGATCTAAGTCTAAAATCTTAGAAAGCCCCTTTACTATGTTGATTTCAGCTTCCTGTTATTTATTTATGTTTCCTAAGATATTTAGGATTTATTTATTATTTTATTCATTTAGTTATTCGCCATCTTGAATTTTTATAAGCAGAAAAATATAAAAATGGGGCGACGTCGACACTACTATACCAACAATCTAGGTAATTCCCTTTCTGATAGGGTCTAATAAGAAACATGCTCATGTTTCATTTCATTAAGAACTTATTGCTAACCTTGGCTATCTACCAAAAACGCGGTAGGTTTTCGCACTGGAAACGAGGTATTCAAGCTTTCATTATTTCCTTCATATTAAATTTTAAATTAAAATGAAATTAGTACAGAAAAGATGAAAGAAACTAGGCACTTGTAACTTTTTCGAATTCTTTCTGAGAGATTTATTATATCCTTTGCAACAAAACTTACCCTCTTTCTCCGTGATGTTGCTCTCATTATAACTTCATTGGAGCGGGCTAACTGTTCCAGCTTCCTTTGGAGAGGCGTTAGTTTGACTCTTTTGGTTTTTGGTTTGGCTTTCTTGATTGCCTTCGTTTTCAGAGGAGGTTCTTTGCTGTTGTTTTTGATAGTTTTATTTTTCTTCTTAGAGTGTGATTCTTTTAAACTTTTTCTATCAGCTGCACATGAATACTGTAACATTTTACATGCCCCTGGCCTTGATTTTCTACTGGCGCTGCATGCATGTACATTTTTTTTGCCTGCCTGACGACAATTACCTTTCCCAGCATTGGATTTTATTGCGAGCGAAGAGAACCGATTGGCTTCGATGGCCAGAGTGGTATTCTTATTGGGAGTGCGCTTCAGACAGAAAAAGAAATTATGTAACTATGATATTTAGCACGATGATTAGTTTCCGTCGAGTTACCTTTTTTGGCGCCGGAACCTCCGAGTTATTCTTTTTGGTCGAGATCCGTCGTTTGCTAGCCTTCATATTTCCTTAAAATACATTTGACAAAGGAATAATTTGGGTAATGTCAAATCACAAAAGTGAAAAATCGCAATGAGTTTTTCCTCAAAACAAATTCAGACACAATGAAAAATTTCTTGAACAAATGGTGACTTGAAAATATTCGATTGATATGGCTTTGCCAACAGCTTTGAAACTTGGAGTCCAACATTTGGTTCGCTATTATTTTAGCGTATTAAAATTCTTGTGGATGATTTGACATTTTTAATTCTGAACAATTTTTCATTCTTCTAGAGCGATTTCAGTTGGCTTTTTGACAAGCAGACAAATATTTCTACGCGTCCTATGAAAACATAGTTTTTCAAATAAGTACGCACAAAAGTGACGATACTGTATAATATGTAAGATATATATGATATGTTATATATATAAGTGTATGCGAACAGCGCCATAAACGAGGATTTTCGAGGGACTTGTATGCTTGAGGGATTTTCCGAGGGATTTTTTAGGTTTGTTTACTGAAATTCTCGTGATGAATTTTTAATTCAAATGACCCCCGAAAGATTTTTCAAGGGAGTTTCACCTGACATCTCTAATTCACATCATTATTTGGTACGGCACCCATTCTGTTTCTGCAAAACAAGACCGAATTAAAGTCACAGACTTACCATAGACCTGCGGCACCTGCGGAGTGTTTACGACCTCCTCTTCGGGCTTGTTGCCGTAGAAAACTTCTATTCCGAGTTCCATTGGCTGATTAGAGGACGAGTATGCGGTCGCAGTGATGTTGCGAGTTCTCGTGCGCGACATCGACATAACCGTCGTTGAGGCATCGCCAGCGCTGCCTGCATTGTCCACGGAAGTGGTGCACCTCACCTCGTCTGTCTGCTCCATGGACATGGACACGGTAGCTACAAGGACTTCACCGATGCGGCTTTGATTTTGACCAAAATTCAAAAGGCCCCTTTTTCGGCATAGTTGACTAGAGTTCAGAAGTCGTTCGCACATTATCTTGCCGTGCTTTTACTAAGAACTAAAGAAGAATTTTCCAAATAGTGTTCAATGAAATTTGTCGGGAATTCAAAGGATTGTTCAAAACCCTGTACAAAAAACTTTGAGAAAGCGACTGCAGAAATCCTTTACAATCGACCTAACGGTGAATTGCAGTGCTGCCAAGTTCCAATCGGAGAAACATGAGTTCAAACAAGAAATGCCAGACTTCAAACGTGTGTTTTTATATCACACCTTAACCTTTGTAATCTGCGATCGTGGTCCTACAGACCTAGTAACCAATTAACATGAGATTTGTTTAAGTACGTTTTAAATTTTAGATTTAATTTTAGAAATTTAGATTAAATTTTTAAAATTTTAGTACGTTGTAAATATTATGTATATGATAATAAATCGAAACGTATTATTATATGCACAGAGGCCTAAAATACAATTGTTAACTGAGAGACCTACAATACACTTGTATTTATATATGGAATTTGATTGTATATATAGTAACCACCATATTACGAAAGAGCCGCTAAACCTACCAAGTTATTCATAAAACACAATTGAAAGCACTAAACACTAAATACATTTGTCTTCGGTTATCTTTATCTCATTTTCTGACGGACAAAACATAATTACACCCCACGGACAAAACACAAAATCTGTCAATTCCTGTGTTGAAACGTAAACAAAGGAATAGCAAAAGAAGGAGAAGACCACTTTGTTTGTGTCAAATTAGAAATATATCTATCCCGAAGACATTTGTCTTTTTATCTATGGACAATTGTTCTCAGATAAATTATCTTTTTTCCTCAGATAAATGAATCCCATAAGAACCTGTGTAATTTGAACAGCTGATTTTGTGTTTAGAGTTTAGTTCTTCCAATTGTATTATAAGCAATACTCTTCAGCCGCAAAAATTTTTCGCCGCAGTGCTCTTCTCTTCAGCAGGCAAATCTCAAGAATTTTGGCGCCAATTTGCATTGTGAGATTGTTATATTTCTGTTTTAGAACTATAGTATTTTTACTGGTTATTTTAATTTTTAAGAACGTTATGGTGAGTAAGAGCAAAAGAATTCTCATTATATTTAACTAATCCTTCGTGGTTATTTCTTTAAAAAAAGGACGAGGATCCGGCCAGTTCACCGGCACCAGCCACGCCAAGTGATGCCATTGATAGACGTGATTTAAGATCCGCGCTTACTTCACCAGTAGGGCATTTCGAACCTTTTGAAAATGAAGATGAAATTCTTGGTGATCAGACAGTGCGCGATGAAGAGGATGAGGAGGGCGAGGAACTTTTTGGCGACAACATGGAAAATGACTACCGCCCGATGCCTGAGCTGGATCGCTACGATCCCAATTTGCTGGATGATGAAGACGATTACTCGGAGTTGTCGCCGGGTGAACGCCTGGCTGCTGAGGCGGAGATGCGACGCCGTGATCGAGCCAAAGGAATTCATCGCGATGACCGCGATTTGGTATTCGATCAGAGCGATGACGAAGATCTTATCGGTCCACGAGCCAAACGCAGAGCTGGTGAGAAAGCTGCTGCCGGTGAAATTGAGGACGCAGACATGGTTGAGTCAATTGAAAACCTGGAGGACACCAAGGGACACTCAACCAAGGAATGGGTCAGTATGCTGGGACCGCGCACCGAAATAGCCAATCGTTTTCAATCGTTCCTGCGAACATTCGTCGACGAACGCGGATCTTACACATATCGAGATCGCATTCGGCGCATGTGTGAGCAGAACAAATCTTCATTTGTGGTGTCTTATACGGATCTTGCTAACAAGGAGCACGTGTTGGCGTATTTCTTACCGGAGGCTCCGTTTCAAATGTTTGAGATATTCGATAAAGTGGCTAAGGATATGGTACTCTCAATATTCCCCACGTACGAACGAGTGACCACAGAAATTCACGTACGCATCTCTGAGTTGCCGCTGATTGAAGAGCTGCGTACCTTCCGTAAACTGCACTTGAATCAACTGGTGCGCACACTTGGCGTGGTAACAGCAACAACTGGCGTCTTGCCGCAGCTGTCAGTAATCAAATACGATTGCGTCAAATGCGGTTACGTTTTGGGTCCTTTCGTCCAATCCCAGAACACCGAAGTAAAACCGGGATCCTGTCCCGAATGTCAGAGTATGGGCCCATTTTCCGTAAGTGGGAGGAACTTTTCCTAGTCCAATTCCATCCTAGTCCAACTTTTGTTTGCCTTTTTCAGATCAACATGGAGCAAACGCTTTATCGTAACTATCAGAAGATAACACTTCAAGAGTCGCCTGGTCGCATTCCGGCGGGGCGAATACCTCGCAGTAAGGATGTTATCTTATTGTCTGACTTATGCGATCTATGTAAACCGGGTGATGAAATAGAAGTCACAGGTATCTACACTAACAACTATGACGGCTCGCTTAATACGGAGAATGGATTTCCCGTATTTGCTACAGTGATCATTGCCAATCACGTCGTGGTCAAGGACAGCAAACAAGTGGTGCAGTCCTTAACCGATGAGGATATAGCAACAATTCAGAAGCTCAGCAAAGATCCTCGAATAGCGGAGCGCATCATAGCCTCCATGGCACCTTCAATTTATGGCCATGACTATATTAAGCGAGCTTTGGCTTTGGCGCTGTTCGGTGGCGAGCATAAAAATCCTGGAGAGAAGCACAAAATAAGAGGTGACATTAATCTGCTCATTTGTGGCGATCCCGGCACAGCTAAATCGCAGTTCTTGAAGTACACTGAGAAGATAGCGCCACGTGCCGTCTTCACCACAGGTCAGGGTGCTAGTGCGGTCGGTCTCACCGCTTACGTGCGCCGCAATCCGATTTCGAAGGAATGGACGTTGGAAGCCGGAGCTTTAGTATTGGCGGACCAGGGTGTTTGCCTCATCGATGAGTTTGACAAAATGAACGACCAAGACCGAACCTCGATACACGAAGCCATGGAACAGCAATCGATTTCGATATCGAAAGCAGGTATTGTCACCTCTTTGCAGGCTCGTTGCACCGTTATTGCTGCTGCTAATCCAATCGGCGGCCGATACGACCCCTCGATGACGTTCTCCGAAAATGTCAACCTCTCCGAACCCATACTCTCACGTTTCGACATACTTTGCGTCGTCAAGGACGAATTCGACCCTATGCAGGACCAACATCTGGCCAGATTTGTTGTCAACTCCCACATTAAGCACCACCCATCCAGTGACGCCTACGTAGAAGAGACTCAGCCGTCAGGAGTTTGCGAAATTCCGCAGGACCTTTTAAAGCAGTACATCGTTTATGCGAAGGAGAATGTGCGGCCCAAGCTAACGGTTTGTTGTCAGCTGAAGTTCTAAATATTCATATATATCATGTGCGTATTTAATTCGATTAACAGAATATAGATGAGGACAAAATTGCAAAAATGTATTCTCAACTGCGTCAAGAGTCCTTCGCTACCGGTTCGCTGCCCATTACAGTGCGCCACATTGAGAGCGTCATTCGCATGTCTGAAGCGCATGCTCGCATGCATCTGCGAGAAAGTGTTATAGAATCCGATGTAAGCATGGCGATTCGCATGATGTTAGAGAGTTTCATTGAAGCCCAAAAGTTCAGCGTTATGAAGAAGATGCGTGCCACATTTCAGAAATACCTGGCATACCAAAAGGATCATTCTGAGTTACTTTTCTTTATACTGCGCCAGCTTACGCTCGATCAGTTAGCTTACATACGATGCAAGGATGGTCCAAATGCTACGCATGTTGAAGTCATGGAACGCGACCTCATCGAGCGTGCCAAACAATTGGATATCTACAATTTGAAGCCATTCTACGAATCAGATATATTCAAACAGAACAGATTTTCATACGATCCAAAACGCAGAATAATTTTACAAATTGTAAGTGAAGCTGCTGTTTAATTCTAAGTGCTTATACATTTTTTATCTTTAAAACGAACCATTTAATTTAATTTTAACTCTCATTTTTATATATCACAGGCCGAAATAAAAACAGTGTTTAGATTTTAACAAAATAAACTATTTTATATATTATATATAACGTATTTGCGAATTACGGATAGGGGGAAGTAATTAAAATTACTAAGAGAAGTTTTGGTTACACGTCGGGGTTACGCTGGACGATGAACAAGCGCAGTAAATAAGTTATTGCGATGTTATTATAAAGTGTTTTTCTCAATCACACTGCTTCACCGATATTACAAAGTAGTTGGTTCATTTGAAGTGCACCCAAGGCCGGAGATGATGCGTATCCGAAATAGTAAAGTCGAGCTTATTTTAAGAAGTTGTAGCTTGATTCAGACTTTATAATGGAGCCGGAGGTAGTTAAATTCTTACAGACGGCAATGTCTGTTTTCGAGATTAAAAAAGCCCTTTCTAATAATTTAAAAAACTTTAATATACAGGAAAGTTCATTACAAGTTTTTCTTTCAACTTATTCCTATGAACTAAGAGTTTGCGTATGCTAATCATTTTCTAAGCCCATTTCTTTATTAAAGTCTTCCTCCGATATTTTATTTTTCTTGAGCTTCTTAAACAAGCGTATATCATTGGCCAGCTCTTCCAGTTCTTCTTGTGAAAACTGCTGTTTTCGTTTCTTGGCTTTCACAGCACTACTATTAGCAGCTTCACTCTCTTTTTTACGTAACTTTTTCGCCTTACGCAGTTGCCTTTTGGTCTTTACGTCTATTCTTGCCTGTTTTGTTTGCTCCCAGGCCTCGCTGCGTTTTTTGAACTTTTTTTTTCCTGGCCATTGACCGGTTTGCTCGTATGTCCTTAATTTCTCCTGACGGGTGCGCTCCTTTTGTGCGTTCTTATAAACGAGCTTCGTAACGTCTACATCAAAAGACGGCCCTATAAAGTTATCTGCCTTCGAGTTTTTCAGCTCGGGCATACGAGGCATTTGCAGCAGACCATAACCGGATGCAGTCTTACCCAGATCGATATCCTTGAGACGCAATATGGCACTGCACTCGTGCTTCGTGTAAGCACGGATGTGGGAAACGAACGCGCGCATGCCTTTATCGAAAATTGCCTTATCTGAAACCTGCAAAGATATAAAAATCTTAGTTGTGATTGTTGTTGTACTTGGAAATACAGGCAGGTTTTACCTGCAGTTTGTGTAAAACTTCCAATGTCTTTCTGAGCTCCTCTTTTTTATCTTCGTCCTTGCTTTCACCGTCCGTCTGTAATTCACGTAACTCTACTTTTTGATTTATCTTCAAAAAGTTAATATACGCGTCTTCACTGGGAAGTAGAAAAACCAACGCGTTGCCCTCAGTTCCCTGCCGCGCTGTTCGGCCTACACGATGTACAAAACTTGTAGCGTTCGCAGGAGGATCCCACTGAACAACCCAGCCGATTTCCGACACATCCAAGCCGCGTGCCAGCACATCAGTACACAGCAGCACAGATTCATCTGTGTTGCGGAAAGTCTCCACAGTATGTTGACGTTTGCTCTTCATCTTGCCATGAATGCCCAATATTATGCGTTGCTTTAAGAAGTGGGGCAAAACATCCAGCCAATACTCGACGCAGGCACAGGTGGGGAAGAAAATCATTACTTTCGACGTTGCCGCAGGGCCGTCCAGAAAGTGCAGTAACTCCACAAACTTCTGCTCAGGTTCGACGATTTTGTAAAAGTTTTGCAGCAGAACGGGCGTATTGATGGTAGACTTCTCCTTGACCGATACAAGTACTGGGTTACGTAGGCCAGCGCGTATGAGGTCCGTCACTTCGGTTGTTTGTGTTGCAGAGAAGAGTCCAGTTCGGCGTTGCCGAGGCAAATAGCTCAGGATATTATTGATGGTCGCTTTGAACCCCAGGTCTAGCAGACGATCAGCTTCATCAAAAACCAGGAATTCCTGCAAGTAGTGAATTAGGATTAGCACTCATTAATTCGCATTTCTCTCTCACCAGACTTTTTATCCTGGCAGCGAGGTTAACGTCGCTCTTTCGTTGAAATAAGTCTTCCAATCTTCCAGGCGTACATACGAGTATACAAGGAGCTTCTCTTTTCAGAGAAACGATATCCTCCTCAATGTTGTTGCCTCCGACGAGTAATTGTTGCTTGAAGTGCTTAAATTCCTCGTTTTCAAGAAATTTTGCCAACACCTCCGATATTTGAAAAGCGAGCTCGCGTGTTGGCGAAATCACTAGGGCGCCGATTTCCTTTCGTTCCCATGGTGTCTCCCGGTGACGTCGCATTAGTATTTCCAGCAGGGGTACCAGAAAAGCCAGAGTTTTACCTGAACCAGTGACAGCCTCTGCAGAGACATCCTTGCGTGACAACAATAGCGGTATAGTTGCAGCCTATGGATGTACAATAAACAGTAAAGGTTAAACCTACAGTACCCTTTCTCATTACCACACCTGCACTGGAGTCATTAAGTCGAATCCTAAGCTGTGCACCACCTCTATTACACCTGTAGAAAGCGAAGGCTTCTCCAGAGAAGTCCACTTCTTTCGTGACATATTTTTCTAATTTATTTTGAGGACAGACAAGAGAGGAGCGGCTTCTTCCTCTGCGAGTTTATCAGTCACCTGGACTAATATAGAATATGGAAAAGGTCACCGAAAGAAGCAACTATTTACGAAAAGAATACCGATCTCGGAAGCAGAAAGCTAAACGGTATTTTATTGTTTACTTCGGGTTTGACATACGAACACGTGAATCAGTGTTGCCGTCATGCTAGAGGTGAGCTCAAAGTAGCAACGTTTGTGCTCTTTGTAAGAGAAAATGTTGCCACTTTTTCAGAAAAACTTGCCGAATTTCAAACCTCTCAAATTATGTAAAATAGTTATAGAAACATGTGCCGACACATGTGCAGGATGGTTACGGCAGC
Source organism: Sicus ferrugineus (assembly GCA_922984085.1). Classification (NCBI taxonomy): domain Eukaryota; kingdom Metazoa; phylum Arthropoda; class Insecta; order Diptera; family Conopidae; genus Sicus; species Sicus ferrugineus. The sequence goes on along the minus strand of OV277352.1, from coordinate 11,893,053 downwards.
GACGATGGTAAGCGAATATTTTATGACGAAGTACTACTTTTCCTTAAAACTTTTCTAATAAATAAATATTTAATTACTACAAATATTGATATATTCTCATAATCGGCAATTGAATTTCAGCAGCCAGTTGCTTTTGCAGATGTGCCGGTTATACCGCCGGCTAACGGTACCCCATCGGCCATCGCTACCCACACCCTTCTGAGCTAAGGCCATCGTTGTGGCAAATTCGTGACAGAAAATTGGTACCCGCAGGAGTTGTGGCAACTGCGATCAACGTCAGTTTTTCATAACTTTCCTTCTACATAGTTTACTTAATTTTTTATTATTATAATTATATATTATTACTAATATTACATTATATAAAATGTCCGCCTTGTTCTTGAAATTGTTTTCATTGTTTCTGAAAGTAATTATCGCTAAACAATACTAAATTTTATAATATTTTAATGAAGTTAACTAGAATTTAAGGTTTTAATTGGAAAACAAAATTTGATTTTATATTCATTAAGAGCAAAAACAAGAAAAAGCAATATTACAAAGTGCAAAAGAGGACAGAAAAACAACAAAATCGGGTTAAACATCGCACATGTCATGCACCCATCTCTGTCTTTCCTATTAACTAAGGGACGCCAAGGAAATCCATAAGAAAACCACAACCGTTGTTTGTTGTTCACAACTAGTTATTCACATGTAAATGACGTACAGTATGTAAATTATGTTACATTGCATTAAATTTTTGGGGTTGAGTTGTTATAGCAACATGAAAAGCGTTCAATATAAACAAACATTTTAACAGTTCTTAAGGAGTTACTTGTCTCAGCCAATCTACACAGTTGTAAGTTTCAGAAAAGCATTTCAGTTGCTCTGCAAAATTCGACATAATTTAGGCAGTTAACAAGAGAATTTCGATCAATAAGGCCAATTATTCAACTGTGTAAAATGAAAATAATTGAGAAGCGCTCCTCTATAAAATAATTGCACGTCATAATGAGCTTCCTTAAAATGGATCAAATTGTCTTCCTCTTACTTCTTACTGTCATCGGAGGAGAAAGTCGTCTAAATCACCAGGGTTTGTTGATGAATAGAAGTCAAGTCTTCAAGTTCCATCATATAAATCAATGTAAAAGTAATGAATTCTATGATATGGATTACTTTACGTGTCTTCCGTGTAACGACGATACAAATTCAAAACTTCAGCTAAGTTTTGATAGTAAGTAGATTCTTCTGTTATAATGTATGGTTTTGAAATTCTGAATTTTTTAACACGAATTTTCTTTCAGTATCATCAAATAAATTAGTTATAATTTAGTTAATTATATTTTATTTGATGCACGTCTTTTATTAAAACTCTTTTGATAAACTCTCATGAAAGTTTTAATACTTTTTTAGAATTGACTTGCCAATGTGCACCCACTTCCGTTACGATCGCCTTGTACGATACCGCCATATTATCTCCACTTTGCGTTCAGGCTTGCTCAAGTACAAATCGAAGTAACGCCTTACCAAGTAATGCAGTTAAAATCAGTTCACGTTTTAACGACACAGAAAACGCACTGTGTTTACCAGCAACGAAGTTAGCAGACGCGACTAGAAGTAACTGTAACTTTAAATATATAAATTTTACAAATGATCAGATGACCTCCAACCAACCGGAAACCACTAACCGTCTACGCATTACTGGAAACAATCCTAACCCAGGAGAAAATTGCACCTTCTGCAACTTGAAATACAACTTACACTACGAAGATTTCTGCATCTCCGCCGCACTGATAAAACCTTATCTGAATTATAACGGTTACTGGCAGCAGACCTCGACCATTAATGGCCAGTATGGTGACCTGAAATTCGTGGCATTCTTCTGCCTCGCCCTACATAACGCAAGTGCCTGCAACGTGTTGGCCAATCTGTGCGTAATCTCGTTTTACTCCCTCGAGATGAACTCACCTTGCAGTCCTTTTCTGTTGACCCAGACATCAGAGTCGCTTCTGAGATATGCGCATCTGGATGAACACTTGAAGCAGTTGCGACCCTTCCTGTTTTATAAAAAGGGCAAGCAAACCAAAGCCTTGCTGACGGAGCCTGTAAAAGATGCCAAAGCGTACAGCCTGAGAGCCGAACAAGGGAATTCCGATGTAGGTTGTGGACCATTAATAAAACATCAAATTTTTGCAATAACAATTTCACCTCGAATATTTTAGAAAAATTTATTACGTTTTTTTGTAACTGTCTTCTCTCTCGACGGTTCACTGAAGCGCTGGGGGACACTTCGTTCGAGCCACGTTAATTTGTGTCAGTTGTATAACCGCGGTAGCCGGAGACAACTAAATTATATGGATGAATCTGAACAGTTTCATTTCGGCGTACAGAACGTTGAGGAAACTTGCCACATGTCGCTGGAAAATATTATTGATTTAGCAACAATTTATGGAAATAAGTATTTCTTCAATATATATCTGAATTTCACAACCGAAAATAATACTGGGCAAACGTTTTTGCAAAGTGTACCAGTTTTAATTGAAAACCTTTCACCGGAAAACCGAGTAAGTTCTGGTTACAACTAAATGCGCTATTAACACAAAATTTATAATTTTATCAAAGCTGGAAAAGTAATCATTATTTTTGTAAGGTGATTTTCTTAAATTTTACCATTCTGTTTCGAGAGCTGCGGTATCAATAACGGAAATTGAAATTTAAATTCTGTTGTATGTACTCGTAAGTAGTAACTAAACACAACCCCTCTTGTTTCCTTCTCAGCGCCCGGATATCGAGGAATGGCAGTTGGTAAAGCGTTTTCAACTTTTCAAATGCGATGCCAGATTCGTTCACGGCTCACGCACAACACCTAACTACGAGGATGCGCACAAATTAATGCTGTACAGAACAATACGTTACGTCGATAAATTTCAACTTCATTACAACATTCTGGAAGGGAATCGGATAGCAATACCTTTGATAAAACTACATTATCGCTCCATAGAGTTCGTTGCCAATTCGTCCCTGGATCACGATTTCTACACGTTCCAATTCCGCGTGCATTTTACCAGTGTAAAGGAATCACTCGATGGTCACAATTTAGGCGATAATATTTTAGGGGCTGTGTTTCTGTTGATCGCACTGATTGCAACCGTGCTACGAACGTACAACTTCAGACGACGACGACGACATCAGCAGCAGCAACAGCAGTTAGCAGCGGGAATGGACCCCTGCGATGTTCCCTGTCTCGTTCAGTTGTCGCTCACGTTCATCTCAAATATAGCCAACACATTTTTAGCCTTCTTCCTCATACACATCAGTTACAGATTGCTTATTTATGTGACTCAGGATAGCGTAGCAGTCACGCTCGCTAAAGATTGTGCAGCAATATATATAATTTATGCGGCACTGATTTTGAAGGTATATGGAATTCGCTTCTCCATGTCTTCTCTGTAGAGGCTTCAATACTTATTTACCTGTATTCGGTTGTATTTTGAAACGCTTTTCGGTTTTAGTTCGTATATCTGTGCTTTCATTTCTGGCGCCTGTGTCACATCGACCTATTCTTCATTGACTGGGAGCGACCAAGGACATGTGACATCAATCATTTTAACGTAAAAAATAATCTTGAGACGTCGTCAGTTTGCTCGAGCGTAAGTATGACATACAGATATCTCATTAAGAGTTTTCTTCTATTAATAATCGCATTAATAGAAGAAACCATTATATAACTTTTATCTTGCTATACTCTTCTATCTCATTAGTTCTTATCTCATCTTATTAATGATCTTATATAGTATATCACAGATCGATGTAACATTCTTCTTTTATTATTGCTGCTTATATTAAAAATTGGCTTTGAAACCAATAGGTGCGAACTCTTATTTCCGAGAATAACGTCTCCGCCTGGCGTACTTTCTCCATAGCCAACGAATGGATCGCGCTGAGTGGCAAGCAGCAAACTTCCGTTTTTATTCAGTGTATCCTTTCCCTAATATGTTTTAATGTACGTACATAAAACTCTGAAGTACTGTCTTGGTTTATAATTCTAACCATTTTCACTAGTTATTTGGCAGGTCTCACGTCGTTGAACACGATGCTACTTTTCAATTGCTTGTTCTTGTTGCGGCCTACATAATGGTATTTCTGACGCAATTCCTTCTGCGTCAGCTTGTAGTTAATCGTATTTTTGGACATCCATTGCAACGGTTTGTCGACACGTGTTCCTTGGCGAATATATCAGTTTTGGGCCTGTCGGAATCCGCATATGGTTTCTATATACACGGTCGATCTCCACATGGTTTTGCAGATACAGATATCTCCAGCATATTGTTGCAACTAGAGAGAGAATCGCAAAACATGTGCGGTAGGCGTGGATTACTAAGCGACTCTGATCATCAAACTTTTGTCGTTTTGCCTCCGCACAATTTACGGTAAGTGATGAGTGATGCGTTTACTTGTGTTGCTCTGAAGAATAATTTGTCATTTATCTCCTTCCAGCATGTACTGCGATAGTCTATTAAGTTCATTACAAAAGTCATGCAATATTTCGCAAGCTTATTTAAAAAACGAGGCTGCGAGAACTGAGACTAACTTAGAGAAAAGATCGATAGCTTACAATAGCGTTAACCGCTTTCTCTGCGCCTTCGTAGATCATGTTAGTAATTTATTAGTGGTTAAAATTTGGACATTAGCACCTCTTTAAATTGAATAACAGCCTTAAGAGTTATTAAATTATTTATCCCGTTATTAAACTATTTTTTAAGGCTATTCGTGACATGGACTATATAATCAAGGAGAAAACCTTTATGGAGAAGTTGCTGAATATGGAATTTGATTATTATTTAACCAAAAGTAGATTTTCGACACAAATGATTTCAATGCCTTAATTGTTCTCACTAACGATCTTTTCAGATAAAGGTACATTTTACATCGATAAGAATTTCGCATTCAGTCAGACCTTCTTATATGGCAACGCTTGGGAAATTCTGGTGATGGAATTGCTATTTTTGCCAACATTTTATCTAATAACAGAAAATGTTATGGCAAGCGTTGTTGCTGTTTGTATTCTTAATAAGGTAAAAGTACTATCATACTTTTCTTTCCTTTACTAATATATTGTTCTATTTCAGTTATTCCAGCAACTATTTCGTTACGCTGTGAAACAAAATATGGCACGAAAAGCTTTAATCGATCCACGTTTTCTAAAATAATTTGCAATTAGAATATACAAAATCTTTTATAAGAGATGATAAATAGAAAAAATAGATAACAAACATAAGAAATTGACAACGATTTCATGTCTTTTGCTATATGTATATATATATATTTATATAAGTAGTTATTTAATTATAATTTTGTAACTTAGTTATGTTATAACTTACGACGAATTTTAATTTATATGCAGTAAAAATACATTAAGTTTTATCTGAATTTAGCAACAACAAATTTAGATATTCAACTATATTTGAAAAGTTAAGTTCATTCTGAGCTATTTCCTAGAATATGTGCTTCAGCTACATATTTGACGCTCAAATAAAAATATATTTTGTATAGATTTTTGATAGAAATGTTAGCAGAAAACAGAACCCATGTAGATATAGCAACAAATTGCAGTTTTTCCAGTACGCATTTAAGATATTTATTCTTAAATTGATGCAATTGTTCTAAATATACATACATACATGTGTATATACTACATTCCATTAAAATACATTTTATGACTTGCTAAAAATTCACACTAAATTGATTCCGTTACATGAATGAATTACTCGTACGTTTTTACTCGTACATATTCATAATGGTGGCCTATTCTAATTTAAAGTGTATCTAGTCCGGGTCTAGTCTCTTCTTGTTGTTGTTTTTGTTAAAAGAAAGCCGTGCCAAGTTTTCTGAGTAGGTTGTGGGGAGGACAAAATTTTGTTTAGGATGTCATGCAAATTTGTAAGACACTAAACTATGATGTGCTGATGTGCCATCGAAATTCTGTTCTCAGTAACGTATACGAGGGAATAAGTAGATACAACTTTTCATTGTTCGTGATACTTAGTAAACACTAAACTTTAATAATACGTTTAATAGCAATGGTAACTGCTGTTTTAAATTCTCAAGGGATGATTATCACATAAAAATAAGTGGGGTGGAAAGATACAACCAACTGTCTGCTAAGTATTTGGGTAAAATCTGCAAATGTGTGATGAGTGAGGGGGGCTAAGATACTTAAAATTTAACGTGCTTCATTACTCAATATATTTGTTCAATTGCTTTACCAAGTTCAATTTGATGCCTTTGAAAAATCGTTCCTAAGTTTAGCAGGATTGTAAATATTTACAATTAGCCAAAAATCTCATACACAGCACATGCATGCAATATTTTATACAATGTTCTAAATAACTAAAACTGTGTGTTTTCTCCTCCAAATTCTGGCTTATAGAGTTTCAACTTACAAATAGAAGTTTAGTAGTAGTATTAATTTAAAATTAACTTGAACTTTAATCCTAATTAAAAGCCGAATACAAATACTAAAATATTAAATTCTGTCATTTCTTTTGTCTTAAAAAATAGCAGTGTGTTCAGTTAGGTATTTCAGCTAGGAGATTTCTAATTATTTGATTTAATATTCACTTTTTCATGCACTGCACTTATTGCAAAATTAAAATACGAATCCTATTTAAATAGGATTTTATTAGTGGTAAATTTCATTAGTGGTATCCCCTATATTTTTTTCTTTATCTTCATAAAAATGGTATAGAATTTCTTTTAACAGATATATAGGAAAATCGGGTTGGCTCTTTTTGTAAAATAATATGTTTACGAGACGAAAAATAAATGTAGAAGGAAAATAAACAACTCTTCTTTTAAAACTGACAGTGGGCATAAAAATATTTCACTTCATTCCAAACGCTTCATTAGAGAAGGTGCTGGAAATAATAATCGCTTAATAACCATTTCTACATAAATAGACGTATTTTAAAACCGAGTACCTTATACGAGGATATGTATGGTAGCTGCGAATTCGATAAATCGGTTAGCTATAATTATAACTTCCATTGATAGTTATAACAATTCGTAGGATTTTCTATTTACACTATTTGCTTCATATTCTGGAAAAGTTTAAAAACAAATTTCTGAAATTAAAACTAAATATAACATGTATGAAAATGAATAAAAGTTTAAGCTGCTATTTAAAACAAAAAAGAAAATTTATTACAATTCAGTTATTTCATTTCGAAAACGAGTTTTATTTATTATTAAAGTAACCAACCAAGTAAAAGCCTTCCTAGCTGAAATAGCTAGCTAAATAAATTCAAAGTGTATTTAAAATAGAAACCAAAAATAGAAAAAAAACTAACGAAGTATTTAATCTCGGTAATTTTATTTTTGTTTCTCTAAACAAATGAAGGAAAGCTAATGCCTTCGTATTAATAAATATTCTAGCTTCAAGAACCCGATGGTTGTAAGCTTCTTTTATATGTTTCTTATGTTATCTCTTCTTAACGTAAACTGTGTTAAAGAAATGGAATATGCTACTCTAATAATAATTACGTGAAAATGTTTATATAATTAAATATAACGGCTTAGAGCGCGTAGTTCGCCTTGTCCTCAATATGACTCTAAAACTGTGTGTGTAGGCGTGATTCTATTCCACCATATGTTTTCGTGTTCTTTTTGGAGGATTGCAACCGTCGTTGCGGCCGTCATCAGCGCTGTGGTTGTTCCCAACGGGTGTTGCGCTGCAGCCATTCTCGAGCGAGGCAGTCCCATGCGGTGAGCTGCTCATGCGCAGCATAGCTGACGGGGAAGCCGTGGAATTGGAAGCGCTATTACCGCCGTTATTCATACTAACTGAGACGGAATTTTTCAAACAAAAGCTAGGAAGCCACTTGGCAAGCTGTTCTTCGAAGAAATTCTCCAAGTAGCGAGCGTTTGAATAGGTTTTTGAGTCCTCCTACAAGATAAAACACAAAATAAAGGAAAATACTTATGACTTAAGACTTCTAAATAACGGCGTACTAATGTGTTTGTTTTCAAGTCTACTTTATTATTTGCTGGAATTCACTGAAGAGTGGTTTGTTTTCACACTTACAGATATATAGATATATGGTCACACTTACTTGGTAGAACCGATAGGTATTCTTGAAAATCAGGCGCACATCCGACACAAAGCCTGCAATATCTTTATAGTGATTCGGACTCGATGGATCTAATCTTGTCCGTATAACATCCAAGGACATTGGACTGTAAGGTTGGAGTATGAAAAAGGGAAATTTTTTAATTAGACAAGTGCATAATATACTCATTTAAACTTTTCCACTCACTTGCATATAAGCTCATAGTACGCCGTGTTCGCTGGCGATTCCGACTCACGAAAATGCAAACTCTGTTCGTACTGGCAGTACAGCTCAAGGCAAATCCGCTGCAAAACTTGCAGCTCCAGGCGGCTCAGTTCGCCCGAAGGCTTGTGTGTGTTCTCCGCATTGCTGGCCAAATCCTTGAGGTTCACGCAGAGCAAACACTGCCAACTCTCGCTTTCATCGGGCAGCGAACTGATGGCGGGTATGTGACAGTTCTGGTGAAACACTTTCGGACATTTGTCGCAGCACATGAGCTCGCCACCGTCCAGACACACGGCGCACCAATCTTCATTCGGATCGTCTTTTTGGTCATTTTTAGTAACTGATTATTAGTTTTCGAATTTATGTTTGTTTTTATTGTTTTGGTTGTCGGTTTGTTTTGTTTTTAATGATTAGTATTAGAGTTGGAAGTTTATTTGTGTTGGAATTTGAATTTTTGGAAAGAAAATAAAGCGAAACAAAGTATAAGTATATAGAAGCGGCGGATTACAGATTTTTTTAAAATACATCTGAAGTTTAGTTACAGAAATTCTTAATTTATAAAGGCCTATATATTGTTTCTAAATTCTACTTTCCCCCAAAGCACGAAATTTTCAGTAATTAGAGCTGTAAAGGAACGAAATCATTTGCAATTCGTAATTACAGCGACATCCAACTGCTTATTAAAACTTAAATTTACATGGTTAAATCGAAAGCAGTATATTGAATTCGAATTTTTCAACCATGATGTAATAAGGAAGAAACGCAATTATTTTTCGCTGCAGCGTGTTGAAGTCAGGAATGGATGTTATTATTCATTAAAGCTGGGATCCTGATCAAAAACTGAAATCCGAAGCTTTGACTTCAGTTAATTAAATCAAAATGTTTGCACTGCTTTACAGCTAAAAAGTGAGTTTTTTTAATTGTTAGAACAACGACTGGTTGAAGAATATAACTACTTTCTATTCTACTAGCTACAGTAAAAACTACTTATATAAATATAAAGAAAATGCTCGCAATTAACATATGCAACAAGTTATTAATAATTGCTGCTAATTGTAATAGCTATACTACATAGTATTGAACAATTTAAAAATTAAATAGTTATCTACAGTAACTGATAACTGTAATTCGAAAGTGATTGAAGCAACCTAGTAAAATATTATCCGCGTTCGCCTTTTATCTTCTCAGAAATATTTATAAAATACATTAATCATTTGCTTAATTATTATCTCTTCAGTTATTCCACAGCAATTACTCATTAATTGGTTAAAAAGCACCAATAACCCCGCAGCAATACGTTGCTATATGAGCATCTACCCCCTCCCCGTGCAGCTGATACAACTATCAAACACGAGAGATTTCAATGTATTTACCTTCCTGAGTATTGGACAAATCCGTCGAACTGTGCACCTGCGGTGATGTTGTCTTTGTCCGCCCTTCAGGAAGCACCTGCACTCCATTCGAGTCTAATTTCGCAATTGTTGCCATCAAGTCGTTAATCGAATCATCGCGCACTTTGTCAATGGGTTCGGTGAAGTCCTTGTGGTTCTTCACGACGTAGTTGTTGTGGTTAGATGAAAAGACATGATTATATTGCTTTAAATTTGTGTTGTATTGCGGTGTTGTCGCTGCTGGCGTGCGTAGCATGACGAATATTTTCGAGCTTGACTTACTTCGTTTGTGCTTGGGCTGGGTGTCTTGGGATTCGTCGAGGTAACATTCGGTAGAATGGAGACTGCCGGACCGAGACCGAGGCTGGCGGCGTGTAAACTGGCGGCTGAAATACCGCTACCACCATGCATGCTATGGCCATGTCCTCCAGAGCCACTGGGCGGCGTGGTGTTTTTCAAAGTGTTGGGCGATTTTAAGGAAATCTTAAAATTCTCGGTTTGACGGCCATTGGCGAAGTGCATGAGTGGTCCTTGTTGGGGGCATGCTATGAAAACGATAAATAATGAAGAGACCAATTGAGATAAAGGATATGACGCTCAGATTCTCAATTGATTCAGAGAATCTTCATTTTAGAGAGCAACCTACACAGTGCGAGTCTCACCGTTTGTTTGCTGCGCAGACTGCGGTATGTGCCACTTGGCCATGCTGTGCATGCCGCCCATGGCGCCTCCCATCTGAGGCGAAGTCGGTGGTGGTGGTCCGGGATTAAAGCCACCCTGGCTGCCATGAAACCCCAAGTTCTGAATGTATGAAGAATGTTTTGTTAGCTGCTTACAATATTGATCTAAACATACGTTCTGCAGTGGACTCTGCATCATTTGTGGCCGCTGCATAGCTCCGGGCGAGGGTATCTGGCTCCCGCAGGGACCGCCTGCGCCTGGACCGGCGGCATTCGTTGCCATGGCAGCGACCGCAGCCTGCTGCTGTGCATGGCTGGACATGCGCTGGTAGTTCTGGAAACGCGCACTGCTATTCATGAAGTTTGGATTGCTCGGTCCACCAGGCGGATTTTGTGGAAAACTTTGATGTTGTTGTCCCGGTGGACCGCCGATAAAATGCGGTCGCATCTGGGAGCCGATTTGTTGATGCGGCGATGGTGCTCCCTGTGGACCACCGGGGTAGCTGGGTGGCCCATTGAACGATATATGCGGCTGATTTGGACTTTGTGCTGCTTGGTTATTCAATAAGCCACGAAGGCTTATGTCTGGAAGGGTAAGAAGAGTTTAAGTTGATAGATACCAATACGAAATGGGACTGTTGTTTCCTTCTATATCTGAAGGGGGTGTCGGGAAAAAGCTGAAATCGATACTTACCCATATTTTGTGGATGCGTGGAGGAACTGACGTGTGGCTGACCTTGTCGTTGCATTCCAACAGGTGGCATGCCGCCGAAACGAACTGAAAACAAGAAAACAGTCCTTTAATACTTGCAACAAGTAACGTTAATTAAGTATGACAACAACAACAGCGAAAGGAAAGCTAATAAAAAGAATGGGAATGGAGTGCGAAGTACTAAAATGTGTGAACGATGAATTGGCGTACCCTTACCTGGTCCTTCAGCAGCGAAGCTACATTTCAGTTGCATGTTGGTGAACTGCTGCTGTGGTGAGGTGCTGTTGTATATGGGCGGACCGTTCTGTGGACCAACATAACCTCCGGGTGGCCCTGTCGGTGACATGCCGGAAGGCATGCCAGGTGGAAGACCAGGTCGCAGGGGCGGTGCCATATTCGGACTCGGCTGCTGACGCGGTGGTCCATTCGGTGAAGGAGCTGGAGGATACGGTTTGCCATCGACTATAACGGTACCAACTTGAGAAATAACTGCGGGACGATGAAAGAATGCACTTTATAAAATAATCCTTTTGATGCAGAAATAAAATACACGAAATACCTTTCTGCAGTTCAGAAACTTGGTTCAACTGCACTTGTATGCGCACTGGAATCTCTGGGTTAGGTATATCAGCTCGCTGGCACTTGAGCTTCTGCAGATGGCGCACCATTGACTTCTTGCTGGAGAGGATAGCGTAGTCGCTGCCTTTTTCCAAGGCGTATCCCATGAATTCAATGCAGTGATCGGTGTTGTCCGACAGCAACTGCAAGGCATCCTTCTTCTCAATCAACACCTTCAGTTTGCTATCACACACTTCATTCAAGCGCATGACCAGCTGCTTGCCACGCATGTTGACTGTATTCGTGATTTTCACCACCATCGCGGTGATCTCTTTGATCAGATCCTTCTTCTTGTCCGATATCAATGCCTGCCTGTCGTCGATGACCTTCGTGGCTGAGGACAGTAGAAAACGCTTGTAGTTTATCTCCGAGACCAGCGTGGAGAGCGCGTGGCGTGTTTCGGTGGCAATTTCGTGCGCAAACTTGTACTTGTGATCACGGTGATCGCTCAACTGGCAGTCGCGGCAAGTCAGCTTATCGCAGGTCTCACAGAAAAGTGACAGCTTTTCTTGCGGGTGCAGCTGGCACATGTGCAGCTTATCCACACCGGCGACACCCGGAAGCTGATCATTATTGGCCTCTTCTTTCGGCTTGATCGTGTGATCCTTTGTGATCTTGAGTCGCTGATGGGCTTGTACACAGCTATCACAGATGTATTCGGAGCAATCCACACACCAAGAAGTCGCGACAGCATTGTCGGAGCAGCTACTACACTGTATGTTGGCAGTGGCCAGCGATTTTCCTCCATCAGACGAAGAGCTTCCATCGGCGGCGCCGCCCAGCGTATTCTCACCCGCGGTGCATTGTTCGATGAGGAATTGATTATCGACGATGAACTCATTTTGCGATGCCATGTTGCAGTTGGGACAGTGGATTAGCGGTGGCATGGTACGATCAAGTTCGGAGAATTTTGTAGTCACGCACTGGGAGCAAGCAACGTGCAAGCATTCCAGGAGCTTAGGACGATCATTGAGACCCAAAAGCTGGGAACACCAGACGCATTTGAGTAGGGCAAGCTTGTTGGATGCTGAAGAGGTAGATTCAGACTGAAAAAAGAGAAATATGAGGAAATAAGAAATCAAGTGAAATTAAATTAATTTAAGAAAAAATTACGGGTCGTGGTCGTTCTTTATAATTTTCAAACTTATAATTATAAATCTGGCTGAAACTTGTTTTTTCCACTTCTAACTACTTCTTTATAGAAAATGGAAAACTCCTTAAATTTATAAATTTCTATTTTGTACTATTTTATACTCAAAATTATTAAATCAATGTTTTTTGTAATTCTGATTCTGCAATAACAAAAGCATATACAATTTAGGGAAATAGACTATTATAAAATAATACTGCTGATGGTAAATATGAAAGAACATTTTGAGGGTGAGAGTATTGCTGAACTTTGTATAAAACTTTAATTTTCAACACAATTACGTGGCAGTGTGATCAAGTTTCTTTTTTTAGTTTAATTTTTGAATACTTTTTCACGTGGAAACAAACCAGCTTGCATTATTTAAGCAGGTCAATATAGATTTCGTAAGCCTCAGCACTCAGCAGCATGCATATATAGAAGAATAAGTACAAATTTGTGTTTATTTTGTATTTATTTATTTATTTATTTTTTTATGTAATTGTTTCACGTAGTTTAAAGCCTCTATAGAAATTTAAAGCTAAATTTTACGCATTACAAAATCATCAAAATTTCCTAACTGAAAGTATCAAAGTTGTAAAGGCTGTTTTTCTTTTGGGCGGTGGTAGACCAGGGAGAGTTTTAAAACGAAGGACACATAACTCAATTTTTATTTAAGGACAAAGGGTAAAAATTATGCAAAGGAAAGGGTATTGAGTTGTCATTGAGGGACACAAAGTTGCAGGGGAAATAAAACAATCATGGGGAAGGGTTTTAGAATGAAAGAGAAACTTACAAAAACTACATTTTACATTTGATTACACGTTACACGTTACATTTGAGTAAATAACGTGTTAAGAATAAATGTAAAGAAAATTCTAAAGTGGTTTTTTCTTGAATTATAAAAATTATATAGCACTATAAAACACAAGCGGTTAAAAATGATCTTATCGAAATATACCTCAACGAAGGATTACAACCCTAAGAATAATACGAGTATATTTTGTTCTTCGTTAATGTAACTAATTTTCTTCTTATCAGTAAAACATTTTTTATTGCTGATAAGAATTAACATTTTAGACGACACTATGAGCCCCTACTCTAGACTTCAAAACTACTTCTCGTTAAGGTCCAATTTAAGCGGTTTTCTAGCCTCGGATCTATCTGTCAGGCTCTAATCTTATCAGCTATATTTCAAAAGGTTCATTTCTTATCTTTTTACAGATATGTATTATACACGTACGATACCATCTACGTAAGATATCGCAGTCTTAGTAATTATAATGTAAACCTCTAAATTGAGTACGTGTTACTTTTCACCTTCAAATGACATTTATTCCTTGCAGCTGTCACAAAAAGTCTTTATATTTATGTCTACAATTTAAAAATGTTTTTTATTCAAAAACACGTTTTATGGTGCTCTGCAAGGATGGTGCTTTCAACTTTACAACAAGATTGATTGGCGTTATCTTCACCCAGAACATATAAATCTTATTGATTGATTACTCCGTAGTCAAAGCCGGCTCTTCACTAATATGATAAATGTGTCCTGAGCTGTGAAGCCAAAAATTTCTTGTTTAAAAACTTCACCGGATTTAATTTCAGTTGAATTTGGACTGAAAATTATGTTTCAGGAATGTAATATCGTACAAATCACTTGTTTGGATTTTTTTCAAAATAATTCTTCATAAACAAATGTATTCTGAATTTTAGAAAAGTTTTATATTTAAGTTTAAATACTTAAAATGCGAAAGAGTAGTTTAAAGTTCCTTCTATTTAAATTGGTCTTTTCAATTGTATTAATGGGCAAATTTTATTTGACTGAGCTGTTAAATGACCTGTAGTTTTGAGAACGAGATAGTTACCTTAATTACTGAGTAAACTCAACGGTGAATTGAACAAAAGCTCAGCAGAGCACTAAAAGCAAAAGAAACCCATTTAATTTAATGAAAACGGATGTATATAAAAACAGGCGCGTCCATTTTAGCACACACGAACGCTGCCCACACAATGGAACATATTTCGAAGATCGAGGGAGGTGGAGAGTACAGAAGGGGGCTAGCAAAATTCTATGGAGTTTAATGGGATGGCGTCGCTTGCTTAAAGGATTTTTTCTGATTTATATTTACGTCTACGAAAATCCGATACTTTTAGCTCCTAATGGAATTAACCGATTTTTTAACTAAGGAAATTCATGAAAACCTCTTACATAATTCTACTTTTTACTGAAAATTTTTTCAACTTTTCTAAAATCGGAAAAATTACAAAGGCAGTTATCTGGAAAATTAAGTGAGCCTACAGGGTACTCAGACTTCCATTTTTAAATGGAGTTATTGTATTAAAAATTGCTTTGAATCTACGTATATATGCCTGTACATATATAATTTCTGTGGCTGTATTAAAGCAGATACAGGTATACTAAACGTTTTATAATTGTATTTAATTTTCTACCAGTTATGGAGAGATTACAGATTTTACTACAGTTAATACTCTTGTAATCACTTTTTAATCTCAAAGTTATCACGGAACAAAGAACATCTGTGCCAGATTTCTGCTTGATAAGTATACATTTTCTTTCAAACAGGGACTGGACAAAACAGAAAAACTGTTTCACTTTTTTATAAATGGAAAAGAGTGATCTGAACTGAAAAATTTACTTCTAATTTCAAACTCATTTAAAATCAATGGGCCAGAAAAAGCAGAAATCGTAACTATTAAAACTATTTAATCCATTAATAAAATATCAAGCACTAAAATCAAAAATAATTTATTAATTTAACGAACCAATGTACTTTAAAATTAAAAGTAGTAAATGTTATCTCTATAATGTAATTAAGTTAATCGAAGAAAATAATTAAGCAAGTCACGATAAGATCAAGAATTAGATACCTATAAAGAATCCATTTGTATGTACAGCTTGAGTATGTATCTATATTTACTATATTGCTTATGTGCATATGTATAGGATTTGAATGTATAGGTTTATTATTATGTGCATACATACATACAAAGTACTTGTAAAACATCGAGTTTTGTGTCTGTCAAGGCAGACCAACCGACAAACGAAGCATGCTGGTTCAAACAAGGAGAAAGTTTTCGAAAGCGTTCGTCGGTTCGTCGTTCCCTCGTGCACCCGTTCGTGTGTGCGGCATAAATCATTTGCCAACATCCATCTATTTGGCTTCCCACACGAAAATCATCCATCATAAAATACAGCCACGTCGTGCCATTAGAGTGAGCTCAGATATTACGAAGTATATATTTGCCAACTCATATATTGAAATATTGAATTCGCATCCATGCGGGACCAAAAATACAGAAAATTGAAGAACAAAAAAGGGGAAATATAAAAGTTCGACACCAAAAACTTGCCCAAAAATCGATGGAGGGAGTTTTGTGGCGCGCTAATCTTCCAACATAAATATAATATTTAATCCTTATTAATGCATTCACTCTTTGTGCAACTTGTTCGCATTATTAGGAAGCTCAAGAACAAAAATTGATAACATATTTTAACAACCACGCCCATTTTCTATATAAAGTGTACTCTTTTGTACTTTGTTCGATATATATATATATATATATATATATATATATATAAGACTATATATATATATTATTATATTAATATATATATATATATATTACTCAGTACTACTCAATCTTTAGACTTTGATCCTAGAATTGGCCACATGTCGATTGCTTGATAATACAGAAATTTTGTATCCAATTAAAGTAATAAAGTACTTCTAATCTTAATAACTCTAATTTGAAATACTTTGTGTGCCACACAGTTAATTAGTCTTATAAGCCTACGCCATCATAAAGTTTATTTCGCAACAATTGTTTCGATTTCTTCACGTCAGAAATAGTTAAATTTTTTATTTGGTGTCCTATTTAGATAATGAAATAGCTCCATAGTTGAGTATAGAAACAAATATAATTTTTCTGAAACAGCGTATATGAAGATTTGTAACTGTGTTATTGGGCCGACGAGTTTCTAGATTCTGTGTTTTCATCCAGAAGCGTTTTTGGTATTATTGGCTCTTTGGTATCAATTACTATGGAAGTTTATTATATCCCTCAACAAATTTAGAAATTGGAAGTCTTCTGTTATCTAATATGTGAATAGCGCGATATTATCTGTTATCTAATATGTGATAGCAAGCAGTTGAATGGAAATAAATTTCTGAAAATTAATGAGGTTGTTAAGGAACCGGCGAAAATATAATTACATATTTTTATTCCACCAGTGCACGTTTTACTGTGTTTGATACATTTATTGGTTAAAAAAAACATTTCCTCACCACAACCAAATTTCGCCCACAAAATTTCCATTTCTAAAAGTTGGACAAACTTGGAAGCAATTAAAAAGCTTTCGTACATATCTTTGAAATTACACTACTATATGTCATGATCAACCATTTGGGGATAGTGTCTTCGGGTCACTAGAGAACAAAAACATAGAACCATTTTAAACCTTATTTAACAATTTTAAGTATCTTTTAAACAATTTTATACGATTATACATGATACTGAATAGACTGGTAAGTACATCACAGGTACATTGTTAAATTCCATGATAGTTTTTGTGCATTTATTTTAGCGATTATGTTAAGAAAACAAATTGTGTATACAGCTACGTTCACTTTGTCCGCGAAATGAAGGTAAACATATACGTTAAAATCTGTTGAAGGTGAAGACAATAAAAAATTAAAACACCAATTATTACCCATAGGCAAAGAATATATGGAAACCACATATTTTATTCAATTATGCGCTATTAAAATTCGTTTTATTGCCTTCAGTTATTATCATAAAGCTCCATTCATCTAAAAGGACGATAAAATAAGCTTAAAATATTGTATAACAGTCGATTATTAAGTCAATAAATAGTTATATTGAGAAACGTGGTTATATTTCGGTACAATACGATCTCGCCACTTTAATCACTACATAAAGTTGACGTTAGTTTATTTTTTACACACTCAAGCGAGCAAAGAAATGTTGCAATGTAGATGACAAGAAAATGCGGTGGTAGGAAAGGCACTGCATGGTTCTATAAACTAATAGTAGGAAAAAGTATTCGTTTCGCAATATTTGTTATAGTTTTGGTAGTCTTTTCTACAAGAGTAATCCTGCAATTTGAATTTCATAGAGATATTATTATACTTTGCATAGTTATTATAGGTTGTTTCTATAAAACATAAACCTGTAGGTACGCTACAGTTACCGTATTTCCGCTAAGTGCATCGCGTGTTGCTAAATTAAGCCGACCATGTTACTTTTGAATCATAGGATATTATAGCGAAATCTGTTTGAGTTATCCCTGAAACATTTATTATAAAGTTGTCAGATTTTCTAAACAGAAATGTTAGTTTTACTAAAAAAATTTACTATATTATTATAATATAATTGACCACAAGGTCTTTGTTTTGTTGGCCAAATTCGCCAGCCGTTTTGTAAAATAGTTATGGAAACTCCATTCGCGATGGTTCAACTGATATCTCAAGAAAGCTTTAACAAAAAACTTTTAATAAGGACCTTTAAAGTCTATGTTTATGTTTTTGTTTACAAGTTTAATTTTACAAAAATTTTCGGTTAGGAGGACTTTTAACTCAATCCCTAATTGTACTACTTCACTTTATATCTAGTAATGAAACACATTTAATAAAATAAATAATACAACGATCTTTGTATTCTCTCCCCATCCCTCCGTTCGCAACGCTAATGAAATGAGAGTTGAATTCTTTTCTCATTGCACTGATGTTAATTTATGACTCAGTATTTTGCACGTTATTCTAGAATTATAAATGGTCGTTTCTGCTGATATGTTTTCCATTTTATGCTGACTACATTTTCTTCTTTGAGATTTAGCGATAAATTCCCCTTGAGAATAAAAGGATTCATAAAACACTAAAATTGGCAAAAAAAGAATAAGTAATAACTAGTTAGCTGGAAAGGCGAGTTACTGAGTCTTTTGTTTTTTTTCTAAAGGATTGTTTCCAAAGATGAATACTTGCTTACATTGTGTTAATACGGCAGGCATATTAAGAACTGGTTTGAGCTTTTGTGGTTGTCAGTCTTTCTGATAAATCATCACTGACATGATGATAAGTTAGAAACGTGTCTGATCGAAAGGATGACAGTTTGAAAGAATTGTTTTATATTATATGGATAAGGAAATGTATGTACGTCCCGAAGATGCCTGCAGAATAATTTGTAATTGTATACGTGTATGTTTAGAAAGAATGGAATACAAGTTAACTATATAATAAATTATTCTAGTAAATTTTTTCAATAAAAGAAAAACTAAGTCGCTATTTAGTCCGCATACTACAGCGTTTAATTTACGCCTTTAAATGAATGAAAATCCAAAATCCTCTGTAGAGAATTCCGTAGAAAAGAACTGAATCCTCAATACACGAGTAAAATATTAAGCTATACGAAATAAACGCTTTTCTTTATCTGTATAAACTGTATATTTCAATTAGATCAATCGTTTCAAAGAGTCTCGTGGAATTCATAACTGACAATAAATTTTTATCTACACCTCACTGACGCAGCACAGACGAATAATCCTGAATGTATTCGGTCTTTATTAGGAGAAGTACGCGATGTTTTAAGAACAAAGCTTATAAGCTCATCTTATAAAATCTTGCGATAAAGCTTTTTGAGTGTTCATAGGACTATATATATATGTCACACAACTAGTTATCTGGAATTGGTACAGAGATATTAACAGCTACATCTATCTTTTTAATAATTTTTTATAAATCCGTTTTTTATATTACATAAATATTTTTTTATTATTAATCCTCACGCCCGCCTTTCAGACATATAAACCTATTCAACTATCGACTTCACTGTGAAGCAGTCACGTTTTAAAGAAAGAGAAATCTCAGTGATATATATCTCGAACCGGTTAGCAATTAATTCAATTAAGCTTTTATCTTTCAATTTTAATTTTAATTAAAAAATGTCAATAACGACAGACGTTTCCGATATTTACACATAAATGATTACTAATCTAAACTAACTA
Source organism: Sicus ferrugineus (assembly GCA_922984085.1). Taxonomy (NCBI): domain Eukaryota; kingdom Metazoa; phylum Arthropoda; class Insecta; order Diptera; family Conopidae; genus Sicus; species Sicus ferrugineus. Next base: position 11,873,175 of record OV277352.1, on the reverse strand, counting down.
TCTTAAGTATTATTCCACCAAATATTACAATTTCAAATCGCGAAAAACAGTCTTTCTATATTCTTTGATAATTTTTCAAAAACTTTACCTCACTCATGAAGACCAGTGAACAAAACTTTGAATTCATCGAGCTCTCACTCTTCTCATTGAATTGGTAATTCAATGAATTTCATTAATTCAATCAGAATGTCATACCATAGATGAATGAATCAAAATAAAAACTGAATTATGCATTGTTATAAGTACTTTTCAAAATGACTGGAACAACTTGAACGGTATGGACATAAATGCATTCGTAGAAAAACTCGAAATTGTATGATTTAGTCAATGAAATTGTTTTTTATAAATAAAATCACAAGATTAATTTTCAAAAAGATAATTGGTGAAATAGCTAATACATATACAAATGCATATTACAGCTTATTATAGTTAGTGCTTATTTTTTAATTTCACCGTATCCGAAAACTACTGACCGTTGTTTCCCTATTTTAAACTACTTAAATACAAATACTGTTGGAGTTGCATTTACTTTCCGGCTGGTTGCTGTGCCCCAGTTTAAGAAACGTGCTGATTAACATGAGTACAAAGTAATGTTATACCGCTCGAAAAATAAAGGGCCGTTTCGTTGTTTTGAGAGTTTTTCTAAAACACCTGTTCAAATATGTTTGAGCAGTAAAACAAAGTCAACTAAATATTAATTTTACACAATTCGAATGTAGCACTCTTGAGTCCATGCTTCTAAGATAAAAAACAAGAACTGTACAGTATTTTGTTTGTTTTCAGCTTTAGTTTCATCACTACGCAATTAGTATTAAACGTCTGTAAATATTAATACAGTTTCTAACAGTGTTCTTCCCAATCTCTTTCAGACATAACCACAATGTTTAGACAAAGTTTTAGAGATCAATATTAGTTGACAACACGCATGATAAATTCAGAGATAACTTGTCGGTGGTTTTGGTACAGTCAGGATCTTTGCTGAACTTTATCTTTACAAAATCTTTAGATCTGTGTTTGGCTGTGTTGCGAAAACAGAAACCCAAAGTACACCATGCAATTTTTTTATGCTTATTAAAATTTGCGGTTTTGTAAAGAATACGTTCGAATACATATTGTATACTGGTAAAAACAAATTTCCGTAGTTAAGCTTGACTTTAGTTGTAAACCTTTGCAAAGTCTGGTAGAACACATTGAACTGGTAGAACACCTTAATAAATACATTATTATCTCCGTAAACTGAACATTAAAAAAACTAACTATCTGAATAGATTTTTTACTAATCGTTATTTGATTTTAGATAACGTTTTTGAATGATTTAACTGAATATAGTTAATCTTATTAAATTTCGCACACATAGATACGGAAATAATATGTGAATATAGACTTTGTTCGGCAAAACATATTTTATTGAAACCTGAATTCCATGAAAATGAAGGATAGCTATATGGTCTCCATAGTTCGAATGTATAAGTTAATTTATCGCATGATTGGGCAGTACAAAAAGGTCGACATCACGGGTAGGCAGGTAGCCGCGCCATAGAATTCATTATTGGTACAAAGGTCTGAGGATTTTCTTTGAGCTCATTAGTTGTGCCTTTACGAAAGCCTGTTTTCACAAGAAAAATCTAACTTAATACCTTAACAATCACAGGGTATTAGGAAAAAACATTGAAACAAAATTTAAACCACCACATAAAGCATGTCGTCATGTCATTTTTTCAGCAAATATATAGGATTGAAATAAGTAAATCTAAGGTAAGTTGCCCAAGCTTTCTGGAAGACTAGAGCAGGCACTAAACGAAAGCTACCCTCTCAAGATTTTATTATCATATAAGGCACAAAAATCTACAAGAAATAACGAAAAATACGAACAGAGCAGATGGTATGTAAACGTTTGAAGTACGAGGGTGCATAGAACACAAGGAGATGCGATGAGTAGATCGAAAATTGGCTAGAAGAACCTATAAGTAAAATATAAAGGGGGTTTCTACCAGCTGGGGAAACGAATTTTTTCCGCAACACATACGAAAGCTGATTCGCTCAAACGTTGCTGGAGTCTTACCAAGCACGATATTAACAATAGCGTGCACAAGCTATGCATGCAACACGGTAATCGACCGACGAGCAATTTCACATGGCAATCGTGGTTGCGACGACTGGAGAGTCGCGACCTACTCCATCGTACTGTAGCACGCTCGTGCGTTCTTTCAGCAAGCGGTGATCGTGCTCGGTCGATCGGTGGCGTAGACGACAACGATGACGATCACTCTTAGCTGGGCACGGACGGGCGAGCGGCAGGCAGGCATGACTGTTGGTGCATGGATAACTATTTCTCTCTGGGGCTGTAGTTACAATATATGTATGTACATATTTTTATTTTTTCGACAAGTCGCGAAATACAATAAATGAGAAACGGAAAACGGCTACAGACACGAAAGCGAAACTTGTTTAGACTCCAAGGAATTGAGAAATACAGAGATACACGAAAGGTCTGTAATTTGTTATTGCTTCAAGAGGACAACTAATTTCAGTATTGACAGGATAGATATTCCAAAAGCAGTGAGGCGGAAGTTAATAAGGAAACACCATTAAAAATTCAGTTGAACGAACTTTACTTCTGATTTCGGTTGGCTAACTAATAAATATGATGTCATAGGATATGCAAGACCAACGGTGCAAACTAGGAACCCTTAACAGCTTGCAGATTTCGCAGTAAACCACAATATTTGTCTCTAGTTCACTACTTACAGTACAATACTTACTATCTTACAATTGCCTCGACACTTCCAGGAATCGGCCTGAACAGGAAGAGGTATATAAAAAGTGAAAAATAATAAATGTAATGAAGATGTAATAAATGTTTCCAAATCAACGATTAAGTCTAGGTAAAACATAAAAATCTGCCATCACCGAGAAATATTCATGCACAAATACTTCGCCAACTACTTACCCTTAGTTTAATTGATCAGAAGAATATGATATATGTTAGAAAAATCTTGGGAAAAATCAAAAAATTTAGGAAAAAACGTGCCCTTAATGAAATTAAGAATGAAAAATAATAAAAAATAAATAATATAATAGCGCAAAATCGGAAGAAAGAATAATGAATTTTTGAAAGCACGTCTTAAAGTAATTTAAAATCCTCGAAGATATTTGAAGAGGAATGAAAGCGTTTTAGTGTATTGAAGCCACATTATATTCTTCACTGAAGTGGAACAAATAATGAAAAAATGGTGCAAGATATTAATACGTTATTTTACCCCAAGGTACCTAGAGAGATTAGCAAATTGTTTGCCACAAATGGGCAATGGCAAATAAGTTCGTTCGGTTTTTTAGAATGGAATAAAACAATTTTTTGGTAAACAGGATCAATTTTAATCAATTATAAATTGGCCACCTTTATCATTGCCCTCTTGCCATCTATCCTCCAACTATCGTACATCATGCCGCGTTCGTTAAACGTCTGGGGTTTATCGGCCAAAACCAGTCCAGGTTTTTAACGGCCTCCTCAACCTTGAAGATTTTCCCATTCATAGAGTTCTGCAGCGATCGGAATAAATGATTCCGATTCAAGTCTCAAGATGCGATGAATTCGGAGGATGAACAAAACGCCTTAGCGAAGCCTAAGCAATTTGTTTGGAGTGGTCAACGATGTATGAGTTTTGGCGTTTTCGTGATGGAAGACAACACCGTTTATTATTTTCGTTAATCCCCCCTCAATTTCGTTAATTGCCAGCAGTATATAGTTGAATCAATCGTTTTGCCAGGCGTAATAGATGACATGCTTGAAATCCCACCATACGAGAAGCATTATTTTCTTCTGATGTAATCCCACTTTCGAAGTTCTTTGGGGTGACTCGCTGCTGTATGCATGATTTTTTACGCGTTACATTATCGTACATGACACATTTTTCGTCACCCGTCATTATTCTTTTCAAAAGTGTACTGTAACGAATCACAGATGCATACGTACATATATGCGTGTGGTTCAAGTTAGCCTCGGTTAACTGATGCGGCACTCAAACATTAAGCCGAGAAACATATCCTAGCTGTCGCAAATGGTTCTCTGCGCTTGATATTCATTGTCGTACAATTTCTCGTATCGATTTGGGTTGGATTTAGTCGATTATAGCCTTAACGTCTCTTGAGTTAATCTCGGTCGGATGACCGGAACGAGGCACATCATTGATGTCGAAATACGCAGGTCGGAATTTGCCATATATTTTTATGAGCATCCGCAGCTCGTTTGACTTTTTTAAAATAATAGAGCAAAATGTAACGATAATGAACGTTAGTTATTTCTATGTTCACAGCTACGCAGCACACACAATAATATTAGCCGCACCAAACGCAGCACAATATAAACAGTGAAACATAACCTTTTAAACGTGCATTCGATTTGCACGATAGCGCTTGAAAACAAAAGCGAATACGCATGAAACTTACACTGAAACAAAAACCGAACGAACTTATTTGCCAACCCAATATACAGTTTCCTATATAGAAATAGCATCCCCCTTCGACTATAGGTAATAAAAAACAAGCCGTACCCAAAAAAATTGGCAAGAGTGCAGTAGTGAGAAAGCGAATATCTTTTCTTACAAGAATATTTTGGAGCAGAATTGTGCAGTGTGTCAAATCGCAGTATAAATCGCAGATAAAGAGGTAACAAGGAGTTTTTCCGTGTTAAAATTTGATCTAGCACCCTTTTTTACCAGTCGTTATCGAAACGGCAGGCATATATTTGACCTAACAAATGCATGTGTTTGTAATCAACATTAACCAAGAGCAGGGCCTTAGATAGCTAAGCGAAATAAACCGCTTCCGGCAAAGACCGGATGTTTCGCCGGAAGTAGTCCAGCGATACGGGAAAATATTTCGTCAAAAATTCAATTTTCTTACCCTCTTCTCAGCGCTATCGCAAGGGTTTCCTATGGATGACGACGATGTCGACGCCGCTGCCAACATATCGGCCGACGGCACCTGCTCCTGCTGGGTGCCATCTTGCAGGTTGGTATCGAGCTGCTCCTGCTTGATGAGCGGAATCAATGGCAGAAAGTCGCTTTTGCTAAGATTCTCCAGTTCCTCCAGCTCCATGGCAGTGTTCATCGCAAAACTTTAGAAAACTTTACTCTTTCCGTTGAACGGAGTTTTTGATGAGGATTATTTGTTTTTAATTCGTGTTATTGGATTCCATGTTCGTCACTCGTTTTCATCATTTATTCACTTTACGAAAACCGATTCATCCGCGGCACTCAGTTCGTTTACAAAACACCTCCAGCGAAGGGCGAGCGTCTCAACGAAGGAGCTGTGGAAACATCCGAAGCGTCGAAGCTGAAGTAAAACTTGATGTGCACCGAGCGCAGCGTAGAGAAAGCAAAAGGTGAAACCACACCAAAATCTATTTCGTAGTTTTTCTACTTTAGCAATTTTTGACGCTTTCACATTTCAGAGATCCTTCCAATTATGAAGCTTAAGCTAGATTTGACTCCACTCTCTTTTTGACTTTTTAATACTAATAGTTACAAAACTTAGTAATTAAAATTTGCACAATGTCATGAAAATTTATTGGTTTCCCCCGAAATAAAAAAAATCACTTCTGCTGGTTTCTTGGCTTTAAATGTTTTCTTTCTTTATAATCCTTCAAACACGTTTCGGCCGAATTCACTTGTGAACCAGTTACTACATTTTGTAGTTTAACTAATAGGAAGAAACACACGAATTGAACGCTTCCTCACTGTACAGAAATTTTTGTCAGAGTCAAAATTCCTCCCTGCTTATCGTCAACCATTTTGAATTGTATTAAAAAATCCCTCACTCTTACGGAAGTGTGTGTGCCGAGAATTGTGTACATGTAGATTGGCTGCACTTAGGTTAGCACGTGTGTGTGCAATTAAAACTGACAGCAAGTGTTGCCATTGCGATCCTTTAGAGAATAAATTGAACTTTTCGCTATATCTTTAACGACGATTCCCCATGTTAGAATAAATAAAGTTTAGTTTTAAAATTGTCTTTCTCATTTGCGAAATCAATCTAATTTCTTTTTGATAATTTTTCAACTTGTTATCTCTAAAATAATAATATTTCAATAGCTATATAAAAAAGAAGAGATAATCATAATAATTTTTAGCATTCTATAACATTTAATGTAGTCATTGTACTTACTACTCTCAGTTGTTTTAAAGTGGGAATAAGACCCAAATTATAGAGTATTAAATTTAGGTACTTATTAAAATATCCAAAATTACTGAAGGGTAACACTGTTAAGATTTTTCAGAGTTGCAGCAAAATGACATAATGTAGAGCTCAAAACACACGATGGCGCATAATTACAAGCGTATTCTTTACTTTATTTGTAGTGTGTTTACATGTTAAACGGGACGAAATGGATATACAAAAGTATATATCTTCTTGCTCTGCGTCACCTCCTGAATCGATCGAATCGATTTAATATCTGTTTTTCCATTTGCCTCTTGAAATCACAATTACGTGAAAACGAATAAAGAATCGGGATGAAATTTAACACAAATATCCCTTGTTACTTTTAGCTTGAAGCTTGTCATAAAAAGTCATCAAGCCTAACATGCCAATGCAAAGCAGCAAGCATAAAGCCGGAAACACACGAGTGTATTTTTTTATATCTACTAGTCTCTGAGTAAATCGTAGCACTAAGCAAAGTAATTTTAACAATTACTGCAATTTCAGTTACTTCTGTATACTGAGAGTTATGTTTAATGAGGGTTGAACGTAGAGGTTTCTGCTAAAATTATGCATCCAGGCATTATGCCACTATATATTTAAAATATAAACATTTTGTGATTAGTTTTTAAGTCAAATGGGTTATTAAAATATATAACAGTCAAAAAAATTATTGCAATCATGGCACAGGCTTTCGAGTTTTGCGTACATATATGTAAGTGTTTCTTGGTGTTCGGTCGCTTTTCCGACAGGGTAGGAAGATCATGTATTTTGGAACTAATTTCCGTCATCCCTCGTCAAATTTGGTGTGTAGACAAACCGGTTCGGCGTTGTGCCATCTTCAGTGTCGTTTTTCGTTCTCGAACAATATAAATAAAAGTTTGTCATGGTGTTTGCTCTTCCATATCTATTTCCTATTCAAGCGCTGTTAATGGCAAAATAAATTTAGCGTATCAGTGGATTAATAGTGTTTACAATTCGTGTACAATCGCATATCACAAACGAGTTTAACAAAGCCCTTTAAATAAATGTTATCAATAGTTGATATAAATGCGCACGAGTTCTTTTGTTCGAATCGAACAAACTTAAATACTTTGTAAACTTTAAAGAATCGATACTTACCAATTTGATTCATATCATCCCTAGCTATCAATTGGTGTTTATAGCTTTTTGGGGAGGTCGTTGAATCCACTTATAAGGTAAATAGATAAATCCTAGTTTTGATATTCACGCTGCGGTTTAAATGGAGACACTGTTAGAGCAACAACGACGTTATCACGAAGAGCGTGAACGTCTGGTGAAGTTGATGGTAGACGAGTATGCCAATAAGAAGTCCAGCGAGAAGGAACGCATATTTTCAGAGCACCGCTTGAAATATCTGCTGGAGTTACACCATAACTCAACGACTCAATTGCGGGAGCTCTATGAAGACAAGGACAATGAAAGAAAGGCAGAGATACAGGCGCTCTCTGGACCAAATGAATTCACGGAATTCTACATTCGACTCAAGCAAATCAAGGAGTTCTACAAGAAACACCCGAATGAGGTGAGCGTGCCACTCTCTGTGGAGTTCGAGGAGCTTACGAAGGCCTATAATAATCCGGATGAAATGAGTGCTTTGGTTGAGTTCACCGATGAAGAGGGAGGCGGCCGCTATCTCGATCTCAACGAGTGTCATGAATTGTATCTGAATCTACGCGGCGTCGAAAAGGTGGATTACATTACGTATCTGATGACCTTCGACCATTTGTTTGATATACCTAAAGAGCGCAAGAACCGCGATTATCGCAAATATATAGAGCAGTTGAACGAGTATCTGCATAATTATATTCTTAAAATCAGTCCTCTGCTAGACATTGACGCCGAGATGCTGAAGGTAGAAGTAGACTTTCAGAAGCAGTGGTTAACGGGAACCTTTCCCGGTAAGACCTCATTCATAATGACTAACAATATAGCTAATATATTCCTCCAAAGGTTGGGCCAGCAAGGAAACTGAGTCGGCGCTCGCTAACATCGGCGCTCACTTGGATCTTTCCGCGTTTTCTAGTTGGGAAGAACTAGCTTCACTCGGCTTGGATCGCCTCAAGTCAGCTCTAATGGCATTGGGCCTCAAGTGTGGTGGCACTTTGGAGGAACGCGCACAGCGACTGTTCTCCACAAAGGGGAAGAGGACGCTGGATCCTTCGCTTTTAGCCAAAAAGACCGCGACGAAGAGCGCCAGTGCCAACCAACGCGAGCAGGAGCGCAATAAGGAAATTGCTCTGCAAGAGGCCTTCCTCTACCGGTACGCTGAGTTAGTGTCGGAACAGCGCAATGCAACCAAGGAAAACGTGCAACGCAAGCAGGCACGCACAGGAGGCGAACGTGATGACAGTGATGTGGAAGCCAGCGAGAGTGATAATGACGACGATCCTGATGCGGATGAGGTGCCGTATAACCCAAAAAATTTGCCACTCGGTTGGGATGGTAAGCCAATCCCCTACTGGCTGTACAAGCTGCACGGCCTGAATATCAGCTATAATTGTGAGATCTGTGGCAATTTTACGTACAAGGGTCCTAAAGCATTCCAACGTCACTTTGCTGAGTGGCGACATGCTCATGGAATGCGTTGCCTTGGAATTCCGAATACAGCACATTTTGCAAATGTTACCCAGATAGAGGACGCCATTACATTGTGGGAGAAGCTGAAGTCACAGAAGCAAAGCGAACGTTGGATTGCCGACCAAGAAGAGGAATTTGAGGACTCACTAGGAAATGTGGTAAATCGTAAAACATACGAAGATTTGAAGCGGCAAGGATTGCTGTAAGTTAAACGAGAGAAGGCAAAGGCAATTTCAGCGCTTTTAGTTCTACAAAACAGTTGATTTGTACAGTCATAAATAAAAATAGATCGTCCGAGAGAATTTTTCGGAAATTTTATAATCCAGGACCCTTCATCACTGAACATTTAGTGTCCACTAGTATTAAACGAGTCGCTGAGTGACTTTATTATTGGAAAAATACAATTTTTTCAGCTTCTACAAATATCTTAATATGACTAAACATTTTATGTCTTCAATTACGAAATTTCCGCTGTTATCTGTACACCCACGGAATCAACTTTGGCCAACGGAAGCAAGGCTATTTGAGGCCTGTCGGGTTCACCACGTATGGCTTCATGCAGCCAAGGAAAGTCCTGCAATTAAAATTCAGCTTTTTTTTATACGTCTTTACTTCTATTCGCTATGAGCCACCTGATAATTCGAATTGTGACTGAGACGTACAAAGGCTGCCTGCGTCGTGTGGAGCAGCACTTTGAACTTCGTATCACTCTGCAATTTTTGCAGTGGTTTCACACGCTCTGCCAGCTTGTACAAAGCGGTACGCAGTTGTTCCTCGAAGTCAAGCAGGAATCTATCTTCAAACTTCTGCTGCACCTCCGTGCTCGTCGCCTTCTCAACATCGAAACTACTCAGCTGAAAATTATAGCGCTCATGAATGACCACCGAGGACGAATAATCGGTGTAGAAGTGCACCTCCAATCGGTGCAGCTCTTTGTGGCGACTCAGTTCACGCGCCGTCTGCAGTATTTTGTAGAGATACGTATTGAGGGGTGGATAGATGGAAACGTAGACAGGCGTGTTGTATACACGACGTTTTTTAAAAATTTGCGTCGGGTATATTTCGCGTATGTAAAGAATGTGGTTCAAGAACACTTCCAGTGCCTCAATAAGTATATCGGTCGCATCTGAACGCAAATGAAATTATCTTCCAGTACTGGCAGCATTTTACCTCCTTACCTTCAATGTTCATCTTGTACAAGAACGAGTAACATTTTTGTTTACTACCGGCAAAATTTTAAATGTTCTTTTAAGAGTCTTGCGCCGAAAATTTTTCATCAGCGGCGGAGGTTTTCTGAGAATTGGGAATAAATCAACCTGTCTGCCATATGAAGGCTCCTTCTGAGCTTATATCTGCAATCGGCGACTACAACCACTTAACACTTCGCAATCAGACATGAATTGGGGAATAGTGAGGGATATAACTAAAACTATAAATAAAATGCAATTTAGTTTTAATATAAAGGATGTTCTTGACAAAATATAATCTTCAAAGTAATAGAAATTCTAAGTAGACAAAACATCCCCATTGAAGAGTCCCCAAATATTCGAGCAGTTCACCTTGAGTCTGAAACGTAGAAATCTTGAAAACGATCGGACAAATAAGGCAATATTTGGAAATGGAAAGAGTATTAGAGAAATTAAATTGGTCTTTCAACTTCTTGTAGAGAGTGGCCGCATCTAAGCCTTTAAAAGCCTTACTAAAATCTAACAAAAGTAAGAAAGATAAATGCTTCTTGTCAATATACCGTCAAATCTTTTCCGTTACGCCCAAGAGCACTGTGGTCGTACTATATTTTTCCCGGAAACCTAATTGACTAGCAAAGATGTTCACTCTATCAACTGTATCAATTAATCCACAATTTGAACTTGAAGGGGTTCAGTTTTTTTGGAATGTGTTTTGGGAGCGGCTACCACTTTATGTAGCAAAAATATTATGGTGCCTACGGTGCCTACGCTATATTGTATGATAGATAGGCTTTGACAAGGAGAACAAATAATGCTAATGCCCTACTGTGGCAGATCGTTCTAGAAATACCATGAATTCCTTCACTGCAGGATCGTCACGGTGAGTAATGTTTACGTTATAACATTTCCTTTTTAAATGACATTTATTTTTTAAATAAATTAATTTTAGCGATATATATAGATAATGAATTATTGAATTATTTCACTAATAACTGCTTAACATAGTTAACTATTTCAAGGTGAGTTTGCATTTTTAATAAGAATATTTCTATCTTTAAAAATGCTAATGCAGTCTTTCATTACTGTATGCCTTGTTGTCTCTTATCGTGACACGACAAATGCAAGACTTCGCCATTCGGATACCTCACGAATGCACTCTGATTTATAAAGCGCTTTTTGCATTCGGGACAAACTGTAAACTCTGTAATGGTGACTGCCTTGCACTCATGTTGCTTTATCTGCTCACGTATGCGCATGCATTCGGCAGCGAGAAGAGCCTGCATGATCTGATTGTGATGCTTGCGTGCCATGTGCGTGCGCAAAATCGTTTCCATGTAGGTACGCAACTTATAGAGCGGCATGTCACCAGGAAGATACTGAAATTGTAAAAGAGATCACTTTACTAGAAGTTTATTAGAAGTACGACTTCAGTAATTACAGGCCAGACTTTTGCTGCATTTGTTTTAACAGCATATTTATTAAGCAGCTGCAAAACAATATCATGGTTGGGCTGTATAAAGTCGGGGTGCAGCTCTACACCGGGGTAAGGTGGCTCTTTAAGTGGGTTTAGAATTGTTCGCAACAGTATAAGGAATATATCGTTGTTCTCTTCGTAGTTTTCTTCGCAGTATGCAGCGGCCTTTTCGACATCACCGAGGATTTGTATGTAGATGGCCAGTACCTTCTCGTGTTTTTTCAGACGTCCCAGAATTAGTGCCCGTTCCGCTAGCAGATGATTAGTTGGAAACTCTTGCAACACAACATCAGGCGAATAGTTTCCGGATGACTTCAAATAATTGTATAGTTTTGCACGATGTTTCTCAAGTTCCTCAGTCTTTTCACTGGCATAAGAAAAGGGTGTGGTTATACAAGGAAATAAGATGCGAAACTTGCATACCTTTTACCATCAGAACTGTCCAGTTTCAGTTCAGTCATCAAAACTTCAACTTTTTCTAGGTATTGCTTGACCAGAACGTTGTGCAAAAAGGTATTCGAGTCCTGCCATTTGTTGATAACGTGTTCTAAATATGGTATTACGCAATGTTTATGTTTCATCAGAAGATAATCCAGCACGGCGGCGCGCGGTAGATTTTCCACTTCTATGAAGTCCTCCATGAAGATGCGTAAGCCGTCAACTGGATCTCTACGCAAAATCCAGTCTGAAAACTCAAAAATCAGTTGCACATTGGATGGTCCTAGAGATTGTAAATAACGTATGGTGCGCTCGGTGCCCTCAATTGTAGCCTGGTCGCGAAGCAACTCCAACGCTTTCCTGTGCTTCCCATTTGTCTCATAGAGAATGATGAGTTCTGAAATCTTGTCATGTTTCTTAAGCGTTTTTTCCGATTCTTCTAGGTGACATTGATTAAGTCGCAAAAGAGGTGCAACAAGCGAATCATTTGTCTAGATAATAAAATTAAATAGAAGTGACAAAATGTTAGAGGGTAAATCGGTGTCAAGTGCTGACCTGTAGGTAACATTTTAGCAGTGTTGTATCAATAATTGAGAGCAGTGAAGATTTTGTAGAACCTTTTGTATCACGTAGTTTCACAATTTCTTTCTGCCGGGCTAAAACCAAAAACTCTATCAGAGCCATCAAAGCATTTTCCAAATCTTTGTCTTCCAATAAAGGTGGCATAACGCTGACAGCGATCGCAGCTGTCTCATTAGTTTCCCCTGATGAAGGTGCCTTATTTGACTGGTCTTGCAGTAGATTTGGGAAGAGTCGTATGACATCATAAGGATCAGCAGCTGCTTTCTCAAATTCAGCCATAGCGGCAGAGAATTTCTTATTGGCGAATAACTCCTTGGCATATCGCATGTGTATTTGTCGTATGGTTTCAGCTTTTACTTCTTCAGGCTCATCGGAAATGATCTAAAAACGGAATGCTTTACTACAGAGATTAATGATCAATTTAGTTTAAGAAATACACACATAATGATAATCTTTCGTAGGTAAACATGAAATACGGACAGTCTTCCAAAAAATTAATTGAATACAATGTGGGTGTTTGTAAATGAAAGCTATATAGATAACGGAAAATAATACCGTTAATTCAATCGCCAACTGGAACTTTTTTTGCTGCAGTAGGCTCTGTCTCTGCGTTGGTATATCAATCAGACGTATACACCACAACTCGGAAAGAGCAGCTGCAAATATGTTTCCTTTGCCTGAGCGCACTAAGAATTTAGCTTTCGCCAGTTCTGGAATAGTTTGGACTAATGTATCCTTATTGTTAGTGTTTTCTTCAAGGAAGCGAATTTCTATAGCATTTGAGACACGTCCAATAGCGAATGGTTCGTCCCAAACTAGTGCCGAAAAACGTTAAATTCTATATTGATACTTTGTAAACACTTATAATGATGATGTCATACCTAAACCAAGTAACGGGCTGGTCCACTGCAACGGCTTGAAAGTATGTGCGGTACGCGCGCTAGTGGCAAGGATGTCGTGGCTGCCTTGGATCATTGTCTTGTCATCTTTTCGCTTCACATATTGGCTGGGGTCTATTGTGACGAGATATTCGTCCTTAGAAACACCTAACAAATTATTTCTAATCAAGCAAATGCAAGGATCCATGCTGTACGAAGAGGAAGTTACAATGAGGTCGTGTTTTTCCGGTTTGTTCGATTGAATCTAAAAGAGCCTGATAAGTTAATAAATTCATGCCTTGCTTAGGATTAAGTTACATTATAAATAACGTATTCATCTTTGAAGCCAACGCACACTACGTCATCCACCCAGCATAGTGCCTTCGGTACGTCTTTCAGGTCGATACTAAACTCTGGCGAACGCAGCGAATCTAGTTTCCAGTAGAAAAATTGCAGACGTCGTTTGACTGCACAGCACACCCTTATGACTGTCGCAGTTTCTCCTGTTGTGGATTTAGCTGTCTGTAATGGTGCAACAATTTATTCCTTCAGGAAATATACGGAGTTCGAAGTTCCTCCAACCTTAACATCCAATGCAAACAAACTGCATCCTTTAGTCTCAGGCGCACTGTGTATAAAAGCGAAGTTGGATTCGACGCGCCGAATGTCACAGACGTGGATGATGCTGTCTGTGAGCACAAAGAGCAGATTCTCCGCCGCAGTAACTTCCATCTGCGTGATAGCTTTCTTACTAAAGTTCTTATTGAACATGAGCATGTCCACAGCGCCATTTCTATCCACAGAATACATGATGAGTTGACCGCTGCGTGTTCCCAGTATTACGTTGTTTTCTGTGATGGGTGGGTGGCGACTATGAAACGTTAATTTCACGTGCACTATTACTTACCGTAGGCTGCAATGGACTCAATGTGAACGCCCTGCTTTAATATGTTGTGGACGTTATATGCTTGATGCATTGTTAATACGATTATTTAAAAATCACCACAATTAAAGAAATTCCACTTCCTGAATTTACTACCATCAGCTGATAACAAAAGCAACTTTGGCTGATAATCGCCCTCGAGATGATAACACGAAAGCGATATCTACTATAATCGAATTAGTCTGAATATTGTTATTTGGCGTTTAAGTATTTATTTTGTTGGTAGGTGAAAAAAGTTTTCGTGGAATGCGTTTTATGCTTCATATTGAATTTACTATACGAATTTTGTAGTAAAAATCTGTATTATTTAATAATAAGTATTAAGTGTATTCGGCTATTAAAAGTCCTGTATAAAATATGTTCTCCCCTTCTTAGCAGACAAGTTTGGAGTCGACAAAAACCGTTCGTAAAAAATTAGTAGGCAGCCCTGGATGATGGTTAGATGAAATCAAAACAATTCTCAGCTGATTGCTGCATTCAAATAAAAACAACAGCGAAAGTGAAAAAAAACAAGACTAATCTATGATTAATGGAAGAATTGTGAACTGTTATCAGTTAATGGTAAAATGCAGCAAGGAGGTTTGAGTCAAGTGCACTATTGTAATTGAAGAGGATATCCGAGATATTTTGCTTTTTCACAAACAAATTTTAATGGACTATTAGGATTCCCGGATTATTGAAATTTGATGCAGCAGAAGATCGGAATCAATATGGATCCCTTGAAGGCAAACGATTTCCTTGACGCCTTTCCAAATGATGAACGTGAGGTCTGCAGGGTAAGATTTCCTTCTTGCAAGTTCGTCGGTCGTCTAATAATCTTTGTAATCGTACAGAAATGCTTACATAAACTAGGAACTCCAAGCAGCACGGAAAAATACCATGAGCAGTTCGTACGCCTGCTTACCCGCTTCCCATATCCCACCATACAAGCGATGCAGCTGAGTAGGTCAAAGTCCAAACATGTATTGGAGCGAGCCTTGGAATCAGCCCTACTGCAGCTGCTACAAGAAAACACTGTCGACGGACAGAAACAATTTTCCGCAGAGTTTATAAATTTTTTGGCGAACATACCGCTGCAGTCAATCAAAGTCTCCTTACAGCAGAAGTTAATAAATAGCCTTTGCACGCTCCCACCACACGATCATCTATACCTCGCACTCCTTAGTCGCCCAGAGGAGAGTTTGATAGTACAGTTGCTGGAAAAATTAAGTGAGTCATTCACTAGTTTTGATAGTTACCCCACAAAAGAATTTATTGCATACGCTGCCATAAAGCAGCGACTTCATTTTGTGCCGCTTGCAAGCGTGAATAAAAACTTGAATCTCTCGAAGCCGACGTGCGATATTGCAACCCGAAGCAACCTGCTGTTACTGAAAACAGTTAATGAATTCATGTATCCAACGCTATCGGTGGAAAATATAGGTGATATGAGTAAATTTTTGGAAGGATTTGATGCTCTATCTCTTCCACAAGATCTGCAGGAAATACATAAACTTTTCTATGCTGATTTTCAGCGACTGATTTTGATATTAGAGTTTTTGAAAAAAAGCCATGCAAAGTGTCATAACATAACAACAGAATCCTTACTAAATACTAACAGCGTGCTGCAGCTCCTCTATGAAAGCGGCATCAATGCGAGGTAAGAATTCTGAAGTCTGCCATACGACCTCAACCATGTGCATTGGCACGATCTTATAACATTGTCTGTGGAACAGGATGGAGGGATGTTAGCTGAAATTTATTTTTTGCAAAGTTAGAACACTTTTATGCTGACTAATTCATTTTGCGATATAAACATCCTTCTTTTTAATAAAGTTAAAAAGAAACTTGAGAAAAATTAAAGATAAAAGGATTAATTTTCTTGAATTAATTATAGTAGCGAAATGCCCTCTCCCCTGCTTCTGATGAGCCCCTAATTACTAAAAATTTTTTAATTTTTTACTCTAAATTTTCGTTTCTCTTTTAAACCCTAAAACTTAGCTTTGATGAAACGCGCCTTCTTCTCATTGATGTTCACCATTGGGAAGAGCAAATCCCAACTCAAAGCGTATATGATTCGGAAATGGACACACTGGCATACTACTTCGCCCTGTCCACTGTGGTTGATGTAATTTTAGCAGACTCCACTCTAGCGACTGATCAGTACTTTGCTTCGAAGATGCGCTCATTCAATACCATGATGCGTCAAATACGTAGCATTGACATTCTTTGCAGCCTTATCGAAGACATCTTTCAGCTGGTGTTTACACGCTGGGAGAACCTGCGACATTCCACCAGCTTGCCTGCTGCCGACCCGTCTCAGTACAAACGTAGCAAATCTGCGAAGTCATCCAGTCGCTACAGCACTGACGACGATGTGGACGATGTGGACGATGATCGTATACCGAAAGCGACTCACGCTGGCGCTTCACTTCGTCATGGATTCATATGTCGTGGGCGCGCATTACACTGCATCTTCAGTTTCCTCAAAAATTTCGTTACGAAGAAGTTGCACTCGGACGAATACAAAAACGCTTCAGACCGCATAAAAATGCGTTTTCAACGCATTGTTGAAATTATAAGCGAGGCGCTATGGAAGTATTCAGTCATCGAGAAAATAGATGAATCCATTGTAAGCGGTAGTGGTGGATGGCGGCACTGCACACTGGAGACTGAGGAACTTTTGCAGCTGGTGCACATGCATGTTGATGCGCCGCCGGAGAAGTCGTCCAGCGATGACGAGAGTCGTGACCGATGCAACTACGCAAGCTTAACACGTCGCAAAGCTGCGAAGAAACGTCGACGCGCTACAATCAGTGGTTCCTTGGCAACTCACGCTGCAATCAATGCCGAATCTCTGGAACAGTGCCGCGCACGTGCTAATGCAATGGCGTCGAGTGTAGGTGCTTCGAAATATACAATCTCCGAGCAGTCATTTGAACTCAATAAACACGATATAACGATGCATGTTAAGAACCGCAGTGTCATTCCGAGAATGCTGAGATCACCAGAAGATCTGGCTATAATGGCTCTTGCAATAAATAACTTTGACGATGCGAAATACATAATCGAGGTAAGTATGTATTTGTTCCCATAAGAAATAAAACAGCAAAGTGACTGAAAAGGCACAGTAAAAACTTAAAAATAAGGAAGCTTAAATATAATTGAAAATTCGAAAATTCCTTAATATAAGTTGTTATGAAGAAGACGTATTCATCACTCGAAAACCTCCATTTGATCACGAGTGCTTATAAGGGGAAATATTTGGCGGAAGTGGTAACGTATTTCAAGAGGATCCTGCTCTGAAGGATTTGCTTGCTGTGGAAGCATTAACACGAGGATGGCAGAGAACAATGCAAGAATCTATAAAGAATATTTGAAGTTTAAATAAGTAAAAATCAATTTAATAATTTCAAATTACTTAAAAACTATGTATTTATTTATAATTTTTGTATTTTGTATATTTTCCATAAAAAGAATTATGTAAAAAGTTAAACAAAATTAAAAACAATGACGTAAAATAGAAAAACTAAAATCAAATTATGGGAACCAAATGAAGTAAAGTAAAATGAAATAATGTAAGTTGGCTTAAATAAATTTAATAAATTGAAACTAAATTAAGTAAAATAACAAATTTTGAAAAAATTTACCAAACTACTATTTTTTAATTGCTATCTTATTTTTTAGACCTTCAGTCTACACAACACAGCCTTGGATCGAGAATTAATTTTTGTAGAACATCAACAGCAAGTTAAACAGAAACTGGCTTCCATATACACCAACTACCAGATCGAGGAACTGAAAAGCAACACTCCAATGGGAGAACTCAAAGGCACCGTGGAGCAAATAAAAAATGTCGTCGCCAAGGGCTTCGAAGCATCCAAAATTATAAGCGTCATCGATAACTTCGCGCAGGCCCAAAAACTTCAGCAATCGGATGAAATCAAAGCGCTGCTTGCGAAGTTTTGCAACAATCCACAGTACGAGCGCTTCTTGTCACAGTACGAGGAGCGCAACTTGAACGCTGTCATCATAGGCGACCTGATCATAAACCTGCCCTTCAATCACGAGATTGTAACAAACATTTTGATGGTCATTAAAAGGCAGCAGCAGACGTATGAAGCCTCTGCTTCAACTGGTGCGACGCCGTTATCTTGCGATGTCGCTGCTAATTCGAATCTAAAGCTGCAGTTGCAGCTGCCCAAGGAGATCGGTTGCACCCCTCTGCTGGATAACCTGAGCCAGTGTCTGCGCCTGCTGAATCACACGTGCTTTCGTGAGTTGCTCTGCGACAGTTATTACTCGTTAAAGCCACGCAAGCTTGCCTTTGAGCTCGAGCGTGAACGTGCGTTTGTCTCAGCATTCTATCGCAGTCCTGCGGAAACTGGACACATTGCGGATCTACGCTCACATGCGCAGCTCTTTCAGAATTTAAAATCTAAGCATAACTATTATGCACGCTTCGTAACTTACGTTGGGCAGCTGGCGAAGCTGCTGCAGTTGCGCGATAAAAACCTGGAGTTGCATACGAGTGAGCTGCTCAAGTACGACCCCAGCGACGTCATAGGCGAACTGCTGTTCGAACACAATCTGACCCCTCTGGAGATTGAGTCGAATGTCGCTGCTTTGAATCTCAATCTGGTGCACGTGATTGCTCTGAATATTTGTCCCCAAATGGCTGGGAAGAGTGTCAGTGCTTCTCAAACAGCTGCCGCCACCTCCAAGATGAAACAAAAAACAATCTACAACTACATTTGGAATCATAATCGACTGCTGGCCTTCCTACTGCAAAGTATTGATAGCCCTGAATCTCTGGCGATAGACAACAATATCCAGCCTGTGTTTTTCGAGCGGTTGTTAAGACTGCCTGGACTGGACAAACTGTCTGAACTCTATGGAGGGAAAAAGTTGCTAGCTGCATTGCATGCAGAACAAATCGACATAAAGTTAATCGAAAACATGAATTCAAAGTTGGCTCAAGTAGAATTGCTGCTAGTGAAATTCGGAAGTAAAGGTAAGGTTTTAGTAAACAGCTAGGGTCACCCATTATAGACGACACTACTATTATTTTGAAAGGAAAATATAAAACCGAATTAAAAATATATTACAAATATAAGTGAATAGAGTGCGATTTTATAGAATTTAAAAATCGCGATTTTGTAGAGAACATTACTTGCAATCGAAACATCGGCGATATCACGTGTATTACACCGATTTGTATTAATAGGACAGTCCAGTATAGATAAAAGTTCAGCGTCTCGCATTCTAAAGATCTTATATTGGTTATTGTAATCGCGGATTTGTGGTGCATACCGTTTTTTAAACAGTAGAGTGGCGATTATGTCGCGAGAGCGATTTCTTCTCTAAAGACTTTCAATCGCCTAACAGCATCGCGGATTGTCGTAGAAATGGTTTCTGGAACTAAGAAAAACAGAAAGTTTTGGCGATTTCACATTTTTTTGTTTCGGGTCCTGGAAAACGTATGACATAAAAAATAATCTTATAATTTATATAATATAAATTTAATTATATCATAATTTTTTTTCATGATTTTTCGTTTTTTCTGGAGATTTGACCCTATTTTACATTATTAGCTTATTTAATAACACAAAACATCGCCTATTTCCTAATTTTTTAGCCATTTGGTTATGGGAAATCCCAGTATCCCGAAATTATTTCTAAATCCCATTTCAGCTACAAAAGGAATGCAGCATACTATACTTGACAACTTGATTGCGGAACTCATATGTGAGGATTCCAGAAACATACACTTGGCTGTGCACATTGACGATATCACACAGAGAGCCA
Source organism: Sicus ferrugineus (assembly GCA_922984085.1). Taxonomy (NCBI): domain Eukaryota; kingdom Metazoa; phylum Arthropoda; class Insecta; order Diptera; family Conopidae; genus Sicus; species Sicus ferrugineus. The sequence continues at coordinate 11,853,087 of OV277352.1, read as the reverse complement.
ATTTGATATATGAAAATTTCACGAAAATCGCGACGACTCGTTTGGCGAAGGAGTTGATTGAGAGCACGCTGCACCACAGGGATGCCGCTGCACGGGTGCCGCCACATCTACGCTTACAACTCGAAAAAACCCTGGCCGATATCACAGTCTACGCCAGAGTGTCTGAGGTACTGCAGTTCGAAAGCTGGCCACAGGCCTACGATTTCGGCTTAACCTCGCCCTTCGCGATATTCGAGAGGTTGCTGAAACTAAAGCAGTACGAACTATGTTGCCAGTGGTGCCAAGTGGTCAAGTTGGCGCAAACAAACACATTCGAGCAACAAAAACGCGCCTTTTTTGCGGCGATTCTAGAAGCGCTGCTCGATTGTAGCGATTTGAATTCGAGTTCAGATAAAAACCGATACTTACTACAAACAATGTCGACATTTCCCACACAAGACTGTTGCAATTTCTGGCAGGAGCACAAGTATAGTTTCCGCTGCGTTGAGCTGCTTAAATACGCCTCTAATTTTCTGACCGAGAATGGCAAGCGAAGCGATGAAAACAATTTGAGAAACTTTAAAACTTCTATAGTGATGTTTGAACAACTGTCGCCAAGGGAACGAGATCAGTTTTGGAAGCTTCTTAAGTGCCCGTTGCTCATCGTGGAGCAGCTCGTAATGAATGCTAAGTTTGAGATTCTGGCCAGGGTGCTCAAGGAGGTGCGCTCGCATTTGAGACCCTCATCAAACGACGCAGCAGTGCAGGTGTGTGAGTTCTGTTTCGACAAACGAGGCAACGTCTACGATATACATGCTCATCCAAGAGCTGTACGCCCCGAAAAGCATACACCACTGCGTTTCCAAATTGGTTGTGCGGACCCGGCTCCCAGTTTCAGTCACTCAACTTTCATTCTGCTCAACTTCAATCTGTACCAGCAGGATCACGTTATAACGAATGAGTGCATCGACCTACTGCTCCGCATCTACGCCACTAAAGCTCTGGATTACCAGATGTCGGACACAGGCGCCACCACGGAGTACAACTCGCAGTCTACGGCCGACACGCAGCAGTCACTGGACTCACTTTGGGGCGCCTTTCAGATGCCGAAGGAGGCGCCTTCACGCGACGAATGGGTGCGCGATGAGGAGGCCGCGCATTGCATGTGCTGCCGGCGTGCAGTGTTCACGATGCTGATGCGTCGGCACCACTGTCGTCGCTGCGGACGAGTTGTTTGCTTTGCTTGCTCTACGCACCGCATGCATATCCCCGCCCTGTATGCCGACGTCGAAGTGCGCGTCTGCAACGACTGCTACAACTCCACCATAGCCATGCAGGGTGAGGGTGAGCGGTCGACGCCAGACGTTTCTGCTGAGCCGGAAGCTGGGCCAGCCAGCTGCCAGGTTGCTTTGGTACACGCCCAACAGCCGTTCAAGTGGCGTCTGAGTGGCAACATAACGCACGATAAGCTGCTGCGCGAGGAGTTCTGCTACGAGCACGCACCCAGCGTCGCCCTCTGCCTGTCCATCCTGGACTACCATCTGGATCAGGAGAAGTGCGTGGATCTGCTGCTGTACCACTGCCGGAATATGGAGAAGCTGATTATGCCCAACCCTGAGGTGGACTACGAGCTGGTATCGAAAATGATGAACTGCTTAGCGCTGGCAGCGAAGGTGCGAGGCGGCCGCGCTGAGATTGAAACAATTTTCGATCACTCGGCCATCATCATGTCACTGGTGAAAAATGGCTGCGAGTCTCTGATCCCCGTGGGACCCTTGAAAAATCATAGCATACGCAAGCTAGCAGACTCGCTAGTGCAAGCGGAGAAATGGGAGCTGGCTCTGGAAGTGCACTTGAAACACGGGTTCCCGACTGCAGGCGTTATGGCCGCGCATGGTCTGGCCTGTTTGCGAGCAGGATGCTTCGACACAGGTGAGCTGAGCGGCATCACACTGACTACATTTTGACTTCGGATTGCAAAGTGAACCGGTTAAGCAGTTGAAGTCCCTGGTACCGCTTGAAGTCGCTAACTTTAACTGACTTCAATGAAGACAATTATACTTTAGCAGCGATTTTATACTTTTCAGCGATTTCAACGGCTTTAAATTATGTCATTAGAAATGCTGCCTTAATTCCAAATAACTTCAATTGACTTTAATCAAAGCCTATAAATTCTTGCCAGTAAATTCAATTCTTAAAGGCTTCAGCGATCCTAACCGACTACACGAGCCTGTAATGATTTTAGTAAGGAAAATATATCTTCGGTAACTAAGCGATATAGACCGACTTCAGAGATTTCAATTGGTTTCACCGCTTTCAAGCGAATTCAACGAGGTAAAATATACCCCAGCGTCTTCAACCAACTTCAATGATTTCCATGATTCAAATGAAGAAAAAGAAATCTAAGCGACTTCAGACAACTTCTGCGATTTAAATTGACTTTAGACGACTTCAATTGCCTCATTCAGCCTAAAATTTTATTAAACATTTTGGTTTCCTTTATTTCAGCTCGTGAAAAGTTATCCTACTGCATGCCGAAACTATCTCACGAGTTAGCCAACTCTAAAATCTGCAACTTCATTCTGTCGCCTACAACTAACTTTACTGAAACTACCAATGAGCAGCTACCGGACTTTGGCGCCTCTCACGACATTCCTTGCATTAGAAGACCACAGCGCGGGCCACCACTGCTGCTGGAAATCCTACAAGTTATAGAATCCATTGCGAACATGAAACCACAGCCTGAGACTCTTCGAAGAGCTTCCATCATACGTAGCTCGAATACATCACTCTCTTCACTGCTCTCCCGACGCAAGGACATGACTTACCATGCCATTCCAATGCACGAGCCCGCCCTGAATATCCTGACCACATTAGCCAACTTAAAGCGCCTCTCGAAAGGTCATTACAATGATGGCAACGACAGCGTTATCAACAAGGTAGACAAGAGGAAGCCAACGCAGCGCCAAACGCGTGCCTTCGAAGAAGCCGCTCACTACGTCCTCACATATGGATCTCACTCTGACGTCATACAGTTTTTGATGCGCCGGCGGGAAGTCAGTGCCGCCCTGAAGTACTGCGTGGTACAAAATCTCGAGGCGGATTTCTTCATAAACAACATCTTTCTGGTTATGTTGCGCTGCGGAGAGGTGCCACAGCTGATCGAAGAGATGCGCACTCTAGATCCGAATTTACACGTATGGCGTGATGTGTTCATTCAAACGTGCCGATATCTCGAATCCAGGAATCTCCTGAACTCACTGTACCAGCTTCAAATGCTGCTTAATGATCCAATACGCGCCAGCATGACTTGCGTGAAATTCTACTCGATGGGTTGTGAAAACTTTCAACAGCTGCACGCAAACGCTCAGCATCTTCACAATGCACACAAGCATTTGCTCGCTGAACTGGAGCTGGCCAAGTGGGAAAAGATCAACATGGAGAAGGTGGCGTGCAGGCGCGGGAACTCCTTGCTGGTACGTCGCTTAAGCGCAGCTAGTTGCACTTCTACTGTAAGCGGGGCAAGCGTTGCCTTCTTCCCCATGCAAATGGATGCTCGCTCGCTCAATAGCCACATCAATACAATACTAAAGCAGCTGGATGTGTCCAAGTTCTTGGCCAACTGTGAGCGGGAACGTGGAGCAGATGAGGGACAAATTTTAATAACGGATAAAATTCTAAAAGAGGTAAAAGGACCCAATTCCGTGCTAAACGCTTGGAAAAAGATATTTTAAAGAACTCAAAAGTACCTGAAGATAACTTCGTATTGAGCTTAGCAAAGAACTGAACCACGCGCTTAATGTGAAATTCACCACACTTTTAGGGCAGATGTTAAATGCAATTTCACCTCATTGGACAGCTACGAGGTTATTTGAATTCGAATGCTTTTAAAGACTTAATAATTGCCTAATTTTAAATTCGCTCTCCAAAAAGATTCTTTTGAGGTTCCTTTATTCGATTACCTTCTAGAATTCTGGGATTAGTAGTTTTAATTCGAACAAGTTTAGCATTGCGAAGGTAACGCAGAAGCGGTATTTTGAAATCGAAATTCACAAATTTGCCTTGGCGCGTGGTGACTGTCGCGTGGTTTAAGTCCTCGCTAACCTTCCTACGAATTTCAGTATCGAAGTCAAAGTTTTAAAGAAGAAAAATTCATAGATACGTATTGAGTCGGGAAAAACGGCGCTACCCACTCTCTTCGACTCCACCATGGATAGAATTCAAATTTGCCTTCTCATACTGCTCAGCGGGAAAAATATTGATGAAGGATTCGGTCTTGCTTACAGGTGAGCTTGTGTCTTTAATTTCATAGTTTGGAAGAGTAAAAGTATTTCTTTATTTATTACAGAATCATACAAGACCATAAAATACCCGCAATGAAGGTGTTCGGGGCTGCTGCGAAATATTTAGCACGCAATCATCGCCTCTGCGAGGTGGAAAAGCTACTAAATTGCATAACGAGCAACAATGGTATCAATAGCCGTGAGCTCGATGACATCATCTATATTGCTATCCATTCAGCCGGTGGCAGCCATGAGCCGGAAGTGAAAGCTGCCCTTGACAATCTGGCCAAAAAGATACACAACGTAGAGCTGCGCATATCATGCTACATATTCATGGGCCAACTTAAGTCGGCCTACTTGTTGGCCAATAAGTATGAACGCTTAGCGGATATTAAAAGAATCTTGCGTCAAGCTGAGATCTCGAATCAGGTTCACATGAAGAAGTTGTGTGAGAAGAAACTAAATATTAATCAGCCATCGAATTAACGATAATTGTGATAAAAAAAATTGAGTGTTTTGCAAATTATTGCTTTTAACGATCCTCTGCACTTTAAGAAGGCGGATAATATTGTTATATAGTATGTTTTAAGATTTTAAATGTCCTCTTAGTTGGTGTCCCCAAATTATTTTGTTATAACTTTAAATATATATACGCATTATACAATATATAAATAATATTTGTATTTTTAACAAACTTGTAGTTTTGCCTGTAAGCTGTCAATCGAGCTGCTTTTAAAACTCTTCATTAAAAAGTAAACCTTGAGCTTGGATGCTTGGATGCCACAAACAACATACTCGTGTTCCAACATCATATTCGAGTTCGTCGCGCAATTTTCCGTGTCACTATTTACAGACACCAAGTGAAGACAGGATTCGTTTTCTCGATCATGTATTACAGACACGAACCGAAACTCATTCCTAGATGTAGTTACCGCTCAAGTTTAAACAAAGCAAACTTTTTCAATTCCACAAATAATTGAGTTAGTATATTCTAAATTTATTAAGTATTAATTGCTTTTCTCGATTTTTTTTTATTTACACCAGAAGCTGTTATTATTTACAAATCTCTTCATCAATTTTTTAATTATTACAAACATGTCTTTCTAAATTTCTATCTTGTAATTTCAATTCGTGTTCTGTTGTTTTATCTATTATATTTACATTCTGCAGTCTTTATTATTAGTAATTCTACGTCTCGTCTGCTTCCGTGTAACTTTCGGCGTCATTGGAATCGTTGCAAATCGAGAGGTCCGATTCGGACGCCTGTCGACTTTCGTAACCACTCGCTATATCTCCCGAACTGTCATTATTCTTCAAATCCTCCGCTTCATCAACCATCGAGGTTGGTGTTGTTGCTATCGGATGAAGCGCCGCTGGTACACCCAGTTGATTCTGACGTAAGAGCGCCAGACGCTGTTGTGTCATTTCCAGATGATGCTTCCTCCACTTGATTCGCCGGTTCTGAAACCAAACCTTAACCTGTGCCTCCGTCAGCTGCAGCGTGTGAGCCAGGTACAGTCTTTCCGGTCCCACCATATATTGCTGGCGTTCGAATTCAGATTCGAGTCGCTCCAATTGCTCGGGTGTGAAGATGGTGCGAACTCTTTTGTTTTTCAGCGATGGTTTCTTGCAAGCATTATCTGGAGAAGTAATATTATACGGATATTATAGATTTAAAACAAACAAAATCTAGTGGTATTCGTCTGTTATCGCAATATTCTAAAATTGTGAGCAGAATGCATGAATGAAAACCGTCTCGATGTCGACAAAAATCCTTATTGAAGTAGACTGTCTCGGTCGGTCGGAAATACCGCCTCGACTGGAAAAGGATGTTTTGTTCTCAATATTCGCCTCGACCACAAAAGTCTCAATTTCGAATATCACCCCGAATGAAGAAGGCTGTCGCGTTTTCGAATATCGTGATGACCATCTCGATCTCGGTCATTGTCTCGTCCGCAAACGTTGTTGCATTCTCGATAAAAAAGGGCGTCTGCGTCTCGATGATCGTTCCAAATGGTTATCTTTAGCTTGTCGGGTGAAAGATTCGTCTAGATTAAAAAACAAACTCGTCTCGATTAATAAGTCATCTCGATCCTTTCGAGTTGGATTTTTTGGTCGTGTCGACTGTGCAAGGATGTCTCGTCTCGATTACCGCCTTGACGACTTTTGAAATGTGATGGAATCAACAAAAACTCGACTCACATCACTAGAATGTGCTATTTTTCAAAACCCCCACAACCCCTGGATCTTCGAGACACCAAATCAACTTGCATTTGAAGAAAATAATGCTATGAATGCTAATTAATATTGGTTTTCCGTATTAAATCAGACTTTCATGCCGCAAAATGAACGCAACTCACCTGACTTTTGCTTGTCCCTCTGGTAGCTCAGATGGCTCTGCTGTGAATGATGTTGGGCGTGAAGTTGCTGCAGACTCTGCAGAGCACTCGATGCGCCGCTGCCAACATTAGCAGCGGCCGCGGCTGCAACAGCGGCGGCAGCGGCAAAACTATTAACGCGCATATGAGCGGTGGCAACCGCAGCATTCGCGGACTGTTGCTGGTGTGCAGCAGCGCCGAATGTTGTTACCGCCGAGTTTGTATTTGCAGACGGCAAGAATCTGCTGCTGCTGCTGATGTTGTTCAGCGCGGCGTTGGAATCGCCGTTGGAAGTAAACGGCGCTGGCAGAGCGGAGGCGACGCCGTGGGAGTTGTTGTGAGGACTTCCGCAGTGCAGTTTGCTGTTTCCTCCTCCTTTAAGTTGATCTGGCACTGGAAAAGTGTAGCTGGTGTGGCTGTTGTTGTTGGTGTGGCTGTTGCTGTTGTTGTTGCTGTTGCCGTTGCTGTTGTTGTTGCTGTTGTTCAGTGATAGATTTATGACGTTGTTGTAGTCCCGGCGATTGCACTCGATAGCGGAATTCTTTTGCAATCCCAAAATGGCGGCGATCGTGAAGGATTTGCCGGCGTCCAGCGTCGTATTGGCGTCCACGAGGTGCTGGTGCGGGTGCGGGTGCGTCGCGTCCACTCGTTGGTGGCTCAGATGTTGGTGATGCTGGTAGCTGTGATGAGCGTTCATTGACAGCTGATGCGGCTGCTGATGATGGAGTTGCTGGTGGTGATGATGATGCTGCTGCTGCTCGACGATGTGCGCTTGCTGCCCCATTGCTAACCCCGCGCTGGCGATCGCGTGCGCCGCGTGCGCCGCGTGTGCTGCTTGCGGCTGCTGCAGGGCGAAGAAGTGCGACAAGGGATTCGGATGATACTTGGAAGGATTCTGCAACATGCTGCACTCCAGCCGTTTTCAACCGATGCGTGGGTTCGCGACGTTTTGTGGTGACTGACGCGGCTTTGCTTGCGGACGCGCCGTTCGAGTTCGTCTCTAGTTTGGCTGCGCATGCGGTCAACGACTGCCGCAGCGGCTCTGTTGGTCACCACACATTCGCAGATGATACGGTGACAAGAAGCTTCACGGAGGAGAGAGAGGGAAGAGAGAGAGAGAGAGAGAGAGGTAGAATAATGCGAGTAACAATAAAAGTGATGAATGAAGAGGATTAACTTGATACTCTGCGGCCGCAACAATTAACTGTTGCGCCAAACTAGCCACGCGCATCAAAGCACGAAAGAAAACTGCGTGAAGCGCTTGTTGCCGCTGCTGCTGCTGTCGTAGCTGCTGCTGCTGCTGCTGCCGTAGCTGCTGCTGCTGCCGTAGCTGTCGTCGCTGTCGTTGCTGTCGTTGCTGCCGCCGCTGTCGTTGCTGCCGTTGCTGCTTTTGTTTCCGAGGAGTTGAGCGAAAAGCGATCCTCAAGCACTCAGCGCTGCTCTATTTTACAGCCGACAAGCAGGCGGGGAAGACGTTTCATTGAGTAAAACAGAACCAGAGACTCAGTTGGCCACACATTTTCCACTACAATGAAATGCTCGCACTTTGTGTTCGCACAGTTTGTCACTTTCTATTAACTCTTCTGCATTTCGGTTGCCATCTGTTGCATGCAGCATTAATTGCAACACCGACGACAGCAACTGCAGCAGCAACTGCAGCAGCAACTGCAGCAACAACAACAACAACAACAACAACTACAACAACAAGAACAATCACAATAGTGTCACTAGACGCAGCATATCAGCAGCAACAACAGCTGCGGGGGAGGCGCAGCTCACAATGGCGCCTCCTAATGTACACGAGGTGCTGGCAGTAGGCGACCCGAGTCCGAGCGCCTCGATTAACTTGAGTCCCCGAATACCACCTCTTCGACGCCCTCGAGAAGCACTCGATGACGCTGGAGAGACAATTGAACTGGAATCTCTCATGCAAATCGGACAAATGAAGTTCGTTGTTGCTGTAATTCCTTCCATGCACTCTACAGACGGGTTTCGATGAAACTGAAGGCCTAATTCGATGAAACTGAAGGATTAATTCGATGAAACTGAAGGATTAACTCGATGAAACTGAAGGCTTAATTCGATGAAACTGAAGGATTAATCCGTGAATCTGCAAAGCAATCGCATTCGCTTGTTTAATTTCATATAATTTGTGTGGACAAAGTAAGCCATTCAAATTCATCTTGAAATTCTCGAAAACAATTTATTCATATTTTCTGATCGTCGAAAAAGCTCGAAATTTTCTATTATTTTTTATCAGTTGATTTAATGTTATTAAATTTATGTATTTTATAGCAGGATTCATGCTTTTCGCTTGAAAATCAGAGCGTTAAACAAACGCTTATTAAATTTGAATTTCTTGCTTCGAACTACACGAGGAACCTGAAACTCGTTTCGCTGCCGACGAAGAATGTTTGCAAGGAAAATCTTGCTTAATCGCCGTGGAAATATCTGGATGAAGCTTTGATATACAGATTTGCAAGATAAATCAGCTTTTCTTTCTGAAGTTCACTTCCTCACAACCAAAAAAACTCGCGAACAACGCACTCGATCTTCCAGCACTCGAAATTTGTTTTTCGCTTCTTCTACTTTAATGAAGAATCAAATTTAACTTCCAAAATTACTAATATTTTCATTCAGAAAATTCAGTTCAAAGTTTTGTGCTTTTTTTTGAGTTGGTTAAACTTAAATTATTGGACTTTTTTTTTGAAAAAAACTTCTTCTTTGAAGTAACTTCTTGACTATAATTTTAAAAAATAGCCGGGCGTTTTTTTCGCTATTGCAAAATTGAATGGTTAACTGATTTTGTACGGCGTTTCTATTACTTTATTTCAATTTATTTGGGTCATTTGCACCGTATTTACCTCGTTATCTTATTTATTTTTATATGTGGTTTTTGGAGCAGTTAATCGTCTTGTTCTGCAAACCGACGGTTTTTGCTATTTCTTCAAAAACGCTGTGTTCTCGCCGCCGCCACCGACTACACAGCGTGCTTCCGCTCCCGATAAAATTGCTCAACTGAGTGATAAAATCATTATCATCGCGGCCTTCAAGAGATGTTCTGGCGGACCGTTATCGCTACACCAATAACGTTGCAATTTGTTGGTTTCAAGCCGAAGAGGTGCTTTCATACAAACACACACACGCACACACACACAGCCAGCCAACAGTAGCGACAGCAGAGCAGCAGCAACAACGGCAAACGGTAGCAGCATCAAGCCACCAACAAAAACAACAGCCTCTCCTTCTCTTTCGCTGGATACATAATCCACCACCTCAACGACAACACACCACCACCACCACCAGCACCACCACCCCACCACCACCACCACCACCACCACCACCACCGCCACCACACCACCACCCAATAAATGCGCTGCTCACCAACACAAGCATTGGTCGCAATGTGCCTGCTGCGCTCTCGCTACGGCTGAGGAATACCAATAAAAATATGAGCACACGGGCAAAACAAGGACCAATCCAGCAACAAACAACAACAATAGGAGAACATAATGAGTGATTAAGGGGAAAAAGAAATTCACTTGCTCACTTCGAGGTTGGACGAACAGAATTCGTTGTGGTGCAGTAAAAATGGCTGAGATGTAGTAATTTTCTGCGTTTGCTTCAGAATAGACAAGCAACGTTACACATTTTGAGTTACCAACTTCATTTTTAAAAATACGCCATTAAATGGAGCTAAAATTTGAAAGTTTTTACGCTTCCATCCTCTCTCTCTCTCTCTATGAAGGAAAGCCGCCCGCTCTGTTATTACAGTGGGCTGCATTGAAAGATTTCACTAACGAATCTTTAAAATAACTTAATTTTAAAGAAATCTTTTTGATAACATAATCAGAAGAACTTTTAATCATAGAATGCACGTTAAATGATAATGGAAAGTGAGATTTCGATGTGGTTTTCTGTGTTTCAGTTAGAATTCTTATCACGTTACTTTGTGATCAACGACGTGGTACGCAATTCCAACACAGGAGGGCGCATGAAGCACCCTGACTTTCTACTTGACGAAGTTTCACTGAAAGAATTTAGTTTGGGCGCCCACTTCTACATACATACATACATACATACATACATACATACGTACATACATACATACATACATACATACATACATACATACATACATACCCACATACATACAATACATATATAAATATTCAAATAGAAAGCGAAAGAATCGCCATAAAATTTTTTGATCTCAAGTTTGAGTTGATTTTTTACGGTTTGTCCCACGTTTGCTCTCAAATAAGCAAATAAAGAAAGCGGTTCGAAAGAGAGAATTGAAAACAGTTATAGCGGACCTTGAGTGCGAGATGCAGACCAAATTATTTCACTCCACAAGCGCGAGGAAAACAATAGCAGGAAGTAGCAGCACCACTACAATAATGGCTGCCCTCTTTGCACCCTGTATCTGGGGCTCATCCGCCCCCTGCTTTAACCGAGATGGATGTGTGTGTGAGAATGGGTGGCCCACAAAATCTGTATATACGTCAGAGAACACATTTCAATCATCATTAACTCTAATGTACCCACAAGAATTGCCGATGGTAGGGTGTTCGAGCTTTGATTTAGCATCCGCAGTGAGCGCAAGAGCGGGTGAGTGAGTTGGGTGGAAGAGAGGAAGAGAGAGAAACAGTATTTCTGCTTGTATGTGGATATCTTGGCAAATCCTACCTACAAACATTAGAAAAGCTACTGAATCCCCCCCCCCACCCGCCGCTTCCATCACGTATTCGTAGCACGCAAACTTTTAAAAGGAAAGGAAAGGAAAAGCGTAATTCAAACACAAAGAATTAGCCGACAATTTGTGTTGCTCTCCTGTGTGCTCGCTGTTTTATTTCCTATATTTGCTTGGTCATTTTAGAGAGATTGTGTGTGTTGTGCGTGCGTGTGTGTGTGTGTGTGTGTGTGTGTGTTGTGTGTGTGAATGCGTGGACCTTGTATATTTACCGCAATTCCTCCTCCACTCTTTTATATCAACGAAACCAGAAGTAGGAACGCGAGAGAGCCGCGCGCAATCATAAAAATGTATGCGTGTGTATAAAATGGCGCCCGCTGCTGGCTTCATGGAAGCATTTCGTGTTGTTGGCTTTCTTTGGCTCTCTCTTATAAACTGCTTCATACACTACAACTCAATCCGGTGCAGAAGCGCAGCAGAAGCGCAGCTTCAGATTGTTTTGTTTCGTCGCCTTAAAGAATTAAATAAAATATTCAAACCGCATACATAAAATATGGCATCTTTGAAAAAGAGATATTGAAAGTTTTGCTCTCTTTCCCTTTCTCACAATGATACTGGAATTCCACATTGAGTTGAAATATTGTTTGTATACGCGTTTCCAGCAGCAGCACGGAGCGAAGAAGGAAGAGCACGAGGCATCATCAGTGGCTTCCACGAGGCGGGCGGAGGCAGGACAGTCGTTTCTCTTGACTCAGCATTTCCAGTAATGTAAAAAAACATAAAAATAAGCAAAGTAATTGATTATTTCTTTACTTTGATTATTTCTTTACTTTGATTATTTCTTTATTAAATATAAATTTTCCCCCTTTTGAATTCGATTCACTACGCTGCTGCAGCAATGTTGCTTCAACTAAAAATGGAGTGAATATGAAATGCGGTGCATAAATGAAGCACCGCCTTGCAAAACGAAAACATTTTCATTGCCGACGAGACCATCGTGGAGCTCATCGTACCTGGCCACGAAACCATGAAACCGCCAACGCAGAAGGGTTGCGACTTCGGGCTCGAGGGGTGCGCTCTCGCAAACACATGCAAACAAGCACATAAACACAGACGCTCATCTGCACACACACACACACACACACACACACACACACACCACCAGAGCCACATGAAAAACCACACTAAAGGATGCGAGGATTCGCTCCCTTCAAAATTTGCTTTGATATTTTGTTGCTTAATTTTAATATCACTTTACGAGTGGGTGTGTGGGTGTGTGTGGGTGTGGGTGTGTGTGTGTGTGGGTGTGCGTGTGTGTGTAGTTGTCTGTATTGGGTGGTTCTCCTCATCACTGTCGTACCCTGTTGGAAGAAAGTCAATTAAATGTTGAAGTAAGCAATTGCAAAATTAGTTCATTAAAAGCCTTTTAATTGCAAGAAAAATCGTCGACACAGACGATTTCGTTGTCTCATAAAAGTTCCCATCAACTGATTTAACTTTCCGAAAGCCGACAGAAAAATGCGCTGAAATCCTCTTTAAGCTTCGTAAAAAAACGTGTTCATCTGCATATCAGCTGAGCAAGTGAAACGAAAGCGCTGCCGATTCATTTGATTTGGAATTGCAAATGTTATTTCAGTGGTTCTCCACCTGAGCTGCGGTGTTTGTTGCAAATTGTGTGTGTGTTGGTCGCTCGCTCGCTCGTTCGTTCGCTCGCTCGTTCGTTCGTTCGTTCGCTCGCTCGTTCGTTCGCTCGTTCGCTCGCTCGTTCGTTCGTTCGCTCGCTCGCTCGCTTGGTTGGTCTTCTGGTAGCCAAATTTGATACAAATTTGATTACTTTTGCAGAGAATGCAGCGAACGCACGCGATGTGCTTTTGCAGCGGCAGCGGGACGCCTAAACTGGTCACTTTAATTTGCAGCGAAAGGCGGCGCGGCGCCGCAGCCGTGGTGAGATTCAATTTAATACGCGGGTAGCTGGCAACTCGGCGGCCAATTTAAATGAAATATTATTTCACCAACCACCGATGTAAAGAGCCGCCCGCCAGCAGTCCTCCGCAGAATGCGCGAAACCATTTGATTTTAGAGGCAGAGCTCGAAATTAGTTTTGCCACTTTCGCGAAATTGATTGCACTTCTGAAAATCTCTCTCCACCAAATTGGAAATTACAATATTTGTTTGCGTTCGGCTCCGGATTCACTCAGCGCAATTTCACGTTTTAGTTTTAATTAAAAACGCACTCGCGCGCTCGCTCGATATTAGAATGCTTTTAATTTTGTATGCAATTCGGAAGAAACAAACACATGAAAATAGTCGCACTATTTATCGAACATTTTGTTGCACCAACGAACGCCTACAGTTCGGCAAAAATGTTCTCGTGCGAAAACGTTTCGATTTCACGATCCGTTTTCGCAGATTTGAAGACACACTTGATCATCCTGTAGGTTTCTCAGTTGATCACCCTGTAGATTTCGCAGTTGCACTAATTAATGTTAATATTTTTGATTTACGAAGACTTTCGTATAAATTATACAATCAAATTTTTGCGGAAAGATATAACAAAAGTTACCCCCCAACCATTTGCTGTGCGCTTCCGAAATAAAGAAGACGGAGGAATTTTTGGTACTCCATAAAAGTTTTCCCCTCTGCAGTGGGGCAAAATTATGGCGATTAATTGAAATTCCAGTCATTCGAGAGGAATTCTATTGAGGGAAATTAGTAGAGACCGCATCTGAAATTTTAATTCTTCTTTTAGATTGTGAGAAAATCTGTCAGGTTTCAGTTAAAAATTTTCAAAATTCAAAAAATTGATATAGAAAAATTCTACAATCTTTAAATTTGTAAATTATTGCAATTTTGGAAATTAAAAATAATTTCTAACAAACAATTAGATTAGCATAAAAAATTTCGGAAATTTATTATTTTCCCAACTAATTATTTCATATAATGAAGAATTTAAATATGTTGAAATTTTTGATATTTTTCACCTTTACATTCAATCTTCACAATTATATTGAAACTCTTAATGGGTCACTCGAAATTATAACGACCTGAAATTATTTGACTTCATAACTTCTTCGGTACTTGAAGTCAAAAAGCAATAAAAATGATTGTGTGTGCAAAATTGATATTAAAAATTATTGAGCCAAAAAAGATCAAAAGCATTCACAGCGAGAATTCCATGCAGCCCACGAGCCAACAAACGAGCAGAAAGAGGGAGAGAGAGAGAGAGAGAGAGAGAGAGGCCAACCTCAACCTTTACTTTCCTCCCTCAGCCTCAACTCTGCAACGCATTCAAAAATTTGCTCAGATTTAACCACCAAAAGCATGCTGGGATTTATTAAATCCCATTGTTGCTGCTGTTGTTGCTATTGTAGTTATTATTGTTATGTGGTTGTTGTTGTTGTGACTGTTGTTGTTGTGACTGTTGTTGTTACTGTTGTAGTTATTATTATTATCCTGTTGTTATTGGTGTTTCTGTGTTGTTTCTCGTAATCTTTCATGCAGCGGTGGAGGGTGATGTGCAGTATAATTGAGCCAATACGAGTCTTTATTGCCTCTGAAATGAAACCAACAACAACAACAGCAATAACAACAACAACAGCAATAACAACAACAACATTATGAAAAGTAAGTAGCAACTGAGAATGAACCTGAAGAGTAGAATTAAGGGTGGAACGCGATGGCAGGTTATTAATTTTATACATGGAGTTGCCCGGTAAGGAATACTCATTACTTTAGAAGTACATATGGAAGCTGTTATATCTTACCAATAAACTTCCCAGTAGTATGCAGAATTTTACACAGCGAATTTCTATAATAACACAAAGTTTACTTCATAAAACATAAACTTTAACCTCTGAATGACTTCTATTTCTAACATATTCTGAAATATTTTGGTTTACGACGACGATTTCGAAATTCCTACGAAAAACTAAGTCTTCCTTGTGTCAAAAATATCAAGAAATGTTTAGAAATCCATGAAACTTTTCGTAATTTGCGGACAGAAACATCCTTTTGTCAAAAATATCAAGAAATGTTTAGAAATCCATGAAACTTTTCGTAATTTGCGGACAGAAAAATCCTTGTGTCAAAAATACCAAGAAATGTTGAAAGAAATCCATGAAACTTTTCGTAATTTGCGGACAGAAATCAAAAATACCAATAAATTTATCAAAAATACCAAGAAATGTTGAAAGAAATCCGTTAAACTTCTTGTGTTTTGTGGAAAGAATAATACAAACTATTTGGAAATTCAGAAGAAAGACGAATATATTCCAAAATGTTTTTCGTATGAACGAAATGTTTCCGTATTTTCGTGGAGTAACGAAAATGAGGAAAAAGTTCCTGATTTCTTTGGTTTTCTTGAGGAGACTGTTAGCCAGTAAGCATTTTCAAGATTATTAATTGATAATGATTATTTAATTCGACACCCCAATTGTTTGGTTGTTTGTGTGAAGTAAACTCCTCAACCGCTGGACCGATTTGATTGCGCTTTTCGCCATTATGTCCTTTGACCTTTCGAACGTAGCGAAGGCCATTCTAAGTTTCAATGCGTCTGCACCAGAGGACGCTGTATACTTTTTATGATAAGTGGGATTGCAACATTTAATACACATTTAATCCTTTCCAATTTTCAATATATCACCGATAGCTAAGTAGATAAGTAGATATTTTTGCAATTTTATTGCACTCAATGAAAATTCACTTCATTGCTGCGAATGTTAAAAAAAGTTAATAAAAGACACCAACGTTTTCTAATGAATGCTTTCGAAAATATGCAGTCTTTGATGACGGCGCCGGCGCCTTTTCGGGAAAACAAATTAATTGACATTTCATGACAATTCAAACGACGACGCTTGACGATAAAACACATTTTTGCTATTTATTACGAGACAAACACGTGTTCACAGCTTATTACGCCGCCTTGATCGTCTCAGCCGCTCGAATGACGAAAAAAAGAGGGTCAGACGGCTCAGACGGCAACCGTAAAATGTCAACCCAACCCAACCCTGCAACGCAAGGCAATCCAAAAAATCGCATTCGTTTCGAACATTAGGAAAAACAAATTAACCCACCCCTTCTTACGCTATTTAATGCTGTCATCGCATTACTTGACAAATAATGTGAGTCCAACAAGAGCAACCCCTCGCCCCTCGGCCCCTCGGCCCTGGCATTCGCCGCGAATCCTTAAAAATTGAATGCAGCAACCCACTTGTGATCGCCGCCGGCGGCCGGGGGAGGGGGAAGCTACGCAAGTTATTGCAAGGCACACAAAATATCCGACACACCGGTTGATGCCGCCGGCGACAGGGGGGGGGGAGCTATAATAACCCCCGCCGCCGCTGTTCTCAATATGTTCGTGACTTTAATTTGTTTCACTTGCGGACCAGTTGATGTCCTTGGCTAATCCGCGGGGTGGTTTATTTGTGAGCTCAAGTCATTATGGTTTTCAACTTGGTTTCAGCCGCAGGTGCATCTTGTAGGGTGGCGAGACTGATGTTAGCTTCACTTTCCGTCACATCGAGTGGAATTAATTGTTATTTATGACTGAGTCTTTTGTCGTATTCACACATAACTAATTTTCGGATTATTGGTTTTGCAACTTTTGAGTCGCCAAGTATTCCACTCGCCAAGAACATTCCAACCAAATATCGACAGACTCTTCTTTTTCTACCAGATCTACCAGATCTTGCTTTAGATCTGGTTTTCTCAATAAAAAATTGAAAAAATTCTATAGTTTTCTTAGATTTTAGAGTAGAGATGCGGCGCGTAAGTGAAAATCATACGCATTCGGTGACTCACGGTGAGAGTCACTAAACGTGTGATTGCGTGAGAGTGACTCACATTCACGCACGCCTACAAATTTAAGTTTAAGACTCTCGCGATCAGGAAGCGAAGTTTTTCGATTTTATTCACGTTCACGCCTATCGTGTCACTACTGAAGTCGTGAATACTCAATTTGCAGATCAGTAGGGACGTCGTGAGTCACAGACGCCTCCGTATAGTGAAACGAAGGCTTACGGCAAAATCTAGAGACCCGTAAATCCGTAATCACGGATTACCCAGTGTGAATGATGTATTTAGTGAAATCAAAGACTCTTCCGTGAGTCTGAATCTCCTTCAAAGATGACATTTTAAATTCATTCATTAATCTAAATCAAAAAATTGAAGACTGAGGAGAACTGAAAACTGTAAATAACTATAAAACATCTTCGCTCGTATTTCTTTCATTTCATAATCCAATTAGTTGCTTGATGTTTGTTCGTAAGTGTTGCTCAGATTTATTTTATATAAATACAATACAATATATTATCATAATTTATGATTTCATAACATAAAAGAACTGTTGAAATTCTAACCGCAAATGCAGAGTCAATTTTACGCTAGGCAAAAATTATAGAAGCCATTAAAGCAACAAGGATGTTCAGCTGAGGTCTCCAGTTCCAGCTGAGGTCACTAAGGTTACCATTGTTGCCGTTGCCAGTGTTCACTTGTGTTCAGTGGTTTAACTGACCATCGAGTAGCATCCAGAATCAAATGAACTTTGAATGCCTTTGACGATTGCAAAGCTTTGCATTATTAAATATTTTCAGCGAGCCTTTTTAAGCGTTTAATCCAATTTAGGAGGATTAAAAGTGTACATTTTGTCATTTTAATGGTCTCGGTGTTGCAGTTTTGCTCACAGCCAGCAACAACAAGGGCAACACAAACCAACTCATATGATCAATTAAGCCAACAAAGTGACCATTTTGCAATTTAATTAAAAGTGTTGTTGCTCTGGTGTTGCGCTGTCCAGTGTTTCTAAGGGCCGAGTAGCGGTTGACCGTAACGAAGCACAGAATCGTATTTACAGTTATAAATAAGAGAGTTTCCTTTTAAGTTTCGTAAATCTGTGACATTAAAACCTCTAGCGAGGAAGGAGAAAGAAATGTTGAAACTCGAACGACTTTAATTAAGAAGTCGTAGAAACAAATTAGCAAGTAATCTAAAAATACCAACTGCCCTGCTCGTCTTCACCCATCTCTACCCTTTCACCCATCTCTACCCTTTCCCAACAAACACGTTCGGCAAATTATTCGTAACATTCTAAATATTTCATCCCAATGATGCGCGCATTGCGGCCCGGAGAAACCTCATTCCTCCACCTGTCCAAATCTCCGAAATGAGGTAATTATTTAACCCTTCTCACAATTAACGCTGCATCTGCAATCCAGTTGATGACAGAACTTCCGAGCGAAATGTGGACGTTTGGATCACAAGTATGTTTGTCGCTTCCGCGGCGCCAGCAATGCTAGTTATTCGCACAAAATGCTCATCGCGGTGCTCCTGCGTTCGAGGACACCGTCCCCGCTTAATTGCCTGTTGCTGGGGTTAACTTATTGGCTGTTCCTGCTATTTTAATTTAAATCCTAATGATGTTGTCTTGCTTAACCTCTTTATAGTTCCGCATTTCGGTACGCGAATTGGCCGATTTAATTTACGTGTAAAGTTAGAACATCCTGCACGATGATGATTTTTATACACTTTACAAATTCATTCATTATTTCAAGATATTCGAAGAAATGCACTTAAATTGAAGAGGATTTTGGGTGTAATAAAAGTTCATCCTATCCATTGTTAAGAGTTTACCTACTTTATTTCTTAAAAACAATTCCATTTTTACTTCACGTTTATTTCCTTCAAAATTTAAAATTAATCCTTTTGAAATATAATTCAATAATTATATAAAAACTTTTTCTTTATTTTAAAATTTAAAAATTTTATAAATCAGTAGTTTAATATTTAAAAACTTAAAATATATAAATTAATTACAACAATTTAAGAAAACAATTAATGAGAAATATGTGCTTCTCTTTTTGTATGTACCACTAATTTTCCTTAATTCGTTTGCTTGGCTGGCAAAACTCACCTCTTAGTAATACTTTGGTTTGCTGGGTAAAAAGAACTCACCATTTCACAGGGTTGTAGTCAGTGCTGCCAGTCCAACAAACATAACCAAGCTATATTCAAATAAAAACACGGAGATTTTAAAAATGAATAGTGAATTTTATGATACAATAGAAGTATATCTGTGCAAGACAGTAGCAAATGTAGATCCTTCTCCCTTATTATGAAAACACCTGCTAATTCAATGTGAAAAATTTTCAATATGAATACTCACACCTTAAAAATAAATTTGTAAGATTCCATCGCACCCTGTAGTGTGGAGAAAAATTATTATTTTGTTTGGGTTTCCTTGTGCTTCATTTCGTCTACCTCATTTTCGTCTGTTCCGGAGCAGTTTTTGCAGTGCAATGAGAAGTTAGGGTCGTAGATATCTCTGGTTGGAGTGGCTAACTTTAATAAATAATTTGGTTAAATTAAATTGCCAACTCCGGTGAGTGATAAACCGTGGAGCAAAAATCTAACAGACTTTTACAGATTTCACAGCCGTGGTAAAAAGTGTTTGTATATAAATACAAGAACTTCCAGTGCTGCAAAAATCTTGGGTGTGCGTGAAAGCGAAAAATTAGATTTGTTGAAAATTTCAACAAAATTTTAAGGAAATGCAATAGCGAAAAAATTGCTAATAAATTATGATTATAATAAGCTGAAATCTTAGCAAAACGTTAAACAGGCTATACAAACTACGCTTCATAGTTTCTGGACTTCGGATTCTGGGTGGGAGGAAGTCCCAAAGTAGCAGCGGCAGAAGGCAGCAAGAGGAACTCATCGAGAACAATTCTCGTCTGTTGCAAAATCAGCTGCCAAATATGTCGTCCAGTAGGAACAGAGCCATTCTCAATGTAAACCTGGACGCGGTCATGGCCAACGATCCGCTGCGAGAGCTCTTCGAGGCTTGCAAGACGGGCGACATTAGCAAAGTGAAGAAGCTGATCACCCCACAGACCGTAAATGCGCGAGACACTGCGGGGCGCAAGTCGACGCCATTGCACTTCGCCGCTGGTGAGTAGAAGCTGTGGGTGGCTGGGTGGTAATTGGTATTTGTCGAATCGAGCTGGCCCGGCGCTGCAACAGCATGCCTTCAGCTTGACCTACTTTCGCATCCATCCATAGCATGGCCGCCGTGCTTCAGTTGCTTCCACTTCCTCCTCGGTAGGCTCATGCTGCTGATGTTCACATACGATGTGAAAAACAAACTGTTCATCAGCATCATCATCATCACCGATTGATGGCGCCTGCACGTCATCAATACAAACCTTAATTACTGCGTGCCAGAATGTCTAACAATTGTGTTCCAGCACCAGCTTATGGCCTGGGAAAACGCTGATGCTGCCAGTTACCTGGTCACCCTGGCTACGTACCAGTGGGCCAAAGTGAAATCTTCCCTCATCGATTTAAACATGATGATGTTTTCGTGTTGAACGAACTTATCAGCTGACTTTGGCCCAGATTTCATTGTAGATTTTTGTTGTTGTCGTTACACTCTCCCGTTACATATTGTTACACATAATTTAAATTTATCATTACAAGAAAACAACAACAATATAGCTTTTATGTAGTACTTTTTTATAGAGCCACGCGAAGCAGTAAATAGTGAAATTAAAAAATGTATTCAACTCACGTTGTTACAAACAGTACTTAATGAGTTTCACTTTCCCAAGCCGACAGTTATAGTTTACTCCCTGCGGAAGCATTAACAGGTGTTTTGGACCTACTTTTGCCTTTTCGCTCTGCCTTTCAAAACAAAAACAATCAAATCGCTGAGAGATATAATTTGATGACGTGCTTAATGAAACAAATAATTCAAATGATACGTTTTAAGCAGTCCTCTATTATCTTCGTTGACACGCCAGATTTACTTTTTGTTGCTTGGGCAGTTAAAAATTGAGTATCAGAATTGTTATTAAATAGCAGTTAATAAAAATAGTATAAAGTTAAGTCTGAAATAAGAAACTAAGGAAACCAAAAACAAACCCAAAAGAATTTTTTGCTAACAATTATGCACGATCGTGTTCACCAGTTTCAATAGAAAGTCCTTCAAAGTTGAAAGCAGCTACGGTATTTGATCGCCATCAAGGTTTCCCTTTTAAACAATAATTACTTTCGACCATTCGTTACTCTAACCGTGAGTCATTCAACGAAGTTTGTTAGTTAAAAATGTTTGTTGGCTCTAAGTTTAAATATGTTAATTGGAATTAACAACAGAGTTGTTTTGTTTCTTTTAGCGTAAACCTTAGTCCCCAACGTGATTATCAGTTAGTTTTCTTTACGTTAGTTTTTCAAGAACACCGATTTTAACAATCACACCTTTCTCGTAGCCAACACTTTCAAGGCATTCATACACTGTAACAGTGAGATAAATCCAAGTTTGATTTCCTAACTTTAAACAGACACGAACAACTCATGATGTCGTAGCATTATTTGAGAATGATTATTTTGCAGCGGCTTGGGTTGAGTAATTTAACTAGTTACGATCCTAAACATTAGCTAACATTCATTACGATGAATCAACCTCGAGCCAACTACGAATTCAGCAGTTTTACGCACAGTATTTCTAGTAAAGCCGCTCATACATGAAAGCCTGAAATCAAAATAAGCTGGTCGATATCTTTTCTGTTTTAGTTAAGCTATTTTAAGCTCGGTCATCGTTAGTTGCTTGGTGTTGGTCTGCCCAACGAGGAGCAGACGAGCACCGAGCAACCAACATTGCGTCCGAAGCTGATTATTTCTCTTAACTACACGCTACAGTTGCGCATGCTTAACTTTAACTTATATTGAGTTTTTGTAGTCTTTATAATAAGTTAAGCCAAGTGAAACATGTCTAGAAATGTTTTGTTTCGGTTCAGCAGTTGAACTTTTCATATTTCCAGCAATGCAAATGGCAATATTTATTTTGGTTTAAAGATATCTAGCAGTTTTAGCCAGAAGTTAAAAGTTTCGCAGTTACGAAATGTGATATTTTCAACAACTGTTAACTGGGAAATTCAATCTTTTCAATGTGTTTTTCAGTACGATATCAAACACGTCCAGTTTCTTGACAATTGCAATTTTTTACGAAAAAAATTCATTAATTTTAAGATAATGCCGGTAGTTATTATATGGTGATCATTCTGGATCATCATGTTAAATATTCGACAGAAAGGCATATTGGCAATTTTGGTCGTCAATACCACGATCTTTTTTGTCAATATGATTATCAAAATATCTATTTGATGTTAATTGAAAATAAATAATGTTAAAGAAAATATTTCATTAATGCAGAAAAAGGTCGATAAATGTTCAACAAAAGCATCTACTTTTAAGTGCCATAACTTGTCAGTAAAATTGCTTTCCCATCCTTTTTTTATTCAACAGGCTATGGTCGCCGCGAAGTAGTCGAATTTTTACTCAACAACGGTGCTTCCATTCAGGCCTGTGACGAGGGTGGTCTGCATCCGCTGCACAACGCTTGCTCTTTCGGTCATGCAGAGGTTGTGCGCTTACTGCTGAAAGCAGGCGCCAGTCCGAACACCACCGACAACTGGAATTACACGCCACTACATGAAGCTGCCAGCAAGGGGAAGATCGATGTCTGCATGGCATTACTGCAGCATGGTGCCAATCCGAATGTCCGAAACTCTGAGCAGAAAACGCCTCTCGAATTGGCTGATGATCAAACGCGTCCGGTGCTGACGGGCGAGTATCGAAAGGATGAACTTTTGGAGGCGGCACGTTCGGGTGCTGAAGATCGCCTCTTGGCCTTGCTGACGCCACTCAACGTCAACTGTCATGCCAGCGATGGACGTCGCTCTACACCACTGCATCTGGCTGCTGGATACAATCGCATAGCAATCGTTGAAATCCTCTTGAGTAATGGAGCCGATGTGCATGCCAAGGATAAGGGTGGCCTGGTGCCACTTCACAACGCCTGTTCGTACGGACACTTTGAAGTGACAAAGCTGTTGATTAAAGCGGGCGCGAATGTGAACGCTAACGACTTGTGGGCTTTTACGCCGCTGCATGAGGCGGCATCGAAGAGTCGCGTGGAGGTATGCAGTCTGTTGCTGAGCAAAGGTGCAGATCCAACGCTTCTGAACTGCCATAATAAGTCGGCTATCGATTCAGCCCCGACGCGGGAGTTACGTGAACGCATAACATGTAAGTAACGTGGCGCTTCAATATATGTATTCGAAGGAAGCGTTCTCGTGGCAATCGATTTAAAATCAGCCCTAAATGAGTAGCTCAACAACTCATAATTCACAGATCGATTAGTTAATCGATTTGTTGACCACATCGGAAGTGTAGATTAATCTGATTGCGATATTATTACGAACTAATCCAATTTCCAGATGAATATAAAGGACACTGCATTCTTGATGCCTGCAAAAAAGGCGACATTCCGCGACTTAAAAAATTCCTCTCATCCGAAACTGTAAATTTTGTTCATCCCTATTCGGGGGATACACCACTACACGCAGCCGCCGTTTCTACGGATCCGAAACGAAAGCAGGTAAGTTGCAAAATGCTTTCTATTTTTCATTTTTAAACTTCTCTACTCCCACTCCAGATTGCTGAAATTCTTATACGCAAGGGTGCGCTACTTAATGAGAAGAACAAAGCATTCCTAACGCCGCTCCACCTGACTGCCGAACATCTTCACTACGACGTCATGGATACGCTGCTCAAGAATGGCGCTAAAGTAAATGCACTCGACGGCCTCGGCCAGACAGCTGCTCACAAATGCGCACGCGACGAACAAGCTATCCGCCTGTTGCTCTCCTATTCCATCGATACGAGCATCATATCTCTGGAGGGCTACACAGCCGCTCAGCTGGCGTCAGAAAATGTGCTGAAGATACTCAAGGATCCTCCAGACACGGAGAATCATTTACTGGAAGCAGCGAAGGCAGGCGACTTGGACACCGTGCGCCGCATTGTACTGGAGAATCCCCACACGGTGAACTGTCGCGACTTGGATGGTAGACACTCGACGCCGCTGCACTTCGCCGCGGGTTTCAATCGGGTTCCGGTCGTCGAATTCTTACTAGAGCACGGCGCCGAAGTGCACGCCGCTGATAAAGGTGGGTTGGTGCCGCTGCACAACGCGTGCTCGTACGGTCACTTCGAGGTGACTGAATTACTGGTGAAGCATGGAGCCAACGTGAATGTGTCTGATCTGTGGAAGTTCACGCCTTTGCATGAAGCCGCAGCCAAGGGCAAGTACGACATCGTTAAATTGCTGCTGAAACATGGCGCAGATCCTACCAAGAAGAACCGGGATGGCGCTACTCCATCGGATTTAGTAAAAGTAAGCTGCTTGTACTTTTCACTTAAGACAATAAAATACAAATTGGAATCCTCGAAATAGGAATCCGACCATGATGTCGCCGAGTTGCTGCGCGGTAACTCTGCTCTTCTCGATGCCGCAAAGAAAGGCAACCTCGCTCGTGTGCAACGGCTCGTTACACCCGATACCATTAACTGTCGCGATGCTCAAGGACGAAACTCAACACCGTTGCACTTGGCTGCCGGCTACAACAACTACGAAGTCGCCGAGTATCTACTTGAAAATGGTGCCGATGTCAACGCACAGGACAAAGGCGGCCTGATACCGCTACACAACGCCTCCTCGTACGGCCATCTGGACATCGCGGCCTTGTTAATCAAGCACAAGACTGTCGTGAATGCTACCGACAAATGGGGATTCACGCCTCTTCACGAAGCGGCGCAGAAAGGACGCACCCAGCTGTGTTCGTTACTTTTGGCTCACGGCGCCGATCCTTATATGAAGAATCAAGAGGGCCAAACACCCATTGAATTGGCAACCGCTGACGATGTCAAGTGTCTGCTGCAGGACGCCATGACCACATCACTCGCCAACTCCACACTGAGCTCATCACAACAGTCACTGTTAAGTAACCCGTCTCCGTCACCTGCTCCCACGGCGTCCGGTGGCGGATTAATCGTAACGCCGACAGCAGCAGCTTGCACTGTACTCTCGCCCACCACTGAAACTGTAACACTGCCTTCAGGTGCCTCGATGACGCTGAATGTGCCGGTGCCCCTGATGTCGACGCGCATCAGTCCGGCTCAGGGAGCAGAAGCGAATTCGAGTGATCTAGGTGAAGACGTACCCGACCCGGAGTCAATTACGAATGTCTCAAGCTTCTTGTGCAGTCAACAACTGGAACATCTCATCGATTTGTTCGAACGTGAGCAGATCACTTTAGAAATCCTCGCCGAAATGGGTCACGAAGACCTGAAACAAGTGGGAGTCTCAGCATACGGTTTCCGCCACAAGATACTCAAAGGCATTGCACAGTTGAGAGCAACGACAGGTTAGTGCAGCTTGCATCTCGGAGGCATTAGACGGAGTAATGATTCACATACATAGGTATCGGTAACAATGTCAATCCGGGTACACTGTTGGTGGATTTGCTATCAGACGATAAGGAATTCATAACTGTTGAAGAGGAAATGCAGGCCACTATACGTGAGCATCGAGATAACGGTCAAGCCGGCGGTTTCTTCATACGCTACAATATTATCAGGGTAAGAAAGGGACTTTTTGGTTAGCTTTAAAGGTTAGATTGAGTCACCAGTCGAAATCCTCGGCTGGTGATTTCGCCTAGTTCCTAGATGCTTGTGTGGTTGAAATGAGTTCGAACTCTGAAGTTGTAAATTGAATATGTTTTTTCTTAACAGGTCTTTAAAGCTTTCCAATCCGTCAGACAATTTTCTCTAAGTTTTGATCGCGCATTCGTACAAATATAATTTCTCATCTTAACTCGCTGTGGCTTGTATGAACACCTATTGCTTTGATGACCTCTCTTACTGCTGGAGAGGATTGATTGTTCTAATAATATCTGTACTATCTAAAAGTAATTTAGATAATTTGGATCTGCAGCTGTTCTAAGGCGTCAATATTTAATATTTTGAAAATGTCTCTATAGTGAGCTTTGGCAAGGCACAACTGCCAATTGTCAAGTTCATCGACAAAAACGCAAAGTTGAGTATATGGATATTCCAGCCTTCTGAGTCTGTTGTTCACATCTGGGTCAAATGTAAAATATTGGCTTCTCGGTTCTAATTTTTGTTTTAAAAGATCGAGCGTCTTTCGCGCTTTTATTAAACTTTTATCATTTTCGACAAGAACTTGATATTCATCGAGGTATAAGCGCGAGAAAGCCAACGGAAAGTTGAGTATATTGATATTCCTGCCTTGATCACATTTGGGTCAAATGTAAAATATTGGCTTCTCGGTTCTAATTTTTGTTTTAAAAGATCGAGCGTCTTTCGCGCTTTTATTAAACTTTTATCATTTTCGACAAGAACTTGATATTCATCGAAGTATAAGCGCGAGAAAGCCAACGGAAAGTTGAGTATATGGATATTCCTGCCTTCTGAGACTGTTGATCACATTTGGGTCAAATGTAAAATATTGGCTTCTCGGTTCTAATTTTTGTTTTAAAAGATCGAGCGTCTTTCGCGCTTTTATTAAACTTTTATCATTTTCGACAAGAACTTGATATTCATCGAAGTATAAGCGCGAGAAAGCCAACGGAAAGTTGAGTATATGGATATTCCTGCCTTCTGAGACTGTTGATCACATTTGGGTCAAATGTAAAATATTGGCTTCTCGGTTCTAATTTTTGTTTTAAAAGATCGAGCGTCTTTCGCGCTTTTATTAAACTTTTATCATTTTCGACAAGAACTTGATATTCATCGAGGTATAAGCGCGAGAAAGCCAACGGAAAGTTGAGTATATTGATATTCCTGCCTTGATCACATTTGGGTCAAATGTAAAATATTGGCTTCTCGGTTCTAATTTTTGTTTTAAAAGATCGAGCGTCTTTCGCGCTTTTATTAAACTTTTATCATTTTCGACAAGAACTTGATATTCATCGAAGTATAAGCGCGAGAAAGCCAACGGAAAGTTGAGTATATGGATATTCCTGCCTTCTGAGACTGTTGATCACATTTGGGTCAAATGTAAAATATTGGCTTCTCGGTTCTAATTTTTGTTTTAAAAGATCGAGCGTCTTTCGCGCTTTTATTAAACTTTTATCATTTTCGACAAGAACTTGATATTCATCGAAGTATAAGCGCGAGAAAGCCAACGGAAAGTTGAGTATATGGATATTCCTGCCTTCTGAGACTGTTGATCACATTTGGGTCAAATGTAAAATATTGGCTTCTCGGTTCTAATTTTTGTTTTAAAAGATCGAGCGTCTTTCGCGCTTTTATTAAACTTTTATCATTTTCGACAAGAACTTGATATTCATCGAAGTATAAGCGCGAGAAAGCCAACGGAAAGTTGAGTATATGGATATTCCTGCCTTCTGAGACTGTTGATCACATTTGGGTCAAATGTAAAATATTGGCTTCTCGGTTCTAATTTTTGTTTTAAAAGATCGAGCGTCTTTCGCGCTTTTATTAAACTTTTATCATTTTCGACAAGAACTTGATATTCATCGAAGTATAAGCGCGAAAAAGCCAACGGAAAGTTGAGTATATGGATATTCCTGCCTTCTGAGACTGTTGATCACATTTGGGTCAAATGTAAAATATTGGCTTCTCGTTTCTAATTTTTGTTTTAAAAGATCGAGCGTCTTTCGCGCTTTTATTAAACTTTTATCATTTTCGACAAGAACTTGATATTCATCGAAGTATAAGCGCGAAAAAGCCAACGGAAAGTTGAGTATATGGATATTCCTGGCTTCTGAGACTGTTGATCACATTTGGGTCAAATGTAAAATATTGGCTTCTCGGTTCTAATTTTTGTTTTAAAAGATCGAGCGTCTTTCGCGCTTTTATTAAACTTTTATCATTTTCGACAAGAACTTGATATTCATCGAAGTATAAGCGCGAAAAAGCCAACGGAAAGTTGAGTATATGGATATTCCTGCCTTCTGAGACTGTTGATCACATTTGGGTCAAATGTAAAATATTGGCTTCTCGGTTCTAATTTTTGTTTTAAAAGATCGAGCGTCTTTCGCGCTTTTATTAAACTTTTATCATTTTCGACAAGAACTTGATATTCATCGAGGTATAAGCGCGAGAAAGCCAACGGAAAGTTGAGTATATGGATATTCCTGCCTTCTGAGACTGTTGATCACATTTGGGTCAAATGTAAAATATTGGCTTCTCGGTTCTAATTTTTGTTTTAAAAGATCGAGCGTCTTTCGCGCTTTTATTAAACTTTTATCATTTTCGACAAGAACTTGATATTCATCGAGGTATAAGCGCGAGAAAGCCAACGGAAAGTTGAGTATATGGATATTCCCGCCTTCTGAGACTCTTGATCACATTTGGGTCAAATGTAAAATATTGGCTTCTCGGTTCTAATTTTTGTTTTAAAGGATCGAGCGTCTTTCGCGCTTTTATTAAACTTTTATCATTTTCGACAAGAACTTGATATTCATCGAAGTATAAGCGCGAAAAAGCCAACGGAAAGTTGAGTATATGGATATTCCTGCCTTCTGAGACTCTTGATCACATTTGGGTCAAATGTAAAATATTGGCTCCTGGGTTCTAATTTTTGTTTTAAAAGATCGAGCGTCTTTCGCGCTTTTGATATTCATCGAGGTATAAGCGCGAGAAAGCCAAAAGTTGAGTATATGGATATTCCTGCCTTCTGAGACTGTTGATCACATTTGGGTCAAATGTAAAATATTGGCTTCTCGGTTCTAATTTTTGTTTTAAAAGATCGAGCGTCTTTCGCGCTTTTATTAAACTTTTATCATTTTCGACAAGAACTTGATATTCATCGAGGTATAAGCGCGAGAAAGCCAACGGAAAGTTGAGTATATGGATATTCCTGCCTTCTGAGACTCTTGATCACATTTGGGTCAAATGTAAAATATTGGCTTCTCGGTTCTAATTTTTGTTTTAAAAGATCGAGCGTCTTTCGCGCTTTTATTAAACTTTTATCATTTTCGACAAGAACTTGATATTCATCGAAGTATAAGCGCGAAAAAGCCAACGGAAAGTTGAGTATATGGATATTCCTGCCTTCTGAGACTGTTGATCACATTTGGGTCAAATGTAAAATATTGGCTTCTCGGTTCTAATTTTTGTTTTAAAAGATCGAGCGTCTTTCGCGCTTTTATTAAACTTTTATCATTTTCGACAAGAACTTGATATTCATCGAGGTATAAGCGCGAGAAAGCCAACGGAAAGTTGAGTATATGGATATTCCTGCCTTCTGAGACTCTTGATCATATTTGGGTCAAATGTAAAATATTGGCTTCTCGGTTCTAATTTTTGTTTTAAAAGATCGAGCGTCTTTCGCGCTTTTATTAAACTTTTATCATTTTCGACAAGAACTTGATATTCATCGAGGTATAAGCGCGAGAAAGCCAACGGAAAGTTGAGTATATGGATTTTCCTGCCTTCTGAGACTGTTGATCACATTTGGGTCAAATGTAAAATATTGGCTTCTCGGTTCTAATTTTTGTTTTAAAAGATCGAGCGTCTTTCGCGCTTTTATTAAACTTTTATCAAACTTTTATCATTTTCGACAAGAACTTGATATTCATCGAGGTATAAGCGCGAGAAAGCCAACGGAAAGTTGAGTATATGGATTCCTGCCTTCTGAGACTCTTGATCACATTTGGGTCAAATGTAAAATATTGGCTTCTCGGTTCTAATTTTTGTTTTAAAAGATCGAGCGTCTTTCGCGCTTTTATTAAACTTTTATCATTTTCGACAAGAACTTGATATTCATCGAGGTATAAGCGCGAGAAAGCCAACGGAAAGTTGAGTATATGGATATTCCTGCCTTCTGAGACTGTTGATCACATTTGGGTCAAATGTAAAATATTGGCTTCTCGGTTCTAATTTTTGTTTTAAAAGATCGAGCGTCTTTCGCGCTTTTATTAAACTTTTATCATTTTCGACAAGAACTTGATATTCATCGAGGTATAAGCGCGAGAAAGCCAACGGAAAGTTGAGTATATGGATATTCCTGCCTTCTGAGACTGTTGATCACATTTGGGTCAAATGTAAAATATTGGCTTCTCGGTTCTAATTTTTGTTTTAAAAGATCGAGCGTCTTTCGCGCTTTTATTAAACTTTTATCATTTTCGACAAGAACTTGATATTCATCGAGGTATAAGCGCGAGAAAGCCAACGGAAAGTTGAGTATATGGATATTCCCGCCTTCTGAGACTCTTGATCACATTTGGGTCAAATGTAAAATATTGGCTTCTCGGTTCTAATTTTTGTTTTAAAGGATCGAGCGTCTTTCGCGCTTTTATTAAACTTTTATCATTTTCGACAAGAACTTGATATTCATCGAAGTATAAGCGCGAAAAAGCCAACGGAAAGTTGAGTATATGGATATTCCTGCCTTCTGAGACTCTTGATCACATTTGGGTCAAATGTAAAATATTGGCTCCTGGGTTCTAATTTTTGTTTTAAAAGATCGAGCGTCTTTCGCGCTTTTGATATTCATCGAGGTATAAGCGCGAGAAAGCCAACGGAAAGTTGAGTATATGGATATTCCTGCCTTCTGAGACTCTTGATCACATTTGGGTCAAATGTAAAATATTGGCTTCTCGGTTCTAATTTTTGTTTTAAAAGATCGAGCGTCTTTCGCGCTTTTATTAAACTTTTATCATTTTCGACAAGAACTTGATATTCATCGAGGTATAAGCGCGAGAAAGCCAACGGAAAGTTGAGTATATGGATATTCCTGCCTTCTGAGACTCTTGATCACATTTGGGTCAAATGTAAAATATTGGCTTCTCGGTTCTAATTTTTGTTTTAAAAGATCGAGCGTCTTTCGCGCTTTTATTAAACTTTTATCATTTTCGACAAGAACTTGATATTCATCGAAGTATAAGCGCGAAAAAGCCAACGGAAAGTTGAGTATATGGATATTCCTGCCTTCTGAGACTGTTGATCACATTTGGGTCAAATGTAAAATATTGGCTTCTCGGTTCTAATTTTTGTTTTAAAAGATCGAGCGTCTTTCGCGCTTTTATTAAACTTTTATCATTTTCGACAAGAACTTGATATTCATCGAGGTATAAGCGCGAGAAAGCCAACGGAAAGTTGAGTATATGGATATTCCTGCCTTCTGAGACTCTTGATCATATT
Source organism: Sicus ferrugineus (assembly GCA_922984085.1). NCBI lineage: Eukaryota > Metazoa > Arthropoda > Insecta > Diptera > Conopidae > Sicus > Sicus ferrugineus. Next base: position 11,821,729 of record OV277352.1, on the reverse strand, counting down.
TGGGTCAAATGTAAAATATTGGCTTCTCGGTTCTAATTTTTGTTTTAAAAGATCGAGCGTCTTTCGCGCTTTTATTAAACTTTTATCATTTTCGACAAGAACTTGATATTCATCGAAGTATAAGCGCGAAAAAGCCAACGGAAAGTTGAGTATATGGATATTCCTGCCTTCTGAGACTGTTGATCACATTTGGGTCAAATGTAAAATATTGGCTTCTCGGTTCTAATTTTTGTTTTAAAAGATCGAGCGTCTTTCGCGCTTTTATTAAACTTTTATCATTTTCGACAAGAACTTGATATTCATCGAGGTATAAGCGCGAGAAAGCCAACGGAAAGTTGAGTATATGGATATTCCTGCCTTCTGAGACTCTTGATCATATTTGGGTCAAATGTAAAATATTGGCTTCTCGGTTCTAATTTTTGTTTTAAAAGATCGAGCGTCTTTCGCGCTTTTATTAAACTTTTATCATTTTCGACAAGAACTTGATATTCATCGAGGTATAAGCGCGAGAAAGCCAACGGAAAGTTGAGTATATGGATTTTCCTGCCTTCTGAGACTGTTGATCACATTTGGGTCAAATGTAAAATATTGGCTTCTCGGTTCTAATTTTTGTTTTAAAAGATCGAGCGTCTTTCGCGCTTTTATTAAACTTTTATCAAACTTTTATCATTTTCGACAAGAACTTGATATTCATCGAGGTATAAGCGCGAGAAAGCCAACGGAAAGTTGAGTATATGGATATTCCTGCCTTCTGAGACTCTTGATCACATTTGGGTCAAATGTAAAATATTGGCTTCTCGGTTCTAATTTTTGTTTTAAAAGATCGAGCGTCTTTCGCGCTTTTATTAAACTTTTATCATTTTCGACAAGAACTTGATATTCATCGAGGTATAAGCGCGAGAAAGCCAACGGAAAGTTGAGTATATGGATATTCCTGCCTTCTGAGACTCTTGATCACATTTGGGTCAAATGTAAAATATTGGCTTCTCGGTTCTAATTTTTGTTTTAAAAGATCGAGCGTCTTTCGCGCTTTTATTAAAATTTTATCATTTTCGACAAGAACTTGATATTCATCGAAGTATAAGCGCGAAAAAGCCAACGGAAAGTTGGGTATATGGATATTCCTGCCTTCTGAGACTGTTGATCACATTTGGGTCAAATGTAAAATATTGGCTTCTCGGTTCTAATTTTTGTTTTAAAAGATCGAGCGTCTTTCGCGCTTTTATTAAACTTTTATCATTTTCGACAAGAACTTGATATTCATCGAGGTATAAGCGCGAGAAAGCCAACGGAAAGTTGAGTATATGGATATTCCTGCCTTCTGAGACTGTTGATCACATTTGGGTCAAATGTAAAATATTGGCTTCTCGGTTCTAATTTTTGTTTTAAAAGATCGAGCGTCTTTCGCGCTTTTATTAAACTTTTATCATTTTCGACAAGAACTTGATATTCATCGAGGTATAAGCGCGAGAAAGCCAACGGAAAGTTGAGTATATGGATATTCCCGCCTTCTGAGACTCTTGATCACATTTGGGTCAAATGTAAAATATTGGCTTCTCGGTTCTAATTTTTGTTTTAAAGGATCGAGCGTCTTTCGCGCTTTTATTAAACTTTTATCATTTTCGACAAGAACTTGATATTCATCGAAGTATAAGCGCGAAAAAGCCAACGGAAAGTTGAGTATATGGATATTCCTGCCTTCTGAGACTCTTGATCACATTTGGGTCAAATGTAAAATATTGGCTCCTGGGTTCTAATTTTTGTTTTAAAAGATCGAGCGTCTTTCGCGCTTTTGATATTCATCGAGGTATAAGCGCGAGAAAGCCAACGGAAAGTTGAGTATATGGATATTCCTGCCTTCTGAGACTCTTGATCACATTTGGGTCAAATGTAAAATATTGGCTTCTCGGTTCTAATTTTTGTTTTAAAAGATCGAGCGTCTTTCGCGCTTTTATTAAACTTTTATCATTTTCGACAAGAACTTGATATTCATCGAGGTATAAGCGCGAGAAAGCCAACGGAAAGTTGAGTATATGGATATTCCTGCCTTCTGAGACTCTTGATCACATTTGGGTCAAATGTAAAATATTGGCTTCTCGGTTCTAATTTTTGTTTTAAAAGATCGAGCGTCTTTCGCGCTTTTATTAAACTTTTATCATTTTCGACAAGAACTTGATATTCATCGAAGTATAAGCGCGAAAAAGCCAACGGAAAGTTGAGTATATGGATATTCCTGCCTTCTGAGACTGTTGATCACATTTGGGTCAAATGTAAAATATTGGCTTCTCGGTTCTAATTTTTGTTTTAAAAGATCGAGCGTCTTTCGCGCTTTTATTAAACTTTTATCATTTTCGACAAGAACTTGATATTCATCGAAGTATAAGCGCGAAAAAGCCAACGGAAAGTTGAGTATATGGATATTCCTGCCTTCTGAGACTCTTGATCATATTTGGGTCAAATGTAAAATATTGGCTTCTCGGTTCTAATTTTTGTTTTAAAAGATCGAGCGTCTTTCGCGCTTTTATTAAACTTTTATCATTTTCGACAAGAACTTGATATTCATCGAGGTATAAGCGCGAGAAAGCCAACGGAAAGTTGAGTATATGGATATTCCTGCCTTCTGAGACTCTTGATCACATTTGGGTCAAATGTAAAATATTGGCTTCTCGGTTCTAATTTTTGTTTTAAAAGATCGAGCGTCTTTCGCGCTTTTATTAAACTTTTATCATTTTCGACAAGAACTTGATATTCATCGAGGTATAAGCGCGAGAAAGCCAACGGAAAGTTGAGTATATGGATATTCCTGCCTTCTGAGACTCTTGATCACATTTGGGTCAAATGTAAAATATTGGCTTCTCGGTTCTAATTTTTGTTTTAAAAGATCGAGCGTCTTTCGCGCTTTTATTAAACTTTTATCATTTTCGACAAGAACTTGATATTCATCGAAGTATAAGCGCGAAAAAGCCAACGGAAAGTTGAGTATATGGATATTCCTGCCTTCTGAGACTGTTGATCACATTTGGGTCAAATGTAAAATATTGGCTTCTCGGTTCTAATTTTTGTTTTAAAAGATCGAGCGTCTTTCGCGCTTTTATTAAACTTTTATCATTTTCGACAAGAACTTGATATTCATCGAGGTATAAGCGCGAGAAAGCCAACGGAAAGTTGAGTATATGGATATTCCTGCCTTCTGAGACTCTTGATCACATTTGGGTCAAATGTAAAATATTGGCTTCTCAGTTCTAATTTTTGTTTTAAAAGATCGAGCGTCTTTCGCGCTTTTATTAAACTTTTATCATTTTCGACAAGAACTTGATATTCATCGAGGTATAAGCGCGAGAAAGCCAACGGAAAGTTGAGTATATGGATATTCCTGCCTTCTGAGACTCTTGATCACATTTGGGTCAAATGTAAAATATTGGCTTCTCGGTCCTAATTTTTGTTTTAAAAGATCGAGCGTCTTTCGCGCTTTTATTAAACTTTTATCATTTTCGACAAGAACTTGATATTCATCGAGGTATAAGCGCGAGAAAGCCAACGGAAAGTTGAGTATATGGATATTCCTGCCTTCTGAGACTCTTGATCACATTTGGGTCAAATGTAAAATATTGGCTTCTCGGTTCTAATTTTTGTTTTAAAAGATCGAGCGTCTTTCGCGCTTTTATTAAACTTTTATCATTTTCGACAAGAACTTGATATTCATCGAGGTATAAGCGCGAGAAAGCCAACGGAAAGTTGAGTATATGGATATTCCTGCCTTCTGAGACTCTTGATCACATTTGGGTCAAATGTAAAATATTGGCTTCTCGGTTCTAATTTTTGTTTTAAAAGATCGAGCGTCTTTCGCGCTTTTATTAAACTTTTATCATTTTCGACAAGAACTTGATATTCATCGAGGTATAAGCGCGAAAAAGCCAACGGAAAGTTGAGTATATGGATATTCCTGCCTTCTGAGACTCTTGATCACATTTGGGTCAAATGTAAAATATTGGCTTCTCGGTTCTAATTTTTGTTTTAAAAGATCGAGCGTCTTTCGCGCTTTTATTAAACTTTTATCATTTTCGACAAGAACTTGATATTCATCGAGGTATAAGCGCGAGAAAGCCAACGGAAAGTTGAGTATATGGATATTCCTGCCTTCTGAGACTCTTGATCATATTTGGGTCAAATGTAAAATATTGGCTTCTCGGTTCTAATTTTTGTTTTAAAAGATCGAGCGTCTTTCGCGCTTTTATTAAACTTTTATCATTTTCGACAAGAACTTGATATTCATCGAGGTATAAGCGCGAGAAAGCCAACGGAAAGTTGAGTATATGGATATTCCTGCCTTCTGAGACTCTTGATCACATTTGGGTCAAATGTAAAATATTGGCTTCTCGGTTCTAATTTTTGTTTTAAAAGATCGAGCGTCTTTCGCGCTTTTATTAAACTTTTATCATTTTCGACAAGAACTTGATATTCATCGAGGTATAAGCGCGAGAAAGCCAACGGAAAGTTGAGTATATGGATATTCCTGCCTTCTGAGACTCTTGATCACATTTGGGTCAAATGTAAAATATTGGCTTCTCGGTTCTAATTTTTGTTTTAAAAGATCGAGCGTCTTTCGCGCTTTTATTAAACTTTTATCATTTTCGACAAGAACTTGATATTCATCGAAGTATAAGCGCGAAAAAGCCAACGGAAAGTTGAGTATATGGATATTCCTGCCTTCTGAGACTGTTGATCACATTTGGGTCAAATGTAAAATATTGGCTTCTCGGTTCTAATTTTTGTTTTAAAAGATCGAGCGTCTTTCGCGCTTTTATTAAACTTTTATCATTTTCGACAAGAACTTGATATTCATCGAGGTATAAGCGCGAGAAAGCCAACGGAAAGTTGAGTATATGGATATTCCTGCCTTCTGAGACTGTTGATCACATTTGGGTCAAATGTAAAATATTGGCTTCTCGGTTCTAAATTTTGTTTTAAAAGATCGAGCGTCTTTCGCGCTTTTATTAAACTTTTATCATTTTCGACAAGAACTTGATATTCATCGAAGTATAAGCGCGAAAAAGCCAACGGAAAGTTGAGTATATGGATATTCCTGCCTTCTGAGACTGTTGATCACATTTGGGTCAAATGTAAAATATTGGCTTCTCGGTTCTAATTTTTGTTTTAAAAGATCGAGCGTCTTTCGCGCTTTTATTAAACTTTTATCATTTTCGACAAGAACTTGATATTCATCGAGGTATAAGCGCGAGAAAGCCAACGGAAAGTTGAGTATATGGATATTCCTGCCTTCTGAGACTGTTGACCACATTTGGGTCAAATGTAAAATATTGGCTTCTCGGTTCTAATTTTTGTTTTAAAAGATCGAGCGTCTTTCGCGCTTTTATTAAACTTTTATCATTTTCGACAAGAACTTGATATTCATCGAAGTGTAAGCGCGAGAAAGCCAACGGAAAGTTGAGTATATGGATATTCCTGCCTTCTGAGACTGTTGATCACATTTGGGTCAAATGTAAAATATTGGCTTCTCGGTTCTAATTTTTGTTTTAAAAGATCGAGCGTCTTTCGCGCTTTTATTAAACTTTTATCATTTTCGACAAGAACTTGATATTCATCGAGGTATAAGCGCGAGAAAGCCAACGGAAAGTTGAGTATATGGATATTCCTGCCTTCTGAGACTCTTGATCACATTTGGGTCAAATGTAAAATATTGGCTTCTCGGTTCTAATTTTTGTTTTAAAAGATCGAGCGTCTTTCGCGCTTTTATTAAACTTTTATCATTTTCGACAAGAACTTGATATTCATCGAAGTATAAGCGCGAAAAAGCCAACGGAAAGTTGAGTATATGGATATTCCTGCCTTCTGAGACTCTTGATCACATTTGGGTCAAATGTAAAATATTGGCTTCTCGGTTCTAATTTTTGTTTTAAAAGATCGAGCGTCTTTCGCGCTTTTATTAAACTTTTATCATTTTCGACAAGAACTTGATATTCATCGAAGTATAAGCGCGAGAAAGCCAACGGAAAGTTGAGTATATGGATATTCCTGCCTTCTGAGACTCTTGATCACATTTGGGTCAAATGTAAAATATTGGCTTCTCGGTTCTAATTTTTGTTTTAAAAGATCGAGCGTCTTTCGCGCTTTTATTAAACTTTTATCATTTTCGACAAGAACTTGATATTCATCGAGGTATAAGCGCGAGAAAGCCAACGGAAAGTTGAGTATATGGATATTCCTGCCTTCTGAGACTCTTGATCACATTTGGGTCAAATGTAAAATATTGGCTTCTCGGTTCTAATTTTTGTTTTAAAAGATCGAGCGTCTTTCGCGCTTTTATTAAACTTTTATCATTTTCGACAAGAACTTGATATTCATCGAAGTGTAAGCGCGAGAAAGCCAACGGAAAGTTGAGTATATGGATATTCCTGCCTTCTGAGACTGTTGATCACATTTGGGTCAAATGTAAAATATTGGCTTCTCGGTTCTAATTTTTGTTTTAAAAGATCGAGCGTCTTTCGCGCTTTTATTAAACTTTTATCATTTTCGACAAGAACTTGATATTCATCGAGGTATAAGCGCGAGAAAGCCAACGGAAAGTTGAGTATATGGATATTCCTGCCTTCTGAGACTCTTGATCACTGATTCTGTGTTCTCCTCGAGCGCGTGGGATGGCTCGAAGAGTCAAGAAATTGGGGGTGGTCTCCGAGCTCGTGGGGATCTGGCTCGAAGGACCAAATGTTTCTTTCGATCTCCGAGCGCGTGGGATGGCTCGAAGATCCAAGATGGGGGGGGGGATAAAGATAATAAAGCTACTCACTTGTCTGTTCTCTGGCGTCGTTGATTTCGCGGCTGCGCGTTTCTTGTCTCTGGGTCGTCTGGATGGTGGATATGGTGGTTTTCCAAATAAACTTCCAACTCGGTGGTCTCGATGGAGATGGGGGGTGATGGTGTTAAAGTTGTACTGATGAGTTAAATTGTTCACTAAAAGTTGCACTCGCGTGTACTTCGGCGACACTTGGAAAAAGAATGAAGCCGGGCTTCCTCCCGGAACCACCGCCATCTACCTGTGAACGAGAAGAAAGCGAGAACGGAACGAGACGGAATGGGGTCCGCTCGAGCCGTGTTCAGCGGGGTTGCTGATGGGTTTGTGTGGGATTTGTCGCCACGGGAAAAGCGACGGGAGACGGTGGGTTTTTTCGCGTGAACATCCCGCCCGCCTTGCAGTACTGCAACTTTGCACAGGTTAGAGACGCACGAAGAGGGGTTCCTCGCTTTAGCCGCGGATACCTGATGGTTTTAGGGATTAACCATCAGGTTGGTCAGGGACTCCGCGGGGGGGGAGTGACCAGCAGATTGGGCTGCATCCGCGGAATTAAAGGGCGCTGCACGGGGCGGCAACGCCTACGTCCCCACCTTAAGTGCAGACGCTTCCGGACAGAACCCATCCGAAGACGGAGTTCTGCGCGAATGGCTGCAAAGATAAGATATAGGTAAAAGTTGTTTAGGGGGATTCGCTGGGGTGCGAAAAGCTCGCAGTTGGCGACGCCTCAGAGGGGAGCAGTACCATTTTGCTAATGGGTCGTGTTATGGTTCCTTGTTCGGTTCGGACGTCCGCGACGCGTGTTCTATCGTCAGAACCGGGATAAACATGAACTATACGACCGAGTCTCCATTTTGTTGGGGGGAGGTTGTCATCTCGTAAGACAACCAGGTCGTTAATTTTTAAATTAGTTTGGGGGAACTTCCATTTGCTGCGTTTGTGGAGTTCGGTGAGATATTCGTTTTTCCACCGGGAACAAAATTGCTGATAGACAGCTCTGACCTTCTGCCATCGATTCACAATTCTGGGTGGAGATTGTAATATTTCGGGTTCTGCCGGAGCCAAGAGCGGGCCGCCGACTAGAAAATGTCCTGGGGTTAGGGGTTGCAGGTCCGAAGGATCTTCTGACATGCTATTAAGGGGTCTGGAGTTCAAGCAAGCTTCGATTTTGGAGAGTATGGTGGAAAACTCTTCAAATGTGAAGCGGAGATCGCCAGCGAATCTGCGGAAGTGGAGTTTGAAGCTTTTTACTCCAGCTTCCCAGAGTCCGCCCATGTGCGGAGCGGCAGCGGGAATGAAATGCCATCGCAGGCGTTGATGAGCGTATTGGGAGGCAATAGCGTCCTGAGTGTGTTGAATTACTGATTCCCATTCTCGTCGGAGGGTCTTCGCTGCTCCGACGAAATTTCGTCCGTTGTCGGAGTACAAATCAGAGGGACATCCTCGGCGAGCGCTGAATCGTCCAAAGGCAGCGAGAAATGTCGGGGTTGACAAATCGCTGGCAGCTTCGAGGTGTATGGCCTTCGTCGCAAAGCACACGAAGACGCAAACGTAGCCTTTGGTGATGAGGCAGGCTCTTCCAGTGTAGTTCTTGATGTCGAACGGTCCAGCGAAGTCCAAACCGGTGGCAGCAAAGGGGCGAGAGAGTGTGGTGCGCTCAGGGGGTAGAGCGGCCATAAGTTGGGTGCGTACTTGCTTCTTTTGGAGCAAGCAAGGCTTGCAATTATGAATTGTGGCTTTAATCATGTTTTGAGCCTTGGGTATCCAGTACCGCGTGCGCAGCAAGCGTAGCATCAGCTGGTTTCCACCGTGTAAACTGATGTTGTGGATAAACCGAACCAAAAGGCGGGTGAAGACGCAATTGTAGGGGAGCAAAATAGGGTGGCGTTCATCGTACGAGAGAGATGGACAAGAGATTAACCGTCCGCTCACGCGGAGGAGTCCATCGTGTGAGAGAAATGGGTTAAGCGAGAGAATCGAACTCTTGCGCTTAAGAGTTTGTTGCATTTCAAGACAATGATATTCGTCGTTGAAATGAACTTTTTGCGCGACACTGATGAGCCGCGTCTGAACGGCTTGAATCTCATCGGAGTCGATGAGAGTAGTTTCGCGCCGAAAATGAGGGCGGTAATGGGGGTGCGTATGCTGCAGGAACCGAAAAGCATACGCCAATACGCGAAGCGCTCGCGGGAAAGAGGAGAATCTTTCCAAGGGGTCCTCATATTGGTGGTAATAGGTGAAATTGGTTTTGATGGGCTTAGCCTCCAACTCAGTTTCGAACTCGTGGGGGGCAGTGTAGTGCGGCCACTGCGTCCTCGCTTGCCGCAGCCATGCAGGTCCTTGCCACCAGAGCGGGGTGTGAAGCAAATCCAGCGGATACATGCCTCTGCTGGCAAGATCCGCTGGATTGCTCTCCGAGTCGACGTGGTACCAGTGAGTGTGGTCCGCCACCTCGACAATTTTCGCGACACGGTTGGCGACGAACGTCGTCCATGTGCAGGGTGGTCGTTTCAACCACGCCAGCACTATAGTCGAGTCGGTCCAACAGTGAAGGTCATACTGTGGAAAGTCGAGATGGGGAACGATTGCGTCAATCATATCGACAAGGAGAGCAGCTCCGCAGAGTTCCAATCGAGGGATCGATATGGTTTTGATTGGGGCGACCTTCGTTTTGGCAAAGAGCAAGGAAGTCGAAGTGCTGCCTGAGTTACGAGTGAGCACGTAGATCACGCCAGCGTATGCTTTCTCGGAAGCATCGCAAAAAGCATGAATTTCCACGGTGCTGCCTGGGGTGAAGTGAATCCATCGGGGTATTTTGAGGAGATTGATATGGGGGTAACATTGGACGAATTGAAGCCAACGTTGTAAAGTGATGGGAATGAGTGGGTCGTCCCATCCGATGCCGTCCAGCCAGAGTTGTTGCATGATGGTTTTTGCAATGACAATGATTGGAGCAAGCCATCCTGCCGGGTCAAACAGTTTTGCAATCCGAGATAACACCTCGCGCTTAGTATATGTGGGGGAGAGGTCAAAGGGCTTTGACTCTATGTTGAAATGATCAGTTTTGGCATTCCAACGGAGGCCGAGAGTTTTGGTATTGCTACCATCTTCTAATTCAAGAAAGTCTTTGTTTAAGAGATCTTGTGGTGGGATCCCAATTAGAAGAGCGGGGTGATTTGCTGTCCATTTTCGTAGCGTGAAGCCGGCAGAGAGAAGAGCGGCAGACAGTTGATGTCGGGTGCGAAGCGCGACATCAATGTCATGAGCGCCACATAACGCGTCATCCACGTACATGGAGTTCTTAAGAATCGGAGCAGCAAGGGGGTATTTTTTCTCGACATCCTTTGCCAATTGATGTAGAGTACGTATGGCTAGATAGGGAGCACAATTGACGCCAAACGTGACCGTTTGGAGTTCGAAATCTTGCACATTGTCGTATGAAGAGTTTCGGAAGAGGATTCGCTGGTAGCGCGAATGCTGGGGATTGATGCGGATTTGGCGATACATTTTTTCAATGTCGCCATTGAAAACGTATTTATAAAGTCGCCATTGGATAATGAGAAATGTCAAATCCGATTGCAGGGCCGGCCCAGGATAGAGGACATCGTTCAGGCTGAGACCGTTGGAGGAGGGGCAGGAGGCGTTGAACACAACACGCACCTTGGTTGTGCTGCTGTCGGGTTTGAGAACAGCATGATGGGGTAGGTAGTAGTTGTCGGAACCGGAAGGGTTCTGGGAGGGGTGGATCTGTGTCATATGATGCAGATCCGAGTACTCTCGAATCACGGAGTCATATGTTTCTTTAAAACTGGGGGTCTTCAACAATCTCGTTTCGTTTCGGAGAAACTGTTTGAGAGCAATCTCTCTGGATTTCCCGATCGTTATTGAAGAAGGAAAACCTTCCTTGAAGGGCAGTGAAACCATATATCGGCCATCGGGGCGCCTCTGAGTGGTATTTGAATATAAGTCCTCGCAGCGTTGTTCACCCGGGGTGGGTATCCGTCTAGTTTGGACTTCTTCAAGCTCCCAGAATCGCGATAGTTGGTGATCCATGGAGACTTCGGTGAAGAAAGAGACTCGTGTGGTAATCGAGGGAGCGGGTAAATCCTGCTTAAGTGGACCAGTGAGAATCCACCCGAAAATGGTCTCTTGAGCGACCAGAGAATCAACGATGTTGCGTTTAATTCCATCGCGCAAGATGAGGGGGTAGATGTCGGCTCCAATAAGCATATCAATCTGATCACTGCGGTAGAAGTTATCATCGGCTAAGGGTAGCGCGCGAAGAGATTCACAGCGTGACGTATCGAGAGAGCAAACCGGGAGATTGCCGGTTAACTTGGGGAGCACAAGCGCGCAAGCTTGAAGGTGAGTCCCAGGAGCTCGAGGTGAGCCAATCTGGAAATTACAAAATTTCGAAACCTGAGCAGTAATCGTTTGATTGACACTCGCCACTTGGGCCTGGATGGCCTTCACTGGGAGTTTCAATCGCTTCTGGATACGTTCGGTTAAGAAGGTGGCTTCGGAGCCGGGGTCAATGAGCGCACGCGCTGTGTATGGCTCACCGCGATGATAAATATGAATCATCGCAGTGGCGAGCAACACCTGCTTCGGTCGCGAGGTGAAGCACGTCAATACGTTGGATGTTGAGGGGGCTTCAGTGGACTGTATATTAGGGGTAGAGGTAGAGGGGGTCGCTCGAGAGTGCGACGGAAGGTTCGACGAGCGATTATGCATATGAGCATTTGAACCGCGATGAGGGGGGTTTTTACGAAGCGAGGTATTATGGGGAGAGTCCGAATGAGAGTTCGGTTGGGGGGCCGAGGCCTCCTCGCGATGTAATAGTGTGTGATGTCGCTGATTGCACGACATACACGTGAACGCACTTTTACACTCTTTTACGTGATGTGAGTGCGCCAAGCAGTTGGAACAAAAATGAATTCGTTGAACTGTCGCCCAACGAGAGTCCACATTCATTGCCAGAAACCGCGGGCATCTGCGGAGCGTGTGCGGTTGATCAGTGCATAATCTGCAGCTGGTCGAAACCATATTAGCCTGGAACGTATTCACAGGCTTTGGGTTGGGGGGAGCGCGCGTAGAGGTAGGCGACGCTTTTTTAGGGGGGTTGACGGACTTCCGGATATCGTCAACAGTTTCCAAAGTTTGGAAATGGGAGGTGAGAAATGCGTCCATTTCGCGCCATCTTGGGATTTCGCGTTTGAGAGTGATAGATTGTTCCCATAACGAGAGGGTGTGTTCGGGGAGGCGAGTTGAGCAGAGATGCACAATAATTGCGTCCCAGCTGTTCACATCGACATCATGCAAAGTGAGAGCTGAGAGGCAGTTATTAATCTCTCGTTGGAGACGTTTAATGGCCACTCCCGATTCTTTGGTAATTGGGGTTAAATTGAATAACGTTCGGAGTTGAACGTTAACAAGAATTCGCTTATTCTCGAAGCGATCGGTGAGGTTCCGCCAAGCTTGCTCAAAACCGGCGTCGGTGAGGGGGGATTTTTGGACTATTTCTTTTGCTTCACCTCGTGTCTTTTGGTTGAGGTGAAACAACTTTTCGATGGGGGATAACCGATTGTTGCGGATGTAGAGAGCTGAAAACATATCGCGAAAAGTTGGCCATGATTCGTAATCGCCGTTAAAAATCGCGGTGTCACATGGAGGTAAGCTAATATTATGGCCGGAGAGATTCGAGTGGACTGTTGCCTCCAGTGCAGAGGCATGGGATAACGAGGATGGCGAAGTTGGGGAGGGTAGGGGGGCAGCGAGATGCTGCAGCTCGCTGATCTTGGCGGAGAAACGTACATAGATTTGGTAACTGCGTCGGTATTGGCTTTTCACGACAGTGACCTCCGCGGATTTGGGATCGTCGATTGCTAATGGATTCGCTGCCATGATGGTGGATTCCAAGCATGCGTTGTATGCTCGTTTCAAATCGGACCAGACCGCCTTCAGTTCCTCACGATGGGTGTCCAAGGTGGGTGCCGAATGTTCGCGTTCCGGGATGTCGTTGAATTCCGTCTCGAACTCCTCCAGTGTTTCAGTCACGCTGATGAATTTCGTAAGGGGATCCATGGTAACCGAATCACTCGTGCGAGAAATTGTATTTTTGTACAAAAAGTTTTATTGTTTATTTATTTTTGGGGGGGGGTTAATAATAATAATAATTTATTATTAAATGATTTGTGATGATTTAACACCGTGGGGGGGGGGGTATGCCGAACGAAAACTCAAAACACTCGTGTTAAAAGAGTGGCACACAAAAAAAATAAAAATGAGAAAAACCACTAATTAAGCATAATATAATGCTTGTTTATTTTATTTTATTTTGGGGGTAACAATTTTCGGGGTTAATTGTATATTACTGTGAGAAAGTAATTTAATTCAAAACTAGTCGAAGTAGTTTAAAATTAACTACTTCAACTACTTCTGCAAACGCCGTGTCCAACCGGGTAGCCGCTGCTTGTGCGCTGCCCGCACGCTGTCACTGATGCTCGCTGCGGATATAGCACAAAGCAACTCCGCAAAACGAGAGAGTAGTGCTTGCGCCTGTGAAAAGGTGGTGGTTTTTTGGTGTGCTGAGAATTCCACGCTGGAGCTGCAGGTTTTTTTTTGTACACTTTTGGGGCCAACGGCAACTCTCGATACCGCTACGAGAATGAACCGTTGGTAATATTCTTTTTCAAAAAATATAAGTTTTCGATTTGGGAATATTAAATTGATGTACAACACGGGATGGTTGCACATACAATTTAATATAAAAGAACGATATTTTTGTTCTTTTGGGGAGATCACAAATGAATGCTGCGCGACGCCGAACCGAAACAAGGGGTTTACACTTAATATTATAATTTTAATATTATAATTTTATATAATATAATTGTAATAGGGGGGATTGGGGGTTTTGCCGGCGTAAAATCCGGCTCGAAGGACCAAATGATTCTGTGTTCTCCTCGAGCGCGTGGGATGGCTCGAAGAGTCAAGAAATTGGGGGTGGTCTCCGAGCTCGTGGGGATCTGGCTCGAAGGACCAAATGTTTCTTTCGATCTCCGAGCGCGTGGGATGGCTCGAAGATCCAAGATGGGGGGGGGATAAAGATAATAAAGCTACTCACTTGTCTGTTCTCTGGCGTCGTTGATTTCGCGGCTGCGCGTTTCTTGTCTCTGGGTCGTCTGGATGGTGGATATGGTGGTTTTCCAAATAAACTTCCAACTCGGTGGTCTCGATGGAGATGGGGGGTGATGGTGTTAAAGTTGTACTGATGAGTTAAATTGTTCACTAAAAGTTGCACTCGCGTGTACTTCGGCGACACTTGGAAAAAGAATGAAGCCGGGCTTCCTCCCGGAACCACCGCCATCTACCTGTGAACGAGAAGAAAGCGAGAACGGAACGAGACGGAATGGGGTCCGCTCGAGCCGTGTTCAGCGGGGTTGCTGATGGGTTTGTGTGGGATTTGTCGCCACGGGAAAAGCGACGGGAGACGGTGGGTTTTTTCGCGTGAACAATCACATTTGGGTCAAATGTAAAATATTGGCTTCTCGGTTCTAATTTTTGTTTTAAAAGATCGAGCGTCTTTCGCGCTTTTATTAAACTTTTATCATTTTCGACAAGAACTTGATATTCATCGAGGTATAAGCGCGAGAAAGCCAACGGAAAGTTGAGTATATGGATATTCCTGCCTTCTGAGACTGCTGATCACATTTGGGTCAAATGTAAAATATTGGCTTCTCGGTTCTAATTTTTGTTTTAAAAGATCGAGCGTCTTTCGCGCTTTTATTAAACTTTTATCATTTTCGACAAGAACTTGATATTCATCGAGGTATAAGCGCGAGAAAACCAACGGAAAGTTGAGTATATGGATATTCCTGCCTTCTGAGACTGTTGATCACATTTGGGTCAAATGTAAAATATTGGCTTCCCTGGTTCTAATTTTTGTTTTTAAAGGTCGAGCGTCTTTCGCGCTTTTATTAAACTTTTATCATTTTCGAAAAGAACTTGATATTCATCGAAGTATAAGAGCGAGGAAGCCATCCTTCGGCTTTAAAATGACAAAGTTTTACTAGGCGCTTAACTGTTCGCAAAAGGTTGTACAGATAGATTCTAAAAATCTGTCAAAAACGTTCATATTTGCGACCTAATGGCCAGTAAGACACGTATTGTGCTGGCATATTTATATTCTCTGCCGTATAGTTATGTAAGGCAGATACTCTCAGAATACAGTATTTATTCTCTGTCTTAAACTAGAGCTGTATTCAAATTGTAATTAAAATGCAAATACAAGCACACATTTTTTTGAAAATAAGTATTAAGTATAAATGCATAAGTATGTTAAGTATATGCATATGTACATGAACGTAGTAACTACATTACAGTAAATACCTTTAAACATAATTCAGGTATTTACAGCACTGAAAAGTAATGGGTTGGCAAATAAGTTCGTTCGGTTTTTTAGAGTGGATTAAAACACAATTGATTGATACACAGTATCAATTCTAATCAATTACATATTGGCCACCTTAATCGTGTCCCTCTTGCCATCTTTCCACCAACCTGGGCAGATTATGCCGCGTTCGCAAAACTTCGGGGGCTTATCGACGAAAAACCAGTGGAAGACAACACCCTCACTTGCTTGGGTCAATTTCGTTAATTGTAAACAATATATATCTAGTTGAATCAATCGTTTTGCCAGACTGTAGGACTACGCAATAGATGACACCCTTGAAATCCCACCATACGTAGAGTTTTATTTTCTTTGCCATCCCGCTTCCCGATGTTGGGGTGGCTCGCTTCTGTGCCCCCTGACCTTTTACGCATTTCGTAATTGTAAACGATAAATTTTTCGTTACCTGTAAGCATTTGTTTCAAAAGTCAGTCTTTTTCTTGGCGTTTCTGTAGCAAATCGCAGATGGTTATGCCTGTGGTCAAGTTAGCCTCGGTTAATCGATGCGTCACTCAAACATTAAGCCGAGAAATGTATCTCAGCGTTCGCTAATGGTTTTCTGCGCTGGTGTATACATTCAACGTCGTAGCAATCTATCGTATCGATTAGGATGGATTTACTCTGATTATTACCTTAATGTGTCTTGAGTTAGTTAATCTTGACATACCACTTTTGGCATACACGTCACGTTAAGTCAAAATTTTGGATTAGAATCAAGTCCAAAATCAAACTGACATTGAAACCAATGTCGATGACGACAAGATCACTTCTAATAATCTATTCTCTCGAAAATCATATATCCATAGGTGCAGAAAGTCCAGAATCGTAAACTATGGGAACGTTATGCCCACCGCCGTCAGGAGATCTCTGAAGAAAATGCGTTGCAAGCGAACGAACGCATGCTCTTCCATGGCAGTCCCTTCATAAATGCAATCGTGCAGAAAGGCTTTGACGAGCGGCACGCTTACATTGGCGGCATGTTTGGCGCCGGTATATATTTTGCAGAGCACAGTTCGAAAAGCAATCAATACGTTTATGGCATCGGCGGAGGTATCGGCTGTCCCTCTCACAAGGATAAATCATGTTACGTTTGTCCCAGGTAACTAACAGCAAATCGAAGACTTCTAAAATCGAACACGACTTAAATCTCATTAACATTCTGGTTTACTCAACAAGGCAACTACTTCTGTGTCGAGTGGCTTTGGGCAAATCATTTTTGCAATACAGCGCCATGAAGATGGCTCACGCACCACCCGGGCACCATTCGGTCATAGGAAGACCTTCAGCTGGCGGATTACATTTTGCCGAATACGTTGTCTACAGGGGAGAACAAGTAGGACGGACTTAGTTTGGTTGACTGTTTACTAAAATATTTAACGTTTCCATTCCTACTCCTTTCGCAGGCTTATCCGGAATACTTGATAACCTATCAAATTGTTAAACCCGACGACACCAGCAGCGGCAACGAAGAAACAAGGTGATGGATGCCCTCAGTTGGTTCCACCCCCACACTGACATCACGACAACAGCAGCAGCAGCAGCATCATCCCCAGTCTCTGCCGCTACAATTAAAACTGCAGTTGCAAAAGCAATACAAGCAGCAGCAACAACAAAAACAACTGCAACAAGTAACCACCACACAACCTTCGCCTGCCGGAACATACCACGTAAAAAGCGTGGCAACATTTGGCGACACCGCCGGCGACTTCGACGACGCCGAGGACGATCCTTCTACGATGTCCTCAAGAAACTCCTTCTCCTCTGTCGACACCAATCAAACACTCTTGAATTCCATTGCCACACAAACGCAGCAGTATTTGCTACCCAACGGTAACAAACGCGCCGCAGACTCCAACAATCGCGCTTACCGTTCCAAATACAGTCAATTCATGATTATCACACCCGCCGTCTCAATCGATCGCAACTTCGATGGCGCAACCGGCGCCGCAATCACCGATGCTGTCACCGACAACGACGCATCCCACTTCAACAATGGCAACAGCCTCTTCCGCATGACGCTGCTGCAAAGCAGCTTTGACAGCGGTAACAGCAGCGATAGCTCATTCTGCTCCAACTACAATCCGAACATACACAGCAGCCGGTACCATCTGCTGCCAAAGGCGGGGCCAACATTTTACACATTCTCGTCGTGGCGCTGGTGTACATTAATCTGCGCCGCCATGCGCTGTTTCGGCGCAGGCGCAAACCATCGCAGCTTCAGTGAGGCGACCACAGCCACCTACAGCACCTCGCTGACCCGACGTCCGCCATATCAACGCTCATGTAGCTCTGGGATTCCCGGCAGTTCAGTGCCACTGCGTCATTTTCGCTCATCCTCCACGTCAGCTGAACCATTTTCGTCTTTCATCTCGTCGAAGAAATGCGACCACATGAACAACGTCACCTACGAATTGTGACCGTGGATGTCGCTTGCAGTCAGCGTCGTCGTCGCCCTCGTCGTTGTAGTTGTCGCCGGCGTTGGTGGTCTACATTTATCTGATCTCTTAATCTACTTCCTCTTCTTGAATGTATGTGGTGGATTATGTTATATCCGCGAAGCTGATTGCAGCAAATATCAAATTACAAGGTCGACTTTTGCGAACGAAACGCGAAGCCTTCCTCCTATCTTACGGTTCTTCCCGAGCAATATTTAAGAGAAGGCGAAAAATTTCTGTGTTTAGATGTGTAGAGAACTTAAGTACACACACAAATATATATTTTGTCGTATTTAAAACAATTTTTGCATATAAACCCTCATTACAGTAAGTGTTTAGAAATAGCAAGCGTTTCGAAGAACTTTAACTCAAACTCAGTTGTGACTTAATCACTTGTAGATGTGAGGAATCAACACGATTTTACATTCTTAGGTGGACTAAAATTTTGCAATATTAAAATGCAATATTAAAACATTATAATGGTGTGCCGATCTTTTTAATTACTTTCGGACTCGGAAGACTTATGATTTCCTTTTACATTAGAGATTTTTCGTAATAAGCCCGAAATTCAAATGAAATACGCGAGACACAGTCTCGCTAAACTTAATGAAGTTTGCTAAACTTAATAAAAATATTAATCGACTCTTCTTAACGATTTTAAGCGATTTTTTTTATTTAATGCTTTTAATGGCATTAAAATATCGGCTTTTCAATTAAGATACAGTAATCGGGCAATCGTCACTTGCAGTTCCTGGTTTAGACAGGATAATTCAGTCACTGAATCAAGTTACTTGTGCTTTTTTACGAATTCTATCTTTGGAAAATGTTTACCATCATTGAAAGCACTTCGTGAAATGTTTGCAATCACACTGAGGCAATATAGCAATCGAAAATCGGTGTATTAAGAGAATTTATTGCTGCTTCGGTGAATATGTTCACTTAAACGTTTGTGATCTTAAATTTTATGCTTATCTCATTACTATTGATTATAATTTTAAGCTCATTTTGAATTATTAATGTACACCTCTTTACTGAAACTCTGCATACAGACTCAAATTCGGAATCTTTATACGTACGTACGTAGGTAAATAAGATTTTCTCTTCTTCATTTATGAATACTATACACAAAATAAAAAGCATACATAAATACAATAAAAGGAGTTCAGCATGATTATTTCGCCACTTCGTGTTACTGCAGCGCTTCGATGGTCTACCTGCCACTAACCGCCAAGCGGTTCGCTTGCTCTCAACTCACACTTTATCCCCCCCCCCACACACTCCTTCAGCACAATTTTATAATTATCGTTTCTCCCCCGTGCTTTTAAAAAAATTACTTTCATCTGTTTAAATATACGAACAGACACAAAACCGAAAACCACAAAATTTCTGTTTATGCCAATTAGAGAACAACAGCAGCTTGGCTTAAATTATGTTTAACATGGCTTGTAGCAAATCGTTAAGAACTGTAAAGAAGCTCGTGCGTGCGTTCTTTTCAAATAATTTGACAGCTGACGCATAAATTATAGGACATCGACAGTATGTTGCTTTCCTTGCCGCAGGACGCGACATGCATTCTTTACACTTATCGTTCTGCTCGCATATTTATACGCTCGTACGAATTTTAATGCAATTCCAGACTCCTTACATATCGAAAACCAGGAGAGTAAAATACGGCCTTTGTAATCAAATTTTATGTGTTGCGCGTCTTTTTAAGAATTGATCACTATCGTGTTATCTATCCGTCGGTGGGATCGCTCCGAAAGGATTTGGAATGCTTCTGAAGTGGCTTAAATTCTATTCACGTCTTTGAATAGAAGAGCGAAATCTTCATAGAGAATAAAATATGTTCACCAGCTATTTCCTTAAACTATTTTAGATTAAATAAACTTCTGAACTGAAACTGAGAAAACTTACTCCATGTCCAGCGTGGATACGACTAATGCGACACGATCAATGCGACAGTCGTAAATAGCCGTGCATAGCGTGGATGCGACAAACTCATGTTTCAAGAATTTATTTCTGATATTTCATCAGATTTATCGATCGACTGGTGTTTATGAACATTCAATTTTTTTAATGGTCGTTTGATTTTTGCTTTCATTTTACTATGTTGAAAATGCCAAAATCTGCAGGCCGGGACGAGTGCAATTTGTTTTCAATAACAGCAAATAAGCACCAGCCACGTCCTACATAAAATGACGTGTCGTTTGCGGGGAAGAACATTTAATTACGTTAAGAATAACTAGAATGGGAAGGATAAGGTAAATTGAAGAATACTGAAATGATGGTTTCAAATTACATAAAATAAACTTATAATTACACTTACAGAATGGAAGCCTTAAAAAAATACAATTTGAAAAAACATGAGCAAACAATAAAAGTAAGAAAAAGTATGAAGGATGTTAAAATTAAAGCAAATCGCTGTCAATAAAACCATTTAAAAACAATACACACACGTTAACCTCTAAAGACTTAAAAGATTAATCAAGGAAAACGAGCAAATGACTCCGAAAATGTTGCGAATTCAAGTTACGAGTAGGAATAAATTTGAAAACAATAAAACCTAAAGAAAAAATAGAAAAAAGCCGGAAATATATTGAAAAATTATGCTAATTAATCGTGGAATAGTTTTGTTAACACAAAGCAAACCTGCATCTTCATTTTCTGATGAAATGGATACAGGATCACCAGGTAACTTCTCAGCCAGGGATAGGATCACCATATCATTTCTCAGCCAAATACTTACAAAATACGGTTTGTCCGGCTAGCTTTCCGAAAAAGACTCTTGAGCGTGGAACTTTCGAGTCATCCCGTCGCACAGGACGATTATGACCAAAAAAGTAGAAAGGAATCCTAACTAATAAAATTAAAAAAATAATACTGCTGCTTCTCAGATTTAGTCAATTTTTATTTAGCCAACTGAAACGCACTCCTTGAAAAGAGCAACCATGACGAACACATGCAATGCAACGCGCATGCGTCATGCGGTGCAGTACCCTGTGTGTGCGGCTGTATCAAATTATTTAAATACATTAACGTTTGTACATTAAAAAACTATAAAGCTAAGATAAAAATAACGATGAGTTCTCTTTGTCCGATTTTAACTTAAACTTTTCTGTCTTTAGTTCGCCTTCTGCTGAAATGGCAGTTGTTGTTGCTGCTGCTGCTGCTGCTGTTGTTGTTGCTGCTGCAGTGGCTTTTGGAATGCATCCTCTTCTGTGCTGGTGCTGGTCAAATTGTTCATCACGTTTTCTTCTTTGAGCGCTGGAGTAGGAGGAGGGGTTGCTTTGGCTGAAGTGCTACCGTCGTCGGTGGCATTCTTTTCAATTAACACTCGCACCACCTCCGAGGTGAAGCGTTCCACCAGCAACAGCGCCTGCTGCCTGGGCATCTCCTCCAACGAAGAGGCCACGAACTGGCCAAACGCTTCGTACTTCTGTTCGCGAGCACTAAGGCAGCGCTTTTTTTCAGGAACCGACGCCGCCGCCACCTGACCAAAACCTCGAACGGTATTGGCGCTGCTTTTGTGGGCGCCGCTTACCTCATGCTTCGGAATGATGTTGCGCATGGAATCCAGACTGCGAATACTTATCAATCGCTGGGAGGAGTTTGCTTCGGCTTTGGTAACTTGGCCTTTAATATTTAGGTTGTTGTATACCATGTCTGTTTGGTTAACTGCTGCTGCTGCTGCATGATTATCCTCGCCGGCTTCCAGCTCGGTGCCACTTTGGCTATCGCTGAAAGACAAAATGCACCTCGTCGGTTAGTTGCATTGACTGCGTTAAGAAGCTTACGATTCAGCGTCTGTGATCTGCTCCAACTTCACCGCCAGCATGCCGTTCGCTAAAGGCGCCGCAGCGTAAGCTGGTTGAAAGCCTGGCGTTGACAAGCTGGCGCCGCCGCTGTCCGGATTCATCAAGTCGGCGGATGACTGGCGTGGCATCATGCGTTTGAACGAGCGGCGCGTGCGAATATGCTCGGAAAGGAATTCCAGGTGTTCGTAGAGAGGCCAAGGCGAGTGGACATACTTGCCGGGACTCTCTTCAGCCAGCTGCTCCAGGCGCCGTTTTTCGAGATTGTAACGATTGCGTAGTTGCAACATGCGATCTTTTAAGAGGGCAACTAGAAGGGTAGGAGAAAGGGAACTGTTAAAATGTAACTGCTGTTGAATTAATAAAACTTTTAATTCCAGTGTTTTTGTTCTCGCAAGTGTTTTATTTTCTATTGCAAATTCATTCTTGAGTTTATAATGCACACTATTAAATTTGCAAAAACTTGAATTTAAATCTCCCAAGTTAAAACTTTATAATTTCTCCTTATATATTCTTATTTTTTCTTAAATTGCATATTTTCATTTTTAGGTTACACCAATTCGCTTGTTTTTCTGTTGATTAGATTAAATTATCGATTTACTAAGAAAACCATAACTAATTCTTCTCTGGTTTTTAGCGACAAATTAAGCTTTCACTTTATTTTTAAGCAAAGCTATTATAATATAAAAATATTATAAATGCATTGTAAACACAACTACAACCAAGTAGTTGGTAGACAACAACTTCGGAGCTTTCACGGTGGTGGAAGCAATTTTTATAACTTTTTTATTGAGTATTAATTAAATTTAGAACAGTGAAAAAAGGAAGCATTTATCTTTTTTTTCTATGAAATGGTGAAAGTAAAATTGAATTGTGTAGATATCTACATAAATACACTACATATCTACGTTTGTATGCATCATTGCATGCAAGTTTTATTATTTATATAAAAATAGGAAGCAAAAAATGCAAATAAGTGCGACCGCCGTCTATCTGTACATGTTTGCAAAAACTATCTGAGGACAGACACTCATTCATAAATTTTGTAGACAGCAGTTAGTTGCTGCACGTTGGGAGATAAAAAATTTGGCAAGTCAGTAATGAAAAGAGAGCTGAAATAATTAAAAGTATTCTCTTCGCACGCAGACATTTTGGGAGTGGTTGACGATGGGTGGTGTAACTGTAATTTCCTAGTTCTCTAAATACCAGAGATTATCGATTACTAACATGGATTAATTAGAACACAAGGCAATTGAACAACACGGATAACTCTAAATTAGTGTAAATATTTTTAAAAATCTCTCTCACCATCATAACCCAAATTGTTCGATATCTCCTGCCAGGCCTGAGCGTTCAAAGCCTTGTCCTTGAACAGCGGCGAGCTGCGGTCATAGAATGCCGGCCGACTGCGGAACTCGCGTATGAGGTTCAAATCGAAGTCACTCATGGGGTAGCGTAACCGCGGACGACCACGTTTCTGACCGGGATCGTTCCGATAGGCCGCCACTGTGAAGCCGCCTCAACCCCCGGAGCTATGAAATCGCAGGGACCACACACGGGCTGGCGAGAGAATGTGCTAAAAATTACATTTGAGGTTTAAATAAATCATATTTTATTTTATTTTATATGACGGATTTTTACTCTTTAATTAAGTGCTCTTCTCCTCCTGGTTTCCTTTTTCTCCGCACAAAAAATAAACCAAGTATTTTTTTTTTAAATGTTTAATCTGTAAAAAGTACAAAATCGAATAAAATTAAATCTCTATTGATTTTAATTGTGGCAGCTAAAAAAATGCCGCTGTTATTTATTATTAAAACTATAAAATGAAATAGGAAAAGCTGCATGCACTCACACAAAGCCACAACAAATGCCAAACTCAGAGAGAGATTGAGAGTCAGAATGAGAGAGAAAGAGAGAAAGCGCAAAGCAATCCAATTTTGTAAAGAACAAAAACGGCAAAGTAATTTTTTTAATTTAACACAATGATTGTACTTTGAATTATTTTTTAGAATTTAAGTTTTTATATTCTGCCGAAACGAAGTAGCGTCGGCAACGAACTTTGCTTCGCGTAGCAACAACAGCGAAAATTAATGTATTCGTGGGCTTCAACGCACATGATGTTGTTTTTGCTGTGTAGAATACATCCGCGGCTCTCTCTCTCTCTGGCACTCCGTGCTTTAAATTAAAATAAAAATTCAAATACATAAAAACGTAAAAAGCTTTTGGCTTGCCTTAATTAATTTAAATTAAAAGCAGGCAAGCAAAAGCTACATCTAAAATAAAAATTGAATTTGTAGCAAAATTTAACCTTTTTCTGCCTTTTAAAAAGGCAATTAAAGAAATTATTTTACTTACCTTGATTTACCTTGACTTTCTTTCTTTCCTCCTTAAACACAAAAGCAAATTTTCAGAAGAAAAATATTAAAATTTGTGGTCTCCTGAGTTTTAATTATTTTTATTTTAGTTTTTTTGAATTCATTCAATTTTTCTATTTTTTCACGCGCGAACGGAACGACCCGCTCACAACGACAATATTTTTAAAACTAAAGTATAAAAATGAAAATTTTATATTTTGACTTTACAAACAACACAACGTTTACGTTGGTTGCCCTACGCTTAAAATTATATATATTCTTGAATAATGTAATAAAATAAATAAAAACAAAATCACACGCACACATAGAGCCCACTTAGCCGAGCGGCATTTACGTATTCGTTGGCTTGTTATCTGGCGTTGTATGCAACGGATTTCTTCTCTTTCGTAAACAAGTTGAGTGGAGGCAGCAACAAAAACTACTCTTAAAAATCTATTGTCGTGTTGTTGTTTGGGTAGTGTTGCTGACTCTGCATTATCGGGTGGGCAATAAGGAAATTTTGTTATACTGGATAATTTTTTATGGCTATTATAATTGTTATACTGGATAATTTTAATTATAACAAGATTCTAAGCCGCCAGTCATATGCTAACCTGACCACATGACGAATCAATCATAGCTGAAACACATGCATAGCGGCAAGATGCAACTGCAATTCTCTTCTGTCAAAATTACATGGGCTTTTATGGGAAACGAGAAAAAAAAATTACCCTTTCACCCCTATGCTTGGCCGCTTGCAGTCGGTTTGATTCTAATTTTAATAGCAGCAGAAACTTTGTACATTATTTCTGACGCATCCATTCCGTATTCTCGTAATTTTTTCTTAATTTTCACTTTCGCGTTCACTTTATTACTACACCTTTTATTTTTTCGACGACTCAATATTGGGCGGCCAGTGACCGCAGTTATCATTTGGTTTAAAAGTTAGAGTTTGACAGCTCACATCGCTTGCAGTTGCATATTGCCGCTATGATTGTGTTTAAGGTATCATGAGGGGAAGTTTGGCTGCGTACTGCTTTACCGACAGAAGAGAAGTGACGATTTCACACCCTCATTAAAATGGCTCTCTTCACCGGAGAACAAAATTTCTTGTACTACTTGCATTCAGTGTTTCAGTGTCTCAGCCAGTTTCTAAGAAGAAATAGCTGGGGAGGCTCACAGTGGAACAAAATTATTCAGATAAAGAAATTGGAAAATTTATAAATTTTTTGGAAAAGTTTCTTTCTACTGAACTGCAAGCAACCAAAAGATTTAATGAGAGCTCGCTCTTGTGATTTTAATTGTTGTTGTGATTGAGTATTGTTATTGTGGTGACTTTAATTATTGTTGATTTCAATTATTGTTGTTGTGACTTTAATTATGAAAGCGGTCGTGGTTCCGAATGAAGTCATTTAAATTTATTTTATGTCGTTAATTACAAATTTACAACTTCCTTAACTAGAAGCTACCTAACTGCAAGAATAAAAGAAAACAAGATTACACATTGCGCAGGTCCGTTATATTTTCTCGTTCGGAGCTGACGTCATATCTACAAAATATTGACAATTTCGTAAAGGTGTTTACACATCACTTGTAGCTCTCACTTTTAAAAACGAAAGATAAATAAAACAGTAGCGTAGTAGCATTTTACAATTGTTTTCAGTTATTATAATATTTTAGTTAAATTCTTTTTTTAAACTTTACACGCGGTGTGAAGTTTAGTGCATTAAACTTCACACCGCGTGTAAAGTTTGAAATTTGCATCATGTGTTGCCACCCGAATGCTTTCGTATTGCAGACATGACGTCATGTGCTGAACGAGACTAGTTTTTTACCTCGATCTTGATATCTATCATTCCTGACCTAACTGTAATACTTGTCTCTGAAGTACAGTCAAACCTCCTTGAATGCAACTAATTCGTGGCGCGTTATATGGAAACCGAATTATAGAAATGTCATTCATGTCATACTAGGGTCGACTGCATATTTTCGAAAGATTGACGTGTGCAAGCTCTGTAAACTTCAGTCTGGCTAAAAACAGCCATTTTGCTGGCTTGTATGTGTTTGCAATTTATTGCCAAAAATGTGGCGACTCCAAAAATGTACGAAACGAAGCCTTCTATTTGTCCCTTTCTAAAATAAACTTTCTCTAGACACTCCAAGAGTGTCGGAAGTTTGGGAGTGGGGAGTTCGACCCTCAGAATCGTTCATCCATAAAGAATGAAACGAAATTAAAAATGTACAGTCGTCGCCCTGCGTCGGACGTATGGCTCCCCCTGGCGCGAATTTCGAATATGACGAATTTAAAATGTTGCACTGATTGTCCTTCAGTGCAAGCGATCAAATTGTATGTTCAATATTACGAAGAACAAGACTTGTAATAATAGCTACCTTTTACCTACTTCGTTTATCTATTTGTTTTTGGCTTTATCAATTAATTTTTCAATTGAATTTTTCTTAATCTGACTTGGATCGAACGAAGGGATTCGAAACTATTATAAAACGCTTATTTACTGGATGTCAACTGTACTTGTCTTCGAACTAAAAGTTCTTTAAAAACACACTTAACTGACTCGATGTTTTTAACTTTGAATATCTCATTATCTAATCAACAAGGAAATAAAATATCTCTTCCCCAGCGTTATTTAAAGCTTTTTAATCTCTTCCGCTCTCCTGGTTTAATGTTAAAATTGTGCTTTATATGGGAGCGAAGAAAGAGAATGAGAGACTTCTGAAAGCTTGCACTGTGATTTTAATTTTGCTATCGGAATTCTGTAGAGTTTTATGTATGTGCACAAGGCAATTTTAACAATTAATATAAAGTAGTTATGCAATTAATTAGTTGTTATAAGACAATGCGCAAAAATTATATCATACATTAGTTACATTACACCCTACACCAGAAGGCAGATTAATTTTGCACATTAGCTTTGTTCATTCATTTGAAGCGCGGGAAGCGAGACGAGATAGATATAGGAAACGCTTCTTGCTCAGTACCACCTCCTGAGAATTCATGACCATTCTGATATAGCGGGCTAAAAGGTGAACAAGACAAAATAGGCTTCGCGCCTAACGTGTTAAAAAAGCGCTTTACATTACTGTTAGAAACGTATTTTCATATTTTTCCTCGATTTTTAGGTGTATTGTCATGCCATTCCAAGTCTATGAAGATTCCAAAACAACCTAAAATTGAAACCACACCAGTTGTTGTTGCTGTTGTTTGTCAAAACCGCACATAGGCCGGGACAAGTGCAATATTGATTCAATAGCACAACATTGACACTTTCCCACCCTGAGTGCAATTCTAAGCAATATTTCAGGTATATTTTCGTAACTCGTAACCAGGATTGTGCAAAATTATCGTTGTGATTTTCAGGCATTCGACTATAAAGCAAATAAAGGAAAAAACATGGACGCAGTGCCCTAATAACGCAGCATGCATCACATCAATGTACCACACTTTTTCTTCAAGGTTGGTCTCGACTCAGATTTCAGAGTGGAACACAACGGCAAGGATTTTTTCTTCTTTTTCTTTAATATTTTAAGTTCCATTGTGCAAAATTTATTTGGATTAAATTTCCGCCCTTCTGGTTTGAATTTCTTTGCGCCGCACAACCATAACTAAATATATACACATGCAACTATGTATTGGTCCACACACGTCTGCATATATGTATATATATACATATATACATATTTACCTCGGAACTTAAAAAGGTTTGGATGGATGGGGCTGAAGAATTTCTCATCTTGATCCGAAATTTTGTAGGCAAGCTAGCTGGTCATTAAGTAATCGCTTTACCTGATTTTTCTGCAGGATTTTTATCCCTCATCACCAGTGCCTGTCGTTTCCACGTTTTGTTGATCTTGTTTTTCCCTTTTGTTTCTTAAGCAAATCATGTGGAAAAAGTTGTATTTTAAGTCGAGATATGTTTAAACTGCTGGGTATTAAGTGTCATTAAAAAATTAATAAATAAATAAAACCATCGGACTCAAAATAAAGGAGAAAAATTAGTAAAAAACACGAGGAGCGGCTGGAGGTTTTATTATTCAGGCGTCAGTGATAATTTGATCTCATTATATGGAATTTTTTTCCCTTCTCACATGCAAACTGTAGGTGTTCGACATGACTATACCTCTCACGTCCCCACAACATACGAGGTGCTTCTGGAGTGGAACCGCGTTAATCGGTCAAAAGGTGATGAAAGGGGTTAAGGCAAGCAGAGAATGGTAACATATGCCATCTAAATATTCCCAATTCTTTTAACTCTAAGAATTCTAACTCGTTTTCAAGCAAAAACACAATTAAGAACAAATTAAATTAATCCGCTCGCCCTGTTTTTTTTTTCATCACTCCCAAGATGCGATACCTACCTACCAAAGAGTGTTTAGAAACTGCATTTATTCCAGGTCAACAAACTATAATCAGTAACAACTATTCCGTAACTCAAATATAAATATCGTTTCCTAAAATTTGGCTGCAATCAGTACAATTTCAAGAGCTGGCAATGTTTATATGAGTGTCTGCTCTAGTTTCTTCTTCCGATTTGTTTTCTTATGACGCCACACAATCTTATCTTGATGGAAGCCTGGAGTCAGTCAAGCTTTCGAACAAACCGCCCGTTTAATTCTTGTTTATTTGTCCAACAAACCGCCCCCAACGGTACAACCGAGGAGCGGAAAATATTGTTACTGATCGAAAAATAAAAACTGCTAAACAGACGTCGCTCGCAATCGTCACTTCTATCGAGCTTTTTATTTGCATTTACATATTTACAATAAATAAAGTTTGACAAAGAAACAGCTGGATTTTATATAACTCATCCAAGAAAAAACGGGCCAGTTACGAAATCAAAAAGACAAACAAATAACGAAATGTAGAACTGGAAGAAGTTAGCTGCACTACGAAAAACTACCCCACTCCCCGCCACTTTAGAGAGCGCACGATGAAGACCAAGTGTAAACGACTTCAATTAGATTGTGCCAACCGAGTTGCCTGTTGCTGTGATGTAAACCTCAGAACACTCGGAGAACCAGACCGTGGACCATGACCATCAGGCGTCTCACCGATCACACCGGCCGCGTTTGATCGAAACAGGAGCAGAACACCACAGCCTGCAAGAGATTTGCACACCACAACGTGGCCCAGTGAATGGCACCCAACGAGATTTGATTGTGGACCAAACGACATAATGTTGGTCTTTGGAACCATAAAAAGAGCTCAACAGAGCACATAACTGTAACCAGGTCCTGTCCGTCCGCTGGCCACAACGCTTTCTAGGCAGCAAAGCCATGACTGTCTACCAGAAGGAGAGAACATGATAACATGGTAGAAAAAAGAAGGGAGAAAGCTTCACGTAGCGGTAGAGGCATAAAAAAGCTGTGGAAAATTTTGAAACCGGTTGTGCACCTTTGCATGATTTCGGTTTTACGAGTATGTCTTCCTTTTTTCCTGCACCAGGCGTAAGTGCAAAGACTACAACAACGAGAACAACATAAGAACCATTAAGCAAAAACGTGTTCCAAGGCAAAGCGTCTTCCTCTTTCTTTGCTCCGATCTCGCGAAAGGCTGCTGGTTGGTGGTGGTTGGGAGAAGCAACAACGAGGAGAGGCCATGTGGCGGCTACAATTGGGGAGAGTGGGATCACATAGTCAACAGCTGACATTACCAAAAGTTAGGTTTCTAATTTGCAGAATATTAAAAAGGATGGTTGACTATATTTTATTATAGTAGGTTGAAAGAAAGCAACAGAAGAAGTGAAAGAGATGAAATCATTAGCAATTTTAAATAAACTCACTGAATAATAATTTACTTTTTGTAAGAACTAATTAGAAGTATTTTAATAAAATTCAGAATTGTTTTAGATCATTTGATCTAATAAAAATTAACAATCTAATTCGAATCAAAAAATACGCCTTTATTTCAATATTATTAACAGCGTAAAAGTATACAATATTCAAGCCTGGACTTGGCCGACCATGCTGCGTTTCTAACCCCCCATCTAAGACTGGATACATACCGTAGTATTTAGAAAACCATCATGTTACATTTCAACAAATGTTCGAAGACTTTAGATAAATATACGAAATTCCGAAAATAACTCTGAAAATAAATTCATACATTTTAAAACTGCGTATTTCAAGTTACCTACATATATAAGTTCAGCTTTAAAGCTTCACCTAATTTACGAAAACCATTCGGATATAAATTACTATCGATGAAATCGTAATGTGTTTCACACACTCGAACAGCAGAAATGATCCATTTCGGATATCGGAACAGCAACAACAATCTGCGATGTTGAAATTCAGAGAATTCTAAAGAAGACCACTACAGAAACACATAATTTACCCCCAACTAAAACTTCTACCTGAGACGGTAACTGAAGACAAAATGGACCGAAAATACCTTTGATGGCCAGCGACAAATCGTCCGAAGGAACACATACTGAATGGGCGTCTTTTGTACGGATATTTTTCGGGCACAGCATGAAACACAACAATACGCAGTTTAAGCAAATTCGAAGATAAGCTGAATGGATGATCTCTTCGAAAGAGATCTGCATGATATGCATTTCGAATGGTCAGATCTTAAAGAATGCAAATCCAAAGCATAATAGAACATTCAACCGAAGCGAAATTCAATAATTACCAGATAGAGAACGAAATGAAGCGGGACATATTGAGGAACGATCCCAAACACCTGTCTGGGACAGAAATAGCCGAAAAATCGAGTTACTACAGCAACAGTACTTCTACTCGAAGTACTACGAAAATAATCGAAGTAGTTTCATAAGCTTCACCAAGGTTACAATCGATCGTCAGCTCTTCCCTTTTGTTAAGTTTTTTGTTATATATTTAGGACGAAATCAAGCCTATCACAATATCTTTCGGCTATCATACATCGGAGCAGTTAGTTTTCTTCTTTGTTTTCAATGTCTCGTGTGTTCTCGAAATAAAAATCATCTATCCCACATTTATTTTCTTCTGTCGATTTTGTGATTCGCTTGTTTTCTGCACACTGAATCTTTGGACCGACCGACCTATCGATCGATCGATCGATCGCCTGAAAAAGATCAATAAAATGTTACCGCCAATTTAAGGAATCCTAGTACGGATTCATATATAAGACAGGCACTAATAAACGGTGAGGAGCCTAAGATGAAGCTGCGAACGCTTCGTTTATGCGCCTGCGTTGGTAGGTAGGTAGGAACCCAAGGTATTAGTTAGTGAGCCATTCGAATTTCGATTGCTGAAGAAATATTTTGGCGCTTGGCTGCCATTGTATGTATTAAAAATGTAGAGGCGCATACAGTGTTCTAATATTATTTTAAATCTGCTTCGCTTTTGTCTAAAGACTTGTGGGACCAACGTTCATTCTTCATAATTAAGAAAATCTTCTGCAGCCTCTCAGCAAAATATATTGTACTTACAATTACCAAATCGATAACCAAATGAATGGATTGCAATTGTGCAAGTTGCTATAAAATCACTGAACCCTGTTTATCGATAGTGAACTTGAAATCAGGACTGATACTGTGGAGAATGAAAGTATGCAGTGGCATTGAGAAGAAAAACTAGCCAGAAATGTCAGCCAGACCAAAGTCTAATTACCATACACTCGGAAATTTAAAAAGGATGTTTTAGAAAGTTTTTAAATGACACAACATTTCTAAAGTTTCGAACTAAAGTTTCGCCTTAATATTTGATACCGTTCACTACACATACACTTCATAATAATTTTAATATTTTTGAAGATATAACCTTCATAATACGATGTCACCCATTTTCAATTCCAAATTGTTTTACAAAACAAAGAATCCAAAAAAACAAAATACAAGAAAACAAAGAATAATAAATTTCATGGCGATATCGCTATCATTTCTCCCGCAATCGTGATCGGAAACAGTCCTCAATAATCCGTGCTGTGCTTATATTTGTATACTCGCTTTCGATAAAAGTCTAAATGGCTTGTAAAATATTTGACTCCCTTTTAAGCTATTCTAATCATCCGTGCGAAACTTCAACACGATAAAAGATATCGCCCTTTATTTTCATCCTATAATCCGATTTTTCAGTTATATATAGATAATTGTTTTTGAAGTTATCAGGAACTCGTATGGAATAGGAAGAAAAGCGAGTATGTGAAATAAAGACAAATAGGAAATAGGCAATAGGAAAAGAGGGGACGATGCAAATTATACGTTTGCCTTTATAGTACAGGATATTAGAAATACTATAACTTCTTAAAAAATTCCCCTAATGTGCTCGTATGTTACATTTACATAATTACCCTATTTTTCAATAGCAAAGGAAGTAGAAAGCTAAAAACTTAGCAATTAATTTTGATTTAGTAATTTCATGCATACATACGTATATATCGACGTTTTTATTACGTTTTGTATTGCCATTTTCAGAAAGCTATATAACTGTGAGAAATATACAAGATCAGCTTTCCGCACGAAATCTCGACTCGTAAAAGGTAAATAAAAGAAGGAAGAATTCACACATAAGCCTCCCAGAATTAAATATGTTCACTGGAAACGTCATCAGCATTCAGATGGCGACCATGAAACACCAAATTATACGTACGAGCGCTCGTGTATAAAAAAACGCCAGACACAAAGTGTTGGCGGTGGTGCTGTTCTCGCTGATGTTACAGCATGCTGTGAAGCATTTTAGCTGGTTGACTGGATGCATGGCGAACTGGTTGCCTGGCCATCACAGCTCAGGCAAAGACATTGAGAAGATGATCGTAAACCTAATTTGGAAACAGCGTTTTAAGTGGAGTTCAACATCGCTCACACGTGATTTCACTGGAACTGGAATACAATAACGCCATCGGCAACAGCTACGACAGAAACGCCAGAAGATGTGGTCTGGGGTGGTGGAGCAAGAGTGGAGTGTGCGCCACGCCACGCCACGATGACTCACAACACGGATGGATGGATGGCGTACTCGTATCGAGACGTCGCAACGTCATTATTCAACATGTGCTTCTTCCATTGCGTAAACACTCTCGCCCTCTCCTCCCCCTTCATCCATGACCGCAATCCCTTTTACTTTTCTTCACGGCGGAGATGCCACTCTAGCGCCACATCATAGATTACGTTAAGGGCGGGAAATCATTGCTTACGATTTTATTTCAATGCGTGACAGTTACGATGAAGAGATTCTAGCTTTATTGCGTCATTAATAATTGCGGCGTAGATTTTGAAATGACCGAAATTATGGCTATTGGATTGTCACCACCAATAAAATGTCGAAAATTATTTTTCTCCTGAAAAAATTTTCAGTGTTCGGAAGAAAAAACTTCGGAAGTCGTTGATTTGGCGCGAATCGCCATTTGAATGTATCGTCTGTACGCAACTCAAGCCAGTGATAATTTCTTCTGGGGAACCCTGGCGCACGTCTTCATATAACGACATAAATACTCGTACAACAGATTGCTGCAACCTTGAAAATCCGAATTTAAATAATAAAGTAAAAAGTGATAAAATAATAAAGTAAAAATTGTTGCTTACACGATTGCCTTCGGAATTACAGTAAACCAATTGCTTGACCCGAACTTAACGGGATTGGCTTGAATTTATGCGTTTGTGTGTAGTGTATATATATAAGCTTGTATATAATATTCTTATATGGCTATCTTATTATTTGTATATGATATTCTTATATCGATTTTAACCCATACACTTCACATTCCTTAATGAGAAGCATGTAATTTTGTGGATAAGTAAATCTAGAGCAACTTTTAAAAATTTTATTGTGTATGTTAAATTATACTCGAGTTCAAAAGAATAAATTCTTTTATATAAGATTTAGTTTTACATAAAATACATATATATGCAGTACCGTGTTTCCTAAATATATCGTCTCGTTTTATATGTGGTACAAAATGCCAAAAAACATGTAGTAAAAATGAAATAATGGATTTTTTTGGGGGAATGCAAATCCCACTTAATTTCCCCCCTTCATGACGCGCTGTGTATTTTTTTATTACAAGCCAATGCGCTCTGCATCAGCAGCAAATCCGCCAACTAAACATAACCGTCCATCAAAATAACGGCACTTAATTGCCAAAGTAGAAATTATGTACCTGTGGAATGCGCCTTCCGAAGAAATGCTTGCTGTTCGTGGCCTTCCAACCCAATTCACTCGGACTTTGCACGATGATGAACAGAGTCGCCGCTCCGCGATCTCACATCCGATCCAAGAGCAAATGAGGCTGCACTTCTGCACTTCATCAGCGATTCCACTGTACGTTGCACCAGCGGACGACGTTCATCTTACTCAACATGTTTGGTGCAAACGACAGAGGGCGACGACGCCACAGGATAGATGACTGCATCAGCGGATTCATGATCAATGACGGTGGCACCCACAGCTTTGCGGTTGGTTCGATGCCCACACACTGCAGCCATGACGAACCAAGATCATGCAACAGTATTTTGCAAAGGTCGCAAAACCTTGGACGGCATAAAATTAGTCAGCTTTTAATTTTACAAAGTTCAGCAGCACTTTTTGCTTTAAAGTTTTAACGTTAAACTGCGATTTCTTTACAAACTGTTAACACAAGCACTAGGTGACCGTTATAACACGTTTAAATATTCAAACTGTCTGCCATCTTGAAACTGTATAATGCAATAACGGCAAACTTTTACATCGATAAGTCCGTACTTCTGTACGTTACAAGAACACAACGGGAAGGTCCAAGTTGAGGTGGCAACAATGATCCTACGAAATCCCTAGTCTGAAAAAGCGGTGATCTCCTGCAGCAACAACTCCAGTAGCAGCAGCAGCAATAACAGCAACGGCAGCGGCAGCACACAACCTCCACCATCGATGGCGCACGCACAAGTGATTCCTCTTCCTTGAATTTGCGCGGCGTCTCCTTCTGGCTGCTTCGAAACAGCGCAACTCCAACGTTTCTTTTCCCGAATTTCCAACGGCATCCCAACGACCAAAAACCAACGGCAACCAAAACAACAACAACTACAGCAGACAGCAGTCGATTCCACCACCAAACTTGCCAGCGACAGAAAAAAATTTATCACAAGCAGGCAGTGCTGGTAAACGGCAACAGGGTTCAAGACGGTTTCGTCCAATCGTAAAAATGAAAAAAAAGTATTTATCCTTGTAAATCATAATATATTTACATTGAAAAATGTAAAATTAGTAAATATAAAATTTCTTTTCTATATCGGTAATAATACCAAATTATTACTATAAGTATAGATTTTTTTAAATAAATAGATTTATATTGATATCATTTGATATTCTATATATGAATAGATTTGCTACTTTTTAGAATGAACTTACCAACGTATTTAATCAAATTTCCTTATTGCTCTTCAATATCGCGCAGTAATTGTAAAATTTATAATCAATTATGTAATTTTGTGTCTCTGGTGGTGTGTAATATAATGGATTGTATTTTATTTTCCGTATAAAATATACAGTTACAACTGCAACAAAAAAAGTAGTTTTTGAACAACTCCTTTTTCGCAAAAATCGTACCACTCACATCTCTGACGAGGCATTCATAATTCCAAGGAAAGCAACAAACAACAAAGGAAAACAACACCAACAACAACAATGCGTCGAGTCGAGCATCGAACATTCTTTAACTGGAAATTTTATGTTGATGTTGCATCGAACTTCATAGCAAAATTCGTTTGCAGATGTTTTGTTCTTCTGGAATCTACTTTTGTTGTGCTTTTTGTAGTCAACTTCCGCCTTTTTTGAAACAAGTCGCCATTTCATTCCAACATATTGGAATAAAAATCCAGTAGACTTTAACGATCAAACAGAATTCTGGATGCACAAGCAATTTCCTTTATTTTTTTCTGTTGTTATTCATTATATTTTTAATTTATTATGTCTTGAATTTTTCATATTCATAACTTTTTTGTGACCTCGCTTCATATACATATGTATGTATATACATATATAATATATTAAATTACATATATAATATACATATATAATATATTAAATTTTCATGTGAAAATGAGTTTATTGTTTATTTTTAATTTGAAATTTTGACGACCTAGAGCACAAAAATATAATTAAATATATTTGTAAGTTAGAAATTACAGAAACTTGGATAGCAGTCGCAATTGAAGGCCTACATTCCGCCATCTAATCGATCGAGAGGAGGTTCCCGAGTTTACTCATTATAAATAAACAAACATTCAGCTTTATTATATTCTTAGATTATGCGATTCCTGCTGATTCTTCAAAAAACTATTGCATAGAATTCAGAAGAGCTCACAGCTTTCGAGGAGAAAAAAGACGAATACATATTTCAGAAAACGTAAATATAAATCGCTATTCTCGACGGCATTCGCGGTTGCGTAAAAGGCGAGCCAAAGTATGTCTCAGAATCGTTTTCTTCCCATGCTTAAATCAACTAGTGGTTGAAATTGTAAAAGGAAACTTGTATGAATTAAACACAATTAAGAATATCCTGGAATCACTGCGACAACTTCTGAAGTCTGCACCGCATTCGGATACACGATGTCGCTTCTCTGAATCCATTATTAATTCACAGCGAGCAAAGAGATCCCCTCGCGTGTTAAATGGCAGAAAAATTATTGGGGTTAAAGTGTCTCCTGTACGTCGTACATCGTACATACATAAATACTGCGTGCAACAATTGCCAGATCGTTCATAACCTTAAAAAGGTGAAATATTAGAATGGGGTTTGGCGAGCTGGAAAGGCGTGCACCACCGGCAGCGGGACAAAGGGGGACATCTGGAAATTAGAAATACCTAAAAATTGAGAAAGGCTTTGTGTTGCCTTTTCTCTCGACAGGAAAACTCATTTCTCCGTTGAGAAAATCCTGCGTAACCCTTTGTGAAGTACATTTTTGTACCTGTAACACGCATGCATAGAGGTAACATTTTAAATCAAATTAAAATTACGTGCGCATGAATGATTTCAATTTCTTGTTCCTTACGGGGTACCTAAAAGCGGAAAGGATTTCCCAGGAACACATTTCCTCCTTTCGCGGATTCACAGAAAACCCTCGGATCGTTTCGCAACCACCGAGAACGATGTGTTTGGTTACGCGTCGGTTGGGAAATCGAAATATTATTTGCCTGAATTAATTACAACATACTTGTTAACGTCATGTTTTCACCGAATTCCTCTGTTTTGAGGGGTGGGGGGACGTTGAGATGAATGAATTTTCTTAGCAGCGGTTTCAAAATGAAAATCGAGCTCAGCTCTTTCCGGTGGCTCTCTAAAAATGAGGTATTTGGAGGTTCAAGCAGGCGTTCATGTGAAGACAAAGAGTTGCTGGATCACAGGCGAAACTTTGAAGTTGGAGTACCGAATCGGCGTACCAGAGTAAATAATTGTTTGGTAATATCTGGACCCGAGGCTACACCCGAGGTCATCCACAGTTTCCAACGCATCCACAAATGTCATCTCTTCGCATTTATGACGATTTCATAGTTATTGTCTACTCGTGCTTTACTTTGTCTAAAACTGCGCCTCTTTTACAATATTATTAATTTAAAATTTCACTCTATCCATCAAAATTCTTGGAGAGAATAAGGATTTCAACCCGTCCTTGTGTGCAACGGCAAGGGTATTCAAACACCTTTTCACCTCAACTAAAATGCGTTTCTCTTTGTCAGTCCGATCTTTAATGATCGGTGCGGTTTATTTGATTTCTTGTTTTCTGTTTTTGCTGTCAGGCTTTTCAAATATCTCACTCCCGGACTCGTCGTCGTGTGTTTGTAGGCCAATAATTATCATCTGCTCCGTCCATTTGTGTAATTTCGTCGGTTTTTTACTTTTGCCGGCTGGTGGCAGCCGCAGGCACGAGTTGAACTCATTAATAATGATGATGAGAGAGAGATACACATTCGCTTCGCAGGATGGGACTTGGCTAAGTCCTTCGACAGGACCGTCAACGCCGAAGCGCGTTGCCTTTGAATGCTGTGGCCAATTCAGTCACCTGCCACGCGTTTATATTGCATTTGTTGGCAACAATCGACGAAACAGTTGTCGGAACACTCGAAAAAATTAGATTTATAATGAAAATTTATCCCTTTCTTGTTCAATTAAGTTTTTTATTATTAATGTTGTTTAGTTTTGAAGTTCAAAATCAGATTTAAATACTGTTTCTTAATAGGTTGTGGTTAATTTTGATGAGTGATTCAAGTTAAGATTCTAATTCATCAATTCTACATAATAAATATTTGATCAGTGAAATTAGTGAAAGATTCAATATTTAGAGGCGCTTTTTGTGCTGAGTGTAATGTTGTTGCACTCAGAGCGGTTGGCACGAACAACAGCATGACCAGAAGTGTCCGCCAATCGGTTGTTCCCGGACGTAGTGTTTGCAACATTTACACATGCCTGCCTCGTGCTAAAAACGCCACAAGTCGTCGTCGTCTTTCCTTTGCCCTCCTTTCGAGTTGAACTCAGTTTGTCAGCCACCTGCTTCGAGACGATAGCCAGTTAATTGCTATCGACTCCAGCTGAGAGTCATAAAGTTTATTAGCTTTTTTGAGTTTTTTTACGGATTTTTATCCTGACGCCAGACCATCAGATCTTTTAAAACAAATAAATCTAACGAGAAACCTAATTGAAAACCTTATCATACCGCAGCACTTTTTCCCTCACCTAAAACGTCTAAATATTTTGAATACAACTGCTAAGATAATAAGTAACCCGTACGTATTCGAAGGTAACGCCAGCCTCATCGCAGTTCCTTCAGCCTCACCGTGTCGACAGGTCCTGTGTCGACAGATGTGTCGGCAGGACATTCTTGTTGCTCTCAGCATGTTTTGTAGACATTAATGCCGAGCGTCATCCCTTCACACAAGAGTTTTTCTCCATTCATGCATCAGCATTAATGTTTCTCGTATTAGTGACTGTTGCCGATCACCACAAGACATCACAACATGCACCGTAAACTTGAACGGGGGACTTCAGGTTTCAGCAGACGCTTCCGCGGTGAGAAAACGGATTAAATAAGGAAAGGATTAACGCAGAGCTCGTAATGTGTTTTGCAATCGATGTAAACTCGCTCTCCTGTTCAGAATTTCATACAGAAAATGTATTGGGAAAATATTTTCAACTGTAATTTAGCTGGCAATCGTGTTGAAACCTTAACCTCAAAAAACATTTAGATTCCACTTCAGATGGCTTTTCAGCCAAATACTTCAGCGGAATCATCACATCACACACACCTGCCGCACAATTTATTGTATTATGTAGAAGTTTCCTCAAGAGGCAACCTTTCTGTTGCGAATGTACGCATCTGCCACATGATTTTGTACCACATTTCTGCAATCTTCTCACTGTGAACCTTTTTTGGACAAAGAAAAATTGAGAAATTAAAACCTTCATCATCATCATCGTGGATAACTTATCGCTTTCCAAAGCAATAAACTGCGTTTTAAGCACGACATAAAATCGCCAAATTTCAACTACTGTCGAGATCTGTACATGAGTGCTGTAGTTTAATAAACAAAAAAAGATTTCCGAATGGTTTGCGTAACTTCCTGATGTCACTGTGAAGATAAAAGCGTTTGAAAACCTCTTCGAGAAAAAGAAATATTTTCAAATTATTTACAATAACGTCGTTGAAAAGTGTTTTCGTTCCCTTTTTAATCATTTTTACACACATTCTGAATTGGTCAAAATATTTGCTCAAAACGGCCAGAAACAACAGCTGACACCGTTGCACTGCAGTTTGGTTCAAGCAGTGAAAATGGGATGCGAGGACAGTCTGTGGTTGAGCTGCATGCAATTCAGCGCATGAGATCTTCAGGCTAAACAAATGCAAACATGAAATCTGGAGTTGCAGGTACCTGTGTAGCATTCTGGGTTCGCGTCTTCTTGTCGTGTTGCCGCATCTTTTGCCGCACCAACGAACGCAGAGTTTTGACCGGCAACGTAATCATTCTCTCCCGCAACATCAGTCGTTGCGGAGTTGGGCGATTTATTTGCCAAAGTTGTTAATAAACACATGTTGGCCAAGATCTCGGGAAGCGCGCCCAACAGTGTGGGAAGCTCGGCTGCTGCTGCTGCTGCTGTTTTCTTGAGACTGCATGCGAAATTTCGGCCTTTTCTGTCTGTCTGTCTGTGACGCGCTCCTGTGCTGAACAAAAAGTTCACCAAAAGTAAACAACAGTCAGACTGACGAGGCGGCGTCAATGTGGAAGCTGCGATGCGATGCAGCCTCGTCCTTTGTTTTAATGGTTTCAACTTCCGCTTACTGATCCGGAGCTGTAATTTGATATGGGGGCACCGGTGAGATTTTTCGGCAGATGTTTATTGGCAGCATCTGGAGGTGAGCTTGATTCGCATTGCGATGCAAAGCGATGCGTGGAGATCTCAAAAGAAGCTCCTCTTGAGAGGACAAATTAAAATACAATCAAAGTAAAGCAGATGTTGTACTTGATTTAATTATCGATTAAACTGTTTAATAAACCTTAAGAATTGAAAATAGCTTTTTATTTTTCGTCCTATTATGTATTTATTTCAATCAGTATTGAATGAACGCCAGAATGACGTCAGAAAGTCCTACTCGCAGCCATTAAACAAGTGAGTCACCCTCACGTGGAAGGGGTTGTGCAGGTAACGGTTTCCACCCTTCTCAATACAATCTACGCATTAGATTTGCTCCGCGCTCGAATCCAAAAGATACGCAATAAAAGCTGCGTCTTGTTCAAGCTTTCTCTGGAATATTTGTTAAGCTTCAGAATCTTAAGTGGCTTTCAATACATTCAGTTAATTTTGTGCATAATTTTTATTAAAAATTTAATAAACTCCGGAAGAAGTTTCCAAATTTTTGTTAAAAATTTCATAAACTACGGAATAAGTTTCCAAATGTCAGTCCGCCCGCAATTACATACAATACAATTATTTTTACGGCCCGTAGTTTCTTCTATTTGAAGAACCGTCTTGGAATCGAAATTACTGCAACACATCCTTACCTTGCAAATCTTGGCAAATGCAAATTTAGCCCTCATTCAGACATCTGCTTTCCTGAGCAAGTTTTTTCCTCTCGCAAGATTTGAAAAGATCAAGACTTGTCTTCTTCATCTTCTTTGTTTATATATATTATATATGCACGTACCTTCCATCTGCCAGACCTTCACTTCAAATCCACTCTGCACTCAGACTGGCGACCCTTGCAGTTCTCATCATCTCACCTTTTTGAATTTTGAAGTATGTATTTTCATTGCGTCGAGGAATATCCTTCGCACTTTCTCGAAATACACGCAAATCTCAACCTTTGCAGAATAAGAAACCAGCAATAAACGTCCTATTGTTGTGTATTTCCGTTGAATGTTGTATGGATTAACCCGAAAACTAATAAATTTTTTCAATTGAAAAATTCATTCTTCTCAGATTCTCGAAGGAATATACAATACAGAATTTCGTTCTGCATTTATAGCAATTTCCAGATATATTCTCCAATTCGCACCTACGGGGATTATCTATACAATTAAAAACAGAAAAAAAATCGTTTGTATTAAAGCGAAAAACCTAAGAATCTCCGAATCGAGTTTAATGAATTCTTCACCAGAAGAATCGTAGATCCTGAGCGTTTGCTGGATAATGCTATAGTTTCATCTATAGTTTCTCAACAGGAAATTGCATTTTAAAATGCAATGCAATTTTAAAAGTAACATTAATGTTAAATAAAAACGAAAAGTCAGATTTCAAAGCGATTTTCTGTGCATTGGCGAGTATTTTTAACGCACTATTCTTGGGAGCAAAGAATTTCCAGCATACGAAAGCGCCTCGAACACCTTGACTCGCAGTTTCGGAAGTTAAAGATTGGTTTCGAAGCGTCTCGGATTACACTCTCGCTTGTTATGAACTTTTAGTTCGCTGATTTTGAAAGACATCCTTAGAAGATTTTTAGCCTCGAAATTCCTTCGTTGCAGCTGGTCTGCATTAAGCTTCTCTAGAAAGATCGGGATTGTGGGTTGGCCCATTGCCACGCCCAGTTCAATATGCCTACCTTGATGAAGAAATCTACAACTAATGACTTCCGCCGATTATCTTTAAATTGAAAATTTTTTCTGGTTTCAGTACTCAATTTTACCAGTTCTATCATAATTCGAAATTGTTCTGCATTCCCGAGAGATTCAAAATAGTCCTATCAACACTCATGAAACGCAATTCCCGAGATTCGTAAAGGCCAAATCAAACGATCAAATAATTTATCGTCAT
The DNA here is from genome assembly GCA_922984085.1 of Sicus ferrugineus. NCBI lineage: Eukaryota > Metazoa > Arthropoda > Insecta > Diptera > Conopidae > Sicus > Sicus ferrugineus. The sequence continues at coordinate 11,779,657 of OV277352.1, read as the reverse complement.
TTGAACTCATATTTTAGGTACGCCAGAGATACTAGCGCAACAAAAGAAAAAAAGAGGCTTTATTTCGAAGTCATAACCAGCTGTTGCTTCCGAATCCATGGCATTGTAGAGCTCATTATTACTGCTGCTCTTCCTCACAAAGGACGCAGACATTTGAGTCCTTACTGCCACGTCGCTGGCCATAGCGAGCTACTGCGCAGCTCCAGTTCAGTGCTCTGATCAACCAGCAACAGCAAATCCTTCGTGCTTGTTGCTTTAATGAACAATACAATTTTCCCTCAACAATAAAATAATGAAAACTCGTTTCTCTTCACAACGATCGCGAATCGCCCCTTTCTTGAGGGCTCTGCAGCGAAAGGAAGACAAGAGCGTTGTTTTCGGATCGCCGCCGAATCGTGAACGCGCGCGCACACAATGCTGACAGAGAGGTTGCGAGACAGACGGACGGCTGGCTGGCTGGCTGTCTGTCCCACCAGCGGACAGACACACACACACACACACACAGACACAGACACTCGACAGCTTACGCGGCAGATGTTTTCGAAGTCTTCGCTGGCATTTGGCATCTTAAGCCAGCACAAATCGTGTTTTGAACAAAAACGAAGCGCACAAGACGTAGGAAGGAAGGAGCAGAAGCGAGTTCGAACGACGAAGGATATGCGTTGCTTTCTTATGGCCGCACTTCAGGACGTTGTGTCTTCGGCACAGGATTATCGGTCCTGCAGGCTAACTGAAAAGTCGCCGGCCAGCTTGGGAGCAAAGGAAGCAGCAAATGCGAGCACCTAAACACGGACAGAACCGCAGGATCATTTTGCGTCGCAGGAAGTTCTAATTTCGATGGCACGTGCTTTCGCTTACATCTGTTGGTTCAACTTCGGCAACCGATTGGAGGCGTCAGCTGCCTCTCTGTCGTTCACGTAGCTTTTATTGTCTCGCTTTTATTTTATTCTCTTAATCTGCGGCTCGAATTGAAACTCCAGTTAATTCAAATAAATTCATAAAAATTAAACATGAAATTTTGATGGGACGATTGGAAATATAGGCGTGTCAATGATAAAATGGAAGGGAGGCACACTGAAGTGGGCGTGGCAATAGACCAGCCATTACGGCCCAGTCGAGTGTAGCTTGATGGTGCAGCAGGCATCAGTGGCATCCTTCTTGATGCATTTTGGAAGTACAATACTATGCAACGTCTAGGGCAACCTGTAGGACTCCCAAATAAACAAGGACTCTTCTGATGAAGGACTAATAAAAATAGATTCACTAGTTGTGTAGTTTCTCGCTTGCTAAAAAAACTTACATTAATTCTCATGGCACGAGCAGTTCTATACAATTGTATGAATATTTATTAACTTTCCTTAAATTAGTTATTATACGTTTAGCACATTTGCGTAATTATCCGTAGAATGTAAATGGAATAAATTACGTTCTTTGCATTTCAAAATGTTCCTTGGAAGAACCAGTTTATCCTTAATTTATGTGTAGAAAGTGAGAGGGATTCATTTTGTTATCACAACGCACAAATAAAAGCCACGAAATGTGAGAATAACTCATCTAAGCTTCCTTGATGTCCTCGAAATGTGCCCTGTATAGCAAGCACATTCTCAAATATCGGCATGTGTATGTATGTGTGTCAATACGCAATTTCCTTTTCTCCACAGGATTCTCACTGGAAAATTGTTGCGCCCTGCGTATTTTGCCGGGGGCTGCGGCTGTTGCTGTTGCCGTGCGAATGCGCTTCCTTTCGATATTTAATTGCGTATCAGAGTTTCTCACGGTGCTTTTAGTTGGGGTGCGATTTCTGCTGGAATTCGTTGGCTTACGATTTGCATTTGAATCGCGTAGAAAAAGAGGTGAAACCATTTATTAGAAGTTCCTTTAACGTACGTTATGTATTCGAACTCCAGGACATTGAAATACGTGGTATTTCACCATAATTAGAATGATTATTCTCTGTATGTCATAACAACTGTTTAAATTCTACAGAAATTACGCAAAAATGTTCTCCGATCGGCTGATAAACGTTTTGGGTACAGTAAATAGTAGTTCCTAAAAAGGAACACCTTTTCGTGTTCCATTTAATTAAAATAATTACGTAAATAAAATGTTTTAAATTCCTCCCTAAATCATTTACTTCTCTTAGTTTCATTAGGAAGTTTCTTTGTATCGCTCTCAGCGACCTCTTTTGTAGAGGAAACATAGTGGTTCGAGCATTAACTAAACGGCAAATATTCACATCAATTCGTTAATCTTAGGGTTGCCATTCCCCATTTCCACTCATTAAATCATTTCCCCTTTTATTCAAATTCATGACGTCTACTTTTAGGAGGTGTTTTTAAATAGAAAATTACCCAACTCAACTCTATCAACATTAAACCCATATTCCACCATCATTGGGTTGGTGGTTATTTAAACTCGTTGCTCATATTCCACCATTGGCAGTAAGGTGCAAGATCTGATACGTTACTTTTAGCCGGTTACTCTTATTATTTTTTTGGATCGTGAAGAACACTATTTCAAATAATTATTTCGGAATGTTCTAAAAATTGTTACGATTATTGGATATTGACGCGTAAGAAAAAATTTCATCGAAGAGATCCATAAAATCCAATAGGAACGTTAAATATCTGACTCAAGACATAAATGAGACAACAATTTTCCCCAGCAACATACATTTCAACAGCTGTGTAATAAATTGAGACGCGTAACATAACCATGAATTGTAGCGGCTTTAAAATCAGTGAAAATCTTGTCCCTGCCAACTACTTAAAAATAGCAACGGATGCACAGAAAACAAAACAGGCGAAAATCAGAGAGCTTATAGAAAAGGTCAGGCATCAGGAAATTTTGTTTTGCAATATTTCACAAGTACATTCAATTACAGCGGTGTCTCCCCAACATCGGCTGGACCGATGAGCACATTGAAGATCTGGTACGTACTCTCGCCTCTCTAGACAGCAACAACTTCTTCAAGAAATCTGGTTTGGGTGAACGCGAGGCGAGGATAGCATGCAGTAAGTTTACGGTGGCAACATATTCTCCTTGCATAAATTTCTGACCCGTAGATCTTGTTGCACGACGACACTACAATTTCGGACACGGTGTCGGCCGCTCTGGTAACCTGCTGGAGCCACAGCCTAAAGCAGCAGGATCCACACTATTAGCTAATCTAGTCAATGAGTTGTTATTGCAACTCATTCGCGAAATGGGTGTTCGCAGCTGTAAGCAGTGCTTCCTAGTGCCGATGGCCACCGGAATGACACTGAATTTGTGCTTGCAAGCGCTCAGAAAGCAACGGCCCAAAGCAGAATATGTCATCTGGCCGAGAATCGATCAGAAATCGTGCTTCAAGAGCATCACAACAGCTGGCCTCGTTCCAATCATAGTTGATCAAGTAGCCGGGGAAGATTCGCCGCAAGTTCTTCAAACTGATATTAAAACCATTGAGGAAAAAATTGTGTCCATAGAATCGTCGAAAATTCTTTGCCTATTTTCGACAACAAGTTGTTTTGCTCCACGCAGCTGTGATGACATAGTAGAATTAGCCAAGTTGGCAGCGCGATACCAACTGCCTCACTTGGTAAACAATGCGTACGGTTTACAGAGTACTTTTCTGACACACCAACTGGAGGAAGCTCAACGTATCGGTCGCGTCGATTTGTTTGTGCAGAGCACGGACAAAAACCTAATGGTACCAGTGGGCGGTGCCGTTGTAGCCGGGTTCGATGAGTCGACCGTACAAAGTGTAGCCAAGGCTTATGCAGGTAACATTTGCGTAATTTTTATTATTGTGAAACCTTTTTCCTAACGCTTTATAACCTTTTTTAGGCCGCGCTTCCTCCTCTCAGTCGCTTGATGTACTGATGACTCTGCTTTCGCTGGGAAAAAGTGGATTCATGCAGTACATCCACGAGCGCAAAATTAATTACAAATACTTACGCGACAAATTGAAGCAATTCGGTGAACAGCATAATGAAACTGTTGTAGGCAAGCATAATCCCATATCGCTTGCACTAACGCTGAAAACGCTTCAGAAAGAGGGCGAAGGTTTGGATTCAATTTCCAAGTTAGGCTCGATGCTTTACGTACGCGGAATCTCAGGAGTGCGTGTTCTCTGCAGTGGCGATAACCGAGATATTGATGGGTACACGTTCCAAAGTAAGACGTTCACTTAGTTTTAATTAGTTAGTTCTACTCAAAATTCAAACTATTAACTATAACCACAATTTCCAAAATCCGAATAAATATTTTTTAATTTACTTAACAATTAAATCCTTTTTTCTCGTAGATTGGGGAACCCATACTTCCACAGACAGTATGCCATATCTAACTGCGGCAGCGACGATGGGCTTAACTAAAAATGAAATCGACACATTCATCAGAAAACTGCAAATTTGCTGGAAGTTATTTTTAAACCGCAACTAATATAGCAGTGCATTTTTTAATAAATACTAAACAAGTATATTTCGCAAATACTTTATATGTATAGTCACAAAATTAAAAGACTTAAAAATTTACAAACTACTAGTGAGCAAGAACAAAGTGATTCGAATGTCAATGTATTAAAGAACTACAATCTATGCTTTAAAATAAAAATAATTCAAATTTTTTTAATTGCTCTTTTTATTCTCCTTATCGTGAATCGATTCGCGAAAATTGCGTTTTAGAGCCGCAATTGCGTCCTTCATCTGAAAACAGAGAGCATTTGATAAAAACTAAAACGAAAAGATTTCACGGTTACACTGACCTCCTTATCCTTCTTCTCCAGCTTCTCCTTGCATTGAGCTGCAAATTTTGCCAGCGCTAATTCATGCTCGGATTTAACGCGATTTAATTCTTTGAGGAAATGCGCCTCCTTATCCTCAGCATAACGCTGCAAATACAAAAGGTCAATTACTGTTTACACGGAGGCGAAAACTATTTTCTAGGCTCCAGAAAGATAATTACAGAGAATCAAACGCATACCTTATAGGAGGCTGCAGTTCGCTTCGCTGAATTGTATTGTGATTCCCAGGACAATATTGCACTCTCATGTATTTTCTTTAGGTTCTGCATCTTCTCTTTCCACTCGTCCTCAATTGTGTCGACATCCTTGCGTTGCTCCTCCCATTGAGACATCACAGCTTTCATAGACTTTCGTTCAGCTTCGATCTGCGCTTGCCTCTCCTCCATTTCCTTCGTTAAACTCGCGATCTTTTTATTCTTTTCTTGCAGTTCATCGTGGCTTTTCTGTAGAACGATATTTTTTTGTTTTTGCAAGGCATCCTTAAATTCGTCTTCCTTCTGCTTAAGCATTTCGGCAACAGCTTCCCGTTCGGCCAGTATAGCCTGTTTTAGAAGGTCCACTTCAGTTTGGCGCTCTGACAGTTCAGAATGGATCCGTTTGTACTGCGTTAACAGGGCCGCATGCTGCTCTTCGGTTTGGTAGAGTTTGGCCTGAAAGCGTTTAATTTCAACAGCAAATATTTTTGCCATTTCATCGCGTATGCGAGCTTCAATAGTCCTTATTGAACGCTTCTCTAATTCTGGCGAGGTGATAACACTTCTATCAGATTTCGCAGGATTGGAATGTTTTTTGCTCTTCGCTGGCGACAAACTCTTGTCCGAGGAACTACTGTGTCTCTTAACGTAGTCCTCAAATTGCTGAGCCTTCGCTTTCAGTTCCTTTATCAGTTTTTCTTGTTGATCGCATAGCTGTAGCTTCCCCGACAAATCGCCGATTACACTTTTCGCCTCATCCAATTGTTGGACAAGGTCATCGATTTCTTTTTTGTTGCAGGAGATTTCGTTTTTCAATTTAAGGCTTTCGATTTCAAGCTTAGTTCGATAAAAATAAATGTAAATTAACAATTAAATAGAGGTTAATTTTTTCCGATTATACTATTTTGACTAGCTTAAACTATTTTGACTAGAATTCAGTTTTACACCCGAATTCTAACGATTTTCGACAATCCATGCCAGAAGCGTCGAAAATTTACTACTTCTTAATTTATTCTATTTCTAGCTACATCAGTATATATTATAATACCATCTACTTGTCATTGCCAATAAATTATAGAACTTGGTAAGTATATAAAACCTGAATGTAGTTTTCAGAGCAAGTTTCGACAAAATCAACAATATAATTGATTTACAGAAACATTCTGAAGCAGGCGTTCAAAAGCACCTAAAACCATAATAATTTTAAGAAGTTTTAAACAAAAAAAAAAACCAACTTGCAAGTATATTTTCCGAAAAATAACTCTTTACCTTAGTAACTTCGGCAAGATGTTCTGTGCACTTCTTGCAATTATTGCTCAAGTCCTTGGCTTCCTTCAGATTACTACGTTCTTTTTCAAGCTTCTCCTTCAGTGCCGCTATCTCTCGCTCGTATGAAGCTTTTGTTGCTTCTAATATTTTGGTTAGTTCCGACGATTTGAGTTCAGCCAGTTCAAGTGCCTTCTGCAAGTTCCTCACTTTATCGCGTTCCTCAAAGAGCTGCTTGCTTGTATCGGCTGAACGCAGCTTTTCCAAGTCTAATGAAAGTGCTTCCTTAGCATTCGATATATCAACGTAAAGATTCTTCAGACGATCGCACTCGGTCTGCGCATCCTTCAGCAGAAACTTGTGTTTTTCCAACTCTAAGCGCAGATTGTCAGCTGTACTGCTGTCACGCAAGTTTTGGTTCTCTTTCTCCAATTGTTCGTAGTTGCGCTTCATGCTCTCGTGTTCCTGCTTCAGTTCTTCAAAATCCACTTCAATATTTCGAAGGTTAGTATTCAATTTCTTGCATTCGAGTTCGTATGTGATTTTTTTCTTCTCCAGTTCACTGCGTTGTTCCTCCAGCGAAGACTTTTGCTGTTGCAGCTGATGCATTTGCTTCGTTAATGATTCTATTTTATTAGTCTGCACGCTCTTGTTCAATGATTTATTACGCAGCTCTTCAAACTCCGATTCAAGTAATTTGAAACGATTTTCCAGACGAAATTTTTCCTCATTTAAAGTGGATATCTGAACCAATGCCTTGTTTTCCTCTTCCTTTAAGTGCTTGATCTCGTTCTGCTTTTCTTCGAGTGTACGTTGTAAGCATCGGATTTCCTCCCGCTTGCTTTTGACATTAGCTAAAGCACGATACAATTCCTCCTTCAAGTTGCCCACACGATCGACGGTATTCAGAGGCGTACTGCCAACTACTCGACCCCGAGTTTGACTCAATCTACGTGGTGAGTCTTCCAGGTTATGCTGGTGCAACACAGTATCCATGACATCCAATTCGGTGGTGGTCAATTGCAAGCGTTCAGTGAGAGTAGCAATTGTTCTTTCCATGCCTTGAATCTGATCTTGAAGACTTGCAACCAGTTTCTGTAGGCGCAAATTTTCCTGAGAAGTTTAATTTGGAAAAATATTGGAACCTTTGAATTAGAAAAAATATATTGCGACAAATGGCGATTTTACCATTTCTAGCAAAATTAAAATTACTCTGATGAATTGAATTTCAATTCAATTGCGCAATATGGAGACAATTAAGAAGTAGGTTTTCTCGGACTATTCTTCTTTCCTATTTTTTTTAAGATTTAATCAGGTCTAATTTTACTTTTGCTTTCTTGGAATTTAATAAATACATTTGTGTTCGTCGATTTTTGTTTGAGAATTACCTGAAAATAATCTTCTTTACTTAACAACTCCTCACACCTTCTTTGCGCATCGCACAGTGCATTATTTAAATCATTTATCTTCGTAGCTTTGTCCAGCAACATGGTTTCGTGACTGCTCTGTAGAGCCTTGTAGCGCGTGTTCATATTCTCCAGTTCGCTTGACTTCTTTTCCAACTTATCGGCCATCTGATCGATCTGCTGTTGCATCATTTCGATCTCGGCACGATGCCGTTCCTCTATATGTTTGCGCTTTATTTCGGCATTGCGTTCGTTGTGCCTGTTCAAGTCACGCTCCACCATGTCGTACTTGCGCTGAATTTCCGACAAAAGAGACTGTGACGTCTCTAGCTTCCCCAAGAGGGCATTTTTCTCCGCTTCCATGGATTTCTTGTCATTCTTCAGCTTCGTTATTGTGTTCTCCAGGTTTGAGCATTTTTCCTTGCACTCCACAAGCAGTTCGTGAGTGTTGTTCTTCGAAGCCAGCGCACGATCCAATTCTGCTTCAGCAATTGCAAGTCGCTTCTGGAATTCATCGCGTTTCTTCAGCTCATCATTAGCCACTTGTTTTACAGTTTCCAGCTCTCTGGAAAAAGGACACGTTTCGATTTCTTTAACGAAATTATTTGAGCCGAAAGGAATTATACCTGCTCCGTGATTCGAGAAGCAACTTCAGTTTTTGAATCTCTGCATTCCATTTTTCAACTGTACCAACTGCAAGGTGTTCTTGCTGAACATGGAAACTGTTCTGTTGTTGCTGTCGTTGCTCCGGATGATCAATCAAGCCGGACTGAAAGTTACTAGTTGAATCAACAGTGGCTTCATCGTCCTCCAAGTCGCTAAAACCATTCATCAAAATTTGTTGTATCTAGAAACGGAAAGCTATCAAATAACATATCCATATTTATTAATGGAATCAACAACCTCTGCATCCCTACGTTTTTTATCCTCCAGTTCTTCTTCCTCAGCAGCCCGCTCAAAGCTGTTATTCACTTTGATGCTCTCCGTACCCTGGAACAAACTAACGCCCGGAGTACTCATTGCTGCACCTTTTTGGACGAGTTTGTGTATAATTAACTCGACAGTTGCTTCGAATTGTTAAGGCATGCGCAGCACAGGTATTTCCATAGGCCTTTTTTTTGTAAACAATGCAAAGACCATAGCCGACATTTTCTCTCCGACGGCATCCTCGTTTTAGCGTTGCAACCCTAAAATTGTATTTTTTTTATACAACTTATTTATATCATACTCGGCTTTTGAATTTTAGAATTTTTAATATAAATATATCTAAAGTTTTAAATATGCATGGTAAAGACTAGTTTACTCTCAGTAGATATGGCTTGTTTTTATATATTCCTTTGTAGCGTTTTAGTTAACTCTGACCAGCAATGAGGATTAATTGGAGAAGGGGCGGGTGCTCGAACATCAAAAATTTCTTTATTCGTATTTGAGTATTAAATGTATTTTAGGTGAAATATTCCGTATCACTGACGGTGTTTTTATCTTGAAATATTATTAAAATATTATGTTTTTTGCTTATACAGTTCTTCTGCTGAATATAAGTGACAATTTGGTTGGTTAATATGTTCATTGGTAGGTAAAAAATTTAATTGACCGATTGGCTGTTTTGTTCTCGTCGACCGTTTGTAAATACAAAATAAAATTTTTCGTAGTTTGGCTGACAATCTTAATGGCTACAAAGTCAGCTTTTATATCTAGATATAAAACAAATCTAAATTACTGCTGTTTTGCTTAAACTTGGCTGAAATATAATGCATTAAAAGTGAGTTTACTTAAGTGTATCGAAAGCGTATTTACTATTTTTAGCTAGGCTATAACACTTGGCTCAATTCTTACGGCTTCATTTTGTAAAATTTCGGCGCTGGGCTCCGCCAGATTTCAGTAATAGAACAAATTTTCATACTAGTGATGGGGAAAATATCAGTACATATAAACAGGGAAATTTTATAGAGAGTATCCAAAATTATAACAAGGTAGTCTCAGAATAAGATTTTCGGGTATCTCGTTTTGGCAGAGCGACTTTTGTGAAGCCGGTCAACATTTTAACGGAGCTTCACTGCTACTTCAACATTTTCTTTGAGGTACTCCTTGGTTGAAATGTTGACCGGCTTCGCAGCAGACGCTCTGCTAAGACAAGGTACACGAAAAATTTGCACCGAGAATAACCAGTGTGCATCGTTATAACTTTGGGTAGTCTACATAAGTTCTCTCCGCTATAAGCAGTTTTCGTTGTGGGGAAAATCATTGGCAAATGATGATTTGAATCTTCTTACATGGTAAACGAGATACTCGAACTTTGCTTAAGGACTGACAACAATTCTTCTTCTTCTAATAGGAAGAAGACAACTGATCCTAGAACTCACAAAATTCTTAATGTGCTTATATTTCAAAATAACTGTAACCTTTAGAAACCAAATCTTTTCCATTGGAACGCACAGGCTAATTGATGTTATGTTATGGTAAATTAGAGCTATGATCTTATATATTTTATCTATCCGTTTCAATAAACAAACAAATCTATGTCCATATATCTTCATTATTTTTGTATATATTAAAAAAGTTTTTTCGCTTTTTTGTATTTTTTGTGTTTTTATTAATATTATACAGACTGTCCATTTACGTTCATAAACGAACTTAGATTCGGACATTTATCTAATTTCTCGGCATCGATTTGGAAAACCTTCGATAATCGTTTCCAACTCTGCGCATCGAAGTAGTAAAAAGTACCTCGTTCTTTTGTACCATTTTTTTCATATTGATTAATGCCGGGAATTCGAGTAATCCAAATTTTCTCTTCCGTATGGTATCTCCACTCTCGACTGTGCCTAAAAGTAGATCGACAAGTATTATACATTAAAATTATTTACTTCTTCGGTTTTATTAATGACGAGAGCTTACAATTCAGCGGCTGCCATTAACTGCATGATATCTCCGATATTCGTGTAGAATAAAAAGAATAATAAATCCTCTTGCAGCTTTTTCAACATGGGAGATGAGAGTTTGTCTCTTATCGCAAAGTTGATCAAATATTCGGGTGGCACGTTATACTCAACATCTTGTGCTCTGTAATGAATAATATGTATGCATATGTAAGATATTTTCGTTGCAAACTACGAAAGGAAAAACTTAAAATCTCCTACAAGCATCGCACAGGCTATTGACTACCACGATGTATTTGACTACCAATTTATATTCCCATATAATATGAATATTACTGCTTTGTAACAAAGACATTAGGAAGATGTTTGGATGACAAATGTCTGGGGTTCCATTTGACAATTCGCCTTATAATCGCCTGGAAGATTTTGAAAGACAATCTCGTACACCATTTTCATCGTCGAACTTACGATTTGAATCTTTTGCGTTATTCTCCCATGACTCATTTGCAGTCACTCCACTAAATTTGGTATAATATAACAAATCCTAAAATATATACATTGGAACAATTCTGCTTTGTTAGAACGTTATATCGCATGTAATTATTTTAAACTTCCAGACGATTTGCAGATATTTGTTTGCTATCGATTCTTCGTAATCGATTTGACCAAATTATGGAGGTTAAACACAATGGCACTTCATTCCTACACATAACGGATACATGGAACGTCACAATCTAACTTTAGTTGGAATCGCACCAGCTAGTTTAAGATCTACTAAACGTTGTACACCATATAGTATGCCCTTTATTTCCCTTAATATAAATTTTTTTGTTTACCTGCAGGGTTGATCCGAAAACGGTCCGGAAAAAGTTGGATGCAAATTTTCTTGTGAATTCAGATTCAATCCGAGTCCAGTCAGATCCGTACCCATTGCTAACGTCACCAAATTCGGGTCTGATTCCGCCGCTCGAATGAATGTTAAAAGACCCACCATGCCAAATTGGTTATTCACCATACTCGCTGGGATATTTGTGACTTTACCTTTAAAAAAAAATTAAAACAATGTAATTATCTTGTGAACAAAGGACGACGATGTATAATAATATGTAAGGCAAAACAAACCATCAGGCGACGTTTGCACTCCGCTTTTCACGATTTTGTCATTGCTGGAAATATCATTTTGGTGATCAGTAGAGCTACTGACACTGCTTCCAACTGCGCCCAACCCACTTCCACTAACAATAGAATTCATCGTTTTTTCCGAGACATCCAAGTTGTTTTCCGATAACGCAGTGTTCGTTGTACCGTCCGAATTCTGAGTGCCCGGTAACGCAGGAAAGTCTTCGTTCGACATAGTGAACTCAGATTGCTCAGACGTTGGCTGTTTCACCATGCCAACTAAAATTATAAGCAAGCATAAGCACAAGTTTACAAGAAAAAACTTTCAGAAGTTACATTTGGAAAATAGCTTAATTATAATAAATATAAATGTTAACTGACCACCTTTTTGCTGTATTGTTAGTAACATTTTCACCCAGACACACACCAAATGAACTAATGAAACCGCTTAGCTAATGAATTAAGATAAAATTTATAAAGCTGTTAATTATTTTAAATGATGCTGATTTTGGCCTATCGAAAAATGTTTGACTTTCTAACATTTGCTCCTCGAACGCTTTTGTTAACGGAAAATAAACACCAAAATCTTATTCTTGTTTAGGGAATATATAATTTCTGATCTGAGATACAAATTCAACAATATATTAAGTAATGAGACAATTTTTCCAGACCATGGACACTAAAATTTTCTTGTATTCATTCTTAAAAAATAGATTTTTATAATTAATTTCTTTCTTCGCTTTCTACGAGAACTGCCCAGTAGAGAATTCGTTTAGGCCTCTTTTGATTCAGATTCTTTAGTTCAGGTCTGGATTCTTGCATGAACAACCATTACATTTTCAGCTGGCTGTTTAAACAAATATAAGTGGACCGAGCTGTAAATCATATAAATCATCGTGATCATAAAACGGCGTGAAACCAGTTCGAACTTACTGGAAAAAAACTTTAAAGAATTCTGGAGGTACATACCTATTTTATAACATGTTAAATAATTTAAGGTTTAATTTTTTTGAATTCTGGGATAAATGTGGAAAACTAGGTATCGGATACAATCAAAAGCAACAAAAACCAAGCTTAGCAATATACTGATTAATTTCATTACCATAAACCATTGTAAGCTTTCATGCGTAAGTCAATAGAACATTTTAACAAATGTATTTAGAAGTATTTCTTCGACCCTAAACACTTAAATCCTGTCCACAGACTTGAACAATATTTTGGGCGTCCTTATCTACCATACATCCTTATTTATAAAAATATTTTGAACCCTGTCGAACTATTCATGATTTGTATCTCTGAAATTGATCAAGTTAAACGAAAATTCACGAACCTAAATTAATTCGTTACTATGTTCAATAAAGTTTATGTATTTAAGGGCTGCCTAAGAGTTGCCTTTTTATAAGGGTGTAAAGCTTTGAATTAACACTGAAAATACCACACTAAGTATTATTTTCCTCCATTTAAAAACAAAGAAACATTTTTATTATAATTTACTTTTCGGACAGAAGCTTGAAAATGGGTTAATTACATTCATTGCATTTTAGATTTGTTACAGATAACTATACAAAACTAAAAAGTTATGCAGACATCCAACACACAACAGAACACCATTGCACCACGAAACAGAAATTAACATAGAAATCGCTTAAACACTGAACGTCGAAGATTCAATTGATTCTTTAATGTTGAATAATAAGAATAAATAATTGGGAAAAAACTCACAAGAGGTAAAAAAATTACCATAAGGTTTGCTTCCCGGTGGCTGGAGGGAATTCGTCTGAGGCAGTGATTGATCATTCTGGCCACGAACGTTTGTTAATGAAGGGAATTCCGTAGGGTCGAGCAATGCCGGCGTTGCTGTGTCACCACTGCCACCGAAAACATTATGGAAATTATTTAAGGGGCCACCACCAGCCCCACTCGAGCCATAGCCACTGCGAGCGGATTGCATAAATGATCCCATGTTTGACTGCCGAAGGAAAGAGAAGTAGAAAATACATTTCATTAAATGCAATTTGTCAGCAGCATTAAAGTTAATATATTTACCATGGGACCGCTCCCGAGTCCCTGCATCGTACGTCGTTCCACGAACGGTCGTTGTCCGAAAATATTCGACCGACCGCCTCCTGATAACGCGGGACCACCAACAGAGAGCTGGGCGTTACGATTCGGCGATAGTTGAGGTTGTTGCGTAGGGCCGTAGTTCGCTCCGCCTATAGGTGGTAAATGCACAGCTTAGTGTGTAGGTGGTAAGTATATGAGAAATTAGTACAATAGAAAACAATATTTGATTGGTAAAAAGTTATTTTATTTGAATACAAATACTAACTGTATACTAAATTGTTTCATACACGTTTATTTCTGATAATTTTTTTTATAAGATTTGATATAATTTTTGTACCCTACAAAAGGGATGAGTATATTCCCTTTTTTCTTCCATGTGTAACGAATTTACGGAGGCGCGATACACATAAAAATATATATTCTTGCTCAGAATCACCTCCTGATCTATTAGCCATGTCCGTCCGTCTGTCTGTAAAAATTACGATTACAGGAGAACGAATAGAGGTATTGTAATGAAAATTGGCACAAATATCTTCTGTCATCACAGGCTGTTTGGATTGAAAATGAAAAGTGGGTGAAATCGGTTAAAAACCACGCCTACTTTACATACGGAATGTAAAGGTACCTCATTTTACAAAATATTATAAGGTGAATATCTCATAAGCCGTCTGAGATATTGAGGCTTAACTCCATTCCGAGACATATAACGCCATTGCTCAAAGTTTAGCAAAAGGAGTATCTAGGGACATTACCAAAATTTTTGCAAAAAATTGGCGTGGTCAGTCTACTTATACAAAACTTGTCAAATGGCAAAATTATTATTTTTTTAGCTACTCGGGTGTAGGGTATTTAGACTTCGGCCTGTCCGAAGACAACATTTTAACTTTTTTTATTCTAATACAAAACAAGAAGCAGAAAAGTTTTTATATTGAAAAGTTTTCAATTAGGAAATTGAAATCAAGGAATTATTACCTTATATATACCTTATTTACTTAAAAAAGGGTTTCAGTACATACCAGTTGGGAACATGCCTGTCGTGGGTGTCACATGGCCGGATAAAGAGCTACCACCGAATCCTCCTGCACTTCTGCCCGTTAAAGACGCACTCGCTATGCTTCTCGGAGGCTGCTGAAAGTTTAAGTTCGCCATAACCTGAAATATCAACACAAATAATGTAAGAGAATATAATAGTGTTACAGAATTTTCTCATAAAGTGTTATAGATATTTCTGGAGTAAGCATTCGGCCTGACTCTAAAGTGTATAAAATTGTAATTAACGTTGAATATATAAGGCCTCAATTTTCTTTATACTATGGTTATTATTACTATTATTGTTAAGGACGTGTCAGATATATCTGTTTAAAATGTTGTGAAACTTCAGGAAGAATATAGATATTAGGAAGACACCAAAGGCACATCGTACACGTCATTCTATACAATTCGTAGGACAAGAAATTAAGCAAGGCTAACTAGCATGTTATCAACGTATCCTCGTAGAAATAATTCTGCCAACACGTTAGTTACTTAAAGTAACTTTCTTTGGATTCAACCAAAATTTGGCATTGACGAAAGGATTTAGATAATAATCTGGTCGATTAATGAAAAAGGAGTGTAACAAATCCGTGTAGAGATTAGGTTCTACCATTTCTATATATGTAATATATACAATAATAGAGTTATTCAAGAACTAATAGCTCTACTTTATCATAGTTCCACTTCAAATATAAAAAGGCATTACTAATATTAGATTGGAAGAATAAGATAAGATAAAATCATAAATAAAAACACAATTAAAAATAAAAGTAAACATATAAAGATTAATAAACTCAAACGTATTTTAGAATTTTATAAAACAATAATTTTATCCCTCTTGACCCCTCTGAAATCTATAGTGTTCTTTAAGGGATGATTAAAGGATAGATTTTTAGTAGTATTTCTAAAGATATTATTACTGGATTTTTTAAAAGCATATACTTCTCGAATGAAGGACAAAATTGGGAGACTTGGATAAATTTAAGGTTCAGATATGTTTAATTATACGCAGATAAAATCAAAAGTAGTTTATCGTTAAAAGTCGTTTTGGCGCTATAAATGTTTGTTTATAATAGAAAAAGAAACAACGAAAATATTTAAATTCAAGATTAGCAAATATGATGATTAAATGTTTATCAAGTAAAAATTAGATGATGAAAATTAAGGACAAAGGATTAAAACTGAACTAAACACCTGTACACCAACAATTCTTATCCTTGCTTAAAATTTTACTGAAAACGCAAAAGTATACAAAAACATGTTAGATGTCAATTAGTGTTGAAGGAATACCTGTCAGAAGCAAAGTTGCCATCGAGCAGAGTTACCGAAAGAAATTCTCGGGTTTCCCACAGTAATAATTCAAAATTCCCATGCTTTGAATTGATTACCGAATTCTACAAAAATTCCCACGTTATTTCTTCATTGCTTAATTTTAACATTACTGTATCTAATTTTCATTTCAGTACGTTAGATGTTATAAATTAAACATTTATTATGGTATAACATATGTAAAGCATGTAAATTATTTGCTTTATAAGTCAGTCAAAAGTATAAACTTGACATATTATTATTATATGAAGTTATTACTTTTTATTTCGCGGTACATTATTTCCGTTATGTTAATTTTACGGTATAAATGTGCGACATGTTCTCAAAGAAAAAATCTAATGACACATTAAAATTCCATGGAAATTAAATTTCCCACAGTTATCCAATATTTTGAGATGTGAAATTTCCCACAGATATGGCAGCTACGGTAGGAGGCATTTATAAATCGTGCACATAAACAGGTAGGGGGCTATTGTATGTTCTTATTGACGAAAATCCTTTTGAATTCATAAGTAAGCGCAATATTTAAAGAACGTGAAAGTATGAGAAGACCAAACAGTGATGGCATGAGGCAATGTATCTTTTCATTCGCGCTTATTTGGTTTATGATTGTAAGGGTTTTCATGTTTCGTCTTCCGTGGTGGGAGTTAGTGGTTGCCATTTCAATTACTTCTAAAAAAATTTACATTTTTAAATCTTATTATAAAAACTGCAAATTATTCATAGAATTTAGGAATAATGAACTGAAGAAATAGGTTTATTTTTCTAAACAAGCGTGTTCAAATTTTTACAAAATTTGTTGTGGTAGCAAGAGGGCTGTGAGAACAGAGATATATATAGGGAGAGTGCGCTCTCTCACATCCCTGTGTTGTGGAGCAGAATACTGAAGGACGCGTTAAAATTTAAAGATATTAGATATAGCATTTTGTATGCCTTGTATCTATATACATAAATATATAGTTAAAGGAAAAAATGAAACAATGCTATAAACAGGTTTTTCGTGCCATTAACAAAGAACGAGATAAAATAAACAACTGCGCTTAACAACCTCTCGAAAAAGTTTTCAAGACATTTCTTAAATCAATTTTAAGGAAAGTTCATCTATTTCATCTATAGAAATACTTAAGGCTTGAAAGGCGATACTCTCTTATCAAGCACTCCGATATTGCACTATTAGCAAAAAGTTTTTACTTTTTACATTGTTGTTAAAATTATCATTGAAAATACTTGCTTCTGCGTTCTGAAATTAAAAATGGCAATTCTTCCTCAAACAGTGATCAAGTTTCCGCGGTAACTATTTCGATCTTGATTATATATGGGAATATTCTCTGAAACTGGAGATGACGATGATAATTCCTTGTGAACTTATGCCTAATCCCCCGAACAATGGTAGTCCCCCTGATTAGCAAATCAATGGTAATGAAAGGAATTTACTCTAGTAACAGAAAAAGAACTGACAGGTGCTTCTTAAATTATCAGTAGGACCTACAGCAACCAACGGTTCCAACATGAGGCCACTTACAAACCCATTAATTAATAGATATTTTTTCCAGAATACGCATGACTTTAGTTCTAATCTCACCTAATTTGCTTTTTCTGCTTAATCGACAACGACCATTCACTTTAGTTGTTGCGAACACCGCATTTAACATTCCAAGGGACGAGGATCACAGCGAGTAAGTTCGCAGCACAAAATGCGTGAGCAGCGAAGATATCCCGACGCAGCGTGGATTTTGCGCGCTGCTGTCCAATCGGGCGAGACGCAAGTTCCTGCTTTGTTTTCAAGCAGATGTTCTTCGTTTGCAGGTTGAAACAAACAGTGGCAAAAGTAGACTCTCTCGTAAACTTGGGTATGCAAAGTTAATGGCGAGTCCAGTGTCCAAGCCGAAGGACTTGTCCACGGATGACGCTTTTTGGATGTTAGGCGAACCTAGTTGTCCAATTCAGCCTTCCTTTGCTGGTTCGATTCTTCGCCGTCGTTACACCTCGTCCGTCGACGGCGATTCTTCTTTGCTGGTTTTCTCAGTTCAATGAAATTTCACCAAAGAGAAATTCACTTTTTATTCACGAATTTCTGCTCGCACTTAAGGTTGCGTAGCAGTTCAGTTGAAGTTTCGCTTCAGTAATCGCTTTATTTCGCACGAATATAGGAAATTGGCGCTATCCAAGCGCTGAACGTATTAAATTTTAACAAAAAACCCTTCTGCAAAATCTTTGTGGTTCCAAGCAAAGTGCACAACACAAACACAAAAATTAAATGTCGTCGCTCATATGGATGTATTTGGATTTTCGAAACTTTTCGCATTAGCATTCGAAATCGAATTAGTTTACACAGTGCTGTCAATTAAGTATGTACTTTTAGGAAACTTTAATATTAAAAGATTGCATATTCTGTAAGCAATATTTAAATTTGTAGTAAAATTAAATTGTTTTGTACAAATTACTGAAGAATTCGCAGATCTCAGTGTTTTAGTACATGACAAGGAAATGTCTCTCAGGGGTCGAATTTGACTTGATTAGTTTGTTCGTTCAATACTTGCAGTTAACTTTTGAAATACTTACCAACTCTTCGATGAGGAAAGACCGGGCTTAAGGCCCGCTTCACAAATATGGCTTTCTCACAAAAAGATATTTCACTGCTTATATGTTATTGTGGTTCGTAGTATAACTACGTTACTCCACATTTACGATTAGTACGATAAGTACGATGGAAAAATTAATAAATATTTCCTTATTTTTATAATTGCTCATATAGTTATTTCACTGTTAAAAAAATATAGTGTACACTCCTTAATTAAATAGTGCCATTTTTAATCTTAAGCAAGAAACCGAGGTTGGGTACAACCTTTGATGGAACTGGCTCCCAATAGTGGTCAAAACTTTAACTGACGAACACGAGCCCATTTCCCTGGATAAAAAAGTTAATCTTTTTTATGACTACAAGGGAAGATTTTTTTATTGGCAATAAAAAATTTGTATGTGAACCGGGCCGAAGGTCGTGATTACACATGGTAATAGTTCCATCAATTCGATGCTCCTTCCCGCACAATTTTTTCAAAGTTCGAAATAATGCACTTAAAATTTAGGAAGATATAAACACATTTTTTTACTGCCTCCAATTAAAATTTTTGTAGTACAAATTGTCCTTTGAATGAGGAAAATCTTCCAAACTTCTTTTTGCCATTGTTGGTGTGAACGTGGCGTAAGCACGCTGGGCTATATAAAAACAAGGTGCCTTAGTTAATCTAAAATTTTTTATTTACAAAAAATGCATTTCCTACTCATATAATATTTAATGAATTATTTAAGGGAAGTCTCTTTCAAAATAGACTAAATATAAGAGATAAATTCTTTTTATTTACAAAACACCTCTCCGCAGCATTACTCAAGGTAGTGTTTCGAACATAAAATTTCCCTAATCATATGATCAGAGAAAACTCCCACTGGGAAGCAAATCCTCCACGAAGAAAACGTAACTTGGTGTAGCAATCGTATCGACGTGCTGCTGCAAGTTAAATAACTTATTT
Source organism: Sicus ferrugineus (assembly GCA_922984085.1). NCBI lineage: Eukaryota > Metazoa > Arthropoda > Insecta > Diptera > Conopidae > Sicus > Sicus ferrugineus. The sequence goes on along the minus strand of OV277352.1, from coordinate 11,760,055 downwards.
TCCACTTTGGTATTATAAATCAAAGCAAACCTTTAACATTTCCAATTGAAAGTGCAGCTAAAAGCATTTAAATAAGAACCGTTTCAATTTGATTGCAGGAGCGGTGGGTGAGAACTTCGATTCGTTCGGTGAACTTTTTCTTTCATAGTTTGAAGGTTGCAAATAATCAGCAGAAAAAATGGCTTTGAGCGATGCAGATGTACAAAAACAGGTAAGGACATCGACTAACGAAGGTAATAGATATTGTAACCAAGACTGTAATTGTACGTTATTAATGCAAACCCCATTGCATTGCATCCCAAGAAATTTTCGGGTGATGACTGCTGCAGTGGCCTTAATCGATCATGGGACTCGGTGTCATGTGAATTAATATTGAAACCTTTACAAGCAGGGATACTTTCTGTTGTAAATCTTGGTCAGCATTAGAATCCTGGCCTAGCTGCAGGCTTGTTCGATTCCAAATATAGTAATTTTGCTTGAAATTCTGGAGACTGCAGACTGAAAAATGTAGTCATGTGACCCTTGACAAAACTTGGCAGATAATTTCCAAGGTGCGAGCAGCTAAGCCGTCAATAATGAGCAGCTGGTTGTCTCTTTCTTTTACGATATTTACTCAAATTGAATGCTTGACTTTATGAATTAGGAGATTAAAAGGAGTGAACTTTTCATAGAACTTAAAAAGTTATTTACAATCCATAGAATGCAGTTTGAAATTGAATTTTATGTTATGTGTTATGACATTTTGAATTTTTTAATTTCGTTTTTATTAATGCGGGTTGTCACGTGGTTCACACCCTTGTCATTGTGGACAAAGAGTTTGAACAAAACTACTGTTCAAATTTATTGAACAAAATGTAATAAGACGAAAGTCAGGTTGTTGATCAAGCATAGCAAGTACTTACTTTAGGACAAGTTTCTGGGCAACTACGGTTGCCAGAATTTGGAGCAAGTAGATAACGTTGAACAGTCTTTTGAGCTTCTCTAAACTTGTACTTGCTAGGAAATCTATGGACAGATAGTCTATGTGGGTCCTTGTAAGTTCCGCTGGATTTAATCTAGCCAAACCTAAAATCTGGATTTTGAGTAAGTTTTGGTTGCTAAAACCATAATATTTGACGTAAAGAGAATGTATATTTGTGACCTGCTTAAAAATCTATTTCATAAATGTCTTCATATCAAATAAAATAATAAAACATTAAAATAAAATTAATTTAAAATTTAATATTTTATCTACTATTCTTCATTATATAACCATATTGATGAATTTATGGATTTAAACCGCCCCCCCACCCGAATGTTACGTAATGAGAAAGTGCATCTCCATATTTCTATCTATCTAAAAGGATAGTAATAATTTTACTTTTTTCCACAAAAACACAAATATCGAATAACTCATTTCTGCTCCAAAAATATGGGAATTTTATCTAAAAAAAATTTCAAAATTTGCCTTTTCCCTCCATGCAGATTAAGCATATGATGGCTTTTATTGAGCAAGAAGCCAATGAAAAAGCTGAAGAAATTGATGCTAAAGCTGAAGAAGAATTTAATATCGAAAAAGGCCGTCTGGTGCAGCAACAACGCCTCAAAATTATGGAATACTACGAGAAGAAAGAAAAACAAGTTGAGCTGCAGAAAAAGATTCAGTCATCGAATATGTTGAATCAAGCACGTTTGAAGGTAAAATACTGCTAAAAACTTAACAATTAAATATATGTATGCATACGTTATATACTGCCCCCGAAATTAGATTCACTTTGAATTCCTCTGCAAAATTGCATGATGTATGTTAAAATATACATTACACAATATCAAGAAACGCAATTGCTTCGTTAGACAGCGAAGGTTCTCATAATCTATAACATCTTAAAATAATTTTTTTTGCGATTTTTATATAATTTTATGTATTTCAGCTACAAAAACAAATTATGTTCGTAAGAGTATAAAGCGAAATATTTGTATTATAGTTATCAGCTTGTTAGGTACGACGATTCTAAGAATAATTTGTGTTAATTTTATGTTTATAAACTTATTCACTTACTAAGATCATTTTATCAATAACTAATAAACTACAAAGACTTCAAAATCAACAAAATACACGGAGTGATTTGTTGATTGTAACATGGAGTGGCTTTGTTTTGCTTGAAATAATTTTATTTCAAATATATTAAAATTATTTGAATTTTACATATATTTTTAATATAATATAAATCAAATATATTAAATTTACTTACACAATTATGCATCGAAATAGCTCATATATATTTGCAAGCCATGTCCTAAAAAACACTTCCCTCGGTTATTACCGTCTAGGTTCTCAAAGTGCGTGAAGATCATGTGCGCAATGTGCTGGATGAGGCACGTCGTCGCCTTGGTGAAGTCACCCAAAATCCGGCTGAGTACAAAAACATCTTGGAGAAGTTGATTGTGCAAGCTTTGTACCAAACAATGGAGAAAACTGTTATCCTACGCTGTCGCCAAGCTGATCTTCCCCTCATCAACGAAGTACTGCCGATCTGTGAAGATCAGTACAAGAGCAACATTGGGCAGGACGTCAACATAACCGTTGACACTAATAATTTTCTTTCACCAGACACATGCGGAGGCGTCGAGTTGATTGCTCTGAACGGGCGTGTTAAGGTGAAAAATCGAAAGTTTTGTAGAATAATTAATAAAACAAAATCCTTCCAGGTCCCCAATACGTTGGAGTCTAGACTAGAGTTGATTTCACAGCAGTTGGTGCCAGAGATACGCAACGCATTGTTTGGACGCAATGTGAACCGTAGATTTACCGATTAAAGAAATGAGTGCATGCAATCAGTAGCACTCCTACACACTTTTTCAGCCACTTAAATATAGTAAGCAAACTTATTTAGATTTGAAAACTTACCTTAACTTAAATATGAAAGTATAAAACCGTTAATTAAAATGTCCTCTTATTAAATTGTAATGGCAGAGATAATGTTCGACATCTAAACCAGTGTTACACAAGTTCATTGAAAATTATTTGTTACTATTTGATGTTTATGTAGCAAAAGAATTAAATCAAGAAAGCATGTGTATGTAAATGGCTTCTATTAAATAGCAAATAAGTTACATACGATATATATACATTCCTGCAAAAATTCGCAACTTTTGTTTCGTGTATAGTTCATATCCACATAACGCGTTATGATATAACGGTTAGCGTTTGCTTTTCGGAGTTTAATTATTTTTTGCGTTGAATAACCGCCGGATGTTTATATTATGCAATTGCTCACACAAGTATTGAACAAGCCGGTTAAACTTTAATTATATAATCTAACTCCCAATTGTTTTTACAAACCACCGCACGAATACTTTCATGAGCAACTGTACACCCGGTTCTTGTGTAGATTTCACAACACATCCTACAAATGGTATTTCTTCCTCAATTCTCAATAGGCTTGGTGCCTACTTATTAAGAACCTAGAAATCGTTTTAAGCAATAATGTTCTATTCGTAGTGTTGCAAAATTAATGCAAAGGCTACACTTGCTGATACAGTACGTGCTACGAACACATCACTTGATCACTCAGCATTGTTATGTTTTGACCACTGAAATGCTGTAGCCTATTTCACTGCGCAGAATGTAACGATCTTGTGTGTGTTTTTACTACATACGTCTTTGAGAAAAACAGTTTGTTTGTTGAATTTCCCTTAACTTCTTAGCTGTTAATATATTAAATCACCTTCCTGAAAGTTACAGTGTGTATGTGTGCAACTAAAGTCTCTGTTGATGATGATAGATACTCACTATATTATTTTCCATTATTAGTTATAAGTAAAAATGTTGGGAATTTTTATCGCAGCTATGGTAGCCTTTGCATTTAAAGATCTGAGTACAGATTTAACATATTTATTTTGCATTATGACACCTTTGTAACTTTGCGATGTTTATTAAGCCTTTACGGGGACCCAATTGTGCTCACGTGTTTAGCCTTTCCAATTAACGAAAGTGAAGGAGTTGTTATATATTTTGTATAAAAGGTTAATTTTTCAAAATAAGTACTACGCAAAATATAACTGAGTTTTCCCTATCAAATGTTGCTAATTAAAAGATCATTCTGAAAAGCTACATTTGCTCACCGCATTCATTTTGATTTTCAGTGGAATGTTTCTGTAAAGTTCGCCGCTCCTGAAGTTAAACACTGAAATGTTAGTTTTGTTAAAGTTTTCTGTCCTGTTCTTGTTGATATTTCCCCGCTATTAACAATATGTTCTTAAAATTAACATTGTTCTGCTGTAACTATAATCGAAGTTTAAGGTAATCAATTAAAATCAAGTTAAGTGTTTGTGAAAATTTTTAAGCAAAGTTATTAATGTATTGCCACATGTTAAAATTAATTTTTATATAATGGGTTAAATTAAGACCACTGAAAGAATAGAAAATACTTTGATTTCCTAACTACATTATTGTTGTATATATCATAAATGCAAATACTTACGTAAAATATTCACAGTATTCACAATATTCACAAAACACACAGTTTTCGTTGGAAAAGTAATATTTACTCTGAACATGTATGATTACAAATGTTTAAATAAATTACATAAGAACAACCAACAAATTTTATTTAATTATATTAGTTCATATCAAAGGTATTGTATTTTTTTTCATAAATTCTAAATGCTTTATATCTTAATCAAAAGCCACAATGATAAATTTATTCATGAGATGTATTTCCCCACGACAATCAGCTCAGACAGTTCATTCCCGATATTAGCTTTCAAAAACTACTAGATTTTACATTTTGCTAAAGCTCCGATTTAATCTAAACCGAATTGTAATTTTTGCTATTAAGTTTGTTAAGTCTTTAACTGAATTTTATTGCACGCGCTATAGACACCATTTGTTGTACGACCTTAACGTCCGTTGTGGAATATGGATCAAGGTCCTGTTTCCCCATTGTAACGTCACACTCCATTTTGTTACCCGCGCTGATATCGACGTCTCCTGCTGATGCTCTTGCAGACGCATGGAACTCTGCGCTCTTGACTACCGTAAGAATTTCATCCAAATTATTTAGGGTTATGCCTGCGCCAGGCATGATGGTAATGTCTTTGTGATGTTTGGCCGTCAGCTGAGCCAAGTTCTCAATGCCCTCGGCTGCCGTCTGCTTGAATCCACTGCTCAGTATGCGTTGAAATCCAATGCTCTTGATGCACTCCACTGTTTCATGCATCAGCTCAGGGTTGGTCACGTCGAAGGCTCGATGGAATGTCACAGGCAAACCGGCGGCGTTTTGTACCACTCGCCGACAGGAGTCCACATCGATAGTGCGCTGTTCCGTCAGAGCACCGAAAACAAATCCATCTGCGCCGTGAGTTCGAAACTCGTCCATGTCAGCAAGTATTGCTTCTATTTCGAGTTCAGTGAAGATGAAATCGTTGCCGCGACGGGGACGCAGCATGCAGTACACGGGTATACTTAGAGGGAGACTTTTGAGTACTTTCAGCGTACCTATCGAGGGAGTCAGTCCGCCTTCACTAAGGGCAGAACAAAGTTCAATACGTCCAGCACCGCCATCTACTGCCGCAAGTGCTGATGCAATGGAATCAACACAAACTTCCAACTTAATGTCGGATAAAACGTTGCCGACAGACGGTGTCATTAGTTATTCTGGTCTTTCTTTCATTTAACGCCAGCTTTTATCTTTATAGCCTGAACCAAAGACTTGTCTTTAACTTGAACACAACCATGTTGAGTGAAATTCTCACTGAAGTTTAGGGTAAGCTCACACAACGATCGTTTACCAACGAAAATCATACATTTTACATTTTATTTATAATAATAATGAAATTCCTTTAATGATTTCTTCACTTCACTTTTTTAACTTTTCACTTTCACTATACATACTATATACTTTTCACTATACATCAAAGCAACAAATTTGATTCTTGTTGGTCAAATGATCGTCGTGTGAACTTAGCCTTACTTTTTCACCACGACCACCGCAACGACTCTCCTTTTTGTTTGTGCTAAAAGGGATAATTAAAAAATTTATAAATTTCTAAACCTCAACTCTCCATTATGCGATGTGTACTCAGCAAAAGCATTGAAGTAACAAATGGACGAACACATTTCATTCTTTCTAAAGAGTTACTTTAAAAACAGATTTATCGAAGCATACGTACATCGCTATGTAATCGCACTTATCACCCAGGGTTGTACTTGTCTAACATGTATGTAGAGTATTATAATGCTTATTAGGGGTACAAAAGCCTCTCCCCCTGTTGAGTTCTGAATTTTTGTAAAGCGAATAGTCGCTCATAGATTTAAGGAAACGTTTGCAATTGCATATTTTGGCAATCTAGTTCAAACTACCTTAATACATCTACATTTTTCTACATCTTGTCTTACCTATCATAAAACAAATTCTTTTTATTTTTAACTTTAAAGAAAATATCGTCCCATAGAAAATTTTGCAACTCAGCACCCCTACTACTTTCTCTCTCTCTCTCTCTCTCTCTAAAGTGAATTTAACAAAATCCGCAGACCTAGAAATCTTTTTTTGAAAAAAGATTGCGAGATCAGTCCCACGCCACTTTTTACGCTTTTGCGGAAATGATTGCTAGCATACTTATAAATTTAAAAAGCGGTAATGTTATAAAACGAATGACAGATGTCGAAATGACATTAGATGGATGACGAAGAAAATTTAAAATAATTTTAACCTCTTTATATATAATAAAATAATGAAAAGAATTCTGAATGAATGTCATTACGTTATTAATGCTAGTTTGCTTTGCTACCATCTCTTTGCAAATCGTTTCCAATATTCTCCGCATCAGCGTATTTGGCTGGGTGACACCATTGCTTTGCGTCGTTCAACATTACGAAATTGTTGAGAACTAAGCAACCCAGTACAATTGTTTCGCAATTTTCCAGACTGCATTCAATAACAGTCTGGAGAGTACAGCATCGTTAAAATTCCAAAACTTTATTCAATTGCCCGACGAGCTGTAGGTGGTCTGTAATTGAAAACCTTTGATTTCATGCAGATGTGTACCCGGGTAAGGCCGCGTTAAATTCTTCCTCAACGGGAACGCCACCGCATCGCCAATGAAAAAGATAATTAAAAATATCACGCCCCATAGAAAATATACAGCTTCGCACACCTACCACTCTTCCTTAAGCAAACTAAACAAAAAGGATAGATTCGGCGGATTGAAACACGGGACATTGCAAAAAATACTATTTTGATCTGTTGAGTCTGTTTTGTAATTGATAAATATTCATGATGCCCTTTTAACTTCGAATTTATTTTTTTGTGTATACATACTTATTTTTTAATTTTGATGCAGGCTTACACAATCGAGTGAATAAGTTCTTGTAACATACAAATTTTCATAATTTAATATTTCTCGATTAGAGGGTTTTTCGTGTCAAAATTGAGTCGATTCATTAGTCAGACCAGATCAGGTTATTTGTCAATTATTTGCGGCTTTTGTTCGTCTTCGGATTCCGACTCTGAAATTAGAAAATATGCATTATCCTCCAATATTATCTTCAACGTACGATTTCTACATTGTAGTTTATTATATAATAAATCTAGGATTATATCCATTAACATCTATATCATTAAAGGTGAAAAATTTAACATTAGAAATGCCACGCACGACTGAATATTAAAGCTAATCTGATTAATGTTATTAAGGAGGTAATTGATTTGTACAATCGGTATTTGACCTAATTTATCTATGAAAGATGAATGGTCACCCATAACCAATATATTTTCTATTGCGCTCTTGTACATCAGTATTGATATTATGTAAGTATAATCAAACCTTTTCATTAAGAGCGCAAAATATTATTTGGTTTTTCATATTTCATTAAATGTTAAAATATCCAGTCCGTAGACATACGATTATATATCACATATGTACTAACTGCTACTATAATTCTTCCACGATTCCCTGCTCTCTACACGCCGAACAGGAATCGGTTCGGAACGGATTTGTATTTCGAATGTGCTCATCTCTTCTGACCAAAAATACTAATTTCGCATCGATATTAATTCCGATTCGTAGTTTTTCGCATCTAATGGATTGTAGTAATATTAACTTTTGAGCTAATTATTTGTGCAATTGATATTTGACCTGATTTATCTATGAGAGCTAAATGGTCACCCAATATCAATTGATTTTATCTCGCACTCTTATACTGTAGTATTGATATTTAAGGACAATCAAATCTTTTTTAGTTATCTAAGAATGCAAGTTAAGTCAATAAATCTGTAATAGTCATCATTGGCCTTGTAAATCCACGGAAATCAAGGACATCAAGGCAAGCAGAAACTATATTTTTCTGGCAATACTTGTACACTAAAAATGACCAGGTAATTAAGCCAAATTTATTCTCAAAAAATTGCCCTTGTTATAAACTAATGTACGAGTATAATATCGATGCTGCTATTGCTAACATACCTTCTTCCGCAGATTGCAGCCACTCAACGAATTTTTTCATTTGCTCGAGGAAGTGCATTTTGCCTTTGCTGGAGTGCGCATCCTTATACCACTTCAGAATGGTTTCTTCAGAGAGAACTTCGGCTGAAAACACATTGTGTTATTTTGACAACTATTATTCATGGCAGCTTGTTACTTTTGTAGAAGAGTAAAATAATCTTCTGGAAAGCCTTCATAAAGTTCATGTTTTCGTAACAGAACTCTTGCACCTTAAGAATCAAAGCTAGTTCTGAGCGGTCGGTGGATGCAAATGCCTGCAAAAGTGGACAGTAGGCTTTTAAGTGTCGCACTGCTTGGTCAGTCACAAGTTCTTCCTTTTTGTTCCATTCACCGAACGACATAACAGTTGACCAAATCTAAAAAAAGCAAGGCTATTTATCAGGATAGCTTCCATATGCTAAAGTAAATAAATTGCAATGGTGATTGGAGTGTTCAGCAAAAGACTAATTAATAATTGGTAGATTTTGTGTGATGGCATGATTATTTGACCGCATTTCCTTTCTTACTAAAGTTTTTCCAGTTAACTTACAATGGTAATCACTTCGTGATCCGGAATGTTTGACTTTTGTGCAAATTCCTTGATGTCTGCTGTGATTTCACTGTGCGGCTTTTCGTCATTGATATCGTCCAGTAGGTTTTGTTGTAGCTCACGTTTAGCCTCTTGGCTAGCTTGAGCTTTATGTAGTTTTATAATTTCCGTTAAATCTTTCTCGAGAAAAACTTGCTTGAAGTATTCTTCAGTGCGTTTGTTCGGCGGGAAAAAGTCCATTAACCTGAAGCGAAAATAACAAACCACAGTGAATACATGCGCTGTAACAAAATCCTGTGTTAACCGGAGCAATTTGAGATAAAACGTTCCATTATTTGAAAAGCAATAAATGAGAAAGTCACTGTTCAAATTTTTATGAAAACACAAATAAATAGCATTATTTGCGAGCATAATATAAATTTGAACGGTTTTTCTTTGAGAGTTAATTAAAGAAATTAACTTGCAGTATATTAATCTCTGCCTGAAACTCTCATGACATAGAAAATTTTCATCATTTTCTGATACTTTTCTATGGCGCAACTTTTACTAACTTCTATGGTGCAACTATGCTTGCAATTTCTATGGTGCAACTATGCTTGAACGCATGTTCGCTAGCACGGTTACCGAAACTTACGGAGATTAATTTTTGAGCATGCGAATTGAAGTTGCAGACCTTGGTTGACACTACTCGCTTTTATAAGTATGTCATAGTTAACAGGTACGTTAGTATTTTTACAAAAGAATTAAATAAACTTTTTTGGCAATATATTTAGAGCAAATATGTTTAGAGCCTTCATTTGCATTGCATCAATTAAAATGTATTTGGCTAATTTATCCTGTCCAATCAATAATCTACAATCTACACAGATAAATAGACACCCGATTGCTCTAATTCATTATCTCATATCATCAGCTGATTTGAATCCAATTTGCTGAAACGAGTGCCTAAGAAAGAATTGTACAATTTACTTACTTGCTTTCAATTCCACCTTTCTTGAGGGCTTGAACGAGATATGCAATGCCTTTCTCTTGCTTGAACGTTACAAACAGCTCCACGAGAAATTCAAGGGCAATGCCATCTTTAATGAGATGCTCATTGTTCAGAACCAACAGAACACTTGGGGGTACGGAGCCATTTACTGCAAAGATTACTAAGTTAGTTTTCTAAAAGTTTTTTATTTTTTTAAAGATATTCGAAATTTGGAACTGGGTGTCATATTTTGTTCCCGCTGCGCAATTTTACTGCAGCGGAAAATTTTCCAAGTATTCTAAATATAAGTGCAACTCTGTTAAATTTTTTCAACAAGAAGTTAACATTTTTTTAAGTAATAATAGACTTTGGAGTGAGGTGCAATTTTTTAAATTCACGTAAAAATTTTTTGTAATTATTTCAGGTGAATTTTTTTTTGTATGAGGATTTGAGTCCTTTGAATCTGGGGATTAATTCAAAAGTCAGTACACCAAAATCTTTGCTATTCCAACCGGTTGATAGTTTTACCAAAAAAGATTAGAATGGCAAAAGTATATTTCAGAAGTTGGAACTATAAATGTGTCGGAAACCATTAAAAGTACAACCTCACCAAGCCAGATAACTTACCCAGCCAGAGTGCAGTCATTCGCGCTAGTTTAGTACGTTCACTTGGAGTAAAACCTTTGATGAAAACCAAGACCTTTTTCATTTCCTCTTCGAACATCTTCTCCAAGTACTTATATCGACGCATGAGCTTGATGAATACCTTTGCGAAATGAGTAATTCATTAAATCATTAAACATAAAACAGGAACCACATTTGCTTCAATAAGTTTGCCTAATATTTGTAGAACTATAAGAAATCTTTAATTTGCATTTCAAAGCTGAGCAAATAAAGACAAGTAAAATAGTACATTTGATTTAGCATACAATCGACACCGACTTTTATATAAAGCAAATATAACATTTGAGAACAAAAGCCAGCTCTAAAAGTATGCAATGAGGAAAACACACTGCAGTTATTTTACCTGCTCATGGTTGCGCATTGATTCAATATCTTCGGGCGCTTCGAATATGCAGTAATTTGTCCGCGGTTTCTCGCCATCCTGAGAAATGGATCCTCCAGGAACTGCACTCACAACGAAACGTTAATTGTGAAAACAGATTAATTTAGATTAGGAAAACAAGCAACATACCTAAGAGACCACCAGCAATTAATATGTCAAAGAGAACCTCGCCGTAGCGACGATAGTCAAGCTTGTTACCAGCGCTGTCTAGATATTTAGAGATTTGTTCCAAATCGCCTTCTGTTTTTTCGAAACCAGCAATGACCGCATCACGGAATCCCGTTGGGTCATATTTCTCTCTTTCATCTGAAAGAGCGTAAGGGTTCGGTGGTTCTTTTTTGGCATTAATAACGATGTGCTTCTAAATACCTCTTTTTCTGGTCTTGATGCGCTGACCTGATAGTACTGGTCTTTCAATTTTTTGACTCATACAATAATTTGCTGCAATGAAATTACAACAAAAAACGACCAATTAGTCCTGCTTTTAGTGGAAGCTTATATTAATTAAATATTAAAGCGCGAGTCTTTGCACTGATCAAGCATTTTGAACGTGTGTGTAAAGAGTCGGCTTGATTATTTTCTACCCTAAGCCGCAATCTTTTTAAATGTGTGTGCGTATTAGGTTCCAACACGCCTAACTGTTTCATTTAAAGAAAAAAATACCAACAAAATGCGCAACGAGCATATGGCGGGCACGAACACACATAGCAAGATCAGCTAGCTCTGCACAACAACAGCAAGCAGGGTAAGTGGAGAAAGTCAGCAGGCAGACTAGTCAAGTGAGATATTGAAAAACAAAACCACTTGACAGCAGTCGCAAGTATTGGTTTCTCTGTTCTCTATTTTCTTGCTTTATTTTGAGCTTAGCAAAAATATATATTTACATTTGACCTAATCAGCTTTTATTTTATTAACATTTAAAAGAATATGAAAATTTCACAAAATGCCGTTACTTCACATTCGCTTGAGCGGCTCATTTAGTCGATTCAGTTCTCTTTCTTGCCACAGCCTAACTATTCGAAGAAGAGAAAACTGTAAGTCGCAGATAAGCTGATCGTTGGTTCTCCTGCCGCCATTTGCTTTTTAACACTTCTTTTGATAAAAAACCATTTTATATTTTGTTTGATAAAATTAAAATATTTATATTTTGTTGACTGATCTTACAACAAGAGATATTTGCTTACATAGCTTATCTGGTCTTTTTACTGCTTCACTATAGTAACTTTTTGCTATATTGCTGCCGTTTAATCAATATGGTTTTCCTTGTATCACAACAGTATACATTTTCGGCTTTCAAGAAGACAATTGTTTTTAATATATTTGTAAGCTTGTTAAGTGAAAAAAACCGAATATGTACATAACATCGTATACATAAAAAATATTGAATGCATAACCACCCAACGAACAGGCAGAATAAAAGAGAGGTTAACGAAGAGTGTCCGCAGAACAAAATGGTGCCGCAACCACATTTGGGGGCGCTCATATGCCTTTCTTACGAAGTGGCACCTAACGTCATCCGTAGAGATCTAAATTCTAGTTATGTTCCGACAATAGAACACAAAAACCCAGTTTAACCGAAAATCGGGACTGAACACTCACATTTCCACTATAAATTGTAATTTTTGCGTAGGATGTCGCAAAATTGGGTCGTCGCAATTACACAGTCGCTGTATCAACACTAATTCAATATCCACCGCCGTATTTATATTATTGTTTTAAACACAGGTTTTTAATATGGGAGTAAGAAATAAATTTAATCTTTTTAAAAATATGTATTTTTTGAAATTGACAGAAGAAAAACAGAAGTTCTATTTTATCAAATGTAATGACGAGTAAAAATATTCTACTCAGCAACGAATATAGATTCTAGTATTTTGTTACAGTAATAGTTTTGACTTGTGACGCTGGCCCATTTGGAGTAGCTGCTGTATTGGCGAACATAGCAAATGGAGATGAAAAACCAGTTCTGTTTGCCTTGAGCGTAGCTGAGCGAAACTATTCGCAAACACATAGAGAGGCGATAGTGTAGATTACCGAATAACTTGGTAACTGATCTTATATGAAGATGTTTTTACTATTTCAACGTTAATTTTTTATATTTCTATATATTCCATGCTTACAAAAGAATTTAAGAACAGTTTTTGATTAAAGAAATTTGGTTTATTCGAAAAATAAACTAACTAAAAGTTAAATTAGTGCGTTTAATTTATGTTTTAATAAAACTAAAGTTGATTTAAAGTGTCTGTAACTCTTTTCACTTATGTCAATTATATATTATTCATAAATGGCATGGTAATTAGAGTTTAGTTTATTATAGCAACTTTGAATCTTAGTCGGACATTAGAGAAATATTGAGCCAACCAATGGGTAAAGTTGCATAAATTTTTTAAATTATTTACATGGACCCTAACTAGTTACTTGAATAGTTAATATTGCTAGTTTGCCCTAAATCGTGAAATAATTAACTTAATTTAATTTATAAACTTGGGCTGTTGCTAACTCGTGAGCCGAATATTGTTAAAATTTATAACCCATTAAGTCTCTGATGACGTCTATACGCACCATTCAAACAGGTGAAATAGTTTATATCATACCGTAGACTCACAGTTATTCACAATCAATGACAATTTATCTTAATTTTTATTTATTTTACTACAGGGCTCTATTAAAGATCCACCACAGTTTTAATTATAGAACCACTCCAGTGCCACGCTGACAAGATTTTAGTAGTTATCTCATTCTCTATACCCTGAACAGAATTTATAATTAGATCGATCACATGTGCACATACTGATTTGGGGTCCACAAGTTGGAAGTTCTAACTTCCGTTTTCATCTTGCCACCTTGAGCAAAGGTGAGCATATTCGTATTGAGACTAGAAACCACTATGTAATGTATTTCAAAAAGTGGTTAGAGTGAAAGTGGGAACTTTATAATAAAAGAGCCCCAATTTCGCCTCAAGATAAAGCAATCTTTCTACATTTAACGCCCCTAATATAGGTGGAAATTATACTATGTAGAAAATGGACGTGGCGGCCATCTCGCTGCTCTAATGTGCTAACTTTCCAAATTGCTCTACTGGAGCACTAAACACAAACCTCATATTAACTTAGTATGTATAAATTAGTAATTGAATGTGTACTTACGAGTAAAACAAAAAAAAATTTAGCCTGGCTGAGAAATTGATAATTAACTTAACCACTGGGCTTCAAACCGATGTCCTCCTACCCAAAGTGCAACGGGAAATGAAATTCACGAAAAAATTTGTATTGCTTCTCGTACAGAAAATATTAATTATATCATTTCTGGGTTGCCATCACCACGGGGAAATTTTTTCTAAGGATTTTTTCAATGTTAACTAGATCTTACATATGCTGTCCGAAAACTACTGTAATTTTTTAAATAGAAACCCTTTAGAGCAATATAAGTCACTCTTACAGTTGTTAAGAAATCGATTCAAACCGCTACTATTCGGAGAAATTTAAACAATTTTCGACAAATTTTTCAATGCTACTTATAGCATGGTAGCTGTTGGTTTGGTCAGACAAACTTTTTTGCACGTAAACACACTAACTAGATTTTAAGTATAGTATTTCTAAAATTTCATTTTAAATTTGCCATGAAAACATTTTCAAAATGATGTTGAAGTGTGTTGGCAACCACAGTGATGACGTGTCATTTTTCGGCAATGCAAAAGCAACTTTATGTAGCGGAAGCAGACACCAGTCTTGCCAGAAAAAATTTTATTACTTCAATACAGCAAGATTATAGTTGATTTCAGCAGAGACAACTCAGATTAAGTAAAATATCGGTGCAAGCCATTATTTCATTTATTCAATTCAGCCTACTGGTTATATTAGCAAAGGATTAAGATACAAATGATTCGATAAAATGCATGAATATTCTCGTATTATCAATATTATACAATATTATCATTTCAATAAAAATATATATTGTTGTTTTTTTTTAATTCCTTGGTCTGTACTCATTTCTTTTCCAAGTAAGTTTCAATCTCGTTTCAATCTATTTTACGAGCAAGTGACTAAATACTTCAAAGGATGCTTCAATTTCTGAGGAGGTTGCCTGTTATTATATTATTTTTTTACTTATTTACATTTAAGTCTTTACAGACAATTAATCACATATACCACACAATTATTCAAGAGTTAAATACGATTATGGAAACTTCCTGCAGTTCACAGGACAGTAAAAATTGGATTGATAAGGACTGTTTTTAGTAGGTTATAAAAATTTAAACTAAGATAAAGACTGTGGTATCGCTTTCTTCTGTCTCTTCGCATACAAATTGATTTTAAACTTACTCTCCAATGAGCTATAGAACTGAAACTTAAAACATAGATGAGAACTGAGTATTTCGTAGTACAATTCTAGAGTACGCTTATATCTGCTTTCGTACTTAACTTTGCTTACTAAACACATGTTTTTGCTGACAACACTGATGTATTCGAAGATCTCGAGCAGCTGTTAAGATTTGTGGGTTTCCTTACAGTTCTTTGCCATGACTTCTATTGTCCTTCATGTAAGAAATGTTTTTGCAAAATCCTTGCCGCCCAGTCGAAACATCTCCACCACATCACAGAAGTTTATAAAGGAAAGTGAGTAAAAAGCTTATAATAGTTGCGTCTTGCTAACGTGCTTCATGGAATCCAGTTAGCCAAAAACAGGATAACGATTCACTAGTACTAGAAGCAGTAAACGTCCCATCGTCGCGTTCTCCGAAAATGTTGAAGGAAGCATGTCAACCGAGATTCTGTCCAGAGTGCACATTGGGTCTCGACATCAAGCACACTGACGTGCTTATCCTTTCGCAATTCTTGCGCTCCGACGGCTGCATGCTCCCCAAGCGCATCACGGGACTTTGTTATCGTCAGCAGAAACGAATAGGAACCCTGGTCACGATGGCGCAAAAGGCAGGCCTGATGCCCAACATAGCACCATCTAACAGCAAGAAGGACCCCAAAAGACGTTTCGGCTGGAAGAAGTACAACAAATACTTTTTGGAATCTACTATTAAATATTAATTTAACACAATAATAGAGTTTCCACATCTTAATTATAAAAACATATTTAAGGAATAAAAGAAACACAGATTTAATGAAGTATAAAAATTAGACATTTTTATATTAATGCACCGGAAGTGTAGGCCACTGTGTCCACGATGACGGCGTCATCGCTTTGACGCTCCAAGTGTGAAAACATGATCTAAAAAGTCGAAATAGAGATTTCTGCAAAGATTGCTCCACCAATGATTGCTCCTTGGATAATAGCGATAATAGTTTCCTAAAATTTAAAATTAAAAGCATTGCAAATACAACTATATTAGATCTCAGTTTCAAGATAATGGGATTCTTAATACGGTTTCTTAATATATAGTAAGTGGGAATTCAAGAGTGCGAACTTTGCTTTGCTTTAGAACTTAATTCTAGAGGACAGTAAACAATTGTGAAGGAATGAATTTTTTTGTGGAATGGAAACTTAAATTCATATTAGATTTTTAATGTCAGAAGTACTTAAGTCTGTGAGATACTTACGTGTTAAGGTGGGGCGATATATTGCTGGCAAAAACTGCATTTGAATATTTCATGCTGAACATATTGTTTTTCATGTAATTCGAGAGCTTGAGTGTTTTTAAAACACCTATCACAATACTGACACTTGAAAGTCTTG
Source organism: Sicus ferrugineus (assembly GCA_922984085.1). Classification (NCBI taxonomy): domain Eukaryota; kingdom Metazoa; phylum Arthropoda; class Insecta; order Diptera; family Conopidae; genus Sicus; species Sicus ferrugineus. Next base: position 11,743,318 of record OV277352.1, on the reverse strand, counting down.
TAAACTACCGAATGAAATGTTAAAATACCTCCGAAAATTATTGTTTTGTTACCTACTTTGCATGATGTGTTTGAATGTGCGCCTTCAGTTGCGACGCCAGGGAAAAGGTCCTGGCACAGTAAGTGCAGGCGTGTGGACGCTTTTGAAAATGCACACTTTCAACGTGTATCTGCAACTGTGACTGGTTCATAAATACAGCATCGCAGTGTTGGCATCTACAACGCCCCGCTTCTCCGGAACAAATGGAAGAGTTAGCTGCATGCAGCATTTCGATGTGCTTGGTCAATTGGTGCAGTGTGCGGAATTTTTTATTACAGATTTCACATTGATAACCCGCAAAAGCATTGCCGTGTGTCATTTCATGCATTTCGAGCTGAACTTTTTGTGCGAAATTCTGCCCGCAGAGCTCGCAATGGAATGGCTTGTTGCCGGCGTGTAACCGGTAATGCAGGCGCAAACTAGAGCGTTGTGCGAAACCTGTAAAAATAAATTTAGCACTTATTTAGCACTTCAGAGTTCTAAGGAATTGGTTGTATTTCAAAATCAGTACAAATATAAAGTATTTGCACTCACTTTGTATTTAAAGCGACCAGAATACTGAGGGTACGCTGGAAGAATTTTGAATTCTTTAAATAACTTCAAATTTCAAATACTTTACATTGTATAATGTAAGTACTCACAAATACTTAAAATTCTTTATATACTGTAAATACTTTCAAACAATGCAAATATTGGAAAGTGTTTTCAGTATCTGCTGTCTGAAGCGTATATATATTTTTGAAAGTAACTGTATTAAGTGCTTTTTAATCGAAGGCAGTACTTGAAATATGTATTTGGTAATTTTAACTGCTCGATTTGTACTTACGTTTGAATTTTAAGTTTTTTATTTTACCTTTTTCGCAAATGTTGCACTTAAAAGGCTTCGGATCTGAGTGTGTTAGCATGTGCTCATGACACGCTGTTTGCTGGCGATACGCTGTAAAAATTGAAGGCACTTCTGCAAAATTGACCTCTTAGCTGACATTCAATCCTACTTACATTTACCACAAATGTCGCATCGAAATGGTTGCTCCTTCGTGTGTGTGCGTTCATGATTTTTGAGATGAATCTTCTGATGGAAGGATTTTGCACAGTACTGGCAATGAAAACGCTTCTCGCCGTGCTGGCGCACATGGTATTGAAAGCGTATTTGTGTGTACTGCTCGAATTGCTGGTGGCAGATGTGGCAAGTGTACGTGGACGTAAGGTGGAAATTCTTCGTATGGCGTTGCAGATGCAACTGACTGCGGAAGAACTTTCCACAGAGTTCGCAGCGTATGCTGTCTAGGCGATTGTGCTTCAACTTGTGTTGTGAGAGCATGAAGTTCGATTTAAATGTACTGGAGCAAAGATTGCAACTGTATGGTTTGACTTCCGAATGCGGGAGCAACAAATGCTCCTTTAGCAGTGCTGGGTCCTTTGATTGAGCTTCGCTATTAGTGTTGGACTCAAGCATTTCAGATTCCTCGTCAGATGTGGTTGACGATTCTTCTTCGTCGCTGCTGTACATCTCAGCTGGTTCAGACGAGTTAATAAATACATTCCTTCCCAATTCATTAACGTATTGTCCCTTTATTTCATCTTCTGTTTTAAAGGACAGGGCCAACTCCTCCTCTGTTTTGATGATTTCCATTGTTTGCACATCGATGGGTTCCGTTTTGATCTCCTCGAATAAAGGTGGCGGCGTGCCTATAGAACTTTCAGCATAGAAGGGCTGCTCTCCTAACTTCGGGCTGTGTCCCAACTGCGGACTGGTCATGAACGAACGTACCTGCTCTGGCGACTCTGGCACCTCCTCAACCAAATCGTCCGGATTAAAGGAGCGAGCCGGCGAGACTCCAGGTTCACTTTTTGCCGACTCTGATTTTGGTGACTTGTTCACAAGCAAGCCAAAGTCCTTGAAATAAGATTCCAAAACCTTCTGCGTGTCGAGACATTCTTCACGGAAGATCTTTACACTTTGGAAGCGTTCCATACAATCCTTGCATATTTGTTGAGGCAAACCATCACACGGATTAATCTGCATAGTTAATCCAAAGGCAAAGTCTTAGTACTACGCTACTTTAAGATCAAACTAGTACTCACGTTGAGATTCCAAATGATCATTTCGTGGAAAATTTCCCTCACTTCCTCGCTTGGTATCGGCGTTGCGTTAACTGCTTCTGACGGGTCGCCTTCACTTTTGACTGTTTCTGCTACGAGCTGCGGCTTCGTATCTGTCTTGAGATCATCGAACAGTCGGAAGAATACCATTTTCTCCTCGTCGTTGCCGTCGCAGCTGTAGTAGCGGCTGCAGGCTCGACATATCTGCTCGAGGAAGGTTTTTCTGTCGAAACAAAAGTCCAGTGCCATCATATCAGAGCATTGCAGCGCGAAGAAACCAGGATTTGTACACCAGATTTACTCAAGAATCAGGACAATCTCTAAAATTTTATGAGCTGTAGTAACGTGTAGAGAACAGATGTTTTCGATTATTTTCCCATATGAACATATTTCTTCACAGGGATGTCAAGCAATGTTTTCTGTCTGTATATGAAACTACATGATTGTATAAATTTTTGAATAGTATTCCTTTCGTGATTTGGCATAATCAATCACAGGATTGCTGCAATCTAAAAGCAGAATTGAATCAAAAAAGGAACATTGCTATTGATATATAAAGCTATTGTGCATTTTGAGTTTCTTCCAAGGAACTATTCAGATGTGAACAACTAATAAAATTTTATAAAACAGTCAAAGAAAACGGCCACAATTGGCAATCGCAAAGGAATTGTGATCCACCGTGACCACCATTTGGATCTTGGTTAGAAAGTGAGATCACATCCTCCAAACTGTCCTGACATGGCACCATCTTATTACTATTTGTTTCGAAGTTTGTAAAACTCCTTGAATGGAAGAACTCTCGCCAGTGATGATGACCTGACATCACACTTAATTCAGTTTTGTGCTGATAACGATTTCAAGTTCCATGAGCGCCAAATGATGAAGTTGGCAAAAGGTCATCGCGCAAAATGGGACATTTATAATTGATTAAAATGCATTCTTTGTATCTTTGATAGTGTATCACACTAAAAGACCGAAAGAACTTTCTGCTGCTCCAGATATATCTTTGCTCCTTGTGCCAGAAACGGGTTCCTAACTTCGACTCTCTTCTGCAGGTATGCAAATTTTTGGAATTTCTTAAATACAGTGGGATTTTTTGCATCCCTGTGCTGCCGCAGGTTACAACGAATTGCATGAATCTAACGAATTGCATTTCCGATTTGAGAGTCGTTCGTGGCGGTTCGCTTCCGTTTTGAATTCGTTCGTTGTATATATTTTTTAAACCGTTAATATTTGTTAGCTGAGTATTATTTGAAATGTGTTGCTATTAATTTACGGTAAGTTTAATAGTGTTAACAACTGCTTCCTTTTTTAAAAGCTATAGTAATTTAGAAAAGGTCAGTTGAATTGAATGAAGTACTTTCGATTTCCTTATTGACTTGATTCGAAATACATTGTAAACAACAAAAAAAGGTTAACAACATTAACATAATTTTGAATGCACTTATGTTTGGTAAAAAGTATCAGTTACTCTATGAACCGCTTAATAATTAATGCACCTCATATGTGACAGGCGGCGGCTTAACTTAGCTGAGGATGCAGCAAAAAAGTTGAAAAGGGTGGATTAACATGGTTAGTTGACATGCCGGCGGGTTGGCGGGAAGACAGACACGGACTCGTGAGCCGGAATTTGCGCTGTTAGCTGATATGCGAAGCACTTTCGATTCGCAGTGTGCAACGGTCAACGTTTGCGTCGGTCAATTGCCGGCCAGCCACCTGCCGGCGCTACGTATGCAGCGCGTGTTCTTTTCCGCCACCGCTTCAGTGCACAGGCTGTACAGGGTGGCAAAAGTTTTCTTGTTCCTTCTACATTATTTTATTTAGTTTATGTGTAGAAAATAATAACACCTTTTTTAGAACGCAACGTACGATTAATTTCATTCCAAAATTCCTTTCTTAAAAGACACGAACCATTAAATTCGTTTTCTTGTTCGTCTTTTGGGTAGAAATCGCACTTGTAGCAAATAGTGATTTCGTTGTTGTTCCCTCAGGATCAATTTTAGAATTTCGAACACTGTACTTTAAAAACAACACCAACAAATTAAGTATTGCCTCAAGTGCGATCTGGGGATTTCAATTACTGTGTATCGACAGTATGAACTTATTGACGTACGTTTCGTAACCCCGTCTTTGTGGTTCATCCCTCTATTGAACTTGCGACACACATTAGCCGGATTTGAAAGAAGAAGGTGAAATATATAAACAATTTCGTAATCTCTTATGTGCAAATTAAGAAATCGGTCGTCTAACTTGCCGGTTTCCCATAATTCAGTTAACAATTATTTACGGAAAGAAATACGGTCTACTATTATTTAAATTGTTGGCATAATATTAACTCCCTCATTGTTCTAATGCTTCGACTGCAAATAAAAATAACTCTTCGCTGTCCCACATTATTTAAAATGAATTTTGCTTTTAGAGTCCGTTCAAGAAATGCAAAACATCTTCCGCAAATCAGAACACTGGCCAGAAATATTTAGAGCAGAGCCTATATTTAGTTTTCTTTTAGAAGTCGCCGCTCTAAAGTTGCACTCGAGGAAGTAATGAGCACGTGAAATGAGTGCGTTCGGTAAGTATCGGGCGTAAAAAAGAAACCATTTAATTGCGTGCTGTGGTAGCCGAGAACGTGAGGGTGATGATAGGTGCTGACAGGTTCAATAACCCAGAAGAAGAGTATCAATCACAAACAGTAATCGAATTTGATCTCATATTCTAGATTCAAATAGACGATTTATCATTATTATTAGAGCTCTTTGGATGATTGTGGAACTGATTTAATAATTATTAAGTTTTAGCTAAAGTTCCTAGTCTCATCTAATTCTTCTATTCATTAGAAATGCAAATCTTAACGTGTTTGTTGTTCGCTTTGATTTTTGGCGGTATACTTGGTTCTCTGCAAATGGACAAGGATCTGCAATATAATTGTTACTATCAGATACTCCGAAAATACTCTGCGAAGTCAAATCACTCTGACGCTGATTATGCAGACTACAGCCATCGATTAGATGACTCGCCGGAGTTGAGCCTCGAGCAAGCGGACAGCATGGAATCCCTTCTGCGCATGCGCAGGGAAATCATTGCTAGTGCCGCCGAAAGTAGCGGCAGCTCAGACCATCCCGCCAATGACTTCGGCAAAACATTTTCAAGTGCTTACGCCGAACCACGCAACAGTGGCCGCTATCGATCGAGCTCAATAGCGCTATCACAGTCGTCCACCGCCAAGAAAGCTGTAAAAATGGTTTACCTGACCGAAGACATTCACAGCAAGGATGCGAGTTACCTTATTGTAGCCTCGAAAACATTGCGTTCAGGATTTGTCTACAAAGTGTCAGTGTCGGTGCTCCAAGCGCAGCATCCAATCAAGGTCTATGCGAACATATCTTGCGACAGCGTTAACTTGAGCAATGACACGAAAGACATTCCGGAAGGTGCTACTGAAACGTTGCTGCTGCACGTTCCATCCAATGCTTTGCGAAAACGAAACTGCAGATTACGCATGGAAGGATTTTTCTTGAATGTGTTTTGCGATTTAGCTTTTCTGCACGAGGATGCTTTGGAATACGTACGGCATTCTCACATGATTTTGATTCAGACCGACAAACCGCTCTATCAGCAGGACGATGTCGTACGTTTTCGTGTAACTGTGACGAATTTTGATTTTAAACCCTCCGATTGCATCGTTGAAGTACGAATTACGGATCCCAATGAGTACATCGTGTGGCGTTGGCTAACGCAGTAAGTAACTACTGAGGAACCAATCTAAAAATATTGGAATAAATAAAAAGTTGATAAGTTAAATAAATTAAATCGGGCATAAGCTCAAAATTTCCACAAATCCTTAGCTAAGTGATTGAAAACTCGTTTTATTTTACTTCTTCAGACTACCCGCGACCGGAACCATTGCTTTGGAATACAATTTAGCCGAAGAGCCAAGTTTCGGTGAATGGACCATTACTGTGGTACTTCCTGAGCAAGAAGACCAGGAGGAAAGGTCGAATTTCACCGTTGAAGAATACTACAGACCCCGCTTCGAGGTGGAAGTCAAAGTGCCTGCTGTACTTTTTTCCTCATCTGCTTTTGTCAGAGGAAGTGTAAAGGTTACTTCGACGACCGATGTTGGTGAAGCTGTTAGCGGAAAACTTTCACTTACGGCCACAATATTTCCTCTGGGCTATTTGGACGCAAAAGCGGTGAATAAACACTTCCGGCTAGGATTCTTTGCAGAAAACATTAACACTTCCGCTGAAGCCTTACTGGCATCATATAAACCTTCAAAAGAGTTATTAGATCGCGTTGTTTACACTGCTAAGGAATCTAATTATTTAAGCGGAGTTTCCTTAAATGGTAAGAGTTTGTCTCAGAAGGTCGTGGAAGAGTTTAATGGAAGTCACATTTTTAAATGGCCGAGAGATGAGTTGGAAAATTCGCAAGGAAATCTTACAGGTAAGTGAATGAGTATAATACAATATATAGAATCTTGCGTTATGTGATTATAAAATGAGACTAGGCCAGTATTTTATCGTCTTGAACTTGAGGCATAAATCGGGGTGAGACTTTTTTAGTTGCGATGATAATCTAAATCGAGTCGGCTTCTTTATTCAAAGCGTTTGTCGAGATCGAAACCGCCTCTTTCAGCCGAGATAATCAATATCAAGTAGAACACTAAATCGAGGTGTAGACAGACTCTTTCAATTGAGATGAAAATCGATATCGAGATGAATAACCGATATTAAGGCAGCTCTACTTACGATAAATCCCAATCGTGCCCCTAAATATTAGAAATTAAATATCTCAGTCTATTTTCTTAAATTTTTAACAATGGCTTTTACTGTTTGTTTCTTTGAAGCATTCGAGATTCTTATTACTGCATCAATGGTTGTTGATTTCGAGGATGAGGCGTATGCTGGTTATGCGATTACGCGTATTTACAAGCCCTACAAGCGCGTCGTGTTTCTCGGTGGCTCACCTCAAGTTTTTAAGCCTAGTCTACCTTTCAGCGTCTTCTTAGCAGTCGAGCACGTAAATTCATCAGCGCTTGATGTCAGTTTATTGGGACAGGAGAGTCACATGGAGGTAAGTGGCGTGATTCGAACAGAAAAGGCAACCAAAGAATTTAACTGGCCAAAAAGGCGACTGCATATGCTACGACATCGTTTGGGAATTTGGGAGTTGAAAGTTGATTTGCGTAGTGAGTTCCCGCGTGATGTACTTGTGGATATCGTAGAAATGCGACTGATTGCAAATTTTACTGCCCAAGCAGAAGCTGCCACTGGACCCACAAGAGTATCGGCTGAGATGCTACTTATTGCTAGCTATTCGCCACGCCATCATTATATTAAAGTAACCACTAGTACCGACTTCCCCACAGTCGGAGAATATATAATATTCGAGATCAACACCAACTTCTTCGTGGAACACTTCCATTATATGGTTCTCTCCAGAGGAGTGATCGTGCTCAATGAGCGTGAATCTCTGACGGATGGCATGAGAACCATGGCGTTGGTGATCAGTGCAGAAATGGCCCCATTGGGTGAAATAGTTGTGTGGGCGGTGACCTGGCAAGGTGAGATCGTCACAGACTCCTTAAGTTTCCCAGTTACTGGCATGTTCGTCAATAATTTCACGTTAAACGTTCGCACTTCGCATGAGTTCACATATTTGGGCAGCCAGCTACAGGAAGTCTCAGTTCTTGGCGAACCGGGCTCACATGTAAGCCTGGTAGGTGTTACTCAGGAGGCATTAGATAATGCTCCCGATGCTTTTAAGCTGACTTACTCAGGTATGATTTCCAAGCTTTCTTACCACCAAAGTAAAATACGCAAACACATGTGGCGCTCATATCAGGAGGGAAGTTTTAGCGAATTTAATACTGCATTCTATCCAACTCCAACTGTTGGTATCGATGCAGATGCTACGTTCCTTGAAAGCGGCTTAATTGTGCTCACAGACGGTTTTGTGGCGCGGCGTTTGGATGCGTGCAATAAGTCTGCTGAACTTGACCAGTGCTTAGATGGATCGTGTTTCCCTTCGACGAAAAGATGCGATGGCGTTTCCGATTGCATTGATGGAAGTGATGAGAGCGGATGCCAGCAGGTGAGAGAAAGTGTTTTCGTATTTCTTAGCTTTTAGTGAAGCTTAAGTTTGAAATTCGACAAATCCTCGTATATTCCATCTTTCGTAATATACTTCGGGAATGAAAATAAAAATGTTATTTTCTATTTTCAGGTAACGCAATACGATCTGCGTGATTTTAATAGATTTCGTGTGAATCGGATTTCGCGCCATTATAAAAACGCCATTTGGTTGTGGAGAGATGTAAAAGTCGGAAATGACGGCAAGTTCAAATTCTACACTAGTGTGCCATCATCGAATGGCCCAAGCCCGTGGATACTAAGTGGTTATAGCACAAGTGTGGCCAAAGGAATTGGATTGGGAAGCGAAGCACTGGCAGCTGGACCACAGCAACCTTTTATTGTTGACCTCACTTTACCCAGTCACTGTCGAAGGTACGAATACGTGAGTTTACGTGTCACTATTTTGAATCAAATGAGTAGTGCGATGGTGGCTACCATAACCCTGCGAAAGAGCGCTAGTTATGAGAGTGAAAAGTCCCCGGTCTCCATAAAGCTGGCATCACACGAGCGAAAGTCAGTGAATGTAATCTTCAAGACAACTGCTTCAGGACGCATAAAAGTCGTTTTGCATGTGGAATCTGTTCGATATGGTTCCATTGATATCGCGCGGGAATTAATTGTTGAAAGCAATGAAGTTCGTTACACTCACGAACAACGTCTTTATCATCATCGCCTTCGTCATCATGTGGTTCTTCTAAATTTAACGCATCAACAAAAATATTTCATAAAGTATCTGAATAAAACCAACTCCGATCCTATAAGTTGTGCAAGCATTTCAGGGGTTGGCAGTGCGTTTGCTGTCTTCACGGCTGCCACTCCTTCGAGTGGCCTAGAGACCGCGCAAGACTTTGTTTTTGCTTTTGCTGCCAGTTTGTACTCGCTGATGTATCTGAGGCTCGTAAGCCAGCAACCGAACGTAACTGCTGAGCGAGAGATTTTCTACAGCATGAATCGCAACTACCAAAGGCTTGTGAGCTACATGAGACCAGATGGTTCATTTGCGCTTCTTCGGAGTGATGACTGGAATCCCGCGGACTCTTCAGTTTGGTTGACAGCGTACTGCTTACGTCTGTTACAAGTACGTCGAGATCCCTATATTATTCTCCATAGTATGAAAATTTGAATTGTCTCCATAGGAAGCTGCCGCTTACAAAATGGTCGAGTATATTTGGATCGATAACACAATCATTGAGAAGAGTTTGCATTGGATTTTGCAGCAGCAAATGCCAACAGGTGGCTGGTTTCCGCAAGCAGTTTCTATGGAACCCTCGGATAACAACATGACCTTGACGGCTCATGTTTTGATCACCTTGGCTGCCATGACGAATTTAAATGATTCCTTGACCAGGAGCGTCAGAAAGGCCAAAATAAATGCTCTCAGCTGGCTTGAGAGCAACTTGCAGCCTTCTAACGACACCTACGAAGTGGCTATAACAACATATGCCTTACTGCTGTCCAATTCTTCGTTGGCTGAACAAACTTTATCCCGGCTTCGTTCACTGGCACATCGAAACATGGACACTACGTACGTGTACTGGAGTTCGTCCGAGAGGGAGGAGTCATTTTTACCGGGGCGCATTAACTCTTTAAGCGTTGAAATAACAGCTTACGCTCTGCTCTCATATTTGTTACATCGTGAACGTGATGTGTCCTTGGTTGTGACTTGGCTGAATTCGAACCGATTTGCAGATGACGGTCGAGGGATGTCAACACGGGTGGGTGTATTTGTGTGGCGTCCCATAGCGTCTAGAATCAGGTTTTCCTCTTAAACAGGCTTCGGTTGCTGCCACGCATGCTTTACTTCAATTCGCTGTACACACGCGTTTACCCGAATCCACCGCCATCACAGTTGAGTTGGCGCCAATTACATTACAAATAACGAAGAACTATACCTTCCACATAAACAGCTCTAATGCAGTACTAATGCAGCGCTTTCAGGTAAGATTGGAGATTGGATTGGACCAGAGATTACTTTAAATCGAAGTCTAAAGAAAAGTCTAAACGTAGTGCACGATCTTGTAGCGCATACAATTAAATTAAAGCTGTAATATTAAAATATGTAACACCCTGTATCAGAGTAAACGCTTAATTTGTTTTTATTTTTCTTCATGTACGTGCATATTTACATCTGCATGTAATTCCGCACATCATTTTTGTCCCGTTTCTTTAGCTCTGCGATGCCTGGAATACACTTAAAATTCGTGCCAAAGGTGTTGGTTATGCAATCCTTCAAGTTGCCCATGAGGATGTTGATGGAGTTGATAACGCCACACGACAGCAGCCAATGCCACCCGCATTTCGCATAGAGAATGAAGCCATCTGTCGCGGCAAATACTGTTCACACATTACTGTTACTTGCTGCATAAAGTAAGTGTTGGAATCTGAGGGTTGCTCGCCACACGAGAGTCACGTATATTGTATTCTTTATGTTTTCCTTGTATTGCAATTACTTTTGTCTTTTTAAGTTGGTTGGATGTGCAGCAAAAAGAAAGATCTGGCTTGTCGATTTTAGACGTTGCAATTCCTACTGGTTACAAAATACAACAACAACATTTGAATGCCCAGGTGCTAAGTGGAAGTGTAAAGAATTTGATGAAGGCCAAGTTTATGGAAACAAAAATCGTCTTCTTTTTTGCGAATGTAAGTGTAACTTTTTCAATAGTGGTTGTTATTTTATTTTGCTGTTTGTTTGTTATTTAGTTATTACCTCATTTTTCCGACTCTCACTTAAAGTTTCTTGATTTTCTTGCAGCTCGATCAGGAAGGCGTTTGTCTTAATTTTACAATAAAACGTTGGTATGCCGTAGCAAACCTGACACGTTTTTTGCCTGTACGTGCTTACGAATACAGCGCCCCAGGTAAGATAAGATTGTGACACTTTAACAACATTAAATCTGTGATATTTGAAAAGCTGATTTTAAACTAATTACAGAGAATTTCGTGGAAACAGTTTACGATGCTTTACCATCAAGAGCTGTACTAAAAATTTGCAGAATTTGCGGCAGTTCCAACTGTATAAACTGTCATTTTGGCAACGATGCAAGGCAGAAGTCAGATTTCAAATTACTGCTTCTGCTGCTGATATTCTATGAACTGCTAAAATTGTAAAAATTAAAACGATTGTTGCCTTAACTTTTAATTTATTTTACAAAAATCGTTTTTTAAGCTACCTTAAGATGATTTCATATACTTAGCTCCACCAAAGATATGCGTTAATCAATTCTTGCCACACACACAAGGCAAGTTTGTGTCTTAAGTAGGGAAATCGAGGGCGGAATAATTAATTCGAACACAAATTCCAATGAAATGCGTAATATTAATGCTTGCATTCATATATGCATATTTCTATTTTCTCTCACCTAAATTCATTTATTCATAATTTCGAAAATATTTAAGTTGAGTCCCTCGACAAGACTTACAAAAGGTGGAAATATAGAAATATGCAATTAAATATATGTATTGTAATATCTTGGATATCTTTGACGTAATTGCTTGATATTTTTCATAATTTAAATTTTGTGTTTAGATATTGAAAAATAAAGTAATGTAAGAGAAATGTAATATGATATGGAGTTTAAATCTCATCTAATATCGTGAAACTTCTCTATGCAACGTGCACACAAGTAAATGGCCTACCAGGAAATATAGAGTGAAGAGGACAAATTCTTCAAAAATGTTGAAATTTATTGTAAATATCATCGAGTACTACATTGTCTACACATCGTTATAGTTAAATGTGAAAAATGTCGTATTGCAATATCAAGTCGTCCACAGTTTGGCCACTCTGAATGTCGGGGAACGGTTATCTTTCCTCATACCAATTCATAAAGCGTTCAACGACTTTGTTCCAATTTCTCATGCGCTTTCGTATTTCGTCTCGTCTCTCCCCACATGGTACGAATAACCGCTCCACCTCACGAAATCTGCGTATCTGTTCAGTGTTCTTCCAAAGACCCGAATTGAGGCCCGCCATGTAGGATACGCCCATTATACTGGACTCGTGATTTTGCGGCCGCTCAACTGGAATACCGATTGCATCAGCCAAAAACTGGCATACAAAATTGTTGCGGGAGACGCCGCCATCGACTCTGCAGCATATAATGAAAACTTCTTAGAAGCCGAAAAGCATTTAAACACCGAAAATCATCTCACTTTAGAATCTTCATCTTGAAATTAGTCTCCATCTCTGCCGTCTCACATAACTGTACCAAGCGGAACACGATGCTCTCCAGTATGGCGCGAACTAAATGAGCGCGCGTCGTGGATGCCGTGACGCCGAAGAATCCAGAAGCGGCTTTATAGTCATTAATTGGCGGCTAAAGTAGGTAGAGAACAGAGGATTTCGAATAATCCACAACTAAAAGGGTCACCCCACTTACGCCCAACCCACTGAATGCTGGTACAAAGTAAACTCCGCCCGTATCTTTCACCGATTGCGCTACATTCGCCGTCTCCGCAGGATCCTTGATCAGGCCGCACGACTGCGCCCAAGCGATTGCGGTGCCCATGTCGTGCACTGCACCCTCGATACAATATGATGTGCTCAACTTATGCATACCGCGTCGAAATTGCCACGCCACAAGCGGGTACATTCCCAGCAGTGAAGCGTGGCAGTCTTGGCCGGTTACCAAGTTCAGGAACGCACCGGTACCCATTGTCAGCTTACTGTCGCCCACGCCGAAGCAACATGAGCCCCAGATTGCGGCAGTCTGGTCACTTGCGGACGCAGCTATGGGGATATACACGTCCTGCCAATCGTCGCCTTCCTGAGCGAAAGCGGCTGGATGCACTGTGCCAAAATTCTTGTACGAATTGTCAACAACCTTCGGCAGCAGGCTGGTCTACGGGACAAATGGTACCGTTACAGCAGCTTGAACTCAAAATTCTGCAACACACATCAATCCCGAATAGGAACGCGATCATCGGTGACCAATCCAACAGGAAGGGGTCGAAAATTCCGGTTGCTGTGCATGAGGTTATATCGGAAATGTGCTCCACGTCCGGTTCGGATCCATTACCCGACCTACCAATGACGACAAGGGTAACTTTTACAAGAGTTCACGAAGCATCTCAATCAATAAGTTGAGTTTACCGTAACTTATAAAGAATCCAGGAGTCCAAGAACTCAACTCTGGCAGTCTTATCTTTGATCGCCCGCTGTAGGAGCGGACTTTCCTGTATTTCGTGGAGTAGACGTGGTGTGACCTGTCCATTCATCATTTTAATTATACTCCCAGCTAAGAAGCGCTTGCTGCAGCTGGCTAAATAGAGGATATACGAAAGCGCATTGATTGCTTTGCGCGTAAGTCCAGCGTTCCACTGATCAACCAATGAACTGGATCGCACATCCTTCCATGTTATGAAGTTATGGTAGTAGAATTGGGTGCGGTGGTTCCACGTAACAAATGTGCACCGTTGGCTGGAGATACCCAAGCACGATATGTCTGCGGGAGTTAGTCGAGCATCTGAAGAAGTAAGTTTATTGTTACCTTTGTTCGAAACACCTTCAAATGCAAGTCGTTGGCTTATTCATTTAAAAAAGCTTCACTTTCAAACCTTAAACTTCTAAAAATCCCTAAAATATTAAAAAAAATTACTGTTTCCTGAGGACAGTAATAACAATTATAATCAAATCAATTGTCCTCAGAAAAAAAGGAAATATTACAGAAATGCATATTCCTCAAATTTATCACAAAGCACACGCCACCCTCATATCTCACCTTTGATAGCATTTTTTATTACTTTTACTATTTTGCGCCAAAGTGACTCTGGCTCGATTTCGAAATAACCCGGCCTCGGACTGAGCAATTCAACCTGGAAGTGAAATTAGTTTAAAAAATACTTAGTTATATTTTTCAAAGAGTCACTAACAAGTTCGACGGCAGTTCCTTTAATGCCGCACCGCTCATCTACGATAAAACAACGCACAGTGGTGGTTCCCACATCCAGCGACGCAATGTACGCCATCTACTGCCGTGTGTTGCTTGGCTACAACATACCTCAAAATACCAGCCAGCCGCCAGAATCAGAAAGAACTTTAATTTACAATAATTCTAGAAGGAATTTCTTATCATTGCCTGATAAACCGTTCAATAGGTGCTAATCTACAACGCAGATTCCCTCTCCAATTGCACAACTCTGTGCTTATTTGTTCTCACCATTCTCTATGTAAATATACTGAAGCAGTGTTGCCAATTCGCCAAGATAAGAAAAATTAAATCTAATTTAAAATAGAAAAAAAAACAAGCAAAAAATAGAAATATACGTAATTGTTATTTTTATTACTAAAAAATATGTAAAAATTAGAATTAATTAATCATTTAATGAATTAACGAAAAGTGGCCACAAGATAGTTAACCTCACGTTTCTCACTGATGTTCTTCCTCCGCCAGTTCAGACTTTTCTAATAGATGAGAGAGGGAATCTCTTTAGGCTCTTAGACGCTCTATTCTTTCATCGCCTTCTGGGCAATAATCACGATAGCTACTTCTACTTCTACCACTATATTAAAACTCTTATATCACAGATAACCTATTCGTCTGCTATATTTATTCATATAAATGCATACAATCAAAAGGAAATATTTACAGTCAATATTATCCTTTACTTTGTGCTTACTTATTAGGCGTCGACGAGGAAAGTTGGAGTCTTGGAACAATTTCCATTCGTTTCCTCGCTTCGTTTTTTTAAAGATTCCTTGTCATTTTGGTGCTTTTTGATTGCATCATACATCGCTTCAAAGAATGAATGCACATCTATTTGTTTGCATCCTTCACGGCCAGCACAACTAGCAAGTGCTAGGTACGGCAATTTTCGCAATGTGCGTCCGTTTAAGCCTATGCTTCTCGACATGAGACTGAACATTTTTGAATCAAATATTTCGAGATCCATTTTTTTCACTATTCCGACTCGCATCAGTTCCATTATTATAGAATTATAAATCTGACGTATTGCGGGCCCCGAAGGCAGCCCGATGTATTGTCTGATATCAGCGCGATCGAGAAACGCGCCGTCGATGGTGGTGGCGATATTTGATGTGGCCAGTATGAGCACATTTGGGTACTCTCTGATACTGTCCAGCTGTGTTAGCAAGGCGTTCACCACACGCATCGCATCTTTGGGTTCCTCGCCGGACATGCAATCGCGGGCATACGCCAGCGATTCCACTTCGTCGATGAGTACGCAGACGAAACTCTTTGGTTGCGTCACTATTTCGCGTATTTTGGCAAACAGTTTCATCACCAACTTGCCGCTCTCCGAAAACCACTTGGAAAAAAGACTGTGACTGTTGATTTCGATGAGATGCGTGAATTTGTAGGTGGTGTGTATGCGTATGGCAAGCTTTTGCGCGAGGGCTTTGCAGAGACTGGTCTTGCCGGTGCCTGGCGGTCCGTGAAACAACATCAGGCGATTGCAGGTGATTATGTTCGGGTTAACCTTGTGCTGAGAGAAAGCCAAAGCGGTCAGCGCGTACCCAAGTAACTGCGAACAAACATTTTTTTCTAATATGAAAAACGAAAAAACCCAGCAGATCTACCTTCTCCTTCAAGTCATCATCGAAAATAAGATTCTCCCACAGGTTGTCAAATGCAAGGGAAGGCATGAGCCAATGATTAGAAGATGGAATGGATTCAGTATCTCCGCCAGCATCATCTTCAAGCATTTCACACTCGACGTCGCGGCGGTGGAGACGATAGAAGTGCAGCACGGCGCTTTCCAGTTTATGCACCTCAGGTTTAAGTATACGAAAGTGATTGTTACGTCTCTGCAAACCTATGCAGCCGCAGTCAACGAGTAGTGATTCCACATCGTTGTAAAGCAGCTCGTTGTCGTTCTCGATTTCGATTATGGAGTTAAAATCGGGTCTTCTGATGATCAGGAATTTCCGTATTAGGTCCTCCAGCTCTTCTTGCAGTTGCTCCAAGCGTCTGAGAAATAAGAGCAATGAAAAATGCTTAAGTCGTATGGTTTTGTACATACTTTGAGTTCTGTTTGCAGCAAACTTCTACTTGAATTACACACGAACTTTCCATTTTAGAAATAATCTAACCAATAATCTTTATTCAACAAAGAAATAAAAATTCAGTAAATTTCAAAATGTCGGCTCATTCAACCAAAGACAAGTTGTCTTTGCGTTCAACGACTTTTCGGTGGGTTTACACTGCTGTGTGCAATTTTTGTCAGGCGTCAAAAAGATATTGTCAGGCGCTTTACAATTGAAAAGAAATGGGCTAAAAAAGTATTGTTTACTGCGTAGCATTAAATACACTTTAAGGACGACTACAATAAAGAAAAGAAATCCAGCTTGCTATTGATAGCATCATAGTTTTATAAAAAAAAAATAAAAGTCATTATATTCGAAAAATATTAATTTTTCGGAAAAATATTGTACATAAAATATTAAATCGATCTGAAATTTTTCAACTTTGAAGGCCTATAACTCCTAAATTAATAGAGAGCGTCACTTAATTTTTATATTTTGGTTTTTTTTGGGGGTTTAGAGCTGTCCGTCAAAAAAAGCAATAAAATCTATCAACGACCGTAAAGTACATCTGTTCCAAAGTATGTACCAAGCAGTCCGATAAAGCTCCGTTAAAATGTTGACCAAATTTAAATATTCCTAGAAAGTGGCGGCGTCGTAAGCTAGTGAATTTTAAAATTTAATTTAAATTCATACAGGACTTTCAATCTTCAAATTTCATTTTGGAACAGGAAATCTTGGAATCTTGATCATAACTTAGTTTTTCTCCTTTCCAGTTGTTCTAAAGAAGGGGTTCCAAGCCCATGGTCTCCTCCGATGATACGTCGATGACATTAGCATTCATCCACTTAAAGCTGCTTTCCACAGCCACTCGACTGTCGCTCTACCCGCGATACCTCTAGACTTTCGGGCACAAGCAAATAAAATATCGAAGGAACAAAGCAGCCGTGACGAGTAAACAAATCGAATCCATATCGACTCCGGTAATAGCCGGCGAGAACCCAGCCAGGCGGCCGGAAGGTGGACGAACAAAGCGCCGCCATACATCCTGCAAGGACGCCTGCTCCCCTTGCAGTCCTGCTTCCGACTGAAGCCATCGGTTGCACTTTCTTGCTGTTCGACTACTCGAATTAGCTGTCTGCGTAACTCGATGGCTCGATGCTCGTCCAGTCGAGTTCTGTGTGAAGTTCTATTCTTTTGATTCTTTTTTTGTACTCAACTGGCTGGTTTTTGTTCGCCTCCACTCCTACTTGAGTTTCTCTACTGGTGTTCCGTATTTTATTTCTTGAGCGCATCGAAGTGGATTGTTTTGGCTGGACATACAAGTAATATCGTGTGTATCCTGGAGCATTTCGTCCTGCGAATGCATTCTTTGGCTGCAGGAATCGCGTCTGTCTTCCCTATGGATTTATGCTTGCATTTTTTTCAAGCTTCTTTGCCGAACAATACATAAGTTAACAGTTGAAATGATGTGTTGATAAATGTTTCTGATGCTGCCAGGATATCTTAGCTGCAGGCAATTTATTGTGTCAATACACGCAGAAGTAGAAAGCCAAGAATATCTATTTTAAGTAGCTGCAAATTGGAAGCACTCACAACAATTTGATGATTAAGTTTCCGTACAGGGATTATTATTTGTGATATGAAATGAAATGCTTGGCAGGATGACAGAAATTCGATAAAATGTTTAAAGGTTTCTCTACCTTGAAGCTTTCAAAAAGTTGTAAAATTCAAGGTTTCTACAATCAAAACATTTTCGAGTTTGTAAGGAAA
Source organism: Sicus ferrugineus (assembly GCA_922984085.1). NCBI lineage: Eukaryota > Metazoa > Arthropoda > Insecta > Diptera > Conopidae > Sicus > Sicus ferrugineus. The sequence continues at coordinate 11,725,288 of OV277352.1, read as the reverse complement.
TAGTGGCCCATATTTTCTCTCACTTGTTGATCGTATTCGGATCTTCCGTCCTACACGATAATCCACGCAGGACATTCGCAAAACACGGACCAATGACGAGTTTTGGGGTTGAATTTATTCTCGCAAACAGTAAAGAAGAACAGAAAGGAATGCAATATAATGCAATAAACGATACAATAAACTTAAATTGAAGTTCGTCCTTCGCAAAGAAGCCAATTTGAAGTTTTATGATTTCATAGAAGCAGGCCAGTGAGAAGAAGGACATTTATATAGGAAAAATTAAATACAAAACTTCTAAACAGAAAGAAAACATAAAACAGGAACATTTAAATTAAATGAAGTCGAGCAAATTATTATTGTAGAGCGGAAAACGCACTGGAAATAACGATATACCTCTATTAACTCAACCTTGTTAACTTGGAATAACGAGTCCTTTCACCGAAATCGTCATGTTGCAGACATCGTGGCCAGCACGAAGCGCTTAATTAATCACCGGACCGAACCTCCGACCACCGACTCGAGTGCCATAAGTAAGAGGAGTCTATTTTCCTGAACCCCAAACAATTTTTCTTCTCTTCCGCTCGGTATTTCGGGGCGTTTATAATCCTTTCTGGGCATTCCAGCTGACCGCAACTTAATTTCGTAACAATTTGTTGCCGACCGCTAAGCTGGAGAAATAATTAATGACTTTTTTCACTATTTAATAACTTTTAGTTGGCAGAGGTTTTCAGAGGGTTTTTTCGCTCTCGCTTCTGCTCGAATAGTTTCGCCGACAGGGCGGCGGTGGTCTGAAGACGCCAAGGAATTTCAATTAAATCAATCTCAGTGAGTGGGTAAAAATGCCAGCAGCAAATGAAATCCTGGGCACCGAGCGCAAAGACGGCGGCACTTCGTGAAATTGTGAAATTGTGGGGGTGGAGGTGGAAGGAGTCTCTGTGGTCTGTGCAGCAACAAAGTGGCCAGAATGAGTTGGCAAAATGCTTCACCCGCTGACTGACACTATCCACGGGAGGGAGAAGGGATGGGGAGGCGGAATGTAGAAAAAATCTGTGTGAAAATCAGAGAAAAAATTGTTGAAGAAGAACGCACAACAAAAGAGAATCCTTCAAAAAAGCAGAGTCGAAGTGCGAAGTCCGTATGAGCAAAAAAGGAAGCGGAAAACATTCAGCTGACGCCTTGCTGACGACAGGCGGAAGTTGCTGTGGCGTGCAGCAAACAACCGCGTTGCCAGCTGCAGCGAGGACGACAAACAACTGAAGCCGGATGTTCAGGCGGTGGCGGCGGCGGCGGCGGGCGGCGGTACTGCGAGATCAGTTGGTGACTCGATGCGGTTTGCAGTTTCGCTGTCGATGCGCCGCGAGTTGGCAGATTGAAATTCCGAAAAAGTGGAGCGATGAAGAAGCAGATGGCGCGGAAAGCGTGATGATGCCAGTGCGGCGGTCGACGCCGCTACTGACTCGGCTCAGTTAATCCGAGATCCTTCAATGTTGTGCGAGTTCGCTTAGTTTTACTTTAGTTTATTTTGCTCCACCCTTTTTTTGCTTTATTCTATTTTAACCGCAGTGTCCTTGTAACTGTATTTGGACGCTGGTCTTCGCTGCGTCCTTGATTAATCGTGGTGTTCGGCGTCTTTTGTGGACACCGTTGCGTTCGGCATTCCGATGCATGCAGTTGTCAGCTTCAAGTGGGTCGGTGACGCCATCGGAGTTGGAGTTCTTCGATTGTGGTAGTTTTTTGCTTGCCTTCGAACTAAACGAGTTCAAATTAAAACGAAGTATTTCCGCTTCCGGTGAGTTCTTCTTTCTCACTCTGCTTTCGTGCGGTTTTGCTTACACGGACTTGACGCCGCCAGGATTGCGTGCGGGATCCCTTTTTAATGAGAATTATTGTTCGTTAAGGACGAGCCAACACACACACACACACACACACACACACACACATGTAGTAAAGCGTCGTCCAGGACCAGCTGTGGCCCAACCCCGCCAGCTAAAGGTGGCCGGCTATTCGATTTGATTGTCAGGTTAATTTTAATTGAATTTAATTTCGTTCTCCAGCTTTTCGCGCGTTCACCACCACGAGCAGAACATTCGTGAGTGGTATTCACGAGTGTATTCATGAGTTGCATTCGCCGACGGCCGAGTAGTCGAAGTTATTTCTAACTTGTATTCTCCGCTCGCCATCCCTGTCGGTTTTTCTCTTTCCAAAGGCCATTGAGGGCATCTGTCACAGTTTATCCATTTCAAGGAAAACTCATTACTGAATTAAGCATCTCCGAGTGCCCTCATTTGTTCCCTGACGCCCCCCCCCCCCGTGAATTCCTTATCCTGACGTTCATTTGCTGGCTGCTCCTGCAAAGGAATTTTAATTGAAAGTCTTGAGCAAACCAAGAGTAGCCAGTAAGGAAAAAAAATATCGTATTATGAGAAAAATATTCCAATTAGACACGAACTGAATGCCAAATCAATCATTTGAATTCTACTCACTCATCCTCTCTCTCTCTCTCTCTCTCTCTCTCTCTCTCTTTCTCTCTCTCTCTCTCTCTCTGTGTCTCTCTCCCTCTTCCCAGCATTCCTAACGGTTTTACAACGCGTGACGTTATTTAAAAGCGCGTTGAAGAGGCAAAATTCGAAAGAACTTTTAAGAATGGCGTTTTCAAATATGTTGTTAAATGTTTAAAAACTTCAAAGTTATAAAAATATAGAATAGAATAAAAGAATAATTAAATCTATTCTTGGATTTTAATTAACAAACAGCGAAAACGATATTTCTATCTACAGAAAACGAAATTACATTAATTTCAAGCGAAAACGACCGATTTCGAATGTAATTGTGTGTTTGGCCAACGATGTCGATAAACAATTTCGTAGTCAGTTTATCACGTCTCTCGAATACGGATTCGTTTTTGGTGTTTACAGACAATTTATAATAATTTTAAATCACGTATTCCGCGAGAAGACCTTTAAAGCAGAAGCTGGTGGCCATCATGCTGGTATTTGAAGAACTTCAACAATCGAATTATTATCTGTCAATCTCTGCGGGATGATAAATGCGACAAAATATAATATGTTAAAATTTACGCAAACACATCCTGTGACTGGCAGAGCGTGTTATCGCTCTGCACCCGCAGAATGATGTGAAAATTCAGCCATGATATGAAAATTCAACAATCGGCACAACAACCAGTTTGCGGACTCTCAATTGCAGTTAAGAAAAGCGCGGAAAACTGGCCTCAAAAATCTACGGGGTGAGGAACCCGACCACCCAACCATGGCAACCTGAAAGCCGACCGTACGAATCTTGGTGTTTAAAATTCACGCTCGAAATGTGGCGCCAGGATGCGTCTTCCTCTCATCCTGCCTTCCAGAGTAGGCGAGAAAGCGAAGCTGAACGCGAACACGATGCCTACACGACGGGGTAACCTTGTTCCTCATCATCGAGCTGAAGAACAGTCAGTCAACCGCTTCTTCTCTCCCGCTTCAGCGTTAATGAAATTCGTAGCTTAGTTCTTCTGCGATAAGAAGTGGAGAAACTTGGTTTCTTGGTTTTTCCACTTTTAATCTTTAGTTGATCGCTTTTGGCAAAAATTGCAATAAACACGAAGTGCAGTTTGGAAATTATTAGAAGCTGCTGCTTGTCGTTTATGCTTGCCGTTTATTTCACTCGAAACGAACGACATGCAGGCATGTGGACGGCAAGGCAAGCACAGCAATCCTTGTAGTTGCTTGCAGGACGAGAGAAAAAGTTAATAAAACGTCATGTTGGAGTTCTTCGTTTGCATTTCAAAATATCAACCCTAAAAACGTCAGCAACGATTTGGTTATCTGTCGTCGACGTTTATATGCTGTTGACTTTGTGCGAGCGGGAGCGCACGTTTCCCCTCTCCGCTGAGTGTTTTTTTTTGGGGCGGCGATGTGACGTCACGACTTTCAAATCATACTTCTATGTAAGCAGGATGCAGGACGAACATGCAGTATAAACTAAAATATGCACAGATATTTACAGAGGAGCGCGTAAGAAAACAGCAATAATTGTAGATGTTTATATTTTCGGTTCTGTTTTTTATGTGTGGCGAAGGACGGAAAATTTGCATATCTGCGATGGTGCAGCTGCAGCCGAGCGTGCAACGCGGCACGAGGAGACGCGGCACGAGGAGACGCGAAGGACTGAGGACACTCCAGCGCGTTTAGAGAGCGCTTAATAGTTTTTTATTTTGTGCAACGCAAAAGCAGAAGGCGATGGACGGCAGATCGACAGGAGATGGTGTGGAGATGCGAGTCAAGGATGCGAGTAGAGAGCAAAAAGTGTGCTCGTGGCGTTTGGATGCGAAGACGGAATGAGCTCACGTTATCTCTGCGAGGGAATCTCGTAGCTGGATATGAATTTTGGCAGTGTGTAGAAAGCCAAGAACCGCAGAGAGTCTGTCAACACATGGGCGTATGCAGACTTTTCTCCAGGGGGAGCAGGACAGCACATTCTGATGATGTTATTTTCGTACAGAGAATCAGCGTCGAATTCGACAAATTTTCAATTTTTTTTCAAATATCTTGAATTTCCTTAGCGAAAAACTCTCTCCGTAGCTCCCCCTTCCGCACGCCCCTGTGGCGACACAAATTAAACTCGTGCAGAGTGAGGGAAGAGCAGGAAAATTGCGATAATAGCTACAGAAATATTTTAATTAACGCAATGCGAGCAACGACAACAGCAGAAGTTAGAATATCGTACGTACACAATAATGAGTTATGAAAACAATTTGCACGATGCGAGTGTCCTGGGGAAGGATGTGTAGGCAAGCAACAATATTTGGTAGCGGCAAATTAAGTTGTCCTCTCTCGAAATTCCAAACTGCGAAAACAAAGCGCGATGCACGAGCGCGACAGGCAGTGACAAAGGGACGAATGTAACTCGGGATGGCCGCAAATTTTATAAATTAAGTTAAGTTATTCCTTTCGCTATCTTAAATCTCTTTAAAATCCTTTCTCCGCTCCCACCTCCCGCAGTTTGGCCGAAAGCAAGACTGAAATGGTTTGCCTTCGGTTGTTGTGTCGCGTTAATTAAGCACGCCAGTCGACGAACAACACTCGCGAGGACGTACAGCGGCTGCATCGAGCTGTAGATTACTTCGAACGTCCCATTACAGTCCTCGCGCTCTCCTTTCGTTTCATCCTTCCCACACCTCGTATTTGTCTCAGCCTCGTTCTGTTCGCCCACCTGCGACTCTAAGCGTCCTGTGTATCCTGTGTTCGATACCTGATGAATTCACTCAATAAATTGCATCAATTGCATCACCGTGGCGCTCCGTTCTCTGCCAACCCGTCAGTGTGTGTGAAGTAATTGATTTTAATGGGTTTTTGATATACTTGACAGGGTCGGACGCTCCCCGTCTCGCCTGCTGTTGCTGCTGCTACAGGAAATGATAGCCAAGCACAAGTGTATTGGTGTGTGTGTGTGTGTGTGTGTGAAGAAGTTAAGGAAATTGACACTCGTTCGTAGATGAGCTTTAAATCACGTAATGCGCATTAATGTCATCGTTAATGCGATTTACAACTGTGAAACGGCATCGATTTTTATGAGCGACTGTGTATGTGTGTGTGTGTGTGTGTGTATGTGTGTGTGTGTGTGTGAGTGTGTGTGTTTGTACGTATTTATTCGTTCGTTTACGAGTGTATTGAATGGCTTTCAGCTGAATTAACTTTGTGTGTTCAACTTATCCAATCACACAGATTTCATAAATAGAAATCAGAGGTCTACCTTGTTAATATCAAGTTAATCAATTTGACTATTAACTGGCATTCAAGGATGTTCAGCGATTGCGATGAGTCCTTCCAAGGCGTAAATTATGTGGACGCCAATACATCAATTCATTTGTAATCTAGTAATTTTTATTCAATCGTTTTCTGTTGATTTCCAGTAGTTCGAATTTGATTTGTGAAAATGTGAAGTGAATAACTTTTAATTTGTAAAGAAGATCATTTATATTAATTTTATAATTTATAAAGAAGCTGATTCTTAAATAATTCTTAAATTTAGAGTGTAAGTCTTTGTTGTCCTCCATCGTTTTGACACACCGCAGTGCGTCGCAATTAATCTTCCACGATAAACTAGCAAAAGACACGAAATTTCACACAATTAAAAGCTCGCGACAACACGCTGCTGTCGCAATTCAGTTGTCAGCCATTTGTGTGTCTATCGGGACGGCGACATGTGTCGCAGAGACAGGACATCGCAACCCACTGTACGATAACTTTATTACGATCCATCAACATCAAATAGATGGCTAAATGAAATTAAGTTCGGCGCACACAGCAGCAGCAGCAGCAGCTCGCACTCACACTTGGTCTCAATATCTCGCAACGTCCTGCATCGAAGGACCGCAACCGCATACCCTTCTCGAAGTCAGAGATACGTGTGTCTCCCACGACAGCTGTTACTCCTGAAGTGTGGTAATGCGATGTGAAAATAACGCCGTGTGTCCTTGGAGAGACGAAGAAGGAGACGAAGAAGGAGGCGAAGAAGACGCAGAAGTGACTGACCCGAACAGGGTGGGCGGTACGAATTACATTAGAAAAAATGTGTTGATGAATAAAACTGTCAATGTGACGTAAGCCTCTTGCAAATTAACAGCAGAGTTTAGTTGTCGACTGTCAATTTACAGACATGTTCGGCATTCTGAATTATTTCGCCATTCTGAATGATTTTCAAAAGTAGTCAGAATTTTATATAACGAATTCCTTTGATCCTTCCTGTCGGTATTTTCACAATAATTTATCTCGGTGTCAACTAATAACGGCCTGACGTCACACACATCACAGATAGCAGATTGCGATGTTCATCAGCTACTTTTCAGCTGCAAATGTCGCCGTCTTGTGACGCTTTTATATGTTTCATATTAATTTTCAGCGCATCACCGACTGCTGCGGTTGTTCTCGTCGTCCCGTCATCGCAGCCAACGTCACAGGTGTGTTTGAGCCTCGGTGACGGAAAGCTAAACCGAGGCAACTCGAGGGTAACTTTTTCGGGAGAAGCGATGACACGTAGCTTTTCGCCGTAGATATCATCATCTTCGTTAGTAGAGGTGGAGGTGAAGTATGAGATACGGTAACTCATACACACAGACACACACACAGACACACACACAGACACACACACACACACACACACAGACACACGCACGCACACAGACACACACAGACACGCACACAGGCCCACCCCCAACTGCACGCATAATATCAAATATGCAAGAAATTCTGTGGTGTCCCCCCCCAGAATTCCTTTCGCTCTCGCACCTGAAGTTTTATTGTAAGCCAATCTGTCATTCAGTCTCTCAGTCACCTCATCAGTTAGTCATTCCGCAAGTCAGGCACCACGTCACTACGTCAGTACTTGGCATGGCATCCGTTTGGTTGCAGAGACTTTCATCTTCCCGTCAAACTGTCTTCCTGTCGAGATGAACGTGATTTCATTTACTACAACTTTTCGGCGTTCGTGGCGTATGTAGCTGCTGCTCTATGTATGTGTGAGTTCGTCAGTGTGAGTGTATGTGGTATCCTGAAAGATTCCACTTCTTCTTCCGTATTCAAATGCAACTGTTGATTAAGTTTTGAAACTCAAAAGAATGGCTCGCATTTCGCATGTAATCTTTTTAAGATTGCATTCAGTCCGCATCAAGTTGACTTCTATTGGCCGCACATTCATTTTATGGCTCATTAATTTCGTGTTTAGAGGTCTTCATAGAGGTGTTCTCGCAGAGACAAGAAACTGAAGAGAGGTTCAAGAATAAGGATTCTCGAATTGTAAATCCTAAAATATAGTTTTTCAATATTTATTACAGAATGTTGGGATTTGGAAGGCCTTTTGAAGACTGGAGCCATATCTTGTCCACTTCCTCTTGTGGAGAAATCAGGAAATACATGTTTTAGGACTTCCCCAGTATAAAGTTTTACAGGACACTTGGATGCGAGGGTATTTTTTGGAAGGATGGAACCATATCTCGGAAACCTTCGTAAATTAGACGCATTAAATTGCTCCAACTTATCCCTGCTAAAATATAAAGAAACCCATATATCAGGATTTTCCCCAAGCATAGAACAATATAAAGATGGACTATAACTCGAAAAATCCGAAGGACTATAACTCGAAAATTCCTTTTAGTTAGAATCGTGAAGTTTGGCAAACTTATTATTTGGCAGAAAACAAAGAAACACAAATTGAGAGATCTACGAAAGTTAATCCAACAGGAAATTCTAATGGTTGGAAAGATATATTCTGTATAATTTTTTACTTTTCGTTATACTTTCAAACAGTTTGAATGTGTTTCTGTGTATCGAGTGGAGGTTATTAAAGTGGAATCCTTTTGGCTGCGAAAAATTACCGAAATATAGTTCCGATATTATAACATGATACGCTATCCGATATTACAACAGATTATAATTGGCTGAATAGTAGTGTGCTTAAATTGTCCTTCTGTCAAAGTGGTCAATGTCGTCCATTCAACTGTCCATCCACGTGGTGAACTCGAGCTCTGAAATCGCTTCCAAGGACACTCCGGGCAGCTGTGTGTGTAAATGAGATGTAGAAATGAGAGCGGCAGCGCCATCTTGCCCCGAACGTCACTCTGCAGAATACGTGTTTATGGAGCTTCCGCTTCCTTTTGTTTCCTTGCGGCTCGATTTCCGTTGTGTGCGCCATAAACAGACAGAACGGATTAAATGATGCCAACCGTTATGGCTGGTATTTGTGAGTGTGTGTGTGAGTGTGAGAGTGTGTATATGAGTGCGAGAGTGTGTATGTGAGTGTGTGACTGGTTGAGTTTCTGTGTGTTGAGTGTCGTGCGTGCGAGTTGATGTTAAAAGCAAATTTATTGGAATTAATAATCGTCATTACGGTTTTGATCACTGAAGGTGTTGTTGTTGTTGTTGTTGTTGTTATTGTTGTTGTTATTGTTGTTCCTGTTGTTGTGTTGTTGTTCCTTTCCTTGTTGTTGTATACATTATTGCGCGCAGTAAATTAATGAGGTTTCGCATTATTTTGCAATACGATGGCTCGTAAATTATTATCTGCCTTTCAATTAATTTGAGTCCTGCATCCTGCGCGTTCGTCCGCATGCGGCGAACTCGGTTGATATGCAAATGCCAACCCGGACCTGAAGTTGCGAATTTATTGAGGCCGCTCTGAGGACAGGAAGCCAATGAATGGCACCCCAAATTGACTACGAAATGCATGCCAATTGCATTGAATGCAAAGTAAAGTATTGGGATTAAATATTTATATTCTCGGTGTAAGGAATAAAATTAAGTATTTTTCCCCACTTTTTTCACACTTTTAAATTTGTAAGTTTTTCTCTTTTCACAAGCGAAAAATAAAAAAAAAAGATTTTCAGTTGCTGGCGCGCAGCCTGAAGTGAGTGTAAAGACGTGAGAAGTGAAATATTTGCACATCATAACTCAGAAATGGAAAAGCAGTGAATTGCGTTTCCTCACGCACACACAAACTCGCTGTACTACAAACTCATACCCAGGCACTCACTCACTACCACTCCCACACACACACACACACATACGCAGCGTGCGCTCCAAAGACGTGCAGAGAGCAGCGCGATAGTTTGTTTGCGCTGGTGTCGGTGTTGGCGTTGGCGTTGGTGTCGGTGTTGGTGTTCGTAAAACGAGACTCGCACTGTCACTCGCTTCCACGGTTGCTGTTGCAACTGTTGTTGGGCAAACAACGCTGCGTTTTTAGCGGTGTAGCTATTAATTTTCATTTCCTTGATAATCACATGCAGCATCACGAACTCGGGTATTCCGTGCGCGCGAACGGTATCTTCGTCTGTCTGTTCGTCCGTCTGTTCGTCTGTCTGCCTGTATGGCGCCGTTTGTGTGGCACGTATGTGTGCGTATTTCATTACATTAGTATGAATATGGTATGGGTGTGTGTGTGTGTGCGTGTGCGTGCGTGTGCGGGCGCGCTTATTCGTTTATATCTCTCAATTGCGAGTGTGGAGGACTCGCATTCCTTTGCCACTTCTTGCCAATCGTAGCAATCTTAACTGCTGCCTGCAAACGTGTTGCCACACCTTGAGGCGCAATTTGAGGGCGAAATGAATCTTCAACTCCAGCCACTGAATTGAGTTCCTCATGAGATTCTCGTTACCGGAACGACAAATTAGCACGGATGCATTTTGTTGCTTTTCAAGTAGAGAATAAAATGAAAAGCAGCGATTTTTCTTTTAATTTTACATGGATAAAAATTTAGTTTTCTTTACTGACTGACTTTTTGAGTTTTTCAATTTTCATCTGTGTATCGTAGTAGAAGAATTTCTCGAAGAGTATTAAATTAAAAGTCACTCTTACGACTAAAATCACTTTTTGCCCACAAAAACGCTTTTCTAACGATTTAAAGTTGCCTGCAGCTAAAATTCTCATCTGAATACATTTAATTCTAAAATATTTCCATCCGAAACTCGAGCATTTGAATGCGCAAGACATGAATGAATAATTTCTTAGTGCATTCCAAGCAATAACTTTCACAATGTCATACACACGCACTCACCACCACACACACACACACACACACACCCACCCACACACTCTACTCTACTCACACTGAACACATACATCCAGACGCTCTCACACCTGCACACATACAGAGATACATTAATATTTAGGACGCTGAAAAGGCAACTTTTATGAATGAGATTCATAATTTAATACGGGAACGGGAATGAAGGCGAGTAAAAATGCACAATCATGTGTCTGTGTGACTAAGTGTTTGTGTGTGTGTGTGTGTGTGTGTGTGTGTGTGACTAGGTGTGTATATACACACACATTTATTAACGGCCGTATGTGCGTCTGTGTGTGTTGGCAAACATTTAGTTTGATTTTCTGAGAGTTGAAATTAAAGTGGACTTGGATTTGTAGAATAATTTCGGCGATTATGTAGATTACAGCAAGTAGAAATATCGAAAAATTAGTTATTTGATAACTTAAGATGACAAGTAATTAAAAATATGGTTGGTATGTTTGCACTTCATTCCATTACCGCTTCTTGTCTTCATTCCTTTCTTAGTTGTCCGCACGCATCTTGTCTCTCCCTTTTTCCCCTCAGAGTCGCTCTCCCTCTTTCCCTTTCAAGTGGCAAATATGATGTATAACTTGGCAACGGTGTCTGCTTGCCATTAATAGTGCAACAGAAGCTAATAACGCGCATCATTTTCACTTATTCTTGCCAAGAAACTAGAGGAAATAAAATCAAACAACGCACAATAAAGTTTACCAGTTATGCAGTCAGTAATTGAGTTCGGCAAAAATTGATTACTGATGAGATTATTGGATTACTTTGCGGTCTGACAAAAGTGTGAGAAGCGCAAATGACGATAAATTTGTAGAGAAAATGTGATTGTTTTTACACAGATGAGAGAGAGATGAAAAGTGGGACACACCATCTCATCCAGGATTTAATTTAAGGCAGGAAATTTAACTCTACTTTACACGAAAGTATTGCTCGGGATTTCTGTGTACTTGCAAAGGCAGAAAGACAATTAATTCCTTGAAGGAACGAGTCAGCAGAAGAGACAGTTTCCTTTAAAAAACATGATTTCTGCTTCTCGTGCTTCGTCCTCATCATCGGATGCGCGTAAAACAAAAGAAAGGAAACCTCGTGTGGTATCCGCCGTTACCGTGTCTGAGTAAATCGAATTTTCGCTCTCTTGAAGCCTGGAAAAGGATGTGAAGCGTCCTTTTAATTTTCGCATTCTTTCCTGGTTTTTTTTTTGCCTTGTTGCTTCTGTGAAAGGCACGGATTAACTTGGCTCGATCCCGCGTGGTAGCAGCTGGAGGATTCGCCTTGAGATCCGGAATGGTCGACGCTGTGACTTCGCGGCTGACTGAGAAACGCACGGGAGGATTGAAAATTTGTTCCATGACTGAAATCTCCCTTTTTTTCATGCTTCGTAGCCACCAACTCAGGTGTGGCGATTTCGATTGATATAAAAGCGGAAATTTCGGGACGAATTGGAAAAGAGCTGCCAAATATTTGCTCTCACTGCCTGACTTTTCCATTCGCTGCCGCCGATGTTGCCACGGGGAGGGGAAATTAATGCTTGCAATTCTAGTGGGTGAATTGAATTTTGTTGTTGGTTGGTTTGTTTGGGTTTTGTACGCTTTTTAATTAAAAATTGCCTCTTTTATATGATTTTAATACTCTAGAAAGTATTTGATGGATTAAAGATAGAATTTCGGTAATTTTTGTGATAAATTGTTTTAAAGAATTTCATCTGTATGAGCGAAATTATTTACATTCACTTAAAAAGTTTCGCGCAAGCGCTCGCATTCGCATTGCAAGGAGGAACACGCACTGGCGTACTGATGTTTGTGTGGGTTTAAACACACACACACACACTTGCAGGCCGAAAGTATGCTTTGATTGAAGTTATGAGGTCGCATCAATAATGCGTTTAATTTATTTTCCGCGTGATTCCGCGCGTGAAATAAAAGAACGGACGGCAGAGGGTTGCGTGCGATGATGCCACCGCAACATATGACGCGGCTGCACACACTTTTCCAGCCAGGCGAAGCTGGCAAAGCGTTCGAAGGCTCTCGATTTCGAAATGAATCTCAATCGGATTCCTTGCACTCACATTATAATGAAAGTTGGTGGAATTCGTGTTGATGTAGCGGTCAAGAGGTGCGTGGAATTCGTATAGCAGACGAGGGTGGAGGCAGACCGCAGTCTCCTCACACCGCATGATGTTTCGATTGCATTTTAAAGCACATTTTTCCTCTCACTTTCATGATCTACAGCTACATCTTTATCTGCATCTTTCACAGAACTTTTCACCCTACCAAGCAAGTGGAACTGTGTTTTGTGTAATGTGCTCAATGTGTCCTGTATGTCCTCCTCTTTACCTTGACGGTAAGGATTAGTCTTCCGTACAAAGAAGAAAAAGATTTGAAGAAGCACACACAATCCTTCTACTTCTGAGATTTTCAGAAGTTCCTCTTGCATTTGCTCGCAAAGAATGAAGAGAAGAACTCTTAAGTAGCTGGTAAGTCGCACAAAGGACAGACAGAAGGATTACTGCGGCTGTCCTTAACTGTTGCATGTTGGCACATGTGTACGTGCATCCTGTTGTGCGTACGTCCTGCGCGTGAACGTACACGCGATGTCTAAAAATAAAAAAAAAAAAAAAAAAAAAAAAAAAAAATTAAAATAAAAAATTAAAAATTAAAAATAACATGTATGCAGATATATTTTCAAGTGGAGTATTTTGATCCCATAGCTAGAAACCTCATATCTGCGGGATACTGCTAGCTACAGCTCAACCGTTGTAAGTCAGAAATTCAGAAGACTTGCAACTGCGTTATAATGGGGGAAAAGCAGCGGAATCCTTTTCGCTGCTTTTTCCAGGAACCCACATCAACTCGCAAAGTTTGACGTACGAGAAATTTTAAACAACAACAGCAACAACAGCTACAACAACAACAACACCAACACCAACACCAACAACAACAACAACAACGTCAGCAACAAGAACAACAAGACGAACAAGTAAACATATTTTCTGCTTGTTTTTACAGCAAGAAAAACACGTCATGTTGCTGCGAAGTTGCGGGGTGAGCTGAAGCAGTTGTAGGAAAAGGAAATACAAATCTAAAAAAAAAAACCGAGAAAAAACAAGACTGAATGCTGTGGTAACATCAGCGAACTGGCCAAGGAATGCAGAGCATGCAGATCGTTTCATTTGCTGCCAAAGACTTGCCCAGCCAAGTTGCACAACGAGCAAAAACCTTCTCCCCGCTCGTGTGTTTTTCTTGTCTTCCTTGCTGCGGTATCTGCTGTTGGTTATCCCGTCGTATGGCAACGCAGCACTTCCACAGGACTTCTTTGCTGCAGCCTTCCGCTCCCGCTCCCGCTCCCGCTCACTTTTTCGCAGCAGGTATTCCTGCGTCGTCCTACGCAATTTGAAAAGTTCAAAAGCCCTAGAGTTCATCTGCCCCCTTCGCCCTTTGCGCACATTTACTTAATATTCTAAAATGGAAGTCAGAATGAAATGTCGAGTTTGATGTATTTTTTAGTTCCAAACGGTCGTTTTATTTATAGTCAAGGAAATTTAATCTCCCTTATTTACGATTGTGTCTGCAACGGGTTGCCGGTAATGGGAGAAAAGAGAATCTCTTCTATGTAGAATTCGTTCTCTTTGCTTGGTAGTGATGATTTCTGGCTACAGGATATCCTACTACCAGAGTTGGTAGTCTTTAAAAGTGAAGATCGTATTGTTACATGAAGGTGACACATATATTGCGTAGTTTTCCACAGTGCCATGGATCGCTTTGTTCCACCCAAGCCATGGATCGTTTTTTGGGAAAATAACTTGATATTCTATAAAGTTTCTTTTATAGGTTGTGAATATATACGTAGATATCCTAATATATCCTGATAGATTATATATTAATATGCTGAAACAGACTCAACTATTCCTTCACGTCCCTTCTCTGATAAATTGTACGTAGCAAGGCAAAGAATTTGTACGAAATCTGTATAAGCTGAAATAAAAGTGGAGAAAAGAGCGAAAAAGTAAAACCATTCGGACAAGTTATGAGGTGTGATGGACCTACCGCAGTCATGGTGCCAAACGAAATATGCAGCCATCTGGTGGCTCTCAGTAGGGCCGGCTTCTGGGCGCGTGCGATGAGAAGCACCAACATCTTCTGATATCGAGTATCCGTTCCAATCCAATTATGATTGTAGACAGCGTGGGCAATATTTTCGCTCTGAATCAGAGGAAGAACTATGACGGTATAACCGCATGGTATCCGCACTCGAAATACTCACGGCAGTTATTAAATCCTGCGCGTATTTACTGATTGTGAAGATCTGCATTAGGGTGGCGAAGAGGAAGAGGGACGACATGAACAGCTTGTCGGGGTTGAGACCGATAGTCACGTCAAAGCCCAGCACGCATATTATAAGGCACGACGAGATGAAGTTCACCAGTAAGGAAAGGCCAAAAATGTCATTTATCACGTGGATCAAACTGCAAGGAGAGCAGAAGGAGACGGCCGGCACAGTTCGGTTGAGTAAATATTATAGTAAAACCCGAGTTCTGAAGGCCTCTTCAAGACTTACTGTAGAAGTTTTCGATGGTAGACGACCACTTCTTCGAGGAACTTCAACCGATCGTCTGCCCTCTTTTTGCCCGTCGACGGATCACCGATTCTTCGCGCCAAGTACTGGTGGTGCATTATAATCTGCGTTGCTATGGCGAACAGCAGGATGTCGCCGCCTACCTGGCCCGCTATGCAAGTGTGGCCCCCGAGATTCTGGGAGGCATACAGCAAATAATACGTCCAGTGGCCACGCCAGTCCCACGGCACGTAGGCAAAGTAGGGCAAGGCTTGCTGGACCACGCGCTGCTTCAGCCAGCGATCGTAAATCAGATACGAGACGATGGAGTACAAATTGTAAGTCCAAACGAGGAGCAAGTTTATCGAAGCGTAGCCCAACGAGAGCAGGTTATTGCGACGTAGGTGACTCTCTACACCGTAAACTGCCTGCTCTTCGGCTCGAGCAGGATGGAGTTTTCGCAACTCCCGCAAGGCCAGAGTCAGTCGGTGCTTTTGCTGCCAAATGATCCAGATTTTGACGTCGCTGACAATCGTGTAGCCAATGTACGAGAGATTCTTGGTGGCCTGCAGGAAGTTCCTGTCGTCCCTGAAGGCCAGGATCACGTAAGCGATTTCGCTCAGCAGCACGAGATTCATGTTGAGAACGTTCAGCAGGTACACGCGGTTCCGCCCGGAGGACTCGCGCTGGCCGTCGCTGCGTTCGTAGGGCTGCGTACCAATCGATTTCCAGAAAAAGTTGGCCATGCTAAAGAAACGCTCGAATTCCACGCGCTCGAATACACTCATCGCGCGAGAAGTCCCAGTCCCAGTGAATGAATTGTTGCTTCCTGGCTGACACGACTGACTAACGGCTGGACTGCTGTGGCAGCGGAAACTTCGGATTTGAATGGAAGACGAGTCCCAGTCTAGTGCGTGAAATGCTGAGACAACATTTACCGAGAAACTTCAACATCGATAATCGCAGTGCGTGCGCGGTTTACGCCCCTCGTTGGCTTATAAAAAAATAAGTGCGTCTTCTCAACTATTCATCGTGCAGTAGGATTCCGATTCTGTTACCTATATAATTTGGTAGAAATCAATATTTCTCACAAGTTTACGAAAACTCCTATTTGAACGCATGAAAGTCGCGCATGAAAGTCGCGCATGAAAGTCGCGCGTGAAAGTCGCGCATGAAAGTCTCGCGAGTGAAAATGTGCCTTCAACTTATTTGGGCTTGAATTCGTTCTCTCCACGTGTTGCAACTCAAATTACTATTGTTAACTTCTTTGGACAGAAGGCGCTCCATTTAAATTCCATTGAATTAAATTCGTTGCGCGGCTCTGCCTCCCGCAAAGTGGAAGTATATAAGTGAATTATAGGGTGCCACGCGCATTCGAAGGCACCCTATAATTCACGGATACGCTCGCGTTGCCCTCACGAAAGTTGCATCAATTATTCAGAAGTAATTTTAACAGGACACGAAAACTAAAACTTTTCCAATGAAATTAAAATTCCTTCTCGCTCTCGTCCACCGAGCGGCACACGTTCAGCGTCAGAGTTCCTGGCACGCCACAGTGTGCCTCCACGCTAACGCTCCTTCTTCGCCACCCTCTCCTCTCCCTCAGACTCACCCTCTCCTCTCCTCTCTCTCCCCCTCTCCAGCCCTGACTGCAACACTGCATTAAGAAGTCTTTCAATTGTTCGCCGGAGTTCGTCGTCTGCCGCATTCCGCTCGAACCCCCCCGCGCGGCCTTGGAATTTCTTGGAAAATTGGCAAATTCCTACGGCAATTACAAGTTGGCACTCGGCCACAAGTGCAGCAAAAGTAATCACGGAGTGCAGCTCGAGAGGCTCGAGAGGCTCCGCGCTGGCCTCGGCCGCGTGTGGCGGCTGAGCGGGGCATCGTTGGTCTTCCTCGGTCGCGTTCCAGCGGATGCAGTTTTCATTTGTCGCTCGTGCATCTTGTTCGCCACATTTTTCACTTGCAACGACTCGCAAAACAATGCAAACGAAATGCAATGATTTACGTGCAACAATTTTTGCGTTTAAAGAGTTTTTTAGATATTGAGATCTCTTCTGTTGTTTCGGGTTTTTTTTTGGAGCAAATTGAGTGAAAGGATTCTCGGTTGTATTGTTAAAATGATTGATATTTAAGTGAAATTTTCCGACACACTGAATTTGATGACAATATTTTCTATTTAAAGGAAAGTTTAAAATAAAACTAATTTTTCTCCATGCATTTTAGTTTAATTTTATAGACATTCGACCAGCGACAAATTGTGAATTCGATTTCCGACTCATCATGTAGAGAAAAGTTGTTGTCATCCCAAGCAGCGGAAGACTGGATGATCTGCACGCTTGACGCCACAACAGGAAGGGTTAAGTAATTTCAAAATGCTGTCCAACGCGCTCTGTGTAGCGAGCCGACGAACCGCTCGCAGTGTAACGAGTTGCCACACACACATCCTGCAGGACTTCCACACCACACACTCGCATCTCACAGACACAAGGAAAGTTTTTCCACAAATGTCTACATAAATCGCTAAAGTTTGAATAGCTCGTGTCTTTCTGTTCGCTCGCGGTTACATTAAAAAGTTTGCCATTTAATAAAATTCCTTTGATTTCGAAGCAAACACGATTTGTTGTTGTTGAGTTTTGTCGTTCAACTTAGTCTCGCACACGAATAACGGTAACAATCAGAAACTTTGGTGAACGAAATCGAAGGCGAAATTTAAATAAAAATAGAAACAGCTGAACAACAGGACACACTCAAAAACAACAACAACAACAACAACAACAACAACAACAACAACAACAACAACAACAACACCAACAACAACAACAACAACAACAAGAGTATCATGTAAGCACGCGCATGCATTTCCTTCGACAGCAATAACAAGCAAAACAGCTGCAGCAGCAACAACAACAGCAACAACAGCAACAACAGTAGCGAGAGCAACAAGAACAACAGTGGCAACAGGAAAAACAGAGTGAAGTTTGTACGACACAAAACGCAAAACTCGGCGGAAATGATTGCCGAAACAAAGTGTACGAAATTGCCAACAACAATTATGTTTGTTTTCGGTTTCTGCCAGCGCGAACAAAACAACGTAACGGCGTGCGTACGCAGAACTACACTGTGCAGCACATTAATGTGTGTTTTGCTATTGTTGCGGCTGTGGGTGCGGAGAGAGAGGGAGAGCGAGGTGGAGCATCAACTGCACTCTACATATTTAAAAAGCGTGCGTGTTGTTGGCACTTCAGTTGTTCCAGCGCACTCGATGCAGTCGTCATCCTCTCTCTCTTCGCCTCATTGCGTCTCTCCAGCTAGTGAACTGACACACACACGCACGCAAATGCAGCCCTACATTTAGTGAAACACTTGCCTGACAACTGCTAAACGTTCTTCTTTTTGCTGGCTTCCACTTTGCTGGCCGTGACTCTTTCGCAACAAATGCAGCAGTCGGCAGTCGGCAGTTGCAGCAGCTACGTGTAGGACTTCAATTACGTATGCAGTTGCTGCTCCTGCTGCTGCTTGCGGAACATCATCGGCAGCACAACAGGCTGCTGCTGCTGCTGCAATTCGTGTCTCGTGTTGCTCACTTGACGGCTCGTTAAGGACGAAAAATCTGGCAGCAGCAGTTGAAAGTGGATGCGTGGGCGGAAATGCGTGAATGCAGCTGGATGTGGGACAGCCAGCGGATGCCGAATGGATGTCAACGAGGTGTGGCAAGCGTGCGAACACACGCAACAGACTCACAAAAATTATTTGTTGTTTGAGTGCAGAAGTCTGTCGTGTCATCGTGTTGCTGCATGCGAATCCCCCTGCTGGATCAACTCATCCCAGCTGGAAGGCGCAACATGAATGATGAATTAATTCCGAGTGACTGCTTGGCGAGAGTGGATTTCGACAGATTTTGTCACAACATTTCCTACAGGGTCACCTTCACCATGTAGCGTGTGATGTACGCGTGTTTGTGCGAGGGACGACATGCGGTATTTGAGAGCATTTTGTGCAAATTTATGCTTCTGCGAGAAGCAGAAATGTCTGCAATCGAGGACCTCGATTCGAGGACCAATAAATGCGGCCAACAGCGAAGCCGGTTATTAAGTGCTGCGGTGTGCGTGCGAGCGAGCGTGCGAGTCTCTTTGAGAGCCAACCTGCTCTCCAAGAGACTCGTTGACGCCACTCACTTGATTTAGCTATTCTCAGCCACTTGCTGCCACGCCGCGCTGCCGCACTCCATCGCCTCCAACGCCACCATCGCGCTGCCGAATACCTCGCCGCGCCGCCCTCGAAACCACAAAAATCAAATGCTTCACGCATTTCCTCAGAGATCCTCAGAGCTTACGATCTCCGGCGTGCTTCGCTTGCCTGTTGCCTTCAGCAGGCGGCCACGGCACGTCACGGCAGCAACGTCTTCGTCGTCGCCAACGACGGCTCAACCTGCGGTTGCTTCGGCACCTCAGCTGTGGCCACGGCGGCTGCGTGGTAATCGGCGGCTTCATTAACTGCTGTAACGGAGCCAAATGCCACTCTTAGTGGGGAGCCACACATTCGCCGCGTTGCCACACGCGCGGCAGCGAGGCAGGGAGTCCCTAACCACGAATTCGCACCAAGATTACGAGCTCCTCACTCGGTTTTGCTGCACTCATTCGGTTGTACAGACTGTCGCGACTGTCGCTGGCGTGTCTGACTTCCACCCACCCGAGCGTTCGCATCGTGATGCCCGCCTTGCATTCGAATCCCTCGAATTCGTATGCAACGTACGACCTCGGGATTCATCCGAGTCCTCTGCCCATTCCACACCCTCTGACTCACTCATGCGTCCATTAATCAAGGCATCCACTTGTCCACTTCGGCGCTGCACCACCAGTCGTAGATGCGAGTTGGAGCGGCAGTGGCAGCGGCAACATTAGCAGTTGCTGCATCCTCCAAGTAGCGCTCAGCTGCAGTTGCTGGCATTACGAATTTCGGTAGCGGTTGCCACTGCGAAGTGGGATTTTACGGGTTACTCGAGCACGCGAAATCTCCGGAGGGCCGCTGTGCTCACTTCACGTGCAGCGGTGAGTTCGGCGAACACGCACGACCAGCCAGCCGACCATCTGATGCTCAAATTCGAATACTCGAATACGAGTGTAGCTGTGTATGCGTGTGTGTGCGTGTGTGTGTGTGGGGACGTGCGACGT